>CM054376.1:146566803-148966803 GCA_028858755.1 Ara ararauna
CCTTTTAAAAGCTAATCCTGTCTTGACAGATGGATGGAGTGGATAGTAATAATGATAATTCTTTTTATTGATATATGATCTGCTTATAACTGATAACAGCTCTTTTTTGATTTTAATTTATCCAAGTCCTACAGTTCAATATAAAACATCTATTGAAGTCACAGGGATTGCATAGGCAATTCCAGGGACAGAATTAGGTCCCATTATTCTATCCTGCTTCTCTTTTTCAATTCAGGCACCCCTCTTAGTGTTTAGAGCGTTTAAATTCAGTCATACTCAAACATGTCCTGCTCATCTTGGACATAAGGATTTCACGTCTGAAAGCATGAAATATAAAAGCTAAAGTTTTAGGAATACTTTTTCAGTAATGAAAATGCATTCAAAGGGATACAGCAATGGGCTAAAATATCATTTCAATGAAAACAAAAATTCTTTTAAATGTTTCAGTGCATATGAAAACCACATGTCATGGGCTATTTTTATTTTTTCCATTTTTTTAAACCTGTCAATCTGCACTGGGCTATTGCTCACTGTCGATCTCCCAGAAGTCAGATCCATTTCTTAGAGAAGGTATATACACATCAGGAGTAGATCAGAGAAACCATTGTGAGTCATGATAGGAGGAAAGGGATTGTTGACTCTGCATTTCTGTTGGTTTAATGATCCAGAGAACAGAGATGTGGTTGCAACATGAAGGCTGGAAGCCTTTCATAGCTGATCAGCTTTGCTCTGAGGCTGTTCACCTTGCTAGTAAGGCTCTTATTGGAAATAAATGAGTATTCTGTATGAAAATTAAAGAAAAGGACTAGAAAGTACAGTTCTGAGTATTTGGAAGATGCATAATTACCTTATGAATTGTATTAATTTCCTCTTTTTTTTTTTTTAATCAGCATGCATTTGCTTGAATTATTTGGCTAATGTCACAGTAGAGAGATCTAAATTTATATGGTCTTAAGAGGTTAAATCTTAAGAAGTTAATTCTTAAGCAGCTAATAGCTAAGCTTTTTAAGTTTCCTAATCAGAGTGGCTGTAGACTGAATATAATGAAAAAAGCTGAAGGAAACCTTTAGGAACCTTTCTATTGATCGCAACGAGTTCCAGGAAAGGAAGAAAGAAATCCTAACTCTCAATTGTTTGAAGAATCTTAGCCAGCAATTTACATGGCTTTTGGCTCATAAGCAGGAGTACTTTTTCAAAGAATTACTGAGATGACGTTTGAGGCTTGAGTTCTAAATCGCACTGTGTGATTCCCTCAAAGTGTGCTCTTTTAAACTTTTCCAAATCGAATATTGTGTTTTCTTTTTCTATGGTGTTGGCATCGTAGGCAGATCACACTCAAGCAGCTGTATTGGCTTCATCTGAGGCACCACAGGTCAGCCTGTGAGGTGGCTCATTTTGGAGGGTGCCTGTGAGTGAACCTGGAAATTTAGAGAAAAAAAATGCCATCCACAAGTAGATAACCTAACCCAGGAACCTCAGCTAACTTCTGCACTAAATAACATAACAGCTACCTGTGAGAGTGCACAGTGACAGGTGAAGGAACCAGGTTATCTACACACACCATTGCAAAACGGGCTCAGGATTGCTGTTAGAGGAGTATTTCCAGTTAAAAGGTACCAGACTGCTCTGAAAATTTTCTCATCAGTTGAAGTTCAAAAACAATTTTATGGGAACTCCTTGAGTCTTTAGAGTTATACTTAGAACAAAGTATCTTTGGGTGTAACAGCATCTGTTTGTGATGTACAGTATTTAGGAAAATGCATTTAAACCGAGGGGTAAACCGTCTGGCCTTATAAACCTGCTATCCCTTGCCTGTGTTGTAATATGTTCAGAAAGAGAGGTTACCTGGGATAAACTCAGCCAGCTGGTACTGTTACAGGTGCAAGGGCTGTGTCATCCCCAAACCCTACAGCCATGGCCCTTCTCAGCCATGCTAGCACACATCCCCTTATTAAATCCCCACCTTGCCTTTGCTGTTCCAGATAAAATTCTTGTTTCCCTAGGAGATTTTCCTGATGAAATGCTCAGGGTCCTGCTGATGTGTGCAGTTCTGTTCTGCTGAGTCTCCCCTAGCACAAGCATCTCACATAGTTTTAAAGAAGAATGCATTGTTTACAGTAAGGTAAAGATTTAGCGCCAGCTTCCAAAGAAATTCACAGAGAAAATGTTTCATGAGGCAGATGGGAACACAGTGATAATTTTATGGGTGTTTTAAGCCCTGGTAATATTTCTCTAAGAAGCATGCCCATGCAGGATCAGATCACAATAGAAAGATTTTTACAAATACTTATAATATTGCATAATTAGCTGTACTTAGGTTTAAAAATTAACTGTATTGGGGCAAAAAGATAAAAGCTGGAGTTTCCAAAAATGATCTCTGCACATATCTGCTGTAGGTAGTATTTAACAGAGAGACACTGGTTCCATTTTTGGAAGATAAAATACGAGCATGGCTCCCTTAGATTTGGAATGATTTTTCATTCATTTCTGAATTTCATGAAATGATAACAGTTTTTAAAGCTGCATCGATCTTGGTAAAAATGCTGGTGATTTCACAACCAGTCCATAACATCTACTCCAGTGTCAATATTCCAGAAACTCTGGACAGTGGATCAGATCCTGAAGTGCTTGATTACTATTTTTATGCACTAATCAATAGGAATGTTGCTTGCATTTAGTACTTTGTTGTCATAGCTAGAATAAAGCATATTTGATTGCTGAGAAAGGCAGAAGAGAAAAGCCTAAGTTGTACAGCTCTAAGATTAAAAACTGCTTTGCAAAGTGCAATAAGCTTATCCTCTAATTAGATGAATAGCGCTATGAGATGAAAATTGTCATATTTCAGCCAATTCTCAGAATAAAAGTGCACTCATTTGTTGTGGGCAATGTAATGTTCATAAAATTTATCTGATCCTGTCATTCTGCTTTTATTGTTAGCCTTTGTCATTGTTCTTTATAAAGGTAGTTCCATTCAAAGAAATGAAGATCCGATCAAAGCATTTCAGGTTTTAAAAACCTTGGACAAGATCAAACCACTGGCCAGTCCTTTGCATCTTTAGTTGGTGCAGGACATGAAGATTAATGCTGGGACACTTGTTCTTGGATAAAATGACCAGGTTTTGGTACTACAAGAATGTTTTAGTTACAGAAGCAGATGTATTTAAATAGGTAGTAAGAACAGCTTAAGCTTACAGGTGGTGTGAACACAAAGTCAGTTGTGCAACACAAAAAGTGTATTCTGACATACATCAGGAACTGCTTATGTGAATAAGCACTAAGGCTGGAGGATAAAGATCTTACCGTTCCATCCTGTTTCTATCTTCTTTAAGAACTCGATAAAACCAGCTGATAGGCTGGAAAAACCATAACCTTATCTCTGTCTTGCCTATTTTGACCCCTTCCTAACACAGGCAGCTTCCTAGATGAATCGTTTTCAGGGTTTGATCTTTCTTGACTTGGATTCCTTTTGATTTTAATTTCATTTTTCTCCCCTTCTCCCTTCTTGCAGAGTGTTTTTGCTCAGCTGTCATTTCTATTCTTTGCTTAAAATACTGATAAGAATCTGCAATTACAGTGATTGAATAAAGTTAAGAGGAGAAGTAATGAAATAATAGTATTAATTCCCAGGAAAATTGCTGGGCTAAACAAGCCTCTACACAGGAGTCCTTTAAATTCCACGTGATAAAATGAATTTAGGTTTGTATCAATAAACTTAACTCTTGAATAGAGATTGCTTAGGAGTTTTCAAGGTCCAGAAGTGTTTGCTCTCAGCCTGGAGGCGTTAGGGACATAAAAGGGTGGTACAGAGCTGCACTTCCTGCACTGACCTCCAGAAATGTATTTTGCTGCAGTGGGAGTTGTTCAGTCGGGCTGTGAGAAAAGAAGTGTGGGAGGTTCAGGCCATTCCCTCTCCTGCGCTGTACTTTCAGCATAACCTACAGAGCAGTTGTGACTTTTAAGCAAGGAGCTGACCTAAAGAGTCTGTCTTGCTAAAGTGTCTGTAAAATGGTGAGCAACCAAGACATCGACAGATGCTTGGTAAAGATCATGGAGCTCAAATTAGCAGTTGTTAAAGCCTTCTAGTATTTAAGACTGTGATCAGCGGTGAGCTATGGTATACTGTTTGCACTGCTCTTTGCTAGCACAGAGGCAGAGCATGCATGTTGGCACAGTCTGTGAATCAGAAGACAGTGTCCTTTCTGAATCTGCTGTTATGGTACATGCACAGTGTGTGCATACATGCTTGGCTGAGTGCCGGGGCTATATTTCCTTCTTTTCCCATAGCAAAATAAACCCCTTTTATCATGATGACATCCCAGGCACCAGTAGTATAACTGGCCCTTGCCTGTGCATGGAAACCATTGCCTGGTTATTCTTGATGCAGGAAGCATTGTTGGATTACCTGTGTTTGAATTCATACTTCATATCCATCCACAGGTCACTGTCTAGAAAAAAACCAACATTCTCAGAGAGAAATATGTAATTATGCCTTGCTAGGTTTATTATTGATAGAGGTGATTAGGTGCTGAAAACATGCTTTGCTGCTGACATTGAATATAGGTAGGTAATAGATGCCTTTATTTCATGGGTTATGTTCACACAAATCAAACTTAGTTCGAACTGGAGAAAACTCTCATAGGGGGAGAAAACTGCAGATTAAAGATTTAATTAGAGCCTGTATCCTGAAACTATGAAAGACAGAACCATATTTTTCTCCCATTTATATCAATTTATATCAATATCAATAACAAGTAGTCTCCTTTAAGATTTTTCTTTCTACATATGTGATGGTGGATTACTGTCCCTGTATACCCTGCTTAAAATCTGAGTCCATAATGCTTAAAAAATGACATTTTGGCCACCAGAGGGCAATGATTTGTTCTGTTCCTCAAAATAAGAAATAATCTGTTTTGAGTGAGAGTCAAATGTTAATATAATCTCTTGACATTTTTGAGCTTTGTAGTATGGATACATTCACTTCTAAGTTCAAAACTGGCTGCTGCTTGTAGTCACTCAGAATTCTTCACTTGTGATAGTTAATTGGTGTGTTAATGAGAAGCAACTTGGGTCTTTTCAGTTCATTTTTTTAGGTACAGATGTCCACACCATAGAATCGATAGTTGGCCCATGTTCTGGCAGGTCAGTTAAGATCAAATAAAACGTTTATGAGAAAAGTAGACAAAATATAACTTGAAAAAATAGCCTCTCAACACTCAAGGATTGAAAAAAACCCTATTTCTTTGGTTTCCTTCATCACTAGCATTTACATTTATCTATCTGTCAATCTACACTCAAACATCTAAGCTTTCTACAGTTAAATAGATTTCATTTTTACTAAAGAGCATATTAAAATTATTTTCATATGTGATGTCTGAATGTGCATTAATTTGAATGAGATTTATCCCCATTACATGCTTCCCATTGAGTTCTTTATTTCTCCTAACTGGATTTTGACTCATTATCATAGCTTTCAATTAAAATTTCAGTAGAAAGGGTTAGGAGCTATTCAGGGAAAAACTATCGAAGGATGTTATCTCTTGTAAACAAATTCCATGCCAAAATGAAGATTTAGCCGAGAAGCTGCCAGGAAGCTGCTGGCTTTCTTGCCACAAAGCTCCTAGAGATATCACTGGATAACTGTGGTCAGCAGGTTTGCAGCCTTTTCAGATTTTTAAACTATTTTGGATGAAGGCGCTCTGAAAGCATGCATGACTAATAGATTCATCTTGAAAAATGTTTATTCACCTTGGCCTGTTTTGCAGAGTTTCTGAGTGCTCAGCTTTTCCATTGTGGTGACCAGGCCACTTGTCTGAAGTGGAGCACAAATATGGATGTCCTTTGAGAGAGTTTCTTAGTATTTTGGTGGAATTATGAACTTGAGCTATGTGGAACAGATATAAATAGGACCATCAAGGTTTCTCCAGTATGCCCCTGCTGTTTCTGTTTGCACCATCTACTAGAACCTCTACAGGCAGAAGGGAGGAACGTTTCTGCAAGAGAAAGGAGTTTTAGCATCTGTTTTAGAGCAGATGCTCAGCATCATGTGCTACCCAAATTAGCTGGCCATCAGCCTCAACCTTGCTGGAGTCAGCTTCTGTCCTAATGTTTTGGAATAACACTCCTCTGCAGTAGGAACTCTTGCTGAGTGACCCGTGGATTTATTAATTGCGAATCAAGCTGAGCTGTCACATGAGCCTTCTGCTCCTGTGTTCAAATCCATAAAAGTTTTCACTTAGGAAGTACTGATTGCAGCTAACATACTTTGTGAGATCCTTCCTAAATGCTGTTCATAAACCACTCCAGTGATTCTGAGGGAAGTTTGAAAAAGTATTTGTTGTAAGGTAGCTTGACAGATTGCTAGAAAAGAGAAAGCATTTAGATTATTAACGGTATTCTGACTTACAAACAGAGTAGTTTGTAGTTGACGTATCAGGTTTGAAATCTTTAGCCTCCTATGTTACCTGAGACTCAAGACTGATTGGGTCATCCCCAGGCAGGCTGTGTGCACAGCCTCGGTGCGCATGGGTTTAATTCTATGTAATGTGATTCATAAATTTTCCATACTAAGACTAGCTTTGCTTCTGCAGCAGAAAGCTAATGAAGGAGTAATGAACAGTGTCTGCAAGTATTCTGAAGGGGAATCCCCAGATGCTGGGAAGCTCTTCCAGTAATGTAGTTGTTTTCCTGCTTTTCATATTCATCCCATAATGCAGTGAGCCGGGAAAGGCAGGAGCACTAAATACCAGTACCCTGGTAAAAGACTGCTGCAAAGGAGGCAGGTGGAGAGCAGAGAGGACTCTTAAGTGGCTGCTTGATTGAATTCTTCGTGTATCCTGCAGAGGTTACAACACATCAGTTTGTGAAATATCCTAGTTTGTTTCACTCCACTGAAAAGCTAGTCAAAACTGGAGGAATCAGCTTGGTTGTTTTTAAATTATTAGCATTGGACAACATAGAATTAGAAGGTTGAAAAGATCACTTGATCTATCACTTAATCAGTATTAGTTCTTGTTCCTTCCACCGCAAAGTACCAGGTGACAGATGCTCAGTTTAAATGGGTCCATAAAATGCCATCACAGGCTAAGGCCATTGTAACACTCCACCGAAATGTGCAGCCTTCATTAAGGTGACCCAAAACTACAGAAAATTACAGTGAATGAGTAGGAAATATCAGTCTCCGTGAACATCACAAATTAGGAGATAGCTTTAAAGTGGAATCTTCAGAAAGTTTTCTTTAATTTGCAAAGCATTTGCCATAAAGAACGCCTTGACTCAAGTGCTTTAAAGTCTGGCTTGGTTTGCAGTCTGTGTGGCAACTCAAAGATCAATATCTTATTTAAAATATAAAAGTAAAACAGGATTTGCAGGCAGTGGAATAACATTCTCTGAAATTCCAATCACAGAGACTGTTGTAGAGGTTAGGATTACTTTATTCATTGCAGCTTTAGGTACAAGATAGCTGTGATACTCAGGCTCTTGTTAGTTGCTAAAAAATGTATTTGATACATCTAAATTTCTGCATGTAAGATTGAAAATGTCGATACAGGCTGGTAGCCTTGGAGTATCTTGTCACATCCCCATTTAGATTGTAGGCCAGATCCTGTTCTAAGTCTTGTCAGAGAAGAATGCAATCATGTGAACTTCCCTTACATCTCTGACCTGTATGCATAAACTTTTAAATGAATCCCTGCTTGTCTGAAAGTTTCTATGGCATCTAAAGTATGTCATAGAGTCACAGAATCATTTAGGTTGGAAAAGACCCATTGAGATCATTGGGTCCAATCGTTAACAACACTACTGAGTCCACAACTAAACTGTGTCCCTAAGTACCACATCTGCACATGCTTCTGAGTGCTTATGTCACCCATAAGCACTCAGAAACATTTTTTTCTAGAGAGATAAAGGTTTTTCGGCTTCATGGCTGTTTGGGTTTAGGCGCTTTCTGACCCAGAAAAGCTGTCAAAATCAGTAATGGGTGATTTTGGGTGGCACCCTCTGAATAATAGCAGGGTGAAAAAAATCCCGTTTTTCCTGGGGATGGGACCTGGGATTGCAACGAAGAGAACAGGGACATCACAAGTCTTCCTTAGCCTGGCCTATTAGGACCTATTCATACATATGCTCCATCTTCAGGGGTGGCCAAGCCACTGGCATGAGGCAAAACTGTAACAGCCTATGAGGCTGTGGTCCTTTGCTGCGGGCTGAAGAGTGCCAGTTTCATGGGGTGAAAGGAGCCACCACAAAGGCAACCTGATAGCAATTAGGATGACTTAAATGTCAGTTTTTCTGTAGTTTTTCCCCAATGGTAATGTCATGTAAAATGAATATAGGTTTCAGGAGCAAGAGACACTTTCTTGGGTTGCACCCTACCAGAAAGGCAGGGAATCTGACACCACATCTCCTCCCTGACTGCTCCCTGCTGCTGAATGGTGAGGGCACTCACCTCAATGGACAAGATGTGTTTAAACCTCGTCACACTGATTACACTGAAGTTCAGCTGGCACCAGAAATATATATACAGCAGTGCCTAAATTAGTCATTCTGGGGGTGAGCTCACATTCTGTAACAAAAAAAAAAAAACCAGATTAAAATAAATCAGTGTAAAGAAGCAGATTCAGAATATCAACTATGCATTAACATTCTGGATACCTAATTTAAAAAGCTTAAACATTTATCTAAAAAGCAAAACAACACAGAAACCCTCAGGCATTCCTGACACTTTTTAATGATAGGAAATTAAAATCAGTTTGCAGTACCTGGTGACATCAAGAAAACAATGCATGCTGATATTATCCCCACTGTTTTCTTGGTATATAGGCACGCTGATTGTAACTTTTTCAGTCCTGTCTTGTGTGTGAGAGAACTTTGCTGTGTCTGCAACTCAGCCTTTGACACAGCTACGGCTGCAGCTTTTATTTCTTTAACATGAAATAAATGAATGAATAAGCAATTCTGTAAGTGATTTTTGGAATGTTTTTCCAGTATTAGATAAGAACGCACAATTTCCTAAGAGGATATTATGCAGTAAGTTTATACAATACATATGGAATATACCCTTTTAATGGATTGCTTTTGATCTTGTGATTACTATGGTCTAATGTTCAAAGTGGGAAGGTGGTTTCTCAAGTGAGTTAATCCCTGTTCCTTTTTGAAAGAATCAGAAGGGGAGTTCTCATTAATTTGTGAGTCATAACATTGACTATGTCTAATTAGATAGCTGGTTTAAGTGAGCACCATAGACTAAAATTGACTGTAATTTTATTTTGATTGACGAATGATTCACTAGCTATATAATAATAATAAAAAAACCCCATAAAAATAAAATGAGTACTATGTCAACATTTGGATAGGAGTAACTACTGTTTGTCTGCAATTTTGTGATGAACATTGGCTTTTTTTGTTTGAAAATGTTGACTTATAGAATCAAACTTTTTGATGGCAGCATATAGTTTTACTAAAACTCCAGTCACGGAGAGTTTTGGGGATTCATGGATGAGTTCCTGTGCTTATAAATACATACAGCTTCAAGATAACCCCCCCAATTCCAACTGAATTTCTCTTCCTAGTTAAGCATTTAAAATTTGTTTTTCTCCCTCTTAGAAATACTTCATATGATAAACCTTTCATTCATTTTTATTACTTTTCTTTTGTGGAACAGCTGGGCAGGTCTTGTTTCCATCTTCATTCAGAACAGAAAATATCCTGAAATTATTATTAAAGAAATCTTTTCCCACCCAGCTCTGACAGAACCTAGCTGTAAACTACTTGAATAAACATGTGTCTGAAAATGTTTTATTCATTGCATTTATTATTGTAAAGAGCTTTCGTTAGGATTTTTGTAATTTTCTTCAAGTGTCCTCAATGATATTTCTATTTGCCAAGTGAGTATAATTTCTTCCTTGCATACATGCACTGGAAAGAGAAAAGAAAAGCACAATATATACAGAAAAGCAAATAAGGAATGGCCGATGTAATAACAACATGCTTTGTAGCTGTATTAGGGAATATGACTGTTGTAATATTGGATGATACAAATTGAAGTTCCTTGTATTATGAGAATAAATGCAGCTGTCCTAAGCAAAGTCATTAGAAATGCTAAAAATGTATTCCATTGTAGATATGTTCTAATGGGAGACATTAGACACCAAAGGAGCTTTTAGTCCAAGCAGGGATGTATTTAAATGATGATGTACACAGGTTGGAGGGCTGAATTGCTGTTGGAGGTGTAAGGGCAATTCGTATGATTGCATTCTGGCTCAGGCATGATTTAGGAGAACAGGATCTGGCCTACAGTCCAAACTGTAGATACTCCAGGCTATCAGCCTGTATCAACATTTTCAATCTTGCATGCAGACAATTAGACGTATCAAATATATACAGACTGAGTGCTAAACTGAAACAGAATCATTTTAGGTAGAAAAATCTTGGAAATGTCTAATCTTTTGTAAATTTATACTTTTTACCCCACCCTCCTTCTTTCTGCTGTGCCAGAAAGCTAAGGTCAATGATGTAAGCCTTTTATACCATAACAACATGGAGAGAGGTTCAAAATAGGGGAAATCAATACTATAATTTAAAGAATGCTATTTTTTTACTAGTGCTAAAGGATTTTACACAAACAGCATACCTACCTTTTTCTTTAGCTGTAGCAGTATTCCTGAAACAAATTTGATCTACTTAAACCATGATGTTTTCTGAATATCTGTACAGCACATTTATCTGAGTGCTCTGAGCTACTTATTCTATGTTATAGTAAATATGGTGACTTCCTACTTTTGGTTTTTTTCACTCTTACGTATCTGCCATAAGGACTGAAAAAACTTCCCTCAAGGGATGCAGTTGCAGCAAGAGGAAAGTGAAAGAATAAAGAGATTAGTGGGGAAAAGGGAAACTACAGTAATCTTGTTTGTTGTGAGTATATGATTTAGGAGTTCTTTGGCACAAGAATATTGTAAAAGATATACTTGTACCAGATAATGCAAGGAATATGGAAAACAAGGCAAAATTGCAGTACCAATATAACTTCAGGCTTTTTCAGATAATGAAGTACTCCACAGGAGAAGCAGTCTCTCAAGCAGTCTGAGACCAAAGTTACATATGTATTACTTCACATTTGTAATCAAATATGCAAATTCTTACAGTTAGATTGGTTGATGAAGACTGATTTGCATAACTGCAGTATGATTATTTCTCAGTAACTCTATCACACATAAATCCATTATTTCTAACAGTTATTTGTCACTATTACCTGATCAAAGCACAAATATTTGTAACAACTGTGATTATGAAAATCTCTGGCTTGATAATCACTGCGATACAACAATTGGTTCCAGTTTTTATTCGTATTGGTTAGAGACAGTGAGGAGCAGGGTTCATCCCCACTGATGGGCTGCTCTATGCAGCGATGAAAGCCTGGCTTTGGGCATTCTGAGAGAGAGAGCACAGGTTTTTCAAGAGAGTCATCATCTTTCAGAAGCATTTTACCAAAAGCATTTTGCCAGAGGCATTCTGCTTAGCAGGACATTTGTCTAGGGAGTCATTCCCTGGAAGCATTTTCCTTGCAGGGGCTTGTCTGTAAAACTGTTCCCCCAAGGCTTTTATCCAAGCACAAAGACTTATTTATGTCATAATTCTAATGTTTAAAAAACTTGCTAATTTTTGTATGGGTTTTTTTTTGATTTATACTTATATATGTGCATATATATAAAACAGACTAGCTGTAGTCTTAAACTGATGTAACATATGTCACTCAGAGGTTTCTCCAGCTACCTCTTCGATATAAGATCTCTAGCGATGTGTTTGTTAGCTACAAAAATGGCCACTTCAGCTTCCAACTTCTTTTATTTAGAGCAAATCCGCTGCTACCCTCACGCTCCAGACTGCATATACAGACCCAGAATTGTTCTACCCTCAATTCACATACATTGCACTCATTTCTGCTAATGCGAGTCACACATACTGTCCAAGCAGGAAGATACCATTCCACATTTAGTTCTCACAGACAGCAGAAAAAAATTAAATTAATGTACTCATTCTTGGCTTCCTATTTTTGTTGAAAATCATCTGAGTGAAGTGTTCTGTTGTATTTTGCAATCTCTAAAAACTTGTCTGTCACCTTTTAGTGGATACAGAAAGTCTTTGCTTTGTTTTTAGCATTTCATGCTTTGCAGAAAATGTGTATGCATGTGATGACAATTACTAAGTAAAGCTTGCAAGTGCAGTGTGCACCTGCCAAATTTCCTTTCTGGCTGGGTTTACTGTGTCTTACCCCACCAATTTCTGCAGACTCATTCTTCACTTGCACCATTACAAATGAAGAATTAAGGAAAAGCTTTCAGGGTAGGAAATAGAACATTTTCTTTGTGGCTTCAGGATCACCTGAAATATCTCGCAGTGGCAAATCGTTGATGTATTTAAATACATAAAGTCAGGAAGACAACCCATGTGCTCAGAATTGGGTACCTCCTAAAGGTGCCTACTCTTTGGCTGGACTAGACTCCTAAGAGTTTTTACTCCAGTCCTCAAAGAAGTTAGCTGTGGATAATGCTTTAATTTGGGAGACAAAGTGCAGTCAAAAGTAAGGTAATTCTCTTTTCAGTGTGCTGTATGGAAGTTATGTTTTAGACAGCTGCATCTTTTCATTGCTGTGCAGTATTTACCATCTTTCCCAAGATGCTCTTGCCCTATTTTCAGAAGTTTTGCCTTGAAGTACTACTGATTTTCTTTGGCCTTGAATATTATGCATTATAAATATGATTTGCTTAGAAGTTTGTAATGCCTTTTTATCAGTAGTTGGTATGACTGTGCAGCTGTTCGGCAATTACATACTATGGAGCTGAGCAGAAACTTTAAGACATGAAGCACTTCTAGGGATGTTCGGTAATTGAGAAAAACCTGTCTTAAAAGTGAATCCTTAAAAGTTGAAAAATGGAAATAGACTTGTCTGAAAATGTTATGATAGTTTTGAATGTCACTGCTTTTGAAGGAATATCCACAAGGAGAGTGCTGGGCTCAGCACTGATTTAAGTCATGTTCTCTCCAGTAAAGGAAATTAATTTTAAATGTCATCTGTTTAATTATTTGTTATGCCTAATTAAAAATGGTAATTTGTTTGATTTATTTGTAGCATACTTAATATGTTGCTTTATTAAAGAAATTACAAAAAATAGATTTCTAATTACAGAGGCTGAATTTTTATTAAAGTATTTTTCCCAAAAAAAATCTTGGACAAAATTAAAACTGTTTCAGTAATGTGGAGTTCCATCATTCTTGAAAGATGGATAATGGGCAAAGGGAGCTTAATCTATTATTGACAAATTATTCTTGCTTGGTGAGTATGATAACAAGTCAGTGTTCTTTCTTACCTGCAGAAAGATTTAGCAACTAGTCCCCTTATTTGTTTTCATGATGACTTAGCCATAGAGTTTTTATTGTGGTCTGGGACACACTACACAAGCAAAGGCTCATTGTATTGGGGATACTAGAACTGAAATGGCACTTGTGCTGGAACAGTAGCTGTAAAGGCTGATGTTGGAAAGCAAAATAAATCTGGAACTATGTATTTTGGAGGACAAGGTGAATGCTCATAAAGATTAATGAAATTTTCCAAGAGCTGTTTAATGTAGTGGTATTGAGGAAGAAGAAATTGATTGGATGAGATAGACATTTTTCACAAGGAATATCTTCAAAATGATGTGGAAAGGACAGAAATACAAATAAGGTTTTTCATCTCTGCTGTAGTCAAATTGACCTTTTAGCTCATCGAGAGAACTAATTTGTGCTTTGATTTTTTTTTCCTAAATATATATAAAAAACATATTGCCATAATATCTTGAGTTTTCTAGATGGTGAGGAATATCATTCTCAGTAAGATTCTGCTTTTGTATATGAAAAAAGGGAAGGACGACTTGGAAGATTTCTTTCACTTTCCTCATGTTTTTAGAGCTAGAGGTTCCTGTCATGCAAGAATGCCATGTACCTCTGAAAACTGGACCTTAGCAGAGACAGGTGTACACGCGTTTTACCTTATTTACTGCCCGCTTTGTGGAGTCAAAATCAGGAGGCATGAGGAGCCAATAAATTCCATTGCATTTTGGGGCTGCTGTAGAGTGGAGTAGATTCCATTACTGATGGGAACTGGACCTCAGTTCTTGTCATAGTCTATTCCTATACCTATACCCCGTGTATTCACGTGTGCATATTTTAAGAACTTGTGGATGTTAATTTCTTGGTTCAATGAAAATTCCCCTCTTTGTGCTATCACAGCATGCTATTCTTGCCCATATCATTGAAAGTCTCTTTACTGTGAAATCTTTCATGTCTGTTTGCTTTTTAAGGTGCAGTAGTATTTGTTAAATCTCCTTTACAATTTTCATGATTTACTGAATGTCTTAGAGAAAGCAATCCCAACACCTGACTGTGCAGCTGCAATTCCTAAGGCAGCAACAAAAATCTGTCCAGGTTTAGGATTTTGCATATTTGCAAGACTATTTGTATTTGTGTATAAGTATATATTATATATTATATATATTACATTATATATATTATATAGTGTTTTATTTACTTCCCTCTGTGAAGACATAGAGGCGCTAATCATAGAATCATAGAATAGTTAGGGTTGGAAAGGACCTTAAGATCATCTAGTTCCACCCCCCCTGCCAGGGGCAGGGACACCTCCCACTAAACCATGCCACCCAAGGCTATGTCCAATCCAGCCTTGAACACCGCCAGCGATGGAGCATTCACAACTTCCCTGGGCAACCCATTCCAGTGCCTCACCACCCTTACAGTAAAGAATTTCTTCCTCATATCCAATCTAAACTTCCCCTGTTTAAGTCTGAACCATTAACCCTTGTCCTCTCACTACAGTTCCTCATGAAGAGTCCCTCCCCAGCATCCCTATAGACCCCCTTCAGATACTGGAAGGCTGCTATGAGGTCTCCACGCAGCCTTCTCTTCTCCAGGCTGAACAGCCCCAACTTTCTCAGCCTATCTTCACACAGGAGGTGCTCCAGTCCCCTGATCATCCTCGTGACCCTCCTCTGGACTTGTTCCAACAGTTCCATGTTCTTTTTATGTTGAGGACACCAGAACTGTAGACAATACTCCAAGTGAGGTCTCACAAGAGCAGAGTAGAGGGGCAGGATCACCTCAGTCGACCTGCTGGTCACACTCCTTTCGATGCAGCCCAGGATGCGGTTGGCTTTCTGGGCTGCAAGTGCACACTGCTGGCTCATGTTCATTTTTTTATCAACCAACACCCCCAAGTCCTTCTCCATAGGGCTGCTCTGAATCTCTTCTCTGCCCAACCTGGAGCTGTGCCTGGGGTTGCTTTGACCCGGGTGTAGGACATTGCACTTGGCATGGTTAAACTTCATCAGGTTGGCATCAGCCCACCTCACAAGTGTGTTAAGGTCCCTCTGGATGGCATTCCTTCCCTCCAATGTACCAACCGAACCACACAGCTTGGTGTCATCAGCAAACTTGCTGAGGGCGCACTCAATCCCACTGTTCATGTCACCGACAAAGATGTTGAACAAGACCGGTCCCAACACCGATCCCTGAGGGACACCACTCGTTACTGGTCTCCAACTGGACATTGAGCCATTGAGCACTACTCTTTGCGTGTGGCCATCCAGCCAGTTCTTTATCCAGCGAGTGGTCCACCTATCAAATTGATGTCTCTCCAACTTAGAGACAAGGATGTCATGTGAGACAGTGTCAAACGCTTTGCAGAAGTCCAGTTAGATGACATCAACTGCTCTCCCCCTGTCCATCAGTTCCGTAGTCCCATCATAGAAGGCTACCAGATCGGTCAGGCAGGATTTCCCCTTAGTGAAGCCATGCTGGCTGTCACCAAGCACCTTGTTGTTTTTCATGTGCCTCAGCATGCCTTCCAGGAGAATCCGCTCCAAGATTTTGCCAGGCACAGAGGTGAGGCTGGCTGGTCTGTAGTTCCCCTACTCAACCATTTTCCCCTTCTTGAAAATGGGGGTTATATTTCCCTTTTTCCAGTTGTCGGGAACTTCACCTGACTGCCATGATTTTTCAAATAGGATGGACAGTGGCTTAGCAACTTCATTTGGCAGCTCCTTCAGGACCCGTGGATGGATTTCATTAGATGTAAATTACCCAGCAGAAGATCCTGTCTTTCTTCAGGAACTACAGGCAACTTAACTCAAAGCTAAGTCCTGTCACCAGTAAGGTGGGATGAACCAGTCACTTGCTGAAAAGAAGGTCAGCTGTGAGATCAGGCCAGTTGCACACGTCTTTATCCAGTTGGGTCTTGAAAATCCCCAGGGACAGAGAGAAGCTCTCTGGCAGCCTGTTGCACTGCCTGCCTGTCCTTACAGTAAAAATGTTTCTCCTTTTGTCAGTCTGAACCTTTCTTGTCAACTTTTGCATGTTGGTTTCCACCCTGCAACCATGCATGGCTGTGGAGTCTGGCTGCATCTTCTGATGCTGGAGGGCTGTTGTTCAGCTCCCCTCAAACCAACTGTGCTCCAAGCTGAACAATCCCAGCTCCCGCAGTCTCTCCTCACAGGGCAAGAGCTTCAGCTCCCAAACGTCATGGTGGCCCTTTGCTGAACTTGGTCTGGTGTATCCATATCTGTCTTGTACTGAGGCACTTGGAACTTCACACCAGTATTCCAAATGTGGTCTAACAAGTGGAGGGTGTAATTGCTCCTCCTTATGTACTGATCCTGTTACTACAGCCCAGGATGCTGCTGGTCCTCTTTGCTGCAAGGATACTGCTGCCTCATGATGCTGTCTTCAAGAGCCCCAGGGCCTTTTCTACAGAGCCGCTCCCCATTCATCAGCTCCCAGCCTGTATCTTCGAAAGAAACTCTTCCTTTTTAGGTGCAGAGATCTGCATTTGTCCTTTTTGAATTTCATGAGGATCCTGTTGGCCTGTTCCTCAAGCCTGACAGCCCTGACCCTGGTAGTAAGCTTATTATTAACCTCCAGATGGGGTATAGTCCCTTAATCATGACCTTATCCTGATCACCCAACTGGATTTTTGCCTATTCAGTTTTTCATGACCACATTGTAAATTTGTAACTTGTGTACTGTGGGAGAGAGTGTTGAAAGATGAAGTCAAATGACATCCCCCACTCCCTCCTTGACCACAGACCCACTCACTGTATTGTAGAGAGCAGAGTGGTCAGGTGTGATTTCCCATGGTAAATCCACACTGACTGCTTCCAGTCTTCTTGGTGTGTCCAGAGATGTACTCCAAGAAGACTGACTCCATGATTTTTCCAGGTACTGAGGTGAGGCTGATCTGAATCTAGTTTCCATTTTCACATTTTTTTGAAGCTGTGGTGCAACATATGCTTCTTTCCTGTCATTGTGAACCTCTCCAAGTCTCCATGACCTTTCACATTTGATATGGAGTCATCTTGCAAGGATATTGGCCAGTTCTCTCAGAATCTTTAGCTGCAGCGCAGCAGTGTCCCTGGAAGTACACAAGATGGTTTATCTTAAGTAACCCCTGACTTGATTTCCATCTACTGCAAGTTGTTCCTTTTGTGAACCCTTTCACTAAGCAGAGAGGCCTGAGAAACCTTGTTGGTGAAAACTGGAGGAAAGAAGCATCAGGTATCTCTCCCTTATATGTGTCTGCTGTTACTAAATCACCCATCCCATTCAGCAATGAGCCCATATTGTCCTTGTTCAGCATTTTGGTATGAGTTTATTGGTAGAAGCTCTTTTTGCTGATTTTGGTGTCCCCTCTACTGTAGATGAGTTTGGCTTTTCTGACAGTCTCCCTGCCTGCCCCAGCAATGGTTTTAAGTTCCTGTACCTTGTCCCTGCATCCTCCTCCTGTATATTGTCTTTCAGTGTCTCTACACCATAAGTTCTCTGCTCAGTCATGCAGATTTTCTGTTTAGTTTGCTTGTCTTTCTGAATATTGGGAAGGACGGCTCTTGCACTTGTAGGATGCTGTCTGAAAGGCCTGCCAAATTCCCTGAACTCCTTTACTTTTCAGAGCTGCCATAGGATCACACCCAGCAGTTTTCCTGAATAAGATAAAGTCTGCTGATCTGAAGTCCAGGCTTTGTACTCTGCTTACACTACATATTCAGAAGTAGATTCCAGCTAAGTTTTCCAGTTATTTGTTGCTTTCAGCATCAAATACCTTCATCTTATTTCTAGTCCTAATTTTTTGCTTTCCTCATTTTAGCTACTGGATCATGTCATGATTTTATTTATATAAGGAAACAAGTTTTCCCTCAGTGCAAGAAACTAATGCATTAGGCTATCAAATCACTTCTTGATCTTCAGTTGTTGAATTCACTTTTATCTCAGCTGCAAGGCACTACCATTAAGAAGCAGCTGTACTAACAGGTGACTCATACAAGCAGGTGGAAATTATCTGAGATACAGGAAATTTTCCCTGAAGCAGATATAATCAAGTATTAGAGCAGAGAGAATTTTTACTGAGCTGCTGCACTCAGTTGGGGGGAAAAAGTTTAGTTTTCTATTTTGTTATTGTTTGAGTTAACAATAAAAGGCAAAACTCAGGGAGTGGGTAAGTTTTGACTCTGCAGAGCATCTGTTGACTAATCAGAGCAGGTATACCAGACTCTACCTTCCAACTGTTCTTTCAATTGAATGGTTACAGTCAATAAGAAGGATAATATATTTTTCACATCCTGAGAGAGATTTCAGTATTTAACTTGCTGCTTTTTGTATTCTAAATAGATAAAACAAATTATCCTGTTCTGACTATACACCAGGAATTTATTATTAACTGGTAGGTTTAAATATGTTAATTTTTTTTTCTTATATTTCATTTCTGCAGCAGGTATGAGCTGAAGTGAGATAAGATATGGAAATCTCAAGTGCTTCTTATTTCTTGAGATTATGTAGGCGTGTATTTAGAAGCTTTAAAAAAGATACGTGTGAGAAGATCACGTTTCTGATCATCTGTTTGATTCTTTAACTGCTGCGTGGAGGTAAAATTCCATGTCTGTGAAAAGCTTCCTTGACCTTAATAAGCACTTAGATAGTGAACTTACAAATTTTTGGACTTGAGCCTCATATTTTCTGAGTAGTCAATTTAGGGAACGAAAGGAAATGCTTGTTAGTTTTGTTTGATAACTTTAAGAATTATGGTAAGGGGAGGCTGATTATCTTTCTGGAAGTTTCTTCTGTAGAGCTGAAATTTCCAAAATCTATGGTGAAATGGCATCATGGAGACAACCCAAAAATTTCCATGCAGAAAGACTTCTTTATTGTGCTTTCTGTATTATGTGAAGGGTACGCATCCAAACTGTG
Source organism: Ara ararauna (assembly GCA_028858755.1). Classification (NCBI taxonomy): domain Eukaryota; kingdom Metazoa; phylum Chordata; class Aves; order Psittaciformes; family Psittacidae; genus Ara; species Ara ararauna. Next base: position 146,586,088 of record CM054376.1, read on the forward strand.
AAACAGAGGTCTGAAGAGAGTTTTTCTGTTTGTTTTTTTGCTTGTTAGGAAAAGTTGAGAAAATGCTACTGATAATAATACCAGTAGTTTGTGTTTTGAAGTGGTGTATTTGGGGGGAAATATAAATCACCCTGTGGAAAAGGTTGTATAACAGTATAATGTGGCTGGCGTAGCCACATTAAGATAGCATAAGGTGGCTGGCCTAGTTCTTGTGCAAAGATTTAAACAATCTTCTGTCTAGCCAGCTACCAGTATTTGCTGAGCTTTTTTGTGCTGCTGTAACTTAATCTATGTGGCTTAAAGCGATGGTACTACCTATGCACTTAGTGTCTTGTTCTCACTGATGTACCTCCAACTAGAAGAAAAACAAATGAAGTGCCTTGGAAATTCCAGCTTCTTTCTGTTGATGCAGTTGTGAGATGCTCCTTGAGTTCTGGCACAGCACATTGTAGTGTTGTGATTCGCCCTCTGTGTGCAGCCCCTGGGTATGACCCCATAGGACTGAACAGAGGGACAGCAGCACTAGGACCCCCCCTGAGTTGCAGATGCTCAGAGGGGGATTTCATTATTGGGGTAGTAAGAAAAATGAAAAGCCTTTGCCTCCACTATAATGGTGTGAGCCCTTCTGTGCCTGCTGGCAGTGCTCTGCTTCCTGCAAGCCTGTGCTGACACCACACTGCATTCTCGCCTATGGCTCCCCATGTCTTGGCTTACTGAGGCAAAGCACTGGATGCGAGGGCCTGGGTTTCTGCAGCCTGAAAATCAGGTTTTGCTCTGCAGTTGGCTGCAGCACAGACTGGGCTCTAGAGACTCAAGCCCTGAGGCTGCGTCCACCAGGCTGTGCAAAGGGTGAGCTGGCCTCTGAAGGTGCCCTTTGCTTAGATGCCCTTGGTGATGGAGGGAATCTGGGATTATTGGCCTCCAGCACAGACGATAGCTCTGTTTTTACTCTCATGTATTTTGCACAGCGCTTTCCTCTGTACATGGAGAAGTGTATTTGAAACATTTTGCTCTTTTTGTTAGAGTCTGACTGTTGTGACACCTACATATATAACGCCAAAGTTTTTCTCTCTTGAGTAAAAAATTGTTGATTTGTGGCTCAGCCAAATTGAATGAGTGGAGAGGATATATGCAGGAAAAGCATGCAAGGAGAAATGCTCAAAAATAACAGAAAAGACTCTGATTGATGTACAAATGTATAGAAAATAGCTTCATTTAATTGTATGGGGAATTCTGTCAGGTAGAAATTTCTCTTATCCTAATAGGGAGTGAAATTGCAATTTTTTAGAAATCTGATATGGAAGATTTTCAGATTCATTTGGAAATTGCACAATACAACTTAATTGTTTTCATAAATCTGAAGAGGTGTTTTTGGGCTACCTAGCCCAGATAAAATAAGTAAGACCTCAGAAAACCCTCTTATGTGCCTCAAGTGGCATTCAGACATTTCAGTCTGTGATCGGTAAAGATGTTCTTGGATCTGTGAAACTTCTGGTGTCTAATTTTGGCCAGTAAAGTTCTCTTAGCATTTACAGTTCTGTGACTGTGTTTACCCATGAGGGCTGCCACCTTGGCAGTTAGCTTATTGCCTACATGTTTGGCAAGTAATATTTTATTCAGTGAAAAGCACCTCAAGACCAGACCCTGGGACCTGCCCCAGCTCAGATGAAGTGCAGAGCTGTGCAGTTGTGTCTGTGCAATTATGTCTTTTTGTTCTCTAGCTTTAAGCAACTCATTCATGCAGAGTCCTGCTGCCATGAGAGGGTGAGAGAGTCCTCTCCATCTCAGTCTGGCCAGTGTCTCAGAGTTAAAGCAATCCCTAGGGAGATCTGGTTCAGGCTGTATGCATGGTGGAGGTGACGTAAGAGACATGTTTCATGCTTTGGTTTTTGCTATAACCTTTTCTGTATTGGTTTCAAACCTAGAGGTAAATGACTTATGGTAGGTCATCAGCCCTACATGAAAGGGGCTCCTAACTAAGAGTGAAGATGTGAGTGTATAAACGTAGGCTCTGTGGCAACTAGCTTTTCTTTAAAAAGTAAATAAAGATAGCAACATTGTCCTCCAGCTTGTTTTTAGAAGAGAATTGTGAACCAGTCTATGTGTGGAAGATGACTTTGGGCTATCAAACACGGTCCTGGTTCCACCTACACCAAAGAAATGTGAGCTTAGTATTTGCTACTGGCTATCTCAGGAAGTAGCATGTCAATCCCATTCCAAAGTGTTTAACTTCACCATATGTTACATAAGCAGCCCACGTGCCAGACAGAGCCTGAAAATTCTGTTCCAGTAAACCTCAGTGCTTTGTTGCCTTTATGATTAAAAAGTAAGATCTACAAACTGTGAAAGAGAAAACAGACTAAGGACATCAAAAACAAATGCTTCAAAGTTGTGTGTTGTTTCTTTTTTTTTGTGATGTAGATGACAGTGATATTCCGTGGAAAAAATATGTTGATATCTTTCAGTTGGCAATTTTAAACCAACTCTTCCAGTGCCTGGAACTAGATAGCTGACACTGATATGCAGAAATATATTTGTGAAGCAGTTTCAATAAGTAGATAGAAATGGAATTGTATCAGGCTCAGCACAGGCTCTCATTCCCACACCACTTGTCATCAGGAGCATCCACTCAGGCTTTTGATGTCTCCAATGTTTATTCAATGCACTTGACACTTTTAAATCTAGTTTAGTGTAATTTTGCTTTTGATGGGGTCTTTTAACATATGCAGCAACAGACTGAGGGAGGACAATTTCAAAATAAAAGATGTTCATTCCTCAAAAGCTGCTACAGTATTCAGAAGTGGTACAGTGGTACTCTAGTAGCTAATACACATCGCTTGTGCTCAGTATACAAAAGGAGGTTTCTGAAAACTGCTGAGCAGTGCACCAATGCACTGCATACAGTAGCTGCAGGCTGAAACACTGTCTGGTAAGCATGGGGTTCTCTTAAAAGGATCTGTGTTAGAGCTGGGTTCAAAAAAATAGGTCTTTTGCACCAACCAAAGGAAAAATCTAAAGTAGGTGAAGTGTATAAAGGTTCCTAATATATAGTCATAATGGAACCAATTGGTTTCTTGTTCCACCCAAATAAAGACACTGAATTCTGTGAAACATGTTGTGGGCTGATAAGAGCATTTTCACACTCTTTAGGCAAAAGGTATGTATGAAGCCATGGGGCCAAGGTTCCCTAGGCTGCCTACTAAAGCCCTGCCTGGCTTTGCTGCATGCAGCAAGTGAGCTGATAACTGCAGGTATGAAGGCAAAACTCTGCCTCTGACTGTTGACATCCTGTCAGAAGTATGGGGTGTAACTGTGTCCTGGGTTCAGCAGCAGCAGTAATTTTTCTGCTTCTTGGTAGCTGGTGCAGCGCTGTGTTTTTGATTTTGGGCCTGGGAACAGCGCTGATAACACCAGTGTTTCGGTTACTGCTTAGTGATGTTTTGGTCTGGCCAAGGACTTTCTGAGCCTCATGCTCTGCCAGGGAGGAGGGGAAGCCGAGAGGAAGAAGAGACAGGACACCTGACCCAAACGGACCAAAGAGGTTATTCCATACCACAGCACGTCATGCCCAGGAGGAAAAGACGGAGAGGAGAAACCTGGAAGAGTGGGGGTGCACTGCATGGTTGGGCTTGGTATTGGGTGGTGAGAATTGTATTCTTTCCTTGTATTTGCCTTGTCGTTATTATTATTAGTGGTAGCAGCAGTGATTTGTGTTATACTTTAGTTACTAAACTGTTCTTATCTCAACCTGTGGGAGTTGCATTCTTTTCAGTTCTCCTTCCCATCCCTCAGGGAGCAGGGGGAAGTGAGTGAGAGAGAGACTGTGTGAGTTAGAGAGGCTTAAACCACGACAAACTGTGATTGCTGAAATGAGAAGAAAATGAGTTGTGGAGCTGTTTTAGCTTATTGAAAGCTCCTCAGACCCTCTTCTTTCAGCAATCTGCTGAGCTGATGAAGTAGGATGTTCATGGTGGGGCCAGACTTACAGGATCAAGCTAAGTGAGGAAGAATTTTAAGAACCTTCAAAAGGACTCGTTTATAATCTGTATTTGGACTTAGAGATATTGGAGAGTCACAGCTAGGGAGGAGATCTCCATTGCACTAGCCAGAAAGGCTGAGGCTAGCACTCAAACAAGGCTGTGTAGTGGTGATAACAGTAAACTGATTTGTACTTAAATTGCAATGAATGAGAATAGGGAAAAGGAGAATTTGCAGAAAAAATGGAAAATGCTCATCCAGTAGTCTTTTTTTTTTTTTGCCTGCATCGAATGCTGGTTTTGTTGAATTTGTGTATGTCTTCTCAATGCAGTCAGAGGGCAAAAATGTCTATTATAGAGAAGGAAGCCTTACGCAGTAGCCGAGAGTGAGTAGTGACCCTGTCAAGCCTTATTTCACAGGAATTCCCCTTTGCCCTTTCTGCTGGGCCAAGCGAAAACACCGTGTATCTCTGAACTGTAAGCTGCCGAAGAGGAGAAGCATAGCTGGAACTGGGAATTCTAACTCAGCTCTTTAGAAACCAATCACTGTCTACTCTTCTCACTTCAGTGAAGTTGTGGTCAGGAAGAGAAGAGGGAGTTAGAAGAGACAGGGAATCCAAGTGTGAAGAAAAAGGGGCATCTGGGAAGAAGATTGTGTTCACATAAAGAGAGCAAACATCAAGAAGATAGAAGGAAGGAACTATAAGTTCTTGAAATGTCTGAGGAAAGAAAGTATGAGTTAGAGGAAGAAAGGGAAAAATGTTAGGGAGATGTACCTATATATAGGAAACAGTTCAATAAGAAGTAGTGTTGAACTATTTTTATGAAGCTTTCCCCAATATTCTAATTCTCTCATTTAGATGGATAAGCTAAGAATATACAACTGTTCATGTAGGATTCCTCTGCAAGATCTCTTCCTTTCTTCAAGTGATCTTATTCTCTTCAAGCTGTGCTTTTCTTAAAGCTCATCTTCTTGTGTAATTTCAGTCAGTAACAATATCAGCTTATAAACAAAATTTGGATAACCACCCCAGTGGGGAAGTATAAACCACTACCCAGTCAGTCAGAAAGGAAAGGAAAAGGGCCCGACACATGGAATATATGTGTGCATATGTGTACATATTTTATACACACATATAAATATTTTTTTCAGAAATATAATAATTTCTTTTGTAGTTCATGACTCTCAGGGCAATCTTACTCCTTTCTGGAAACTTTACTCATGACTGTTGGTAGGGTCAAAACAAGTGATGGATGATTTCAGACTTTGAGGGTATCTCCGATATGCCAGACCATAGCCACAACCTCCTTGTGTTGTGGTCTGTGTGTGTCGAGTATGATTTTTAATGTTGTACCTATCCTATCTGAAATACAGATGTTTGTGAAAGTTGTTTCTCTCTGCTTGCCATGGTGTTTCTGGTAAGAGAATCAATGCAGTAATGCAATCTGGTAAGACTGATTAATGCAGTGATAAAATACATAGTTCAAGTCAGAAATCAGAATGGAAACCTGATAATGATGGAAGAGTCATTGCCATATGGTGTTCAGGAGTCATGTGGAGGAGGATGCCTTTTTTTCCACAGCCATCCTCCTATTTTGAAGATAATGTACATTGTGAATAGAAAGTAAGGCTTGGATAGCACTTCCATAGGCCTCAGACCTTAATTCATAGGTAGCTTCCAGTCTTTTGTTTGGAAATATTTCGCATTTTTATTCAACATTTCTACCAGTAGGAACTGGATTTAGCATCTCAGTGTGCTAATACAGGAAACATTAAAATCTTTGGAAATGACTTGGGACTGGCTAATGTTTTCTTGTAACTTTTAAATTTAAAAACTTAAGGTAAAATTATTTAATTGCCAAATCATTGTTTTAAGAAATTAAGACAAATCATCTCAACAGACAAAAAAAGGGTTACCTTCAATTTTTCTTCTTCCAAGTCCATAATATGTGATACTTTAATATATGATATATTTTTTAATATATGATACATAATAAATGGTACTTTATAATCCCATGTGAAGTACCTTTGCTGGTTAAGAAACCCTTAGTCCCTTAATGCACCCTGATATGTGGTAACCAAGTCATTAGCATGGGGCAGACAGACTGCAGGAGAACTGGGCTTTCTGAGTCCATAGCCAAAGGATAGGCAGCATACCCTAGAACACATGAAAGCATCCTTTAAAACACTGAGTGTATGTGTTGGGCCAGCTGAGCTCCATTTGCGTATCTTCATGTTGGCCACAACTGTGGAGATAGCTGTCAACAATACAAAATTTGCTTTACTTCCTCATGATATTTTTCAGTTACTTATACCTCATGATGCTAAATTGGCAGCATGGATAGCAAAAGGATAGTAGTACTTCTCAGCCAGTGGTGTGAGCCGAAGTGGCCTTGCAGCATTAAAAAGTGAATGCAAAGATCAGAATTTTCCATTAAGCAGAGCGCCTATCTTTTATCCTGAGATGCACCCTCTTCTTCCATACTGATGGTCTCTGTAGTTGGAAAAAGTCCTGAGGACAGTTGTGTCCCCAGGGTGAGTCTCTGAAGCTGCCTGCTGTGCTCTATATAGTACTGATTAGAAAATGAATGTGAGGGAAACTTGATTTGGATTCAGGAGTCCTTTGAGCTACTAGGTAAATGTATCACTGCTGAATAATAATAAAAAGTTAGCTTTGTTAATTCAGACCAAAAGTAATGCACATCTTGGTATATTTTTCTTAAAATCATCAAAAGAGATTACAGTTCCAGGCACTGACATGACAAGCTCTAATGAGGAAAGTAGGGATAAAAAAGCTTTGAAATACCAGAGTTCACACTGTGCTCAGCAGAGATTGACATAAGTCTTGACATATTGATACACATAATTAAGTGTGGGTTTCCCCAACAAGTAGAAAAGGAATTTTAATAGTTTAAGAAGTCCCTAAAGCTATCTGACCAACCTTGGCTTCCCGTTTGATCTGATGGTTGGAGAACATAAGTAACTATGAAGGAAGAGCTAACGGCCATTCCCTAGCTCCAGGTCCCCCCACCCCCCTCCTTGTGATTTGATCTTGGTATGAATATTACTCATTTGATCTGCTGCTTTTTCAATTTATCATTCAGTGCCTGGACCTCAGCTGGGTCTAAAATACTTAGAAAGAGGCTGTCTACAGATGGTGGATAATTTAATGTGCAACTGTTTAACATAGTTGGTTTTCAGACAGTCAGACCCCAGGATTTAAAAGTATGTAGAAGGACCAGAATAGAGCTCCCTTACTGAGAAAATTCCATTGTTAAACATTTGTCAATAGATTCTCTTGCACAGAACATTGATGACAGTTCAAGCTGTCCTTAAATGGATTCTTATCCTCCTGGAGTTACACAGCAGTGCACAGTGTGACAAGATGTGCTTTAGCTGTAAAAATGTTGGTAATGCATAAATATCCTTTTAATGTTTTGCCCTAAAGTGTGTAACACAGCAGAGAGGCTGGTACTTTCCTGAATGCTGAATTTCCTTTGTAGTTGCTGCATCTATTATGGGATTTGAGATTGTGGTATCACAATATTTATTATTAGTTTCTTCTATAGTATCCCTTGTAATTTAAAGCAATGACTTGTAACGAGTCCCTGACCTAGTTCAACAAACTGGAAGGAAACTATTTCTCAAATTCAAACACTTTATATATTATACACATTCCTTCTTTGTTGCATCCTGTTCTACCAGGGCAGCACAGCAGGCCACGAACTGATATATGCTTGCTGTAGCACGTCTGGTTGCACTTTATGAAAGATATTTTCTGGCTGTGGGGATAGAATGGATAGAATGCAATGCAATGGAGCTTTAATATTTGTTTAGCCTATAATCTGATACTACACAATTACATGTATTAACTATAAGAAATTACTTCCTCTAAGAAATTCACTTTATTCAGAATACCAAAGTTGCTAGTCCCTTTGACCACCAGAGATAACCCCAGAAATAGGTGTGATAGATAACTACTCTGTTTGAGGAAAAAAAAGCGAAAATCAATAATGAAAGAGGATTTGCTTGTTTGATTTTATCTTCATGTTTCCACTGGACTAGCAATTGCATCTGCCCCTGTAATTTTTCATATACTAGACCAACCTATGATGAGTGCAGAAATAATATTGTTGGCAACAAACTGTGCTGCATTGATTCTTGGCTATGTCCTCATTTCGTGAAAAGATCAATGCAGATTGCTGAAGATACATTCTGCTGAGGAATATGTCTTCAGAAGGTAACTGATGGCAACAAAAGTAAAGCTAGTGAAAGAGTAATAGGAAGTGAAAGAGTAAAATAATTTACCTATCCCAGCTCAGAAACACTTAGGTGTGATGGATCACTTCTGTCCCTGTGTTTGGGCAGAAAAGATAGCAATAGCTACGTTTCATTTTATCAAAAAGACCATATCTTTGCACAAAACCCATACAAACTTATAGGGAACTTTCATAAGATTTTAAATGACCTTATCATTAGCTCCTCATTATTAAGTGTATGAATTGCAAGTACCCCTGATAGGAACTGCTGTGATATTTACTGCAAATAGAATGACTTGGAATAATTCAAATGGATTTAAGAAAAATCCTGCCTTCCAAGTGAAATCAGCTAGTGGCAGCTTTCAGATTATACTTTAGTTCTTTCCAAACCTTTAAATTCTACTAAATTTTTTTTTAAACTAAATACATTTTAAATTGCATTTGTCTAGGTGAAAAGTATACCTGTTTTTTCTTGCTTTTGCACTAGCTGATGTAAGCATATTTTTTTGGGGAGGGTGGAAAACTGGTAATTCCTGAAGAAGATGTTTTGCTGGTGGCCTGGGTTCAGCAGTAGCAGTCATTTTTCTCCTTCTTAGTAGCTGGTGCAGCGCTGTGTTTTTGACTTTCAGCCTGGGAACAGCACTGATAACACCAGTGTTTTTAGCTACTGCTTAGTAATGTTTAGTCTGACCAAGGACCTTCTGAGCTTCATGCTCTGCCAAGGAGGAGGGGAAGCCGGGAAGAAGCAGAGACAGGATGCCTGACCCAAACTAACCAAAGGGGTATTCCACACCACAGCACATCATGCCCACTATATAAACTGGGGGCAGTTACCTGGAAGGGTTAGATCACTGCTTGGGTCGGGCTGGGTGGTGAGTAGTTGTATTCTCTTCCCTTGTTATTTCCCTTATCATTATTATTATTGGTGATAGCAGTAGTGGTTTGTGTTATACCTTAGTTACTGGACTGTTTTTATCTCAACCTGTGGGAGTTACATTCTTTCGATTCTCCTCCCCGTCCCTGTGGGAGTGGGGGGAGGAAGGGGGAGGAGTGAGCTAATGGCAGTGTGGTTCTGGATTGCTGGCTGAGCTTAAACCATGACAGCTGGACGCATGATAAATACTGTGGTTGAGTGTCCTTAACGTACAGAGGGAGGATCAAGTGTGAATGACTAAATAGATACAGTTTAGAATTACACGTTTATAACTGAATGCATGTATACATCTGCTGAGAAATTATATTGTCACAGATCGGTCTTCCTCATGGTAAAATCCATGGAAAGAGGATGAGTCAGAAAACGTCATATGCTGAACTTTTTACACAATATCAGCTCTAGCAGAGGTGGTTTGTAGCTGGAGGACCTGGCCAGGTGTCACCCTGCTCAGCTGCTCTGGGCACTGAGTAGGGCATCTCACGTCTCCAAAGGGTGAGGTGTGAGGTGTAAGACTCCACTAAGTCTTGCTGTGTTATATCTCACCAGGGTGATATAATGTTGATTTATTCTGAAAATGAGTGAAATGAGGTCCCTAATGATGGCATGGGTGACCTGTTCAGTTTTTGTCATATGTGGAAAGATGAAGACATCGCAGAAGGAAGCTGATTTTTAGCTGTACATAGATGTCTTAGTCATGTATAGCCAAAATGAGTTGGACTGTGACAGCAGAAGACATGTACTTGTTTACAGTATTCTACTACATAGTGAGTGTATAGCAGTTGAATTAATCTTGCAGGCTCCCCTTATAGTCAGTGGAGAGAAATGGGCAGTTTCAGGGTGCATTTCATCTCCTCCTACCGTTAGTAACAAAAAAGAGCATTTTTAATCTTGTTTGGTATAGTGTAAGATGTTATTAAGCCTCATCAAGCTCTTTTGGATCTTAAATGTCTACCCTGAATGACTTTAACATTACTATATTGCAGGCTGACACATTTTTCAGAAGTGAAAGCAGGCTAAGGTGATGTTCTGGCTGATGGCGGTTTACAAATGTGACTAATAGCTAAAATATAGTGACCTCAGCTCCCATCCAGCAACTGTTCAATATCTAGGCCCTGAGGATTCATTTCACTGCTGTTTTTTGTACTTGCAAGAATTCTTCCTTGGTGTACAGAAGAGGGAATAAATATCTTGAAAAGACAGGGCCTTTAATGATTCATGATAGACATTTAAAATTCAAAAAAATCACCAAATTGCAAATGTATTTCCACAGTCAAATTTTATTTCAAGCCCTTTTACTCCTTTGCAAGCTTTATTAGTTGGTGGTAAAATGCCAGTTGGTATTGAGCAATCATTAACCTACAGTTTATTGACTTCAATTTTTTAGCTATAATTATTACTATTTTCAATGTGCTATCGCTAATATTCTTCAAAAAAACCCACAACCCTACTGCTTAGTGATGAGAGAATGGAAAAGGGAAATAAAATGTTAGTTGATATGTTAGTAGTGATAGGACTGAGTGGGTAGTGAAACTGAAGATATGAGTGATTTAAGCCCATTACTCTGGGTGACTGTACAGCACTCATAATCTCTAATGTTCAAAATTACTGGTGATTTCCTTCTCGGGTCTCTTTTCTTATGAGCTTAGTTCATTTCACTGTCTGATACTCTGCTCCTCGATTATGCTTTCAGCTGAAAGTCTATATAAATGAAGATGGCATTTTAAATGGCCAGCTGATACTTTACATTGACAAATGTATCATGCAGATGGATTTGAAAGCTCAATAAAAAGGTTCCAGTGAACTTCTGTCCAGAATTTGGACAGCATGTCATTGAAAAGTAGGTATACTAACAGCTGCCTGCTGTTGCGAAGACGCTTTACTGGAAGGGCAAAGCTAGGTCCCATTGCTTCCTCTGCTGTCCTTGGCAACACTTCCAGTTTTGGGTTTGGATCCCAGCACTGGATCCACCAAACAGATCCAGGGTAATGTGTCCCTGTTTTCAGTGTACAAGGGAGTGAAAGTGGTTTACCACATGGCTGAAATAAGCAAAAATTCGCACTAACTGCCTTTGAGACTTCTGAAGTCATCCGCACCTTCTGCATCAGGGAGTAGAAATCTGTTCTGTGGTAATGCTTAGTGGATATCCTGGACTGATGTTCTCCTTTTGAAGTGCTGCCACGGTCATCCTTTGTGGACAATTAATTCTGAAGGTAACTGCTCCATCTTGTCTAATCCTCTGGGAAGTGGAGATCCTTGGAGACGGATTTTAATCAGCTAGAAAGATGTATACAAAAAAGATCCAGGAAAAACAGAGACTATTCTCAAGTGCTGATTTTGGCTTGAATGTATCTTGAAGGATTAGCTGCTCTACTTAGAATCACAGAATCATAGAATAGTTAGGGTTGAAAAGGACCTTAAGATCATCTAGTTCCAGCCCCCCTGCCGGGGGCAGGGACACCTCCCACTAAACCATGCCACCCAAGGCTATGTCCAATCCAGCCTTGAACACCGTCAGCGATGGAGCATTCACAACTTCCCTGGGCAACCCATTCCAGTGCCTCACAACCCTTTCAGTAAAGAATTTCTTCCTCATATCCAATCTAAACTTCCCCTGTTTAAGCTTGAACCTGTTACTACCCCTTGTTCTCTCACTACAGTTCCCCATGAAGAGTCCCTCCCCAGCATCCCTATAGGCCCCCTTCAGATACTGGAAGGCTGCTATGAGGTCTCCACGCAGCCTTCTCTTCTCCAGGCTGAACAGCCCCAACTTTCTCAGCCTATCTTCATATGGGAGGTGCTCCAGACCCCTGATCATCCTCGTGACCCTCCTTTGGACTTGTTCCAACAGTTCTATGTCCTTTTTATGTTGAGGCCACCAGAACTGCACACAATAGTCCAAGTGAGGTCTCACAAGAGCAGAGTAGAGGGGCAGGATCACCTCCCTCCACCTGCTGGACACTCTCCTCTTGATGCAGCCCAGGATATGGTTGGCTTTCTGGGCTGCAAGTGCACACTGCTGGCTCATGTTCATTTTCTCATTGACCAACACCCCCAAGTCCTTCTCCACGGGGGTGCTCTGAATCTCTTCTCTGCCCAACCTGGAGCTGTGCCTGGGGTTGCTTTGACCCGGGTGTAGGACATTGCACTTGGCATGGTTAAACTTCATCAGGTTGGCATCAGCCCACCTCACAAGTGTGTTAAGGTCCCTCTGGATGGCATTCCTTCCCTCCAATGTACCAACCGAACCACACAGCTTGGTGTCATCAGCAAACTTGCTGAGAGCGCACTCAATCCCACTGTCCATGTCACTGACAAAGATGTTGAACAAGACCGATCCCAACACCGATCCCTGAGGGACACCACTCGTTACTGGTCTCCAGCTGGACATTGAGCCATTGAGCACAACTCTTTGTGTGTGGCCATCCAGCCAGTTCTTTATCCACCGAGTGGTCCACCTATCAAATTGATGTCTCTCCAACTTAGAGACAAGGATGTCATGTGAGACAGTGTCAAATGCTTTGCACAAGTCCAGGTAGATGACATCAACTGCTCTACCCTTGTCCATCAGTTCCATAGCCCCATCATAGAAGGCCACCAGATTGGTCAGGCAGGATTTCTCCTTAGTGAAGCTACTTAGTTTCAAGCTATTGTTTTCTTTTTCTTTCAAATTGTTTTATTTCTTTAAGCATGCAGAATCATTTTCCAGTGTCAGCGACTGAATAGTAGGATGAGATGAAGCCAGTACTGACTTGGATTAAAGGACTGAGGGCTTGCTGGTAGTTTCAGCAGTAGTTCAGTATGCACCAGGGTTAATACTGGTTAATAATTAATCCGATAAAATTGGATATTGTTACAAAGCTCTATTCTATAAATGATTGGTTTTAAACATTCAAAGGATAGTTTTAGCTTTTTTTTTTTTAAAAAAAAAAAAGAATTAAAATAAGGCATCTAAGAATTCGTCTCTATAATAATTTCAAAGAGTTCAAGTCTCTCACATACTAGAAGTTGAGAATTTATCAGCAGATTATAGGTTAATGGGAGGCAGTGGCCAAACCATAGAATAGGAAAGAATAAAAAAAGCATATTGATGAACATTCAAACATGAATGCTTTTAGCCATTATCAGTGAATGTGACAGCTGTTGTGTGACAACTGCTTGAAATGTGGTTATATAATCCATTGGGTTTTTTCCCCTAAAGAAAAGGAGATGTGCTATAAAAAGTGCTGTATAACACTTAAATACAATGTAAATGTTACACATATTGTATTTAATTTCAAAAATTTAGATTGAGAAATCTAGAATGAGAAATATGAAACCCTTTTATAGGTCTTTTTCAAAATGCAAATTTATGTCTCAAGGGGCCAGTGGAACCTAAGGTACAAACACAGTCTGTATTTAGGGAGTTTTAGAAACACATATTACTGAATTGATAGAGCATAACAGCTCCCTTGCTTAGGCAGCATTGTGGTCTATCTTGTAAAATGTACTTGGGGACATGTAAAATGGTTTATTAAACCTATAGTCCATAACTAGAGTTGTTACATTTTAATGTATATATTTTTCATTCATGGGTTATTGAACCAGTAAATCCTAACAATTTGTCCTCATGCCAGACAATTTCTTTGAGCTCTGTTCTGAGTGTTTTCAGCAACTGAGTACCCATTGGAACATATCCCAGATCTTGAAATTTTAAAGCTATTTTTCAGTGCCCCCCTGTATACAAATGTACAATTAAAAGCAGGCAAGGAAAGAAGTTCTGTTTACTTTCACAGAAAGTGCTTTCACAGAAAGAAATCCATGAGGTATTTCTGGGTGGGAGATCTGCAATTTCAGGGAAAAAAATCTTGAATGTAAAGTGATGTCTGTAACTGTAAGGAATGTATACTAAAAGAAATAAGGAGAATTTTCTTTATGCCATTGCATGAACCCTTTTTTTCAAAACTTAGGTATGGCTTGCTATTTAGAGAGTGTCTCCATACTTTTACATAGCATATTGTTCTTTCATGCTAGTAAAAAATTGGCGTAAGTTATAAACCAGTGGTGAATTAACCCTACTAGGTGCGCCCAATGATTTCAGGGTATATTGTGTTTGGACTGTATTTTCCTTCCACTGCTGTTAGAAATAACTCTAGGGAAGAAGCTGAACTACAAAGAGATGAAAAGTAGTAAAATAGCTTCTCCTTTTTGTGTTTTCCAAGGTCCCAAATAAATGATATTCATAGTGCATAAAGTATCTCTGTTGATCTGAAACATTTCATTGCTGTGATTCAACCAACAGCTCTCCTACAAACACATATCTAGGATTTGTTATTCATCTCATGCTGGAAGAGAAACAGGAGCTGTGAAAGTTAATGGATATAACCCTGTGTTCTAGGCTTCAAGATTTTCAATGACAAAGTACTTGCCTACAAGATCTCTTCCTGGTGTTGATTTTATGAAGATTATTGATGAAATAACTTCCAGCAGAGCAACAATGCCATGGTATTTGTGAAATGGCACACCAAGGAGCAAAATGAGTAAAATCACACAGGCTGTCTTTATTCTTTTCCGTCTGGAAAAATACAACTGGTTTAGAGAGTAATAGGGTAAATTTAGAAAGGGAATGGTATGTGCCCTAAGTGTGCATAATTTTGTCATAACAAGCCAAAATCTTTTGTCTGTAAAGAGATAAAGATGTTTCAAATATTTTCTGAAAGAAAGGGATTTGTACAAGGCAAGTTTTGTAAGTAAAATTTGCCCATTATTTTTATGTGGTGGATCTTTGCTATGTTAGAAATACTGATTGCCATGAGATATAACCTTTAGCTGTTTTTTCTGTGATCCTCCCTTTCCTTTTTTCTGTTCTCTTTGGTTGTTATTATCATAACATTTCAGATTATTTATTCTGAGGCATTTCCATGAGTAAAAAATATCTTGAAGAAGAATATAGCCAAGATATATAACAGTTCATTTTATTTGCTTCTGACTGAGAAATGATTTTGCCATCCCTTAGGCTATAAACTGTTTTTCAGGCTGTAAAAGTCTATACTGTCTTTGCAGATGTGTTTGATGGCCAGACTCTTTGAATCCCTTATATTTACTTCAAATAACTGTTTTTAGTTTGAGCTGATGAGGAAGGACTAGGACTTAAAGATTGCAAACCTTCTACTACAGCATGTAATACAAGAGTGAGCATTTACCAGACACCTGCTATCTGGGACTGCTAAATTCACCTTTAAACAGAATCAGTTCAGGAATTCTGTTCAGACTGCTTTCTTGAAGACTATGTTATATTTTGTAAAATGTGCATTAAGCGCATATTATTAATCTGGATTACAAATGCAATGCAATATTTAGAGTATCTTTCATTTTAAGCTAGTGACTATTTCATCAGTTTTACCATTTTAAATGAGAAAATCATTTGCCTTTTAAATTAGCATAAATGTTAATTCAACTCTTTTGCACCAAAATGCTCGTCAGAATAACTGAAATAATTGAATATTGCTTACAGGCAGTATCTTCTGGACATTGCGAAAACATTTATTTAATAGAAGAGTTAATAGAAAATCACCTTAGGTTTTTTTTTTGTTTGTTTGTTTTTTTCCCAAAACCCAATAATTTATTTTAAAAATATATTTAAGTTATTTAATGCTTGCAGGTTTTGTTTATTTGTTTCTACTAAGAATATTGAAGTGTTTTCTTTAAAGATTACCATCCTTTCTCCTTCTCTATATGTATACTGTATATCAATTTTTTTACATGTTTCAGATAGCTTTTGATATTAACTACATAGTCTCCATATTCTTAAATCATGTAATAGCATATTAAAACTGGAAAATGAAAAATGTATGACAGAGAACGCTTGAAAAAATAGGAATAAAATGGGAAAGCACATATGCATATACATAAATAAACAAAGCAATGAAATGGAAATAATCTGTTTTACTCATCAAATTTAACTGTAGCACTTTTAAGAATCACAGTTATCAAAACTGACCTTTTAATCTTCTGTAGTAATAGTAAGAACTCCTCCTTTTTTTCCTTTTTTTTTTCTTCACGTTTTCTTGTCAGAGCCAGGATCAAAAAAGAAGTTGTTATACTCACATGTCAAGAATCATGACATCTGAAGAAAAGCAGAATACATTATTTCTTGGTGAGAGTGTTGTACAATAAGACTTGACTGACATTTTACAAAATTTGAGCTGGTTTCTGATAGTTGATTTAATTAAAACAAGATATTAATTTCTGTGCATAATCTATTTTAAACCTTTCAAACATACATGTATATAGTGTAAAATGATATTAGATTGGCTTGAATGATTTGTCATTCTGTTTGCAGATACCTCAAATCAGCTATGCATCTACAGCTCCAGAACTGAGTGATAACACCAGGTATGACTTCTTCTCTCGGGTGGTTCCACCGGACTCCTACCAAGCACAGGCCATGGTTGACATTGTGACAGCCCTTGGGTGGAACTATGTCTCGACACTGGCTTCTGAAGGCAACTATGGAGAGAGTGGTGTGGAGGCATTCACCCAGATCTCCAGAGAAACTGGTGAGTGTATGTTTATCAGATTTTGTACTTATTGCTGCTGGGTTACAGAGCATCGCTGAGCTGTGCCTAGGTCTACACGGTGCAATCAGAACACCTGTAGGTGTGTTACCTGGGCTGAAGTGAAGGCGTTTGTGGATGACTTTGCTGCTCACAAGTCTGCCAGGTGACAGTTCTGGCAGCAAGTGAAGAAAGCTCCCAAGAGAGGCAAAAAATTTATGTCTGTTGCCCTTTTTGGAAAGGGGGAGTTCCTTGATGAGTTAGGGGCAAAAAGCAAAGAGCAGCTGAATTACAGGAGATGTGATTAATTTAGTTTAGAAAAATCACAATCCAGTGAGACCTCATTTTCCGTGTTCCAGCACTGATAAATCTAGGGTTTTTAATTTTGATGAATTTGAAATACAGAAAAAAAACCCCAAAAACAACCCAACAAAAAAACCAAGCCAAACCAAAACAAAACAAAACTGTGAAGTACAAAGACTGTTTTATTTTTCCTTCAGGATGAAATGTGCTATATAAATACAGGCATTATTATGAGAAGTATATTTAAGTCCCTTTGATCTTCTTTTCCTCCATTGTCATAGTTATTTCTAGCCTGAAAAAAAATGGCAATTTCTCTGGAACTATAGGTTTTGGACACCAAGGAATGAGATGATGAGTAGCAGGTAGTTTGAAAGAGGGCAGAATTGGTCTTTCACCAACTGCAGTGTTAAATGACACAAAATAATGTCCTTTAAAGAAATAATAATTGCAAACAGCCTTCCTGTCCTTCCTCAGAAAGCCTGGGTTAATCTACTGGACTTGGCTTTCAGGGTATGTACATATGAGCTCTGGTTCTTTCAAGTCAGTTTGCGTACATGTGTGTTTCAGGTACTTATGCTTGAACTGTAAATATTTCTGATTGCTTGCAACAGTTTGGCATTAAGATAAACTCACAGTGATTTATGCTGTTAAGGAACTGGTGTATATAACACGCTCAATTAGTTAACTACTAAATATTCTGTTTCAAGCTTCTAATCAATGCTGTCAGATCCTAGACATCCATCCCATCCATGTCTTCATGGGAGAGCCAAGGCTGACTGCAATACAATGGTTTGATCTGGACTTAGCAAAAGCACAAATAATTTTCCACACTTCATATCTAAAAGAGACATTTTATCTATTCTGTCAAATGCAGCAGCAAATAGATTGGCTGCCCCAGCTTTATAGCTGGATGAGAAGCTCTTGGTGTCTTTCTCCTGAATTTTGTAGTATTCTCTCATCTGTCACATACAATATTCTTCTGAATTTATTTGAGAATTGTGATCTAGGTGAAAACAGCATAGGCTGGGTGCAGTTCTATTTCAAACAGTTTCCTCAGAGAGTGATTAGCAATGGTTTATGTTTAAAAGGACAAATTTTTTATGTGGTATTTGGCAGGTGTTTATGCTGAATTAGCTACTAGACAATAATTTCATGATTAGTCCAAATAGACTTGGAATGAAGGTTATGTTTGTAAAATCTGGGGGTGACTCCAAGCTAGGAAGGACTAGGAGTGCATTGGAAGAGCTTGTTAGAGTCCAAAACTGAAGATATGATCTGAAAAAATAGTATGCAATTTGAGAGAAATGCAAGACATTGCGCTTCCACAAGAAGAACCTGTACAATGAAGAATACAGAAAGACTGGTTGGAAATTACTCTCTCAAAAAATGGTCTGAGCATGATAGCAAGTTATACCCTACCTATATACCTCATGAACCCGCAGATGGGCATACCATCTGTAAAATAATGTGAGTAATCCTCCAAATTGTCTGGCAGTTGTGAAACCTCATTTTGACTTGGCACAGGCTTTGACCCTCACTTCGCAACAGGTGAAAGACTCTGCAAGCAAGAACAAAGACAATCACAAATCTTGAAAAGGTGGTCTGTGAGGAGTGACTGAGCAAGGTGGTTTGTTAGCCTGAAGAAGAGGTGACTAAGAAGTGAAGGTGGTGGAAAATGATGTCTTCAAATAGACAAATGGCTCTTACAGATAGGTAGAGGACCATTTGTTCATCCAAATACAGTGTATGTGAACAGAAGTAATGGAATTAATCTCTAGCATGATTCCGTTTAGATTTGTAGAAAGCCCCTTTTAATGGTTAAGGCATTAAAGCATTAGACCAGCTTGCTTTGGGGACATTTTGGAGCCTCCACTGCTGAGGATCTGGGAGAACGCGTTAGACAAACACCTTCCCAGGGATTATGTAAGTGCACTTAGTTTTTCCTTGGGGCTGGGAGGTTGATCAGATGATTTCTTAATGCCCTGTCCAGCCTGATTCTATTATTCACTGTCCTCAGACTTTAATGTGAACGATAAGACTGGAATCCCTTTTAAAATGGAAAGTTTGAACAGGATCTAGTTAGGAGGCCTGAGACTATAGAGACTCGGTAGGTTTATAAAAATCATCATACAGTATAAGTCTGCACAAACCAGCAAAACGTATCAGCTTTATGTTAATAAACTGTGCGTTAAGAGAATCTAATGAGGACATTGCTCTCCTTGTGCTGCTGGCGCACAAATGCATAGGACAGCTCAGCTCCTGAGTTCTTCACATCCTGTGATAAGTAGCCAACAACTGGAAATGAAATTAATGGGAAGACAAGCATAATGGAAGGCAATAAATTTGAGGAAAGGATGTGAGAGTAACTGATATATTCATTTCTGAAGGAAGCTCAGCACGTGAGAGGACATGTGAGATAGTAGTTCTGAAAATACAAATATGAAAGCTTATTTGTTTGTTTATTTGTTTTTAAGTTTTCTTTAGCCAGCTAAGAAAGGGGTATTTTAAAATATTTTTGAAATAGAGATTAATTTCATGTGCTTATAATTTCAGGTGCTTATTTGTCATGAGCTTGACTCCTTCTCTAATTTCCAGTTTGATTGGCCCTATGTTCAGCTTCTATTTCTTGATCAGTAACAGGAGCAGAAAGGAAACAACAGGCTTCCAAATGAAATGTGGAATACTGAAAAGGTCAAAGTGGTGCCACCCTGACATGTCACAGAATATATTACATATCAAAATCTGCTCTCATTTAAGAACAAAGATCCTGTCTGGAATATAGCATAGCTGGAAATTAAATATTTTACATGACAATGATTGTAAAGAGAACAGGAATAGTACTTACTCCAATGCATTCTTCCATGCATTATTGTTTGAAGACAATGATTAAATTTATAGGTTTTTCTATTCCTATTACGAAGTTAATCAATGATATCACTATAACAATTTTACATCACAAATCATTTTGGTACATTGGTCAAAGGAATGAATTCATACAAAATGAAGAGTTTAAGCATTAAACTGAGAGAAACTTGACTTACTGAGGGAAACTAAAAAGGGGAAAAGAAGGAGGCACATTTTACCAAATTCTCATTAAACTATCATGCTGAATTGCTCTTCTATTTACTTTGCTGTTAATGTATTTGACAAAATAAATGTTGGAAAATTTCTAATCCTACTTTCTTTTAACAGCTCATTCCTCCTGCTACTAGATACCAAATGAAATTAACATCAGAGAGAAAGTCATGGGATCTTTTTTACTTCTTTACAGCATATGAAAACATTTGGTTCAGAAAAATCTCTTTAGGGTCAGAATACTGGGTCAGGTAGTGCAATTTTTTGTACTGGAAAACGTAACAAATTCACAAATAATATAAGAAATGCTATGTGACAGATTTTATCCCCACTAGTATTTGATGGAGATTACACAAATGCTAATGGGTACTGCCAGTGAAAAGCCTTGGAAGCTATAAGAAGAGGAGGTACACATAATATAGGCATAGAACTGTAACTGATCATTAAGAATAAGTGAGGAACTTCAGCATTGCTTGCCCCTTTTTGCTTTTAAGTTGATTTTGCATGTCTTGCCAGAGGTGTAAAGAAGATAGCGAAGTGGATTCAGAACAAGATCTTTGACTAAGCCAAAATGACATAACTTTGTAGCAGCTTTGCTTCATAAGAGAACAGTGTACTAAATATGAGCGTGTACCTTTGAATGTTTGTTTTTTAGAAACAGGGTTTTGTAGCTTTACCTACTTCCTTTATCCTGCTGTATTGCTGTTACCAGCATTTCTCTGAGAAGGGACCACAGTTACTTTAAGATCCTCCATAATATTCTTATCATTACAGTCACATTGATAACTACATACCTACTTATAATGAATACGTATACTGAATTAGTGCTACAGTAAAAAGCTTTAAATCATAGAATCATAGAATAGTTAGGGTTGGAAAGGACCTTAAGATCATCTAGTTCCAAGCTTTATTTAAATTGTTTTAGGCTTCAACTTACCTAGCTGTATTTTGTTTACGTAGGGAATATTCTGTAACATTTCTTCGACAGAATTCTTCAGCCATCTTTGTGTTTTGTCTTTTTTTTTTTTTTTAAATCTGCGGTTGTGCATTGTATCTCTGGTTTTCTCAGTTTACTGGAACACTTCTTACCTTTAATATCTTTTGGACTTATAAAACTTTCAATGGATAAAGTGAAAGATTCGTGGAAAGTGGGGAGGGAGGATTGAGATGAAAAATACAATTTAGGGGTGTGTAACTTTTCCTGTTCACTTTGAATATTCATTGATAACTTAGAAATAAATAAGATGGATTGCTGTTGAGATTAATCCACATTTACTGCAGTAATCTTTGTACACCTTTGATATAAAGATAAAACTTTTTATATCTTGGTAAATAAGCTGATGAATAGACTTTCTTTCCCCCTCCATGACGTTATTTAAGACAGTCTTGCAATGTGAAGACTGAAGAAATACAGTACGTGAAGTGTTACCTTTTTCCTAGAGATATTTCCACTTTAAAGACTGCTTTCAAGCTAACAAATTAATTTGCATAGCTAATAATATTCTAACATACCCTCACAGAAGGGAAGCAGTTTAATTCAATTTGAAGTTTTACTTCTATATTTATGCGCCTGAATTCTATTGATAATACTGTATTTCAAGCTGCAAGTTGTAATTAATAATAACACTATATAATTGGCCACAGGAGCTTGAAAGTAATGTTTGAAAAGTTATAAAATGAGATGGTAGATGTGTTAATATTGCAAATGCTTGAAAATTATTTCATCAGGTTTGAATATTTGTACCAATTAGTACCTGATAAAGAATAGTGTAATTTTTAGGGATTTATAATGAAGGTCCATTTTAATTTCTGTCAGTGGTGCTAATCAATATGATAGTCTTCAGCTTTAATTATATGGTTTTTTTCCTCCTACATTTTTAGGGAGGTCTCTTGGAGCAGTAAGTGTACTACCCTGGTATGCTCTGTGACTCTCCAGTGGTTGCAGGAGGGACTTCTTTATCTCTAATAGCTCTTGGGGGATTTCTTCTTTAGTCAGTTAATTGAGGCACTTTTTAAACTTCCTGTAGAAAGCTCACTAGCTACAGTGGAGGGAGAAAAAAAAAAAAAAGAAGGCAGAAAGCTTCTGTAGAACTGGGTTTTGTATCTGCCCTAAAGAATCTGTACCATACAGTGAACTGTACTGACAGAAGTTACATGGGCAACCATGCCTCCTTAACCAGCACAGATTCACTGCTAAGTTTGAAAGAGCTGTATTCTGTTCAGATTTCTCATTTTTGTGGCCAATTCAAGCAATAATACCCCTCACAGGGGTACTTTTAGGTACTATGACAAAAAAATATCAGAAACTTACGAAGAAGCATAAGTAATTTACAGACAATATATTTTTTTCATGGATTGTCTAAGCAATGTTATCACATATTTGAAACCACCATTATACTTTAATACTTATGGAGTGAACCAAGTAGTTATGAGAGTTGGCAAAGATGGTCCCAAGGAGCCTTTGGTCTGGAGCTAGGGCTAAATACCATCCCTATGCTACAAGGTATATGCTTGTACGTGAAACACTTCATCTTGTTCCCCTACTTGTACAAATTATTTTCATTCCACAGGAGACAATTTGCAATTTGATTTCTGAAAGAAGTCTTGGCTAAGAAATAGGGACTTCTGTATGTGCTTGAAACTGGCAGAAGTCAGCGAATACTTCCCTGAATCTTATGGGCTTTAGCAAAGGATGAAGTGCTCAGGAAGATTGTCTCTGAGGCTGCCAACGAGGCTCAGAATAGGATGACTTCACACTTCCTGGTTTTGCCCACTGATATTTGTTGTCTCATGCCAGTTGGGGTGTGAACTGTGGTCAAGACTGAATTCATTAGCTATTTTTATGTGGTACAGTTACCAAATAGCTGTGATATTTATTCTCTTTGGAGTCTGAAGCTGATTTCATTTTGCTTATAGCAGTCAGCTCCTGGAGAGCTGAGACAAATAAGCTCTTCAGAGCAAGGACCAATATGTTTTCCCAGTGATGCCTACTGCTGTGAATTTAGAACATTTAGAAAACTCTGAAAAATAAATGTTAAAAGCTCATTATAATATGGAGGACCTTTACATGTATACTGACATATTTAACTTACTCCTATAAGTACTGGACAAGTCATTGGACCATATGACTGGGTTTGTTTTTTTTCTCTGCTTTGTGTGAATGCAAGATGTTTGCATTGCATGAGCACAAAATCAAACGATATTAAAAATGTCTAGGAAACAAAGTTGTATTTTGGCAGTGCTTTTAGTGCAATGGCTTGTTGGTAGAATCTTTTAACTTAATCATGATGTCTAGTTCAAAATTTTTAAATGCAAAAATGCAAAAACCAAAAAAGTAAACATGTTGATGCTAATTCTAAGAAAGCAATCTTGCTAGATTAAAAGCATACTTTTGTTGAAATATAGTGTGTAATGTTCATAATGAATATGCATTTTCGTTAGATGATTGGGCCAAATTTAGATATTGCTGCTTAAACTGTAGTCTGTTTATGCTTAAGAACTCTACGATTATAAGGGGGCTTTCTGGACATATTAAATTGTCATTAAAGTTTCTGAAATAAAAGGTAGGATAAATACATAGGTACTAACGTGCCATCAGATCATTGCAATGGGAGAAATGAAATTTCTCAAATGCTGCTGTTCTGTATATTAGTATCTATTACTCTTGAACCTGTAGCTTCTCTTAGATTCTGTGACTTGTGTGCTGGAAGGAGCCCCAGAGCAAATGATTCACACATAATCAAAAAAACTTCTGTGAAAGCAAACTTAGGAAACATCTGAATCAAAATTTAGCTATTTTAGTTGCTTATGATCAAATTTCACACAAGCACATTATCAGGAATTGAATTTTAACAGAGTTAATCCCAGCGGGCATTCTTGTTGTAAGGGAAGTATTTGTAAAGGGGATACTGGAAGGGAAAGCATCAAGGGCATGCAATATGGTTTCCAGTCTGAATCAGGCTGCCCGTGTTTGGTATTTGCGTTATAATTTTTCTGTGGTAAAAGACAGAGGAGAACTATGGGAAAAGCTTCGACAGTTTATTTTCCATGGCAGTTGTGCTTAACTTGTTCAACACCCCCACCCCCAAAACCTCTCAATAACAAGACCCAGAAGCTTCACAGATTCTGCAGTGAGTGAGATTTTTTTCCCTCCTTTATCAAGAACTAAGAGCTCCTTTGCTTTTTATTTATTTATTTTATAAACGTCTGTTATTGTCACTTCTTTCACAGCAGGAGGCTTGTTTTTACACAAGATTCAGCATGGCCTGTTTTGTATTGCAGTGGCATGAATGATTGTTGCAATTCCAACTGGAATCGGGGATCAAATATTCAGACCACAGCATAGTCTCGATCAGAGGCTGAGTGAACTTTGCCAACATACCATTTAATGTTTTTGGTGGTGTTTTTTTTTTCCCCCCAGTATGCGTAGACTTTTGTAAGGAAAGCCTATATTTAAGGGCACTATCTGAGCAAAGATGACAGGAAGGAGCATAGTGACATGGCCTTGAGCTCTATTTACATGTTCTTTTTTGTTAACATTTCAAAGGTTTCACAGCATTTGAATTGTAGCCTTGGTTGTGCTTCACTGGTCTAGAGTCAGTATTCTCATTCACATTAAGTTGTTACACCTGGTAAAAAGAAGTCCTGGCTCTTGAGTTTGCTGAGAAAATTGCATTTTTCTGTCTATGTGTCATTCTCTCTTCAAGTGGTTTCTAGTAGTTTTAAATGTTTAGGATTTTTGCAGCTTTCTTTTCTACCTGGAGAACCGTACCACTTAAAAATCACATGTGAGAAATGCCTCATTATTGAATATTAGCAATATACTTAGTATCAGCTCTTTCATGATCTTTGGCTGCAGTTTAAACAATGAAGCACTGGAGCTGTCTGACTGACTCAGATGCTGCCTGTCCGTATCTTGTATCCAGTGGTGGCCTCAATTACATGGAAGAGAAAGATACCAAAAATCTTACTCAACAGTCATTGGCAGAGTTAACTCTCAAGGAGTATTTTGTAATCCCAGGTATTTAGTGATTGATGCTCAGATTTCCTGAAGCATGTAAATTTATATCCATTATAATTTCTTCTTGTTATCAGTTTAATCTCACTTATTGAATGTCCTCTTGGTTTGATGCTACGAATAGTATGCAGAAGACTCCAGTTAACCTCCTTTGTAGCATGCCTTCTTACTGTCTTAACTCTGGGGTAGAGGATATGAAGTAATTGCAGTTTAATAGGTTTTTTCTTTTCAGTTTCTGGATCCCTTCTTTAATTTATATCTCTGTTAAGCTGTGTAGCCATGACTGAACACTCCAAGTAAACCTCACTATTGATTTATGTAGTGTCATTGTAATCTCATTTTTATTCTTAGTCCCATTTTTTATATATCCTGACAAATGGTAAGCATTTTCTGTTGGCTGCTGGGTAGCAAGCAAATTATTTCCAAAAGCTATCTTTACTGACACTCAAGGTTTATTAACAAATGGCTACAGCTGATTTAGAGCTCAGTGATGTGTGTGAGCAATTCTAGGTATTCCTGCCAGCATATGCTCCCTTGCATTTGTCAATAGTCAATATTTTTCTATGATAAACTCATTTATCTAGCTTTGTGAATACTGTTTCTTCTTTCTGCTCATTTATTTCAAATTATTTTATACCATCTTCAAAGTTTCAAATCTTTCTGCTCAATACTCTCTTGCTCCCTTTTTTGAGGAGCACTGTCTTATACAGACAAAGTCCCAGGTTTGTATACATATAGGTACACGTATAGGTAGGTCTACAGCACGAATTTATTGGCCTTTTCCAGTGTGGAATTTTAACTTTTTCTTTCCTATTTTGATGTTTTAATCCTTAGGAGTCCCTTCACTCCTCTTTCTCCCAGCTCTTGCCTATTGATCCCAAGTTCCTAAAGTCTTTCAGTCTTTCTTCTAAAAACTCTATTATGAACTTCAATATTCTATACACAAGGCTAGTATATCTGTTTTGGTAGTAACTACTGTTACTTTCTGCATAAGTATTAATAATAACAGAATGTAGAGATTTGAACATACTTTATAAATGTATCCTTTATAACTGTATCCCTCCTGAATGCATTTGTTCTACAAGGTGCTTAAAACTTATGTATTTCCCTATTACATAGGATCATACTATGTGTTACTGAGCCAATAGTTCTGGTATTTTAAGGTGAAGGTTAGTAACTTCCAACACATGCTAAGTTGAATTCTTGTTATTGTCCAACTGTAAGTGAAGTCACTGACTCAGTCACATAGAAAGCCCATCTAATAGGGAACTAAAGTCTTTCAAATATTAGCTTAGGACTAAGTGAAAATTTGAATTTCTCTTTCTTTAGAACTTTTGACAACTGATTTTATTATGAATTGAGACGGGGAAATTGCATTACATTTTTCATACAAACTTCTGCATTACAGTTCAGCTAAAGCATATTTTGTTTATATTTCATTATAATGTCACTTTTAAAAATCTGTAAAATGAAAGAGAAAAATGAGTGTTTCATATGATGGCTTTGCAATTATGTCTTCTGATATCAAAAAGAAAAATTACAAATACATTTAAAACTCTGTTTTCAATATTTTCATCAATTTTGGCTAAATAATAATGTCTGTAAGAAAAAAAAAAAAAACACCAAAGAGTCATGCTACCCAAGAACCAGCATTCTGTCCTTCCTTAGCCCAAATTCTGTTAATAAATAGAGTGTATGCATATGTACATGACATATGGTTTACTTTTCTGGGCAGTTCTGCTCAGATCGAGGGAGCAGATAGTGTTGGGTTTTTTTGTTTTGTTTTGTTTAATTTTTTTCTTTTTCTCTGAAGAGAAAGCAAAGTAAGAAAATTACGGTTTGTCATAAATAACATGATCTGTGACTTTATGCACATTCTGTTATGTACTGTACTATGACATATATGACTGTATCCTCAAAAGTAGGATATATATAGGTCCTTTCCAAACCTACTCAATGATATAGAGCAGCCCTGCGGCGAAGGACTTGGGGGTGTTGGTTGATGGAAAAATGAACATGAGCTGGCAGTGTGCGCTCGCAGCCCAGAAAGCCAACCGTATCCTGGGCTGCATCAAAAGAAGCGTGACCAGCAGGTCGACTGAGGTGATCCTGCCCCTCTACTCTGCTCTTGTGAGACCTCACTTGGAGTATTGTCTACAGTTCTGGTGTCCTCAACATAAAAAGGACATGGAACTGTTGGAACAAGTCCAAAGGAGGGTCACGAGGATGATCAGGGGACTGGAGCACCTCCTGTGTGAAGATAGGCTGAGAAAGTTGGGGCTGTTCAGCCTGGAGAAGAGAAGGCTGCGTGGAGACCTCATAGCAGCCTTCCAGTATCTGAAGGGGGCCTATAGGGATGCTGGGGAGGGACTCTTCATGAGGGACTGTAGTGAGAGGACGCGGGGTAACGGGTTCAAACTTAAACAGGGGAAGTTTAGATTGGATGTAAGGAAGAAATTCTTTACTGTAAGGGTGGTGAGGCACTGGAATGGGTTGCCCAGGGAAGTTGTGAATGCTCCATCGCTGGCGGTGTTCAAGGCTGGATTGGACATAGCCTTGGGTGGCGTGGTTTAGTGGGAGGTGTCCCTGCCCCTGGCAGGGGTGTTGGAACTGGATGATCTAAGGTCCTTTCCAACCCTAATTATTCTATGATTAGATATATTAGATATTCTATGATTAGATATATTAGAATCTATATAGATTCTATATATGTAGTCAAGTCTCCTCAGTCTGTTATAGCTTCATGGCAGATGTTTTAAGACTAAGAAAACTTGTTAGGGGTTATCAAATTTAGCATTATGATTGTTTTTCTGTGTCTAAGACTTAAAAAAGATAGTTTAAATGAAAACAAAATCAAATCATGGCCTACTAAAGACACGACCACTATCATTCTTCCTTTATATGATGGTAAATTCCAATGTATTCTGGGCATTACCAGTAGAGTCTTCACTTTTTGTTGTATTTCTTTGACTTATACTTTTTCTAATCTTTCCTCTCCCCAACCACCAATAAAGAAGTATCCAAGACCTGCGTGAGAAACAACAGTGTGCATTTATCACTGACTGTTTTTTTTAATATGCTATGCTAATACAGAACACTTGAGCTTTGCTCAGCTGCATGATGTAGAAGAGTTGAACGAGTTGAATGTTACAATGCTGAAAATGTTCTTGCAATATTACAAGCTAAGAATGTTTGACTGGAAATGTCAAAGTGACATTCTCCTCTTCATTTTATTTATTTTCTTTCTAGTATTGAAGGGGAGGGGGCCATATTGTGCTCTGAGTCACAGTAAATACATGTTTGCTTTTAAACTTGCAATGAGATACCTTAGCAGTAACGACTCTCTTGAATGCTTGCATGAGTCTGCATATTTTCAGACTGGGGTAACCCTTTTAGTCAGCTACAAGTCATTCCTTCAGTTCTGTTACGTAATGAACTGCCCACAGAACTCCAAAGAATTCTGTTCAAAGATTATTCTGAAGAATTACTATTACTCATTCCAGAAAAAAATAGGCATATGTGTATGCTTCACTAATAGTTGGAAAGACTCCTACATCGATTTTTTTTCTGTTAGAAATGTATGATTTTTATGCAAATTACAAGCTGCGATGCCACCACTTTAAAGTGAGATGGCAGAAATATGCATATTATGAAACTTTAGATTATAAAAAAGATTATTTTTTACTTTTACTAGAAAACTATTTCTTATGTCAAAGCTCTGTCCTCTCAAGGATTTTCTGTGGCAGGAATAGTGATGTTTGTTCCTCTACTTTTTAGCATTTCTGCAGTATACAATGATTTCTGGATTTTTATTACTTTTTAGCGAAAACTGAAATAGAACTAATTGTTTTAAAAGCTGAAATTCTTACAAAAATATCAGTCTCTTTCTTTAGCATTGTTAATTAAAGCAGGATATTTTGACTAGAAAATTAATCAAAAGGATGAGTAACAAAACAATACCCTTTAGCAGCAGAGGTGTCATGCAGATAAATCCCTATGTGCTGCTATCACTGTATGCATCCAGAAAGCTTTCTGGCATGTATGTCCTGAACATACTATACAGCAGTTTTCAGAAATACCGAGTACTCTTCATATGCCTTCATAAGTCAGCTTCTCCTTGAGCTGCTTACTAAAATGCTATGATTGGTCATAGAGGTGGGATCAAAATTTCAGAACCTCTGTAAGCAGAAGAACAAGGCAGTTGCAGATTTCCAAACTGCAAAATGAGTCCATTGATATACATGTACCTATAGAATTTGAGCATATTTGGGGAAGGAGGGGCTAAGAAAAACAAAGCTACCCCAACACCTCAGTGATTCCTGCAAACGTTTTTGCTGGTGATGTTTAATTGCTGTTAAAGGATCTATAACAGTTAAAAGATGTCATTAATCCTATGGACGTAAATTCTCTCTAAATTAAGAACAGCCACACCTGTTTTCAGTAGTACCAAGTGAAGATCTGCTTCTTTCAAAACTGGGAATAAAAAATCTGAACTAAACTTGCTGTAAAGCTATTTACTTTTATAGGCATTCTGATTTTCCTGTTGTTTATTTTGGGGGTGGGTGTCTCTGTATTTATCTTCTGCATAGCCTACTCCCTTTAAAACAGCATGAACATCCCAGAACATCTGAGAGTCTATAATCTTGGAGAGAATTACACCTTACTGAACTTCACCAGTGCTACCCAGGATGCAGGAACACGTAGTGGCAGCTTTCCTAAAAAGGCCCCAGAAGGCTGAGAGATAAAGGTATCATGCATCCTAGGAAATAAAACAAACTCTATTTTATTGTGGTAGAATGAGAGGCTGTATAATTCAAGAGAGCCTGCCCAGATCTTCAGCACTCTCCTTGTTACATATAATAACTTTTCAGAATTTCCCATGGGTGATGGGAATAAAGCACAAATCCTTAAATCAGAGACCCTATTCACCACTGTGTTGATACTAGCCAGAAGAGGGCAATACTTTATGTATGCTCTAGCAGGTGTAGATTTTGCTAGCCTATTGGATGTGCTGTGAAATGTATTACGTTTGCTAAGGCCAGTAAATTGAGCGATACGATTATAAGTATTTATCCAACATGCTAATGCACTTAATGAAGTGCATATAATCGCAATGCTCAATTTATAAGAGTTGTCAGACCTCATAATTACTTCCATTATATTGTAGTTTATGGATTAAATCCTTTCAGCCCTCATTCAGGAGGTAGAAATATTGTTCAATTTCAGTTAAAGTAATTGGTTAATGTTATTCTTTTTCCAGAATAATTTGTTTTGCAAAATATGATGTCCCTTTCACAGAATTAAGATGTTGAAGTCAACCTGAAGATATTCTTTCATATGCAAAATGTGTTGTTTTGTTTTTTTTTTTCTTAAGTGCAAAGAATTTAGTTTAAAAATAAATGGTAACCTACAGAATGGTATTGTTGGCACAAATTTACAGACTTAGGTATGGGCCTCTTATTGAAGTTAGTGGGCTTTTCATGATTAAATCCCTTCACTGTTTTGATTTTTTTGTTAATCAGACATATATGTATTAGCAGTGATGTCTTTATGGAGGCTGTTAAAGTCATGAGACTCCGAAGACAATTTTTTTCCCATGTGGACCTTGGTAGAGTCTGAGCATGGTGATGGTGGCGGGATTTCAAGTGATGGCGAGTGTTTAATTCAAGTGCATAACGAGTAATGAGTAATGGCTGGTTTTCCACAGTAATCCCCATGAAATTATAAGATTCGTTAACTAAGGGCAGTTTATTTTGAGTTGTCTCAGCTTTCTGTGATAAACAAAGGAGACAGTTGTCTGAAAGAAGGACATTTGGATATGTTCAAGAAATGTGTTAGTGATGGAAGAGCATCAGTTCCCATATGTGCACTTGCCACAGGCACTGCAAGCTTGTGATAAGCCCCTCTGGGTTACTTGCACCTCAGGTGCTTCTCAGGATGAGTGGTGAAAGGCATTCAAGGATTTCTGTGGTGGGTAGAGAGCTGCCTTCTGTTTCCTTCTAAATAACTCTTTTTACTCTTTTGTTATTTCAGTTGTTATACAGGCACAGAAAAGCTTTTGCAAGGGAGAGATTATGTACTGGCTTAAAAGGTAAAATACATCGTGTCCAAATAATTTGTTTTCCTAGTCCAATTACAGAGAGTCTGTACTGAAAAATACTGGGAAAATGAGAAATGAAAGAAGGGGAAGAAAGAACATAAACAAAAGGGAAAAATGCGAAGTAGTTTTCTTCTGTTATCTATTATCAGCCTTTAGCTTACATTATGTTCAGCTTAATAAAGTACTTTACAAAATATGGTTATGTTTTCTTAGGGAGTGATTCTCTAGCCAAGTGTAATGTTTTGCTGAACAGGGAACTAAGCCCCCGATTTCTGCCTCATGTGATGTAATTTATTAATGGGAAGGAAAACAAAACAAGTTTCAAGAAAAGATTTTGATCAGTTTATAAAAAGGAATGCTCAGTATGTTTGTTTGTGTCCATGTGGGATTTGAGGCAGAAACTGAGATGATCCTTTCACATGCTTTGATCAGGATCCGGGGACAGAATGGTTGTGCAGGTTCCAAACTTGAAAGTTGAGCTTGCCTTCCATATACCCCATAATCAAATTAACTTTTTTTGTTCCCCAAGTCCTGAGTTTCCCATTTCTTTCACATGGCATTCTGATTGATGACTCTGTAATTTCATTCCATCTTAAATGGATTTATTCAAATGAAATTGCAAGTCTTTAGTAAATGTTCCTTTTGGTGAGGCACAAAATCCTTATGCTCTGTCTCACTCTTTCTTAACTAACAGAAATGAAAGACATCCACAAATACTGTTTTTTCACTCCAGTTACAAAATATGATTTTCAAGTACAACTAAGAATGCAGATTTTCTAGCACAGAGAGTGTATTCTATACTAAGTCACTTTTTGAATTAGAAAAGTTTCCTACTGAAATAGTTGTAGTTTTGTGGACTAGAGGGCAGATCATATTTCATCTCAGTGACTGCTTTTGTGGACTTTTGGTTAATTAACTAAAGAACTAGAACATAGACAAGAAATAGTTCTATTTAATAGCAAACATTAATCTCTGCAAGTGAGCTCAAATCTTAGTTATTGGTGCAAAAAAGCCTTTGTTGTCTCCAAACTTCCTATTAGGGGTATTCCAATATTATGAGATCTTCACAATTCACCATTTTAATGATCTGTGCCATGTGCAGTTGAGCATGATGAGTTTACACAGTGCTGTTACTTTTGCTTACCCAACATTATTAATTCTCCTTAGTCTTCTACAAGCTCTGAATTTCCCACTGTTTTCATTCATTCCTTTCCACTCATGTGAATAGATTTTAGACAGTGAAGGAATACAAATAAGATTGATACCACTAACAGCCAGCATGATGAGATACCAAGATTAGCCTCAGCCTTTCCTTGATTAATTTGCTTGATCAACTTTTTATTCTTATTGAAATTATTGTTCACTGTTTACCAAATGGAAAAGAAAGCAGTCACTTCATTGCAGAAGCAATGTGAGGGGATGGTGGGCCTGAACCTATAATTTATGTATTAAAGTAATCCCAAACCCACTGACTCTTTCTCTGACGTCCTGTAGGAGTAAGAAAAATGGACACACCAGAACGCTACAATGGCATATATTCAGCTATTTTTTGCGTTTAATGTAAATTCATTATAAAAATGAGTATCAGGTTTAACCTCTTGATTTTTGATTGCTGGGATCTAACAAGCAGAACACAGTTATCATAATAAAAGTACTTTTGGAAGGCAGAAAAAAAGCTCATATTTGTCCATCCGTAGCAAATTTATGAAAAGAAGTAAAGGTGTCTTGTGGACTTGCACTGTTTTCATACCTCAAGGTAGTTGCCAGTTTTGCTGCAGTATTATTTACTTTTGATTTAGTTTTAGATGCAACATCCTGTGCTAGTTCTCCAAGAACTGAGTAATTCCTGCTTTTATAGGGTTTTACTTCATTGTGTTGTGTTACTGAACTTAAGATGTGCATGCATATATATTCATGGTGGCGGCAGAGAGTGGAATGGTGCTTGTATGAAAGTAGAGGCAGAGGTCATAGTCACAAAGCTGATGGCGAAGTACTAACTGAAATGAAAGCATTACAGATGCTATATGCTACCACAACATATTTGTGGTGGAAAAAAACCCTTTAATTTCTCATGAACTTGTTCATGACAGTCTTTCAGAGCTAGAAAAGGGCAAAAAAAGAAAGCAGGAGATGCAGTTTGTTGATGATAAAGAGGAATTAAGGATGAAGAATAGAGAATTAATTCTGTAGTATAAGATGCCATGAGTTGCATCCCTTCCACTGAGTTGTATCCCTTCCATCCTGTCAGAGGCCCAGATGGCCTTCCAGCTGTCCTTTTACCCAAGCAGCTTAGTTCTTAGACACCCAAGCTCATTACCATGAAAGCTCCTGCTGAAGGCTTCTGGCTGTGAACATGCCACATCCTGAACCCTACTGAAGTCCTCAGAGAAGCCTGAAACAGTGGCTATGATCAGGAGGCTGATTTACATCACCTGGTTCCATGGACATCATGTCCATCTCTCTTGCACGACAGTACAAGGTTCTTTTGCACCAGTGGATGGTGATTTTTTGGAGATGTGTGAATGCCCTTCCCAGGCTGGCTGCAGCTAAAGATTACCTGACTGGCAGGGTGCTATTACCTGCAGGGCTTTTGCAAGGGACTGAGCCACATGCACACTCAGAGAAAGTGCAAGAATAAAAATTATTTGGGGATATTAGTTGAAGTGGTGCCCGTAAATTTGGGATCTCTAAGGTTGAGGGCAGCAGGTGTGCAGGATAAGATCCACATTTTTAGACACGCACACAGAGAAAAACAATATTTGTAAGTCCAGAGTCTTGTTTGCCAGAAAACAAAAGACAATAACTTGAATGTACAAACTTACCTATTTTTTACAGAGTTCCTTAGAAACAGTTGCTGTTAAAACAGGATATCTACTGTGAGGAAAGAATTGTATCTGTGGTCAGTCCTTTGTTAATTTAGCATTTCTTAGTTTTATCAAATAAGGGTTATATTCACAGGAATTTCTGTGACAAAAGAGACCCTATAGAGTCTGGAGGATCATAGAATCATAGAATAATTAGGGTTGGAAAGGCCCTTAAGATCATCTAGTTCCACCCCCTGTGCCATGGGCAGGGACACGTCCCATTAGACCATGTCACCCAAAGCTCTGTCCAGCCTGGCCTTGAACACCATGAGGGACGGAGCATTCACAACTTCCTTTGGGAACCCATTCCAGTGCCTCACCATCCTTACAGTAAAGAACTTCTTCCTTATATCTAACCTGAACTTCCCCTGTTTAAGTTTGAACCTGTTACCCCTTGTCCTATTGCTATAGTCCCTAATGAAGAGTCCCTCCCCAGCATCCTTGTAGGCCCCCAGCAGAGACAAGTTTCGGAGAACATAGAAGTCTCTGACAGGATCAGGAAAAGAGAAATTAAAAGAGAAGGTGTGTTTGAGAGAGTGATTGGTTTGCTTTCTTGTAGGAGGAATTATACTTGTCCTTAATTTTTGCAGTGAACAGAATCAAAGCCCCTCTTGTTGGGTTTGGATCTGCTTATTTTCTTTCTTCTTTTCCTCATTTCTTCCACACCTCTCTCTCTTTTGCTGTGAACAGACTCCATATTTATATGAAAAATGGACATTGTTTCTAATGGAGTGTTTTTAGATTTACATGTGGTAATTCTGACATAGGGTCTCAGTGCTCTGCTGCAGGAGGGATGTGTAATAGGAGAATAAGATCCTCCTCTGCATTTTTCTGTTGACTGCCGAAATTCTTTAGAGAGTCAATTTAAGTGAACTGAGAAGTCCCCATTTGGACCCAGACATTTAAAATTTCAATCGGGCTTTGCCAAACTTAATCATCTCATTAACAGATGGTATTTCATCCCATGTGTATTCTATGCCAATTGAAGAACTCTCTTAAGAAAGAAATCAGTGAGTTTTTATCAGTCAATTATTTAATATTATGAAATGCAGACACCATTTTATTTAAGGGAAGGAGTCGTAAATGCCTGAGTTTATCTTGGAAGAGAGGTCAGTGAAATTTAATTATGATTAAAGTAATTATTCACAATTCACAAAACATAAAAGCCTTAATGCAGCTGAATGGGGTCTAATCAAAGGTCCAGATAGCTCAGGTCTCTCTCTCTCGGGCAAAGGCATTTTGCAGAAAAAACCTAAGGAACAGGGTGTATGTGCAGAGTGATTCACCAGGATTTCCTAGACCATGGAGTATAGCTAGATCATTTGTTTTACAGCCATTTGATCAATCTGTGCTCCCTGAATTTATTCGATTTTTGTAGGAGCCCAAGACCAGATAAAAGGCTTTGGGATTTACTAAACTGCAGATATCTCTGGTTCTAAACATTAAAGAAACAAGAAATTCTGTGAGAAAGGTCATAATATAGTCTTGTTAACTATGGCTTGGAATTTCATGGTTGAATTGGTTGAGAACTTTGATTAAAGTTTTATCTGTCATTGGGGCATTTGAAGTGTCTCTGTCCTGTCTGGATGCTATGGTGCCTTGCAAAGCTGAAATTAGTCTTTCCCTCAGTGAGACCACTAACTGGATCTTGTCTGTAATCAGCCTTGTGCTTTCACAAAAGATGAATGTACTTAATAAGCTTTTGGACCTCTACCTCTCTGTCAACTTTGGCAAAACTGTGCAAAAAGCTGTTAGACTTCATGCAACATGTCAGGAAAAGGCTATATCCATCCACACAGAATATGATAGTATGATTGCATAAGTTTAGTTTCTTTAAGAAATAAAAAATAAAAAAAATCTGGAATGTGGAAAGTATACCAATAATATGGTCAAAAATTGATTTGAAGTGTTATATGAATGGCCTCTTATTTACCCCCTGAAATTAAAGCTGTTGTAGTAAATATTGTTTTTTTTTTGTTGTTGTTGTTGTTGTTATGTTAGTGGTGGTGGTAGAGTTTTTTCCTCTTAGAAAGTAATTATTTGCGATAAAAGGGAGAAAAAAAATCTCTTTCCAAAATTATCTTCCCTGAAAAGAGAAAAATAAAGGAGTCAAATGAAGGATTTTAATTATGAATTATTTATACACTGTTTATAAGCCACTGAAAATTATCAGTGCCTACATCTTTCATGCATGGCAATATTTACCTTCCCTATAGTATTTGTGGCATTCAGAATTCAGCGTGGCATAGTGTAAATATCACAGTAACTGTAAGTACTGTGTGTGGTAAATGTCAAGATTTTAATTGCACCTACTAAGCCATAGTCTGCTCACTGCTTGTTTGGAAGAAGCATGCAGTGAGCATCTCCCCGGGAAATTACATGATGAAGGGATTCATCAACATAGTTTACCTGATGCTGCCCTGTGAATGAAATTGTTAGCATGTAGCTTTAGGATGCAAAAAACAGAAGCTGAGAAAAGGAAAAGAAAGAGGAGAAATGTATTTCCTGTGATAAGTGTCCCTCCTACATACACACCAATTTAATATCACCACAGTTATATAAATTGTCAGTGTCATAATATGCTTTTTGCTTAGTTGCTTCCTAACTTCTGCCAGATATAAAGAGGCCATTGTCAAAGACTGCAGCTGGAAACAAAAGTAAAAGAATTTAACTCCCTGCACTGTTCTCAGCTGATTTAAGTGTTTTCTTCAACTGTGAACAGCATTTAGTTCTTACTATGCAGGTCTGACTTGGTCCCTCACAGTTCTGACATTTGTGGGTATTTTTCACAAAGATTCAAATAACCCAAGGTCTGCCTGAGAAACAGGCCTGTTTATTTGTACTAGGACAGGTAAAAGGTCTCAGCAATCTACCACTGTAGTTATTAATGACCAAGAGGCGCTCATTGTGGAGGTGTTCTTGAAGTGAAGTTGCAGCAGGTTCAATGTTATCTCCTTCCTCTGGCACCACGGATTAGAAGAGAAAATACTCTTATACTTCAGTCTTTACAGCACCCCTTGCCTTAATTCCCCAGCACCAGGGAATATAGTGGTTTTCTTCTGAACTGATCTTGTCTTACATGAAGACTTATAAAGGTACTGAAGAGGGTTTAACCCTCCCTCACATTAGCCCGAGATGTGTGTTCCTGCATTAACAGCTCATACATGTGTCCTTTGTCTCAGCTCCTCTAGAGTAAAATAGAAACAAGTAGTGAGCTGTAGTCCATGAGGGTTCCTACATTGTGTTCACTGCTGTGACACAGCACTGGGCAAAAGAGCTGCATCTTGCCCCTCAAGGGTGTTTCTTTCCCTGCCTATACCTTCCAGTTCTTTCAAAAGAGAGCTGCAGGATAGCCAGCAATGTGAAACAAACCCCAACAGACCTGAACCTTAGTACAAAGATGCCCTCTGAAGAAAATTTGAAACTCAGCTGCTGAAAAGATTTCCCCATAAGCTCTCAGCCCCTGTCAGTGGCTTTTAGGTGTTCATCTCTGGGGCAAGATTGCACTGCAGATGTTTTATGTTCTTCTCTTGCATTACGTGAATTGCAGTAATGCTTTATTGTTATTTCTTCAGCTTGCCTCTTTTTGGAAAGTGTTTCAAGATAGACCTTCAAATTTTGGCTGTTGAATGGAGGCCTAAAGTGATGTTCAGTGAATCTGTTGCCAGAATGTTTGCTGTCACTGGGAATGGACTTGAGGATTAATTCTGTTCCATCTAATCCCACGTTCCTATGTACCCAAGCATAGAGTCCCCTGAATGATAGAAAGATATAGCAAAGCTGTTCTTTACAAGGCAAGCAGAGATTTTCCAGCTTTATTAAGATTTCCCAGGAGGAAGAAGTCTGTTAGAGGTGACTAGAGAAATATTGATTGTGTTGGTCGTATTCTCGAGTTAGCCTTTCGAGAAATTTTTCATAACATTTAAATGGTATTATTACTCCTTTTCAGAGCACCTAATTGCATTATACATAATCTGACTGCATGGAAAAAATATGCTGAAATCTGGAAATGGATGAAATAAATGCCTGTGTTAGTCCCATAACATAGTATTTTGTTCTAGAAAGAAAAGATCATCTTTAATTCTTTGCACCACAGGAGAAGGGGGAAAGCTGGATTCTATTTATATCCATTATAATTCTGCCCCAGTGATTTTCAGCACATTGCTTTGTTGTGTTAAGTGCTCATGTTCAATTATGGAAATGATACTTTAAGAAGAAGCTCTTTTTAATGCATAGAAGTTATGAAGACAACAGGCTAATGATCACTTAAGGTGACAGATAGAGGCAGAACAATTCAGAAGTAATAAGGTATTCTGTGGGTTACAATTGGATTCTGGGTCATAGACAGACTGTCTGCTATACATATGTGAACAGGCATTGCAAGTACTTCTTGCTGTTGACTGCATTAGGATCGCAGGGCCTGACAGCAGTGAATAAATTAGCCAGATAGCTTGGATATGTCTGTCTCAACTCTTTGCAAACCACCAAGTGATGATCCTGCTTTTCAGAAGTCAGTAGAAACCAGAGCCTCAGTGTAAGTATAGGTAAAGTTCTTTATAGTTTAATTAAGAATAGCTTTTGATGTTCAGCTGTGACTGGATGATTTTTTCAAACTGATTATTCAGGTTGTGTAAAGAACAAGAGACATGGTATGTGCTGCTCCAAACTAGATACCAGCACTGTAGAAAAGTGATATCTGCGAGGAAAGGGCCCATTTAGCCTCACTGAAAGGAAAGGAGAATATGGATATTTAAAAGGCTTTCTCAGCTTGTCATGATGCATTCCAAGCATGGCATTGAGGTAAAAGACACATCATGTAACTGCCTCTGAGAGGCAATGTGGCAAATGTTAATAATGACATTCCCTAACTTGATAACTGCAGAAGAACAGGCGTATGACATTAATTTTCCTTCCAGCTGAGGCACATAACACGCAGAATCCCCTATTACTTTTTTTGGGAATTTGACCTCTTGAAGACAGCAAGAATGACCTAACTCGACTCAAGGGTTTAGGATATCTGACATAATGAAATGGGCCATACTGGAAACATCTTTCTTCAAAGCTTGTTGAAAATAATCTATTCCATCTGCTGTTGAAACCCTGATGCTCTGATATTTTCAGTAAGAACAGCTTATGTGCAAGCTGCCTATCAAGAAATATTCATGGAAAATAATTGGATACACCAGTTTTGAAACATGAGTCTAAGAACTGCAGACTAATTGTGTCAGTATTCAAGCATAAGAAGAGACAAAATTCAATGAATAAATGATTCATCATTAATTACTGCCATTTCATAGGCACTCAGATTATGATAGGCATGTGCAAACCTTGCCCAAAGATTATCTAATAAAAAAGAATGTGTTCCTGATGACTGCATGCATATTAGGTGCAGTCATCATCAGCAACATAATAGAAATTCCTTTTTATTTTTTTTCATTAAGAAGTTTGTTATTAGACATTTTTCCAAGCAAACTGCTCAGTTACTCTCTGAACTCAATCTCCTTTGCCTCACCCAACATAACTCGGTTGCTCCTAATGTACTCTTCTGTTTCTCCAAACTTCCTCTTGAGACATTTCTGCAATTCTATGAGCAGTTCATGCCTTCAGAACCTTCAATGCCTTCAGAGCCTTCAATGTGGCTGAATGTACTATTTTTTTCTTTTTGTGGATGTGGCAGAAGGAAATGGGTTTTGCAGAATTATGGGATACAAGGGTCGTGCATCCAACATTACAAAACATTTGTATAGTTGCTAGGTTGTTTTTTTTTTTTTTTTTTTTTTTTGTTTGTTTGGTTGGTTGGTTGGTTGGTTTTTTTTTAATAACCTGATTGGAATATTATTTGTGGCTTTGTAGAGTTTAATTTATTTACAATTTTGTGGTTAATTAAAAGATTCATGCCATTAATAAAGCTTCTGCTCTTGAGGTGCCATCATTCATGTAAAGTGCATTCAAGGCCTTTCCATGATAAGGGCTGCAAGGTTATGGAACAAAACCATATAAAATTCTAATATCTCAATGGCTTTCATGATACTGTCATTTGAACAAAATGAACAACTGCATGCACTACAGGTTTGTACCACTGTAGCATTTAATTTTGTTGGTGGTGATTAAAACAGTCAGTGCATGCACTGATGCCATGTGTAGCATCTGTTACACAATATCATTGTGAACAAATTTTCCTTTGACTGTAGAACATGAATAGCAACTGAATAAAATGCAGAGCTGAGAATACAGGCAAATACAGACTGTGATGAATTTGAAGCCTTTCTGTCAGTCAAAGGAATAGTGCACCTGTTGATACCTGGTGATAAAACTGCACAAATTTTGATTCAAACTGAAATTGCTTCCTGGATGTACTACATACAGATGATTTACAGCTTTATAATCTGTTAAGGTAGTGCCTAGAAGTAAAGAAGTAGAACATGTTGTGTTACGGATTATGGTAAAAAACAGTTATTTTTTTCTATGTTTCAAATGCTAATCTTTGAGTTCAATTATACAATTTAGATATAAAGAGCAAATGGAGGCAATGTATAAAATCTTTGGTGAGAAAGCAAGCTGAACTGTAAAAAGCACCATGGAAGAAGATGGAATGGTTAAACAACTACAAGTCTTTATAGGAGTGATTTTTAAGAGGCATGAAAGATTGTTGTACTGCATAAAACTGATGTCATATCTCCTACTGCAAAAATCAATGTGCTCATCTATCTGGCCCACTGTGATCACCATACAGCACAGTAATAGCCCAAAGGCTTACCTGAGCCTCAGTTAAGTCGCGTATGTTTTGATCTTCTATGTGGAGGGAGGCGTTGCTCTGGAATCTGAACACATGGAAATTTGAGGTAGTTAATACTGATCTTTTTTAAACACTGGTGATATTTAAACCATCACTGTTGCCTATAAATGTGTCTGAAACTCTGAAGTACTGGAAACTGATGTGTTTAGGGAATGTCATGTCAGAACAGTAAGGTGTGCTTTATAATTACTTACCACAGTAATATATAGAGTGATATTTCAGTTCTCTCTTCTTGATTTGTTGATCACTGAGCCAAACTCTCTATCTACTAAATTTGAAGAATGTCTTTTAACAAAGAGGAATCAATATGTAGAACATATCCTTATGTCCTCTGTTGAGTTATTTGCATAAGTCAGATGAGTTAGAAGGGTGATAATACATAACTTTGTCCCTTCTTTCTGAATTCAGAAAATCTTCTTGTATGATTACTGGTCTGTATCTGTATTAAATGTACCTTCTTTCAACGCTCCTCCTCCCCCCCTTTTTTTTGTTATTACTTCTCATTACTGGGCCCCTGGTTGATCTAATAGTATTAAGAATATGGAGGCAATCAATCTGGAGACTCCCGAGTAGGACTGGTAGAAGACACTTGACCATCTTGACTTTGCATCACTATCTCTTTTGGCTTTAACAAAATGAAGCTGTCAGGCCTTGGGTCTGCTGGGAATATTTATATTCTTACTAGTTACACTGGGGAATTACAAGGCAAAAAGATGCAAATCCTCAGTGTGTAGGAAATAGTGTGTTTTTTGATGTTTTTCGTTGTATGAGTTTTTTAGAAACTGCAGGTAATCACAGATAAATTGTATTGTTGTAGTTTTTTGATGTTTTCCCAGGACACAGAGCAAAAGCAAGTGCTTCAGCCTGTACTTTAAATAGTGCAAAGATTTGAGAATGCTGAACAGATGCTCTTTCTGGTAACCAAAAAGACTCTAAATCAATTTTACTGTGCAGTGCAGTGAAAGTGGAAACTTGTAAGTGGTAGAACTTAAACACTGGTGGAAGCCCACAAATTTGCAAGAAAATACCTCACATTCTCTGAAGAACAGACCATATGTGGGTTCTTACACTGTACCACCTGTTGGTAGAGTAACTGTTCTTTTGAAGATACGTCTTTCCAAATACAGGTTGCTTGAAGATGTAGACTGAAAAGTGCTGAGAGTTGATGAAGTGTGTACTGAAGACTTTTCTAAATATAGTATCCTCATACAGTGGTCTTTGTGAAAGCCTAAAAAAACTTATGGCATTTTTAAATTCAGTAGTCTCTTTTTATCTGCTTGATTTCTTAAAATACATTTGAGAATACAAGCCCTTCAATTCCTATGATATATTTTTAATGATATACTTTTATTTCTTTTTATTATCACCAAGAGTATTTTAAACAAGAAATATATTATGGCAGGCATCTGGACTATGAAGAAAAGCTACAAAGACTAGGTCTGACAGAAAAAAATATAACCTGAAACCTAAGGGATTTATTATTTCAGATTTTAATGCTTATTGTGTTATAAGAAGATACAAAAATGTGAATTAATGAAGAACATAATTTAATTATAAATGGTTTCAACAAGTGTCATTCTGGAGACTCTCTAAGCATAAGGTTACCTGTCTAGTTCAAGTGAATGTTTTACTAGTTGGGGTGCCTTCTCTTACATCTGGCTGCATGTCCTAAAAGTGTTAACTGACTCAAGAAAATTTAACTCAGGCAGTGCTTTTAAATTCCCTGAAGCAAGAACAACTGATAATCTAAGATTATTGTCTCTTCAAAAAGGGACCTTTAAATATTTTCGGAAGTGTTGCAATTTATTATCTGTTTCATGAATGTTTCATATGTAGGGCTGCCTTCCTTCTAGAATGTTTTAAAATTTTTAAAGTAGTAGAAGTTTGCCTGTGAGAGAACTAATTTCTACATTGCTAGAATGCAGACACTTCAGGGGTGGAACCTGCCATGGTTTTGTAATTCACAACACCTAAAGCAAGGACTTAGGAAGAAAAGATAACATGTTCTCTTCGGATGGAAAGAAAAATCCTGAAGCAA
This sequence comes from Ara ararauna, assembly GCA_028858755.1. Lineage (NCBI taxonomy): Eukaryota > Metazoa > Chordata > Aves > Psittaciformes > Psittacidae > Ara > Ara ararauna. Next base: position 146,628,984 of record CM054376.1, read on the forward strand.
TGGGAGAGGAGCTGTAGAAAAATTTGGCCAAATTATTTGTTAAATAGAACACCTAATAGCGTAGCTTTATAGCATGTATCAAAAGTAATTTATAAAATATGAGGTACTTGTTGAAAGAGGATAAGCAATGATATTTCTGAGGTTTAGAAAGATTTTTAAAAAAAATGAAAGCATAAGAGGAAGCTGGGTGTTAAAGGTCTAAGGTAACAGAACACTTTGACCTTTTAGATACATAACTACTGCAATTAATACAATTTTCATGTCAGTGAACTGCCAGCAGAGTTACAGATATATCGAAAGCTGAGAAAGGAAGGAAGGATGATATGTTTTTGTGTTCTTTAATATTCAGGTGTTTTGTTCACAGAACAGATTTTATTTTGGTTTCACTGTGTTAATAGTACTATAAAAGTTTTTTGTTGTGAAAAACAGAGAAAAGAAGTTGCAGCAGTGAAATGAGAAATGTGCTGCTGTGGGTGTTGGGAATGCCTGTGTCATTTAAAGGCATTTTTTTTTTTTCCATTGCAGTAACAGGAAAACACACCTTAGATAATGTGCATAGTAAACAGGTCTGTTTGCCAAAGGACATATTTTTGTCACAAGACAAAATGAGATCCCTTCTTTGTTACAATGACATATACCATGCCCATGGTCCTCTTAACATTTAGGCAGTACATAGGAGCAGCAGGAACAGTAGGCCAAGACAGGCCTGTGTTCATATCCCTTTTCTGTATCCTAACAGACATGGATTATTAAAGCAGAGGTATGCTGCACTTGTTTCTGAAGCAGATCTGATACCTGGAAGTGCCAGAGCTTTTCTTGCTTATAGCTAAAAATTGTTGTGTTGCAGATAGAAACCTGCCGAATAAGTTCACCGAGCCCTTGGTTCACTGCTGGTAGCAGGCTGCTCTGGATGCACTGAATGGTGAAAACTGCCATTTTCATTTAGCAGACTGCATGTTTATTCTCCTGGGCTGTCTCATCCTATTATTCCCACTGTGTATCCCTTCTTTCCTACCTCTTCCTTCTCTTACTGTCCTCCTTCCCTACTCTCTAACTTTCTCTTAACTTTCCTCTTTCCTCCTGACTAGCATACCAAAGGCTGTATGCCAGTAGCTCTTTTGTATGCTGTATACATTCTCCCTGGGTTTTGTTTTGATCTTATTTTGAATCAAGGGTCAACAGGCCAAATAATGTGTCCGAAGTATACGGTAAAATGGTACAGCTCTGGAGATATTACCAAAATGTAAATAATCATTTGAATAATTATTCCTCTATTTCTTGTCCAAAGGTCAGAAAGCTGTGATTCATTCTGAAAGCCTCTCAGCCACGCAATTTCACTCATTCACTCCCCCTTCTTCCCCCTGCTCCCGGAGGGATGGGAAGGAGAATCGAAAGAATGCAACTCCCACAGTTTGAGATAAGAACAGTTTAGTAACTAAGGTATAACACAAATCACTACTGCTACCACCAATAATAATAATGACAAGGCAAATACAAGGAAAGAATACAACTGCTCACCACCTATACCCAGCGCGAACAAGCAGTGCACCCCCACCCTTCTGGATCTCTGCCCTCTGCTTTACATCCTGGACATGACATGCTGTGGCATGGAATAGCTCTTTGGTCAGTTTGGGTCAGGTGTCCTGTCTCTGCTTCCTCCCGGCATCCCCTCCTCCCTGGCAGAGCATGAGACTCAGAAAGTCCTTGGCCAGACCAAAACATTCTAAGCCATAACTATAAACATCGGTGTTATCAGCTCTGTTCCCAGGCCGAAAGTTGAAAAAACACAGTGCTGCACCAGTTACTAAGAAGGAGAAAAATGACTGCTGCTGCTGAACCCATGACAATGCACAAGACATCTGTCTGGATACTGATGTTATTGGTTTACAAAGTATTCTAAAAACCACAGCTGCAAATTAAGTAAGAACTAATAATAAGAAACCATATGGAAACAGGGTGACAGTAACACAGTTATTGTAGTAGTTTTGTTGTCTCACTGGTATTCATATGAGAAGAATTTAGGGTAAGAAATGAAGCTGCTAATATATATTTATAGTGAGGAGAAACTTTATCTTAAGCATTTCCAAATATAAGTCCCTGTCTGTGGTATGTGCAGATGCTTTTACAGGTAGGTGTACAGGGTGGTGTTCACCTGCTCTACTTGAAGTTTAACCATGCCAAGTGCAAGGCCCTACACCTGGGTCAGAGTAATCCCAGGCACAGCTACAGGGTGGGCAGAGAAGAGATTCAGAGCAGCTCAAGGAGAAGGACTCGGGGGTGTTGGTCGATGAAAAAGTGAACATGAGGCAGCAGTGTGCACTTGCAGCCCAGAAAGCCAACTGTATCCTGGGCTGCATCAAAAGAAGCGTGACCAGCAGGTCGACTGAGGTGATCCTGCCCCTCTACTCTGCTCTTGTGAGACCTCACTTGGAGTATTGTCTACAGTTCTGGTGTCCTCAACATAAAAAGGACATGGAACTGTTGGAACAAGTGCAGAGGAGGGCCACGAGGATGATCAGGGGACTGGAGCACCTCCCGTATGAAGATAGGCTGAGAAAGTTGGGGCTGTTCAGCCTGGAGAAGAGAAGGCTGTGTGGAGACCTCATAGCAGCCTTCCAGTATCTGAAGGGGGTCTATAGGGATGCTGGGGAGGGACTCTTCATGAGGGACTGGGGTCTTCATGAGAGGACAAGGGGTAATGGGTTAAAACTTAAACTGGGGAAGTTTAGATTGGATATAAGGAAGAAATTCTTCGCTGTAAGGGTGGTGAGGCACTGGAATGGGTTGCCCAGGGAAGTTGTGAATGCTCCATCGCTGGCGGTGTTCAAGGCTGGATTGGACATAGCCTTGGATGACATGGTTTAGTGTGAGGTGTCCCTGCCCATGTCAGGGAGGTTTGAACTAGATGATCTTCAGGTCCTTTCCAACCCTAACTATTCTATGATTTTATGATTCTATGATTCTAAGTGTTCAAACACCATGTGTTTATGATGGTGTTAGTTATGATAAGCTGCCTTACAGATAGCATGGAAAAATGAAGGCAGCTTCAGAAGCCACACAGTTTCATAGAATGAAAACTGCAAAGCAGTTCTGGGTGGGGACAACAGATTTAGGAGGAAGCCCCTTGCTTTTAATTGTCTTCTTCCTCCTTTTTTTGTTGTTTTTTTTTTTTCTGTTACTGTTTCCCAGCTTCCTGGGTTAGCGGCCTCCTTCTTCCCTCCATGAGCTACAGTAGGCGCTTGACGCCTCTGCACAGTCTGGGCCTGGAGCAAGCAGTGCTGCTTCCCCTCAGCTTCCCTGACACCTTTCAGCCTATTGACAGCGTCCCGCAGCTCAGCCCCTGCTGCAGGAGGACTTCCACCAGGGAGCAGAGAGTGCAGCCCTGCCCATTGCGCACCCTCCTCTCAGGAGAGCAGTGCCGGCGCTCTCTACACCCCGAGCTCTGCACTGCAGCCTCGCCTCTCATCAGCTCTGTCTGGGTGCTTACGCTGGCCGCTGCCGGGGCAGCCAGAGCAGAATTCCCAGGCCGAGCCCTGGTCATACGGCGAGTGCTCACCATTCCGCTCGCCTGCCCGCGTGAACTGCCGCTCAAACCGCCGCGAACCCGCCCTGTTCGCCGCGCTCCCTGGGCAGGTTTTTACCCACTCAGTGCTGGTACCGCTCCTCCTGGCGCCGCCCCCTCTGAGTCAGCTCCTTGCATCCGCTGAGCTGCCGGCTCCTGGGTAAGCCCTGTCGAGGACTTGAGGCTCCCTCGGTGCCTGTTGCCGCTCTGAGCTGAAGCTCCTGGACGCCGAGCCTCCCCCCCGATCAGGCGCTGCAGGTGTCCCCTCTTGAGACAGTCACCCAATCTTTAATATTTGCAATGGGATGAGATGAGCACCAGTCTGGTTTCTTCCCAGTGATGGTAAAGAGAGCCTGGATGGTTACCTTGTATTCTGTTGTCTACCTTTTAGACGCTGGAATTTTGGTGATACTGCTGTCACCTGTGATTACCTGATTTATGTGTACTTTTTGGAGAACAGACAAAATATTCAGGCCTAGGGGAACATTTTGACAGTTTATTTTTTCTCACTACATGGTCTCACTCCACACAAACTGCTTCACAGCCCCATGAAAATAAGGGCAATGTGGTCTATAAAGAACAATCAACTGAGTACTTTTGGTGCTAACAGATGTTCAGTAGTGACTCTGATTTTGATTTGCTTTGAACGCACACCCCTGCTTTCCACAGCTGTCTGCCCAGCCTCACTGCTACATAACAAAGTACCTATAATAATGGTAGCAGAAAAAATGGTGTTTCTGGGTCTCAGTCATCTCTTGGGCACAGTCATGCCATACTGATAAACTGGTGAATATGCATTGTACTTACATTCTACCTCTGTGTTGGTGTAACCATGACATAAACACATGTACTCTGGCAGAGAAGTAGGGTGGTCTAGTGCAGTGCTCTCCAAAGTGGAGTTTGCACACCCTAATGGGTGTGCAAGAGAATCCATTGGGGTGCAGGAAGAATTTTTTTTATAGTATTAATAAAATTAAAAAAAAGAATTAGTAGTGTTTATTGAATCTTATCCTTTTAAAAATTGTGTTCCTGGGTATGTTTCTAATAATAATGTTAATAAGATATTATTAATAATAGCAACAGTATTTTTTTAATAATACACTAATTCATGTATATAGTTTATCAGTACACATTGGGGTGTTTGCTTGAAATCTTTTTACTGATATGGGCATATGATCAAAAATGTTTGGAGTCCACTGCTCTAGTAGGTATGATAGTATATAAACTCTGACAGCGTGGTTTGCTAGAGGAACTCTGTTGGACCCTTTCATTGTGTATTTGATGGTTTCATTAAACTAAAGGCTTTTGCTCTGCTGATCTCTTCTAATGCAGAATTGTTTATTCGAGGTAAACACTACCTTGAGCAATATCTTCTCAGGGCAATAGACCTGTCACCATTTAGTGAAAAACACAGTATGGCCTCTAACGGGGTCTAGAGAGAGCAGAAGGAAGGCAGGTTAATGTAGAAGTTTTAAAATATGTTTAGAAAGAATGAATCATGAAGAAACAGATCTTGATGAGGAGCCCTTGTTCTGAAGTTTTAAAAGTAACAACATAGTCATCTTATTGGCAGGGTTGGCTGTGGCACTGACAAAATTGATTTGGGGACTACCTGTGCCTCCATCATTTTGGACGGGCAGTTTGGCTTGGATCCAATTGTGTGTTTTTCCAATGGATTCTATCCTTTTAATAAAGCAAACCCACATACCTATAACGCTTTGTGGATTTCATCTGTATAAAATCTGATATCCCCCCCCCCTTTTTTTTTTACCAGTTTATGAACTGTCACAAATTATTTATTTTTAGTTTCAAGTTTAGGGACTAGATTTGGTCATGCTGGAATCTAAGTGTCTACTAAAGGCCTATGAAAAGTGTGGTGTGTACTTCTGATCAAATTTCAGAAGATGTCAAGAAGTCAGTGAAGCATCTTGGAGAAAGAACAGGAATGGCATTGTAGTGATGTAAATTGTGGTAAATTGACATTGAAGTGTCTGTGAGTCTGGCTGTGCAGGAAGAATTGTCCTGTTTAGCTAGCAGCAGAGGCCATCTGTCCCAATTTCTTACTGGAATGGCTGTCAAGACCATGTTACATGAATTTGCTCTTCTAGCATAGGAAGAGACAGCACTTTTAGTAACAAGAGAGGTTGTGACTTCGTACCATTTTTCCAATCTAGTCATAAAATTTTAGAGCAGTTTGGGATCTCTGAATGTGGTTTTCAGAACTGATTTTCAGTTCATCTGAGAACCTGAATTTTTAAATTAGTCTGTGGGAGAGGTAGAACATCAGTTCCTGGCGGTCCTCTACATGTCAGTCTTTACTTTTTTTTTCTTTTGTTGGAAGTTTCTTTTTTTGAAGAATAGTTAGAACTTCTTTTCTGATGCAGAGCAGTGACACTGTTTCATCAATAATCAACTACTGAAATGTGCATGGTGTTGATGTGAAGCAGTAGCCATTTTCCCATACTGAGGGACAATATTCCTGGGTTGTACTTAGAAACAAAAAACATCCAGTAACCTTTCCTAAGGTTACTGCTGAAAGTGTCCCAGCTCTGCCTTCAGATCAGTCCAGATTTCTTAATCATGCTTTTCAAGACTTGAATGATGGTATTCCTCTGGGAAAGTTGCAAGCTCTCCGGCAAGTATTGCCGTTTTCAACATTTCATCATTTAGAAGATGTCACTTTAGGTAAAGGCACATTAACAAATTATGAGGGGACATAAATTTAGTGCATCATTTATAATGTTACAGTAACAGCCTGGACACATGCTTCTGCCCTAAATGTAATGTAATTTGTCTCTGGAGCACATATGTGAGTACTTGTTGCAAAGAAGTGGCAAATATTTTTTACTTTAATGTACCAACTTACCTGATTGTATTTGTCTGTGTCCCAGTTCCATAGATAACCAAATGACATGTACAGTCCAAGCCTGAACTTTTCTGTGAGACCTTTTTTCCACACTGCTCTAACTCCTTTGGTGGCTTGGTTTGCATTTGTCGTGGTTTAAGCCTCTCTAACTCACACAGTCTCTCTCTCACTCACTTCCCCCTCTTTCTTCCCCCCCACTCCGAGGGGGGGGGAATGGGGAGAAGAATCAAAAAGACTGCAACTCCCACAGTTTGAGATAAGAACAGTTTAGTAACTAAAGTATAACACAAGGCCACTACTGCTACCACCAATAATAATAATGACAAAGCAAATACAAGGAAAGGATACAATTGCTCACCCAGCCCAATACCAAGCCTGACCCAGCAGTGCACCCCCCACCCTTCCTGGTCTCTGCTCTCTGCTTTACATCCTGGGCATGGCATGCTGTAGCATGGAATACCTCTTTGGTCAGTCTGGGTCAGGTGTCCTGTCTCGGCTTCCTCCCGGCTTCCCCTCCTCCCTGGCAGAGCATGAGGCTCAGAAAGTCCTTGGCCAGACCAAAACATTACCAAGCAGTAACCGAAACACTGGTGTTATCAGCGCTGTTCCCAGGCCCAAAATCAAAAACACAGCGCTCCACCAGCTACCAAGAAGCAGAAAAATGACTGCTGCTGCTGAACCCATGACAGCATTCTAATGTTTGCTTGGCTCAGTTGTCATCTTAAAGTGAGAAAGTCATGGACCTTCTGTTTCTATACTAGAGAGCACTGGTAGCATAGGTGTGAGAATATGTAGCCTAGATAACACACAAAAAAATGGAGAACAGAGACTGTGAGGTAGAATGAACTTAAAAATGCATAAAATACACACTGAAACAAGGAGCAGCAAATGCTGTTGCTATTTCCTGAGTTCTCTTAGAGGGTATTTAGGACACAATTCTTGGGTGAAGTGCTTATGGCTTTTCTTTGCAAGTGTGCTCAGGGATCTCAAATTTCATGTTAACAAAGTTCATCTGGGCACGCAGTATACTTCTTATAAAGACAAGAGAGAAGATGGGGTTAATGTCATCTGGGAAGGGAAGTGCATCGTAACTCGCAAGTTTTGTTCTTCCAGTCTCTTCTGAGATACTTCCAAATCATCCAAAACCAAGAAAGTTCTTTGTGCTTATGTTCTTGCAACCTGCATGAATCAATCAAACTGCCTGTTTACTTGGGTTGCTTCATCAGACTTCAGTCTTGGCCTTTTCCTATCTTAATTCCATGAGATAGTTTTAGTTTTATTTTTTACTGTTAATAATGCCCAAAGGTTTTAATCGAATTTGTGATCCTTATGTATTACTCACTGTAGTGATAAACAGAGATTGTCTTTCCCCAAGACTTCATAGGACATAGAAAAAAGATGTGAATTATTATACATGATGGCTGGACTGGAGGAGAGTAAATTCTGAAAATTAATGTAGGGGAATATAAATCACTCTCTGTGGGTTTCAGTTGCTTTATTTTAGCTAATATATAGTGAAATAGTCCTTTCTAGTAAGAAGATTGGCATTGGTAATGAACAGATTATTTCACAGGGGTGGTAATGAAAGTATATATCAAGAAGGTCCTCCAAAGGGAGGAGAGAGAAAGACTGATGGATTTTTCAGAGATACTATCTTATCTGGTGAAGAAGGAAAAGTTATAATAAAAAGTTGACCAAAGCATTTCTTCATAGAGAGGGCTTTTCAAAATGAGCACCAGAGTTTGAATGTCTTGACTTGAGACACTGTTATTAAAAAATGTCCAGTGCCCTCTTTTCAGAAGATACAGACTTTCACTGTCTTATTTTGACTAGAACCTGACTGGTGAAAATGGTGGTATGTTCTGCACTCATTACTGAAGCCTCAGGATGACATGAATCACAATATGGTTTTTGCAGTAGAGATCTGTAAAGAAACTCTAATTCAGTTAGATTTTTGTGGTGCATTATAAAACAAAATTTGACATATGGCATATGGTTTTCCATAGAAAATTTTAAAACTTTATTACAAAAAAATGATTTATTGTCACTAAATTCAGTAAGGAAATCCCAAGTAAATAAAGTAGAAAGAATTTGCCTGTTTGTTAAAGTTGCACTAGCAGAGAAATTACAAACCAAAGATTTGAAATAAACTAAAATTGATGTGCCATAGAGCTTTGTCAAGGGATTACATTGGTTAATACTATCACCACATCTTCAAATGCCTTTAAAAACTAATCACTGTAAAATCTGTTTCTTAACTATGTTGATTATAGAGCTTCTTTTCTCATTTTATAATAATGCACACCTCCAAAATGGGAGGTTTTCATAACCCAAAAGTAAATGAATGCTCAAAAATTGTTTTGCAACAGTAAAAAGGTGACTCTGATTGTACATTGCTATTACATTTGGTCTTCTTGCAAACACGTATGGAAAAGCTAAAGTGTGATGTGTTTACTGATGTTAAATAGGATTCTGTATAACTTCTGAATTTCTAAGAGGAAGGGTGCCAGAAGTGAAGGGACCCTAATCCTCTACTGTTACTTCAGAAATCTGTGGGTCTCTGGTGTGACTTTCTTAACCTCTTGCTAACTTAGTGCTGTCCCTCATGTATCCTGGTGAGAAGGACAAAGTCATGCTGCATGCTCAATGTGGGCTGAATTACTTCATTCACATTGAGCTTGAATTCGTCTTAGTGAGTAAATTACTGGACCAATCCCACCATTTTTGTTGCAATTCAGAAAGGTGTCATTGGGTACAAATGACTTTGTAATTCTGCTCTGTGCCTTTGAATAATGATCTTCTGTTCCTTACTATAGCAAATAATCTTTATTTTTTCAGGAAAGAATAAATAAATAAATAAAAAACGCAATTGCGCATTTAAAACATGGACTTTTTAATGTAAAACCACTGAGATAGTGTTTCACGGAACTGTACTGACAGGTTCCTAGAGAAGACTTAAAGAATGGGCAGGAAGAAGATTGATTATATCTGGGGAAAAATAATCCCTAACACCTTCAACAGGAAGAAGATTGATGGAAATCAATAATGTTGAAAAACAGACCTATGGGCAATAATAGACAATTAGATATAAGTTTGTTGTGAAATATGGCAGTAAAAGTCAAAGCAGTTTAGCACTGCAGCATATTTAGAGCCATCACAGCTAGAACAGAAGGTGATAATACCCCTTTCTGAGCGCTGCTAACACATCAGCTAGAAAAAAATGCCACAGTGCTGGGGACTTCAGAATGAGAAAGATGCTAAAATACAATTCAGGGAAGTGCTATGGATAACAACTGCTGCGGTGAAGAACCTGAAACTATTACCTTGGGAAGGAACAGTAAAGACTGAAAATTATTTTTGATTAAAGCAACTTGAAAAATGGGAATGTGTTTCATTTGTGGTGGTACTTGGCATTGTTTTTTCCTCTGGAAAATATAGCTTTATAGACACTGAAAAAATTGACATTATAACAAAATGTTTATCAAAGTGGAATTTTTATTTTTCTCTGTGTATTATTTCTTTATATTTTAACTTTGTTTAGAAACAGATTTAGTTTATTATATTAACAGAAATTACACTGATACATAGTGTTTGTTAAGACACCATTTTATATTTTGTGCAGAAAAAAGTCAGCATTCAGTGGCTGAAGGAAAGGTACTTGGTGATGTTTGGGTACTTTAGATGAGATCATTTTGTCTTCAGCTATGGCTCCCAAAAGGTATGGGTCTCTTGTTGCTCCCATGCCACACTTGCCAAGGCAGAGCCAGTACCTCAGGTGCTGCTGGGCCCACAGTTAAGTAGGCTTTTGCAGCACTTAAATCAGTTATGGATGTCTATTTTGTGTCACTGAATTCTACAGGAAGCATTTAAATAATGTAATTTCAATTTCTTCATATGATTTTCTTTCTTAATTTCTGTTTTTAGAGAAGATAGCAAACCCTCCCCCTCCATCAAAGAGAAGTTATCTCTATTTCCAATAGAAATCCTGCAAAATCATATAAAGATAACAAAAGTAAGAAAGGTAAAGAATTAATTGTAGAATCAAAGGAGGCTAGCTAGGATGTCTAAGAATCAAGAAGGATCCCAATGACTGCTAGGACAGCTTTCGAGGCTGCCTACCTTCCTAGAGTATCCATCTGTATGTTGACCGCTTAGCTGTCACATGGCAGAAATACTGGAATTAAATGACTCTTTTACGTTTCAGTTGATACTGTTACGATAAGCCCAGAGGGTGCCAGCCAAAGCAGACTTCAAAGGTGGATTTACTGCTGCTTTAAGGTGACTGGGGGATCCTTCAGTAGACCTGAGGGAGGAATTTCCCAGTGCTGGGCATGCACAGCGCATAATTGTACATATAGAAGGAGTTTTGAGCTCTCTGTGCACTTATAGGCCTTGGTGTGTAAGTACAGGAGAACTGGTTTTCTTGGTTTTTCTTGAGGCCATTAAGTGTAATATCTCTGTATTTTGGATTATGATGATTAGACTGGATCCTGCTCTAAGTGACATCTACAGTTTCCCTTACCTTTTCACCAGTGATAATATTGTTCTGGAATATTGTTCACTGATTCTTCAACAAGCATTTCTGGATGACTGAAAGTGGCCACCCCAGTGATATAGCCTGATGTGTTAGACAAGAGAAGATCTTAGCAGTGTTACCAGAACCTCAGTAATAAACAGAGGAATCAAGAAAAGGATTTTACACACACACAGACCAGATGACACTTGTTTGAGACTCAGCCATTCAAAGTTATTGTTATACAGCATACTTGTCTTACATAATTTCCTTTCCCTCTTTCCTCTCACCCCACCTACCAGGTAAGAATGTAAATTTAAGAACATTAGTTTTATGGAAAGCCCTCCCCTAAAAGCTGGTTAGCATCAAGGAGGAAAGGCGTTTTCTGAGAAAGGAATGAATCACTGGAAAGCAATTTGTTCTCTCCCTCTCTGTGTATTCATATTATGTACTCTTGAATTCTGTATGTGAATGTACCCTTGAATGTTTTGTCCTCTTTTCTTTAGAGGGAATTGAGGTTGATACTGATTTTTTTTTATGTTTTTGGTGCCTAAAGTAAAGATAGTTAATGAACGTTAGTGGCATATAAACTTGTTTTCTTTAAAGTCCTGAGGAAAAAAGGCTATCATAGAACTTATTTGGACTAAATAGCAATCTGAACTATGCATTTCAAAGCAAAGGAGTGGTATCTATTAAAAATCTTTAACAGAACAATATTCTTCCAACCCAATAAATCTTTCAATGGATGAAGATGAGGAAGAGAGATAAAAAGTGAGGAAAATGGAAACATTTTTATGGATTTTGCTACATGACTGTTATTAATGTAAGGAAGAAATATTTAAATTGATTTAACAACAGAAAAGCATCAAGATATATGATAAATTGTGTCAAGGTGCATAACTGAAATGTAAATATGCTGAGGGTATTGTACCAAAATGCACTGTTACTCTATTAAAAAGTTTTCATGTATGCAACAACAACTGGAAAAGCACTTGTTATGACTTAATGTTTTATTATGTGCAACGTATTTTTTTTTATATATGGTGTATATCAAACAGTACAATTTTTGAGGTTTAACCCTGGCTGGCAACTAAGCCCCACACAGCTGCTCGCTTACTCCTCCCTGGGTGGGATGGTGGAGAGAATCAGAAAAGTGAGAAAATTCATGGGTTGAGATAAAGACACTTTAATAATTAAAGCAAAAGCTGTGTGCACAAGCGAAGCAAAGCAAGGAATTCATTCACTGCTTCCAATGAGCAGGTAGGGCTTCAGCCATCGCCAGGACAGCAGGGCTCCATCATACATAATGGTTACTTGGGAAGACAAATGGCATCATTCTCAACATTCCCTCCTTCCTCCTTCACCTCTCAGCTTTATGCTGAGCATGACATCATAACGGTGTGGGATATCCCTTGGGTCATTTGGGATCAGCTGTCCTGGCTGTGTCCCCTCCCAGCTCCTAGTGCACCCCCAGACTGCTCGCAGATGGGGTGGTGTAAGGAGCAGAAAAGGCCTTGGCTCTGTGTAAGCACTGCTCAGCAGCAACGAAAATATCCCTGTGTTATCAAGACTATTTCCAGCATAAATCCAAAACATAGCCCCATTGGAAGCACTATAAAGAAAATTAATGTTATCCCAGCCAAAACTAGGACAATATCAAAGAATGGATATTATTTAAGAAGAAATTTACTTACTTACATTCATGGTCTGTTCATGTTACTTTGCTTAACTACACCAGATTTTGAAGATCTGCAATGCAGTGTGAAATTATTTAAAGTGCTAGTAGAGTACTCAGCATCATCACTCTCACTTGCATCTCCTTAGCTTCAAGAACTGTATCATGCTACATAGCCCCAGTCAGAATCACCGCAATGAGAACGGCTAGGAAGGTATTGAGCAAGTGTTTTTGGAAGTTTCAAACTCTCTTTCAACTGTCTTCCAAACAAAAAAACAGAGGTATATTTGTTTAATAAATTTGCAGTTTCTCTGTCTTTCATAGTTTCTGTGGTTGAACAAAAACTGTTATATGTCAGCCATGTTTGTAGGACCTATATAATTATCTCCTGCATGCACGCATTGTGGCTCATTGTCATGGGTTCAGCAGTAGCAGTCATTTTTCTCCTTCTTGGTAGCTGGTGCAGTGCTGTGTTTTTGACTTTTGGCCTGGGAACAGTGCTGATAACACCAGTGTTTTGGTTACTGCTTAGTGATGTTTTGGTCTGGCCAAGGACTTTCTGAGTCTCATGCTCTGCCAGGGAGGGGAGGGGATGCTGGGAGGAAGCAGAGACAGGACACCTGACCCAAACTCACCAAAGAGGTTATTCCATGCCACAGCACGTCATGCCCAGGATGTAAAAGCAGGGAGCAGAGACCCAGAAGGGTGGGGGTGCACTGCTGGGTCGGGCTTGGTATTAGGTGGTGAGCAGTTGTATTCTCTTTCCTTGTATTTGCCTTGTCATTATTATTATTGGTGGTAGCAGTAGTGATTTGTGTTCTACTTTAGTTACTAAACTGTTCTTATCTGAACCTGTGGGAGTTGCATTCTTTTGATTCTCATTCCCATCCCTCCGGGAGTGAGGGGAAGAAAGAGGGGGAGTGAGTGAGAGAACGGGCTGCGTGATTCACAGCTTAAACCATGACACTCATGAACAGCACCTCAGGAACCTTGTGGTTCTGTAGAGGGAGCAGAACAGTATTAATCAGTTGAAACAGGAATCTGTCATGGGGAGAACTTGTTTAGCAACCTGATTACTTGAGCTTTCTTCCTAAATCTAATTTAACAGTTTTTACTTCATGTGTTCTGCATGCTGACATTTTTTTGATCAAATTAATAATCTGGGATATTAATGATTCATAGCATATGATCTCAGACCCCCAAATGTGATTGCTTAAGCTTAATTGTCAAATTCCACAGAAATACTGCATTGCTCTGTGTTTGTGCTTATGAGCACATACGTGTGGTAACATCATTTGCAGATATTGTGAGTGTGTGGATATTGCAAGACCGTTCTTCAAAAATACTGACCAGGATTTGAAATTTTCATTCCAATATGATGAATTTAAAGATTTTTTCAAGTCATATAAAGTGCTGAGAAAATCTGTCTGGTTTATAAATTGTGCAAAAATGAGTATGGGCTGGTGAGACATTAAGCTGTGAGCTAGTTTAGGGTTCTAGATATTTATATGCTTGTTGTTGTCTTTTGCGTCTCAGTCTTAGTCCCTTGTGAATGACTCACACCTGCTTTCTCAGCTAGCTCAGCAGAAACAAGAGTGAAGACTGTGCACAGAACTGTGATATTACTCTACAGATGTTTTGTCATTTGAAAAAGACTTGCACATGGAGGTAGGATAAAGAAAAGAGTATCCTGCAGTTTAACCTTTATCACCTTACTTAGTCAAGGTGAAAGACTAAATAGTTAAGTGGCCTATAAAGTCTGGGAAAGATTTGGTGTCTTCAGGAAGGTGATTCATTATGGAGAGTCTAACCTCCTTGCTATAAGCCTTACACTTGTATGAAAACTGAAACATTATAGAAGATATACAGTGTACAGCTGGAAGGATTATTACCTGCTTAATTCATTCAGTGAATGAGCTGGTTAAAACTTGCTCTAATGGCCACATGAATTATTTTTCCACAAACAGAGAAGAAATTTATTTCCCATGTACTGAAGTAAAAATTTGAGATTGAGGGAGAACAGGGGTTGTTTGGTGGGAAGTTTTTCAGCTTTATAGGTAATGGAATAGATAATGAAGTAGTAAAATAAAGTAAATCCTAGAATGTCCAGACAAGTCATACCTGTGAAGTAATGGTCGAACAGAAAAGATGGATGCACTCAAGCCACATGAATTTGAAGATACCTAGATGCAGGGCAATACATGAAGGAAAGCGTCCAGTAAGTTGCTTATGAAGTATTAATTAGAGCAGCAAAAACATTGTCTCAATATGTGTTAGTGACAGTAATATTGAAACAATATATTCAGTTGTGACTCATGCAGTTAAAACAAATGATTTAGAGAAAGAAAATGTTGAAGAGTTGAAAAGTGTATCTCATGATGAGAAACACTGAAGAGAAGGTCAAAAGGTGATTTGAACTTGTCTGTGTGTCTCAGGAAGAGATGATATCCCTTTTAGAAGAAAAGATATTACGATATTCAATACCTAAGACTGGTGCTAGACAAACTCAGGTTGAAAAATTTTGTTTACCTTAGATAATACCAGCACATTATCTAAGACGTGGAAAGTTCAGCAAATGGTGTAAGATAATTCCACTGCCGAATACTGTCAGCCAAATCCAGAGATTTTTTCTAGCTGAATGACTGCTTTAGGGAGCTAGAGATGTGGTAGCTCTTGAACAAACAGATGATCTCTGTGGCTGGGACAGAAACTAAAATAAAATAGATTTCACCAGTTCAATCTAAAGGTATGGGTTTGAATTAGAAACTTCTGGGTGATGTAAGGTATACTGTGAAGGAGATAAAACCAGGTGTTAGCAATAAGTTCTAGATTCTTTTAAAAATCAATGAATTAAATCTCAGAATAGGCATTGTATGAAAAAGTAATATAAAACCTTTCATTTTGCAAAACATCCAACACTGCCTGCTGAAGTGATCAGACATGAAAGAAAAATGTTCTGATCATGGAGGTTGTCTAAATTAACTGCCACCCACTACCCACTTACCAGCAGGAGCTCAGAATGCTGTTTCCCTCCAAAACTTTCTCATACCCTGCCAGATAGGGCCGTAACACAGGGAATCTCTTCACAAAATATCAATGTGACTTGATAAGAAATTAGTAATATAATTGCTTTCTAGTGGTTTAATTTCCATTCAGGAAAGTTGGCACCATGAAGTGCTGCTTTAATATGCTGACAGGTATTAACTGTTCAGGCACTAAGGTATAGCATCTAGCCACATACTGTGTCATCAGAATCTGTCCTGGCTGTACTAAAATGCAAGGAAATAAACCCAGAGGTTGGAAAAGGAACAATTGAGCACTAAATCAGTGGGGAGAATTAGTATACTTTGAAGACCTTGCTAAGCCAGGTTCTCATTGCACTTAATATCTGTGGTGATGGGAGCATTTTGTCTTTTGTGACATTATTTTCTATATGAGTACTAGTGGAAAGAGAATCAAATTCACTGTATGTAGCCCATGGAGTCCTAGCTCCTCAAATGGAGTTCTGCAGTGACATGCAGGCTATGTTTACATGTACAGGTTTGGACAGTTGCGCTCCTGTTCTATTTGTGCTCTCAGACAGCTGGGTGCAAGCCAGCAGCATGTGTTACAGTGCTCATCCTAAAATAATAAAACAGGTAACATGGTTCTGTAGTTTTTGTACTGGAGCTGGCTTATTTCCAGCTAGCTCAGAACTCAAGTGAGCAAGTAATGACGTCTGCTTCTGTGGATATGCTTGTGCAGCTTTGCATTCCCAGGATGTACATACTTGATCTTATCTTTGATTTTTTTCCAGTTGTTGTAGAATCCAGGGGCAAATGTAAGGCTGGGAAAAAAATAAGTAATTCAGTGATATTGTACTGACGGTATTTCAGCTAATCCTAAATTTTTATTTCTTTGCATTGTACTTGATATTCAGTATGGTGCGTTTTATGTCAAAAGCAGCTCTTTATCGTTCTTTCTTTCTCTTAGTGGAGTAAGAAGAGGAGGAGAAAGATCAATAAACCCTTGGTTATCTTGGACTGTCAATAAGCAGCGTATTTCTAGCTCAAATTATTTCAATAGATGTTCTTCTTGGAGATGGTACTTGAATATGTGCACATAAAGACTGCAGATTTTGTTTCTTTTTTCTCTTTAAAAATTGCTTGTTGGTAAGGTTTCTTCAACTGAGGCTGATAGAATTGGTGATGAATAAAGAGGCCGTTTAATCAAGGCACACAACACAGCTGCTTGCTTTCTTCTTCTCTAATGTGTGGTTGCAGAGTAGTTTTGCTCAACCAGCTCTAAGTTATGATCCCCTGTGAGAAATTATGTCTTTCAGCCTTGGGTCTCTTCGAATCAACAGAAACTGTCATGACCGGGCTGTTGTCATGGTTTAAGCCATAAATCATGCAGTTTGCCCACTCACTCCCCCCTCTTCCCCCCCTCCTCCACTCCAAGGGGATGTGGGAATGGGGAGAAGAATAGAAAGAATGTAACTCCCACATGACTGCTACTGCTGAACCCAGGACAGCTGTGTTGATGACCCTAAAGTAATTCTCAACGTGGGAAAAGAGTTTTTATAAGAAGGAGTAAAAAAAGAAAAACGAGCAGCCAACAAAATAACAGTACAGTATGTGAGCTGGTTTACAATCTACATACCTGTCCATGAAGGTAAACAGAGTCATCCCAGTGGAAACAAGGTAGAAGACAAGCTTCTGGGTGATTAATGCTGTCTCCTGTCCCAGACAGAAAAAGGCACTGGGTTAGGGCAGTGGGATGGTGCAGTACTGTGTTAACAGTGGCGTGGTGACACTTGACTGGGGGCTGAACTAAGGCTGAGAAGGAAGCAAGTTGCACCAGATGTTGACCTAGAACATATTCCCCAGCATCAGCTGAAATGACCAGTGGCACTAAGGCTAAATATGTGAGCTGCAGTCTGATACCTAACACTTGGACAGAGCAGTCCTCTAAGCCTTACAGCAGATGAAGTTCAAGTATGGTGGGAAGAGTTTGGAACTTATGGATTTACTTAGCACTTTCCAAGGAAAGAATCTGTGGACACAGTAAGTAGCTTAAGGAGTTTAATCCAGAGTTAGATAAAGATGGTGGGTAAGCTTGAAATGCTTGATAGTATAGCAGCCAGCAAATAGCATTTGCTAAATTAGGTATTTATATTTCCTTAAATGTTATATTTCTTATGTAAATTATCTGACACATGCTTTTCTTAAGATTTCTTTTCAGTATGGTATTTGTGCAGAATATGTTGTTTATTTGTCTAGATGCAGCCTGTACTTGTTGACATCAGCCTGTGCCTGATATGCAGCAAATCATGCTACCTGCTGCCAGTGCAGGTTTCTGGTAGAATAGGACTATTTTATAAACACAGAGCTTGCAGGCAGCAGGTCAAGGAACAAATGATGAGGCTATTGGCTAGCTGACCAGCTAATTCTTATTTCTCGCTCTTTCAGAACCAGAACAAGTTCCCTCAACACTAAACGGAATAAAAATTGCACTTACACATTACAGTAAGCAAGAGCTAAGCAGAATTATTTCAAAATATATGGTCATGAACTTGAATTGACCAAAGAGGGATGAATAAGATGGTGAAAGGTTAGACCAGGCTTATAAATTAAGACATTAAAGAGATTTAGATAATTTGATTCAGAGAGAGCAGTAAAGAGTAAGATGATAGAAATAATTCTAAAACCATGAAGGGTTCATCTGAGACTGGAAAACTTGCCTAAGCTTATAATAAAAGAACTGGCAGACATTCAGAGAAACTGTTTTGTTGTAAATGTAGCATAAATACTTTTGGAAAAGGTTTGTCTTTGAATGAAATATCTAATGAGAGTAATTCATTTCAATGAGAAAATTCAGTCAAATAATTTTAATAGGATTTCAATAGAAAGCGGATAGATATGTGAAGAACTACAGCAAAGTCAGTTAAACCAAGATTAGTCTTAGAATAGTTAAGAAAAGCTGAGTGGCAGGGCAAAGCCTTCTGAATTATGATGGTTATGCATAAGTAAAAGAATGATCTAATAACATCAGATGATTGGTCACGCTCAGTATTTTCCTTTCTTGTAAAATGGAATACATATTCAAAGGTGTTGGCAGAACAATTAATGAGACAGTGTTTTTCTTCTCTTTCTGTGTCTCTGTAGTTAAATGCAAATACACAGAATGGATTTCATAATTTGTTAGTGTGAATTGAAGTAAAGCTTTCATTCCAGGGGCAAAAAAGGGTCATTAAACTACAGAGGGACTGAGAAGCACACCCCACCTCCTCCCCAGCATATGATCATGATTAGTATGGGTACCCCGATAGTCAGAAATCTGCTGCATTGCCAACATTAAATGCATGCTAATTTTTTTTTTGTAACACATACCAATGTAAGACCCAGATTGGTTTTGCTCAGATATAAAGCTGTTGGTAGCACACAGTTTAAACTGATAAAAATAGTTTTAAGTAGGTGAGTATACCAAAATACCATCAGAACTGGGATACTTCCAGAAATCCAAAGAATGTGTGTTTCCAGGTATTGAAAGGTTTCGAATAAAGATGGAGCTGTGAGGAGCAGACACAAAACTTGAAAGAAAGGTCACTACTAATTTCAAATTAGTATTTCAAACTTCACAGGAGAATTGTCTTTTAGTAAGGAAAATAAAAGTGCTCTGAGTTCATATTTTCTGGTTTGAATTACGCTGCATTTGAGACAGAGCTAATAAAGTAAATCGGCAAATGACAGCCTTTTAGCCTCGTCTTTGCAATAGCTATCAACTAACTCTGCTTAATATATATGTATATAAAAAATAATTAATCTCATGAAAAACAAAGATGTGAAGTATCTGTAGCAAACCTTCATAAGTAAGGAAGGAATCCCATTCAAATGATCTTGTTATTTTACAATAATGTTCCTCAAATTGCAAAATGTTTAAGAAATACAAAGTAAAGGATATCATTAACATTTATGATGTGTGACTTGTACTATAAAAGAAGGATCTGTTTTACAAAGATGAGCCAAATTGCCAGGGTGTTCAGGAATTTCTCAGTGCTTTCATATTCTTCAGCAGGTGAGAGTTATCAATAACATGTAGGATAGGGCCCCTGTTGGGGTTGCAATTCTAATACCAGTTATATACCTATTAAATTTGCAGGCATTGACTGTGTGTCTGCCGGGACTTAAAGAGTGTTGAAGAGCTAGTCGTCTGCTTGCAATATGTACCCTGCAAATATGTGCATCATTTTTACTAGGTGTTTTTTTTTCCTTTCTACAACTGAGCAATTAGGATAATCTTTTTTCCTATACTTTTTTCTCATCCTGTGTAGAAACATATTCAAAGAGAATGTTTCATGGATTTTATCTATTTATGTTTTATACTTATTGCCCTTGTTGAAATAACCTTGTTGTTCCTTCCAGAAGCCTGTAGTAGGTACCTCAAATTATAGAGGAAATGAAACAACACATGCTGGTTTTGACAGACACCTTCATAGTGCAAGAAGGGTGAGGTTTTTTTCTCTATCAGAAAATGATTTTTGAGGTCGTTATGAAAACTTTTCCATGAACTTGAGTTACTAATTTTAAATGTGATTTTTCACTGATGTTTTTCTTTGGAATTTTTAATGTTCAATAAAAATGCATTTTTTAACTTGTCTTGAAGGCTGTTCAAACCCACTCTCCTTAGCACTGTTATTTCTGACATAATTACACAGCTGGAGCTAGGAGGAGGCAGTAGATACATGTTGTGGTTTAACCTGAGACAGCCAGTAAGTATCACACAGCTGCTTGCTCACTCCCAATCTGCCTCAACTCCGTGGATGGGGAGGAGAATTAGAAAAAGGTAAAAACAGTGGGTTGAGATAACAACAGTTTAATAGTGTAAATAAAATAAAATATAATAATGATAGCAATAAGAATAATATTAATGAAAAGAACAAAAGAAAGAGAGAAAGAAAAGCCCAAAGAAACAAGTGATGCACAATACAATTGCTCATCACCCGCTGACCCATACCCATCCCATCACTGATCAGCGATCATCCCCTCCCAGCCAACTTCCCGCAGTTTGCATACTGGGCATGACATGCTGTGGTATGCAATATCCCTTTGGCCAGTTCAGGCAGGTGTCCTGTCTGCTTCCTACCTGCTTCTTGTGCCCCTCCTCACTGTCAGAGCCTGAGAGGCTGAAAAGTCCTTGATTGGGCTAAGTGCTACTTAGCAGCAACTAAATCATTGGTGTGTTATCAGCATTGTAATACTAAACCCAAAACATGGCTACTGGGATGAAAATTAACTCTATCCCAGCCAAAATCAGATGCATATTTTATGTGTTTTCTGTCACAGCTTGAGACTGTAGTGATAGGACAAGGGGCAATGGGTTCAAACTTAAACAGGGGAAGTTTAGATTGGATATAAGGAAGAAATTCTTTACTGTGAGGGTGGTGAGGCACTGGAATGGGTTGCCCAGGGAAGTTGTGAATGCTCCATAGCTGGTGGTATTGAAGGCTGGGTTGGACAGAGCCTTAGGTGACATAGATTTGTGGGAGGTGTCCCTGCCCCTGGCAGGGGGGTTGGAACTAGATGACCTTAAGGTCTTTTCCAACCTGAACTATTCTGTGGTTCTATGAAAACCTGAAAGCTGTTGTCAGAGAAGACAGAAGTACTACAAGACTCAACACACTAACTCACCCTAAGGTAATTAAGGAAATTTACACTCCCCATTATGAAAGTCATTGCCAATGAGTGTTGCTGGACTTGAATGCGTTCACTGGGAGACATCCTGATGAAGCAGATCTCCTGAGTGTGTATCTAATTAAATAGTGCATTTAATAATAGATGTTGCAGCAGGTCACTGACTGGGCAACAGGATATTCCTGCTGAGAAGGAATCTTGAAATCTGGTTTATTCATTTATTATGAACCACTGAGCACAGGAAAAAAAATAAATCACCCCATATAATGACATCTGAATTTCTCAGAAAGTGTTCCAATTACTTTATTGGGTTTAATGAATTCACAAGAGTTTTTTAGAAATTATAGAATAGCTTCCAAATTTGTGATTAATTATGTCATAGATAATTAAGAGTAATTTTAGCCAAGCAAATTGACAAATTGTTCAATCAACAATAATAGACATGGTTGTCAATAGGTGTGTAGAAAGGATTGTTTTTACTAATACTATATGTTGGGACATGGTGAATAAGTAACGCGTCTCAGGTAGTAAACTCTTGCTCAAAATTTATAAGAATAATTTTAAATCTAAGAATTAGATAAAGTCTAAATCCTGACTTCTCTAAATTTTCAGTTTATAGAATTGCAAAGTAAAATTTCGTAAAAGAAAAAGTATTGCAGAGCAAGATATGAGGATATCTCTATGTTCTGCAACTTTCATGGAATGTCACAACTCTCTGTTCCTACCAGCTTCTGAAAAGTGATCCAAATGAGCTGCCAGGAGCAACACCAGTCCCAGTGAGCTGGGAAGAGGATTCCAAGGGGCCAGTGGGGATTGTGCAGAGTTGCCTGTCCCTTACTATGCTGCTGAGTAGACTGAATTCAAACCTGACATGAAGACCTATTTGTGGGAGAAAGTCTAAAGCTCATTTTCTTTCTACACTGCTTTACATGAATGCTTTGAATATTTTCTTATAAAAAAATAATTATTATAGATTAAATTTCAGTGATCCTGGCCTTTTTGAGCCTGAGAGTCTTACAGTCTTTTTATTTTTTATAACCCTGTTACATGGAAAATTCTTGGTAAATACACCCAAAGCTCTGCCTGGTGACGCAGGAAGGGGGGATGTCTGTTTACATTCCCAGAGCTTACGCTTAGAACAGCTGCCTGGAAAGCAAGCAAGTGGAAACAGGAGGAGAGAAGTAAGATAGAAGTTGTAAAAGCATTTCAAAGACAGAGTGGCAATGGAAAAATAAAATAAAAAAAAATTGAAATGTAGAAGTGTTTTGAAGTAAAAAAACCCAGGGTGGAACAAAAATGAATAATGAGCTGTAGAGGGGGAGTTGGGGAGGAGAGTCCCAACATTACTGTAAGGGTGGTGAGGCACTGGAATGGGTTGCCCAAGGAAGTTGTGAACGCTCCATCCCTGTCAGTGTTGAAGGCCAGGCTGGACAGAGCCTTGGGTGACGTGGTGCAGTGGGAGGTGTCCCTGCCCCTGGCAGGGGGGTTGGAACTAGATGATCTTAAGGTCCTTTCCAGCCCTAACTATTCTATGATTCTGTGATTCTATGAAGCATATATCTTGTGATCATTAGAAATGAAAACTGAAGGACTCCTAACTGTAAAGTGCATGTTTGAAAATCAAACCACCTACAGTCTGCTAGAGCTGCTTGTCATTGTTTGTAGACCTTGGAGAATCAGCAGTTTCCTCGCTTAACCTGACTACATTTTTTTATTTATTATTTAGAATTCCAGAGGTCTCTGTTCTTCTTCATGGTACTTGTGGTTTTGATAGGCTCTGCCTGTTCAGAAAATGATAAAATTATTCTACTTTGGCTAAATTTTTCCTCAGCACTATTTTTTCAGGCTTTGAGGAGCATTCTTAGATATCTCAAATCTTTTTTTGTAAAGAAGACTTTTTAATGGGTTCAGAAACAAGGTTTCAGAGTGTTACTTAGGATGTATAATAAAAAAGAAGTTTCCAAATTGTAAGATACTTAATTACCAATTGTGAAAGGAAGACTGAGGTGTAATGAGCAAGATAGGAAGAACCTTTTGTGCATAATATGAAATGCCAACAGCTATGTAGTGACATTTCTAATTTTTACTGATTTGCCATCCTGCATGTACTTTCCTTCTCACAATCAAAATTAATCTCTTTTATGTGGATTTATGGGCCTGTTTCAGGAATTGTGCATTACAATCTTGATATCAAATATTCTGGCCCTTGAGAATTCAAGTGGCATCTTTTCATGAACTGAAGCATCATCATTAAATTTTTTAATTCTCACCTTGCTGATCAGAAGGAAAATTTAGAAATGAAGAGTTTTATAAATTGTTCATGTTATCAGACATTGTGTACTGTCATTTCTCCCCTTCTCATGTTCAGGTGGTAAGGGAAATTAGGAAGAAGCAATATTATAAGCATGAGAATTGTCAAAGTTTGCTTTCATACCTGCATGTGCAGCTTTGAATGTAAACATGATGCATTTTTCACCTTTCTTGTCACATATACATGAGAGGAAATAATTGTATGTATGTAACTGTAGATGAAGAAGACTGGTCTTATGGATGTATTATGTATATTTTTGTACCATACAAGGTACCTTTGGGTGAATTTAGGTTGCTACATCTTGCTACTTCTGTGATTCTTCTTTTGAAACTATTTCACACTTTATTACATTCTTCTCAAGCAATCTTTCCCAACATTCAACTTATTCTGTTACTGCTAGGCATATATGTTGGACTGTTCAACAGAGTGGCTATAGTTCCTTCCTCTGTAATTCCAGACTGCTGAAATAGACACAGCCACTGTGGTCATCAGTAGGGCCACTGGAAGAACTTATGGTAATTTACCTTAACCTTAACATTCAAAAAGTGTATTTTTTTCTTTCAAGAAAAGTCACCTGGAACCCAAAGTGGGAATTCAGAGTCAGTTGGAGGGTTAGATGTGGTGTTGTTTAAAGACTGATCTTGATGTAGAATCCAGTCTAAGTTTCAGATTCAAGATTTTGTTTTCTACTGGGTTCATATTTTGGTGTGTTCCAGTGCTCAGATTCAGTGTCATGTAGGTGGTAAGTAGAAGCATATAATTACTATTGATCAGAGATGTGCTAAGGCCCAAATTCTTTCCGCTTCATTTTAGGTATCCTTACCTGTCTGCATATGAGAGGGGAGGTGCGGGGAAGGAAAGGAGGGAGATTCTGGGTGGGTTGAGATTCCTGTGGACAATGTCTGTCATTTTTATGTGGACAGTGAAGAGATAAGAATGATAATGGCCTTTGTGTGGGCATCTACTTCATTATATAATTAAAGTTTGGATGGTCTTTGGGATTGTGGAAACAAATGAGAATTTATTTGCATCATTTCAAAGGAGTAAAAGAGAGGTGAAGAAATCAAGACTGAAATAAAAGCATATCTGACAGACAGATTTACATGTTTTATTGGCTTGAGAACATAGGTAAAGAAATTGCCCAACATTTGGGGAATTATGCCATAGCTGTAATGGAAAATCATTCTCCAGAATTATGCTAGTTATGCAGTTGAGCTGAAAATGTCTATGTGGTATTTGAAATGCTGGTAGACAGGCTAATTGCTCATTCTGTTCACTTACTGTTGAGGTTCATTCCTGTCAATTAGTTGAGCTATACATATTTAGCCCTTTTATGAACTAAAATTTTCATGCTGTTGATATATTTCTTCTTTCATAGCTGTCTTGAATGTGGCCTATTGTACTGTTTTACTAAAACAAGGCAGGAAAGCTATTCTGTTTTAGTTTTGTTCTACTTTACTCTTTCAAAAGGTAAGATAAAGAAAGCTGATTATGATGTCCAAGGAGTTCCCTTTTTAGCTGACATAAAAAGGGAATTTCTTCATTGTCCTAGTATGCCTATGCATCACATACTACATGTGGTTAGAAACAGGACGAAGTTTGCATTGTTGTTACAGGTTTGATCCTCTGCTGAGAGCTACATTCTACATAAGAATGAATAAAAAATGCAGTTGAAAAGGTATAGGATGAAGTCTATTAAATCCATTTTCTAGAAAAGTGAGTCTGTGGGTGTAGTGAGCAATTAGGCTGAGAAAATTCAAAGGATAGAGTGCAGTATAAATTTTATTACACTTTTAGCCTGCAGAGATCAGCAGAAAATCTCGTGTGCTTCTCCTTTTTTCCCTAAAAGGACAGAATTTAGTGCTCAGTACAGAAAAATATATTGTAGTTCACAATGTGATCAGGCATTCCCTGAAATGCTAATTTAAACGCTACTGGTTTGAGAATCAACAGAGCATCTCTATTAGAATATCTAAAGTACCCAATTTAAATTTAAATCTTTGATCAACCCAACTTTAATCTGATATTTTCTCAAATAGGAAATCTAACATTTAATTACAGAAGCGTACATTAGAGTATTAAAAACAAGAGTGTTCTATTGATCTTTTCTATGCGACTTTGAAGAATGGAAATCTTGCTCCTTTTGTAACGGTCATCTTTTTATAACTGTCCTTCTTTGTCTCCATAAACCAGGCAATTTGTCCGTGAATCTTCTTTATGCACAAAAATTAACTGCCTTTCTTAAATTTTTAATCTTATGGACTAATATGTGGCCTGAAAATAGAGCTAGAATTCAATAAAGACAGTTTTATATATGGCAGAGGTTAGGAATAACTAGAAGAAATTATTCTTTACCAAAGAATCTTGGTAATAAAAGAATAAAGGAAAAGGGGTGTGGGAGAGGATTACAATTTCTTTGTGGATGGGTATTTATTATCTGCGCAAAGAAAATGTTGCAGACGGGTGCTGTTAAAACACAGAAGTGTCACACCAAGTTGCATTCCACCAGCAGGGGGAAAACAGGCACAATCACCATTCCGTGCTCCTTGGAGGCCTGAACCCACATCCTCTTTTAGCTGTTGCTTGTCCAGCTAGGAGGAGCTGGTCTTGTTCCAACAGTTTCGTGTCCTTTTTATGTTGAGACCACCAGAACTACACACAATACTTCAAGTGAAGGCTCCCGAGAGCACAGTGAAGAGGCAGGATCACCTCCTTTGAGCTGCTGGTCACGCTCCTTTTGATGCAGCCCAGGATATGGTTGGCTTTCTGGGCTGCGAGTGCACACTGCTGCCTCATGTTCATTTTCTCATCAAGCAGCACCCCCAAGTCCTTCTCTGCAGGGCTGCTCTGAATCTCTTCTCTGCCCAACCTGTAGGTGTGCCGGGGATTGCTACAACCCAGGTGTAGGACCTTGCTGGAAGGACACGGGTTTTTTAGGAAGGACAGGCAGCAGAGATGAGGAGGGAATGTGTCTCTCTACGTCAGTGACCATGTGGAATGCACAGAGCTCTGCCTGGCCCTGGAATGGATGAGGAGCCAACTGAGAGCTTACAGGTCAGGATCAAAGGGAGGTCAGGGACTGGGGACATTACAGAGAAGGTCTGCTACAGGCCATCCGACCAGAAAGACCAAGTGGATGAGGCTTTCCTCACCTTCACAGGCCTGGTACCCATGGACAGCTTCAAGCACGCCAGTATCTGTTGGAGGGAAAACCCAGTAGGCCACAAGCACCCCAGGAGGCTCCTGAAATGTGTTGATGATAACTTCCTTCTCTAAGTGATTGAGGAGCCAGTGAAGAGAGGTGCTGTGCTGGACCTTATTCTCACCAATGAGGTGGGGCTGGTGGGGAACATGAAGCTCACTGCAGCCTTGGCCTTGGCTGCAGTGACCATCGTGGAGTTCAAGATTGTTAAGGCAGTGAGGAGAGCACCCAGCAAGCTCTCTACCATGGACTTCAGAAGAGGAGTTTTTTGCCTCTTCGGGGATCTACTTGGTAAAGTACCATGGGATAAAGCTCTGGAGGGAAGAGGGACCCAAGAAAGCTGGTTGATACTGAAGGATCACCTCTTCCAACCTCGGGAACAAAGAGGAAGACAGGTAAGAATGCCAGGAGACCTGTGTGGATGAACAAGGAGCTCCTGGACAATCTCCAAAACAAAAAGGAAGCCTACAGAGGGGAGAAGGAGGTGGTAGCAGTAGAGGGTAGCAGATGGAGGAATACAGAGAAATTGTGCAAGCAGACAGGGTTCAGGTTAGAAAACCAGGTTAGAAAGCCCTAACAGAAATCAGAGTGGCCAGAAATGTTAAGTGCAACAAGAAAAGCTTCCATAGATATGTTGGTGATAAAAGGAAGACTAGGGAAAATGTCTTCTCCAGAAGGAAACTGGAAACGTAGCACCTCAGACATGGAGTTGTCTGAGGTCCTCGATTATTTTCTTGCCTTGGTCTTCTCCAGGAAGAGCTCCAGCCACACCACCCAACTTGCAGAAGGTGAAGGCAGGGATTGGGAGAATAAAGAACCACTCACTGTAGGAGATGAGGTCAACACCATCTAAGGAACCTGAAACTGCAGAAGTCCATGGGACCTCGTGAGACACATCAGGTCCTGAGGGAACTGGCAGAGGAAGTTGGCAAGCCATTATCTATCATATTTGAGAAGTCCTTGCAGTTCAGTGAAGTGAAGTTCCCACTCACTTGAAAAGTGGCAACAAAATTCCCATTTTTAAAAAGTGAAAAAAAGGAAGACCTGGGGTGTTACAGGCCAGTCAGTCTCCCCTCTGTGCCCAGCAAGATCGTGGAGCAGTTCCTCCCGGAAACTATGCTAAAGCACATAGTGAAGATGGGTGATGAGTGGAATTCCTTCAGGGGTTGGTATTGGGACTATTATTGGTACTGGGATGTTATTTAACATCTTTGTTAGTGATATGCTGAGGGTGCACTCAATGGTAAGATTGAGTGCACCGTCAGCAAGTTTTCCAAAGACACTAAGCTGTGTGGTGTGCTTGACATTCTGGAGAGAAGGGATACCATCCAAAGGGACCTTGACACTTTTGAGAGGTGTAAACCTCACGAAGTTCAACAAGGCTAAGAGCAAGGTTCTGCATGTGAGTCGAGGTAGCCTCAAGCACAAATACAGTCTGGGCAGAAAACTGATTGAGAGCAGCTGTAAGAAGGACCTGGGGGTGTTGGTTGATGAGAAGCTCAATGTCTGCTGGCAGTGTGTGCTCACAGCCCAGAAAGCTAACCGTGTGCTAGGCTGCAATCAAACAAAGTGTGAGCATCTGGTTGAGGAGGGTGATTCTTCTCCTCTGCTCCATTCTTGTGAGACCCCCACTGGAGTACAGATGGCAGCCCTGGGGCCTCCATCATAAGAAGGGCATGGACCTATTAGAGGAAGTCCAGAGGAGGCCACAAAAATGATCACAGGGCTAGAGCACCTCTCCTATAACAGGAAGAGAGAGCTGAAGTTGTTCAGGCTGGAGAAGAGAAGGCTCTGGGGAGACCTTAGAGCAGCCTTTCAGTACCTAAAGGGGGCCTACGAGAAATCTGAAGAGGTATTTTTTACAAGGGCATGTAGTGATAGGACAAGGGGGAACAGCTTTAAACTGACAGATGATAGATTTAGATTAGAAATAAGGAAGAAGTTCTTTACTGTGAGGGTGGTGAGACACTGGCACAGGTTGCCTGGAGAAGCTGTGTCTGACCCATCCCTGGCAGTGTTCAAGGCCGGGTTGGATGAGGCTTTGAGCAGCCTGGTTTAGTGGAAGTCGTCCCTGCCTGCGTCAGGGGGGCTAAAACTAGATAATCTTTAAGGTCTCTTCCAACCCAAACCGTTCTAGAATTCTATGATTCTGTGAACATAGATTCAGATTTCTTCATGTTACTTGCCTCCTCCTGGTTGTGTACATGCTTTCAAGGTTCTTCTTGTCTTACAACATTTCAGATGTTTCTGACATCAAAATGTGTAGATAATGGTATGGAGATAGTCACTGGAGAAACTGAAGCCGTGGGTAGAAGAGAGATATCCAAGTCATTTTGGTATAAATAAGTGTCATTTTCATTAATATTTTAATGAAATCTTGCAGTTATGAATGAAAACAATATTAAACAATTGTTGTGTTATGTAGCATTTCTGGTGGGACTTTTTTTATACTTACTTCCTTTCACCAGGGCTATGTCACTTTATAAGCTTCTAAATACCAACCAGGAAAGAAGATTAAAAGGTGAATTTCTTATCAGTTGTAGTGTTGGTTATATCTAACGTTTTTTCTGTCCCCTTGCTTCTCCCACACTGCTTTAGAAGTATCAGTTCCCCAGGAGTGTGCTTTCTGGTAATAGGTGTTGAAAGAATGAAGTAGGCTCTAGAGAGGAATTCAGTTACTAATTTAAAGTGTGACATAACTTTTTTTAAATCCATTTTTGAACTTTGTATTTTCCATGTCTCCTGCACATTCTAGAATGGTTGGGATAGAAAGGACTACGAGAAGTTATTTAGTCCATCTCACCCACAGCAAGATTGACAAGACCTTTAATACTTCAAGGTTGGTTTTTTTTACACTCTAAGAGTGTACTTCAATCACAGGAGTGACACTGCACCCATAAGCACTCTTCTTGAATGTTTTAGTTGCCCTGGTTCTATGAATGCTTTTCTTGCTTCTAACCTGAATATTTCTTTCTGCAATTTAATCTCATTACTTTGTGCCCTTTATACATGGGTGTAGAGAACATATCCATATCTTTTGTGTAAAATACTTCATATAATGTTGCATTTTGTCTATTACTTATTGCTGTGAATTAGCAGATAGATGTAAGCTTTTTAAGTATGACTAATTTGACTGGAGGATTATTGACTTAAATGTGAGAAGAAAAGAAAAGTAGGCAAGATGTCTGCTAAAACCAGGAGACTTACATGGTTATCTAATGGTAAGTAATGTCGGTTGAAATATAAGTTACTGCTGTCTGCCAGAAGACTGTGTGATAACAAATGATATTAAGAGTATCTTGCACTTGACCCAAGTAATTTGCTGGGAACAGGGTAGAGTAAGTGCAAATTTGTAGTCTTCAAGGGAAAGAGAATTTGGATTTTCTTTTGTTTTCATGATTATCACAACAGCTAAATATGTGGATCCAATGTGTAGACAATGTTAGGAGAACAAAACAGTTGTGATCTCCGTATTTGGTAAAAAATTAATATACTTGTACTAGTTTATTTTTGAGATGTTCAAACGATATACTGTTTTACTTCAAACTCCACCAAATTCTCCTTCATTATATATTCCCAGCGGAAAAAGTATTTTTACCAAAATCAGCATGAAAATTTTGTAATTTCTGAAGTGAATATAATTGAAATTTTCTGCAATGTTGATGTACAAACTACTTTGTAGTGATTTGAAAAGTACCAGTAACAGGATTTCCCTGCACTGCTACTCAGTTGTTCATAGGCTGTAGAACATGTTAGACGCTGCCACTGTCTGGATGAGGATTTAAAAAAGCAGCAGTTGGCAGCACAGAGAAGATAAAATGTGGATTACAAGAGTTGCCTTCACTTGCAGTCATGGTGTGAAATGTACTTGGTAAAGCTTCTCATCACAACTTGGCATGCACAGTGTAACTCCTGTAACCTGTGAGAAATAAAAGTAACTAGTTTATTTTAAAGTCTGGGAAAGGGATGGTTTCTGCTACTTTTATCCTGAATATGAGATTTTTCAGATAGCACCATGAATATCACAGATATGTTTGAAGAAAAAACATCAATGATGGAGTTGTATCATTTGCAGAACTCCTTTTTGATAGGGAATTCTGCAGCTCTTCTTTTGTTCTACAGAGCTGGTGTGAAGCTGAAAGGTTCATTAAAGCACATCGATTAACTTCTGTATCATGGATTAGTAAGCCTGCAAACTGATGTATTTTTTTAGATCTACCATGCAGCTTCACAGTAGTTTTCCTGGGAAAGGGTGCAAATAGTTTGTGGAAATATTTCTTGTGCTATTTCTGGATTTTCTGCTGATGTGACATACTGTTTTGATGTCCCTTGCTACTTAACATAATGTTATCTGCAATGACTTGACAGTGCAAAGGAAATATGGATGCTTGCAATTGTTTACCTGTTGTGCATATTTGATGGAAAGTTTGCACTGGGGTATCTCATTCTGTTTGTCTTTGCTCCCATTAATCTGAGATGCGCTCTGCAGCTGTGCTGGCAACACTTCAAACAAGAGAGATTCAGACCTTTGTAGTTTCAAATGAAATAATGAATTTTTGCTAATAATATAATAATAAAAGTTGCATAACCTTCATTAGCACATTTTCAATGTGCATCTTATGGACGAAAAAAAGAATCCTAAACCAGTTTGCAGAAATGTCACTGATTATGATAGCTGTGTGGGTGCTCTCACCTTGGGAAAGGTGATAATGCCAGTATCTATTAGCAATGTGGGAATCTTTCTGCTATGCAGCTCTGTTTTAATACAGTGCTGACAAATGTATTCAACGTATTTTTATGCTGTCCTATATTTAGTGATTCTCTGTAGTATTTGCAGACAGTAGCTGTGTGCATTTAGATATGCTATGCAGGAAAGAAAGGAAAATATGAAAGTAGGGAAGAAAATACTCTTTTTAAATAGAATTTGTTAATGGAACCGATTCAATCCTGTGCTGGTAAGTGGAGCAAAAAACCTGATGTGATACAAAAGGATTGTTTTCTTCTCTCGTGTATTTGTCATATTAATTAAAATAAGTTAACGACTTAGCACTATTTATAGCTTCTCTGCACATGCCACAGGGCTTTCAGTGTCCTGTCATGATGAATCATCATGTATTGAAACATCGCTGTGTCAGGCAGGCATTGCTGGCTTGTGATAGTGTTGATTCAGCAAATGTGAGATAGATAGGAAGCCAAGCAGTAGGGTACCATTAAATCATAAAACAACTAGTTTCAGAGGTGCAATGTTATCTTTATGACATGAGCAGCTGGTAGAGTGGTTTTGAAATCCAAATATGAGGGATAAGTAGTCACTCAGTCCTCCTGTCAATCCTGACTTGCACCTTCACAGCTTTTGTGGAATTCTGTGAAGAGTGTGTCCTCAAAATACGGAGAAAAACTAATTACTTTAAGAATCTGTATGTTTTGTTTGTGGATTAGGAATAAAGATGTGGTGACTCTTAGGGAATGACAGACATGGTGTTGACATTGCCTTTGTCTTTTTTTAAATGTGTAACTTAATGGTATCAAAAGAACAAATGAGTCAAAACTTGGATATGTAATGACATTTTTTTTAACAGTCTTAATGTTTTTCCGTGGCAAAGATTGGTCTTGTAGATCAGTAGATACACTGTGGCTTTATGATTTAGAAATATAAGAGTGTGTTTATGTTGAAATAAAATAATCTCTGTGCTCAATATCAGGCACTTTAATTGATATCCCCATTATATGGCACATATACAGCAAGACCTGTGTTTATCTGTCTTTGGCAGCACTCCCATAGAATGATTTAGTTTAGTTGCTGTCATCTGTGTAATCAGTGGGAGTAAATAAGAGGGAGAGTGAGATGGACACATAGCAAAGTCAGAAAAAAAAAGTAGGCTTTTTCTTAATGAATGGAGGGATTAAGCTTGAATTGCTGTTAGTGTTCCTTCTGCATTTTCTTTCAAAATGCTATGTTGCATGGCATGAGTACCCATATGAGCACTTCAAGCCAACCACCAAAATTAATAGTGTTATCAAAGTAGAGGTGTGTGTTTGCTATGTTACCCTATAATGAGACCAGTAAAGTACATGACAGAGCATCCTGAAAAACAAAACCAGAGATGAACTGTATCTTCCTTGCATGAGTAGTGTCATGGCCTCCTGTTTTCTCCAACTTTGACTTAGCTAGTTAAGCAAAACAGAAACTTTGCTGTTTTCCATTGCACAGCACAGCTGTTCAAAGGACCACAGTCTCCTGTTAATAATCACAGGTGTTTCCAGGACTCTTATAAAAATAAATAAGGCTGATAAATAAACATGGACACTCCCAATCATCCACTTTCAGATCAGATATGCATAGAAAGAAGCAGATGTATACAGCTGCTGTATTTACCAAGTCTAATTAGAAATGCAGCAAGAGGCAGCCCTTCCTGTAAATTTTCTAAGAGTTGCATCACAAAATGTTTATTTGTTTAGCTCAAATGTTTCACGCAGAACAATTTGAGCTTAAAAACATTTTAGTGAATTTTATGGTTTTGTGTCTAGCCTCTTGTTGGACTTCACTATTGTAAACTTTCGGTCTTTATAATGTGATTTTGAGCAGGATTCAGTAACTGGACTACCTCCACACTAGAAACGACTGCTTCCTGAAAAATTGGGCCCCATGAAAATGTTATTTCACAACTGCTATTAGCAGTAAAAGTGATGGGAACCTAAGTTTCACTGAGCAGATGCACTGTCAACTCACAGTAGGCAAATAACAGTTTCAAACCCAAATTTAGATAAGAAATCTAAATTTCTTGATAACCAGACATATTGTGTTTATCTGTCTAGTCCCAGCTCCTGTCATTACTGTAAGTATTTCAGATAAAAAGAAGCATGTGCTTTCCATACAAATAAGAGATTAATGGTAGGTTTTCAGTATTGTAGCTCTTCTTCAGTTTGTAATAGCAGTCAAAGGGCTACTGCAATTTGACTTCTTTTTATAGCTTTTCCTCTCTCTCTTGTTCTTCCATTTCCTCCCCTTACAAATTGAGTACAAATATCTATGACTTGCACCCAGCTAAGTGCTCTTCTCCAGATAAACTTGTGTTGAATGCAGTTTTTCTAGAAAAAAATTGTTTCAGCATATGGCTGGAATGTAAGAGTTCCTTCCCATTACATTTTTCAATCTTGTTATTTGTTTGGCATTAAATCCTTTTTTAACTTTCTCTGTCTCCATCACAAACCCTTTTATACTCCCATGCATTTAACTTTATTCTTGAGTTATAAGATAATGTGGATTGTACAGAGATTGGAAAACAATTATGAAAGTTTTTCATTCACAAATGCTCAATTCTTAGGAGGTTCAAATGAACAACCAAATCCTACTATTCAAGAGCTATTCCATTGTTAACACTTGCTCTTAGTCCTGTTGGTGGTAAAGGAATGCCATCCAGAGGGCCCTTGACACACTTGTGAGGTGGGCTGATGCCAACTTGATGAAGTTTAACCATGACAAGTGCAAGGTCCTACACCTCGGTCGGAGCAATCCCAGGCACAGCTACAGGTCGGGCAGAGAAGAGATTCAGAGCAACCCTGCGGAGAAGGACTTGGGGGTGTTGGTCAATGAGAAACTAAACATGAGCCAGCAGTGTGCACTCGCAGCCCAGAAAGCCAGCCATATCGTGGGCTGCATCAAAAGGAGTGTGACCAGCAGGTCGAGGGAGGTGATCCTGCCCCTCTACTCTGCTCATGTGAGACCTCACTTGGAGTAGTGTGTGCAGGTCTGATGTCCTCAACATAAAAAGGACATAGAACTGCTGGAACAAGTGCAGAGGAGGGCCACGAGGATGATCAGGGGACTGGAGCACCTCCCGTATGAAGACAGGCTGAGAAAGTTGGGGCTGTTCAGCCTGGAGAAGAGAAGGCTGTGTGGAGACCTCATAGCATCCTTCCAGTATATGATGGGGGCCTATAAGGATGCTGGGGAGGATTAGGATTACTTAGGGATTGTAGTGATAGGACAAGGGGTAACGGGTTAAAACTTAAACAGGGGAAGTTTAGATTGGATATGAGGAAGAAATTCCTTACTGTAAGGGTGGTGAGGCACTGGAATGGGTTACCCAGGGAAGTTGTGAATGCTCCATTGCTGGCGGTGTTCAAGGCTGGATTGGACAGAGCCTTGGGTGGCATGGTTTAGTGGGAGGTGTCCCTGCCCCTGGCAGGGGGGTTGGAACTAGATGATCTTAAGGTCCTTTCCATCCTAACTATTCTATGATTCTATGATTTTGTGTTTGGAGTAATAAACCCAGTAGTTTTGTTCCCAAATTAAAGCATACTGGCAGATCTGCCTGGTGGAAGTTGCAGTTTTGTTGAATTGCTTATGGTACTTTGAATTCTTCTTTTGCATGCGGTCTAGTTTGCAATACAATCTGTTCTCAGAGAAAGATACCTTCAAAACTGCCTATTTTTTTCTCGAAATGGAAAGGCATTAACAGGTATAAGAGGCTATATACTGCACTGCTAGTTCACATGGCAACCAGTTAAAACAAAAAAATCCAAACCCAAGCGTAATACAAACTGCAGGAATGAAAAAAGGAAGGAGATTACTCTCCATTTTTAAGGATACTCCATCCTCCTCTGCCACTGTGTAGTAAACCAGATAGCTTGCAAATATTTCTGAATGTGATAATATTTTTGACTTGACAAAAGGAGTGGTAAATATAATTTATCCTTATAGGAACTAGGGAAATATTCAGTTTTGGGAAATTAGGAAAATAATGAAGATTAAGCTAATCATAGAATAGTTAGGGTTGGAAAAGACCTTGAGATCATCAAGTTCGAAACTCCCTGACAAGGGCAGTGACACTTCACACTAAACCATGTCACCCGAGGCTCTATCCAGTCTGGCCTTGAACACCGCCAGCAATGGAGCATTCGCAACTTCCCTGGGTAACCCATTCCAGTGCCTCACCACCCTTACAGTAAAGAATTTCTTCCTCATATCCAATCTAAACTTCCCCTGTTTAGGTTTGAACTCATTACCCCTTGTCCTATCACTACAGTCCCTCATGAAGAGTCCCTCCCCAGCATCCCTATAGGCCCCCTTCAGATACTGGAAGGCTGCTATGAGGTCTCCACGCAGCCTTCTCTTCTCCAGGCTGAACAGCCCCAACTTTCTCAGCCTATCTTCACACAGGAGGTGCTCCAGTCCCCTGATCATCCTCGTGACCCTCCTCTGCACTTGTTCCAGCAGTTCTATGTCCTTTTTATGTTGAGGACATCAGAACTGCGCACAGTGCTCCACGTGAGGTCTCACAAGAGCAGAGTAGAGGGGCAGGATCACCTCCTTCGACCTGCTGGTCACGCTCCTTTTGATGCAGCCCACGATATGGTTGGCTTTCTGGGCTGCGAGTGCACACTGCTGGCTCATGTTTAGTTTCTCATTGACCAACACACCCAAGTCCTTCTCCGCAGGGCTGCTCTGAATCTCTGCCCGACTTGTAGCTGTGCCTGGGATTGCTCCGACT
Organism: Ara ararauna; assembly: GCA_028858755.1. Taxonomy (NCBI): domain Eukaryota; kingdom Metazoa; phylum Chordata; class Aves; order Psittaciformes; family Psittacidae; genus Ara; species Ara ararauna. The sequence continues at coordinate 146,665,279 of CM054376.1, forward strand.
GAGGTGTAGGACCTTGCACTTGTCATGGTTAAACTTCATAAGGTGGGCATCAGCCCACGTCACAAACATGTCAAGGTTCCTCTGGATGGCATTCCTTCCCTCCAGCGTACCAACTGAACCACACAGCTTGGTGTCATCGTCAAACTTGCTGAGGGCGCACTCAATCCCTCTGTCCATGTCACCGACAAAGATGTTGAACAAGACCGGTTCCAACACTGATCCCTGAAGGACACCACTCGTTACTGGTCTCCAGCTGGGCATTGAGCCATTGACCACAACTCTTTGCGTGCGGCCATCCAGCCAGTTTTTTATCCACTGAGTGATCCACCTATCTAATTGTTGTCTCTCCAATTTAGAGACAAGGATGTCATTCTGGACAGTTTTGAACTGTTTGCAGAAGTACGGGTCGATTACATCAACTGCTCTACCCCTTTCCATCAGTTCCATAGTCCCATCATAGAAGGCCACCAAATCATGCTAGGCTGCTTCATTTTTCTCAATGGGATTATTAGGAAAGAGACTATATTGCAGAAGCAGCAGAGAGGTGTCTCTTCATTGAAAGGGCAGGGGCAGAAAAATCAGAAGATGTGTAGAAAATTGATTAAGCTGTAATTGAACATTTTTTAAATTCTATGTATATGCTGACCAAATTAGCAGAAAAAATCCCGTGTGTATTATTTATATGTTAGTATGGTTGGTGGTACAGTAAATACAAATTAGTTGTTTAGAAAAATTTCAAACTTTGTGTTTTCCCCTGCTGGCAGGAGCTAAAATTAGAGTAGATACATTTATATTGTTATATAAATGCGCATTTTGCAACAACTGCAGATGCTGCCTGTCTTTGCAGCAGCTCAAAGAGACATCAGTAGGTGAATGTGGTGATTAGGGAAACCTGTGTATGATACATGGATTCCAATCCGTACTACAGAAATATTCTGTAGTTATGAAAATTGCTGTATTGTGAATGCTTATTGTTAAATGTTTGTCTTCATTTACTGACAAGTTTTCCTGCCTGTGTCCCTTTGGCCTTGGGACAACATTTAAAATTTAATGACTGTGCTTTGGCCAAAAATAAATATACTTTGTCCATCTGCAGGAAGAGGGTGGAAACACAGAATAAAGAGGCCAGATGTTTTTATGTGCAGACACACAGCATCACCAGAAAAGCCTGGCACAAAATTCAACAGGTAAAGAGAGAGGAACTGGTGGCCAGAACTTTGCCACTGGGTAAGCTGTGTGTACGTGGCATAGCTGCTGGTGTTGCTAACGTGAGGAAAGACTTTGGGTGCAGAAGTAACTCTCAAGGTGCCTCAAAATGTCATGAAGACATTTAAGATATAGTTTAAAAGGGTGTCAAACTGCATGTTTGCAAAACTTAACTGTGTCTAGAACTGTGTATTTTTTCATGCTTCAGTAGTGAACAATTTTGCTTTAATCTCTAGTACTTCCAGTGTGACATGGTTAGGTTGAGGACTTGCTCTCCTACTTCTTTGGCATGCAGGCTGGGAAGAGGACTGCTGGTGGAGTCAGGAGACAATCTATAAGGCTGGCACAAGGACGCAGGCAGGAAGGTTAGGAAATCTAGTTCTCCGGCAAGTGCTGCTGAGTGGGTGCTACAAATACTCCAGGAGGTATCAGGCTGATGGAAATCCAGTGAAGCAAAGATAGATCAGACCTGTGATGGAGCTGGTCAATGTAATACAGCCACCACATGTTTGAATGACTCTGAAGAGTAGAGCTTTACGGGCTATTCATGTTTTTTGCTATTATAGGTGTGTGAGAAAGAGACACTCAAAATAACGCCACACTAAGGATCTTGTGAGAGACCAGATGGCATCAGATGATTTTAGTATTTTTTTGGACAGCTGAAAATAATGTTACTAAAATCAATCTTTCATATGATTGTAGCAATATGACAACATTTTGCAACTGCAAATCCTACTGCAGTTAGTAGAAACCCGTATTTTTGATGACTACTTTTAGTGTTTTAGTTCATAGATATACTAACAGCCAAGTGAGTCATGAAGATTCAGTAACTTGTATTTCTCTGTGAACATTTGTATTATCTCCACAACTCAGTATAGTGCTTTCTGCAGGAGGAATGTGGACATTTACAGTACTTTCCAGTGGCATTTTCCAAAGTACTCGCTGGTAGCTTTACCCTGATTGAGTGGTATTTTCTGGTAGGATCAACATCCTGTACCTCCTCATGAATAGCTAAGCTCAGTGGGGTGGGAGAGCAACTCTGTAGCTCTGCAATTCATGTGGGAAAGAAGAGGCTTTGATCTCAGCTTTTTCTCTGCCTACCTCGATACCTAGAAATGCACACACATCTGGGCAAAACTGCAATAAGCCTTGTTTGAATGTGCACTGAGGAATACAGGGGCCTGAAGCAGGCTGGTGTTACTACATTATATTGTTATGCAGTTTGCACACAAGACTTGGCAAAGAAAAGATATTGTGTGAAAAATAAGTGCAAATTCTGTCAACATTGGTTGGTTTTGCTATCTGCAACAATGGGGAGTGTCAATTTGCTCCCATTCTGCCTTGAGTTTTACTAGTCTCGGAAACAATGAATTCTCATCTGGATTACCTTGATCTAGATGTCAGAGAGACTGATGTCTTGAGTCTCACAGTCTTACTGGTCTCTCTTTTGCAGTGTTTGAAATCCCGGGAGTCCTCTTTTCTGATATTTGACGCTCACTTATTTCAAGTACGGGAAAACATATTTTGAGCAAAAAGTGGTTGGCAATTTTTTTTTTTAATTATTATTACTAGTTGTGGTTGTTTTGTTGCTTTTTTTTGTGGGGGGTGTTTTCTTCTTTGTTTTTGGAGGAGTTGGGAAGTGGGTCATGGGAGTGTAAACATATGGTTTGTTTTCCTTGGGTTTAGGTTTTACTATTTTTTGGTTTGCTCTTGTTAGGAGAAATACCCTAAGCCTTCACATTGATTTTCAAAATTGACTTTGTTACTGCTTTTGGAGTTGACATATTACTGGTAAAGATAGGCTTCATCTTTCATTTTGTGTGATTTCCTGACCAATAGTGAAATGCTATTCACTCACAGTTACAGACTTGAGAATGATTAGCACACAGCCCTGACACCCTTAAGGGTGGTCCGTGCTTGCTTTCTGCTCTGTTTAAATGGAAAGCATGGCATTTTACAAGGTCACAAACATTTTTTCACCTTTCTTGTGTAAACTTTAATATGCAGAGAAGGTCATTCTTCTCAGTACCATCCTAATTCAACAGAACTAAGTCTTAAGTGAGTGCTTATTTAGCCTAGTACCTCAAGCTGAGACAATACAGAAGTACATGAAAAATCCCTGATTCATATCTCTGAAGACCAAGAAAACAGACCACAAAGCTTTTCTTTAAAAGTTATACTGTATATCTGGTGTTGCTGTCACTTATTTAAATAGTGTTTCTTTTTTTTTTTTTAAATAAAACTATCTAAAGACAATACAAAGAAGGCTTTAGGTATTTTGTTTTAGGCAGATTTGCTCGGAGTTCTGTGCTGTATAACAAAAGCTATTTATTTGAATAATGAACTGAGTTAACTTCTGCACAACAATTGTAACTGCTTACAGAAGTTAGTTTTTCCCATTGGCCCAATTTTTTAATTTCTTTCATAGATTTATAGAATCATTCTACTAAAGTAGATGGGCATTATATGTTACTAATTTTTAATATGTTAAGTAAGCACTGGACTTTCAATATTATTTGTTTGCTGGCTATTTCACACTTTGTAATCCTTAGATACTGCTGTGTTTGTTTGGCTGACTAGTTTAATTTGCTTGATAATGACTAAAATTGCATTTACTCTATTGTTTAACCCCAGCCAGCAGCTAAAGAGCACACAGCCGCTCACTTACCACCCATCCCCAGAAGGATGGAGGGAAAAGAATTGGAAGGGTAAAGTGAGAAAACCTGTGGATTGATATAAGAACCATTTAATGATTGAAATAAAATAATTATAATTATTATTTATGGCAATAAAACTAAAAAAAAAAAAAAAAGAAGAGAAAATCCAAGAAGGGCAAGTGATACACATGAAAACAATTGCTCGCCATCAACCAACCAATGCCCAGGCATTGCCCAGCTGAGGGGAAACTTCCCTTCCACCAGCTTTACGTGCTGAGCATGACGCCATATGGTGTGGAATATCCCCCAATTCCTTGTGCACCCCCAGCCTGCTCACTGGTTGGGTGGTGTGAGGAGCAGAAATGGCCTTGGCTCTGTGTCAGCACTACTCAGTGGCAATGAAAACATTACTGTGTTATCAACCCTGTTTTGATCACAAATCCAATAGCTCCATACTGGCTACTATGAAGAAAATTAACCCTGTTCCAGCCAAACCCAGCGCAGTGTTGAAACTTTCCTTCTGCTTTTCCATCTTCATATCACTGGAAACTGTTTCCAGCACAGATACAAAACACAGCCACATACCAGCTACTATGGAGAAAATTAACTCTACCCCAGCCAAAACAAGCATACTCTAATGTGTTTTAATTACTGTTCCCTACAGGCCAAACTACAGTATCAAAGAATATGTCTTTTGAGGGTTATTTTTTTTGTATGATGAGCAGAGTCAAAGTCTTCAGTACAAATGGATTATGATTCCCAATACTAGATGAAAAAGCTTTAGAACTGAAGCATGCTTTTCTTTTGTTTGACATCCCCGTGTCCTCAATGTTTTTTCTAATCCTATTATTTCCTTTTTTCAGAGGTACAGAATACAGTATCTGCATCCCTTAGAGGAAAGGACAAACTGACAAGATCACTTGCTGCATTCTGCTGTGTTGATAGACTGTTTAAATCCTGCATTTGTAATGCAGATGGAAATAAACACTTTCTGAGCTGATTAAAGAATTTAGTCAGAATTTTGTATCACAAAGAAATTGCTTACTTAAGCAAAAGAAAAACTTTGATGGGGACCAAGTGATTAAGAACCCCCCCCCCCCCCCCCCCCCCCGCAAGGATTCTAAAATACTCATGCCATAGGGCCACATAGCATTTAACCAATATGAATTTCAGCTCTTTAAAGGCGTAGGGGCCCTATGGTGAGAATTACTTTGATGATCTTTATAGCAGGATATGTTTCAAGGAAAACAATCCAGTGAGTCAGTGTGCAAATTATTTGCTTCTTTTATTTTCTGTTGTTAGGCACATGGAGAAGCTATGGATTTAAATGAGATACTCCGCTCCCAATTACAGTGGAGTCCTTCCATTCCCTTGATCTTTTGGAAGGTTTGGGCTTAGAGTCCAAATCCTATATTGATTTTTTGATTATTTGAGTTAAGCCTGGTTTCCGAATGGGATATTAGAATTCCAGCCAGAAACGGGTGTGAACTGTTATTAGCCCAGATAGTGATCTGTCTTCAAAGCTGTTTCAGCAGCGCTGTCTACTCTCCACTAATATATCAATAAAATATATTTATTGAATTTAGTAAATTTTCTTGTTTTTTTTCTGTAGCCTTCTTTTCTTTCCAGTTGCTGTGAATTTATAAGCTTTTGTAATAAAGATCTGGTCTTTAATATACTGCCTTTGGCTTGTTTAGAGCCATCCTCTGAAATGCCCCACAGGGAGCTATATTTTTACTTCACTTTCTAGAAACAGAAATCTGAGTGTACTATTAAAAGGGGAAGTTTAACACAGGAGGCAGTCTGTTAATTTTAGCCTAACAAGCTGGATGTATGACTTCAGCTACAAAATATGTATTAAAATAAATCCTAATTGAATAATAAAGACATTACAAAAACAGTGTTCATACGAAAACCACGGAGGAGTATGCACTCCTTTAGGTAGCAGCAGAGACACAATTTTATACACGGCTTTTTGATATTTTGACTGACTGTTAAATACAGATAAGCTGCATATTAATCGCAGTGCTTTCTTCTGAGGGTGCAGTCATCACAAAGCATCTGAAGGTAGTACCAGACGAGCAGATATACAGTAAACTGCCAGAGTGCCAGTCCCTGAACTGAAAAACAGCGATGGTGACAGTGGCAGAGTCACTGATGTAGTAGACGGCACCTGCTCAGCACCTCCCAGCAGAGCAGGTGAAACTGAATTTTGTTCCATCAGAGATGACAGACGGGGCCTGGCCAAAGCCCTGCTGCTCCTGGCAAGGGCAGGAATGGAGGAGGATGGAGGTGAACCAGCAAAAAACCCCAGACAGGCAGCTGTGTTTCCCATGCTGGGGGCTGTGGGAGGCAGAGTACAGCAATGCCTTATGCTCAGAGAGGTCCAAATCTGCCTCCTCAGCCTGACCTCCTCCCATAACACATGCACAGAGGCACACACAGACACACACATATGCTCCCTTTTGCTTCGCTGCAGCAGCTGCAACGCAGTCTAGGGCTCCAGCCTGGTCTCAGTAGGCAGCAGGATCATGGGCACTGCATCATTGCTGGATGCCTCTGCTCTCTGTGAGCTTCCTCGCTTGCTGATCTGTGCCCTTTTAGCAGTGCTTCTATCACCTGTCCTGAAATGCGTACATCAGCTAGGTGTGCTAACAGACCTGAGCAGCCAATGCCCATATAAATTGAGACTTTTTTATCAAAAACACCCTGTAAAGGTAGTTGTATGATCTTTGTTACCTTGGTATCTAAGATCCACGCAATAGTGATCCTTGTACCTAGCTCTGATGGTATTAAGTATTTCCTTCTGTCACAGTTGAAAAGCTTCTGGGATGGTGATGTGCCTGAGGAAACATGAGAGATGAATAGCAGAGCTGTGCACTGAATCTAGGTCACAGGCCAGCCTCCTAGCTAGGAGCATGGCCTTTGTTTGCTTGCAGCATCACACATCCTCCTGGGTCTGCAGTGAAGTACTGTGATTCTCTCTTACTGCTTATAATTCTGACTTGAACTCTGGGAATGTCTCTCAACTCCATGAGTATATATGCTTGAAACAATACTGGACACTGACTGGGCAATAAAGGTGTATGATCCCGTTCATAAACTGACTTAGGTATTAGAACCTCTGGGCTTTACTGCTCTCTTTACACCAACTGAAATAATATTCTTTATTTCACAGCTAATTAAGAAGCTTCTAATTTTCAGGCTAAACATGTTCATAGTCTGTGTCTATCCATTTTTTCTTGTGTTAACGTTGTGGTTTATCTGAATAGACCTTTTGTTTTACAGTATTTTTTTCTGTTGCTGCTGAAAGAATCAGAATACTGTAATAGGATGGAATTGGGGGGGTTAATTAACTGTAGAACTTTATTCTGAGTGTTTTTATGGATTTTTTATGCAGAATTTATTTACACAGAGCTACCTGTGGTACTTCAAAAACATTAATTTAGAGATACTCACAGCTCCACTCTTTTGTAGGTAGGCATTTTACCATTTCATAGAGTGCAGCCAATTGCAGCATCGGTGTGTCTCACCCTTGAGAAGACCTCTTTATTTGGGTTTAATATGTTAGCTTTTTAAAAAAGTATGTAATCTAAAAGCATAGCAGGGTACAAAATTTGAATATAGTTTGGTACCTGGATTTATGTTTATTACAGCAATGTATCTGACCTTCCAAGGTCACTGCTTGAGAGTCTGAGTAGTGGTTTTTAGCTGCCTACACCTTGAACATCCATAAAGATACCTTAATGTAAGAAAAAACTGAGTGAACACTTAAAAAGCTTTGCCTGTATAAACTGTCACAAGTCTAGGACACAGTTCCATAAATAGTGGGACTTGTGAAGATTGTTTTCCTGTGAATTTGCCTGTTTATATTAATTGACTTTGGTGTCAGTGAAGGCACATGATCTTATAAAAACTTTTCTGGCAGATCCTTTATAAGGTTTTTTGTTTCTCCTTATCACCACATTAGAAGAGCCTGAAGTTCTTTCCAGGTGAACTGCAGGTCTGTATTGTTTTCCCATCTTCTAATTTTAAAACACCTTGATAAATATTATTGAATTCTTTTCAGTCCGTTGGCCAGTTACAAGTTGGCATACAGTAAGATTGCACTATTCTTACTTCCATCAGCAACCAGGCTAAAAATGTTATAGTCACAGTTGTGTTACTAAAAATATCTGTATTGATGGTCAAGGAGCTATGTTGATTGGTACCATCCAGGGTGTGTTCCCATACTGTCTAAACAATGCCAGGGCAGGACTTTGGCAGAAACTTGAGCCACTTCCTTCTTCCCTATTTAGGGTATGATTGGTGCAGTACAGCCCTCAACATGTGCAGCTGATGTGCAGCAATTTTGGACTTTGAAGAGTTGTAGTACACTGTGAAAAACTTGCACTGTCATTTGGCTGTTGTGACAATGCCAGAACACCAGAATTTTTTAGACTTCTTTTAATGACTAGAATGACTATAGACTGTATTCTGTGCCTAGGTAGTCAATCACCATAAAATACACCTAGAGGTGGTGAGAAGGGAGTATAGTACACTGAACACACAAATCTCTAATATACTTTTGGCTATTGGTGGTGGTATTGAGGTCTTACAACTTTCACTTTCTGATACCAGCTGGGCTTATTTTAAATTTAAGAAGTATTTCTGGGCAAAAATCACAAACAACCCTTACAGAGATAGTATTATTATATTAAGTGTTTTAATATAATCTATAAATATGCAATAAACCCCTTTAAAGTCAGTGTAATTTATAACGCATTTCAGAAGAAAACCATTCGCTTGATTCTGAATTATTCGTTTAACCCTCCAGATGTTGGTATTAAAATGCTTCATTCAAGAAGTAGCAATATAATGTAAGCACACGGTTCTTGGTTTGGATTTTATATATGCCTGAAGGTGCAGATCTTCAAACAATTGAAATGAAGAGGCAGGGTAATGAGGAGGCTCTTTTAAATTATGCAGTGCTAGTATTCTCATTCCCAAGATTTTGTGTGTTACAAGAAGCTTGTGAACTGTGCTAAAGAAAAAGGGGATGACTGAGGAAGATGTGCGTGGGGGTACAACTTTCCCAGAAGAAACCTGGAAAAAAAAGGAAAGGTGAGCCCTGGAAGGGAGGAGGAAGAAAATGAAGTGAAACATGAAAGTTCTGGTTACGCAGATTAAACTCTCCCAGGGGCGTTTTTCCATGGTATATAATGATCACTTGTCTAAATCCTGACGCGAACTCATTGAAATGTGTGAGAGTTTTGCATGCATAAGAAAGGCAGGACTTAGCCCCATATGGTTTATCTCTTTGATCTTCAAAGGTCAATTTTGTATTGCTAAGCCAGTTCTGAATAAGTCCCCAATTAATTAGGAAGAGAAAACACTTCTGTTCAGAAAAAAAAGGTGCATCTGCTCAGTGTTACTTTTTTTTTGCAACACAGAAATTAATGATTGCAAACAAACCAATATTTCCTGTTGCATTCCCTCTGCCCTCACAGAACAGCAGTAATGCAGAATAAACCCTCACTAGCTATTTTGACTTTTTCATCAACTAGCCTCTCTGAATGACTGCAATAATAGATATAACTCTTGCCTGTAGAGAACTCTGTTTTCTTTGGTAGAAAGAAATTACAATAACCTTAGCTTTTTGTATGACATCTTTCATGTAAACGACATTCCAAACCGCATTATAGAGTAAGAGCAGCAACAAGAAAGAAAGTAAAAAGTGAAATAGAGAATACTAGCTATTGACAAGAAGAAAATGAAATCGGAAAAGGAATAATGTGTTAATGAGATAGGGTATAAATTTCATATGATAGAAAAGACATTCGCACCTAGAAATAATAACAGAGTGAAGAAAAAGGAAGGCCCATGCTAGATGAACTGAGGAAAAAGACAACCAGTAATACCTTTAGCTGAGTTTGCTCTATGAATAAGTAAACAAAAATATTTTGGAGTATGGAGACCCAATTCACCAGTATTTTCCCAATACTTTGCAGTACTCTGGTTGTTTCTATTGTGGAATGGAATAAGCCTGGGAAAACTTCTGGGTTGGATTTTTTTTTTGTTTGCTTTATTTTTTGAAATTCAAATAATGTGGCCATTTTACCAATTTTTTAACTGTGAGTGCACTTTTTTTTTAGTATTATTTTCATTTCACTCCTACAGTATCAGAAATCAACAGAACCTTAGCCTGGTTGGTCTACATTTGAAGTAAGAAATACCACTTTTTATAGACAGAAGAAGAAAAGAGAGTTGCTTATGGGTCAGCTTGAAACATCCTCAGTCTTTTGACTGGAATGAGAGTACAAAACCATTTATGCCCCCACAGATCACTCTCCCAATTGGCTTTGTATGTCCAGTGAATGAAATAGACTCGTTAGCAGAAATCTTTGGACTTCAATAAAGCCTGTGTAGGAATCCTCTTGCACTGCAAGTCAATCTGAAGCAGTGACCTGAACAATAAATGCTACAGATTTAAGACCCATTCAGCAGGGAACTTAAGTGCACATTATTTCAAATGTATTCAGAATCCCACAGACGCTTGCATGTTCACATGCTGGGAAAAAGATCAAATAAGGAAGACAGTTTGAGATTTATAATACCACTACTTCAGACTTCTGATAAAACAGTGCAATGTGTCCCTAACTTTATGCTTGAATGCTCTGGGGCATTCTGTATAATCAAGACCTTTGGTTTTCTTTGCCCGCAGTATGTGTGGTGAGGAATAGAGGAGGTGCAGGTGGATTAAGAGAGATCATTCACAGTTGAACTGAGCTCAGCTGGTTGCTGTAAATGGTATGATTTACTCTAACCTCAGGTATTTCAAAGAAAGGGATGAAAAATGCTTTGAGTAGGCATTTAGAAAAAAAGATCTGGCTGCAATAAGAATTTGCTAAATATTATTATACAAATTATTCTTACAATATTAAGAAAAAAGTATTGTGGAGCAAATGCAAAGATAAATTGGATCTTGAATCAGTGGACTCCCTGGGTACTGGTCTTTTCTTTTGTATACTGTATACTTCTCAGGAATCCAGGGGTAAAAAATGAGTTCTTAAATGCAAATAATTTTGTATGATGTGAATATTATAATGATGAATCAAGGATAATTTGATTTGTATGGCATTTTTCTACACACCTACTCGTATCGAGGAAGGAGAAACTTATCTGCATTTCCACCTACATAACAACACAAGGCGCATGATCTTAGGTTAAATAATCTAGTGTTGATATAGTTGCTTGGATAGATATATTTATTGTGCTCAAAGTAAATGTGAAAGAAACACTGAAGAAAATGTGTGCTGTCCCCAAAAAAGGTTCAGAAATACAAGATGATTAAACCTGTTGTTATGCTTCCTTTTCCCCTGGCATCAACAGGCCAATATTGGATTTTTAGAAAAAAAAGTAACCAAACTTTCATTTATAATTTGTGATCATACTGGGAACTCCTTTTTCCTATTACCACTAGTTGTTCTAAACCTAACAAACAAGCACTACCGTCCTCCCTGCCTCCAGCGAGGCAGGAGGCACATAGCACAGCAGCAGGGGACCTGCCTTTCAAACATCCCATATCTGCCCAGAGTCAGAAAAACCATGTTGTCCACAGTGAACCTAAAGTAAAACCTTACTTAAGGTAAGAAGTGAGTTTTACTTTGAACCTCTTTAAAAAAAAAAAAAAGTTACTGTTTTCTCTTATTATTTAATAGACTTTTTGTTTGAAGTCCAGATGGTAGAATTTGACCCTAACTTCAGAGAGCTATAGCTGCACATTGTATACCATGAGGCAGCGAGTAGTTGCTTATAGAATAAGTAGTTATCTAGAACACAAGGGTGTTTCAGAAGTCAGATCATGCAACTTCATTCTGCTGTATCTCCTCTTAAATGCCATGCAAGAATAGAAAATAATTAAATATATGTTTGTGTCTGTGCAGCATTTGTTTAATTATTTTTTCTTAGTGGGCAGGCAAAGCTTAATGAACTGCCATGTAAGATCTGCCTATTTTAAGTTATTCAGCGGTTTATGCTGCAGGACTTGTTAAAACAAACTTTTTTTACCCCTTCTCTCAGAGGGCTCTTAGCTTTAGGGAAAAGGGCAGAAGAGGGAAACAAAAGGATGCAGACACAGTCTCTGACCTTGACCTACCTGGACTAGCTCTGGGCAAGTATGAGATATTTGAAAGGCAGGTCTCCTGCTGCTGTGGTATGTGCGTCCTGCCTCACTGGAGGCAGGAAAGAGGCTAGTGCATGGCTGTCACTCCTGAAATGTCAGAGTGCCCTTGTGCCATTATCTGATTGGAAGTTAACTGTGCTTGTCTCTTTGGGTGAAGCTGACTCTGGTTCCTCTTGGTGCTGGTACAATGTGCAGCGGCACCTGCCTCCAGCCCACTAACACGTAAAAAGCAACTGTGGTGGTCACCACATGGTTATTGTATAGAAAGAAGCAATTAGAAAAATTCCCCGCTTTAATGTTTACATTTAAAATTGGAAAAGCTTACACATTTGTCCTGGTTTCAGCAGCAGCAGTCATTTTTCTCCTTCTTGGTAGCTGGTGCAGCACTGTGTTTTTGATTTTGGGCCTGGGAACAGTGCTGATAACACCAGTGTTTCGGTTACTGCTTAGTGATGTTTTGGTCTGGCCAAGGACTTTCTGAGTTTCATGCTGTGCCAGGGAGGAGGGGAAGCCATGAGGAAGCAGAGACAGGACACCTGACCCAGACTGACCAAAGAGGTTATTCCATACCACAGCATGTCATGCCCAGGATGTAAAGACAGAGAACAGAGACCCGGAAGGGTGGAGGTGCACTGTGTGGTCGGGCTGGGTGTCAGGTGGTGAGCTATTGTGTTCTTTCCTTGTATTTGCCTTGTCATTATTGTTATTGCTGGTAGCAGCAGTGGTTTGTGTTATGCTTTAGTTACTAAACTGTTCTTATCTCAACCTGTGGGAGTTGCATTCTTTTGATTCTCCTTCCCATCCCTCCGGGGGCGGGGGGAAGAAAGAGGGTGAAGTGAGTGAGAGAACGGGCTTAGTGAGTTAGAGAGGCTTAAAACCACGACAACATTTAAGGTTTCTTTTTTTAAGAAATGAGAAGAAACAACAGGAATAGATATTTCTACTTCTACTGGCTAAGTCTTCCCAGTACACTGTGTTACAGTCCGGGTCTGGGTTGCTGTTTTGCTTTGTGTTGAGTGAAAGACCTTTCTCTGAATGTGTATGCTCACTTTGGATTCTCATGAGAGTTTTAAATCACTTTCTGCTTTCCTTTGTTTAATTCCTTTCCTATGATGATTTAGCCAAACACTTGTTTGAAGTTGAGCTTATTTACCAGAAGTGAGATACAACCCAATGAGTAAGGAAGTTGTGAACAAGGAATTTTCTAAGATACATTCATTGGTAAATTGATACAAAGATGTAATGATGTTAAATGATAAGGTATATGTATGGTAAATTGCACTGAAGCAAATGAGAAACACCTTTGGGTTAAAAGGATGATCATACTAATGATCATTTTTGAAACAGTTAATCCTGGTGCTTTATAAAGACACTTTGATCAGTGGCTGCAGTGGTTGAAGGGTTTTGCTTCTTTCAGTGTTTTTTTTCTGAAGTCTGTAAAGCACAAGGTAGATAATTGTACATGTTTTATATGTTTAACCTTTCTACATTTAAAAAGGATTTTCTTTAACTACATTTAATGTAAGGCTTGAATAAATTTGATCAATAAAGTTTTAGATATTGTACATATCTGTGATTTGTATACAGGATTACAATTTAAAGAGTCCATGTGCAAATGAGGGAAGAATGTAATTGATTTTCAAATATAGGTGTATTTCAGGGTTGTATGTATGGTATGCAGGGAATATTGAGAGAATTTACTTTGATTATTTTAAAAATAGTAATTTCATATCTTAAAGAATAACAGGTGTAGGAAATAAAGTACAGTGAAGAAGTAAAATGGCTTTTCTTAAAAAAAGAAAATGTTTTCTAAAACTAAATCTAAAATGTTTTCTAAAAACAAAATGTTTTCTAAATCAAAAAAATATTATGAGCAGATCCAATTGATGTCTGATTATGAGAATGATATTGAGAGCAGTCTGAACTGGGAAAGAGAGCTGTGGAAGTCACTCTGGCAAGGAGAGCAGACAGGGAGTGGGTTTCACAAAGATCCAGACAAAAATATTGTGATGCCATATTTTGTCCAGTTTCCAACCGAAGGGATGCTTTGAAAGATCGTACTTAACATTTAATTGTATTGTCTTTGAAATAACTTGTCCGTGAGCAAACCTTCTGTCTAACCCTATAAATTACTGATTGGGTTATGCCCTGGAGTATGAGAGTTTACTACCCTATGAAATTGTTTTTGGTCTATCTACTGTAGCATAGTTCATTCTCATTTTTCATATAAATATATAATGAACATTCCAAACTATGAAAAATGAAACACTTTCAGTGACTTCAATAGAAGCTATGCAGTATGAAATAGGACTTCTAGAAGCAAACTTAATGAAATTCATAAACTCAAATCAGTAGCCAATTTTGTCTTGTTCAATTTATTGTTATAAATATAATTATTTTAGATGTATTTGAAAAGGTTTTTTTCTTCAGCATTTGATATGAGAGCTCCATCTTAAAAAGCTCAATTACTAGATACTTTCAAAGAGAAGTAGATGTAGGAAATCACCCAATATGAATATATACTATGAAGCAATTCAGTATGCAAGTACAAGTTCAACAGTCAGGGCATGGTTAATAAGTGACAAAGGAAAGATACCTGTGAATATTCTGCAACTAGTATTTTGAATCATTCATTAAAAAAGCCCAAAACAGTTCTCTTGATTCCAGAACACCAAATTCCTTGACAAATTTATCTGATCCTTGATTTAAGTTGTTCTAGAAAATAAAGAACTTGTTACTTCAAAAAGACTTCCATGCAGCCTTTAGAAATGTACATATATGCCTGTATATGCAGATTCTTTCACATGCTGTTTTTCTTGGCCAGTTTTCTGGGGTCCATGAAAAAAATCTGCAGATGCACATATAGGGATGTAAAAATATGCCTACAGTTTTAGATACTTGAATATTCTAAGAAGCTCCATAAAAATGTATCTAAATATACTTTGCATATCTGTTCATAAAAGAAAGGGAAAAAAGTGATGTGTATATATGAAGCATGGGACCACCAGCTTAAGAAGAAGAAAAAGCTGAAAAGTACCTGCAATATTGAAACAGTTTGTCATGATATTAAGATCAAACTAGGAGTATTAGGGCTTAGGATTGCAATCATAGAGAAAGAAGTAGGAAAATTGATCTTTAGGCAATGTGAAGTGTAGACTTCTTGATTTTGAGGGAATCCCTGGAACATTAAATGTAGCTTTTACCTGTGTTCAAGTGGACTATATGTATTAATAGAGAAAGGTTCTATCAAGGGCTTTTAATGAACATAAAGGCACATTCTCTCAAAGGGCCCTTGAGCTGGAGATTATTGAAGGCCAGGACAACATGCCAGCACATACATTTACTCTGTTCTTCTGCTCTTATTTTATGAGTCATGGCCAGAAATGGGGCCATCAGGCTAGACAAACCTTTAGTCAGACCCATAACGGCTTTGTTAGCAAGATCTAATTAAACTGACAGCCGGCAGGGAACTTTCAGCCACAAATGTGGGTAAAAAAAAAAGCCCAAACCAAAACTAACTCACCCCCCCAAAAAAACCAACCCCAAACAACCAACCAAAATACCTATTACGAATAAAGATATGAAACTAAGTCCTTCTGAGGAAGTACAGACAGGATCCTTTCCTATCATACATGCAGTTTTATTAGAAGGGGACATTTTGTCCATTTTGGCCATCAATAAGAAGAATAATATGCCTTTTTCCTAGTCCCTTCAGCAACAAACAAAAAATTTATTCTTTGAACTTATATAATTTTTCTTCATTACTAATCAACAAGCAGGTGTTTGCTGCTCATATATGGTCTGAGAAGTGCTGGTTAGAATTTTCACCTCCTTGTGAATCATAGAATCATAGAATCATAGAATAGTCAGGGTTGGAAAGGACCTTAAGATCATCTAGTTCCAACCCCCCTGACAGGGGCAGGGACACCTCCCACTAAACCATGTTACCCAAGGCTATGTCCAATCTGGCCTGGAATACCGCCAGCGATGGAGCATTCACAACTTCCCTGGGCAACCCATTCCAGTGCCTCACCACTCTTACAGGAAAGAATGTCTTCCTTATATCCAATCTAAACTTTCCCTGTTTAAGTTTGAACCCATTACCCCTTGTCCTGCCACTGCTGTCCCTAAAGAAGAGTCCCTCCCCAGCATCCTTATAGACCCCCTTCAGATACTGGAAGGCTGCTATGAGGTCTCCACGCAGCCTTCTCTTCTCCAGGCTGAACAGCCCCAACTTTCTCATCCTATCTTCACATGGGAGGTGCTCCAGTCCCCCGATCATCCTCGTCCTGAAGTCCTTCTCCGCAGGGCTGCTCTGAATCTCTTCTCTGCCCAACCTGTAGGTGTGCCTGTGATTGCTCTGACCAGGTGTAGGACCTTGCACTTGTCATGGTTGAACTTCATCAGGTTGGCATCAGCCCACCTCACAAGCGTGTCACAGTCCCTCTGGATGGCATTCCTTCCCTCCAGCATATGAACTGAACCACACAGCTTGGTGTCATCAGCAAACTTGCTGAGGGCACACTCAATCCCTCTGTCCATGTCACTAACAAAGATGTTGAACAAGACGGGTCCCAACACTGATCCCTGAGGGACACCACTCGTTAGTGATCTCCAGGTGGACACTGAGCCATTGAGCCCTACTCTTTGCGTGCGGCCAGGCAGCCAGTTCTTTATCCACCGAGTGGTCCACCTATCAAATTGAAGTCTCTCCAATTTAGAGACAAGGATGTCATGCGGGACAGTGTCAAATGTTTTGCATTAGTCCAGGTGCTCTACCCCTGTCCATCAGTTCTGTAGCCCCATCATAGAAGGCCAGCAGATTGGTCAGGCAGGATTTGCCCTTAGTGAAGCCATGCTGGCTGTCACCAAGCACCTTGTTGTTTTTCATGTGCCTCAGCATGCCTTCCAGGAGAATCTGCTCCAAAATTTTTACAGGCACAGAGGTGAGACTGACTGTTCTGTAATTCCCTGTGTCATCCTTTTCCCCTTTCTTAAAAATGGGGGTTATATTTCCCTTTTCCCAGTTATCGGGCACTTCACCTGACTGACATGATTTTTCAAATTCGAAGTTGTGGTGAAATAAGCCAGGGGATGAATTTATGTTCAAACTCCACTGCAACTGTCCAGGTGCATGCTGTTTTCCTGTAAGGAACAGGTTTCCTTTCTGACTGAGTAGAGTTATCCATCTCTAAGGGGGGTGAAAATCTGCATACCCAACCTTACATTAGAGTACCTGTTTTCCAGTCATATCCTCTCTGAGAAAACTGATTCTGAGTGGATCATTTAAGTCTCATTATTCCGGGGTGATCCTGACTTTGTAGACAGAAGACTTGAGGAGACTTGGAGAGATTTTTTGTTGTAAAAATTGTAAGAATGTGCTCAATGGGAAATTACCAGGAGACTATGGTGTACGTAACTTCATTGTCTTCCGCTCTGCTAGTCATTAGGTCACTAGATTTAGCACTTCAGAGAAGCTGAACTTCTTTCTGGATAGCTGTGAGAATGAAATCTAAGTTATCTACTAAGGCATGGTCTTGATTATTTCTCAGAATTTATGACTTTAGCAGGTAACTCTATGTACTTAGCAGATAACTCTATGTACATGCCATCGTGCTGTGCTTCTTTTTGATAGTTCCTTACCTGTTTCATTTCACTGCCTCTGTTTGAAGGACCTAGGCTGACTGTGTATTCTCCAGTGCCATAAGCATCATTTCACTGTACCTTGTTAAAAATGGTCAGAATATGTTTGCTTTGTTTTTAAATCATGCACTAATGGTGCCGAAGTCCAGCATGGCTTGCCATGCCCATCTGAGATATGCAACTTGAAAACATGGTAATGCTGTGAGAGCAGGAATTCAATTTAGGAAGTCCCTTTTAGGATTGCCTCTGGACTTTTATCATCGGCAGCATTGCCCTTCAGCTTCTAAAGAACTCACCTGAATCTAGCAGCCACACAGATGGCTAAAGGTGATTTCTAGGACATTAGTATACCGTTATCTAACAAATGATCAGACAGCCTCAGAGAAGACAATCAATGGCTAATTCTATTGCACATAGTTTTGCACTCTTCATGTCCTTTTTCCTTATAGGGTTTTACTTCAAACACCTCTGTAGCACTGCAGTTGCTGGAGTCTCTTTGAGTGCATGGACGACATATTTCCTTCATTAAATACTTTTGGGCTTGATGAGTGATGATGGTAAGGAGACTAAGTATTCCTTTTCTGTGTCACATAAGTCACTGTAGGACAATCTCCTTCTCATGGGACATGGGGGAGGTATGGTACGGGACAAAGTTGGAAGTTTTGTGCAACACTGTAGGGTTTTTGTGGGTTTTCTCATCTGGAGGGTGATTCCAGAGAATAGTGCTATTTTGGGAATGTATACGTTAGCTCGGAGATAGGAGGCTAACAGAGAAGCTGAAGACCCTTAGTGTTCCTTTTCTGCTCTCCGCTCCCTACCAACTGTAATCTCATTCTTCATGGCTTTTTTAATATGCAAGAGATGAATTTTAGAGCAAGTGAAGAGATGTTTCACATGAGAGGAAAAGATTGTGAAAGGATGAGTAGAGAGCAGCTGGACTTTGGTCACTAGGATTGCTATGTACACAGTTTACTTCATCTGGAAAACCTGCCAGTAATTAGTTCATTAAATAAAGTCATCTTGGTAAAAAGGGCTACCCCAGGCTATTGATTAATTTATGATTTTACAAAAACTCAGATGAACTTTATTTCAACACTGACTTCCTGAAGTATTGACCCAGGGACCAAAGATCTGAAGCCTGAATTTGGAGCACATGCCACAGTGTGGAAATGCATGAGCATAGCAATCCCACTGTGCCTGTCTTCTCTTCTTCTAGAAAGATATAACACACAGGGGCTTGGGTGTCTTAAACAATTGTGTGTTTATATATATATATAAAATTGCTTTTTTTAATTGGAATTAAATTTATCCTCAGAGAAGCTATCACCAGTGCTGTTCTGCAATTCATCTCTGTTTTTGTTTTGTTTTGCTTTTTTTTTTCTCCCATATTCCTTTTATTTTCACTTTTGGCTACTCTGTGTTCTAAAATAAGTCAGTCCATCTGCACAGAAAACAAACACAAGAAACAGGGGGCAGAAGCTGTTTGTGATTTTCAGAGCTGTTGCTTAGTTTTTACTGTTTGTCTGTTTGCATGGTTTAACCCCAGCCAGCAACTCAGCCCCACGCAGCCACTTGCTCACTCTCCCTATGTCAGGATAGGGGAGAGAATCGGAAGAGTAAAAGTGAGAAACCCGTGGGTTGAGACAAAGACACTTTAATAAGTAAAGCAAAAGCTGTGTGTGTAAGTAAAGCAAAACAAGGAATTCATTCCTCCCTTCCCATTTCAGGGAGGTGTTTGGCCATCACCAGGACAGCAAGGCTTCATCACACATAATGGCTACTTGGGAAGACAAACACCATGACTCCCGATATCCTGCTCTTCCTTCTTCTTCCCCCAGCTTTATATGCCGAGCATGACGCGATATGGTTTGGAATATCCCTTGGGTCAGTTGGGATCAGCTGTCCCGGATGTGTCCGCTCCCAGTTCCTTGTGCACCCCCAGCCTACTTGCTGGTGGCGTGGTGTGAGGAGCAGAAATGGCCTTGGCTCTCTGTAAGCACTGTTCAGCAGCAATGGAAACATTCCTATGATATCAGCACTGGTTTGATCACTAATCCAATAGCTCCATACTGGCTACTATGAAGAAAATTAACCCTATCCCAGCCAAAACCAGCATAGTATTGAAACTTTCCTTCTGCTTTTCCATCTTGCCATCACTGGAAACTTTCTGATGGTGGTAAAGGCATTCTTAATGAAGCTGCCTTTTCAAATACTAAATTCAGTGGAACTTTAAATCTTTGGCTGATTGTGATCTTTCTCATATGCAGAAAAACAGTCTTGAAGTTGTAGCATTTTGGCTGCTATCAGAGTTCAAAATTTGAAAAAGTTGAAATTCTAATATTCAAATGTCTAGTAATTTTTGAGGTCTTCTGGAATATGAAAATATACATTTGATTTGAATATGTCAATACAAACTCCTCAGTTAGCTTTATTATGAAGGTTTTGGAAGACCTAAACTTGTTCCTTTAGTCTTTTGCTTTGAAGAAGTATATGTATTTCAATGTTGAAACTTTTTAAATAACTGTAGAAAGTTCTTTGGAAGCCTGAAGAATAAAGGATTCATTCCTACTGCATATTTTTTCCACTTCAAAACTTGACAGTGATTAATCATAAAGCATTGCAAACAAAGGTATATTATTATTATTATTTTAGCACTAGGCTTTTGCAGAAGATTTTGTTTTCAGATCAGCACTGTTATTTGTGCATTACCCTGAACAATGAGCAATTGTAGCACAGCTCTTCAGTCCTTACTTGCTTTCTTATCTTCCCTTTGTCTTTTATGTCATCTTCATTTTTTGTCCTCACTTTCTGCTTTTATCAAGTATTGTAGGATGGCTTTTTGTTACTGCAAGGTTGAGTTTCTATCATGAGTCCATGGGGCTAATCTTATGTCTTTGTTCAATATGTAGCTCAGAAAAAATTGACATACCTTCATTTTCCCTATATCTTTTGACAGGTTTGATAGACAATAGATTTCAGAATTAATTAATTTTGAAACATGTATTTTTGCATTTTTCTTTCATAATGAGTGAGATAAGTGCTCCATGGATAACAGATTTTTGTCTGGTATAATTTTTGATAGCTTTTGAGAAAAAAAAAAACCATAATGAAGGATGCTTGAAAATGTTATATGTGATAGAAGTATTGTATCAAATTATTGAAACCATGAGATCAGATGAGTAACATGGACAGAGAAAAATCCTTCAGGCCCTTGATGAGATAGTTTGTTGATCAAAGGTCTATGTGGAGATTAGGTGCACATTAAAACAGGCTTTTATTTCAGCTTGTATTAACAGCATAATGGTGTCTACTACCAGGCAATGTTCAGTAAAAGTAATTTTGTGCTTAATGATCATATGGGTATTTTGTGTAATTGGTTCGTTTTTTTGCTTCATTGTCTACAAAATATGGTGGATCTATCAAATATTTTATTAGAAAATGGTGAGCTGCAGACTTCTTTTGTCAGTTATTGCACACCTTCAATACATAATCTATCACAAAGAAACCACTTTCTTCAATTTCTTTTACAGCTAATGGTGATTTCCTGGAGCACAGCTATTTCCATGGAAGGAGCTGGGTCTGGATTCTTCTAATTTTAAAACATTAAAATCTAGACAGAAACAAACCCTGAGCACTTGCAAGATTTCCTTTCCAGCTGAACAAAGAAGGGTACAGCTCTGTGGCAGGACTGAACTATGGTTCAACCACCTTCCCAATGTCGCATCTGTTTTTAAAGTGCAAAGCCTTCCTTGGCTTACATACATTGCTTTCATACATTTGATAGCTACATTAGCAAACGTATCCAGATTTCTCTTTTACTGTAGTGTACTGTTAACATGTTTAATTCTGAATGCAGTTGCATTTGTGCATCTGATGTCACTGAGCAGCTTGGTTCAGGTTGACTGAGATCCATATATTGTGGATGAATCTAGGAGAGCAAAGGCTCTTCCCAGTAGCTGCAATTCTTTATAGGGCAATAGCTGTGCACTTTGATGGAAAGAGCAGCTCCTTCTGATTCTTCCTGCATGGATAACAGCTTTCTTCCCATGTTTTTCCTTCTTTGATGTTAAGTAGAGCCTTTGTTCCTTTCAGAATGTTACTGAGAATGAGGTATGTTTCTACCATCTGAAAAAAAGAGTAGACAGGGTTAAATCTTGTCCTAGCAACAACTATTGATGGACTAGGTAAAAGCAGACTTTGATCCTACTTGCTATTCATTTTTCAACAAGGCAAGGCAGTGCATTCCCACCATTTTAGAAATAGTGGGAATAGGCCGGAGTCAGGTCATTTATCAGACTTCCTATCCAGAATCTTTAGTCTGAATCAAAGAATTTTTCAGTGATTCAACTTACAGAGTTGCTACCTGTATTTTTACTGAATAAGGACTTTATTCATTCCCTAATGTGGGCTGAGAAAACATAGTAGATATATATGCCTGCTGGATCATTTACAAGATAAGATTTGTTCAGAAGATTAATCTGAAATTTGTGTCCTCAAGCAAAAGATGTGGATAATTAGAGATCTGGTAAAAGTAAACACTACTGCATTTCTGCAATTTATTTTATATGTATGTAGAGGTTACTTTTCATCCAAGAACACAAGTACCTTTTCAGCGTTTTTTATACTCCAGAATTAAAACCATTTCACTGTTTTTATGCTCATCCCATCATTTCTACGTTGTTGTTACATGCCTTAATGCAGACTAACGCATGTTGAATTTGCAAGCTCTCTTATTTTGCATGCATAGATCTCCTGAACACTTTCCTGGTGCTTTCTTCAGTTCTCAGGCCCTTTGCAGCCTTCTAGGCATATCTCGTGGTCACTTTTGACCCAATGACTTCTGTATTTTTAGGGCTTTATGAGTTAAGCTATTCCTTCATCCCAATATGCTTCAAGAAAAGATTAATTAGCATATCTGCTCACTCCTGAACTTCTTCTCAAGAGATATTTTCACATGGTATTAAACACATAAAGACATCAGGCTTCTCTCTTTAAGTTTGTTCTCTAATCCAAATCTCACAATGCAATGCCACAGACTTTCTTAAAGCTACAGTAGCTGTGTAGCAAACTTTAATTCCACCACATTTGAAAGTTAAATTAGGCTTCTATAGGTTTATTTATATGGAAGGCTATGGAATGACCCTTACTCATTCACTAAGTCATTTGTGTATTTCACTGCTGTATTATAAAAGTATTACTGATTCTTAATCTCACTATATCTTCAAACTAATGAAAAGAAACAGGAAGACTTGAAGCAATATGCAAGACAGCTTTATTCTCTTAATATTTTATAATCTTCAATGATAAGAAGTCAGCAGATAAAGTTCATTGGTATTTTTAGATCCTAAGGGTATTCTTATACAAGTGTCCATCTCTCAGAATACTTTAAAGTTAGACAAATATAGATAGGTACTAACATCAGAATAGGTATATGAATTTAGTAACTGTAACTTGCAGTCTAGATCCCTAATAAAAAAACCTCAGCCTTCCTAATTTGTATTAGAAAAGGCTATTTAATTTATAGTGTAATCACATAATTTAATAATATACAAGTTGTATTTGGACGACTGAGGGAGATAGAGCTCAGTTTTTGATGAAAAAGGTGTAAACAGACTATATTGTTGTAAACTGAAGATAGAAATATTAAGCTGATGAAAAGAACATTTTTTTTTCTTTTTTTCAGTAACGAAGATTATAAAATATTGGGGAAACTTCTACAGGGGTGTGGCACACCCTTCAAACTTTGAAATATCTTAATTTTTTAGTTATATACACTTTAGCTCAGATGGAAATGAGCTGGTTTCAGACATTATAGGGCAACATTCTTTGACTTACTGTACTGCTTTCTGGGGATTAGATTTACCTACAATATTCCCTGTCAGAAGAGATCCCTTCTTGATTTTCATTGCAAATTTATGCTTATAATTTCATATAGAGAAAGCAGGATTCTCTTTTTCCAGTTTAAGACAAAAATTAGATGTCAGTTATTCTATTTTACTTCAAATTTGAGACTATTGTTTAAATGCTACATTCAAGCTCAAACATCAGTAATCAAATGCAGACTGATCTTCAATAAAGTTAAGCAAGCCTTTACATGCAAACTATTTTTGATATTTCAAATTTTGAGAAAATTAGTATTTGATGACTAGAGAGAACCTAAGCTAAATAACATGCCTAATTTTAAGAATAATTCCCTGCTATTAGACTGGCTAAATTAATACATTGAGAAAGGTGGAAATAATTGATTTTTCCTCCAATATTCTGGAAGATAGCAAGAAGCAGAAGGAATTATTTATTTATTTTTAATTTTAATGAATACAAGATATTTGTAGCTATTTTATGACCACAAAGAAGAAGAATGTATTTGCTTATAAAAGCAGACAAAAGAGTTTCAAAATCAGAACACAAATTACTGCTGCTATTTTTCTTAGAAGACACTATTAAAAGTTTGTGTACAGCATACAAGTGCAAAGGAGGTGACTGAAGGCAATGTCTGAACACTGTGATAACAGTAAGCATGGGAGGGAAAAATAAGACAGCATCTTGCCATTAAAATCAGGTAATCCAGAACAATTTGACTGAAAAAAAAAAAAAAGGCTTTTATATCACTGATAAAATATTTAAAATAAACAGGGTGGGGAGTGGAATGAAAAAATGTTAAACTGAAGATCCTTGGAGGAACCAAATTGTCCTGAAATAAGAAAAGCTATGTTTATTTAGAAAAAAAAAAAGTTTTTTACAAAATCCAGCCCTTCTTTGGTGGGGTTTCTTTTCCTGCCTAAACACAGTTATAAGGAATGCTGTAAACTCCTGTGTCATCTTAATGATGCTGAATAAACCCTCTTGGGATTGTGAAATGAGACTGCTATGCTTGGATGTGAACTGGTGATTTTTATGCCTGACCCATATCTAGAATTTTTTGAAGCAGCTATTTGCACCTAAACTCCATAAAACATCAAATCCAGATCTTTACTGCTACTCAGACCCATTAGTATGGATATTATTATAGAGAAACGAAGAAAAGAACAAAGGCCATATTCAAGAAAATAATTTAGTTTCAGAGCAAAATATGTTAGGTAACCACAGGCCAGGGTTTGATTTCACACTATTACTTAGTTATAAATCAGATGTTATTAAAAAAAAAATATCTAGATTTTAAGCATTTATGAAATTTCTTTTCATAGCCTAAGCTTTCCTGATAGTTAGAAAACAAACAAACAAACAGAAAAGAGTACATCCTCATTAACGATGTACTTGGCATGTAGCCAGAAAACATATTTCTTTTTCATTTTATGCCTCAGCAAGTTCTAAATCTGAAAGTACGAAGAATCGTGTTTCCCTGGAGGAAGATATTCATGCCCACTGTGATGATAAAAAAAGACATAGCTGTGAAAGCATTGCAACAGCTGACCAGTATGTGTAAGTGGAGACCAATTTCAATTACATTCTTTTGGTCATAGATTGTTTTGAAGTTTGACTGGGGATCCCATGTCCTTTATGAACTAGTTAGACAGTGATTCACTATGAAGAGGAAAATTCTTCTCTCACAATCTTCCAGAATTCAATCTTTTCTGGCTTTTTTTTTTTTTTTTTTGTATAAGTGATTTTTACCTATTCATAAACATTTACTACATCTGAATTTTTCATTTAGCCTCTCATGTTCAAGACTCTGAAAGTTGTCTTTAATTTATACAAATAGCATTAAAGAGTCAAAGGATGAAAACGCATTGTTTGTGGGTTTTTTTTGTTCAAACCTGGGGAAAAAAATGTAAAATCTTCAGGTTTGGTGGTGGTGAGAATATCCCTTGTAGTTATTTTCATCAAATGCTGGTGTTAATGGAACCTGTAGTGGTACATTTGAAACTGTTTCTCCCCTCTTCTTCTTCCCAAACACCACTACGTCCCCACTCGAAGAAGAAGAGGGAAGGGAAGGGAAGGGAAGGGAAGGGAAGGGAAGGGAAGGGAAGGGAAGGGAAGGGAAGGAGAAAAAGAAAAGGTTTTTTTTTTTACTGTTCAGAATGGAAGTATAAAATAACAGGTCTCTCTTGAAGCATGTCACCTTAGAGACAGACTCTGGTGACTGAAGCCCGTAGCCAGTCGTCTCATATGGAGCTAGAGCTGGGTTTTTTTTCTTTCTTTCTTCCTGTTCTGTTTTAGAATTAACATCTACTTTGTCTGTGATTGAAGTACCTGTATGAGTGTATGTGTTTGTGAAATATGCATGGCTGTGTGCCTGTGAATACATATAGAAATGTAAAAACACAGGTTTCAAAGGAATTGGTGAATTGTATTTATCAGAATGTTTTGTGTGCTTTCATGATCTTCTGATTTTACTTTTTTTCAAAAGAAAGAATAAAAGGAAGACCCCACAAAAAACATTGCTCAAAGGCCTTTTCTAAAACACTAAAATAAATGAGAGACTTTGATCTCTTAAAAGCTCTTAGTTTTGAGTAGAAAAGCTCATGACTGTAGCTGACATGTTAGTGAAAAAGTATCCCCAACCTGCTTGTGCAAAAAGTCAACTTAGTAATAGATGTTAAGGGATTTTGATAAAATGTAGTTTTGCTTAAATAAAGGAAAAAGGACACCAATGTATGGGCTCAAAATATGGAATGTTTTTGTCTGTTGAAAGATTGCAACAAAATCTCTCATTCTCCATTATGCTTTAGTGTACTGGATACTAAGTGCCACTTTTGTCCATTCAGACTGAATTGTTATTTAATTTATTAAAATTATTTTTTTAATATCTTGCATCAAAATGTTTCCACTATTGGCTGAAGAATTAACTGTCTTTATGATAGCTAGTACATTAATTGTTTGCTGAGGTTTTTTGTGAGCTTCTGAGCAAATGAAAAGCCACAAGGCTTTTGGATATTTCCATACTGCAGTTAATTTGTGACTGTAGCAAAGGAGGTGCAATGGAATGGGATTTTATTTAACTAGATTTGGACATGAATAGCAGTGCAGATGCCATGGCAAGTTCAGTGGGAGCACAGAGACTGCAGAAGGCTCAACTGCTTATTTGTAAAGCTAAGCTTTCCATATAGCCACATTGGTGACTGTTGGTTTCTTGGGGTAGTTAAATGAAGGTAGCTCTGAATAGAATGCATGGCTACATTCAGACCTCTCAGCTACTGTACTTTGGCATTAAGGAGATATTTACATTTTGAACAATTATTGCTTGAGAAATCTGAGTCTCTCTTGAGTCTCTGTTGACTCATACTCTAGAAAATTATTGCTAAAGGCATCTAGGGATACACAAGAGGATGGCAGCAACCTGATCACGGTTTAAAAAATAATTCCTAAGAATTCCTGATTTTCAGCACCAGTGAAAGTCACATGCAGAACAGTCACGTACCTTACTTTTCTTTAACATTCAAAATTCTTAGCATCCAAATTTATCAAATAATGAACTGTCTGCTTAAATAGAGTGTCTTGTTGTATTCACTAAGTCACAATGCTATTCCTCTTTTTTGTAAACAGAACTTCAGTGTGGAACATCTTGTTGATATCTCCAGCAGTCTTCGTGCTGAGCTAGGTTTCTGGCAATTGGAACAGACTTTCAATATAAACAGGTCTAGATTTTCTGAACTTTCATTATTACCAGAGGAAAGAAGGAATGGAAAAGGAGGAGAAATGTAATTGTCTGGTTTTCCTCATGTTATCTGGCATCATGTGATACTGTCAGAAGCGTGCAGTCTCTTGTCAGACAGAGGCCGTGTCTGCTTGTGACAGCAGCAGACACTCCTGTGCGCCTCACAGAAGAGCTTCTTGCTGAGGCATCTTCTGAGTCTCTGACATCTGTTCCTCTACTTGGAATAAGAACTTCTCTGCCTTCAAATGTTTTGGTAATATATTTTGGAAACTTTCCCAAGGCCTGCATTAAAATTTTCTTGGCCTAGTGACCAGTCACACATAATTCATCTTAATAAAAGAAAATGTATACTTAAAGGCATCTGAGAAAGTGCTGCCAGGTAAGACTGGGTTCCAGGTGTGCTCTGGCTGTTTGTCTTGATCTTTCTCAGGAACAATGGGATTTGTGATGAAGCTGCCATGAAATAATTGACTTGCAATTGATATTTATTGAGTCAGGTGGGGTATGCCTCCTTATGCTGAGAAATTGATAGCTAGTTTAAAGCAGCTGCATAACTTGGATCATTCCCTTTTCACAATGGTGAGACTAGTTCTATACATGGGGAGATAGTTCAGGATAAACTGGTTCTGAGTAGTATGGTTGTGGTCCCAACGCCGAGCACACTTGAACTGACACAGTGTCCTTTCTCTTGTGTCCTACTTAGTTGGTCCATAATGTAGTGCTGGGTCCTAGCTGGGATAGGAATGAAAATGTCCTGGTATTTACATTTAATTTCAACTTCAAATCTTTGCTTCAGGAAATTTATTTCTTAGTGCAAGTTTCCTACCAAGTCTACTTGCTGTTTTCCAAATACACATGCAACATCACTTCTGGCATGCACCTCCATGTACTTGAGTATTTAATGGTTTACAATTAGCATGCCATCTTGTGAATTCAGAACCCATGAGACCTAAAATGAATATTTATTAGAAAATCATCATACCTTTAGCCACCAAAATGATGTAGGCACTACATTTCCCTTTTGTTTTATTTTTTTTCATTTCAGAATCTTTGTTGTAAGAGCCAAAAAGAAAGGAAAAAGCTCGCTGTTCCAGTGTACTGACAATATCTTCAAAATCTACCAGTTTTTTGTTTGGTGACCACATTTTTCCCACGAGCTGTGTTATACAGGGCACCTGTAAGCAAGCCAAGCCTTAGCGTGGAAAAATTTGTTTAAGATGTGATTTTTATCAGAATGGAAAGAACAACTCAAACCCATATTATTGTAGATCAGGTCTGGTTATGTCCGTCTTTTAAAAGCGCATGAGTTCCCAGCTGCTAACCATGTTGCAGAGTGGCTGGACTGATCCCCTGATGATGAGTGAGGCAGCTCCTACTGTGAGCCTGATTTCCAGCTCTCACCTCTGCTCTCCTTCATTTCATTGTATCCTGGCCCCAGGTGCTGGATATCACACTTGATAACTGTTAGACACAAGACAAATGGGTACTTATCGTTACTGTACATGCCTGTAATGATGCACTGTACATGCCTGTAATGATGCACTGTACACAGTGCAGCTCATATTAACTGTTTTATTCCACAGATATAGCTCTGGGATGACTAAGTACAACCTTAGTTTTACAGGTCTGAGAACAGACAAAAGAGATGTAGCAGAGTGTGGTGCTAAGACATTTTTTTCCTTTTCCCCAGAGTACTGAAAGACCTACTTTCCATCAGTTCCATCTTAATGTATTTAAAATGTGTGACAGATACAAAGCCTTTATTTCATCTTCTATGTCATATATAAATTAGGGAATAGGTACAATAAGAGTGGATACAATTACAGATATTTATTCCTAGTTGAACTAGCTGAAATGAGTCTGTCTGTCCTACTCCATTCTTGGTCTCAATAATGTCATTTCTGAAGACTGTTCATAAATCCTTTTAATTGACCAGGTTTGAACACAACATTTCCTTTTCAGTAAGAACATAGTTAGCTCTCATTTCCTCATACAAACGTTAAATTAATCGTTATTTTAGCCAAGGGAAATTTAGACCAATGAATTTTTTCATGTACATCCCCAGACAATGAAGGATAGCAAACATTTTAGAAACCAGCAACAGGGACAAGCAGTCATCATGCCAAGTCAGTCAGAAATGCTGACAGAGCGAAATATGTAGACAGAATTTGTTCTTCTGATTCATAGCCATATATTCTGCAGGGACATTAGGTGTCTGAATCATCTGCCCTTTGGCACCTCTGCCGTAAATGGTAAATCCACTGATATAATGTATAAGACATCTGTTCTCAAACCCTATTTCTTCTTGATTTTGGGGAAATCTCTTTTTGAGCACTTCATAAGATTATCCTAACTACTAGCCTTAAAACATGTTCTTTTTTAGTACCTCTAATAGCTATTTTGGAAGAATAATTTTTCCTAATTCAGTTGCTGACTCCTATGAATCCTTTTCCTAGACACTCATCTCTCCCTGTGTCTGGACACTTAGTCCAGGCTGTAGATTTCAAAGGCAGCAGGGTGCTCAGAGGTTAGGCACCGTAATGTTGTAAAAGTACCTCTGTGGATCTAGAATTTCATCATTAGCTGAAAATTGAATGTTATTTGTTTGAACGACAGCTGTATATGCAATATATAGACAAGGATGTACACAAAGTGTTTAGTGTGTCGCAGATAGCTTGCACAATTCATTATAATATAGCAACAAGGCTGAAGTGCCTTTTATTTTGTTCCTGGTAGTACTTAACACGTTCTTCAATGCAGAGATGCTAAGATGCACAGTACAGTCATGATTGAACTTGCTGCTGCAATGAGGGAATGTGTTTCTTCTACACCATTTTGAATGAAAACAGCTTTTTAGATAGTGCAGTTTTTCATTGCTTGATATCCATTCCACACACATTGTAGATGGCTCTATATAGTGTATTATATATGTGTATTTTGTAATATTTGCATTTGATTTTTATATGGAAAGAATGTTTTTTTCCTAAGGGCCATTGCATGAATAGGAATGGTTAAAAAATGCACTCTCAAAATTTATGAGGTAACAAATTATTCCTTTATGTAATTTTTTTTAGGATCTGTGTTATTTTCTGTGCCTGAATTACTCTGGGGACAGTTGAGAGCTTGGCATTTGCCTCCATTTTTTATTTTTTGAAGAGTGAATTGCTGATTGTTAAATTTACAAGATATCTGCTAAATATTTATCTTTCATTTCATCACTGTTACTTGAGAAAGAGGTTGCAGTAAAGGACTTTCTGAGTATAGCTTAATAGCAATTCAGAAAATTGACTAAAGCTTTTCATAGTACAGTGTCCATCTTTTCATTACTGGATTGTCAAAGATACCTGGTGAATATGAGGGTCACCTCCTCTACAGTCTCATTTGTTGCTGTTGGCAAATTAGATGTCTATCATGGTGAGCCAGCTTGTTCGTAAAAATGTGATCAAACATGTTGCCAGAAAAAGGCATTGTATTGAATTTTAAAGCAGATAAGAGTAATTTATTTATGTTATATCTTTGTGCTCTTTATTATCTTTATAGATCATAAAGAAAAATGTACAAAAAATTTTTGCTAGAAATAGAAGATGTTCTGATTTGCAAATATAATTTCTTTCATGTAAAGCAGACAAGAATTCAGGATAAATCTATGAGGTGTATGCATCTCTCAATCTAATAAAATAATAATGTAACATCCCAAGAAATTGGTGTATAGCTGAAAAAAGGAATATGTTTGCCTGTGACTAAAGCTGGCTGATTGAATTTGAAAGTAGTTATTTTTATACTGGCAGCTGATAATTCCATGCTTCACTTACGCTGTGTATAAACTTGATTCCAACTTAGGATCTGCCTGTGCAAACAGCTATTGAGGTCAATGAAATTCTGTGAAAGCAGAACAAAATCTGATAATTAATCCCCATAATTTTCTAAATACTACATAGCCTAGAAGAAAATAGAATAGAACTATTTCAGCTTGAAGGAACCTACAGTAATCATCTTGTTCCACTTACTGACCAATTCAGGTCTGACCAAAAGTTAAAGCATGTCATTAAAGGCATTCTCCAAATGCCCCTTAGACACTTAGAAGCATGGGGCAGCTTTGAACAATTCCTACTTATTCTTTGAGTAAAATAAATAAAAAAGGCTTCATAAACACCTTCATTTTGTTTGGCCTTGGCCTGTTGATCCAGCCTGTCCAGATCCCTCTGCAGAGCCTTCCTCCCCTCCAACAGATCAACATTCCTGCCCAGCTTAGTGTCATCTGCAAACTTACTGAGAATGCACTCAGCTCCTCACCCAGATCATTGATAAAGATTTGAACGCCATTCACTGCCAGTCTTCGGGCCTGGGCATCCAGCCAGTATTTTATCCAGTGAAGCATACACCTGTCCAAGCTATGAGCAGGCAGTTTCTTCAGGAGAATGTAATGGGAAATGGCTTTACTAAAGTCTAGGTAGACAACGTTCACAGTGGTTTTCTCATTGAATAAGTGGGTCCCCTTGTCACAGAAGGATATCAGGTTAGTCAAGCAGGACCTGCCTTTCATAAACTCATGCTGACTGGGCCCCTTCACTTGCTTGTTCTGTATGTACCACATGATAGCACTCAAGACAATCTGCTCCATAACCTTCCTGGACACTGAGGTCAGGCTGACAGGCCTGTGGTCTCTAGATGCTCATTCCAGCCCTTCTTGTAGATGGGTGTCACATTCACTAACCTCTAGTCAACTGGGACCTGCCCAGTTAACAAGGACAGCTGATAAATGGTGTAAAGTGGCTTGGTGAGCGCTTCCATCAGCTCCCTCAGTCCCTTTGGGTGGATCCCATCCAATCCCATAGATCTATCTGTGTCCAAGTGGTGTAGCAGGTCTCTGAGCCCCTTGGATTATGAGACTTCATTCTGCTCCCTGTCCCTGTGTTCCACCTCAGAGGGTTGGGCACCCGGAGAAATCTGATCTTACTATTAAAGACTGAAGCAAAGAAGGCATTAAGTGTATCAACCTAATTTGTGAAGTACTTTGGAAAAACAGAAGGTTGACATTTTAACAGGGAGAACAAAACTGTTGAGAAAGTTGGAAAGCCTCTCCATAAACAACATAGCCATCTAACTGTGTTTAGTTGTCTAATTACCTTTAATGCATAGACATGTATATGCCCCAAATAATCTTGTACATCAGAAAATAAATACCAGCATTCATTAAAAATACAACAGCTCTTTTAAAATACATTCTTATTCTTACTCACACTGAAGACAATCTTCAATATAGAAGAATTAGATGCAGAGATGCAAAAGTATCATTTGCTTTACTTCTGTCTAGTAACATGTTGCTTTTTGTTAGAAGCAAACATTTTCTCATTTTCTTTGTTTTTCTCATTTTATTAATGATTAGACTCTCTACAAGAGGGTCTTATTTTTGGGAGTAGCAACAAGCAAGAGCAAATATTGGTGGGAGATAGATGTACCAATGCAAGTCAGCCAACAGTTCTTAAAGAAAAAATAATTAAAATAAACAAATTAGAAACAATCATAAAAAGATAATGTATGGTATAGGAAGTTGGTGCCAATCTGAACTCAGTGCTTCATGAAACAGGCTCAAGGAATTTCTTTCTTCATATGCTTGAACATAGATAACTGTTGTAACCAGGAAGTAGATAGAGATTCCCCTGTACCAGTACATAAAAGCCATTCGAAATCACCAAGTAGAAATTTGTGCCTTTTTCAAGGACAGGTAAAATGTAGAGATTTCAATTAGCACTTTCTTCCTTCTGTCAGGAAGAGATATAAATATAATTTCTGAGTTTGTGTTCATTTGCTGTTCAGTAATTTAGACTATTCAATGACAACCACAAGCCTCTTAAATAATTAAGACAGCTTAATTAGGGATGTCATAATAACAATTAGAAGTTATCTGTATGTATAAGAGAACATTTTACATTCTCTATTTGATTCTGTAATCACAGCATTTATTGCTAACCTTTTACTCTCTGTTGAAAAAACAGAGGTGTATGATAGTTCCCAATACTGAAGAGCCGCATTTTGAATGTCAGTACCTACAGATTGTGTCTCCATGGCTAAATGCAATCATGTGGCAAAGCTGGGTTCTTAGCTCTTATAAGTTGAGGTAGGTCTGTGAAACTCAGCGCAGCTGAGCCAGAGTTTGGTGCTTTACAATCTGTCTCAGAATGTTGTTTAGGATTTTATATAAGTAAAGTAGCAGCTAACAGAGTTGTACTCTTTAATGCAGCATTAACTGTGTAAGTTCATACAGTGTTATTTCAAAAAAAACGTAGATAATGTAATTTTTGGCTGTGCTGCTGTATCTCAGATTAACACCTTTTCTTTACCTGCCTGGTTATGGATTATCTAAAGTGGCTATTTAGCAAATTAAAATTCTTTTTCCTCCTTTAAATTTTTCTCAGGAGGTGTTTGCATTGCTCAGTCACTCAAAATCCCTCGGGAACCAAGACCAGGAGAATTTGAAAAGATCATCAAGCGCTTGTTGGAAACTCCAAATGCTCGAGCGGTCATCATGTTTGCCAATGAAGATGATATTAGGTGCCTGTTTTCT
Source organism: Ara ararauna (assembly GCA_028858755.1). NCBI lineage: Eukaryota > Metazoa > Chordata > Aves > Psittaciformes > Psittacidae > Ara > Ara ararauna. The sequence goes on from CM054376.1 coordinate 146,699,109, forward strand.
TTTTTAATGTGTTGAAGATGTTCCTCTTCGCAGAGATGCTCAATTGGATGCTGCAGAATAGAGTAACGCAGGAGTTTCAGATTTAGTTCTATGTTAAAATTCTTGTAAATCTGGTGATTTGTGTTGAAATTATATAGTGTTCTGATCCTTCATTCTGTGGAGATTTAACCTGTTCCTAGTTCCTAAGAGTGCAGCTCCAATAGATTACTATTTGGTGACTGAAAAGGAAGAAACCAATAAGAATGCTGGAAAAATACGACTAAAACTTAAATTAATTTGTACGGTACTGTATCTTAAGTTCACTACAGCTGTTTTTGAATATGCTTTTGACTGTGAAAACTATTGACTAATTGGTTAGTATAAGCTTACTTATACATAGCCAGAATTAATGCTGCATATTCTCAAGTTTTTTGTAAATGCAGTTTGTCTAATTAGACATTTGTTGTGTCTTTGCAGGCGTATACTGGAAGCAGCCAAAAAAGCTAATCAGTCTGGACATTTCCTCTGGATTGGCTCAGATAGTTGGGGGTCAAAAATTTCGCCGGTTCAGCAGCAGGAGGAGATTGCGGAAGGAGCAGTAACCATTCTGCCCAAACGAACCTCAATAGATGGTAGGAATGCACATGGCACAAACTCCTCACTTTCTGACAGTGTTCAAGCATCCTTGCTCTCTTAAAAAAAAAAAAAAATAAAAATCATGTAGTCCTTGATTACAGGGAAATCAGGGAAAACTTTCTAACTAAGTAACTTGAGTTAGCCTGATCCAATATTCATTTAATATCACTGTTGAGATGAGATGATGAATCTGCAGTTAGGTAATCTTACAGTTGTCTAATAATGAGAGCACGTGTGGTGAAGCGCTTCTTATCCATAGCCTAGTGCTTCTTTGGGAGAAAAACAGAGAATATTTGGTGGATTATATAAATCAGCTCATTTTTCTGGGAGGAGATCAATCTAGACTCTGCTTTCTTCTCCTAAATTTACTTTAGGAAGCCACTATATCAACAAAGTTTCTGATTTAGTGGATAAAGTGGAGGTTGTTGGTTTGAAACACCTTATTCCCAGGAGAGTACTGCACGTAGTAACATCTCTTACTGTCTGGGTAAGTGCTCTAAACTGGTGAATGATTAGAAAAACTGAGCACTATTGATGCTAACTGGGGAATTTAGCCACATGGAAATATTTATAAAGAGCTTAATCCAGATGGTATGTGTTAGTCATTATTTCATTATGACTGCTGGGTTGTAGGGGTAAGGCTGGTGCAAAATCTGATCAGGTTTAAGCAGGAATCTTTATTTTCTCAACTGGGGTCATTAAATATATGAATAGAAACAGAATTTTAGGTTTTCTGGAAGCTCTCTGTTTCAATAGAGAATTTCGCAGTATTTTTAGGTGACTTTGAAACTAAATGTATTTGGATCACAGTCTTTGACTAAGTAGTGATTATGGTCTGTCTAATTTCTTGTAGGTATTCAATTCTTTATTTCTGTCATCTGTGTATTAAAAACTAAGCTATTTCCCCAACTATCTGCATTATTTTATTTTTTTTTTAGTGATAGAATTCTCCTGAAGCTTTAGAGACTCTTTAAGTGCTGTAGGTACTTGAAAAAAATCTTGTTCTACAGTAAATATGGGATAATAAAAAATACACAATTTTGTTAATCCTTAGATACTACTATGCTCATAAAAATGTCTTACTATAGTAGTTTTGCCAAAAGTTTTTTCTTATGCTGATAATTATGCAACATTTATAATTGTCTTTATATGACTATTTTTATGCTGTATCATATTTTAATGCTTCCTTCACTTTTCTTAAATGTAGGATTCGATAGATATTTTCGGAGCCGAACACTTGCTAACAATCGAAGAAATGTCTGGTTTGCAGAATTTTGGGAGGAGAACTTTGGATGCAAGTTAGGATCACATGGAAAAAGAAATAGCAATATCAAGAAATGCACAGGTAACTGTGAGAATACAACATTATCTGTAAATTTACAAAAGTTCAGGAAAGGAATTGCTTTCTTCTCTGCACTCTTGTGGATCCCTTCAATTCCCCAATATATATTACTGTGTTGAAGAAAGTGTGACAATTTTTTTCAAACTTGAACAAAAAAATAATGGGAAACATTTGATAAAGTTAGTAGTTAGTTAATATACACAAATTGCACAAATGATAGTACAGATTCTGTTAAAGACCTGTGGCTATGGTTCAATTCCATTCATGTTTACAATGGCCTCCTCTCTCACCCCATCTCTAGTTGTCGATATGATTGGTTTTTTTATTGAATGGCATATCATAGTAATTCTCATACTGTTATCCCTGAATTTTATGTAGAGAAAATTAAATTCCTGTTTGAACTACTGAAGTCTTAATGATAGGTCAAGTCATGAACTCCTTATTTAGTTTACAAACTGTGATTGAGAGTGGAGTAAAAGTCAATCAATACATTCTTATTACTTGTCCTCACACGAAAAGAACAGGATTCTATGTTGTATTATGAAGCTTAAAGTGTCTATGAAGTTAAAACAAAAACTATGTAACTGCCACTGGTGTTCTCAAAGCAAGCCTGCTTGCTCAGACAACATACCCAGACGCAAAGCTAATATAGCAGCTGCGTCAGTAGCTCTGAGTTTCTTCTCCCCTATGAGATGTTGGCTTTTTGCTGTCACTTGCAAAGTTGATTACCAGAGTATTTCCTTTAGTCTTATGTGGCTATAGCAGACTGTTACTTTTTGTGTAGATAGTTTTTTCCTAAGGTCAGAGCTCCCAGTGTCATTTCCTTAACTACTGCCAGTACCCCCAGCATTGCTGGATGAGACCATTTCTGTGACTAGAGGCAGCAGCAATACCCAATTTCTACACTACATGCATAAGTTGTTGATGTTCCTTGATTTTCCCAACAGTGTGTTCTTTCACTAAATATCTTCCATGTGGCACGTGAGTGTTTTATTTACTTATCACTCCAAGATTTCTGGGTAGTTGATGACTCTGACATGCAGCCTTTGTTATGGGTGTGCCTTTCCAAGATCTCTGCAAACAAAAGCTTCACACCAGCACCCCACTTCTGGGTTTGTCAGACATACTGTGTGGTCTCCAAGTGCATGCATCATTAGTTCTGCACTTCCTGAACCATCAGATTTATTGTATGTGTACTGTGCCGTTCAGTCAAAGACTTACTGCATTGGGTGTTGCAATGCACAGTTATGTCTCATACAGAAGTATGAAAGCCGTGCGTGCACTCTCTCATTTCAGCAATGATGTGTTGTCTTCTGCCTTTTACAACATACTCCAAAAAAAAAAAAAAAGAGGGTGATATGAAGTTCCTCATTGGGCTAAATGATAGCTTATTCCTCTAATCCTTTACTTTTTGGCCTTGATTCATATAGCAGCAAGTCACAGCTAGGTAGTTACCCATGTCTGGGAAGGGATTATTTTTTTGTTACTATTTTAAGTGGAAAATAGATGGGGTTTTTTTGAAGTTTTTCAGGTGGAATGAGTGGTGTGTGTGCTGTAGTTGGGGAAGCTCTAAATGTTACCACAGATGGTTATATGGCTTGTCTCAGTCTCATCACATCTGTCAAATTGAATTACCAAGTGAAAAGTAGTGTATAAAATGTATATGCCATATCTTGATAGAGTCAAAGTAATTTTCAATTTGAAATGGGTATCTATGTATTTTAAAAAACAAAACTATGGTATACTCTCTCTTCCTGAAAACAGAAAAATAAAAATGTTTTCCTCACCCAGAATGTTAACATTGTAACAAGAGATGGAATTAAGATGTGGGCAGTCTCATATGAAGGTTGCACATATATTTTCACTTGCAGGAAAAATAACTATGAATTCTTCTGCAAACAAGAGCACCCACAAGTGATAGAACCCTTGACTAAAAACACTTGAAGGTGGGTTAGTACAATAGAAAAGGCATTTGGATAGCAGCAGACTTGAAACAAGTTGATGATTCATCATGATCCCTTTGCTTACCTAACTCAAATATAAAGGGTTGGATAACAAAAATCGCCAAAATGTTTTCCTTTTAAGTAAGTTTATTCAAGAGATGAGGGTGGAAATTCGAAACAAACCTCTGGTGGTTTAAGGAGAAATGATAGGTGGAGAATGGGGAATGACACATGCACACTCTCTACCCTCCACCCCACAGTCTCAACCTAGAGAATTGCAAATGGCATCTTGACTCACCCCAGTTCATTTGACATGGCCTTCCCTGTGCAAAACAGAGGCAGCAATGAAATCCTGGCCGGTAATTCATATTACCGCTCTCAAAGCAGACAAATATGACTGTTAAAGATTAAAGAGAATATCCCACCCATTAATTTCTCCCTTCACGGCCAAGTCTGCTCGAAATAATAGTGGTAAATAAAAAAAAAAAAAAAAAAAAAAAGAATGAACCACTGCATAATAAGGATATAGGAGCTGTTACTTTTAATTGTTTATAACTTAATATTGAAGACTTTGATCCTTGGCCTACCCCAGTTGCCAGCTTTCCTTCCAGTGGCTTTTCTCTGTACTTTCTCAGTCCTAGATTTCAGCTCGGTTGTTAAAGGGAATCTGTTCCCATCTCTAGTTCAGGACATAGTTCAAGACTGAACTTGAAAATACTATTTATCCTAATTTTCCTTATTTTATCTGGGCACTGCAGATAAGATCCCTTTTGTCGTTTGATAATGATCCCAGTTTGTATATCTTGTTAATAGCCAGTGATACACTGAAAGAAATCCAACAGCTTGAGGTACAGCCATAATCTGAAAACCTCTCTCTCCAAAGATATTAAAAAAACAAAGTTTTCTCAGGCTTGAGATATATTTTATTAGGCATTCCTGTTTATTTTAGCCAGGAGGTACTTGACTCTTTTTGTCATATGATATTTGTAATTCCCAACAACAACAAAACCAATAGCCCTGCTCTCTATTTCAAGTTATCTATTCGTAGCTTTAAACTTTGCTATCTACAGTCAGGATGCAGACTCAAGCACTTATTTTTCCCTGTGAACATACTAGAAAATGCAAAAAAACCCTTATTTTCTTTTCCATGTGAAAATCAACAGTCTTTTTAGCACTGAAAGTCCTGAAAGGGGTTTCCTCTCCTTCCAAGTTAAGAATTACGAAAGGACATAAGCCTTCATACCCCTTCTGTTCTTAAACATTACTGATAATTATAGTTTAGTGTTGTAATGGCTGAAACAGTTCATTTAAAGAAAACTGCTTTTTTAAAAAGTGCTTAAAAGTACTGTTTATTTGAGGTAGCTGTTGCTTCTTTTTCCTAGAAGAATTTGTGATTGGAAAATACATAAAATAATGGGTTTTTTGAGTTTGCTTGATCATTTGCTTTCTGATTTTTGCCGGTTTACAGACAGCAATGATTCACCCAAACTTTGAAAAAGTAATTGTTTTGTCCCTGTTGATTTACAACTAGCTGTGTGTGTTTCTGAGTGTACCTTGATCAAATGATCAAGATTAGAATAGATCATTGAAAAATATTAGAGATTTTTTTTGTTCCAATGTTTCTGGAATTAAAACCAAAATATCAAATTGGGCCATTAAATCAGTAAACATTAAACAATAATTCAATGACTACCTATAAACATTTTTAATTAGGAAGGGGACAGGCGTTTGAAGAGAAAACTCATTTTTCTTTTCTACGACAAAATGGAAAAGAATGGAACACTACAAGGATTGAACTGTCTGTAGAGTTCACAAGAAGTCTCACTTTACACAGTCATTCAAGGTGCAGGTTTTCTGTATTCAGTAGAAATATCTTTAGAGAGGCATGAATGTTTGAGGGATCTTCAACAGCCTTTCTTTAGCACTGGAATCTCTTTGTGGGAATGAGAAGTGAGGAGATGAGAAGCTTTCCACTCAGGCCTGTGTCCTGCAGATAATCATAAAGACAAAGAAAGCAATGATGCTTTGATTACCTAAATTATTCAAGAGGAAGGGTTTACACCATGGTTGTGGGAGATGACAGAGATGGTATGCCTCTTGCTCTACTTAAAATTTAGATCCTGGAGAATTTTCCCATACCCTTATGTTGTGGACTGACCAGATTTATTCCTAGTGTTGTGTTTTTAACTCCAGCTCTTGGTTGTTATTGATTCTCAGTACCACATTAGAGTAGGTTTCTAGACCTTGTGTTTCTTAAGAAATGTACAAAAGTATGAGTACAAATATTTGAAAATGAAACAAAGATATTCCAGAGTACGCTTTTTAAAATTGCATTGAATTGTGGGGCTGACTGTCTGCACCATCACTCTTTCAGAAGACCAAAACACAGTTATAGAAAGCAGCATTAATGCTGAAGAGTTGAGGAAGAAGAGTAATAATTAAATGAAATGTACTCAGCCTTGCTTCCATTAACCTCACAGAATGTTAATATTTGATTTTATTCTAACAAAAAATGCTGAAGAAGTCCTCTTTGTATATATATTTGTGCATACACTTGTAGATATTTGTTTTCCTGCATAAGTAGAGAAAAATATACCATGAAGTAAAGTTGCTTATGCTGTCATGTTTTAATGTGTAAAACTGTAGCCTCATATTCAAATCTGACTTAAGAAAATATAGTTTAATTGAGATTTGTTCTGGATTTTCCCCATAACATGCCTTCAGGACATGTATTTTTCATAGTATTTACAGTCTTCGAACAGCAAAATGTGGCTTTTTAATAAAACCCTAACAAAAAACCTTAATAAAAGATCCTCCGTGCACATCCCAATGGGAGTAGTCTCCCCTATTTTTTTATGGTTAGCATTTTAACTACTCTGCAGACCTAATCAGCTTTTTAACTGGCTATAGTGACTGACTGCGCTGCTAAAAATAAAGATGGAAAAGTTTCCATAAGCATATAGAGACCTGTGTAAATTAGTCTAATTTCCATTTTCTCCATCAAACTAAACTATTTGTTTCACAGAAAAAAATCACAGTACTGCAAATAGCCATCATGCACACCTAGGAACTTTACAGATATATTAATATTTGGGTTTTTTTCTTAATCTCTTAGAAAATACAATTCACCTAAAAATATTAATAGAAAGAAGTAGATTTACTCATATGTATATGCAACCACATTTTGAAAAATTTACAGAGCAAATTGAGAAGTTCACTACCAGAAAGGGAATATTTCAGAGGTAAAGTGCATTATTGCTATTTAGTTTGAGTAATAGTTCTGTTAGCATAAAATCACTCCTACATAGTCTTCTCTTGATGAGACCTAAAAAAGTTAAAAAAAGAAATAGTCATAGGTGCAGTTGAGACACATGGTGAGTTGTACCACAATTCCTAAAACTCATTAAGGCTCAGGAGGGACTGTTTGCAAGCATACTTAAAGTGCTGCATGGTCTTTGTGCAATTTGTGTGTTGTGACCAATAGTTCAGGCATAAGAGGGGAAAAAGGTCAGTTCTTATTTTTTCTCTTCTTTTAGTGTTCTTTGCCATTTTGTTGATTCCCATTTGAGCTATCTTATAGATGCATTGCAGAAGGATTTTTGACTTATTTTTAATATTTATAAAGTGTCTATTGCTGTTTTGTGTAAGTACAGTAATTCTATGTAAAAATCACAGTAGTCTACAGCATGATAAACAGGAGTGAAGCTGACTGTTGAATCTTTGCTACCCATCACATCAACGGGTCACAAAAGACAGTATTATTTGTCATAGTCTGAGTTGTTTCTTACTCTGCTTTGGACATTATCTCAGAACTATGAAAATTGTGTGTTACAGGTAGCTGCACTGCAGTAGTCCCATACTGACTCTAATGTAGCATTAAATCAAACTGCATCATGTGTCGTTAAATAATATATGGAGCCAGAGAGCATTCACTTTTGGTTTTAGGACAATAGATCATTTCCCAGGTGGCACTAAAACATCTTCCAATAAGCTAAATGAATTTTAATCTCTGTATTATGGTATACCATCAGCCATAAATTCACCATTTTTGTGAATTTTGTCTGATTCCCAATTTAAAAAAAATAGCTAATCAATTCCAAAGAAAAAGCTGATATCTGAGAATAGTTAGTGATGTTCTGCCGAACGGTTTAGCAAGACTGAAATACAGACTTTCTTATGCTATACATCAGGTCGAATGTTTAGATCAAGTTCTCTCCTGATAGCGGAGAACTGGCAGGCATGAACCCTGCTGTCTTTCTGCTGCCAGTGACTAATAGACTGGTAAGTGGTACCATACCATACCATACCTTAAGGTATATTTGATCAAAATCCGCACACTCAGTTGACTTACAGAGGCCCAGTTCTGGTTTGTATTCCAGAAACTACAGAAATTCCGAAGTTTGAAGTTTAATAGTATTTCATTCTGATAACTGCTGAGGTGCATAGATATTGCTCAGTATGTCTGAGAGCTGTCAGATCAGGGACATAATATTTGCTCCCCATTCGCTGATTTGATCTCTTCATTTCACTTGCTGTCATCTGCTTTGTTGCTTCACCAGTTGTTAGTATTTCTAGATCTCTTTATAATCTATCCAGTGGAATATAATTTCTCAACCCTGTTGTCAAAGCTTAGATTCACCTACAAAGCATTTCACTTAAAAAAATTTCTTATTCTAATTTGAAGAAGAAATTGTTGATATACTCCATGGAGGTCTTAGTTTCTCTACAATTTAATTCAGAAATAGGAATTTGAGTCTTGTATTCTGTCAGGAAATGTGTCACTTTTAGATTTATAGTGTTTACAGAGTTATGAGTCATATTCCACTGCACAGTCATTTAACTAGAGTATCTTCCCATTTTAGATTTGATACACTTGCTGCCAAGTTGGAATACTTTTAATACACATATGCATGTGCACACGTGTGGATGTGTTTGCTAGCAATTTATGAATCCAGAAATTCTCATTCCAGCTCAGAACCTCTGCAAGAATAGCGTATCCTAATGAATGAATTGTTGCGTTTTGTGAACTCTGGAACTGAACCTTCTCAGTTGTAGCCTCGGAAAACTTGTAACTAATATTACTTATGATATAACTTAGATGTCACACATGTAAGAATGTAATGTGTACACAGTCCTTGTTCCTGGGAGGCAATAGTAAGTTACTCTGTCATTTCCAGTACAGGCCCAACCACTTTGGACACATGCTATTAGAATGGGAAAGTTGATAGTGCCACTGTTTCATCAGTTTGCTTTCCTAGTCTGCCACAAACAGACTCTTTTTTTGAAAGACATATTGTGTATAAACCTGAGTCTCAGGTATCCTTTTTCAGGTAGAAAAAAATATTTGTTGTTTTCCATTCTAAGCAAAGTTCTTGTAATTATGCCTGTGAGAGGACTGGAAGAAATGTTTTCATTTTGTATCTACATTATTTATACCATTATTCATTCTTAAACATTTTATACGTATGCATATTTGACTTGCATACATGATACCTGACTAGATGTTTCATTAGAGTACAAGTAGGACAATGAAAAATAGTCTAAGTCTTCAAAAAGGACCATTAGCTGCGCAGTTTTCAGTGTCCTCAGATGTGGTCAGACAAGCTGATCTGCTCTTTCTATCTAACCTTGTAGAAGGTTATTCATCCTTCAGACCTGTTGACCACCTTTCAACCACTCTAGCACTGTCTGTGAACTACTCTGATTGAGAAATTCGGAGGTGAAATTTCATTATCTAGACCAGTAGCAGGCATGTTATTTTGGTTAAAAATATTTTTCAATATTGGCAAGCAGTGGTTCATTATAAATATTTTAACTATTCTGTTGTGTGATGGGGGACACCAGCTGAGTGGAGAAAGAGGTACTTCTGTGAGGTACCTTTCTCCCCAGGCAGCCCAGGTGGCCTGAGACCATGTCTATGTTATCAAACAGTGCACCTCTGCAGAGCAAAAGCAGTACAAAGCAGTGGATGATGAGCATCTGAGGTCCTCACTATACTTTTTTTAAGCGCTTTTACTTCAGGTTAGTATGGTACTTTGAACTGGAGAGATGTAGCTGTATACCTGGCGTTCATACTACGGTTTCATAGAATCACAAAATAGTTTGGGTTGGAAGGGACCTTCAAAGATCATTTAGTCCAACCCTATGCAGTGAGCAGGGACACCTTCAACTAGGTCAGGTTGCCCAGAACCACATCCAGCATGGCCTTGAATGTCCCCAGGGATAGTGCATCCGCCATCAATCTGGGCAACCTGCTCCAGTATTTTTAACACCTTCATTGTAAAAAATTTTTCCTCACATATGGTTTCCTCTGAAAGGCACTGGGATTTTGTGCAGCAAGGCTGCTGTACCATGAGAAAGTGGGGGCAGTAAGTTTTGTTTAAAAGTACATTCCTTATCCAAATAAAACATGAGTGTAGCTGCACTCAAGGGACTTTGCTGGTATAGCAAGCAGAGCAAGGATATAGTGCCCTCTCTGTGCTCAGTTGCTGATCACAAGCAGGATTTAACTGCTCTTGGCCTTTATTTACAGAAGACTGCTAACCACAAAAAAACATTGCTTTATTCCATTGATTAGCTGTTCTGAGGGGGAAAGCATATTTTTAATACAAAGCTTAATAATTTTTAATAATTCTGTAGTATGCAGTGCTCCAAGATACATCTTTAAATATATCAATATGCAGTTTTTCAGTAGATGAGAAAAGAAGTAGCTTGTTTGTTCTGTTTTGTAACTGCAGAAAAATGTCATCTCACATGTATACTGGAACGCAGGGTGACTTACATCATAAACTGGTGATGCAGAAGTTCCTACAAACCAGCCTGTCCTATATTATTTAATACTGAATTAATAGTTTCTCAGCAAGTTAAACCAAATATGAGTACAAAGTAAAGGAAAATAGTAAACCAAAATAAATTATTTGATCTTTCTATTATGATCTTTTTACTGGTTAATCATGTTTGATATAAAAAAAGCCCCAGCTTATTCTGATATTAGATGCTACCGATACCCCAAATAAATCTATTTTTTTAATAATTATATTAATTTTAGAATATATTTAGTATATATAAACTAAGGGGTTTCACAATTTCGTGAAGCAACAGTGAAAATACTTAGGATGGACTGCTTTTATATCATGAACATTTTGAATACATTGAATAACTATTCACCTGTGAAATGCCCCTGGTTTATAAGTAATTGCTCACCTTTTGTGGAAGGGAGTTCACATTGGTCACCTGTAAACAGACCTTCTGAGTAGAAATTTATTGCAGAAATAGATCCAGCAAAATGAATGAGGCATACATAATGGGCTGTAGTATAAACCAGGGTAGAAAAAGAGCTCAGAATTTGGCTTTTAATGGATAAGCATACCCATTAAATGTACCAATCATAGTTCAGTGTTTTTCAGAATATTATTTTTATCCAGTATTTGAGATAGGTGTTTTTGGAGGGAGAGTTCTTATGAAAGGTCAGGTAGAAGCACAGGTGTCCCCCAGTTTATGCTAAAATTGGTCTACAGAGGAGGAGAAGTGTATTTGTCACTTTGAATTGACAATGGTTTATCTGCCTATCTGGCCATAATGATTTTGACCCAAATTCTGGTTCCGGACTAATGTTCCAGTCTTGTAGGATTGCCCTTGGATGGAGCTCATGAGTCAGGATTTACTTAATTCTTTAACTTCTGGCAGGCCACCTCCACATGTCCTGGTAAGCTACTTAGACTGGTATGATTTCCTCTGTGAGGATGCCCAGCTCTCTTTATGGACTGCAGATAGGCCTAGATGACTAATTTGGATGAGGTGCCCCACTTTTAGATTGCTCAAGTTAAGCGAAATGAATCCCATTCCATGGTTGCACTGTTCACCACTTTCTCAACAAAATAATCTGCTTTTCTACTTTATCTAAGATCATGGTGATAGCTCTAATATTTTTTATATTAATTATGACTACATTACTTAAATGTTTAGAGGTAATTTAGCATGCTTACAGGTACTTTCACAGATACAAGCATAAAGGAAGGTAATACATGACAGTTTTCTGTGCATAAATTATCAGCAAATACTCCTTTGATCTGAATATGTGACTATTTGTCTATTGATCATACCTTAGATTTTTCAGGATGCAATACCCTGTTGAATTATGCAAAGTATTTTAAAGAACACTTTGAAAAAGGTTTATATTTCAGGGTTTTATTTAGGCTTTATTTAAAAATGAAGTGTTTCTTTATTCTGGCCAAGATCCTTTACTTCTGTGATAAGGTATTCCCAAGAGACAGACAAATTAAGGTTTTAAATTATTTGATGAATCTACATAATGTGCATGATCTGTCACTGAGACAAAAGCAGCTGGTGTTGTGATCTCACATGCTACAAACTCTTTAGAAAATAAGTTACTTTCAATTTATTTAAGTGATACTGTGTGATAAAGTGTGCTTCCCTTAGTGGTATCTTCATCTGCATCAGTAAACAATGGGTGATTAATGCTGTGGGTTTTTTCTATTGTATCTTCAGCATTTACTGAAGTTTTGGCAGCCAAGGATGGTCTTGGTTGATTTGTTACTGTCTTAGTTAAAATTCAAGATAGTGAAAGGGAAGATCTATGCACTACATATATTCCATCTGAACCCACAAAATAATGAGACCAAAATGCATTCAAGAGCTCTACAGTCATGGGGCTGGTGCTGTGCTGAGGCCATGTTGTACCATGTTGTTCAGGTTTTCATTGCTTCCCATCTGTTCCCTAATTTTTCATGTATAAACTATTTGGTGTAAGCTATTTGGGCAAAATACTGTATTTTTCAGGTTGTGGGATTTGTTTTGGAGTTTTTTGTTTGTTTGTTTTTCTTTAACAGAGTTTTCCTGTTCTGTTATTTCAAGCAAACAAGAAAAATGAGTTGGCATTTGCACATGTCATAAACCTGTGTGGAGAAGTTCTGTAGAATTTAAGGGTTAGATAAGCATTGCTTGGCTTAGAAAGTAAGGGTGCTTTTTCACTCTCAGTATTGAGTTCTGACTATTGGTAGATGTTTTCCTGAGCTATACTTTGGAAAGAACAGTTCTTCAGAGACCTTCAGACAAAGCAACAATTGTTCTCTCATCTTGAAATGAACAAATCTTGTCCATCACCAGAAGGACTTCAGGATAACATTTTAAGTTGACCGTGAGTTATGAAACTACAGCAAACAAGGAACAAATTCATTTTGTTCCTTTTACATTTTGAAAAAGAGCCTGACACTTAAAAAATGGCTGTTTTAGGAACATTGTAAGTGTTGGCCTGGAGAGTGATAGAATAAGCTCTGCAATTCACTGAACCTTCTTGCTAGATTTGCATACGAAATCTGAAAATATAGCAAACTCCATGTGTACAGATTGCTGGAGTAATTGGTATTTCTTTTTGACTTTTTGAATAAAAACATTCACATCTGCTAAAAGGCTAGAGTAGAGAAAAGCAATTTGCAGAATTGAATAGTATGACTATGAAACAAAAAGGCAGTCATGTTTTCTGCATCTTAATTAAAATTACATAACATTCCTCACATTCTAGATAAAAACTCTCCAGAACTATAAATGCACAGAGCACAAATTAGTGATTGACTTTGCAGTTAGTAAATCCAAATAAATAGTAAATGTAAGATTACAGATAGTTTCACAGAATGTGATAAGAAAAAAGGAGGATAAATTTGCTGTATAAATTGCGAATTCTTTACTGAAAGATAAAGCACATACGTTCAAGGATTTAATTCCTGGAACTCATTGCTTTTGTTTTTTACTTGGACGGGGTATATACCATTCTAACTTTTTTGCAGAATTAAGGTGGACATTTAATAGGAAAAAACTTACTGATGAACTTTTGATACCTCTCCACTTTCTTTTGTATGAAATCTGTAGTTGCAGCAGTGTTTTAAAATAGACGGTAAATAATGAAAGGAAGGAGAATTAATTTGCTGTATTAGATTGTGCAAGTCTTCATGTCAGCTGACAGAACTGAAAGCAAGTATTCAAAGGTCTTTTATATCTGCAATTTCTGTGGGCAGTGGGGCGGTGTGGAATGTAAAGATTGGTACCTGTCAGCCTGCAGGAAAAAGGGCAAATAAATCTACATATTATACTGTAGCTTCTGCAATTTTTCAGCAGAACTACCGATGGCCTGGGTATCAGCCTTCATGGTCAAACTTTCCCAGCCCTCTCTGTTAAGCATTGTTCGTTTACACAGGCTCTGACTGACCCATGCCTTTGCAAGCTGCAGTATTAAACTTTCACATCTGTGTAAGATTTGGGTTGAATTTTAGATTAATATTAAAGTAATTTTCCATTTTATCTGAACTGTTTTCACTAATTCCTCTATGAAATTGTCTTTCATGTAATTTATGATGATGATAAAAGAAAAAGGATTTGGAACACACAACCAAGGATTTTGCAACTTAGTTTCACAGACATAAAATACAAAGGCTGTCTAATGACCTAATCTTCAGTGCTGTATGGAGTGTTGCATTATTGACATGGAGAGGTATGAGATTTGACAGCATACGGCCCCCCAAATGAGAGTAATAACTTGGTTCTTGTGTGGAAATCACAGAGAGGTCAGTAATCAAAGGCTGAGTAGGATAAGAAAAGCTTTAAAGGAATGATCAGAAGGGAAGCTGCATTGCTTTTCACTTCAGAAGACAAGAGGTTTAGATCTTGAAAGTAGGATGAAAATAAGTGGAGCTTTATAGACAGGTTGCACAGAACCTTGAAAGAGACAAGAAGTTCGAACATCCTGGAAAAAGGGTAACCAACCAAGAATTCAGCCTCAATGATACTAAGTTTTAAAATTCTCTATTACTGATGAGAGGAAAATTGTACGTGGGAAGGAACTGCAGTGTGTGTTACTCTTTGAAATCTCTTTTGGTCTGCTGGTATGTGGTTTTATTTTCCAAAGTTTATCCTTTTTGTTTTTCTCATTTAGCATGGATCACTCTTCTGAAAAGAAAAAAGAAATAAAATTTCTTGCAGCCTCCTTCACTGTGATCATGCTTGACTTTTGCTTTTAAAGCGTTTTTATAGCTATCCTTAAAAATAAATAAATAAATAAATAAAAATGAACATTTATATTTTACTATTTCTCTTGGTTTATTTATATTTCTTTTTTAGAAAGGTGTATCGGAATATATTTTGGTTGTGATTACAAAGGCACTTGTTTGTATTCCTATCTGGAATTGGGTCTGGTGCACACTTCTGGATAAAACCCAACAAAATTTCTTTTCTTGGGTTCTCTGCTTGTTATTCGTATTGGTTATTTACAGTATTTCTGGCTGATACTACCTGCCTGAAATGCGTCTATCTGAAATTTCAAATGGTAATTTTTCTGCTTCTTCAATCCCTATAACTTTCTGTAACATTTAATTTCCCTTGCTGCTATTGTGTCTGAGTGGCCAGAAACATCCTCTTCTCTTTCTCATCACTCAAGGAGTTAATTCTATGACACTTGTTGATATGGTTAGGATTTAGCTTGTTGCCTTTTTTGTTCTCTAATATCTAGTGTTAATTCTGCGCCTGTTCTGATGGGTTTTGTCATTCCTTGACATGTGGTTTATGGTGCTCAAGTACTTAGTAACTCTTTTGTAAGACTGTGTACATTTTGCCATAGCTCAGTATACTAGTTCCTTTATTAATATGTTTTTTGACTTTTTTTTTTTCATTTTACAAAGTCCTATTTTTTTAAATGGAGTTTTGAATGCTAGTTTAAATTAGTTCTTGTTTGAGCGTCAGGAACATAATGAGATTATGGTCAAGCATTTCAGGTATAATTATGCCTTCAAACAGTTTGCTGTGCAGTATTTAGAGAAATAGCTCCAATCCTGCAAGGTAGGCTATATGGGACCTACTTATGCATCTGTGCAGGATTGCACTGAACTTAGTAGTGTTTCACAGCTGAAATGACTTAAGCATGGTTACAGCAACATGCAGCATGTCTTAATATATTTTCTACCAATGTAAAAACATTTCATAGCCAGCTCCACAAGAAAATAGTAATTTTAAATGCCTGTACTTTGCCCTTATATGATACCTCCCAAAAGAGTAGGTGGTTATTTGAAAAAACTGCATTATTAATACTTTTCACTGATCATATTGTCTGTTCTTTAACTTTGCATGTGATTAATTTTCTGATCAAAGGATGTAATATAACCCTGTTCCTCGTTTTCTGACATCCATGATGTTCCAGTCTCCCTTATTTCTAATCTCAGATGATATATTTGATCTGTTCAAGAAAGTGTAGCATTTCCAATGACTGCTGTTGTACAGTTGGCACCAATTTTAGAAAGTGGGAAAAAATGCAATGAGGATCAAACCCTTTATTCTTAATTTAATATTCAGGAGAAGTGAAACTGCAATAACATCAATCTTCTATTTTAAAAAGAATTTTGACATTTGGAATTTAAATTAAAACAGACCATTTCTAAAATCCAAAGCAAAGGAGAATTAGACCTTATTCTACTTCAATTAAAATACTACAGGGTGTTATCTAACATAAGAATCAAAGGCATGTAGCCAGAAGTTTCAAACTAGTTCAGGTCTAAAATGTAACAGTTATATTTTTGACATAGTGCTGATTTTCTATGTTGTTTTCCCTAGAAGGCAAAATGTTGGTAAGTTTTTTAAAAAGTTTTTTTGTTGTGATGGAAATACATTCTCTAATGAAATTTAACTCTCTAACAAAGCCTTCCCGTAAGTTTAGAGTTTTAAGATGATAAGAAACGTGTGATTTGGGACCCAGAAAAATAACTTTTATCAGAGCAGTTTATAATTTATTGTATACAGTGCGCATGTGAGCAGTTTCCTGTACATTTGTTTATCTAGCACATAGCTGATGGAGACAATAATGACAGTATTTTTTATTGGATTGTATACAATGTAGAAATTGTATACAATTGTATAAATTGTATAAGCGATATGCTGATTATCATGAATCACACAAATAAACATGTTGATATTGGTGTCTAGTTGTCTCTCGACAATAGATTTATCTTTCTATGGGGTTATTTTTCAGAAGAGAATAAGTTAAGTTATGCACTTCACCTCTTCCTTGAAATTAAAGGTGTGATTGTAGTAGAATGGTATACTCACTGATTACCATTCATGTATGTCCTGAAACACAGCTATGTCTACAACTACAAGAGGTTGAAGATCTCTGGAGAATGCAAATTTGATGCTCTTGTAGAACTTTTTAAATTTTAAACTTATTTCCACAAGCTTCGAGCATTTGTGTCTCTTTTCTTATACTGGCCTATAACCCACTGAAAAAAATATGATGAAAACTTTTAACAAGTTACTGCACACGTATCACAAGGACATGTCACTCACCTTTTTTGAAAGACTGAGCTTTGGCAGTATCATGAAATTTAAAATGAAGTGGACCTGTTTCGTGACAAATCATTGTTCAAGAAAGCTGTGGTTTGTTTTCAATCCAATGTACATTCATAATCGTGGAAATCTTGTCTTTAAGACAAGCTTTCCTTCTTCAGAAGACTCCTTAATGTTCTTTATTTGTGGGGACTACCGTATTGTGTGACATTTAGAAAAACCAAGCCCCTGTTTACTGATAGGTACTTTTCTTGGCCAGGTGTTAGAACAGCTCTCTCTTTCCCTTTCGGTATTCATGCCGTACAACAGACAAATACTTGGTTATTCATTTTACGAGCCACCTAGGGTAAGAATGCACTCAGCTACATGGACATGGACTTCATCCCAGGCTTTAGTAAGGGGAAGCATGTAGTGACCGTGAAAGCTGAACAATCTTCAGGGCTCTAATCAAAGCAAAGTCTCCAGTCAAATCAGTGGGTATTTTATTTTTTGTTGGGACATATGCAAACTTCGAGATTTCCTGTGTCAAAAACATGCTTTGTATTTAAACACTGTGGTTTTGCTGCCACTTCAGTGACTGATCATTTAAATACAGAAATTTCCCCACAATTAGAAGCTGTTTGCTAATTCAAATATAGTCAGATTGGAAATATTTTAGGGTGTAATTGAGATTTTTAATGTGATTGATTATGAGTAAAACTATGGTATACAAATGTAAGTCTGTTGTCCAGTTGTACATGCCAAAAATGTGAGAAGTAAAAGGAGAGGAAGTATTACTTGTGTCTTGCCCCAAATCACATATTGCCTACCTGCTTGACTACCTATCTATCTGTTGCATGCAGTGTTTTATTAATTGTAACTTCCCGTCAGTGGGTCTGTGCTACTCCTAAAATAGCTTTTACACCTGCAGATTCTGTCTGGCCTGTCTTTTTCCACTTCTCTTGGGCTATGTCGCTTACATAAACAGAGCTTAATGAGTAGTTTCTGAAATGAATACAGTCTTTTAAAGATTAAATAGTTTGATTAGAATTTAATTGTGAGGAAACACAAAGGGCTCGCACGGAGGTATGAGCCTGAGCGTGGTGGTTGTGTATCATACCACATGCTTCCTCGCACTGTATTATGATGCTTTCAGCTTTGGGAAGTGGAGGACTTTCCCTTAATTGCTGTGTGTTGCTCCATTACTACAGCAAATCATTCTAATTGCAAGGGGAAGAAAATAATGTTTCAAACTTGTCTTGGTAGATTGTTAAAAAAACCCACTCAGAGAACACAGGATGTGCAGTTCACAACTTAGGTGCTAGATTTTTCATGTCAGATGTGAGAAGTTGGGTGCAACTTTGAAAGAATCTTAAAACTCGTAGAAGTCTGGCTCCATGGTGCTCAAAAAATGTGTACAGGGCAGAAATGCAGATAATTCTGACAACGAAGTAGAAACCCCAAACAATGTCTGAGGCTGATGCCTGAAGCAGAAAATGCTAATTTATCTCAAATATGGAGTGATTGGATCCTAGAACATATGGGAAGAATTACAGTGTTCTATGCACTTCAATGTAAGGAGGGGAGAAAGGAAATAGTTTTATTTTTATGTTGCCTTCTTATTTAATGGTTTTATTTCTCTGGTACTAACTTCTTTTCTTCACCTTCTGCTCTCACCATAACCCATTCCTCCTCATGATCATCATTTTTTTCATCTGTGAAGTTTATTGAACTATATCAAATCACTCTGCAGAAACAAGTATTGGATTAGCCTGTGTTTGTTAGGTCTTAGAGTGTAATAATTAGGTACATTCAGGTAGGCTTGTAAAAGAATAAATAGCGTGAGTTTTCACAGCAGCTATTCAGTGTGACAGTCTTACAAGTATGAATTGTTTTGACTGTTCTCGCTTACAGATGCCAATAGTCTTTTTTGTGTCAACTGATCCCCAGTTGCGACTCATTCTCCTTTATAGCTTGAATGCATGACTTGTTTCCATTAGCAATGTCAGGGTGTTTAAAATCGACTTGCAATTTTGTTTCACCTACATGGTGACTCAGTGGTAAAATGCATGAATAAAAGTTTAGAAATAATAATAGTATTTACCCTTGGATTTAGCAGACTTTGAGGATATACCTTAATGGTGTCACAGAACTGGTGCAAGTTCACACATGAACAGATTTATTTCTTGTGCTCTGCTAAATTTTCTGTGGAATGCTGAGTGCATTAGGATCCATGGTAACCGTGCCTGCTGCAGCGCTGTATTACTTTGCTGTTGATAATGCAAGTCCATCTAATTAGCACCAAATGTCAGAGTACTAAGAGGAGCAGGTGGCACCATTTGTATCTGAAGTAAATACAAACATAGTATTTATGTGCAAAACCAGGCAAAATAAAGCCTTTTGTAAAGTCTGTTATAGCTGGTATGTTTGAAGAATAAGCTCTGAGTAAGAGAAGAGAATTATAAACTGTGACCCAGAATGGGGCTGATAATTCCAACTCCTGATTGAACCAAATGCAATTGATAAGAAATATTTACAGCTTACAGTCTTAAAGAAATAAGATGTTTTACCTTTGGAATAGGCACTAGAATTGTTGGCATTTGGTAAGTCTGCAGTTCAGTCTGGGTTCACGTTCTATTTTAAAAGTTGTTAGGAATAATTATAATTGTGAATAACAAGAAGGTGGAGAATTTTAATAACCTTGATTTTCATGAAACAGGGATTGTGAACAAGTCCTCTTAATCGTGTCTTTAAGTGGACTTAAAGGACCTAAACATCTGAGTGACTCAAAATGTATATAATGGTGGTATGAAGGGGTCTGAAGTGAAAAGAAACTGTTTACTGATCTCCCCAAGATGGTAAAATCACTGTCTGGATGCTTTTAGTTATAATGAAAGACAAATGCCTCCAGAAATCTAACAAAAATCATCATCTGGAGGTGCTTTACACAGCTGTCAAACAAGGAACACAGGTTCAGGATGTATGCAATTATGGGTTCCAGTAAAACATTAAGTGTTATCCATCTTTATGCCATGAACTATTGCAAGGCCAGGGGCCAGGGGTAGGACTATATATACACTTGTAGCTCAAAAACACTGCTTCTCTCTTGCCAGGTGTCAATTTGTATGAGGAACAAAATAGGCCAGGATGCTGCAACCTCTTGTATCTTATACCTGCTTATGTCCTGTCATAGACATCTGGGAGCCCAGGGTGGAACCCCACAGGGTGAGATTCCCCCACTGGAAGCAGAATGCCATGCTGCAGCGTAAAGATAAACTATGCTTTGACAGCACCTTTATCACTCCATGGCAATTTAGAAGGTAAATAGCTAAAAGGTATTGGAGCCTTTATGCTGGACATCTACACAAATTTCACTGATGGTGACTACATTGACAATCCCTGGACTGCAAACAAAGAGCTTCATTTCCATGCTGTATAAGTCTTCTTAAGGTTCTCATACACAAATAATCACTCAAATGAAATATACCTTCTATATTAAATTTACTTTTTTTTTAATTTTGGAAATTCCTCAGTTAATCTGGCAACTGATATATAAATTAGATTTGCAATTCCATCTGTAATATAAAATACTGTGCTTTTTTCCATTATTAAAATTTAATTAAAAATATATGCTATTAATACATTATTAGATGTCTTTTATTCCCTTGCATTTATAAATGAATTATTAAGTCATCTTTTGCCTTTTTTGAAGGGCTATTTGACTTTGATAGAGAAAGGGAATCAAAGAATTGTAGAATCACAGAATGGCTAGGGGTGAAAAGGCCCTTAAGATCATCTAATTCCAACCCCCCTGCCATGGGCAGGAACGCGTCACGGTAGATCTTGTCACCCAAGGCTCTGTCCAACCTGGCCTTGAACACTACCAGGGATGGGGCATTTGCCCCCACAATAAAGAGCGTCTTCATTATGTCTAACCTGGACTTCCCCTGTTTAAGTTTAAACCCATTGCCCCTTCTCCTATAGCTACAGTACCTGATGAAGAGTCCCTCCCCAGCATCCCTATAGGCCCCCTTCAGATACTGGAAGGCTGCTATGAGGTCTCCACACAGCTTTCTCTTCTCCAGGCTGAACAGCCCCAACTTTCTCAGCCTGTCGTCATACGGAAGGTGCTCCAGACCACTGACTATCCTCGTAGTCCTCCTCTGCACCTGTTCCAACAGTTCCATGTCCTTCTTATGTTGAGGACACCAGAACTGTACACAATACTCCAAGTGAGATCTCCCTAGAGCAGAGTAGAGGGGCAGGATCACCTCCTTCGACCTGCTGGTCATATTCTGTTTGGTGCAGCCCAGGATACGGTTGGCTTTCTGGGCTGAGAGCTCACGCTGAAGCTGGCTTATGTTCATTTTCCCATCAACCAACACCCCCAAGTCCTTCTCCACGGGGGTGCTCTGAATCTTTCCTCGGGCCAACCTGTAGCGTGAAAAGGAGACTGGGATGAATATATCTAATGTATTTTGTGAAAAGCCCAGAGTCTGCAACATATAGTAGCAAATTTTAAAGAGGGATAATTTTAAGATGGTGAAATTTTAAGGAGAGATAATTAAATAAAATTAGTATCTAGGAGGTCTGGAAGTACAGAACATATTGTACAGGGGAAAAAAAATAAACTTCCAGATGAGAACAACACCCAAACATATCCAAAAAAGATTAAGAGACTAGGGTAGGTAATAAACAAAGAATATAAAAAGCAACCTTTCAAAAAATAATAACATACACAGCCATATAGAAGCAGAAAATCGCCAAGCAGCTTAAGGGAGAAAAACATAACGGTGCTTAACAATGCAAGTAAAGGTATTTTTTTTAATGATAAAAGATCTCATATAAAACAAATATTTAAATTCAAAGCAGCTGAAAAAAAGCTATGGGATCCTTAAAATAATATACACCAAAATAACCTTCAGCTCAAGGTATCAGTTGGTTTAATGTTAAAATAAATACAACTAACTTTTTACATCAGCCTGGCACATTCTGGTAATATTATGGTTTTCCATACCTACCTTTCAGGATAGCCAGCAGTAATGGACTACTTGATTTTGGACTGCTCTGGAGCAGTTAGGGGATGAGAGGTATTGCAGGTCATAACAGGTTGGGCAGAGAAGAGATTCAGAGCAGCCCTGCGGAGAAGGACTTCAGGACGAGGATGATCGGGGGACTGGAGCACCTCCCATGTGAAGATAGGATGAGAAAGTTGGGGCTGTTCAGCCTGGAGAAGAGAAGGCTGCGTGAAGACCTCATAGCAGCCTTCCAATATCTGAAGGGGGCTTATAGGGATGGTGGGGAGGGACTCTTCATGAGGGACTGTAGTGGTAGGACAAGGGGTAATGAGTTCAAATTTAAACACGGGAAGTTTATATTGGATATGAGGAAGAAATTCTTTATTGTAAGGGTGGTGAGGCACTGGAATGGGTTGCCCAGGGAAGTTGTGAATGCTCCATCGCTGGCGGTGTTCAAGGCTGGATTGGACATAGCCTTGGGTGGCATGGTTTAGTGGGAGGTGTCCCTGCCCCTGGCAGGGGGGGTGGAACTAGATGATCTTAAGGTCCTTTCCAACCCTAACTATTCTATGATTCTATGTTGGTCGAAGGAAAAATGAACATGAGCCAGCAGTGTGTGCTTGCAGCCCAGAAAGCCAACCGTATCCTGGGCTGCATCAAAAGGAGTGTGACCAGCAGGTCGAGGGAGGTGATCCTGCCCCTCTACTGTGCTCTTGTGAGACCTCACTTGGAGTATTGTGTACAGTTCTGGTGGCCTCAACATAAAAAGGACATGGAACTGTTGGAACAAGTCCAGAGGAGGGCTACGAGGATGATCAGGGGACTGGAGCACCTCCCATATGAAGATAGGTTGAGCAAGTTGGGGCTGTTCAGCCTACAGCTGTGTGGAGACCTCATAGCAGCCTTCCAATATCTGAAGGGGGCCTATAGGGATGCTGGGGAGGGACTCTTCATGAGGGACTGTAGTGATAGGAGAAGGGGTAACGAGTTCAAACTTAAACAGGGGAAGTTTAGATTGGATATGAGGAAGAAATTCTTTACTGTAAGGGTGGTGAGGCGCTGGAATGGGTTGCCCAGGGAAGTTGTGAATGCTCCATCGCTGGCAGTGTTCAAGGCCGGTTTGGACAGAGCCTTGGGTGGCATGGTTTAGTGTGAGGTGTCCCTTCCTATGGCAGGGGTGTTGGAACTAGATGATCTTAAGGTCCTTTCCAACCCTAGCTATTCTATGATTCTATGATTCTATACTCTTTGTTGCTCTCTTTTTTGGAAAAGCATATACTGCATTTGGCTTAAATTTCTCATGGCATTGCCAGTATATTGATTCAAGCAGTCTTCAAGTGACAGCCCCCATCTCCTCCAGTACCTTCATATGTTTCTGAGTCAATAGAAGCCCTGCTTCTTTGAATGTGAAGATACCAGTGACTTGCAGCACCTTGCCTCTTTATGACAGAGCATTCCCTGGTGCTTGCTAAACAAAGCACTTCTGTTTGCACAATTTAAATGAAAATCTTACGTCCTTGCAAAGAGGAGCTTCTGCTCCTAGTAGAATCCAACTCTGAAGCTGCCCAAAGTCATTCTTTTGCGACAATGAAGTGTTGATCAAATCATCTGAACAGCATTGTCCTCTTTGCCTCACAGAAACAGGGATTTCCAACCTGTTTCCCTGAAGCATCTTCAGAGCCTGAAGAACAGGTGACTGCTCTTTAGACAGTCCTTAGACAAGGCTGCTGCTGTAGCTGGGTTTGTGTAGTCATGTGCTTGTTCCATCCTCCCACCCCTGAGCAAGTCAATGAAATGTTGGTTTTCAAAATAAAAAAGTATGATGGCTTTTCATGCAACTGTATACTAATTGCACACAGGCCAGATCAGTCACTGGAAATAACTGGGATAAGTGGTACCTGCTGTACCGTTTATCACTCACTTTATTATATGTGTGCATGCACCTATTGTTAAAAAATAAAGAAAAAAGAATATGGCTGAGCAATAGGCAGGAAGGCTGCCTGTTGGCAATGATGAAGCTGCTACAGTACTGGTATCATGGTACCAGCAAGAAAGGGGAAAAATTGCTTTTCTCCTGGGGACAGCTCAGCTTTGTTATGGGGGAGGGGATTTTGGCAATGTGAAGTAGGACAAATAGGGAGTGATAAATGCCATGAGTGGAGGTGCTCTTACAGAAGTACAGGGTGAAAGTCTCCTGAGGGGATCATGGAGCTGGTAGAACATCTGCAGTGGGCTTGCAGGAACTTCCCCACAGGAAAGGCAGTCTTGATGGGGATCCTGAGTAGAACATAGTGAATTTATTGGAGGCCAGGAAGCTGCTGAAAATCGCTGAGCCAGAAAACAAGAATGGAAGGACCTGTTTGTAAGACACAGTGAAAAAGGAAAGATTTGTTTGCAAACCTTTTTTTTTTTTCTTTGTCTCACCATATTACACTTAACTGGACATGCAAAAGTCCCTTGTTTTAGTGTGTATTTTAATAAATCATTGACACTGCAATCCATTTTAGTGTCTTTAGTCACTTTTAAAGTAAGAGTACAACAGTTCCTACTTCAGAGTTATGTCCAGCTGAAAGCCTGTCACAGTAATTTTTCAGTAACCCTCTATCCTGTCCTGCTTGCTTGCACAAGGGCAAGTAGCAATAGGTTTACAGAACCTATTATCTCCTTCTGCACTGCTTTAGTGCACTGCCTAAAGAAATAAAGGAACTCTTTATGACTCTCAGTATTTATTTGGGTTTTACTGTGCAGAAATATAACCATCAGGCTTTTATATGGATAGGAATAAACTTAACTGCATGAAAAGTCACATACATAAAGAGAATCTTAGCAGGGATGCAGAAATGTTTAGAGATTCTTACTGATATATGCCTGTTCTTTGAATTAGATGAATGCAGACTCTGAATCTTAAGAATGACTGAACTGTAAAAGATAATGGACACCTTTTAGTGCCAGAGGAAATCACTGACCTGTAATCCTGTGAAAATTCTGCAAGTGTGGCTTAGATCATAGATTCATCAACAGTGATGATATTAAAAATAGATTACTTTAGAATAGGAAAAAAAATCATCTAATCAGCTCTTGAGATCTCAGTCCAAGACCTGTAATGTTCACAAAAGTTGAGGAAGAGAAGAGAATGCTGGGTCCCAAATCTGTCATTTGTGCTGCTAGCGTTTCATGTGCGCACTCTTTGAAGATGTTACAGTGAATTCAACTGTATGAATCTAATAACAGGCGTGTCACTTGGTCTCACTATACTGAAAATGATCTTTCTTGCAAAGAAGTCTGAAACAGCAATATATTCAAAGATATATAGTAGATGGATAAATTCAAAGTTATTTACAAAAAAGAAGCAGAAACCTCATCTGCAGTGCAAGTAAAAGGAATGTCATGGTTATTGAATCAGCATTTTTGCAATCCGTCACCAAAGGGAAGGAAGAGAGAAATTGAGGTTGGAACTCTCTCTGCTTAATATATGCAGTTAAGTGTACTGAAATATGAAGTGCCTAGCAAAGTTCTAGGCCAAACATAATGCCAAAGTTCTTTATTCTTTTAATGGTAAGGGTATTTGCATTTGGACATTCTGTGAATATAACTTAAATACCTAAACTTAACAAACAGTTCTTATACCTGAGATCCTGAAATCAACCAGCCTCTTTCCATTGCAAAGAATATAAGTAGCTCATATGCTAATTGTAGGAGGGTTGGTTCATATAAGCTGAAGGTAGAAGTTGGGTACTCAATGTAGACTGAGGAGATTTCACCAAGCCTTTTTTATGTAAATCTGGACTGCTCGTTCTACTGATAAACAAACCAGGAGGGATAGAAAACAAAGAAAGAAGAGTATCTCTGACAACAGATTGTTTGCTTGGAGAAGAGTCTGTTCTGAGCAGACCTGGGCCAAAGGCAGCAGGTTTAGCTTGCTCAATAATCATAGAATCATAGAATAGTTATGGTTGGAAAGGACCTTAAGATCATCTAGTTCCAACCCCCATACGCTAAAGCTTTGCACTGGTCAAGAAAGGAGATTTCGTTTGGGAAGCAGAATTTCAGGAGTAGGTGGTAGAGTTGTTCCTAAGCTCTCACCACTGAGAGAGATGTGCCAGCTAATAGCTAAGAGCAAAACTGAGTTAGCTGACTGCTAACTACTGAGAATATTTTAAATATTTTATATTTACTATTTAAAAATATAAATTCCTATTCTTAATGAACTATTTAACATTTTCTTTAGTTAAATGAAAACTTCAAGTTACAGAAATGATCTTTAACACTGAGCACTTTCCTGCTCAAGGAACAGCACAAGTTTCAGAATGCAGCAGTGTGCAGGCTTGCTCTAGATGTGGTTTCTGAGCAGTCTCAGGAGCTGGGGTTTACTTTCTTGCAAAGCTGTAGGAGTCAGTTTGAGGTCTAACAATGCCAGTGGAGAGCAGTTGCCCTTAGTGAATTAGTATAAACCGCACACACAAGAATGCTATTTCTCATCCAGGAATTAAATCACAGATATCATACATTTCTTTCAATAAAATGATACCTGTGTCATCCCTGTCATGTCACATATGGCAATTGGACTTCAAAAGAACTGATGCAGACAGGATGACTGGAAGCGATAGATACATTTAACACTTCAGCAAGTACTGACAAACTCTAGGTATCTGTCTTCTGGAAGAAAACTGGAAAAGTTTTAAAGAACATGTAAATTTTAGGGCATGTTAGAGTAGGTTTTGTGCTTTCTAAATAGGCCAAGTAAACTGTAATTTCAAAATCCATTAATAAAACGTGGGACTGTAGAAGAGAGAGAAGTCTCAAAAGAAACAAATAATAGAAAATGAAAAAAAAATTTCTTTATATTTAACTTATTCAACTGAAAGGACAGGAGAAGAGCAGAAAACTCTCTTAAATTTTTACAGGGCGTACCTAAGCTAGGAATCCAGTTGATAAGCCCTTGCAGATGGTGATTTTAATATCAGATGGCTTAATGACTAAAGTAAGTAAAGCAAACAATATATTTAATTAAAGTATAACTGTAACATAACATATAGAATGTGTTATAGAATAGTGATTATTTCTTTTGTGTATGTACTGGTATGAGAATTTTGCCATAAAGGTGTTCTGTTAATAAGCACTCTTTTATTTTCACCTATTTTCTATACACTGTAACTGCCTTTAGATGGCTATAGAGTGTAATATGTATGACTTAAAAGGATGACTTTTAAAAGTGTCACAGCATGATACAGTCATTTGGGCCAAGATCTTTTTTCTTATTCTGTCTCCAGAATATTATGTTCTTATTCTGTAATTAAGTTCTGTTATTCCGTTCTTATTTTTTTTTTTTTGGAACTCTGTGTCTAAAGGGCACACGAACTAACCACTTTCAAATAATTTTCATCTATTTAAGGGTTCCTGTAGTCTTCCACATTTCATTAGCAATAGCCTTCATGGTTCCTTTTCTTGAAGATAATATGGCTGCCTCTGCAGCTTTGGAAGTGCAGCCCCGTGTCTTTGATTTTCTGCAATACTGCTTGAAAGATGGAAATGTCAAGCTGGATGACAGCTAATGAGCCAAGTGTTCAATAGTTCATCACCTTGGTTTTACCAGAAATCATTTAGCAACAAATTTGAGATAATTGGTAGAATGAGATCACTTGCCTTTTCTGGTAGAAGAGATGACACTAGTCAGAATGGCAAATCATACTGGTTAAATTTGTCTTTCATGAAGTATTTTGTGAAAAAAAAAAAACCAAAAACCCAGATCCATGGTGGATGAATTTGTGACAAACGCTGCTGATCATTGCATCTTTGCTCCCATTGAGGAGTCAGAAGTCTGTTGTCAGTTACTGCTGATGACTGAATTTGTTGTTTGGTAAGGATTTAAACATGCCTTTCACTGTAAGACTATGATGAATCCTTCAGAGCTTTTCAATGCTTATGGTGGAAACCTGTAGTTCCATCTCAGATCAGCAGGAAAACAGGATTTTGGTGCAATGCTGAGCATCCATCCTTTTCTACTGACAGAACAGTAAATCTTACTCAGTACCAAGACTAATATGGTTCCTAATGGGACGATATCATAATCTTCTTAAGTGAATAAGCAGAGTCTGCATATCTTGTCAGTTTTATGGCCACAGCACATTTTGGGAGAGGCTATAGAGTTCAGCTCATACACAATTACAAGTAAATGAGGTAGTTGAACTGAAATTCTGTTGAGGTACCTTAATCAAAATATAAAAATATTATTGTCTTACTACTTTTGCCTGACATTGTTCATAATTTTCTTTGGAAAGCAGCCATGGATTTCACACAGTGAATAATGCGTGGAAAAAAATATTTTCATGAAAAAGGCTAGGCAAGCCTAGCTAAAACAAAATAATTGGAAAAGCATACCGGTAGAAAATTATACTTTAATATAGGCTGTTCCATGCACTTTCTTGTACACTGAGGCCTGATAGTGAACTTTTTTCTGGTTTTATAAGATGGAAGCTTTATGCATAATTATCACAAATGTGTTTTTCATCACCATTTCGTTCTTCACAAAACCCATGGTGTTTTTACTATGTAGAAATACAAGAATATACATCAAAGGCAATGAGATTACATTACAGTAGTTTCTGTTCTCTGGTATGGCAGCAATCCTCAATTACTCATAGCAATCAGAAAAAATATCTATGTAAGAGAAAAGCTTTAGAAGGAGTATCCTGGGTTCCTGTTTTAACTTCCCTATAAATCCAGGCTATTAGATCACAGAACCTAATTTGTAAATTTGATGGCTTATTTTCAACTATAAAGTTCTACTTTTTGTATTGTGACCTAGGAGAGGGAGAAAGACCGGTGCAAAATTTTGAGTATGAATTTCAATAAATTTTCTAACAGTTCTTATTTGATTGATACATCACTTCTTACCTTGAGATTAATACTTTCAAGGACAAATATCATTGTCACATCAATAACTTCAAAAACTTGATGTAATGATGGTTGAACAGAATGAAAGGTGTCTCACAGTCTGTGAAATGTTTGCCAGTTGATTTGCTAAAATTCTGAAATCAGAGAGACATAAATTTCTATTCTCCTTTGTTATGTGACTTGTTAACATAGCATCAGTGGCCTAGATCAATATGCAGTATTTTATAGATTATTCTAAGAAGTTTGAACACTTGTATTAAAATATATTCTTTGGCCAGATCTAGACACTCTAGGTGAACACTGGAAAGGAAGAGAATAGGGCATAAATCCAGGGTTCACAGAAGTAAATGAAGTGCCTAGTGAATAATTATGGTCAATTAATTGCCTATCTTTTGCTTAAATTATATTTGATTAATTTGTTAAAGATGGTGACAAGCTTCACCAAGACAGAGAGGTCAAAACAGGTGCTGTCAGTATTGTAATGACAGGTATTTGCCATAACCCCTTCCTCCTCCCTGCCTACCACAGTATTTCTCAGAGGAAGAAACAGAATCAACATTCACACCCATATCCTGAGAGAAATGAGAGTGAGGGGAGGAATAAATGAGCAGCTGTATGGTACTTAGTTGCCAGCTGGAGTTAAACCACGACAGTGCTTTAAGTTACTGGCTGCTGGATTAAGAGGAGTGTCACCATATTCCCAGTCAGGTGATGTATTAAGCCCGTTGATGAAGTTTAGACTGGGATTCTGAGATCGGCTCCTGATTGTGAGATAACTAGAATACACCTTGTGTGGATTGTGTGGGGCTCTGCTGTGACCTGGGTGCTGTGCATCTCAATGCTAGTTGAATTCTGGGATGATAGGTATAAACAGTAGTAGAAGATGTTTTAGAATATTATACTTAAATATATCTTGAAGTTGTTTGGGATTCAGTTAGACTACACAAAAGCTGAAGCTTTGGGGGAAGGAGGTGTATTTTCATATGAGTATTTGTTTTACCTAAACATCTGAAAAGAAAGTTATGATTTAATGGGTTGGAATTTTTTTGTTTGTTTGTTTCATAGAATCATAGAATAGTTAGGGTTGGAAAGGACCTTGAGATCATCCAGTTCCAACCCCTCTGTCATGGGCAGGGGCACCTCCCACAAAACCATGTCACCCAAGGCTCTGTCCAACCTGGCCTTGAACACCGCCAGCGATGGAGCATTCACAACTTCCTTGGGCAACCCATTCCAGTGCCTCACCACCCTCACAGTAAAGAGCGTCTTCATTATGTCTAACATAAACTTCCCCTGTTTATATTTAAACCCATTGCCCCTTGTCCTCTCACTACAGTCCCTCATGAAGAGTCCCTCCCCAGCATCCCTATAGGCCCCCTTCAGTTATTGGAAGGCTGCTATGAGGTTTCCACACAGCCTTCTCTTCTCCAGGCTGAACAGCCCCAACTTTCTCAGCCTGGCTTCATGCAGGAGGTGCTCCAGTCCCCTGATCATCCTTGTGGCCCTCCTCTGGAGTTGTTCCAACAGTTCCATGTCTTTTTATGTTGAGGACACCAGAACTGCACACAATACTCCAAGTGAGGTCTCACAAGAGCAGAGTAGAGGGGCAGGATCACCTCCTTTGACCTGCTGGTCTCACTCTGTTTGGTGCAGCCCAGGATATGGTTGGCTTTCTGGGCTGCAAGCGCACACTGCCGGCTCATGTTCATTTTCTCATCGACCAACACCCCCAAGGTGGTTGAAATCCCCCATGAGAGCAAGAGCCTGCGAGCATGAGGCTGTTCCTATCTGTCTATAGAGTGCTTCATCCACAGATTCCTCTTGCTCAGGCGGTCTGTAACAGATCCCCACAATAATGTCTCCCATCACTGTTCTTCCTTTAAGCATGACCCACTGTTGTGGTTTTAGCCCAGCTGTAACTCACGCAGTTTGCTCACTCACTCCCTGCTCTTTCTTCCTCCCAGCTCCAGGGGGGATGGGGAGGAGAATCAAAAGAATGTAACTCACATGGGTTAAGGTAAGAACAGTCCAGTAACTAAGGTATAACACAACACCACTACTGCTACCACCAATAATAATAATGACAAGGAAAACAACAAGGGAAGAGAATGCAACCGCTCACCACCAATACCCAGCCTGACCATGCAGTGAACCCACTCTTCCGGGTCCCTGCCTCCAGTTTTTGCATCCTGGGCATGACATGCTGTGGCATGGAATACCTCTTTGGTTAGTTTGGGTCAGGTGTCCTGTCTCTGGTTCCTCCCGGCCTCCCCTCCTCCCTGGCAGAGCATGACGTTCTCAGAAAGTCCTTGGTCAGACTAAACATTTGAGCAGTAACTAAAAGCATCATTGTTATCAGTGCTGTTCCCAGGCCAAAAATCAAAAAGCACAGCGCTGCACCAGCTACCAAGAAGGAGAAAAATGACTGCTGTTGCTGAACCCGGGACACCCACAAAATCTTTATTGACTGCTAAATAGAGAGCAGTCAATAGAATTTGGTTGAGTTTTGGTTTAGAGTTTGGTTGTTTTTCTCCTTAAATCAAGAAAATGTACGTGATCTCATCTCTGAGGTTGTCAGGATAGGTTTGGGCACAGTGATAAAGGAGAAATCATGAGTTTGAAATGGAGAATGTTGATATTAATAAGAGCTGTAAAAACTATCAAGCTACTATATTATATAACTGGCTAATGGAGGGGGAGGAAGCATTGTATTCAAAAGAAAGCATAGGTATATGTCCAACAGGATTTCTCAAACATTTGATCTATGACCCATCTGGTTTTATCAGCGGTCAGGGCACAGAAAGGAAGACTTCTGTCAAGGAAAAAATCTGGTGAAACACACCTGTGAGACATTACCAATCTATAGGAAGACTGGCAACAATAATGCAAAAAAGTTCCAGAGGAATGGAGGAATAGAACTAGAATGAGAATTATTAGGGACTGTTAATAAAAAGCTAACAAGAATTTTTACTATATAGTGAGAATTCATCACATGGAAGAAACAGAGACAGAAGTCTGGATTTAGTATTCCATCAGAGAATGGTTGTGAATTGCTAAATTGATCGGGCTTTGAAAAAGACAAATACAGTCCTAGGAAGTTTCAGCTGAAGTATTTCTGGTAGAAAGGTGAATAATCCCTACAATTCACAACTCTCCAGACAGCAAAAGGCCGTTTAGGAAGGCTTTGGGAAATAACATTCGTACAATGGTTTCTTTGCATCCCATATATATCAAAGAGAGAGTTTCTCTGACAACCCAGAATAACTTTTCAAGCTATGTCAGGGTGCAGTCAGTGAGATCAAGATTTATATCAACAACCTGAATAAAGCCCAGTATGGCCTGATGGAACCAAATCCATATGTTTCATAAATCCTTGAAAAAACAGATAGAACAAGCATCTGATTTTGGAACTTGTGTAACTCAATTAAGATAGTCACATATAAGTCATTTGATATCCATGAAATCTGTACATGGCTGTCTGGAGTGATGTGTGCCCTTCTAGAGTGGCAGCTGGAGCCAATATTCCTGTGTGGGGACAACTGAATCATAGAATCATAGAATAGTTAGTGTTGGAAAGGACCTTAAGATCATCTAGTTCCAACCCCCCTGCCGTGGGCAGGGACACCTCCCACTAAATCATGTCACCTGAGGCTCTGCCCAACCTGGCCTTGAACATCTCCAGGGATGAAGCATTCACAATTTCCTCGGGCAACCCATTCCAGTGCCTCACCACCCTTACAATAAAGAACTTCATCCTTATATCCAATCTAAACTTCCCCTGTTTAAGTTTAAACCCATTGCCCCTTGTCCTCTCACTACAGTCCCTCATGAAGAGTCCTCCCCAGCATCCCTATAGGCCCCCTTCAGATACTGGAAGGCTGCTATGTGGTTTCCACACAGCCTTCTCTTCTCCAGGCTGAACAGCCCCAACTTTCTCAGCCTGTTTTCATACGGGAGGTGCTCCAGACCCCAGAAGCAGAATTTCAGTTCCAGGTTTGGCCATCTAATGTTCTTCATAGTCAACAGAGGTAATCGAAAGTTTGGAGGTCTGTTTAGCTCACTGATTCCATATGTCTTTTTTTTAGAGAGGAAGTGTATTAGACTTTATTGACTTGATTGACTGGATGTTTCATGACTTGAAGGGAAGTAAGAAATGTCATGCACATGGATACTTCTGCATTCAGGATGTTTAGATATCTGCATCTAGAGGTGAACTGTACTGTAATAATCACATTCAAAAAAAATCACAAGCTTTAGGAATGAACAATGCTTATATCTTTTTTCATTTGTCTGAAATTCAGGAGCAGATTGCCTGTGAGTTTTTTGGAATTATAGATTAAATGTTTATGTTCATGACGAATGAGAAAATGCTTAGAAAGGGCATCAGTGACTGTTAAATTTCTATTTATATTTTCTTATTCTTTTTTAGACACTTTACATGAAAAGAAAAAATATTAGTGAAATGATAGTGCAAATTGTGAAATAGCAGTAGCAGAGAAGGGATCTCTCAGGCAAGTTCAGTTTAGGAAAAACTTGCAATGGCATAGTCATACAATTGCTGTGATGTCAGATGAAATGTTTTTTCCTCTGATGTTCAGGACAAGGAAAGATGTCACTGCACAAACATGGATTTATGAGTGTGACTAATACAGAGGCATGGAGTTCTTTTCTTCAAATTAATGCTGACATATCCAAAGCTTAAACCCATGCTCAGGTGAGGTAGATGCAATTGTGCAGGAACCTAGGCATTCCATTCACATCACCATTGTGTCTGTCCCTGTTCAGGATGCTACTCTAACATTTGTTGCTCGCTCTTTTCTCTCAACACTGAATGTTTTTGAAAACTATAATAATTTCAATTTTATCTTCTTAAAAGTCATTATTCTTCTGGCTTTATTTTCTTTATCCACATGGGCTTTTTTTCTGCCCCTAATTCTCAGGTTTTATTTTTCTGTCACCCTTCATGGACTTTCTTTTTTCCTGATTTTATTAAAACTTTTGGACAGTCTAGATTGTGAAGACTGTAAATGTGCGCCTGCAAAGAAAAAGAGCAGGGGTGGTGAGAATGTGCTTCAAAAGCAAGATCATTTAGTATAGCATTTCTAGGTGCATTTGTTATTCAGAAATATAAAGAAGGAAGATGTGCTGTGCTGTATGGTACCCCAAGTCAGTGACAATCAAAGAACAGAATCCAAGGTGTTAAATAGTTTAGGACAACACCAGAATTCATTTTAACCTTTGCTTGCTTCCCTTGCTCTTTCTTTGATGGTATTTCAGAGCTACAGTTTAAATCCACTGGAGTTACTTGCAAACATGGACATTAATTATACTTCATTTCTGTTTCTAAGCTCTCCCCTTTCCCTTTCCCTTTCCCTTCTGCCCACTGCAGGAATGAGAAACATGCTTTTTTAATGAAAGATGAGATTCTGATCTCATTATGTTAGTCCAAAAACTGATGCCCTAATCTCAGACCTATAGTGCGTGTGTTAATCTGGTCTTGCTTTTGACTTTTGTGTTTGTTTTATTTCTTTAATAGGAAAGCTGTGTTTTGACATGATTTGCAAAACATGAAAAAGCCGCTGCTACTGCTTAATTTCTTTTTGTTCATGCATTTTAATTTTCTACCCTTCAGCTCATAAATGTAAGAACTTTTGAGTTCTTTTCTCAGAGCTTTGTTGCTTTTGTTGTTTTTTTTTTTGTTTGTTTGTTTCTTTGGGATATTTGTGGTTTGTTTTTTTAAAGTAAGGTCAAATAATTAGCAGGATTTTGACAAATTTACACAGTTCCACCATTTTTCATTTAAAAATTGTTTTTCTTGCTATGGATTAACTTTTTTTTTTCAGACTGCACCATTTGTGTTTGTGTTTGAAGAAAGCTTTTCATCTACTGCGATGTGTACCTGATACTGATCACAAATAATAAATCAAACGAATAAACTTCTTCCCTTACAGTTGGTTGTCTTATCAAATGCTGAAAATTTGGATCAGTAAAGTTTTACAGAAATTATGCTGTGCTTATCACTGGCAAGAATCTTTCAGATTTAGCAGCCACTTTTGTCTTAATGATATACACTGTTTCTAAAAACAAACACAGCAGGTTGGGGGATATTCACAACTATATTTTTGTATCTCTACAGGCACCTAAATGAGCAAGTTTAGTTCCCTGAACTAAATAGGACTAGTAATGTGAGCTAAATTCTTCTCTGTAAACCTGCCTGAACACGTGGATGTGACACTGCCACAAATCCAGGAGGTTTGGCTTCTTTTTCTAACTCAAACACCTTTGGTCACTTCAGTTCCTTTCTGCTCTCATCTTACTGGTTTTGTTTGCTTATTTAAGCTGCATTTTTTATAATTTTTCTTTTCTCCTTTTTTTTTTTTTTTTTTGTTTCCCCCCCCCCCCCCCCCCCCCCAAATATGACTGTCCTTTTCCAGGAGATTTTTTTAGTGTTTAGAACACACATAAGAGCAGGAGGGACACCTGAGCTAACAGCCCATGGAAGAGTTGGAAGAGTATAGCAACAGTACCATAGCACTGTGCTACGTAAGAAACTTGAGTTGTTCACATCCCAGGTAAGACCTGGAAAGATTAAGCTACTGTGTAGAGAGGAGCAACAGCACCACCACCAGGTGCTGAGAGAAAAGAACAGTTTTAGAAGGTTCAACCTTGATGAAGCTAGAGTGAACCAAAATGGAAGGAAATGCCAGCGGGTAGTTCTGGCTTACTCCTGCACTCAGCCTTTCTTTATTGGCTACTGGTACCTCTGGCAGCTGACTCTGTAGCTACTGTGGGTTTGTAAGTAACTTAGTTTTGAAAGGCTTAAGATCATGTGGATTCCTCCTCCTAGGCATGAATGTGGGCATATTATGGAGGCCTAGTGTTCTCCTGGGCATCTAAGGTTTTGCAAAGTGTTATCTCACTTTGTGGGTTTCCTAATTCTTTATACACACACACACACACACACACACACACACACACACACACACACATTTTATGCAACCAAGTATTTTGGGCTGTTTTTAAGTCCTGATGCCTAGAACTTCAAAATGATATTGTAACCTGAAAGATAAAGTAACATTACAAATTAGGTTTTAAGATGGGAAGAGTCACTCTCAATAGAGAAAATTGTAGTAGCACATAAATCCTAAATGTCTGGAATCATGGTACTCCAGACTTTCTCCCACTATCAGCTTTACCCTTGCTACTATTCTGTTTGCTCTTTAGCTTCACAGTAAAATTCAATTTCTTCTTCCTTCTTCCACTACTTTTGCTGCAGTTTGTCTCTCACCACCTTCTTTTCTCCCTTTCTCTTCCTCTTTTCAGCATCCTGCTAATGCCTCTGTTCATTTCAGCAGTCTCTACTGATGAACTGACTGTCAGATTTATTCCCTGAATGCTCCAGACGGATCTATTCCACAGAGCCAGCTATCATCAGTATGTTCTCAAGTCCTGCATGCTGTGTGCCAAAGTATAATCTTTGCAAAAAATACCATTCTGCTTTATGTTTTAAATAAAGAGTAGAAAAGGCAAAGGACCGTCAGAGATCTGCCGGTTTCACTGAGGCAGTCTTAAATATTAGCAGAATGCTTCCTGGACTTGATTTGATGACATTTACCCTTTTTTCATCCAGAAGTTTTAGAAACTGCCATGCTTTTTTGGGCATAGAGCTTCACTTTACACAGAAAGTTACAGCACATCCAGTGATGCAGAAAGAGCACACTATTTTTAGGGGTTTTTTAAAGTTTGAGTCTTCTCAGTTTGCTTTCCTAAATGTAAAGTACTTCAGTATTAGCGCTGCCGTTACCCATTGCCAACAGTATCTGTAACAGCACTACTAGTTTGACCTTCAGATACTGCAACTTTCAGGATGTAACCAAAGCCATCTTTTTTCTGCAAGTTACCATCATTCTGTGGACCTTGGGTTTTTTTTCATTTTTATCTTTGTTCCTTTCACTTTGATGATTGAACTTATGATCTTACAGACTAATACAAAAGTGATGCAATGAATTGCTTATAGTGCCTTTATCACTGAAATAGAGACAGTTTCATAGAAGAACAGGCTAGATTCATGATATAAATTATCAAGATTCCTTTCCTTTTGTCATATAAAAAAAAATTCCAGTAATTCAACTCTTTTGTTGTGTCTCAGGCTTTTCAGCATTTATTTCCATCCATTGCTGCAGCACCTACAACTTTCATTCTTCATGAAAGCAGAACAGACACATTTAAAATTGTACTTGATAACTCTGTAGTTGATGTCTGAAATTTTTGGAGCTGTCTTTGAGATATGAATATCCAGCTTCCAACATAACAACTGGTCATGAGGCTTTTTCAGAACTACCTGTAGTTTTACAGATACCAGTCTATATGAATGAGAAAACTCAGCTCTTATGCTGAAGTTTCAGAGCAGGTTGGCGGTTCTTGAACAGAAAGACACCACTTGGGGTTTATTTCACATTTTTCCTTTAATCCATAGCTTTGGACAGCTTATTGAGGTGATTAATGGAGAAGGACTGTCTGTCAATTTGGTTTCTGAAGCATCTTTCTTTGATGTTTACTTTCTCTGATAAAAAGAGAAGATAGATGACTGGGTTGCTAACTTGGGGCTGCTCACAAGGTGCCTAGAATTACACTGCTGTGGTGGCAAAGTGTTTTTCACTGTACAGTGTTTTGTGCCCAAATTAACTTCAGCTTTTGAATCAGTACAAGGTGTTGTGGTTTAAGCAGTAAATCATGCAGCCTGTTCTCTCACTCACTCCCCTCTCTTTCTTCCCCCTGCTCCCAGGTGGATGGGGAGGAGAATCAAAAGAATGCAACTCCCACAGGTTGAGATAAGAACAGTTTAGTAACTAAAGTATAACACAAATCACTACTGCTACCACCAATAATAATAATGACAAGGCAAATACAAGGAAAGAGAATACTGCTCACCACCCGATACCAAGCCCCACCCTGCAGTGCACCCCCACCCTTCCGGGTCTCTGCTCTCTGCTTTACATCCTGGGCATGACGTGCTGTGGCATGGAATACCTCTTTGGTCAGTTTGGGTCAGGTGTCCTGTCTCTGCTTCCTCCCTGCTTCCCCTCCTCCCTGGCAGAGCGTGAGACTCAGAAAGTCCTTGGTCAGACCAAGCAGTAACTGAAAACACTGGTGTTATCAGCGCTGTTCCCAGGCCCAAAATCAAAAACACAGCGCTGCACCAGCTACCAAGAAGGAGAAAAATGACTGCTGGTGCTGAACCCATGACACAAGGTCACGTTACAGCACTGAACCACAATAGTAATAATAACACTGAAATTTAATCTTTGCTTAAGGAGAGGTACCCACTTAAAAAAACAGTCTTTCATTAGATCAAGAAAAGATAAATAGTAAGCATACAAAGAGCCTCCTCTTCAGAAACTAGTGTCAGGCACAGCACTGATTTGTCAGAGATGTGAACAAGCTGACTGGTTCTGTCTTTTGCGGTTCAAATGACATGATAGCTGAGCTTCTTATAACCTCACCAAATCGTGCATATGCTCTAGACATTCATATGGGTCTGTGATTTACAAAACTTGATTGCTACATGTATATTAAAGAATTTGAGAGTTCCTACAAACTTTAATAAATAATTAATTGATGATAATCACTGTCATTTGGTAGAAATAGAGCCCTCTAACTGAGCTCCTTAGAGTGAGAGGGCCAGAGCTACCACACTATATTTGCTGTCTAATACCGACAGAATGTGTGAAAAGCACCTTTGCTTAGCATTTTACTAAAGAAGGAGGGTGGAAAATTGCATTATTTTATGTTGGAAAGGACTAATTCCATTCTAGAGCTTCTCTACAGCCACCCCTGTGAATAGTGTAAGGCTGACACATTTGGTGCCAACATGCCTACACTTTGTAATTCCTTTACTATTAGCTCTCCTACACAACTCTTCAGAGATGGTTCTAGGATCATCATAATTTTCACTTGCCACACATAAGATAATGTATTTCCTTCTTCCATCATCATAGAAAAATGAAAAATTCTTTTGGGAAGAGTGATAAACAATGTTCAGTATGGTTAATAGCTTAGTTAATTGTTTTGATTAGCTCTGGATCTTTGCAATGGAAGAGAATATTATCTCTGCATAGCACTCCATTTAACATTGACAGCATATTCACCTATTAGTGTTCAGTGTAATTTAGTTAAGTGTGGCTGAGCTTTTTTCTTCTACAATCAAAGCTGAATAGATGGCACTAGAGATATTTGCAAGAACTTTTGTCTGCCTCAGGCTCTGCAATAGAAAGCAGCCATAAATTCAGCTCAGCGGGCAGCTTATGGGTCCATCCTATAGAATCTTTATGATGCTACTTTGCTAACAGTGCCTTACTCGGGATGAACACTTGAGGATGAGGAAATGAACCAGGTTATTCCTGATTCTCTGAGCACCAAAACAGGGGAAAACAACAATAACAACAAAATTGCACCAGATCAGGGGTTCTGGAAGGCCAGGGCAGCCATAGGGGTTTATGAGAGCAGCTCAGCTGTCTAAAACTTGGTTTTTTTTTAATTGCGTTTTTCTATCATAGTTTATGTCAGTCTGAATAAGTTATACAAGATGGGAACATGATATAGGGAGGGAAAAAAGGAAAAAAATTCAGCACTTCAATGCACGAAACCCCCATGCACTTAGCACTCACATTGTTTCTGTCCATTACAACATTGATTTTACAGGACTGCAATTTTTATACATAACCCTATTATAAAAAGGCAGGTTATGAGACTGTCCTTTTAAAAGTCCTTATTCCTCTGAAAGAGTTCAGAAGGAAACAGAATTCAAATGTGTATAAATATATATATATCTTTTCCTAAATTTATTTCAGCCTTCAGAGTACCATGTCTGAATTAATCTAGACCACTGACGAAAAGAAATTTGTTACTGAGGCAGGGAGGTGGGCTATTCTGAGGATATGTCAGGTACCATGGAGGGTTTATGATGACTGCTGCAATTGTAATTCAGAATATTCTCTGTTTTTTCTGGTCTTCACTGCTTTTTCATATTACCATGAAGTCTAAGTTGTGGAAGTAATGAAATACGGAGGGTATGATTATTTTCATTAAGTGTCTTATCTTGACTTTGTACTTGAGATGAATCAAAACCAAAAAGTGTAATAGCCATGTTAAGACAGCTGAACTTAAAGTACTCACACCTGAAGAACAGCCTGCATATGTTTCCTGATTTGATAGAGTGGATGCCCTTAGCCCTGTATCACTGACATCTATAATGCATTTTGGCTTGTTCTGGTCTTACGAAAATAAACATTGGTTTATTTATGTTGTAACTTTGATTCGCTGTCAATTCAGAAGGCAATACAGAGAAATTTATACTTCTGTGTACAATTTTTAGTTTTGTTTCAGTTTTTATCTTTGATAACAAATTCTTTTGCTTCCCTGTACCCATCACAATCTCTCAAATATGTGCTGCATTAAAAAAGACAATACAAACTAACACTGTAGTGTAAAGGAGAAAATACCATGATACTTTGGCTTTGACAGCCATATTTTCCAAATCTCAAGTGAAAGTGAAGCATAGCATGCTTCACATGACACTCCATCATTAAATAAAAAGTTCTAATGAAAATAATTGAGCAGTGACTGCCCTCTCTGTGTCACTTCCGTATGGCCCATTAATTCTGGCAAGTCTGTGTCAGAGTTGTCATTATCAAGTTCACAAAGATAATCATACATTAATCCTACATCAGTAGCTCATTATTTTTAAATTCAGCTTATTTTATGACCAAGAGGTTGACTTACAGGATCTAATAGGGAGATTCTTGGGTTTTAATGAGTGAAAAATTTTACTTTAGAGCTGAGGGAAAGATGACAGAGTTCTGAGAATACATATTAATAATGCTATTCTTAGCACTTAATAATTAGAAATTTCTTAAAAAGAAAAATATCAACTTTCTTCTTTCTTTTTTTGTTTGGACTAGAGAAATAACCCAAAAATATAATCAAAAGATTTGTAGGAATTAAAGCTGAAGACATTTCAGCAACAATTCAATAACAGCTGAACTGTCTGCTGAATGGGTTATTGACATTAAAGTGTGTAAATGGCTGGGATTGCTGTTTATTTTACTGAACCTGGTAGATGAGATGTGTGTCATACAAAGGCTAGCTAAAGTACAGCTAGTAAATCAGCTAAACTCAGGAAGTCTAGTACTGATGCAGTCATCTTTTCTGAAGTGTACTTTAGTTAAAATTAAACTTCTCAGAATGGGAAGACTTAAGAGGTGATATCGCATCATTGCTCAGTTTCTGAAAGGCAGTTGCTACTGGATTTCTACTGAAGAGTTGTTTAGGAGGTATAAAATAAGTTTCATGGTGGTAGCTTTTTCATTCGATGCTACCTGTAGATAAGAATAATGTGTGTATATATATGTAGATAGATTAGATAGATAGATAGATAGATAGATAGATAGATAGATAGATAGATAGATAGTGGGTTTGGGTTCTTTCCCAGAAAACTGCTAGGAACATATCTAGGATAAATTTCTGGGGAGCAGCAGGAGTAGCCCTGATGCTTCTGCTCTCCCACAGTTCCCAAGCACTGTGAGCAGAGCCAAGGGGTTGCAGTAGCAAGTCACATCTGCCCAGGCACTTGGGTACTGTTCAAGGTCAGTCCTGGAAGTGCAGTCACTAGATATGTTCCAGGCACCACTACAGAAACAATGGGGATGGAAGCTGGGCCAAAATGGGGCTTCTGGGCCTCTGGGGCGGGATGGACCCAGGAAAGGCTAGTCAGGTCCTGACAGCAGCAGTCATGAATAGATAAAGGCAACATGTCAAGATGCTGCTGTGAGGTGACTTACATCAATACAGCTTAACTTTTGTAGCCTCCCAAAAGAGGGTGGCTGCATCCCAACAGAATATGGTACCCCACAGGACCAGGCATTATTAGCCCAGGCTAAACATTTAATAGTATGGATGACTACACGCTAATGTTTAGGCTAGAAAACCATCCCTGTTTCATTTCTAATATAAATATGTCCACAAGAAATCTACTTCAGTAACATTATTTTAGATTCAAAATGTGTGCAATTGAAATCAGCAACTCAGCCTGGAATCCTGCAGAGAGAAATTAGATATCCTAATGGCATGCTTTTGTAGATAAGAAAAATTCAGCATGGTTCCTAAGTGTTGAATTCATTCCTTCAGATGAAGATTATGGTCAGCATTGATCAATGGGTTATTTAAGGAAAATATCAGATTAGATATGGTCTTCCTTTAAGAAAACCTTTTGAGAAACTTGAGCTATCTATTAAAAAAATAAGGTATTTTTAAAGTGATTTAAAATAAATTAAATCCATCTCCTGCTTTAAAACTCTGGTTTTATGTGTGAGTGCATATCTACCTGTCTGTCCAATTATATAGATGCAGATCTGTGTAAATTTACTCTAGCAACTCAGACATCTTATTCTTCTGTTTACTGTAATGACAATCAAATGCACGTATTCAAATTTGATGAATGTATTAGCAAGTTATTAGCATTGTGGAGCTAAGCACAATGAAATAGACATCTCTGTTTCACCTGCTAAGCCTGCCTAAGGCTGAAGGGACTTAGTTGGATTGGTCTCTTCCTAAAAGCAGCATTAAGTTGGATGCTAAGAGTTGTAAAATGCCTTAACAAGAAGCAGCTCACCTAAAGCAATAATACAAGCATCTTGGTAAGTAAATAATCTTATTAGACTGCTTCTTAAAAGGTGATAATTCTATTGCACAGTGATTACCTGAAGCAAATGGTCAGCGAGTACTGTTTTGTGTATCTTCTATGTTTCTGTGGGATTCCCAACTATGTTCCATACATCATTACAG
Organism: Ara ararauna; assembly: GCA_028858755.1. Lineage (NCBI taxonomy): Eukaryota > Metazoa > Chordata > Aves > Psittaciformes > Psittacidae > Ara > Ara ararauna. Next base: position 146,742,083 of record CM054376.1, read on the forward strand.
AATAACTATACTAGGTTAACTGTGATCTTGATATAGTTTATTTTAAATCACCATAGATTTCATGCAGTACTTAGGTATGACTGTGACTTGCATAATTTGTTTTTCACAAGTTCTTCCTAAGAAGACTAGGGTTTTTTTTTAACCCAAAACTAGAGTACTATAGGATCAAATTTTCAGCCAGCCTTACGCTTTCTGCCTTGGTCTTGTGTGGCTATTTACAACCAGACATTTCACTGGGTATCTTGAAAAACTTTAATTTTACTGAAAGGTCATACTAGTTTTATTGTATTTTCCAGAAACTCTGTGACAGATATATGCTGTGAAAGCTTGGAAGCAGTATCTCTAAAATTTGCAAAGACATCTTTATTAGGGTGTATTGTAAACCACTGTCCATATCTTTTGGTAGTTTATCACTTTCTTCTTTTGAGTCTTAAGGTCAGACGTCTTAAGAAATTTTTCTGGGACAGGTTGACAAAGATGATGGCTTCTGATGAAAGACAGTATTCTGTAGACTGTATAGTGATCTAAAAGCTTTTGGCTCATGTGCTCATCAGTTATCAGCGATTTCCTTATTGGTATCAAGAAACAGGCACTTAGACTGAAAAAGCTGAGGAATCTGAAATGAAGCTGAATGCAAATTCTCTGTGTCCTGCTCAGAAAAGATACTAATTTTGTAATAGTAATACATTATAGCTGTCTTACAAAAATTATAATTTAATTAACCAGAGTTTTATCACAGTTGTTTAATTAACAGTTTAATTATCAGCAAATATCTACTAAAAGGCAAACCTAAGCAATCCCTCAGAACTGAAAGAGTAAAGAAATCAATGTGCTGTTTCCAGTGAAGCTATATGGCAACACTTCCAAATAATTAAATGAATCAATATTTCTTTCAATAGTGTAGTGTTTGTGCCAAGAACCAAAATGTAAATGTTTTGAATCATTTCCATTGTCTAAAGTCAGTGAAAAGTAAAAAGTAAATGATTAAATGAAAAGATGTAGCTGAAGCTGGTTTTTAGTCTTTGTATTGTACTTAAAATATTCTGCTAAATATTTACTGCATTTGCACTCGATACAGCTTGTTGAATCATTATCCTACAAGAAGAATAGTTTTATACTGGGTTGCAAGGAAGTCATAAATACAGGCAACTTACAGTGCATGAAGATTCACCCCTTGTAAATATAAATATATTGTATTTGTATATAAATGAACCTTTAAGACATTTATGGTATTGGTAAGCCAAAGTGTATAGTTGGAAAGTCCTAGTCCTTTTCATTAAAATAGGTACTTTGGATATAGCCCGAGAAGAGGAACGAATAAATACTTTAGTGAAAAAAACATCTTGTCCACTGTTACTATTTTATTTTCACCAGGGCAAACAGTAGATTTGTTTCACTTAGATTTTCTCCATTCAAAATATGTTCCACCACTTAATTCAAGTGTTTGTACACTTGAACGTACCCTGTCCCTAAGAGGGAAATTAATCTTCTAGGCAATGAGAAGTGACCCTGAGTAACCCTGCAGAGCCAGGAACTTGACACTAACCAGTTGAGACTAGTTGTAATCTCATGCTTTGCAGAAGGTCTGAGAGAACAGTCTGCAAGGTTAATGTGTTAGTACTTCAAGACGGTGTCCCAGGGAAAATAAAAAAAGTAGATAATTAACTCACATAGAGCCACAGGCTATTTTTTCTTTTTACTGTCATTATGATGATAGAGTTAGACTAAACAGACTTTCTGTTTTGAGAGTCTGTGGTCTGATGAATTATAAGGCTCAGATCAAAACAGTGCTTGCCTGTGCACTTAATGCACTTAAACAGCAGTAGAGCAGAGGCATGTTCTGAAACTCTTCCCTGATGAAGAGTTTGTGTCTCCTCATAGCAGAAATGGTAACTTTGCTTAATGTGCTGTTTTCGTGGCATCTGTGGGACAATACACAACAAATTTACGATTTCTGTTCTTATCAGTGCTAATGATATCCACAGTAACTTTTGTTATTGTGGTTGTATGCTGGGATGAATCTGTCATTTTAAATTGGAACAAAATCTTTCTTAAATGAATAAAAAGTTAAGCTCCTTGGACTACAGTTTTTCTTTAAGCAAAGTCTAGAACAAAGGGAAATAACATAGTAAGATGCTTTAATTCTACTATCAGGAACACTAGAATTAAAAAGCAAACCAAACCAAAACAAAACCAAATAACAAAACAAGCCAACAGCTCTCATTTTATTCCCTTTCTGAAATATTGAGTTGTTTCTGCTACCTCTATCAGCTGTGGAGTTTTTTTTTTTGCTTGTTTTTTAAAAAAAAAAAAAAAAAAAAAAAAAAAAAAAAACACCAAAAAAGCCAACAAAAAAAAGGCTAATCTTGACATTAATTTTATTCATTGGGTGTGTGATGCTGCCAAAGGAGATTCTGAGTGGTCTAGAAATTAAAAGCTATTGATATTCTGGTGACATAAGGACCATTGGGTCCATTTACTGATAAATGTAATGACTTTTGAGTTAGTAATTGATCACCTTGTCTTGGATAAAAAAAAAATCTGTCTTACTTCAGTCCTATGAAGGCAGAAGTGATGCCAATGGGTACACTAGACCAGTTAAGTACTGATAGGGGCATGAGTGGATAGGTCTGATAGGACTATTAAGTGTCATAGATCTTTCTGTCATAGCTCTCATTTATGCCTAAAGTCTGTGTTTCAAAGAAGGCCTCTTCAGCCATTTAACCACAGTGCTCCCATTGTTCCTATTTAGCTGCCTTAAATGGTTTTGTGAATTTCCACTTGAAAACTGTCTAAATGAATCGAGGGCAAGATAGGGCCAGATTTGACCTAGGCGCAATCAGCTGTTGTTTGGAGACTTTGTCGTGTCTCCTCCTTGCAGGTGCCTGGAGAGGCGAGATGGTTGCTCCCAGCTCCACTTACTGCTACAAGAAACAGTGGTTTCTACCAACAAATGGGTGAAGTCACTTGTGGTTATAACAGATGATGTTTCCATCCTTTTTGTCTTTTGGTGGCAGTATTAAGAACAATCCTGGCATTTCAGAGCTCTGCAAGATTTCTGTCCCTCTTTCTGACTTCTCTTTCCGTGGCATAACTCATCCATCCTGGGGCAGAAAAATTTCATTTTAGATTACACAGTTGGTGAGAGTATTTGGTTTCTCTTGGTTATGCTGTCTTGAATTAGCTCTTCACACCCTCATGTCACAGATCCTAGCACAGTTTTTCAAAGATTTTTCTTCAAATGTAGCAAGCATTGAATCATGACTGTCTGGTCTCCAAGATTGCACTGATTGACTGCAACCCACTTCTTCCCTACACTGCCAGATCTATTTAGTAATTTTGCAATGGTAATTATATATTTTATGCACAGCCTGACCCTCACATACATTTTCCAAGTCATTGCAGACATGTATTTTAAATATGAACTGACCCTTCCACTCTGGCAATTCTTATCATGGTTCTTCTCACAACTAGCTATATTTTCAGTTCTTATAAGCAAATAACATATCAATAATTATTTCCAGAAAGCTCTATCACAAATAATGTAAAATGAATACAGGTCAGATTCTGCTATTACTCCCTATGCGAAGCTGCTTCGTTGATTCGTGAGAGATTCTTAAGGAATAACCTGTTATATAAAATAATTCCTACACAAAAAAAGGTCTGGGTCACAGATTCTAAGGCTTTAATAAAATGTAAATTCCTCCAAGACAAGAAAAAGAGTAAAAAGTAAACAATTCAGTATATATGATTCACTCAGAGTGTGCATGTGTATCATGTACAGTTAATTTTCACCATTTGAGATCACTTTTGAGAAATAATCAGTCTTCTGCAGATGATAGTGCCATTTGTATCTTTGCATCTTTCAATTTCTGAGAACATGATTCTTTACAGTGGTGTAAAAATGTGTAATAAAGCCAACTGTTTAACCAGTAATCAAAATATCCAGTTTTAATGCTCTTTATGTAGAATACATTTTGTTTGCTTCTATTTTTATATTGAATAATTATGAGAAATAATAAGGGTAATAGGTTTATTCACCAAAAGAAGTAAATAATCTTTCTTCTATCACATCTCTCCACAACTGTTATTGGCCATATCTTCCACCGATCAATATGGAATGGCATCACTTGGATTTCCCTTGTTTTCCTTCAGTGTCCTAACCAAGTAATATGTAGAAATCGATGGAGAAAATAGTATTCTGATTTATCTTATTTTTTTTTAATCTGAGGGAGCTGTGTTGGAACTAGATGATCTTAAGGTCCTTTCCAACCCTAACTATTCTATGATTCTATGATAAAGTTCCTGCCCCTCTTTGTTTGACAAGTCTTTTTTGAAGTCAAGACATTAAGAGATTAAAATCTCAAAAGAAGATAAATGGATGCCTTTTTATGTTAAGAAGCTGTGATACATGTTTATTATTTAATTTTGAGAAAAAAATATTTTACTTTTTGTTTGATATTGAATTATTTTATATGCAAAAAAATGAAATCACTTTGCCCCATGTCTTGCCTTTTTTAAAATACATATATAAATAAATATACGTTTGTATTTGTCATTCTCCATGGTGCTTTTTTTTTTTATAAACTGGCCTTTCCACAGCGTTAACGTGTACTTCTGAATGGTACTACTGGTGAAGAAAGCTGCAGCCAAAAAAATGCAGATTTCCAATTGTCCATAACGTCAATGAAGATAAAAAGTCTGATGAGTCCACAAATATATAGCACAGAGCAAGGCACTAGTTTCTAGCTTTTTCTTTATGTGTTGCCTTGTTTGTGGGGCCCTAATTGCGCACTGATTACAGCTAGAAAAAAAGTCTCTTGTTATTCTCCATCCTGAATAGTAATTACTATGTTACTGTGTTTCACTCCCATCTCTTTCTTTTGCTCTTTCTGAATGTTATCAGATCTATTTTATGTTTTAACACTGCTTTTGGGAAACATAATTTACAAAATATTGTTTGCATTGTTTATAATGATGGTAATCTTGTGAATTATGTATAAGATATTAGATAGTACTAATTAAGTTAGTGTAACTAAGTGCATGTACTCATGGGACTGGAGAATGTTAAAATAAAAGGCTGACCACAGCTTCCCTGAGCTACATGATCTAAGTTGTGTTTGAATTTCTACCCTTTCAGTGCTCTTTTTTTTATTTTACTAAAATCAAGGATGTCAGAATCGGTGTACTGTAAGGAAGCAACCAGTCTACTGTAACAGAAAATAGTGCAATTTGTCTAAAAAAGAATAAAATTCTTGTACTTGCCCCTCTGGCATTCTCACATTACACCAGATTTTGAGATAAAATTGGAGGCGTTGTAAATCACCCTTACTCGACTTCCATTGGAACTAGACTTATCTAGGCAAGCAGAAGTCAGTGCCAAGAGCTCCCAGTGTTCTCAGTCATGAAACAGATCACTTGCAGATCATTAAGCTGGCTTAAAAATGATCTTACCAAAGTACATCTTGGTTTCTCATTCTGTTTCTTAGAACTTTGATATCTACTGAGTTCACAGTGAGTGAGCTCTCCACTGATTGAAATGTTTGGAACATATTTTAAAAGGAACAGACGTTCTCACTACCATTTTCCATCAGTAAAGTTATTTTTTTCCTCCCACTCTCACAGAACTTCAGCCTCTTGAAAATGAGTGAAAAAGTCTTATTTATTTTTCACTTTAAGTAATATAATAGTTACAATAAAAACATCCAATCCAATGGCAACACTAAAGATATTGGACTGCTATCTTTTGACATGTCCTTAAGGATGTGGGTATCTTGCATGATCATAATCATTTTCATGCAAATCCACCTGGTTTTAATGTTTGCCTTGGACTGTTCTTATTCATCTAAGGACTGAGAGAGAAATCAACAGAAGGCCCCGTTGTCATAACTCTTGTTATCCAAACCTGCCTTTTGGGTCTGGAGACAAGGCAAAAGCGGGGTAATTCTTCACCTGGGATGTGCCGAGCTGCCTCCTGAACAAGCTCAATCTAGACTGTTGTGGATTCCCACATGCTCACCTGCATGATTACGTGCACCTGTACACATGAATATGTACATAAGCACTTGAGATTGTCAGTAGCTTTGGACAAGATGCCACTGCACCAAAATGATCTCATGGGATATTTCAATTTGGAAGGGAACTCAGGTCTCTAGTTCAACCTACTGCCCAAAACAGGGTCAATTTGAGGTTGCATCTGGGTGTATCCAGCCAGGTTCTGAAAAACTCCAGGGATAGAGAGAGAGACCATATCTACTCCGAGCAGCCTGTTCTGCTGCCTGAGCATCCTCCCTGGAAAAAAACCTTTCATCACTTCAAGACCTCTTGTTTCAAGTTATGTCCATTATGTCCTGTCCTTACATCATATACCATTATAAAGAGCCTGGCTCATCTTCCTGTAGGCACTGGAGTTTGCCATCTGAGGGACTTGACCCCAAAGCCATTTCTTCTCAAGACTGAATAAGCACATTTCCCTCAGCCTTTCCTCACAGGACATGCTCCATCCCTGGCAGTGTTCAAGACCAGGTTGAACAGAGCCTTGGGTGGCATGGTTTAGTGTGAGGCGTCCCTGTCCATAACAGGGGGATTGGAACTAGATGATCTTAAGGTCCTTTCCAACCCTGACCATTCTATGATTCTATGGATCTATGACTCTGATATGTTCTAGCCCTCTGAATGTCTTGGTGGCCTTAACTAAATTTACTGCAGTTTATTGATATATTTCTAATACAGAGGGGGTCAAAACATCTACACATCTAACGTACTGGTAAAACAAATGATTTTAAGGCTTTTCCCATTAGTCTGTATGCTAAAGGATATCTATAACAAGATATAAGAGTAAAAAAAAAATGAAACAGCCTTGGTAAAACGAGATCAAACTGCACTTGATAAAGTGGAATATGAACTGCACAAGATTGTGGCATTCAGCAGAGGAGTTTTGATTTCTCCAAAACTGTATCTATAATGGGAGCATTTCAATTTTGTTCAAGAACAGGTGAAAAATTACTTTTGACCAACCTTAGATTATTATGATGGGGTTATGATAATATAATAGATATCCCAGGTGGTCTTTTCTTTCAATGCAAGAATCATAGTACCTAAAAATTACTGTCCTTTTCATTTGATTTCGGAATGCATGAGAACAGCCAAGCAGGTGCCCACTGTTTCAGTGTTACAGTGATATGTACAAACTATTAAAGATTTGTTTTTTGAGGGGGTACATATTGCTGATAGAAATCACTGATGAAAACTTAAGGCTTAGAATACTGTTATAAAATAGTACAGGGAATTGCAAGTCTGAAGCCTCACTGTGCTAGTAACGATTTATGCCAGGGGCTTTGCTGACATAGATATGTAAAATATGACAATGTGAGTACCTCCTATCAAGAGAACTCTGTACTTTAACAGTACTTTGCATATTTATAGTATTATTAGTATAGTGAACTAGCATCTAAAGGAGAGATTTGATTCCTGAGAAAATGCTTAATCACTAAGACTTTTAAGGAAAAGGTTAGTATCAGATGTCAATATTTTGGTCTAACCTCAGTATAAATTTGATGTACTCAGATGTATTTGCTGGATTCTTCCTCTACAAGGAATTAAATTTGTTTGTACCCTGAATTATAGATGGCCCTTGGCAGAGGGGAAACGCCCTCAAATCCTCAAGAGGGCTCTGTTCTTAGGTGTGTGAAATAATAGAACTTCAGATATTTTAGTAAAGTTTTGAGATTTAAAGGTGTTTATGCAGTTGAGGATGTTTTGACTGGTTTTTTAATATTAGATGCGTATGTTGTACTGTGGGGACCTTTACAGTTTTCTGGGTGTTGTTTGTTGCTTAGTCATGAGCATCTTGTTCAGCACTATCTAATTTAGCACATCGCAGCCAAGATAATTCTCAGATTTGCAGAAAAACCTCTGACAGCATATCTTCTACCTGCCAGCTCCAAAATACCATCTCCAAACAAGTCTCTTCCACCTCTCCGCTCCCCTCTTTACATGTAGTTGTCCTGATTCATGCAGAGTGAACAGGCAGAACAAATTGCTTCTCTGCATTTGAAAGGGACTGTCAATGAGGAAACTTTTCTTCAAGGTTATGATTGTCACAGTTTTGCCCTGATGCCCCCGTGAGGATTGGATATGTATAGCTCTAAGAGTGCTGCCAATGGAGCATGTGTAGCAATCCTGCTAAAGGAGCAAACCCACTTAATGTCCCTCATTTACCAATGAAGCCAATCAGTTCTAATTAGTTTGTGATTAAGGAACTAGTTATATTCAAGGCTGAGGGTAGAGTGCTGCTTTTGGGGAAACCATCTTCCTCCTTCAGATTAAAATCCCCCTCCAGAAGCCAATTGTCCATGTCCTGTTCATGGCATCAAGCAGTCCATTAGCTAGCTGATTAGTTCTAATTTGTGGTGCTCCAATTCTTATCAGGTCCTGAAGAAACACCTTTAATTAGAGTAGTGGGCAAATTACAGATTTTCACCTGTTGAAAATCTTGTTTCAGCTGTTGTCTACACAGCTTGTAGAACAAAGTAGTTTTTCTCTGGAAAATCGCATAGGTTTACTTTGACAGTACTGCATCATAAAATTATAACCTTTACTAATTCAAAGCTCTCAAAGCCATGTTTTCTATTCTGACCATCAAAAGTCGCTTTTTTGTCTTACAGGAAAGGGAAAAATTGAAACAATTTTAATTTTCTATGACACAGTAGCATTTTTTCCTGCTGGTTACACTAAGTGAAATCAGCTATTTCTTTCCTCATCATGCCCTACTTCTTGCAGTGTGATGGCATCATTAAAATGGGACACAGCAGGAAGAGACAGTGGACAAGGCAAATGGAAAAGTTAGTATAATGTTTTTTTCAGTTTTTAATATTGTAAAAAGTTACTATTGGAACTTTTATGTGCTTAAATAGGTAGTTGTCCCTTTGCCTTGAAAAGCATTCTTCCTTTCCCTTACTTTTTGGTTACAGTTGAAATAGTCCTCCCACTTTGTTTCCACAGATGTACTCTCTCATGAGTTCTTCTATCTTATCCAGCTCCAAAAATTTCCACTTTAAACTTTGATACTGTGAATGCAGACCCAGTACTAACTCATAGTGAAAATATTTAAAGATTTTTTATTACATTTATTTTTATTTACATTGTTTATCATTGCATTTGTCCTGAAATCTTTTTGCATAATCTTCTCCTTAGCAGTAACATGCAACACATGTGAATTAATCCAAACATGATGTATGTTCTCATAGCTATGGTCAGTCCTTGCAATAACTTTAAGAAAACATAACAGCTGAATTTTTGTTCTGCCAGATGTGAGTCTTTATCCTCATAGCAGCTGCCTAAACAGTAGATAGTATGTGAGATACTGTTTTATAGTAACAATAGGCTACATCTGAGGACTGCAAAGTTGTTATGCAGACCTGCAGGAAATGTAATTAAGGAGCACTGGAATGATGACAGAGTAAGCAAAGGACAATAATACAGGCTGCTGAGAATAATCAGGAGGGGTGGGGTGAGTGGGCTGGTGGCTGAAGAAATGTCAGGTCTTGTAAGTGAGCAGCACAAGGATTGAGTGAAGTGCATGGGGACAGGAGCTAAATAGTGAAGGGGAAACCATTCTCCAGTGGAAATGCACCACAGTGTTTATCCAAGGCTTGACAAAAGGGATATTTGTTCACTGAATTCTGTTTAAATTCAAGATTAGCAGAAGTCTCATCCTTTTTCTTAGTTGGGATTTGTCTTACAAAATGCTAGTTCTGTATGGGTTACCTTATGTAGTCTACGTTATTCAAACAAGAAAGGCAGTTCAGGGAGGGCACTTTAACCCATTTTCTTAAATGCTTATTTCCAGAGTGGGTGAGTTTTCTGTTTGGTTACACAATTAACTATTAGATGATTAAAGCTGCATGCGATTCATCCTGACTAAGCATCTAACTGGAAAGAAATACCAGAAGTTGATGAAAGCTTCCTCTCAGGAGCAACCAAAATAATTCAATACTTGATGTAAAATCATGACGTCAAAACACAGTCTGAGTGGGACTTCACAGTAAATTCCAAATCTGTATTTAAATTCTCTGCGTAAATGAGTTTTCAATTATTTATTGCAGAAATATCCCTGATGGGATGTCGCTGCCCCTTAGACTTCAAGCCAAGGCAGAACAGGCATCCGTCGCACATGGTCCTCATTTGATGCAGGAGAAGATAATTCAGCCCAGCTCTCAGACAAGGGGTTCCTACAAAAAGCTCCTTCCAGCAGTTCAGCTGAAGAGGTCTTAAATGCCTACAAAAGGATTAGTAACAACTATCTGTAGGTGATGAAAAGGGCATAGTAACATCTCAACCTGTCTTTTCTTTCGTAAATAACTGAATATTAACTCTCCAAAGCTTAAATTAGTCTGGTTTTGCAAAGCTTCTCATAAAAATAAAGGAAAATGCTTAAACATCTGCTCAGTAGTCATTATTATGAGTAGCTCAGATGCTGCAATATTTTTTGTGAAGTCTTGCTGTAACTTAACTCTTTTGTCTCCAAATAGGCTCATACCAAATAGTGGCCACAAAACCTTAAGAAATTTGTGTGCTTAAATACTTCTATGTCTGTTTATACTTCCAGCAAATGCTTTCCAATTGCAAGAAAGGCCTTTCTTAAGCAGGATCTCCATGAAGTTGGTAACTAAAAACAATACTCTGGAGGACAGAATTCTCTAGTCTGAAGCTTAAACTTAAAATATCTCACAGTCAATAAATAGAGCAAACAATTTTTATCCGTACTGTTGCTATGCGCTGAAGGTCCTCTGAGATTAAATGTTAACAGGCGATGAATAAATTCAGATACTTGCACTGAATCTTTTCTCTTGCTGATAGCCATTGCTATAGGCTTCAGAGTTATACACTGAAGACTGCATTAGAAGTGCTTACAGCCTGGGGGGTTTTAGAGTGATATCAGTTATTTCCACCTGTGTGCCTGGACTACGACAGTAGCAATTTCTTCTCACAGTTAGAAATTCCCATGGGTAATCCATGTTAGAAAATGTAGGTTTCAAGATCTGAAAAGTTGCCTTTTTAAAAAATTTATTTTAAACTTGAGAAATTTAGCAAAACACCTTTATACTGACACTATTCTGGGAGATAAAGAAATGTGGGAGTTCCCCAAAATTTTGTGTTCTTGCTTGTCATACATGCCTAAAGGAATGTGCTAGGATACTGGACTGCAGGACTGAATTGCTTAGCATGTCTTGGATCCCAGTTATGAAATTAACAGGATCATAGCTGTGGCAAATTTTCATAGGCTGTAGAAATAGGACGGAGACTGACAAATGCTTCCATGTTATTGCAGTTGTGAATGCTCCATCGCTGGTGGTGTTCAAGGCTGGATTGGACATAGCCTTGGGTGGCATGGTTTAGTGGGAGGTGTCCCTGCCCCTGGCAGGGGAGTTGGAACTAGATGATCTTAAGGTCCTTTCCAACCCTAACTATTCTATGATTCTATGATTCTATCTGCTGTCACTAATACAAACATTTATATTTATGGTTATAGAAATTCAAGGTAGAGGCAAAAAGGTTGATCTAACTTAGAGAGTTAAAATTTTCTCCTTTACTATCATGTTATTGTGTTCAGAAATCTCAAATAAAACTTTTGACGTGATTGAATTATGACAAAACCACCTCTTTTTATAAAATAACTAAACCATTTTTTAACTACACCATTTTGATTTGGTCAAAAATCAGTAAAATAATACTTCTCATTCATAAATCAAACATACAACTTTTGAGGCTGAAATTCTTTATTTTTGTAGAATTTAGAGCATGGCAACTAATGGTAAACCTCATGGATTTACATTTAAAACTGAATTTTGTTACTATATGCTGATACATGTGAAATAAAATCTTAAATCTGACAAATATATAAATTGAACTTACTTTTGCATTAGATTTTTATTTTTATAAGTAAAGTAGAATAGATATTATTTGGTTTAAATAGAGACTTTTAAAAGTGCAATACCATAGTAAGATAGAGTCAAATCAACTGCATTCCTTTAATACATACTAAAACTAGAAATATAGAGGAATGATATAGTATATCACTAACAATTATAAATGATATATGATTCAAAATTAACACTCAAGAAAAACTGAGATGTGAATAGCTGACTTCAGTGTTTTTTCTAAAACAACAACAGAAGAAGCAAGAGGTAAGACTTGAGTGATATTTAAATGACTATGTAAATATTTAAAAAACCTGAAAAATGCATGGACTTAATTGTAAAGTAAGCTTTGCAAAATCTCACAGTGATTTGCCTCTGGCATAAAACCTGGAGAAAATCTAATGATAAATCTGACTTCACAATAGGTTTTAATTGCTGTGGATCCTTAATTAGTAATGCAATAGTCTCTCTTTTATTTAAACTTCTGCAGCTTCTTCCTTTTTTTCTGCAGATATTTCTGGAGTGGGTATATGCTTTCAGGTTGTCAGATGTATTGCAGCCAGAAAGTGAACCAGTATAGATGAATACATGTCTGCCAGAGCACCATTTTTAGAAGACAAGAATCTTCTGGCAGTAACATTGGTAGTGCTCTGTCTGCAGTTGCAAAGCTACTATCTATTGATAAGAAGGACATATAACTTTTAAGAATGTTATACTGAGACTGATTAGTGACATGCTTGAAAAAAATGTTGCTTATCCCACTGTATTTTTGGTACACCTTTTCTTTTAAATGCATGGTGTGGTTCTTAGTGTGGTTGCAAGAAATTATATCCAAACTATATTCTCATTATTTGAATCACAGAATCACATAATGGTTTAGGTTGGAAGGGACCTTAAGATCATCTAGTTCCATCCCCCTGCCATGAGCAGGGACACCTTTCACTAGACCATGCAGTCATTACTTTCAGCCCAATATATTCATCACAGCAAATCTTGGCTCAGCAAAATGGTATTTTACATGATACTGCTGCTGTTAGATGTAGTAGGCTCAGGTTTTAAATGTTTGAGAGCTTTGAATGTGTATGTTCTCAAACTTTATACACTCTTTCAAGCAGCTATAATTAAAGGATGTGAAGGCATTAACTAGAAAAGGGAAAGTTTTTAGCTCTGATAGCTGCATTCAAACTGTTGTTAGGTTCTCTCAAAGCAAAGAAATGAGGGAAAAAAGAACCTTCCATGAACAATGCAACTTCAGTTTGTTTTTCTAAAACACTATAGTAAATGGCACATATGGTAGCAGGAGCAGAACCCCCCAGTATGACTAGAATAATGGTTTAATTCCACTTTGATAGGTACTATTGTGCATTTGTTAAAAGTGTTTTGCTGAAAAAAATTTCTGATTTACTGCGAAGGTCAGAAAAAATGTTATGGTATTTCCAAAGAAAAATGTTTGTGGGCAGGGATAGAATTTTTTAAGGTACTTCATTTAAGAACCATTTAGGCAAGCATGATAGTTTCTCATTGACGTTAATATTAAAGTGAAAATTATTTTGCTTACATGAAATGTTCTTTTTGTTATTTTCTGTTTGAAAAGTGTTCTGAAAATGTGAGGTTCCAGCCCAATTTTAGTATTTTAAAACCTCCACATTATTGCAGGGATTGAGAAACTGCTTCTTCCTCAGACTTTCACTAATTAGTTTTGCTGTCTTTTTTTTTTTTTTTTTTTTTTTTGTGAGGTGGCATAAAGAGGCATAACCCCAGAAAAATTACATCAAGTGCCAGTTCATTAAACCACAAGAACACATCTGTCAGTTGCTGGAGAATAGTAGGCAGTCAAAGTGCTTCATTTCAGTATCATTGCTTCAACATTCTCAATTTTCTTTTTTGGAATGGCTGAGAAAATTGATATAATCCTCAAGTTTCTCTCTGAATTACTTTCTAAACTGACACCATAGTATTACAGAGGAGTCACAGGTTTTGTAATGGTCTCTCCAAACTAACTCATGCACAAAGCAAGCATCATAGTTACCATGCAGCTATTAGAAAACTCAGCTCCCCAACCATAAAAGTATATTGCCCCCTTAAGTTTGAGTAACAGAAGATGATGATCTCCACTGTGTTATTTGTTCAGAGAGAGAAAACTGTATAATGTGTGAGGCAAACAGCTGAATAATCGTGAAGACTTCAACAGGAGCAGCATATGCTCCTGGTGCTTCCTGCTGAGCCTGCTGAAATGGCTTGCAGTTATATAGATGCCAGCTTTCTGAGGAAAAAAAAAAAAAACAAAACTGTTGCTGTAAAGATATTAAGTTCTAACCAATTCTGACAAACAGAGGACTATCATGCCTCAGCTGAAGGGTAGTGGGACCCTGCTTACAGATTGTTGTGATTTAGTTGTAATTGTGATTGGCACACACAAAAAGATCAACCTCAATATTTGTCTTTGATTTCATATGCTTCCAAGTACAGCCTAAGTAAAACGATTCTGTGAGCCAAGTAATGGGGATAAATAATTTAGCAGTGAGAAAAATTGTGAATTGTAACTGTGAATTGAAAAATGTTACTATATATCCAAGATCCAGACTTCCCAAAACAGAAGTTTGGAATAAAACTCCAAGTTGCACAGATACACCAACGGTCTTTAAGCAGTAATGATGCACAAGCATATATAACAACAGCAGCTAAAGGGAAGCAAATAGAATAAAAGCTGTTTATGAGTAACCATTTTGCCTGTTACCATTTTCACAGTATATTTTCTTGTAAGTTTTTCTTCCCCTCTCCATGTTACTTGTCCTCCCATTGTTACCCCAGAAAAATTTCTCCTCTTATCTGGAGCACAGTCCATAAAAGAGCTGATTTATCACCCAGCACAAGTGAGAAAGGACAGGGTGATAGAAGAGTGGATGGGAACGTGGAAAGGAGGGAGGAATACATGTTCTTAGAAAGGATCTTTCCTTGTTGGTGACAAATCCATGGTTAGAAGATTTCTGGACCCACTACAACAGAATTTCATCACTGCTAAGGCAACTGTTCATATTGCTGTTCCTCAAAGCAATGCAAGAATATTTCCATAATTTCCACCTGGGAGTTTTCAGAGAGAGATGTTGGAAGTTTTCTGAGAGTTTAACTTTGATTTTCATAAGCTTTTGAGAATTAGTACTCCCCCAAAATGGAAGAAGACTTACATTCAGCCAGTATTTGAACTGAAAATGAAAAGTGAGCTGGCCAGTTGTGTTCCAGTCTTAGGCAAAACAAATTAAAAATTATAATAAGGAAATTGAGAAGAAAAAAACCAACAACAAAACAAACAAACAAAAAAAAAACCCGGAAAAAAAAACCAAAACACCAAAAAATATCAATTCAATGTTAGGAGACAACATCTTGAACGAGCTAATTTCTTAAGTGGATCTCTAGTTATGTGTTCCTGAAGCATAGGAAAAAAAGGAAAAAATGATCATAAATAATGAAGGCAATAACTCCTGCAGCAGTTCAGTTTGTCACTTTTGCTCAGGAAGTGCGGGAGTAGCTATAACTTTTTTCACCTGTACAGGATCTTAAAAGATCATTCCTGTGGTTCACTTATGGGAAATCTCTCCCCAAAGAGATTTCAAATAGAAGAAGCCAGGAACAGCTGACACTTATCCTGGGCTACTGTTACACCTCTTCTCGCTCTTCTCTAGCCCAAGATGATAACATCAGTACATGTGTCTACGTATTTTCTCCATTTGTCAGGGAAACTCTTGGCATCTTGCTGAAATTCCCCGCAAGCTTGCATTTCTCCACAGCTGGATTGGAAAACCTGCTGGAAAGCACCATGGCACATCTTCCTGGAGATCTATTCCTGGTTGGGTTCCAGAATTGTGAATATCTTATTCTTTTTGATAAAGGCACAGCCTAAGCAATTTTTCCAGAGGAAAAAATGTGGGATGAGAAATTGAAGCGATCATTAAGAAAGCATTAGAACTGTTCTATTGTGAGGTACAAATTGTTACATTCTTTCAAGTCACGAGGGTGTGTAGAAGCATGCCTCCTAGAGCTGAGAGTCAAACTATAAATGTAACTGTTATTACTTGATATGCAAGTCAGAAAAAATATGTAACCATGTCTTCCAAACGTGTAATATTATTTCTGTAGGAGCTGACCATATGTATGGCTTAGACAATATGCATATGTTTTTTCAGCTATACAGTAACATTTATTTAGGGCACTGTAATGTTATTTGTGGTGGGGGGCTACGGTAGGCCTGTGGATTCCCTGACTGAAGACATGAAGTTAGAACTCAGTCTTGAAGATGTTAAAGTGTACCCATGAGAAACGAGGCACCAGAGGCATCCAAGTGGGAAAGTAGAAGGCATCTGGAGGAATGAGTCAGATAAGGGGAGTAACTAACTACAAAGAAAGAATTTGGCAAAACCATGGACTTTAGTAAGAATTCTTTTGAACAGTGTGTTAACAACGAATCATAAATAGAATAACAAACTTTTAGCCTATAAGTTTGTATTATGCTATGCTTGACCCTTAAGTTTGTACTATGCTCTGCTTGACCAATGAGATTGTACCACGCTATGCAAAAGGGTATAAAAACAGGAGCTCTTCGTAATAAAGTGGTCACTTGCTGCTTAAACTCTATCTTTCTTTTCTTCATGTGGCTGTTTTCTGGCCGTCCCAACTAACTGCACAGCCCCAGTAATTTAAGTTTCTGAGTTCTTGTCATCTTTATAAACTATTGGTTTAGATGTTTGAGAATTCTAGAAAGAGAAGATGAAGGGAAAACTCAAAAAGAAAAAGCACATAATCCAATTTGTTGGGTTTATTAGTTATGCTGTGGAAGAAATTTATGAAAATCCTATGGGTGTTCAAACTGCAGCATAACATAGCAGAATATAATACTGATTCCCCACCCCCTCCCCACCCCCCTCACCTTTTAAAATCTGTACCACTTAGTACAATATACTTGCTCAAGAGTTTGCAACTTTTAATGTTTTATGAGTTAGGCTTTATTGCAGAAAATGGTTGCTCTCTGCCTTTCACCAAGCCCTCACCCCTCAAAATACACATCCATCTGTCTGACAGGAGAGAGAAATTGTATTTAGCTTAGCAATTAAAGTGGATATATCTCCTTCGAACTCCTCGTGTCCTGACAATCCTGTTTAGAGGATATGGAAGCTCTGGGGAGCACATGCAGGTTATTGACTGCTGTGTGCCTGCAGCAGTTCTGTAAACACCCTCCTTCACTTGGTGTCCAGCAGCACTTGACAATACAGGAACATTTAAAGTGGGATTCATGACCTCTACTCATCGCTTAATGTTGGAAGGTATGAAATAAATTAATAAGGCTGCAATCTAATTAAACTTGGTCTCTTCCATCCTTCATATTTTTTTTTATGTCTAGGCAATGCATGACAACTAATTTTCATTAAATGCAAGGAAAAACATTTCTGTTTTTTTATTTGCAGTAGAGTCTCAGTTTTACTAATTATTTGTCAATTGTTGGATAGCATGTCTTGAAAAGTGACTGTGAAGCTACTTGTTATATGCTTTCCCCTCCAAATGGTTAGTACCTTTTCATGAGGTAATGATTTTATCATTTTTTAACTAATCACTGAGGAGAAATAAAAGAACGTAATGACTTTTTCAAGGCTATCCATTGCTCCCAGTGCTCAGGGATGTTTAAAACACAAAACAAACCTGAGTGTCAGATTACAAATTTGTTCATACGTTATCATTGTAATGTGAGACAGTGGCACTGAAGTGCAGCAGGCAAAGAGAAGGAAGACCTCTGAGTATACTCCCTGGCTTTTTTTTCATGTCATATGGGCTTGCATATTTTGTCTAAAGAATGTTCTTGTGTACAGAATGTTTTCAGGCATAAACAATACACTTTTAAAAACTTGGATACAGCAAATTTGATACCCTGAGCTCATAAAAGTCTATGTTTAGAGATAAAAAAGAAACATACAAAATAAGATACAGAATGTTAAAATAAATGCATAAAAAATATCCATAAACTTCTGGTTAATTTCTAAATGGTCTTAAATAATATGAATGGATTATTTTCAAACTGAATAAGCTGTCAATCTGGTATATAACCTAAGTATTCATTCTTGTGTTCGCTGAGTCAATAGGAACTTGACTGTATATTTCAGTAGGGCAGATTTCAGATCAAGATCTGCAGAGCCATCTTTCCCTGCTAAATTAAGATTTTGATCATTTGAAATCACTGGCTCAGTTCCTATATAGGACATGGGATTTCATATTGATTATCTGCTTAAATATAATTTTCATGAGCTTCATTTATTAACTTTTCTACTTAGTACAATTACCCATGAATGTAAAAGGATTTTTGGATTTGGACATAGATGATTAATGTGGGCAACTCCCTCAGAATAAAATTACATAATTCATTGATTTGCTCTGTGTTCCCTCCGAAGGAAGAATGTCCCTGTAGGAAATAGCAGAGTACATGGCTCTCAATGTGAAGCATAATTCACTAGTAAACCCAGGAAAAAAGTCTCAGAATAAGCACTTTCCAATATGAAGACAGATGGCCACATCACTTGGCAAGCATTCAGCTTTTATCCCTGAGATGTTTAAATTATGTTTATCAAACAATAGAAAGGGATAAAAATCAGGGTAGCCTTACATTTATCTAAAAGAGAATGGCAGACTGCTGTAGAAGTGTCCTATAAATAACAATAAACAGCTGTTGAATGAAAGTCAATAAGGTAGAAAGAGAGTTTTTCTACTGGATTATAGAAATACATATATATCTATTTTTCTTTTTCATGTAATGCAATATGTTGTCCTTTTTCCTAGCCCAGAATTCAACGTACTGTTTATATACCTGGCACAGTGTACAATGATTAGAGGCAAAACCAGATGGCCATATGTTTTGCTTGTCTTGTTTATTTAGGTGATGGATCGATGAGTCCCAACTTTACCTATCAATCTGACTGTAATTATTTATGTTCTCCTGTGAATTTTTACGTGCAGATATTCATGCACATACACACACACACACACACAGAGAAATAAACTGACTCTTTCTCTTTCTTCCTTAGGCTTAGAAAGAATTGCAAGAGATTCAGCCTATGAGCAAGAAGGAAAAGTTCAGTTTGTAATTGATGCAGTATATTCAATGGCCTATGCACTGCACAACATGCATAAAGATCTCTGTCCTGGATATATTGGTCTGTGCCCAAGGATGAGCACAACTGATGGTAAAGAACTACTTAGCTATATCCGGGCAGTAAACTTTAATGGTAAGTTACATGTACTCTTTTTCCGCTTCCTTTTCTGCTTTGAATGTTTCAGAAGTGACAAGATGTGTTTTCTTCTTTATATAGGATACTTTAAGGCGCAGTAGAAAACAGGATTAGAAGCAGTTCTCTTTTAATCAGGACTGTGAGTTTTTCCACCTGCTTTGAAACCCCAAGTATATTTTTCATCTTAACCTTAAGCTGCTCCCAAAAGAGGAAGATGTTAGAAATAAGAATCTGTTGATCAAAATATTCCAGTGAAAAGCTGCTATTATAGAAACAAGTTGAGGACTCATGCAGTCCTATTGACAAATTAAAATCCTTTGACAGAAGTTGCTTATGTGTTTGCAAGAGAATGAATTGAAAAAAATACCCATTTAAAATTACTTTCTGCTGAAATTACTGTTAAAAATTTTCTTACAGAAGTGACTAGTGAGTTTTCTTTGAATTTGCATATAACTCAATTAAAACACTCACTAACAGTTCTGGCTTATCTTCCGTCTCATTGTTTTTAGCTCAGTGATCTAGTGAGCTTTAACAAAACAATAATATATATTTTTAAGCAACAGTACAGAATATTCTCTGCAGCTGGGATCTGCCTGCTGGGGAAATGTAGTTACAGATCTTTATGCTGTCAACAGTAGAAACCAATAAAGAACAGAATTAATTTATGAATGTAGAATTGAAAAATATAGAACATACTTGATGGTGAAATAAGGTTGTTGAAAATCTACACTATTTAATTAAAACCATAAGTATTGTAGACTGTATTTACCATTATTTAACAAAGAAATTGAGTAATGTTCTTTGTTGTATTTTGATTGGATTTTTTCCCTACTTGGTGGTGATTCGCATACTAGACATGCCTTCTAGCTATGCAGAGATAAGCACTGTCTATCACAATTTATTCCATGACCTCAGCTGCCAGCCATTTTGAAAAAAAGCACAAGGTCATTTTGAATTTATCTTCCAAGTGGAAGCTTTTTTTTGCTTTAGGTAACATACCAGACTGTTTGGTTGGTATGAATGTTGGCTGTAGTTCACAGGGTTTTTTTCCTATGCAATTTTCATGAAAAGGGAATCCTTGTCTCCAGGAATGTAAAGATGGAAGGAGTTTAAATGATTTTTTAGTGATTTTAAAGAAAACCTGGAGCAAATTATGTTGCTGGCAAATGGAAACTGTTTTTATGATGACAAAGGTAAGGTTTGCAGTGACAATTATCTACATTTATAGTAAATATTCTTCTGGATCTGTGTTGTTAAAGCACAAAGTGATCTATTTTCATTTGGTGAGCATGAAAGTTTAGCATAAAATGTTATGCTGTACATTTTATATGAAACCTTTCTCTCTAGGCCTAGATTGTTGTTTTTCATCAATACCTGGCATAATTTCTCTGGCTGACTCTAGATATTGCAACAAGGGGGGTTTTAAGAGTGGGATGAAGCATTCTGGACACTAATGAAAAAGTACCTGGTTTTGAACTGGTGATTTACTGAAGTTGAGGTAAAAAATAAATAGAAGAAACAATTCTGTGAGCTTCACTTTCTGTCCCATGGGATACATTAACTGTTCCCTATACTAATCTAGTCCACATTATGTACTGATGAAGCAATTTTTTTGGGTGTATTATATGCCCAAATATTTCCTTTAATTTTTTTTGGGGGAGGGGGGTATCTGTTGGGAAGCATAAGCAAAGGATGGTTTTTAACCCTTTGCCTTTTCCTATTAATCCAAAATTCCTGTTCCTCAGGACAGCAGTGCCGCTGTGTCTGACATGATTTATAGAGATGAATATTTACATGGATTGCTAGACCTGCTGTGCTGGGTGTTGACAGTAGTGCTGTGTGTCAATTTTGAAGTGCATCCCCGCTTCAGTCATTAATAATGTAGTATACTAAAAGTAAGCCGATACATAACAGGAAAACCTTGGCTTTCACAGCCATTCAAAGTAGCTTTTTTCTATACTAACAATCACAGGATCAAAGCATTACTAAAGTATGCAGGGGCCTGTGGAGATCACCTCCTCTAACCCCTGCTCAGATCAGGATCAGCCAAATCAGGTTACTTAGGACCATGTCCAGCCAGGTTTTAAATTTACACAAGGATGGAAAATCCTCCAAAATTCTCTCTGAGCAATCAGGTTCAATATTTGATCATCATCTTGGTAAAAAAGCTTTTTCGTATGCTCAAACTTTTCCAGTGTTTTAAAATTAAACCACTGCTCTTCAAGATGACAATGATAATTTCTAATATCAAGAAGTCACCAGCATTTTTAAGACAAGAAGTTTTTATTTTTATTTAATATCAGTTTCCCTTCATGATTCTATCCATATGCATGTTAAACCATCCTCTCACCTCTCTGAATTCAGTATACCCCTCTTAACCAAGGTTGTAATGAGTGGGCACAAGTCCAGTTAATATTCTGTCACATTTGCCTTAGGGGGTTTCACCTCACAAAATATGACC
The DNA here is from genome assembly GCA_028858755.1 of Ara ararauna. NCBI lineage: Eukaryota > Metazoa > Chordata > Aves > Psittaciformes > Psittacidae > Ara > Ara ararauna. The sequence goes on from CM054376.1 coordinate 146,763,730, forward strand.
TGTATGATGAAGAGCATCTGTCTGCCTTATGGAGGGTATTTGCAAGAGTAAGGAAACATATATTTCTGTTTATTGCAAGTTATGACTTTGGAATGTTTTTGGTTTTGTTTACTCTGTTAATTTTATTTAAAAATAATGAAGATTTTTTTTTTCTCCCTGAAGTATTCATCTGTGTAATATTCCATGACACTTTCATGACTGAAGGGTGATCATACCCACTAGCACACAGTGCGCTGATGTAATTGATACGACATTTGTTTCTGCTTAGATATTTTTCTACCAGTTCTATGCTAAATACAGAAAATCTCACAGTTCAGTGTGATTTTAAAGGGGATAGGATTTCTTCATTTGTAATAGGAATAAAGAAATTAATTTGTACATGTGATTTGTCTTACTGCTGAGTGTAACCCCTGTTTACTATTGCTTATGTTTTTCTTAAGACAGTTAGCAAAGTATGGTATAGCATATTTAGTTCCCTGTGTTCTTTATGGTCACTACTAGTAGAGCATAATCATTCCTTTATGGGTATTTGATCAAAAAATACTTATAACATTTATAATTTTCATGCTCCTTCTTTGTTTTTCTCAGGCAAAAAGTAAATCTTGTCATTTTATGGTTTTCTTGTTTTAAAAAAGGCACCACATTTGAAAGGTTTTCACTACCAGATTTTGTATCCAAATGCATGCACTAGTGTGATTGTGGCACAATTGAGTATATTCTCCAGTCAAATTGCTCTAGTATTCTCACTCTATTTAACTTCATTATTCTGTCTACAAAATAAGCAGATGTTTTCTGAGAGTTTTTACCCTGGCATTTATCTGCTGAGTGTTTTATGAGAAGTGCTTTGCTGAATCAACCATAAATGCTCATCTTTTAACAAAAACAGGACTTGAACATGCATTTTTTCATGGATGGAGGTGTTTTCAAAGTTACTTTTGGTTTGGTTTTTAAGAAGAAGATTTATCTTTGTACTTCCTTTTGAATAAGGATGATACATGGATACTGTGCTATTTCTTGGGTAGGAATAAAACATAAAGTGATAAGACTGATCAGTGCCTCCCTCTCCATTTGTCCCACTACTAAAGAGAAGATCAAAATTTATAGTTAGATTCCAAAGATAGAGAATATTGCTTATATTGTGTATAAACTATCTCATACAGAAGAAAGTTCCCTCTTTCTATATATGTAGATTTGTAGCTAGTATAAAGGAGCTGAGTTTTGCCTACCTAATTGTATTTGCATTTATATTAATACACTGTGGTAGTTCCAGGGTTAAATATCAAGAAAACGTCACACACTATAGCACAATATATTTACAGGTATTATGATGAATCTTTCACTTAATCATAGAGGTAAGGGCAGTTCTTGAGCTGTACTTTCATACCTACACAGACATTCTATTTGCTTTGATGGGCTACTTATCCTGTGAGTGAACAGGGATACTTGCTACTTTGACATCTTTTTAAGTGAGCAGGGTTAAGTAAGAAGGGAGCAGTAGGTGGAAGCACTAACTCCTCTCTGTCATCAATGCTTAGATAAATGTCGGCTCCTGCAGGAGGTCACTGCAACACCACATCCTCCCACCCCCTCCCCCCCCCCCCCGGTAAAGAGACTCAAAATAAATTCTGAGTCTGCACAACCTTTTCTCTGATCTTCTCTGGGCCAAAGTAAGACAATTATGTTGCTTGCTGGGATTTTTTGGCAAATCCACAATAGCACTGGAACAGGTTGCCTAGAAAGGTGCGTCCATCCTTGGAGATATTCAAAACCCAGCTGGACATGGGCAACCTACTCTAGCTGTGCCTGCTTTAAGCAGAGAGGTTGGAATAGGTGAATGCCAAAGGTTCCTTCCCACCTCACCATGCTGTGATTCTATAGCCCCAGCTGGATTTGAAAGAAAGAAAAGTATATCACTCACCTTTGCATTACAATATTAAGTGAACATATGTTACTTTTACTCTGTTCTTCTGGAACTAATTTAATAGTCTGAGTGGACTAGTAAACTTGCTGTTATTTGGTATTTAGATATGTTAATTAAATGCTTTTGAGAAAAGATTAATCTTGGCTACACACACAGAGACACGTGCACACATGCAGCATCAGCCCCATTTAAAAAGCAAACATGCAAAATTTCATCCTGAAAGAGAAGAATGATTTTTTCCGAGAAAGCTCTACCTATAGAGGACAGTTTTTTAAAACACGAAGAATGAGGTTTCTTATGGGAAATTTTGAATCCTCCAGAGAATCATTATTTTGGAATCAGTTGTTTACGAAATTCATCTTTTCTTGTTATCTTTTGAAGTTGCTAAGACATCAAACTGTGCAAAACTCTCCTGACTTAGTATTCAGTTCAGACTGTTTTAAATGTTTTCTTGAAGAAAGCTGACACTTCTCTATTCTTTCACTGAGTACAAAATTTGCATTCTCAAATCATTATTTATCATTAAGACAGAAGCTTTAAAATGGTGTCCTTTGAGGCTGGTAAGTTTTGACATTTCTTAAGGCATTCAGCACAATAGAACTAAATGTCCCACTAAAACAAAACTAAATGTACTGGAGCTATGCTTCTAACTCAGATTTTTAAAAATCCAACTCAAGTCTATGACTACCAACAAAGAAAAAAAAACCTTTTGAAATAATTGGAGTTGGGCACATTAGTGATTTTGAAGTTATGAGTTCCTATTGTCAGTTCATAATTTAGGGGGTTGTACTATCAGAAACACCTAGCATCCTACAAGGCCACTGGTAACACATTCTGATGGGGTTAAAAACTACGTAAGGATAATGGCAGATAATAGCAGATGAGTAGGTCAGATGGGGGCAAACAAGATTAACAATGAGTTGGCAAGGGCTGAGCTCTGCTGACCTTGCTAGGATTCACTGTGGTAGCAACTATAGTTTCACTAATTGGTACTCTGCTAAAGAAACAAAGATACTACTTTCAGCTGCAGAAATGAGAGTGGAAGGGGGAATGTCTGCTGCAGATTTATTAAGATCTGTGATGTTTGTTCTATCATAAATTAATCACATGACATAATCCCATGTGATATTTTAAATCTTGGTGGTACAAAGGTATGTTTGAAAACATGGCTAAAGCTTAAACTAACATAGAAGTGAACTCATAAAATCCCAGAATTCAGAACAGTTCATTCTTTTTATGTGCTTTTGACATGGTTTCAGAGGTGTCTAATTTGGTTTGTGAATGCACTGGGGTTATAGAAGACCATTTGTTATAACAAGTTCTGATGTCTAGTTTCCCGTACCTTTATGTTAAGAAAGGAGTTGTTACCTCTATTAATTTATTATTATTGGGGATGAGAAAGGGATGATTTAAAATAAGCTCTTTTTTGGCATGATAATTATTTTAATTGAATTAACCCAGGTGGCTATACCAGAAAGCAAAATTGCACAGTGGTCTGAATTATTCTTAATAGGTTTAAGTAATGTATGGTTATAATATAAACATGCACAGCAGGCAAAGCTTGGAGCTGCTGTGATTCTAAGTTACCTCATGAATCCCTGTGATTAAAATCAGAGATTATGAAAATGCTGGCTGTGAAATTTGAAGGTAGAATCTGAAAGTATGTGCAATTTATAAGCATGCTTTTGCTTATGTACAGATCTTAAGTACTGATTAATTGATCAATATAAGTGTTCCTCATACAAAATTCATGGTGTAGAACATGACTGAGGTCAATTTTCTGTTTTGAGGAACAAAGTGCAATTCATAAAGTATTTTAAAAATTAATATGTAAAGACAGGTGATAAAAGATTCACCCTCATTATCCAATTAATTTGAATTTGAATCTTCTGATGGGTAAGTATATTCAGATATATTAGACCACAGTTTTCTTGATCATATTAGAGCAGTACAAACTAACCCTTGCCATTCTGAGTTAAAAAGGATCTGAGTGCAAAGAAGCTGCATCCGTATTTCATGGGTTCTTTTGCATTTTATTCAGTGTAAGAAACATCACAGCTGCAGTTCTGCAGCATTTTTAAACCCTTCAGATGTATTTATTACCTTTATTAATAGGAAGAATGTATTCCACATGTTTTGAGGAAGAGAGTATCTTGACAAGCTTCTTAATTGAAATGTTTAACATATCCCCTTAAATCTATCAAATCAAGTAAGAACTTTTATAGAAGTTACTAATTTTTCCCTATGTCAATAACCCATTTGGTAAGACAACAGTTCTGCAAGCCAGCAGGACAGTCATAAGGGGAAATTAATTGCTTTTTAGTACCTTTGTAACAGAATAATATAAGCCTTTTTCATTTTCCTACAACAAATTCTACTTACAAAATGAAACAGACACATTAGAGAGAATATCAAGAGGAAAAAAGGCAATAAGGCTTTTATTAAGAGTATTTGGTAGTAGAAATAAGCTGCATTCATAGTATATTCATGTAAAAAGAGATCTAGCTGGTAATGGCTGATAAGCAACAAACAGAAAATAGAACACTTCAGGGAGGTCATTGTCAGTGAAATTATGTTGGCAAATCTTACATTCTCGTTTAAGGAGGAAAATAATCATTTTTTTATGTTAAATGGAAGGAGAGTGAAATCAGTTAGACTTAATATTCTAGGGCAGGAATTCCAGGGAGGAGCGAATAAATTCACAATTAGGAGACTTGCCAACATCATCAGGCAGTATTGTTTAGTTTTTCTACTCAATTGTTGTAGAGTTGTGGGATTCAGTTGTAATCAACCAAGTTCAGATCTATAGTCAAAGCAGTACTGGATTCGAGAGAAGTTGGACATGTTAGACCTTGTTACCTGATGCAATCTTAAGCAAAACCTGGGAGAACCCAGGCAAATGAAACAAGACATCCAAGAGGAAAATGATGGGATTCAGTTCATCCCTTAAAAGCAAAGAAGTTTCCCTCAGTTTCAGTAGCTGGTGAACTCTACAGTGTCTAGTTATGCATATAGCTGATGGGAAAGGCTAATGCCTCTAAAGTCTCCCAGAGAGCTAGCCTGTCTATTAGCATTTAGGGACCATAGCAACTCATCTACTGTATGTTTTTCTGCAAGCAGCTATGAGTCACAGAGATTTTCTCAAAGGCTGGTTAAAGTGTTTCTAATAGCAAGAAATATTAAATATGTAGAAGATAGTTTATCTTACAAGCTTCTCTAATTTACTCCAACAGAGGAAGCATTTGCTGTTATTCCTCGGGATTAAGGTATCCAATCATTTTAGCCACAGAGCAGGTTATGTTTTATGCTGAACAGATTGGACCCAAAATGTTTCTCCCCATAGTCTTAGCCATATCTCTCCCTTGTAAGCTTGAAATAAAGTGGATTTGATGTATAAATTCCTGAGGCATTCTGTTTTAGAGAAAATGTTTCTCTCAATTCTCCTGTTATCTCTATCATCAAAATTGAATATTTGATATTTAAAGGTAAAATAATTTGCAGTAAAGGTTTTAGTGGATTCCATGCATAGCACACTTTCAAAGTGATGATGTATTAGTGAGGCTTCAATATTAACATTTTCAATTTGTGCCAATTTCTTTAGGTTATTAACTTTTATAATTACATTAGCATTTAATAAAAAAATAGTTTGGAATATAGGATATACAGAAGACTCTTTATTAGTTACACTCAGAAGCCCAGACTCTTCAAATCCAAGTCATAGGAGCCTGCACAGCCAGATGGATTTAAAAATGGTCCTTCTCTCTATTACTTACAGCTCTATTAACAAATTATCAGCTTGACTGGTGCTCTAGTTGAGAGGTTTATTTTAGCAGTTTTATTTCCTGGTAGTTGAATTATTTATGTAAAGGTTAGATTATCAGAGGACACAGCTACATTTCAGAGTATGAAAGTTTGGATGTGTTTTTAACTACTCTATTAAAATTTTCACACCAGTCATAACTTCCTCTTTCGACCCACCAATTACAATGGGTGAGGTTTATTTTCTGGTATGATTAACTTTGATGCTGACTTGCCTAAAGTTTAAGAGTTAAACTGAAGGGTGAAGAGCGCGGTACAGTCAATCTCTATTAACTCAAGGGGAAGATGTTTACGTGTCTGAACAGTTCCATAAGGAAATTGGAAATATTTAATACAGTAGTGCTAACTCTACTTTGAGGTGAAGATGGTAAAAACACTGGAGCTTAGCCCTGCTCCCAAACTTTTCTTATTGGTCTGGGATGTACATGTTCACTAAAGAAAGTAATTGGCTTCTAAAGTTTTAATCCAAAGGAGAGTGAAGCCATGTCCCAGAAGCAAGCCTTAAAGAAGTATAGGGCATGACTGGGGGGAAATTCATTAGGCGTTTTGCATTTGGATCACTGTGCAACTAAGAATGCTGGACTTCCTAAAAGTCCTATCCAAACAGACTCCCAATATCCTCTCTTAGTAGCACTAAGTGGCTATTCATTTATATAAAGTCATAGTTTTCTCTTGTATTTTTATTCTAGTGAAAGCAGAATTGAAGCAGCTATAAATGTACGAGTCCATATTTCTACCCAGCCAGCACTGAAACAAGAAATCAGTGGAATGCAGGATAAATTTTATGCATCTGTTGGAGGGCTTTTTTTTTTTTTTTTTTTTTTTTTTTTTGTACGCCATGCACAAAGAAAGACCTGCCATCAATATCTGGATTATGTTTCATTTTCATTTAGATTAAATTTTTCTGTTTTCTGGAAGGTGAATTACCAGTTACCCTTTGGGATTAAAGCAGTATATCTGTATTATCTCTGAAGGGTTAGAGAAGCTAGCATGATTTTAAACATTGTTTTTTACTAACACACATTTTTTATGATTGCCCAATAAGAAAATAAAACAAGCCAAACAAAAAACAAAACAACTTTGGTTAAAGAATAAGCTATCAACATATTACCATAGTTTTAATTTCAAGGAGAAAATTTAGGTTTAGGCAAAAAATACTTTGCATGCAATAATGATGGTTGATTATTCCATCAAACACTTCTCTTTTCTTTCAATGAGCAATGAAGTTAGATTTTATGCTACCGTGAATTGAATACCTTTTGAGTTTCTTACAACAACTTTGCAATGTGCGAAATACAGCTTGATTAGGTAGCAGCCTGATTAAAAGAATTTTCACAGAAATGGGTGTGACAAGTTAAATCCATTCTTGCAAAAGCCCAAAATTTTGCAGTCTTTCAAGAAATAGTTTCGCTACGTCTGTTCCTGCACTATTTTTTTGCATTTCCAGCTCTAGGTGTATGGTATCTACATATCTCCTTGTAACTTTTTTTTCCATGTGTTTTAACTTAAATAAGGATTCAGAGTTGCTAAAGACATTTTTAATTAAGAATTTACCAGCAGTAAAGAAGTATAAACTCTGATATATTTAAGTGTTTAATTAACTAAGAGAAAAATGTTCTTAAAAGAAGATTGCAATGCATTTTTATTTTTACTCTGTGATCTTGTCCTAAAAGTACAATACCATGCAAATGTCACAGCAGATAAAAATTCATACTGGTTATTACCGTCCAGATGTTTCCAGTGCCTTGAGGCATTAAAAAACCATTGGGCCAATCTGAATGCTCTGAGATTATGAGCATTTAACTTTGTTAAATTAGCTCACCCTTTTTATTTCACATTCTGAAATGGAACAATGTTATTGAGGTTACTGAAATATTTCTTCAAAACTAGGTAATGAATGTTACCTGTTGATTATTTAGTTGGAAAAAGACAATCCATTAGCTAACAGGGAAAATGCAGAAATATTGTGTTTATCAACACTCTATTTATAAAATTCCAACTGTACTATGGTCAATAGAAAATTTACTGTTTATTTTAGTGGGTCTAGAATACTGGTGTTAATCAATTGTACTTGAAAACAACTGTAAAAAAATATTGACCCTAACAATTTAACAAATGGTTAAAAAGATAAAGAAAATTCCAGATCAATTCTCAAGCAAACAGAAAAAGCCCATTTGCAATTACAATTACTAATGCGTATTATGAGTACCATCTAGTCACTTAGATGGGGCTTCAGATTTAGGTGTTGTGCTTGCTTTGTACAGGAAGACAGTTCCTAAGAGCTTGAAAAGCATTGTAGTAACATAACAGCTACCTGACCTATCTGGGGAATTCAGAACATCCTGAGTTTACAGATTTGCTCTCTGTCACGTGTTCATCTGCCCAAGTAAAGAACAGAAAAGTAAGAGGCAGTCTTTGTCGTTCACTAAATGAATATACCCCTAGGAGCTGCGTGTTTTTCAATAGAAAGACAAGGGAGTTTGTGTTTGCTTGTGGCAGGCAAAGGTAGCAATTTGTATAGACTCAGTGGAAAGGAAGTAGCTATGTGTGTCATCCATGCATATACTCGTAAAAATCTTTAAAATAGCCATAAATCCACAATTCTGTATGTTGCATCTTAAGGAGGTGTCAATAGTAGATAGCTTTCCTTTGACTGTAAGGCTAAGCAAATAGCAGGACCTTGGCAGGCTGGAGAATTGGGTGGAGAGAAACCTAATAAGGTTTAACAAGGGCAAGTGTAGGGTACTGTACCTGGGAAGGAATTACCCAAAGTACCAGTACAGTTTGGGGGCTGACCTAATAGAGAGCAGTTCAGCTGAGAAGGACCTGGGAATATCGGTAGACAACAAGTTGACTATGAGCCAGCAGCACGTCCTTGTGGCCAGGAGGGCCAATAGTATCCTTGGGTGCACTGGGAGGAGTGTGACCAGCAGGTCAAAGGAGGTCACATCTGGAGTAGTGTGTCCAGTTCTGGGCTCCTAAGTACGAGAATGACAAGAAGCTACTGAAAGCGTCCAGCAGAGGGCAACAAAGATGATCAGGGATCTGGACCGTCACTCCTATGAGGAGAGATTGCAGGAGGTGGATCTGATTGGTCTAGAGGAGAGACTGAGGGGGGGATCTCATTAATGCACATAAACATCTCAAAGGTGGGTGTCAGGAGGTCGGTGCCAGACTTTTCAGTGGTGCCCAGCAACAGAACAAGGAGCAGTGGCCATAAACTAAAACACAAGAAACCTTAACATGAGGAAAAACTTGTTTATGTTGACAATGGCAGAGCACTGGAACAGGCTGCCCAGGGAGGTTGTGGAGTCTCCCTCTCTGAAGACATTCAAACCCACCTGGACACATTCCTGTGTAACCTCCTGTGGTTGGCCCTGCCTTGGCAGGGGGCTTGGACTAGGTGATCTCCAAAGGTCGCTTCTAACCCTAACAATTCTGTAATTCTGTGAAATAGCTACAGCCACAGACGACACACTATTGCTCACTCTGGGCTCCAACTGGATCAACATTTGATTTTCCTGTTTGGCTGTGCAGCCTCTCTAGGACTGCCCTGGCTTTGCTCCAATATAGCTTGATCCTGAGTTGAGAGACAAAAATATATTGCCAGTATTCCTGTTCCACACATAACCCCATTTTACAAAGATATCCATAGGTAGCGTTAAGTTACAGCTCATAATATGGCCTGTTGTGGTAGCTGTGTCCCACATTTTGGAGATAATTGTTATGGATTTTAAAGGAAAGTGAAAATGTCGTATGAACCTCAAGTCATCATCTGTGTGCAGAATACGCAGCTACAGGGCAGTCAGACTCCTCAGCACATGCCAGACTGTGCAAACTTGAAAGGCTTATTTAGTGCAGACTCTGCCATGGTTCTTCCAAGTCCCTAGCCAAAGATCTGAAGAGAAAGCCTCGGGATATTAGAGTCGACTGCTTGTCATTTTGGAGAAAAACTACCAAAGGTGCTTGGAAATAATCCTTAAATTAACATACAGCTGCTGTGGGAAAGTTTCTGCTAAGCCAGCTGGTGTTTAAAGGCTCCAGTTCTTGATCGTTGCAAATTGTTGTATTGATCCTCCTTATGCATGGACTAACTGAAGCTCAGATACTGACAATTTTTTCTGTTTTGCATTTTCACCATTTCTTACAAGCAAGGGGTATGTTCATGCGCAAAGTGCTTAAGCAGGATTTCTTGCTTACCTGAGCATAAAACGCACATGGTTTTATTCTTATTGTAGTGAGTTGTCCTAAGCCTTGTACGGCGAATCAGAAAAAACACTGACAACGCTTTAACTTTTTAAGGCAATCTACTTTTAGACAATGTAGGTATAATTTTTAGCAACTAAATTTCATAAATCCACAACTGCTGGGAACTCCATTGTCAGGTGCTAAAGTTTATCGTCACAAGGTGTGAAGGGTGAGAGCAATGATATATGCCTTCTGCCACTTATCCTGTAGCAGACATACCCATCTGCAATATGCAACTGCAATCTCTGGTATTGTTTAGGGATTCAAATTCTTAATGCTTATATCAATTTGCACAGCTGAAGTGAAGGCATATGTATGAATGCGTTTTAATGAACTATTGCATGTTATGTCAGACATAACTGGTTGTTATCACAGGCCACCAAATTTTTGAAATAAAGACATGAACCAGTCTCTTTAAATAAGGACTCTGGACCTGTGTTCAGAAATGATTTAAGGTAACTTACTTTGGTTTGAATAGCAGAAGTTTGCCCCTCCTTTGGAGGTGAGAGACTGTAGGTGTTGAAAAGGAGTAAAGTCAAGAGGGGGAGAAAAAGAAGGTAGCAAATGGCAGCTGAGAAATTCACCTTCTGAGTCCTCCAAATACACACAAGGAGGTTTTTGTGTGTGTTCTACATTCATGTATAATAAGATTAAAGTTTTCCTATAAAAATAAGTTGATAGTAGACGTTGATAGTAGACAATGACTGTACTTGCCAAACAGTGAATAACATCAATGTCACTTGAGAAGTACAGACATGGTTTTCCATGTGTGGAGAAGAGGTAGCAATTTTTTTTTACAGCAGTGTCCCACTAACACCAATAAATGTGCACCATGTGAGCTCCATGGCAAAGGTCTAATATCTGCTCGAGTGCGTGCCATGTCATGTCAATAGATGTCTATGAGTTTGTGAAGTCCAGAGGTTATTATATGCGCCTAATAAACTGTATTGGAGTCAGGTTTTCCAGAATTGAACACTTATAAAATATTTTCCTAATGCATTTGGGTTGGGGTTTTTTAGTAGTTTGTGGAATAGTGTAGTATATTCTAATTCTGAAGTCATTAAATGCTAGAATAGAGTCAGAAAACCAAAAAACTTATGAAATGGTTACCTTCTAACACTAGATTTAAATAGTATTAAAAAAGTGTAAATGACCTTTACAGAGAAATTTATGTTTATCCCATTTATCCTGTGTCACCTGAAAAAAAAAAAAAAACAACCAAAAACAACAAAGCAGACTTTGATTTGATGGACTTTTTTTTTTCCTGTCTTATTGTCTAATTACTTGATTTTTGTCTGAAGTAAACTAAAAGTAATCTAATGAAGAATTAGAATCTCTCAAGGCCCTATAGCTGTAGTGGTGAGTGATATTTTTATCAGTTCAATCACTAATGAAATACAGCAATTAACTGACATTCTTGACAGGAATGTGCTGATTTCACTGAGCAACTGCAAGAAACTCTTTTTGTGGCTCTGGTACTTGAGTGAAAACCTTTGAGAAATTGGTCCCGGGAATGGAGTCTCTTAGCTTCTAGTATTGCTAACCTTCAGGTTTCTCTGGGCAAGCCCATAAGAATTTGAGCAGGGCTTCCTAGCGCCAAGGCAGTGCAATTTCAGCAGTGCTGAGAACTCAGCAGCCGGGATCCCTGTGAGTTTGTAGCTGCGTCTCTTTAATTCTGTCCAGACAGGACAACTCAGAACAGAGACACAGCAAAAAAGAGGTATCTCTCCCTCTTGGGTCTGAGCTGCAGTGGGGGAGAAGAAGCAGCTTTGCATCTCATTAGTTGGATTAAAAAGCTTCTGAAAATGGGATTGTAAATGCTTGTCCTTCAGAAACTTAGAGGTGCAAATTAGTGTCACTTGGGGCAGTTCTTGGATAATTGAATTAAACTCAAGTCTTGGTCATCAAGATGGGTAGTTGAACCCTTGTCTTCCTATTGGTCTTTTTCCTATTAAAAATGTCTTCCTGTTTTATGTGGGTGATTTTCATATTGTAAAGTCCTTGGACTCTGTGATAACACAGAGACCTACTGTGGTAAAATGGCAAGTTGTCAAGAAAGGGAATAATTCTGATGGGGTTTACTGTCTTCAGAGATTGCATATAGATCTTTCATTTGGCCTCATATACAAAAAAATAATATGGATCTATTGTTATAAAATTGACCTTTATTTTCTTGATTTGATATACGCATCTTTTACTCTAGCATGTTGTAAAGATTACTGTAAAAATTCTTAGCTTTTCTCCCTTGCTACTGCTACAATGGCTTCTTTGTTCTCTCACAGAGGTCCCCTCTGTCAGAATCAATAACGTTCAGAACAATGGAAAAATATTTCCGAAAATGTAAATCTTCCATCTTCATGGTGCTGACTTACTAACAATTTCTAATGGAGTATTTAACAGGAACAAGCACAGATCTTGATATGAATTGCCAGACAGATATGTTACAAGAGGGGTTCTGAGTAAGGAACTGTAGAAGGATAGCGAAACCTGACAATAACAGAACTGTGGACAAAGAACTGAGTGTAAGAACAAATGAGCATGACTCCCATAGAAAAGGGTCAGAAGCTGGTGCCTGAACCATATGATTTGTTGCCAGGTAATGGAAAGTGATAAGGTTAGAAATAAAAACCCAGAAGGGCTTATAACTTCAGCAGATTGACGTGCTACAAATATTGAACAATAGCTAGATTAGAGACAAGAGCTATTTATAATGGTATCGCTTTTTCTGCCTTTTTTTTTTTTTTTTTTTTTTCCCCCAAGAAAAGAACCAGTTAACAATAGAGACACATGACTATGTAAGTGATAAAAGATGCAGTTTTTCTTAGTTTTGTAAAAGGTAGTAGAACTACTATGATCTGTTTGGTTTGCCATATATTGTGTGTGTCATGCAACTAGATAAAGTGGAAGAGGGGGCAAATATAAAAATGGAATAGTACAGGGACACAGAGACTTTAGCTATTCATAAAGCCGAACAGTATAGGAATAGAGTCCAATCTGTTTCACATTAGATACGTATAGTGCAGATTTCTACACATGAACTAGTTGATTACACTGCTTTTACAGTGAACAAAGAGAAAGTCACTTAGTGGGACATGATTCACCTCATCATATACTTGTCTAAATAAGCCAGATTAATTGTACTTTAAAGATGCTTCTACTGACAGCAGAGCATATCAGCTTTAAATGTCTATTTCCAAAGACAGGTGAGACAACTCCAATACTACTCTAGGTTTTTGGGGAAAAAATTAGCTTGAGGAAGGAGGAACAAAATGATGAGTTATTACTGTAAATCACCTGACAGTGGTTTACCAAATGGAAAAAGAAATGGCAAAAACTTAGAGTAGGCGCAAAAGCGGTATGATAACACTACAGAGAGTTATTAATCTAATTACCAGTAACAATAACAGTAACAATAACCATAAATTAATAATAAAATAAGATTGCTGGTTTTTGTCTGCTTTAAAAGCAATGAAAGGAGAAGTAATCTGTATGGAGTTCTCCCTCACATATACAGAGATCATATAAATTAATTAGGACATATTTAAATAATAAAAACTCCTTACAAACAAAACTATTAACATGGAAGAAAATAATTCAAATGCATTTTGTCAGACAAGATTTTAAACTACACCAGTATGAAAAGACCTTTAAAACTGAAAATAACCTACAGGTTGCAAAGCTGACAATGGAATAGGAAAAGGGGAGGAAATACCAATATGGAAAAAGTTCAGGAAAAATAAAACTAAAATTGGTCTCAAAAAGCCTACCAAAACTAGTAGGACAAAACTGGTGGATGGAAATATGTAAATGCAGAATATAAGGTATTGTATGTCTCTGCAACAGTTAGACAAGTAATTCTGACACTAAATGACAGGGGCTGACAAGGCTGTGGAACTGAGCATTAAAAAAATGTGCATGGGAGCAAGCAACAGTACTTACAAGGTTATTTATTATTTGAAACTCAAGTAAACTGGAGGAGCTAACTGGGAAAAAGAATTAAATGTGGTAGAAGAGTCTTCTGTTTAATTCTGGAGATGCTGGGGAGCCCAATGAGATAGCGCTATTTTTCAGTTATCATTTTTCAACACTGCTAAGAAAGGGAGGAATTTTGACAACCGTGGATATAGAAATGAGATGAGGAAAGTAAATAGTTATATAATTCATTGTTCTGTAGCATTCACCCAATTATGGCATCTGTCCATCAAGTTCAAAATGACGAAGCATTTCCAATAAAGAATGAAGTGTATTGTAAAAAATGTATGTACAATTATTTGATATGTTGTCATGATTTAAGCCCAGCTGGTAACTCAGAGCCACACAGCTGCTAGCTCACTTACCCTCCTTATTCCTCCCCTTCTCCCAGAGGGATGGGCAGGAGAATCAAAAGAGTGTAACTCCCACGGGTTGAGATAAGAACAGTCCAGTAACTAAGGTATAACACAAACCACTACTGCTACCACCAATAATAATAATGATATAGGAAGTAACAAGAGAAGAGAATATAACCGCTCACCACCCGCTGACCGATACCCAGCCTGATCTGAGCAGCGATCTGGGCCTTCCAGGTAACTGCCCCCAGTTTATCTAGTGGGCATGACATGCTGTGGTATGGAATACCTCTTTGGTTAGTTTGGATCAGGTGTCCTGTCTCTGCTTCCTCCCGGCTTCTCCTTCTCCCTGGCAGAGTATGAGACTCAGAAAGTCATTGGTCAGAGTAAGCATTACTGAGCAGCAACAAAAAGCATTGGTGTTACCAGCATTGTTCCTAGGCTGAAAGTCAAAAACACAGCACTGCACCAGCTACTAAGGAGAAAAATGACTACTGCTACTGCTGAACCCAGGACATATGTGCGTGAAAAAGAAAGAGGAATAAAAATGTAGACAGAAAGCTTGAAGCTAGATGAGCTGAAAGAGTTGAATTCAAAAGTTTAATAACACCTTGTCTTTCATGACTTCATATGGTAGCTCATTTAGGGATCTGAGAAGTTCTATATAAAATCCTTGAAAGTTTTACTGCTCTGAGATTATAATAAGGAAGGTCTACAAAAAAGATTGGGAAAAAGTTTGGATAATACAGAGGATCCCAGTGTAATTAAATTACAGATCAAAATATGAAGTAAAAAAAATAATTACAACATTATGAAGGTAGATAATACATCCTTAATGTGCCTAAAAAAAAAACTGAGGAGAAAGGCACAGCTACAGGTTGGGCAGAGAAGAGATTCAGAGCAGCCCTGCGGGGAAGGACTTGGGGGCGTTGATCGATATAAAAATGAACATGAGCCGGCAGTGTGCGTTTGCAGCCCAGAAAGCCAACCGTATCCTAGGCTGCATCAAAAGGAGCGTGACCAGCGGGTCGAGGGAGGTGATCCTGTCCCTCTACTCTGCTCTCGTGAGACCTCACTTGGAGTATTGTGTGCAGGTCTGGTGTCCTCAACATAAAAATAACATGGAACTGTTGGAACAAGTGCAGAGGAGGGCCACGAGGATGATCAGGGGACTGGAGCACCTCCGGTATGAAGATAGGCTGAGAAAGTTGGGGCTGTTCAGCCTGGAGAAGAGAAGGCTGCGTGGAGACCTCCTAGCATCCTTCCAGTATCTGAAGGGGGCCTATAAGGATGCTGGGGAGGGACTCTTCATTAGGGACTGTAGTGAGAGGACAAGGGGTAACGGGTTCAAACTTAAACAGGGGAAGTTTAGATTGGATATGAGGAAGAAATTCTTTCCTGTAAGGGTGGTGAGGCACTGGAATGGGTTGCCCAGGGAAGTTGTGAATGCTCCATTGCTGGCGGTGTTCAAGGCCAAGTTGGACATAGCCTTGGGTGACATGGTTTAGTGGGAGGTGTTCTTGCCCCTGGCAGGGGGGCTGGAACTAGATGATCTTAAGGTCCTTTCCAACCCTAACTATTCTATGATTCTATGATTCTAGTTTGAGAGTGATCTGAACACCTTCTCTTCTGTGGTATCTGGAAACACATGCTCTGTACTCTTAACAAGCTTCCAGTTATTAGCCTATAAATGTATCAGAATATACAGATCATCTATTTTTTTTTAATTGCATGAGTCCCTAAGTTTACCCAGATTCTGTCATGTGATATTTGATTTCATTCCATATTACTGATGCATCACATCAATACAGTTTATTAGCACATTCTATGCCCCCAAAGGGCATTATTTTTTGCCCTTTGAATGCATAGTCACTTGTAAAACCACTAACATTTTCGTAAATACATTGTGAAGAACTGCATGGGAGCCCACCAGTACTCAGACATTTTCAGCACAACCCGTTTGATCTCCTTTTTAGTTAGTTCCTTATCCACTTTACAGCCCAGCTTCTGATCCTCAACTTCTCAATTTTGTCAGTCATCTCCCATGGAATAGAATTCTGAAACCCAGAGAGATTATATCTGTCATGCTTTCCTTGTAAAGTAAATAAGTTACCTGTCAAAGAAAGACACCAGTATCATTAGCCTGATCCATTTCTGAAAAAATTATGTAACTTTTACTGTCATTTACATTTCTGTCTGTGTCATCTGCAGAGATTTCTATATGGGTAGGATAACTATTGATCATGAAAATGCAGCATGAAAAACTACATCAATAAAATATAAAAAGAGGAATTAAGAATCTCTTTGAAGACATACAAGATTTACTTCTAGAGAAGTGATTGTGACACAAACCTCATTCTGGCTTTTGTGTGTCCAGAGTTGCCCCTTGAGAGTAGCTTGGAATTGTTTTGGGAGTCCAGTCAAACAATATGTCAGGATACATGATCTCATTGGATCTTATTTTCAGATGACAGCATGCAGTAGAAAGGGTATTCTGAAGCACTGATTTCAGAACTGACACTGCCTGTTGGCAAACTGGTGGTATATGGAGAAATGAATTTCAGATTAACGCAAATGCTAAACCTAATGTTGTAAATAAGAAAGGCCTGCCAGTCACTGCCTCTTTTGCACTGGCACAATTTATTTTGTAGATTTCAGTTTTAGCATTATCATCTAGTGAGGACTGCAATTAATTAGTAGTGGATCCTAAAAAAGAAGTTCATGGGGATGAGGAAAATTACTCCAACAGAAGAGTTTTATAGCCCATTCCATAGAATCGTAGAATCCTAGAATAGTTAGGGTTGGAAAGGACCTTAATATCATCTAGTTCAAACCCCCCTGCCATGGGCAGGGACACCTCCTACTAAACCATGTCACCCAAGGCTCTGTCCAACCTGGACTTGAACACTGCCGGGGATGGAGCATTCACAACTTCCCTGGGCAATCCATTCCAGTGCCTCACCACCCTTTCAGTAAAGAATTTCTTCCTCATATCCAGCGTATCCATATGTATATCCTAAGGCTGTATCATTTTTTGTGCAATTTTCTGCACTGGCCTGTCCGCTGTTGATCCTGGAAGCAGGTCTTCTAAAAGGTAGCACTTCCAAAAATGTAGCATATTTTTAATTAAAATGACTGATACTAATTTCTGGGAGCATTCAGTGCATTATCAAGAATTATCTATAACAGTCAAAATCTGTGATATTGCAGTAAGGGTGTTCGTTCTCCCATGGTGATGTGCATTTTTCCCATAATTTCATTGGATCCATTACATGTTGTATTGTCTGCTTCTTTTTCTGCTTTCTCTGCTGGAATTGCAAGTGACCTTGTAAACTTCGTTTGGATGTGGCAATATCTACCTTTAGTATGCTTTAAAAATTAGAAGAAAATTGCCTATTAGTTTCTAATTATGATCTCGTGCTACATTTTTACAGAGAGATGGAAAGATTTCTTCTTATTTATACATTTCTTCATCTATTTATTTTATTACTGAAGCTTACTTTCTTCTAAAGGGAAACCATTATACATTTCCATGCCAGAAGAAGCGTAAGAATTATACATATCAAAAGAGTGCCCTGAGTACAGGTATAATTTCTTAAATGCTTGAGCCCCTGTTAGCTCCTCCAGCACAAAGCTATTGAGGGCTGATCTCCTGAAGCCTTTCCACTGGGCTAACAGCAATATAATAGTGTGGGTGTTTCAAGGGTCATATTCCTTTCTCATTCAGGATTGTGTAGTCTGCGTTGCATAGATTCACACAGAGAGTATATGCACAGAATTATAATATCCTTTTGCATTTAAAGATGAAACTTATTAGGTAGATTCTTCAGGTATTCCTCATTTGTTATTTAACAGTGAGAAATGAGGCAGCAAAGATGGGTCTATGTGGCTGATGTACACCTGTCCTGGCTTGGTCATACAGCCAAATGGCTGCAAATATTCATGTCACCGTCACTGATCATTTGCACCTTTCAGAAAGTCTGAAATCATAGACCTCAGAAACAGTTACTGCTCACAAAAGCATACAACAGTTGAGGCTGGTCCTCTGGAGATGTATAGTCCAACCCACTCTCATTAGAGTAGACTGAGCTACAGAACCAGGTTGTTCAGCTCTGCATCCAGTTAAATGTGGAATGTGTCCAGGGATGGAGACTCGACAACCTCTCAGAGAAAGCTATTCTACTCTTTGGCTGCTTGCACACTGAAAAAGCTTTTTTTTCTTAAACAGAATTTTCTGTGGTTTGCTATGTGACCATTGCCTGCTGTGGTATGGAATACCCCTTTGGCTAGTTTGGGTCAGGTGTCTCTGCTTCCTCCTGGCTTCCCATGCCCCTCCTCACTGGCAGACTATGAGACTGTAAAGTCCTTGATTGGAGTAAACATTACTTAGCAACAACTAAAAACATCAGTGTGTTATCAGCACACAACTTTAGTTCCCAAACTAAAGTCGAAAACCCAGCATTGCACCAGCTACTAAGAAGGAGAAAAATGACTGCTACTGCTGAACCCAGGGCATCCTGTCACTGGACATGACCGAGAAGAGTCTAGCTCTATCTAAAGCATCCCCTATAAGATATTTATACATACTGATAAGATCCCCCGCTCAAGCCTTCCATTCTCCAAGCTGAAAAGTCCTAGCTCTCTCAGCTTCATTTCATATGGCAGATACTCCAAGCCCTCAATCAGACCTTAGCTGAGCTCAGTCCAGTAGGTACATGTCTCTCTTTTGCTGGGGAGCCCAGAACTGGGCATGTCACTCCAGCTGTTGTCTCATCAATGTTCAGGAAGGATCACCCCCCCAACCTCTTGCTCAGACTCAGTATTTCATCTCCTACCAGCACACTGACCCTATTCTGTAGTTGCCAATCAGAGAAGGAGCTTTTCTCCTGCCAGTGTAAGTCACAGGCTTCATCATCCTGGTAGTCTCCATTTCTGAATCTAGTAAGCACAAACACTTTCTGCCCCTCCTTTGGCATAGCTTCTCTACTTGGTGATGCGGATGCTTCCCAGCACACACCTCCTGCAGGCAGGGAGCCCATTGTCCCCCGCCCCAGCCCCAGTAAAAGGCCTGCAGAGATGCATCCTCCCTTGGGAGGTTGCTCTGAGCCTCTGCCATGCTGGGGTAGTTGCTCAGGTGTGTGCTGAGGACACAGTCTGTAGCACACCACCACAACTGCTGAGCACATGAACACTTCCCTCAGAAGCGGGGATTCTAGCCAGCTTTTGTGCACCATCATTAAAAACTGCTTCTCTTAGAACTGCACTCTGGGCTACATGCACCTCTCCCAGAACCTGCTGAATGGGTGCTTGGCTCTCCCTGCTCAGAGTCAGCTTGAAGGTCAAAGAACCCTTTGATCAGGATCAGCTTCATTAGGAAGTGCTGGAAGTCTCAACCTCTCTGCAGCTGCCTTTCCCCAGTGCAGCAGGCACCCTGCCAGTCCTCCAGGAGTTCCCCAGAGTCTCTGGCCACACCAGAAGGAGTTCACAGGTCTACAAGCAGAGCCCCCAAAATGCTGAGCAAGCTGTTGTGTCTTTTGCCTCCCTCTGTTAGTTGTGTTCTGCTTTGACATTCCAGTTCCCTTGGGTTTTTTTACTCCAAGAATAGGTGAAAGAGAAAAAAATCTACATTTCTCTTTGTATCTGGTTTAGGGTTCTTCTATTGCTGCAATATTTATTGGAGTTTTGCATGCGTAAGAGGACCTGGTAAGTATTAGCTTTAGAATTTGCAGGACATTCTTAAATGGGCTTTTATTTACATGGAATCAAACTAATTCATTCTTCACGTCTTTACTGACAAGGCTAGAGGTCTTAGTCGACGGAAACAATCAGATAATATATGTAAACATATCCTTGTTTTTACCTATGATATGCTCCTGATGAAATGGTATAGGATATAGGAGTGTTACAATGTTATCATGATGATTTATTTCTTATTTAAATCTTATTTCTTATTTAAATCTTTCAGTGGTCTTGGGAGAAAATTAATTTCAAATGTTTCTTATGGAATATCAAATAACATCAAGTCAGATTTAAAAATCAAGGTTATAATCTTTCATTAGGCAAGTACTTAAGAATTTCCTTAAGGCATACAATTGCACTTAACAAGCAAGGCATCTCCTGACTTGCTGAATTTAGTGACACTATCCATGTAAAGTTATGCGTGTGCCTGTTTTGTTAGCAGTCACCTTAATGCAACTGTAAGTAGCACTCAGCTGGCAGAAATGTAATAAAGATGCATTTTAAGCACAATAGCTACTCTTGAAAACAAATAGAAATAACTGACAATATGAGAAGCTTCTTGGAAGTAATGATAATATCTTATCTTTCAAGAAGATTTAAAAGGTGTATGTATAAACAATAGAGATGAGATATAAGTGCAGGAGATCATTATATGATTTCAGTTGACAAAGACATAAGCTTCTAAAACGTTATCTGCTACAAATTTACAACTGAAGGACTTTGTACAGAGTTAAAGATATACCCTTTTATTAACTTACTTGAAGAAATGGGGTTCAGGAATGACAGGTGCTGATCACTAGACAGAATTGTACTCATTTGCTCTTGAAGAACAATGAGTTTTCTGTAGTCAGACCCATTGAAAGGATAAGACATGAATAGAGAGCTCAACGAAAGAAGGGACAAAACCTAAAAGCAGCTGTAAATCACTGTTTGTGCTTTGACCAGCCTGCCTTGTGGTTCTTTACTGTGGTACTAGCAGTGCAGTGAAGATGTGACAGTTTCAGAAGTTCTCAGATGTCACCGTTATCTGCAGGAATGAAGAATAAATCTTCTGAGAGGGAAGGACATAGGCCCTGTTGCTGAGAGAACATCAAGCTGACATTTTCTCCAAAATGCTCAGTATTTGCTCTGGTTTTATAACTACTTAATAACAATTTTAATGCAGAAAGTCACCTAAAATCCATTTAAAAAAAATGAAAAAAGAAAAAGACATAATTTAATTCAAAATTCCTATTGATCTTAGATGCATGATTTTCAGCCTGAAGTTCTAATGCAGAAGTAAACCACTACCTGTGTAGACTGACGTATTTCTCCTGGGCTCACATCAGTCAGAGAGGTGTTTGAGTTAGCAGTGTGGCTATCACTGCAATTTTATTCAGAATCACTTTTTAAACTTGTCAGACAGGTTTCTGCAGGTTGTGATGTGAAAAGTGAAACATTTCTGTTTCCATTCCAGATATATTATACTGTGAGTTTTATGTATTTGGGAGAAAAAACACAGAACAACCCAAAACCTGAAAAAAAAAGAAAAAAAAAAAAAACAACCAACCAAACAAGTTTTGGTTTCAGTTTGGTGGTGGTGGTTTTTGGTCTTGTTTGTTTGCTTGATTAGTAAGTTAGTTTGGGGTTCTCTTTTTGTTTCTTTTGGGGTTTTTTCTTTTGTTTGTCAGTTTTTAATTTAACAATGAGCTTCTACTTGTGTAGTGACAGATAATTAGCAATTAGTGTAGGATCATAAAGATAGAATAAATTAATTTGGAATGATTTTGAAAAGTTATTGGTTCTATCCTCCTGCCAAAGCAGGATTAACTGTATTGTTGTCACTTCTGACAGATGCTTGTTCAGCCTGTTCTCAAAAAATGTATGCTAGAGAGATTTCACAGCCCTTGCAGGCAATCCATTGCTTCCCTGCCTTCTGCTAGAGAGTTTTTCTGTAGGTTTAACTTAAGTCTTTATTCTTGCAAATGAAAATTGTTATTCCATGTCTTAGGATAATGATTTATAAATTTTCAGCTCACATCCACAATTGACAAGAATAAGAACTTTTTTCTTTCCTAGCTTTTTACATTTTTTAATATTATCATATTGCCCCTGTCTTTTCTTCTCTGGACTAAGCAGACCTGATTCCTTTAACACTTATATTTTCTTTTCTTATTCTCTCTTCTGAAGCTTCTCTTGCTGTTTCACATCCTTCCTAAAATGTTAATATTCCAGCTTAGACCTTGCAAGTGTTGAATGGGATGGAAAAGCATTTTAAAAATAATCCATCCATACATCCCAAAATGCTATTTTTACATAAAATATTGTCATGTTCAGCTTGTGACACTAATGAGATACTATTGCTCTCTACCAGTTGTTTCCATTCTGCAATGATATGGTTAATTTTTCTGTCATGAAATGCAGATTGTCCCGTTATTTGTACAAAATTTTCTTCAGATTTCTTAAATTTTGAGATCATTTTGATCTAATGCATTTGCAGCTCTCTCAGTCTGGTGTTGTATTCCAGGTGTAATAACCATACTTTTGATTTACTTATTTAAATCATTAAAGAAAATAAAGAATATACTCAGACCACTGTAGAGCAATTCTGCAAAATCTTGTCCAGCCTGACAGTGAACTGTTAATAACAACACTTGGTAGTAATTCCATCCAGGTAGTGTTTCCCTAGTTTGCTTATCAAAATGTCGTGTGAGAGTGCAGATAGATGACAGTGTGACTGCTTTTTCTCTATCCAAAAGGCCTACTATGCTCTCATGAAAGAAAATAAAAAATATTAGATTATTTTGACAAGACTTGTTCTTGATGAATCCACTGTCACTGTTACTCATTTTTGTATCTTTTTTATCTTGTAATTGCTCAGACATGGATTATTTGTTCAACCACTTTTTAGGAACAGAAATAGAGCTAATCGGCCTTGAATTTTGTATCTTTTCCCTCCTTCTCATACCCTAAGACAAAAACCATGTTTATTTAACTCCACTTTCTTTGGATTTTACCTTCATTTGGTCCTTATTAAGAATATTGTCTCTTAATAAGTGTCATTCATTAAAAAATGTTAACATGATTAAAAATTTGTGAGACCAGACATTGTTTGAAATACATTAATTGAAGCAAAAGCCCCATTTTAATTCTAGTTCTCTACATTTTGACTTCTAGAAATGTGGATATATATTGGAGCCATGAACTAATGCATTATTTTATATAGCACATTTCTATCATATCATATGATAATTGATTTGGTAAATCTTAGAATCATTTTAGAATAATATAATATTTAGAAGGTTAAGAATTATGAAAGATACCATAAGAGGGCCAAAACAGAAGTGCTCAAAACTTGGAATATTGAGTGACATTTAGGGAGTGATTTTTAAAAGACCAGAAACATCCGCTGTTCTTATAAAACTGCCATTAAATTCCTTCTTGTGACCAACAGTTTTGAAAAAGGTTCTGTGAGGAAAACTTTTCTTCTCTGTCCTTTCCAGAAAATTTCAGTGCTGATTTGTCTTTTAGATTCCCTACAGAGAACTTCCAGAATATTCATATTTAGCACTGATAAGTGGATAACACAGAAGGATCATAGGCCCAGCAATGACCAGCTAATCCCTAAGAACTCATATTTCTTTATGGCATCAATAAAAAATGAATATTTATTGAATAAACTTAAGTATTTTATTGATAAAGTGATCTCCAAAATTTGATCTTTTGATAGCATTAAGAGACCAAACTGCAAATATTAAGTGTATTCATCAGCAACTAAAACAGAAACAAAAGGCACGATTGATAACAGTCCTTCTCAAAGTACAGTGAGTTAGAAAGGGATGATATGAGTGACATCTGTACAGCACTGTCTTCCTCTATCTCTACAGTGTCAGCTCTCCCCAAGTAACTTTTAAACACATATTCACTACAGTCTTCCAGTTGGAAGTTAATAGAACTGAAAAATGGAATTTCAACCACCTTTCTCTTTCCTTGCTCCTTTTCAGCCATGATGTTAAATGATAGAGGTAAATCGATAAAGCTAAATGATTATATGAATGCATTCCATAAAAAAACTGTCTAATTTATAAAAAAACCCTGAAACAAAACAATGAGAAAAAAAAAAAGCAAACAACAAACCCCAAACCAACCTGTATAATTAACATCTTTTTATTTTAAATCTCATTTTATTCTAAATCTCCTTATTAGCTGCTTTTCACTATTGTAAGTCCTGTGTTGGTAACTTCTCCTATTTTTGTTGTTTCATATTGTTGTAAAAGAGAAAATGAAATTGGAAAACGAAAAGAAAGAAAAAATGTTATTATATGCCATTTTATAATCAGCTGGCAAGATTAAACTCATTAAAACCAATACCCTTGTCAGAACCACTTTAAGTTACGTATTCAGAACTTTTCTGGCATGGGAATTTTAATGCAGAAGACGAAACTCTAAATGTGCATGTACATGTGTGAGAAGGAGGGGAGGGAGAGGAAGTGAAGTGACATTGGTGAGGCACTGGAATGGGTTGCCCAGGGAAGTTGTGAATGCTCCCTCGCTGGTGGTGTTCAAGGCTGGGTTGGACAGAGCCTTGGGTGGCATGGTTTAGTGGGAGGTGTCCCTGCCCCTGGCAGGGGTGTTGGAACTAGATGATCTTAAGGTCCTTTCCAACCCTAACTATTCTATGATTCTATGATTCTATAAATACATAATTTTAACAAAATTCATCATAACTGAAGAGAGGTAAATGTTTTTGTTCATAGTGGCATTTTTATCTATATAGATTGTGTTTGACGAGCATTTCCTGTAAGCATATAACATGGAGAGTTTGGAATGTGAATTATTATGACTGAGTTCTTTGTGAAACCATCCATGTGAAATGTTTGCTAAGCTGTCACCCTGATATTACTGATGCACTAGCAACTACAATTCAGGACTGCTGCAATCTGCAATAGACTGTTTTTAAATACTCTGTATTTCTGTAGCTCATTTTCATCCTGACATTTTTCTCTAAAAGTTATAAACCTCCTATCTCTGCAAAGGGAGGATTAAATAGAAAACAAAAAAGAAATGAAACCTGGTTTAATTGCAGGGCTGAAAATTTTGGATGGTTTGCAGAGCAGCAAATTATTCTTAGGCGGAGGTTTTAAGAGAGTTTGCTTGTATGTATTCAGACTTTTTCTCAGAGCTTATTAAACTAAAGTAACATCGGATTTCTGTCAGAAGCACTTCATAACGGGTTCAGTTTTGTTGGGCTGCTATCACCATAAATAACTTTCTTAAATGACTTTTTATACTGGGCATTTTCACAGGGCATACTGCATTTGTACTTCTAAAAATGCTGGTTTGCTGAAAATGTACATAGATGAGATTTTAAGGCTTGTGTCTCAAGCAAAAAATTAAAATGCAAGTATTTGCATATGCCTTTACTCATCACCAGAATCATAGATGTGAGAGGTAGGCCTACTGGATTCTTGTTGTATTACAGTAATGAAAGAAAGTCCTTTACTGTTAGTAGTTGAAATTTTATTAGATTACTTTCTACATACCGTGTACAAAAGTGGTCTAAAAGAAAAACCAAACCAAAACATGTTTTGGAGGGATTAGGAGCATGTGTTCAGTGTGTATGCCAGGGCTTAATCTCCCTAAATGTTTAAAGAACAGCAACAAAAGCCAAATCCCTTTTCTGCTGAAGCTAACAGATAAACAAGAGTGAATACATCCATACTTTCAAGAGAAGAAATAACTATATTTTCCCAATAACAAATGGCTTTGCATATTAATTGGTAGACTACTGCCAGCCTGCTGGAGGTGAGGAGGGATTAGCATCAGTATGTGTTTGAGCATTGCTGAGACTCCAGTGCAGGAGGCTCTTAATTCTAATGCAGCCACTGTCAGACTCACCCTTGCCAGCTGTGGAAGGAATTTTTTTACTCCTACCTTATTCATAGTAAATTGCAGGGTCTTGTAAATACATGCATAGAAAGAAAGCACCCTCAACACTGAGCCAGCATCAGACCTGTTTTTAAAAGGTGATTTCAGTCTACCCATACTGATACACGTCTTGTTCTTTCATTGCCATGAAAACTACTTCTCAATAAATTTTCTGGTCTGCCTTATGCTTCTTCACCAAAACAGTATCGTCTCTTGTTTCCTTCTTTCTGGCTGGTCAAAATAAGCTTGCCTTTTGAATCATTTAAGAGCTATTTGTTTCAGCTGCATCTTTTGAGAGAAAAAGAAAAAAAAGTTCATAAACCCTAGTGCAGTACTTATGTGCCACATAAATAGGGCTATACTGATACCACAACATTTCTGCTGATCTCTGTTCTTTAGCTCCTGGGTAGTGTTTTATCTGAAGAGTAAATGACCTAAAAACTTCCCGTCTGTGCTAGCTTTACTATTGTGCTGAGAATAATAAGATGTGGTGGGCTTATAGAAACCAAAGCTGTTAGGGTACTAAGCTATCATTGTAGCTTACATCTTTTGAAAATAACTCATTAATTAGATTTCACTGGTTCAATATAGAGTCTCAAATAGACAGACATGAATAAGAGCCCTAAGGCTCCTGTCTTAGAACAAGTTTTTATTTCATTTTACAAGACACCTCAGTTTTCAGCGCTGCGATAGCAGCCTTTGACTAACCTTACTGTGAAAATATAAGTTCCATTTCCCCAGGATGTTTTGGGGTAGTCAGAATTCTCAAGCAGGATGTGTAAGGGAGGCTGAAAGAACAATGACAAAGCCAACAAAACTTCATAATGCTGATTTTTTTAAACTTTAGCTCTTGCATAACTGCAGCTGTTTTGACCATGTTTTCATCATCAAAACTTCATGTGAAAACTCCCCAGGGACTGGAGATAGATAAAAATAAGAGAAGGGGGTGGGGTGGGAAAAAAACAGGATGGACAGATAAACAGTAACTCTTTTACTGCAATATGTATGGTTCAGGGAAAGGACTTGAACTGATGATGTCCTGTGATATCCTAACATTTGGGCTGTTAGTCTTCTAAAAAATCCACAACTCCGTAAAATTATTTCAGTTGTGCGATACATGTAATGCTGGAATCAAAAATACTTTCATAAAATTCATCTCGTTTTAGCCAGGCAGATATGCTTAGGTCAGTGCAGCATCAAAACAAACTTAATTTAACTAGCAATTTACACAGTATTTGATAGAAATGTGTGCTCTGTTACAACAGCCTTTTTTATTCCTCAAAATACTGTGGCACTGCATTAATGTTCTATTAGAATTTGTAATATAATTTTGAACATGATCAAAGCTCCTCATGTGCACTTTGAACAGCACTAATGGTCACATTGGTGGGGTAAATCTCCAATACACACACACCCCTCACCCAATCTAAATTAGTAAATGGAGAATGCAGTTGTTTAACTATTGAGTTTTACAGAAAATCAGGTTCTAATTAAATAGTAATTACTAAAGATGTGCAACACTTGATTGTGTTTATGGAACTGAAAGAAGTAATTCTTCACTAAAGAAAAAATTTGACGGAAGGCACAGAACATATTTTGTGATGGGGAGCTGAGGCTGAGCTCATGTGAAGCCCCTGGTACCGTTTTCTGGCCTGCTGTAGCACGTTGAGATGCCTCATATCATTTATGTCACGCTGCATAAAAGAACAACAGTGAGATAAATGTGTATCATCGTCTTCAGTTCAAAAATTCAACATGACAGGAAATATCTAAAGCAATCTTGGGGTGGGGGGAATCAAGAATTTTCCTCCTACTTTAGAGAGCAGCTTCACTGCTTTTGTATGAGGTATGTGGCTTGCCAAGCACTCCATTAACATTTTAATGTTTGTATGTGACTGATGTCATGCTAATGTAATTCTGTACTTCTCATATCATATTTATACTTTCTTCTGTTGTCTCTTTGAACATTTAGATGCACATTCTCATCCATCCACACAGCACTGTGCATTTGTGCATTATTTGTGTACTAGAAATCTCCATTTGTGCAATGATATTAATACTTGGAAGCAAAAATCTGCTTCTCAGGGTGCAAGTGGCATTTTCAGATCAAATAGAAAATCCAACTTTGGTAGTATTTCTAAAATTATGTCTTGTCGTGTGTGGTCTTTTCAGTTTGATTTTCATGGGCTGTGTTTTCACTTTATTTCTGTAAAACTACTTCTTTTCACTTAGGAAAGTATATCTGGTTTTTTGGCCTTGCAGGAATTCACACTTGAGAATTGCTGTGTGTTGCTCAGGAGAGTGACACATTCAAGTTTGTAGGTGCATGTGGATGCTTCATGTTTGCAGAGATGCATCCGACAAGATCTGTGTTCTTAAATGTTGAGACTGTTAACTGAGCAACCTTTGTCTTTAGAGGTGTTTAGCAACAGATAAGTAACTGCACTTGCAAAGTGGGAAATTAAGATATTTTCCCAAAAATTTTAATGGATTATAGGGTTTATTAGATTCAGTAGTGAAAAAAATAAGTTTTTATTATTTATTTAACTGTTCTGTTTCCTATCTAAATCTTAAGGTCCTTTCCAACCCTAACTATTCTATGATTCTATGGTTCTATGATTCTATGACTGTAGAGTTAGGATAAGGGGTAATGGGTTCAAACTTAAACAGAGGAAGTTTCGATTGGATATAAGGAAGAAGTTCTTTACTGGTAGGGTTGTGAGGCACTGGAATGGGTTGCCCAGAGAAGCTGTGAATGCTCCTTCCACGGCGGTGTTTAAGACCAGGCTGGACAGAGCCTTGGATGACATGGTTTAGTGTGAGGTGTCCCTGCCCCTGGCAGGGGGGTTGGAACTAGATGATCTTAAGGTCCTTTCTAACCCTAACTATTCTATGATTCTATGATTCTATGCATTCCAAAATTTTGGCCTGGGGCTGAAAAACTTGTCATGGGTTCAGCAGTAGCAGTCATTTTTGTCCTTCGTAGTAGGTGGTGCAGTGCTGTGTTTTTGACTTTCGACCTGGGAGCAGTGCTGATAACACCGATGTTTCTAGTTATGGCTTAGAATGTTTTGGCCTGACCAAGGACTTCCTGAGTCTCATGCTCTGCCAGGGAGGAGGGGAAGCCAGGAGGAAGCAGAAACAGGACACCTGACCCAAACTGACCAAAGAGCTATTCCATGCCACAGCACATCATGCTGGGGGCAGGAACCCGGAAGAGTTTAGTTCACAGCTCGGTTGTCGGGTGGTGAGCAGTTGTATCCTCTTCCCTTGTATTTCCCTGGTCGTTATTATTATTGGTGGTAGCAGTAGTGATTTGTGTTATACCTTAGTTACTGGACTGTTCTTTTCTCAACCTGTGGGAGTTGCATTCTTTCGATTCTTCTCCTCATTCCCCCCTCCTCAGAGTGGGGGGGGAAGAAGGAGGGGGAAGTGAGTGAACGGGGGGCGTGATTTACGGCTTAAACCATGACAAACTTATTACTGGCCTAATTCTGATCATATAAATCTAAACCTGAAGTGATATTATTCAAGTCAGATCTAGATCTTCAGGATGCCATATGCACTACATCTGACCATTTGTCTTCAAGAGAGATTAAATTAATTGCATCTGTTTTAATTGATCTTAGTCTCCTTTTTGTTTAAAAAAGCCCTTGGGTAGAAATTGTGTGTTGTCAAGGCATAGACCTGATTAATGCCATTAATTCACCACATGAAAGTAAAAGCCCTATGTCACAGACAGGAAAAAAGATCTCACTAGGGTAATTACACAGTATTTTAAAAACCAAACTGAAAACTGTAGCAGCCATAGATTGCATAGATATCATAAGTAATGAAGACAGGGATATTATGATGAACTTATGTTGAGGGTTGCAATGAAAATAATTGCATGAAAAACTACTATCTGGGATTTAGGTTTAAGTTCAGAAATTAGCAATCTGAAGAAAATGCAGCCACTGCACATTTTACTTGATTTTTTGTTTCAGACATGAGACTGTCTTTTATCTTGGCAGCTGCTTGCTGATAAGTTACACCCACTTTTTACTAACATATGTCAGTATGATAGTATGTTAGTGTAAAGTCTTGCTGGTGGCTTAGTGAGGTCAGTCTGGCAGTGAGCAGTCCACAGCAGAGGTGTGAAATAGCTGCTGGTGCTGACGACTCTGTCAGTGGGCTTTGATTGAACTGAGGTGGACATGAAAATGTGTGTAGACTTGCTTCTGAGCTGACACTAGCATAAATCAAAAATATATTTACTGAAATCAATACAGTTATAGCAACATATTGTCAGTGTTGTTGCTTGTTACAGGAATGTAGGGCCTGACCTTGTCCTATTTCTGCCTGTGATTTCAGTGAGAATGATGCCTGCACAAACCTAATTTACTAGTTTTCTTCCTGATCTATTTATATACTGATTACGTCATTACATTTTAAAAAAGACTGCCAGCGTTTCCAAGATGCACATTTCTATGGAGAGAGGTGTTATAATTTACTTTCCTCATCTATGTGATGTTAGCAAAGCTCACAAAAGAAGTGGATAAGTATTTTTTTCTTTACTAATGAGCAGTTTTGATACAGAAATGCCCAAACTGATGCGCAATCACTGTAAATTGGCTGTGGTCTCTGATATACAAATTAATGACAGTTTTGATAGACACATTTTTTTTCCTCATAGTGAAAATGAATTTAATGACCTAAGATCATATTTTGGGCTCCTTGATTCCTATAAATCAAGGAATTTATAGCAGTTAGAATTCTGTAAGTCGTTTGTAAAAAGTAGTTGCCATGTGACATAGTAGATGCTGGTGATGATGTAGAATATTATTTATCAATAATATTCGTTTTGAAATTATGATATTTCCTGGGGAAATGTGAGATTTTATATACTTCTCCGGGCATCACAGTGAGTTCCAAGCTACAGCAATAAGAGGACGGAGTCTTTTTACTTCAGTTCTTTTGTTTCCTCCTGGCTACTAATAGTATCTTCCTTTTTCCTGAAAGCTGCTTCCTTGCCCAAATAATACCTTAAATAACGTTAAAACCAGGATCAATACTTGCAGCTGTGTTTTTTTCTTGTCTTCTAAGGTATCTCTTTGTCTGAATTTTATCTCCCAGTAATAGACTAATGTGCATTTTGGGATACTCTGCTTTCCCAAATGCTGAAAATAAACATCCTGGGAAATTTTAAAGAATGTAAGGTTAATACAAATAGTATTTGCACTGGCAGTTGTGATGCAGTTTTGTTATGGGTTTTTATTCTGCTTTGTCTCATTCATGTGCTGCTATCCAAGGCAGTATCAAATACAGTGTGAAATTTTAACTGTTATAAAACCAGATCAATATGTGGATAGTATATCTAATCAGTAGTTATTTTCCCATATGATCTAAATGTGAAATAAAATCAGAATGGTAAACTTACAGATACTTTCTATGTTACTATCAGTGACTTTTCCCTTTGTAGTGTTCAAATACAAGTGTCAGAAAACAGTGAGGCAAATACTCAAGAGGTAGTTTAGCCCATACTTCTACTGTTGGTCACAGAAAATGTGTTTAAAAATCTGACAATACCACAACCTTTCGCAAACAGTTAAGTTTTTTAATTAACTAGTGTCACAACATGTTTATAAACCATCCCCCTCTTTTCTCTCAGCCTACATTTACAATCTTCTACTAGTCAAGCCAGAAGAACTAATACCTGTAACCCAGGTATTATTCAGGCCAGAACTATGTCATGGTTTTTTTTTGTAAACATGTTTAAGTTGTTTCCCGTAAGAATTGGCAATCTTCTATTATTGAATATTTAACTCTTTGACTTTGTTTCACAAGCCCACCGTAGCATTACTGTTATTTGGATGTCAAACCTTTTATCCCTACCAGCCAGAAGAATCTTTTTAGAGGCATGCTTAAGGCAGAGCCTTGAAAACTTGCTTTTGAATGGAATATTTTGCTGAAGCTAGAATTAGTTTACATTTACCCTAAAGAGAGAAACTATGAGAGATATTTAAATATAAAAGAACTAATGAGAATGAACAAAAAGGGGAGGAAAGAAGTTGAATAAAGAATCAAGAACTGACAAGAGAAATAAATTTTTAACTTAACTTTGGGAGGTCTATATTTATCCACTTATACAACTCAGTGCAACATGTCAATGAAATTTATTTTGGACAGAAATTTAACCTTATGATTATAGATATGTCTAGTTAAGCAAGGTCAAAAGATGAAACTGCAGCATTCCTTCTTTGCTGGATTCTGGTTACATTGTATTCTACTTAACACTAACAATTCAGTTGAGACTTTAAGTATAAATATGAAAACAATTCCGTTATATACCACTAGCCTTACTATATCAAATAAAACGAAAGTAAAAGTAAAAATAAAAATAAAAAAATCCCAGAGGAAAAAAAAATCAAACAGAAGTAAATATATGTTCTCATAGCTTGATCGAGGAGGTACTAAAACCACAGCATTGCTCTTTCTTAAAGCTGCCCTGGCTCCCTTCTGGGCAGCTCGTGTCAAATCTAATGGAATTCTATCCTAAGAGACTGCTGTGCCAATCCTGTCTCTTGCTTTAGCCAGGGCCCTCACATGCCTTTACAGAACTGGATGACATAGAAAAACAGTGACAGAGGCCTCCAGGGAAGCAGAGGGAGCAGCAGTATATAGTCCTGTTGACAATATTTTGTTGCTTGCCAAAACACTTGGGTTTATTATAGAATTAAATTTTGGTGCCTGATCCTAAGAAATATATATTAGTATGTTATGTTTGCTTTTTCCAGTTCTGCTAAATGGCTAGTATAAAATACATGTTCCTCTAGGATGCTGTAATGATTTAAGACTTAATTATGTAGTTATACTCCTCCAATCAGAGTTTAATAAAGTGATCAATTTCATAGACCTTTTTTATAAAGGTGACTTGCAATGTGGAAAAATCATAAAATGCTTTGGCAATCACATTTTCCAGCTATTTCAATGTCAATAGTGCCTGGTTGCTGTAATAATTCTTACAGCAATTAATGATTCCTTTGTGTTTTAACACACCCACCCACCATATCTTATAAACAAATGTAATAATTTATTATGCATATATACGCATAGCATGATATTTCACCAGTTTGTGATTTCAGAGCCATGGCAAAAAGTTTTATTTCATTTCTTGCGCATACTGGGACTCCAAATCCCATTAACTGGCCTTGAAACTCTTACCTTTAGATTATTTTTTCAAGTTTGAAAATTTTGTGAGCATATTACCCAGATGTTTTTTATTAAACACACAACAAGAAAAAGTGTCCTGCAAGTCTGCTGACTGGCAGTTCTGAGGTTAGGATAATTATTTGCTGTTAGATCAGAAAACATGCACTCCCGAAATACTGTGATGTAACCTTGCTAAAAGCAGCCTGGAAACTAACCTTTGCTTGGATCCTAAAGGAATTAGGATGCTGTGCCTTCTTAGTAAGTTATGACAGATGCTGAAGTTATTGCGTTCTTAGGGAAAACATTTTCAGTCCATCTGGAGAAAGCAGATAAAGTGAGACCCATTAGAGCACTACCCCAGTCCTGACTTTTATGTGCAGTAGGTCTGACTTTAATATTTATAACTGCATTTTATTCAGGAAAGCCATAAGTCTTCAGACAGTAAAAAACACTATATGGAAAATTTAACTTTTTGATGGGCTAAAAAAGAACATGCATGTATCTCTATAATGTCAAAATGAAACCTGATTTTAATTTACAGATGTGTACAGTAGAAATACATGGTTGTTGAAAAATAGGTCTATGACCACTGGTCCAATTAGATGAAACTATACTGGGAAAGTTCAACTGTTGATTATATAGGCAATAACAGTTAGCTGGTGATTTGCTGGCAGGGTCACATTGCCCAAATAATAAATTTCCTTTTAACATCTGCAACTTTTGCACAAGTATACTAAAAAATGCAGCACCAAGTGTTTTTTGTTGCAATAGTAATAGCTTTCTTATCAGGAAAGTTTGCCTTTTGATATAAAAATATGTTCTTGGTCCCAAAATGTCCCTTCCTACCTTGAAAAATAGCCTTGGTTTTCAGAATCAAAGTAAATGGCTGGGGTGAATCCACTAAGCTGGAAAAAGAAAATGGGTAAGAACCATGACGTTGGGATTTTACATTAAT
The DNA here is from genome assembly GCA_028858755.1 of Ara ararauna. Classification (NCBI taxonomy): domain Eukaryota; kingdom Metazoa; phylum Chordata; class Aves; order Psittaciformes; family Psittacidae; genus Ara; species Ara ararauna. The sequence goes on from CM054376.1 coordinate 146,797,838, forward strand.
GATTACCAAGACTTGAATTTTTCACACTGTGATAGCGTTGCTATAGATGATGAAGGAAAGTCTTTAAGTGATAAGGAAGATCAGTACATTTGTTCAATTCAAAAGACACTCTTGAAATTATATCCTCTAAAAAGATATCAGAAGATGTCATAATATGTTTGAACCTTATCTTTCTGAATAAAAAATAAAATTAATTTGAATAATTCAAATTAGCTGTTTATTTCAAAGTAATTATAATTATTTTTTAATAATTTTCAGTTGGTTTTGTTTTGTCTGTAGCTTCTTTTTTTTTTTTTTTATTTTTCAATACATACCCTAAACATTTAAGGCATCACTTTTGTTTCACCTAACTGTAACTGTACAAAACCAGGCTTTTAGTTTGGTTTAGCTATTTCGACTCCTTCAACATTTTAGCAAAACTCCAAGGATCTTCAGAGAGGTGATTCACCCACTTGTATTAAAAAACAACTTTAGATTAAGATGAATCACACTGTCTATCTTTCCCCTTATGTAATAGTTTGAAATCGATAAGTGTAATGAATCCTACCCATGCTATCCGAGTCCATGCTTTCTGAATAATTCATCATACATACCATACAATTAAAAATGTCTCTTTTAGATTCCAGCAGACACATATGTTTGCACAAGGAGGAATGGGGTAGCCCTAAACCTCATCGAGGATGCCCCATCCCTGGAAATGTTCAAGGCCAGGTTGCATGGGGCTTTAAACAACCTGGTCTAGTGGAAGGTGTCCCTGACTGAGACAGGGGGGATTGGAGCTAGATGATCTTTAAGGTCCCTTCCAACCCAAACCATTCAATGATTTTCTAATTCTATCTGTGAGGCAGGTTTCTTCAAAGTGGGCTTTCCTTTGCTCTTTCTAACCTAGGCTGTAAAGTATGGGACTTTTTTAGTAGATGATCATTAACAACTGATTCTGTTCACTTTTTCTGGACAACTTTCAAATGAACCAGTAGATTACATTTCATGTTTCCTATTACTTTAATTTTCTTTATAGGTTATGTTATCTGGTTAAAGAAAATGTTACATCAACATTTCCCTATTGTGAGTACAGATAAAACACATAAAGCAAAGTTAGTTTCCATTTCACATGAAAATCCAAAAATGAGGGCAAATCTAATGATGCTTGGGGGAGTTTTTTTGTTATGCATTAACAGAATCAAAAGTATCCAAGTAGTCACCTTGTAAACTGAATGGGCTCATCTGTATTTGCTTCCTTTCAGTTGTTGCTATCATATTATGTATTAGTGGAATCATTAGACTGCATGTTGTTATTGTTAATAGCGCTTCTCAAGCAAGAAAAAAATTACTCTATCAGCATATTTGCAGTTTGTTTCTTATACAAATTTTGGTATAGAAAGCCCCATTTTTCTCTCTTTACCATGGCATTAATTAATTAGTAATTTTCCTTAACTGCTAACATTGCTTAATGATTTATCATCTTTTGTAGGCTTAAGACAAAATTTACAAAAAATAAGCATCTCTTATAACGTCTATCGATGCTTTAGTCAGTGAGCTTTTGTTATTTTTTGAACCAAAAAAAATCAGACACTTAATGGACATTGAATTCTGTCCTAATGAGTGGTGACTGAGAAAATAATTTAAGACTCAAGGAAAATATCCAGCTGAACATCAGTTCATGGGGAGAATTTTGATAAGAAAAGAAATGGGATTCTAAGTATATAAATAGCAGAATGGAAAGTATAATAAAAAAGTTAAAAATTCAAAGTCTAATGACTTTGTGATTTGTGGTATTGTCACTGGAAGTCATTATCCATTTCTGGTATTAATTCTTTAAAAATGGTATATGCATATTGCAAACAGACTAAAAACAGTGTTACAAGACTTTAGCAAGCTTTTTGGTTTTTACAATAAGAAACTCATAAAACATAATCATAGAATAGTTAGGATTGGAAAGGACCTTAAGATCATCTAGTTCCAACACCCCTGCCAGGGGCAGGGACACCTCCCACTAAACCATGCCACTCAGGCTCTGTCCAACCTGGCCTTGAACACCGCCAGTGATGGAGCATTCACAACTTCCCCGGGCAACCCATTCCAGTGCCTCACCACCCTTACAGAAAAGAATTTGTTCCTCACATCCAATCTAAACTGCCCGTTTAAGTTTGAACCCGTTACCCCTTGTCCTATCACTACAGTCCCTCATGAAGAGTCCCTCCCCAGCATCCCTATAGGCCCCCTTCAGATACAGAAAGGCTGCTGTGAGGTCTCCACGCAGCCTTCTCTTCTCCAGGCTGAGCAGCTTCAACTTTCTCATCCTATCTTCATATGGGAGGTGCTCCAGTCCCCTGATCATCTTTGCATAATGAAAGGCCAAGAGGTCTTCTGAATTCTGTCTTGTCTCATGAAGGAATAATAAAGAATTTAATTAAATAATGAAGGATTTTATTTTACTTTTGCAAATGCAGCATGGTTTGAAAGCTGAAGGCAAATGAAACTAGAAGTACTGTAATATTTTTAGTGTGAAGTTGCTTATATGTTCCTAATGGCAAGAAAGTACTTAGGAAGCAATCAGATAGAAGCTGAAAATGTGATCACCTGCAGGAAATCATGGAATCTTATCGTGCATTGGGAGGGACCTCTAAAGATCAGTCAGTTCCAACCCCCTGTCAGGGACATCTTTCACTCAAATGGTTCAAAGCTTCATTCAGCCTGATCCTGAACACTTCCAGGGATGGCAGCTTGTTCCAGTGTCTCACCATCCTTATTGTAAAGGTGTTTTCCCTTAAGCAAGATCCAAATCTATCTTGTTTCAGTTTAAAAGTGCTGCACCTTGTCCTGTCACTACAAACCTCCTGTCACTACAAACCTTCTTGAAAAATATTTCTCTTTCTTTCTTATAAGTCCTCTTTATATACCGGAAGACTGCAATAAGGTCTCCTTACAGTCTTCTCCAGCCTGAACCACTCCAACTCTCTTAGCCTGTCTTCATAGCGGAGGTGCTCCAGCCCTATGATCAACTTCATGGCCCTCTTCTGGAGTTGCTCCAACAGCAACATGCATGTTTCTGGAAGAAAAAAAGTGTTAATTGTGAAAAAATGAAAGGCATGAACCAACTACACTGAAGTAAAAATTTTGATACTTTAGGTGTGTAAACGTCCAGATGTCAGGCTAAAAGTTAAGATGAGAGAAAATAAAATAATGAAGCACTTTAAAAGACATCCAGAATAATTTTCTTGACAAATTGTTTACTGCAGCTTTCTCTTTTCTCTTTCCTGTCACTCAAGGAATTTTGTGGTTTAGCCCCATGATTCGTCATTTACAACATTAATACTTGTACAGAAGGCATTAAGATGGAAAAATACGTTAGATCATTCTGTCCTTTTCTTTGCAATTTTCCATTTAAGAATTGAAATAATTGGTCTGTGTAGGACCAAAAGTCGACTAAATAATTATTTGTAGTCAAATAATGGCTACAATAACTATAGCAACGTCCATTATAATTTGAATTATTTGGGTTTTAAGCCTTTTTTATCCCCAGCAATTAATATTGCCCTAAGTGCATAGTGAAATTTTCTACTCCTCCACTTTCTTTTTATGGCTACTTCAAATTTTATGGTACAATAGCCAGTATTTATTAATTTGTTGTATTCAATCTGTAGCAACTACATTTTTCTTGGCCTTCACCTGAAGCATACAAAATGCTCACCAAAAAATCATTGCTTTCCTTTTTAAATTGCAGTCATTCGATTGTTCCTAGAGAAGAAATGCTGGTATCAAACGAAACAATTTTTTTGCCTAGGTAAGCTTCTTCCGATGTCAGATTTGATATGTACTGCTAGATGCAAAAAAAAAAGAAAAAAATAGCTATATGTGACTTTCGTGTTTCAGTGATTTTGAGACTATCCGCAGATTTGAGTTGATGTACGGTCATGTTTTGCTATTTTGTGATAGAGTCTACATTGCCAAATGAGCAAAATTTCCTCTTAGAAACTGATTTCTCACAGTTTCTGTTTTCAGACAAACTTCTGATTGAAGATAATGGCTTCATTTATCCATGATAATGTTTGGGAAATTACAACTATTCCAAAATATGGGAGGTATCGTAGTAAAAGTTTTGAGAGTTTGTCTAGTCTTTGTGTTACTGTTTCTACACATTCTGTTCAGCTATGTTCTAGGGCAATATTTTATCTGTCAAAATTCGTGCAGATCGATGAACAGGGATGTTAGGATGTTACAGACTGCGTAAAATTCTCAGTCATTTTCGTATATACATCTATATGGATTCAATTTCTTCTTTTCTGCAATGAACCTGAAGTCCATCCTAGTCTCAGTATAAATCTATTCTTTAAAGCTCCAGGCAAGGATGTTTGTTCTTCCCCAGTTACTGACATTACAAGAAAAAATATCATTAGCTTATTTGGTAAGCCCTGGGAAACACAGCTGAATGTGTCCCTTATTATCTCCATAGATAAAGTCCACAGGACACCTTTGAAACTGTGCTCACTAACCAAAAGGATGTCTGCCTGCAGAATCGCTTTGCAAAGAGGAAATATGCAGCAAACTTTAACAAACTGTCATTCTGTATTTTGAAGCCTAACTATGATTTGTATGCTTGGCCTTTGTGTGAGTCTTACACAGATTTTTATGTGCCTATTTCTGCAATATAGTATTAAATATGCTGGTATTCAAAAATAATATCACAGAAGATTTTTTATTTGTTTGTTATTAGAAATAATGTATCTGTAATTGATAAAGATGTCTTGCATTTGTGTATTTTGCTATTTAAATATTTTCAGAAATTAATTTAATTTTCTGCATATAAACCAGACACTATAATACCAGACGCTTGGACTTGGAAAACAAGACCCTTGGATTTCTCAATTAAGAATGAAATTTTGCATTTATCTAAGAATCATATAATATTCTGGAAGGGACCTTAAAGGTCACCCAGTTCCAACCCCCCAGCTTTCTCTAGACCAGTTTGTTCAAAGCCTCATCCAACCTAGCTTTGAACACTTACAGGGATGAGGCATCCAAAACTACTCTAGGTAATCTGTTCCTGTGCCTCACTACCTTCATTGTAGAGATGTTTTTCCTAATGTCTAATCTAAATCTACCCTCTTTCAGTTTAAAGCCATTCTCTCTTGTCCTGTCCCTACAGGCTTGGGTATAAAGTCTATCTCCATCTTTCCTATCAGACCTCTTTAATTGTTGGAAGACTGCTCTAAGGTCTCCCCAGAGCCCTGTCTTCCGGCAGAACAACCTCAGCTCTCAGCCTGTCTTCACAGGAGAGGTGCTCCAGGTTATCATCTTTGTGGCCCTCCTCTGGACTCGCTCCAAAGGGTCCATGTCCTTCTTATGTTTTCTTGAGCTGAAACAGGATTTGTTTGGGCCACTTCTAATAGCTTGCACAACACCAGGAGAGTAAAACTTGCTTCATTGCTTTTTAATTCTTGCAGAAATATAGCACATGTAACGTACTTATTAATATAAAGTGGGTTAATGTTAGAGGTCATAACAAGGCAGCTTTAATGATTCATTAATACATTACTTGGGGGAAGTTAAGAGGCCAGATAAATGGAATTTCATGCCTTTGAGCACCAAAGGTGTATAATAATGTTCTGATAACATTTCACACGAAGTGCCTAATCATACTAAAATTGGTAATGAGTAAATAGCTGAAAGTTTAAATGATGTGTGTAGTTCAAGAACGCTCTCTAAGCTTATTCTGCTTACTCCAAGGTTGGCTCAACCTTTTACATAGTAGTTTGGTTTAGAAATCTAGAGAGTGAGAGCATGGTTTGTTTGCTTATTTTCTGAGGTTTTCAACAATTGTCTTATTGTGAACAAAGCCTTACAATGAAGTGCATCTAGCCTTAACCCAACTTGATATTTCTTTTGATGTATACAGCTTTATTGTAATTTATTTTATCTTAATATAACACATTTTTAAAAAATTCAGAAGCCTTTTAGATTTTGATGGAAAAAATCTAGGAAAAATTTCAATAAAAAGCTAAAAAATATTTTCATTTTAAAAGATTTTTGGTTGATAACTTTCCTCATAAAAATATTTTTATTTAACTCTTTTTTACTTTCTGGCTTGACAAGTCATTTGATAAGTATTTCATTATCTTTAAAAATATTTAGTACAGGAGTTTGTTTTTTTAAAATATAAGAAATATTAGAAAAGATGAATTTAACAATAACATATTATAAGCTCAAAACTGGTTGCATTATTTATATAGTACTATGAGACTCAGACATCTTTACAGTTAAAATACATTTCTAAAGAGTATTATTTTCTCACTGTGATATCAAGCAAGTCTGAAGACAAGCATATAATTTTGCACATTAATATGTGCATGACATGACAATTTAAAGAGAAAGGGTGAAATTTGTCCAGCAGAAGTAAATGGCAAAAATTCTTTAGTTGTCAGTGAAGTTTTTGACCTAGAAGAAAGAAACAGTCTATAGAAACACTGGGGGAATATTTAGATAAGCATAATGTGATTAATTACATAGTACTTGGAGCTTAATGCAACAGGTGAGATGTGTTGCTGCAGGTGGTAAAGACTGCATTTTCATTCATTACTATGCATCACTGATTATATTTAGGTCACTGTATTAGGAAATGATCCTTATAGACTGAGATGGATAGCATGATGCTCTCTTTGTGGTGTTTTGAATCATTATCCTGCTCCTCTAAATGTTGCTCATTACTTCACATTCTCAGTCCTGGACCAGATGGTGTACAGGTGGATTTTAGGTACCATGCATAGCTTGACTGGAACAAATTAGCATCTTCCTTTATAGAGTTTGTTGTAGCTGTAGGGAACCTGTATAAAAAAGTGTGAAGCCTTTTAAATATGTTGGATTATATATGTAAAGAAAATCTTCTCAGTGATCTTGCCAATAAATATAAGTATCTTTTTGCAAAAAAGAAAAAAGGGGGTGAGATTTTATGTTTTTAACTTTGCTTTAATAGTTTAACATCTGGACGCAAACTGTAAATATGATACTGTGAATAACTCTTGGGCAGATTCTTGAAAGGGTCCTGAATGATGGATCAGAAATGATCTTTGCTTTCCTCAACGAAACACCATTACTCATTCCTTTAAATTAATTTATCAGATTATCAGCTAGTGAAATCAGTTTAGGAAAGAATTTAGTAATTAATTTCAGGAGAACATTTCTCAAGAAACCAATTCATTATTTTGGTGATTACCTGTATTTGTGCCTGTATTTATCGAAGAACTGTTTATGAAGCTGAATTTTACCCCATGATGTATTTTTGTCCTTCTGATAGAGAGCCATCTAAAGAAAAAAGAAGCAAGAAATTAAAGCAGAGCATGAAAGGAATGCAGTGATCAGAACAGGATCTTATAATCTTAAGATATAAAAACTCATGATAAGGAGAAGTTCAACAGAAGGCATAATCATTGAAATTGTGAAATATCATCAGACAGGTGTGAGAGTCAATCTAGCATAATCATTGATTGAGACCTCCTCCTCCTGAATCTTGGCATGTGGATGCATATACTCTGATTGCAAAAACAGAGGTAAAAATTCTCATTCTGATACCTGTACACCTTGAGAGCTCACACTTACTGCGAGAAAAGCTGTAATCCCTGCAGAACTGCATGTAATACTTTCAGATGTTAGAGTACAAGTGAGAATGCACAATGAGCTTTAGAATTTTGTTGAATACAAATTGGCAGGTAGTTGGAGATAAGTAGCAAGATCTGTGATATAGTGAGTTGCAAGTGCAGAAAGACTGATTAATTTGTGTGGCATGCACAGAATACCTTTCCCTAGTGGCAACAGGAAGCAGTTTATGTTTACTATGATCATAGTACCATAGCTAGAGGTCTCGCTGGGTGATCAAATCTCTGCCTTAGAGCTGCGATGTAAGAATTTGACACAGCTGGCAGAGGACCAGCTACTTCAAAGTCTTTCAGGTAACTGAACAAACTTTAGCAGAGTCAGTGGTGGTAAGGATGATGTGATGGTAATAGTGCTGGGAATAAGCTTCACATACACACAGAGCAAGCCATGAGAAAGAAGGGGACCAGCTTCTGCTATTCTGTTATGTTGTACATGCTGCACACTACCAGTTGAATATCAAAAGGCAGGACAGTGCACAGCTGTGACCAACCAAACAATATTTAACTTGGAAAGTTTAATCTTGCTAAGGATATATATATATAAGTGGCAACTGTAAGTACCATCTTTAAAATTCAAGTGAAATGGCAGTCATGAACTAGCAAGGTGCCATGTGCTGCTCTGCTGAGGTTAATTCCTGTGCTGGAGAGACCTGTCAGGATTCCTGGATATTCTTGTCTTAAAAAAGCCTTCTATAGACAACTTTTCAAAGGCATTATTTTTAGGAGTCAAATCTACCTTCCTTTTCCACTGGTAGGTTAAGGTACTTGATATGAGGATCTGGGGAAATAGTGAAGAGCTGACCTTGCAGGTCAAACTTTCTTACCGTAAAATAGTAAAAGGAAATGAGAATCTATACAGAACATAATAACAAAGACCTTTTCCAGTTTATGTCTGCCAGGTATCTGTTGCACGTACCTACTGCAATAACAAAATAGTACAGCATTTCCTCTAACCACCTGCAAGAATTGTAAAATTATTATCAGTCAGCTCTGGGGCCCCCAACACAAGAGAGAAATGGACCTGTTGGGGTGAGTCCAGAGGAGAGCCACGAAAATGATCAGAGAGCTGGAGCATCTGTCCTGTAAAGACAGGCTGAGAGAGTTGAGCTTGTTTAGCCTGGAGAAGAGAAGGCTCTGGAGAAACCTTAGAGCAGCCTTCCAATACCTTAAGGGTGCCTAGAAGAAAGATGGAGAGGGACTTTCTATAAAGCTAAGTAGTGATAAGACAAGGGATAATGGCTTTAAATAGAAAGAGAATACATTTAGATTAGATGTTAGGGCAGGGGTGTTGGAACTAGATGATCTTTAAGGTCCTTTCTAGCCAAAACCCTTCTATGATTCTACAGTTTTATGCAGGTAGATCTACAACTATGTGGTCCTTGAAATACTTCCTTGCTGCAGACAAATCTTCATATTATATCATAGTTATCAGTGAAAACACTAGATTTACCAACATATTTAAAATTAAAAACTTGGGCATTATGATGTTTACATGAACCTAGTATCTGAGATCCAAAAAAAGAAGTTTTGTAAGATTGATCATAAAATTTCAGTAATATTAAAATGTTAGTGGTCAGTATTTCTATTTGTAATTTTTGGAATGTAAATATCTCATAGCAGTAGACAAGATTGAGATGTACAGTCTCAAACTTTATTACATTAGCAATATGGCCTGTGTTATTCACTAACAATAATATAGAGCCATACCTGTAAAAATGTGTTAATGAAGTACACTCATCATCAGTCTCCTTGAATGGAGAGATGAGCCATTCAAACAATATATTGCTCCTTTCATACAGATTTGTTTTGCTCTTAAAAAATTATGCTAATTTTTCTTCCATAAAAATAAATTACTTCCCTGGATATCAACAGCTCCTTACATGCTCCGTGTGAACAGGTGAAAAATCTTTTATCTTAGGCAAAAAAGTCCACGAAAAAAACATTCAGCTACACTATTTCATGACCATAAAAGACTAAAATTAGTATAGACATTGCTATATAAGTTTCTGAAAAGTTATTACTGAAAGATTCCATTGACTGACCTCTTGGAGGGTCAGTATTAGCTCTAAAGTAGGGTCTTCAAAGGGTCAAAGCATGAGAATGAGTATATAGATTATAGGTGTATTAAATGACTGTATTTCCGAATTTAAGTCAGTTCTTCAGTAATTCTGTGACCCATAAACTGCTTGTCAAACATGCTAAGTTAAAATTACTTCTTAAATATTTTATAGATATATCATTAATATTTCTATATGTCTTTTGAGACTAATAGCTCTACAATTACCTGAAATAACCAGTTACTCACTAATGGGAGCTGTAATTGCAAGGAAACAAAACAAACCCCCAGATATTATTTGTTATTGTTTGACTTCAATACATTAATTATTGCCATGCAAAGTTGAAGGACTCAGGAATTTCAAGCATTTTTTTCTTGATGCAGCACATCAGACTTGTCAGTAACTGCTCTGTAGTCTGCCCCCTCTTTTCAGCACATAGTACTTCAATGAATAGCGTATTTGTTGTGAATTGTATTAGGCTGTTTTGCTTTTTATAAACATCAAACAGTAAGACATGACAAGGTCATGAGGCTGAAATAACATTTCCTTGAATACTATGGAAAATCTAAAGCTGTGATTCAGACAGGGGCATCTCTGCTTGATGCCTCTCTCCAAATTTTTTGTGATAATTGAAGCATAACATGAAGCTCTGTGTGTGTGTATGTGCACATGGTTGTGTGAGTTAGTTAATTTTTGATGTAGACTCTATAAAAGAAATCTAGCTACAAATGTGTTATGGATATTTAACAGTTCCTCTTTGCAGTTGTGTCCTCTCTAAATATCAGAGTTCAAACTCCACTTGAAGTACTCAATGGAAGGCCTTTCGTGGTCTCTGTCAACTGATAGAAACAAATATTTGGAAATTCCCTGTTATACTTTTAAGCTGCTTAATTTTTTTAATTATTGCAAAGCTTATTGCACCCAGGAAACAACAAGAAATAGCTTAAAGCCAAATAGGATCTTGTTCAGCAAGACAAACTAACCTTATGGATGACTGATAGTACATTAATGATGCTGAGCTGCAGTAGTGCACTAAGTAAAGGAAAATGTTAAGTGGAGTTGAGTTAGAGAAGAAAATCGCGTTTATGTTTCAGGTGTCTGTTAACTAAATGTTAATGGACTAATGTCTGTGTCATAATGACAATCCCAATGAGACAGAGTTAAGAATGCAGATGTGTCTTGTTTGAGAAATCGTAAGATACCTATGTGCTTTCAGAACATCCTCATAGTTTATTGCTTTTGGCTCTGGCTTTGTATGTTTGGGGTTTTGGTTGGTAGTTTTATATTTTGTTGGGTTTTTGGTTGGTAGGTTGGTTGGTTGGGTTGGTTTTTTTGGTTTTTTGGGGGGGTTGTTGGGGTTTTTTTGGTTTGGTTTTCTTTTTAATGTAGTTTCTGGAAAAAGAATGAAAGCTTAGACATGAAATACCACAATCATTACTAGGGCCCATTTTGGGCCAGTGTTTATTAATATCTTCATTAATGATCTGGATGAGCAGTTCAAGTATGCCTTCTATAAATTCATAGGTGACACCAAGATGGCTGGGAGTGTTGATCTGCTGGAGGGGAGGAAGGCTCTTCAGAAGGATCTGGACAGGCAGGATCGATGGGCTGTGGCCAGTGGTATGAGGTTCAACAAGGTGCAGTGCTGGGTCCTTCAATGGGATCACAACAACCCCATGCAATGTTACAGACTTGGGGAAGAGGGGCTGGAAAGCTGCTCAGCGGAAAAGGACCTGGGGATGTTGATCAGCAGCTGCTAAACATGAGGCAGCTTCTGCCCAAGTGGCCAAGAAGGCCAATGGCATCTTGGCCTGTATCAGACATAGTGTAGCCAGCAGGGCCAGGGAAGTGATCATTCCCCTGTTCTGGGCACTGGTGAGGCCACACCTTGACTCTTGTGTTCAGTCCTGGGTGTCTCACTACCAGCCATTGAGGTTCTGGAGTGGGTCCAGAAGAGGGCAGTGAAGATGGTGAAGGGTCTGGAGAACAAGTCTTATGAGGAGCAGCTGAGGGAACTGGGGTTGTTTAGCCTGGAGAAAAGAAGGCTCAGGGGATCTTATCGCTCTTTACAACTAACTGAAAGGAGGTTATAGCCAGTTGAGGGCTGGAACAAGCTTCAAACAGGCTTCCCAGGGAAGTGGTGGAATCATCATCCCTGTAAGTGTTCAAAACACATGTAGATGAGGCCATTAGTTACATGGTTTAGTGGTGGTCTTGCCAGTCCTGCGTAACACTTGAACTTGATGATCTTGAAGGTCTTTTCCAACCTCATTGATTCTATGATTCTATGATTACATGTCAGTATTAACATCATGAAACACATTTTGATCTCTGAGAATTTTGACCATTGTCTAGGTTAGTTAAGGGAGTGACTGTCTCCTTCCCCTCTGATTCCAAACATTCTCCTTATACTTAAAAATATCACAGAGAAAAAGAAGCGTATGACAGAAACTGTGTCAAAGTGCAGCCACCAGTTTCAGTACAGGTAGTAACCATTGTGCAGATTAACTTCATGTAAAGCCCTATTTTGTTGAACACAGCTCATCAGGTGAAGACTTCAAGAGGAGAACCTGGAGACAGAGGAGCAGAATCCCAAATAAAAGCTCTGCTGGAGCTGGAACAGAAGTCCCTGTACTGGGGATGATGCCTGTTAACAGAACCATATATGCCTTTTCCCATTTTGATGCCATTTTAACAATTACTCTGAAGGTTAGTAGTTACCTTTTCTCACCAGGGAACTGCCTTGACTACAGTCAGCTATCATCTCTGACAAAGCACTTCCATTTGCCTCCCATTGGCCTCAGGAATCTATTAGTACAGAAGAGCTGCTTAAGAAGAACAAACTCCAGTAACTTCTGTCCAACAGCAGCTGAAAGTGTAGATAGCTCTTCAGATGCTCTTTTTTGATGAAGAAATACCTTGCAGTTTAACTAGTTCCTGAACATCACAGTCTCTGTGTTGATTCTTGTAGTGCGGCTCTCTTTGATCCATTTCCTTGTATGAGCCCCACCTCTATTTGGGATGGGCTTTTGCTTAGCTCCACATCTTTTATTCTTCATGGTTCAGTAGAGGTATTGTTCTGGAGTGGAAAGGTATTGCTCTGTTTCTTTCTCAGACTGTTCAGGCACTTGCGAGTCACTGATATTCACTGAAGTTGTTTCTTTATCTGAAACACTTTGTCTTACTGCTGTCTTTTGACTTCTGAAGTCCACAGAGGTGTGCATGTGTCTGGTTGGCATGTTTTTATCCTGGCCTGAAATAAATGCTTATACTGGAGTCCGAAGTAGGAGAGCTGTAGCTCAACTCTGCCTTTCCATATTCCATATTCCGTAAATGCAAGCTGATGAGAAAAGTCTGATATCATCAAAGACACTCTGTCAACTGTCAGTTTGATAGGCTCTTACCAGAGAAGTTTCACAGTGTCAAAAGTGAGATGCAGAGTAGAAAATATGCTGTAAGCGTCCTCTTAGTAGAACTGAGCAGAAGTGCTTATTCCAGAGGAAAATACTAAAGCAAAAAAGGAGGAGCCTAATAAAACCAGAATTTTACTCAAGACATTGACTAGACCTCTTTGAAAGATTAAATTAATAAAGGGATAAAAATATGAACACTTATACTTTTATTTATTGTAATAGGAACATTGCTGTAGAATAACTGTCGTGGTTTAAGCCCCTCATGCAATTCATTCACTCACTCCCCCCTCTTTCTTCCCCCAGTTCCGGGGTGATGGGGAGGAGAATCGAAAGAATGCAACTCCCACAGGTTGAGATAAGAACAATTTAGTAACTAAAGTATAAAACAAATCATTACTGCTACCACCAATGATAATAATAACAAGGGAAAAGAATACAATCACTCACCACCTATACCCAGCCCGACCACGCAGTGCACCCCCACCCTTCTGGGTCTCTGCCCTCCATTTTTTTGCATCCTGGGCATGACGTGCTGTGGCATGGAATAGCTCTTTGGTCAGTTTGAGTCAGGTGTCCTGTCTCTGCTTCCTCACGGCTTCCTCTCCTCCCTGGCAGAGCATGAGACTCCGAAAGTCCTTGGTCAAACCAAAACATTAGCAAGCAGGAACTGAAAACACTGGTGTTATCAGCACTGCTCCCAGGCTGAAAATCAAAAACACAGCACTGCACCAGCTACCAAGAAGGAGAAAAATGACTGCTGCTGCGGAACCCATGACAATAACGAATGTACATGAATCCAGGAAGGGAATAGGTGTTTTTCTTGTATAATGTACAGTGATCTAGGTATGATCTACCTAGACAGGACCTGATGAACGTGGCAGGTGACCCCAGTGCAAGTACTGTGTATTCATTGCCAGCCTGTATTGTCAGAAGTTCTGAAATAAGTTCATCTTTATGGGTCTAGTAAAACAAAACCAGCAACAATTAAAAAAGGGAAGGTGGAGAGAAAATGAAGCATAGCACCACCCTCCTCAAATAATGTCACAAAACAGGGAAAATGGAAGAAGCAGAAAAAGGAGGATCCTCAGTATCTCATAAGTCATTAAAGAATGGCTACTGCTGAAGACAGATGCAGGCAGGGTGTACCAAAGCTCTTCATGACATGTAGCTCTTGCATATGTTTGGGTGTGTACTTTCTGTATACCCCATGATAAACTGATTGCCAGATTTATGGTCAGATGGGAGTTGTTCTGTGCTTTCTTAGTACATATTAACTACAGTTTTAGATCAGGAAAAACTGCTAATGCAGAAGTTCTTCAACACTCCTAGATGTCTTCAATCTAATGTACCATATCTAATGAAACTATATAGATACAGCTTCTTGGAAGAGCTTTTTTCCCCTCTAAAATAATAAGAATGGAAATTAATTATGTGAAGGCCCTTTTAAACTGGGGATCTATTGTACAATTGTGTTACAGGGCACTGGAGGTGATCATGACTCTCTGGAGAAATACGTGTCTATTTGAAGTATATTAATTTTGACAATACTGACACAAATGGCTTTCAATTATATTTGTGGTAAATTTCCTCATGCTTCACTCCCACTTACTTCACAGCACATGTATAAGCTACCTAATTTTCTTTTATTTTTTTCTTGTGGAAAATCATAACCATAAACTCTTCTCAGGAGGATTACAAGAACTGTGCTTGCTATTCCAGTGCTTGCTATTACTGGTGCTGCAAAATATTTAAAACCAAAAAATACCAAGCAATAACATTTTTTAAAAATATGAACATGTACTTGACACTACTACAATGAACTTTTTCCACCCAAGAACATTTGATACTATCCAACCCATAATGTCTTGCAAACAAGATTTCATGCATTTATTTGCAGATTTGTATAGTTGTTAGCCCTGAAACCTAACTACCCTGTTAAAACTTCCTCTTCCACTACAAGGTGTTAGCTTGTACTAGATAATGTCATATCACCTTGCTACTATTTATTACAGGAGTAGTATTTATCCTGTAGTTGAATTTTGTGTCATGTGATGATTTTTAAGGAATTAAGTGGCCCCATTGCATACACTATCCGTTCCCAGAGCCTGTTGTGTGTTTTTGACTTACTGGGTTTTTCAGCTTCAGATCGGAACCAGTCCTCTCCTACAAACAATGTATGCCGTAGATCTTAAAAAAAACAAAACGACCTTGTTTCTGTGGATCTCCTGAGTGCGGAATATAAGCAGGCTGGATTCTTCCAAGTATTCCAGTAACACTGGGCTTTCTGACTACATGTAGGGAATGGCAAGGTTTTTCTCTCACTCTCTGCCTCCTCTTTTCTCTGCAAACCCGCCTCCTTATGTATTCTTGATGTCATTGTGAGGACAGGGCTGACCCTTTTCCAGAGATGAAAGAAACAAAGCTAACATTGCTGGGGCAATCCAGAGGTGCTCATTTGCTTTTCCTCAGTAGTTCCTACTTGTAATGGATGGAAACTTAGCTGAGAGTTGGGTCCCTCTCATGACTGAGAAACATTACAAATTATATTTTTTGTCAAAGTGTATTTGGTAAAGTATACATGTTTATGTTCATCGTGACTGTCGAAAAGAGGTAGGAAAATACAGATGTGTAGCTGTTCTATGACCTTAATACCTGATCGCACCAGGGTTCCTGGCCAATTCTCTTGGCATGGACAACAGTGAGATCATGAGAAACTGCATGACCTCATGAATAAACAATTACAGATCTGGCATAAAGCCAGTTGTTTTTCTAAGGGTAGAAAAGAAGGACCCTCCTGTGGCTGAATCCGAAGTCTCACCTGTTGGTGGACACACCAAGCAGGAGCTTTCCCAGTTACCTGAGACTCCTGCATTGGCTGCAACGGGGCTTCCCAGCTTGAAGTGTGGGCCTGGATGGTGATTCAGTGGTATTTGGTGATGTATTTCTTCTTATCTCCATTCTCCCTATGCGGTAATGATTTGATACATTGCTAATTTTCCTCTGTACTATACATGTATCTGATTTGTTTAGTGTTTGCTTTAGTGTGCTTATTCGCTTTAGTGTGCTTGTTTAATAAACTGTGCATATTATACAGCTAGTGTGTGGTCATTTTGTGGTGTACCCTCCCTGTTAGCAGAGCACTACCCCATCAGAACCTCCTTTCTTCACACTACTTTCCTAGGCCTGGTGGATGTTTCTGCCAATGACGCAGTGCTAATGCCTGCCTTGCTTTAGTACCTACATGTAAAGAAGCCCATCTACATCTCCTACCCTTCCCAGTTAGCCCTGGAGGTGAGAAAGTTGTTCACATAGTATTGCCCCACCTCTGGGAAGAGAGGTAAAGGTAGAGCATAGCATCACTGTGCAGAGAACGAGATCCTCCCAGGCTGAGATATATAAAATTTCCTTCAAAATACTGTGTCACCACAGCAGGACTGCTGTCTAGCAATTTTAATTCTTTATCTTGTAAAATATGCAGTTTATTCCGTGATGTGGTAGTATTACAGGCATACTTGTCTGTTAGTAGACTCAAGGTGCTGTAAGGAATGGAGCTTGAGTTCTGTCCTTTTATATTCTGGAGCAAGTACTGCTTGCTAGAGTATATAAACAGAAATTTCACTAGTGTAGTGCGTTTGCTGAGAGTGGCCAATAGCGCATGTTTGGGGACAGAATGTAGGGAACAAAGGAAGCGTAGAAGTATTTTTCTCCTGTATATTATTTTAGCAATTAGTATCTGCAGGCCCTCGCAATCCAAAATTATGCCTAGATCATAACTTTCAATAACCATTGATCAACATACTAATGAATTATGGGGCAAATTGCTTTTTAATATACCTATACTGTTGGCTGCAACAACTCACTCTCATCTTCAAATTTTAGTAATTTTAGGGTAAGTTTTATGAGACATCCTGTCTCTGTGCTTGCTGTGACAAGAAGTTCTGATATGTTCTGGAAAGAAAAATGTACTACTTGTTATTTGTTATTTTAAATACGATGTGTTCATGGTGCCTGACTGATGTTCTCATGCAGGGATGAAATGAACTGTGCTGAGAATCACAACATCAAATAAGTTATACCCATCTCTGCAGAATCACAACTAAAATTCTTGTCCATCAGCTTCAATAATACAAAGTTGTACTGCAAGACTTGGAATTGTTTTATGTCAGTTTATTTTAAACCAAATTCTTTACTTTCTTTAAGAGCCTTATAGTGGGTAACTCCATAATTTATATCGCATATGCTCCAAATCTGTATATAATTAATTTCAAGTAGCTCTCTCAGTTTCAATTTGGTTCTGCTTTGTGCATTCATATATGAGCAGCCAGAATCTGCCCCTGGTAAATAAAATAAATTGCCTAAACATGGGTATTGAATGCCATTTCGGATACCCAAGGGTATCCATCTGGCCTCCAGATGCTGGCTCAGAAAGGCACAGGTTCTCTGTCTTATGCATATCCTGCATATCTGTGTGGATGTCTCCAGCTTCTTAGGATATCTAAAATGTCAGTAAGTGCCTATGTTTACAGCAACTGGATGCAATACTGTTTTATTGTCCTAATCTTGAACTGAGACATTTAGGGGAAGCATAAAGAAAAGTCTTTTCAGAATTTGTATAGGTGTAAGACAATCATTATTTGTTATTTTAATGACCACATTGTTCATTGTTTGAAAATGTCTGCTGTATGGAGATTGAGCAGATAATGGCTTCATTTATCACAGACCTTGCACAGTTTGATACAGTGTGTATTCTTCCTCTGTCTACCAGCTTAACATTCACGGACTTTAGCTCTGATTAGTTGTTTATAATTCTCTATTTTGTTTTTGGTTTTGTTTTTACAAGTATTAAATGTTTAACAGCTTGTATTTCTTTTTCCATTGATTTCATTTCAACCTATTTCACTTGTCTCATTAAAGTACTTACCAGTGACAAGCTTTTTGTTTAATTTTGCAGATGGGAAATTTCTTTGGGAACTTCCCATACTGAAAGATCTAATTGTTACTTTCCTTCTTTCTACTTTACTGAGAAGAATTTAATTCCTGTGCACCTCTGTAGCACTTTGTCCTTTTAACAGCTAATTTAAATGAAATGTTAATTAAAGAGTCTGAACTCCCACCTCAAACACTTGAAATTAATTGTATAAATTAATAAGGGTTGATCCTATAAATCTGAGGATTCTTCCAGTAAAGCTAAATTCTAACAGACAATGCAGATTTTTTTGATACTCAATATTTAACTGTATTATAGTGTACTATACATTGCTTGACTTCCATTCCCTTAAAGATACTCCTGAATCCATGCTGATTGCATTAGGATTCATAATTGATAAAACAGCCTACATGGAGCAGCTCAAAGGATGAAGATTTAGCTTAAGTAATCTTCATTTCCATTTAAACAAAAATTAAATTAATATCAAGCTGCTGAAATCTGGTGAAATAACGGATTTGTGTCTGGTATCAAGATTTGTAATGAAATCAACTCCACTAGAGGTGGAATATTCTGACAATAGCACTTGTAATACATATCAGCATAACCACTTTTTTGCTCTCCTGTCAAGGCACTGAAGTAGCAGTGCCTTATTATAAGTGATTTTTTTTAAAGATTTTCATATAAGAAAAATCCAAGGCTGTTGATTTAATTTATCAGATCAATTTTTAATTTTTTTAATGAGTCTCACTACTATTCTTACTTTGGAACCATTACAGATTAACCATGTTAATAAGCAGTTGGCTACTACTATACATGAACTTATGAGTTTCCAGTTATTCCATTTCTTTCCCGCTACCAGAGATGTGAACTCCATTGGAAAGCATCTGAGCAAGTGTCCTCCATAACCTCACAATGATCTAAGTTTATGGTTTGTATTAGGAGCAGGGGTGGTTTAGATGCATGTGAAACGTAACTTGATAAAGAAGAAACATGCAGGATAGGATAGTTGCTGAGCAGCATCTTAAGAATATCAAGGTACATGTTTAAAGATTTCTTTGGAAGAATGAATTTTCAAGTTCAGTGCACAAAGGACCTGTCACAAAACAGTCGCTTATCAGAGAGTCCTCCTTGGCGTTAAAAATTCAAAAGAATCCAATGCATCCTTGATTCTAAATTAAAAAAGTTGTGCATTTTACCATTTTTTTCTTCTCTAAATAACTTGCCTGGCTAGTTTAAGCTGCATTTTGCAAGGCTGATAAATAGCTGAGGTCACAGACACATTCCTACAATAATGTTTAGCTAACGGGATAGTTTAACACCCAGTGTTGTTTGATGCTGCTGGATGTAAACTGGGAAAGAGTACTGTATTTATTTCAGTACCAGATTATTACTTTATATCTACAATAAGTAAATGTGGCCTTAGGCTTAATAAAATGTAACCTTCTTTTATGCTGTGGCTAAGGATTGTCTTCAAATGAATGGTAACAAACCTATGCTACAATGCTTCTTTCTATAGGGTTTATAGAAGATTAATTTTTCAGTCTGATTTTGGAGTGATTTTGAAGCAGGAGCTATTCATCGGCCATTCAGTGTTTAAAAAAAATCTAAAGGATTTGGTGTAAAATACAGCAAAGTCTCTGAAGCTTTGACATGGCCACATCATCTTAACTATACATGTGGCTGTTAAAAGAATGTCCAGTAGCGCGCAAATGCTTATGTTTATGGCTTGAAAAACCCAGGGCACCAGTTCAGGCACACAACACAGTATTTTTTTGTATTTTGAATCGCATTATTGGACGTAGCCATAGTTCTGCTGGCTGGAAAATGTAATTGATTCATGCTGTGATATCTATGAAGGATGGATGGAGGTCTGCTTACATGTCTCTTTCACTGTATCTTATCCAATTTGTCCCTTTTGGTTAAGTAATATCTGTGTAGAAAAATACATACTTTTACCCTAAACTGCTGATCTTTCCTTTGCTGATCTTTCCTTTACAGACTGAAAACTTTAAATGAGCTGCATTTTCCTATTTTGTTTTGACCTTTTAACTGTAAGAGAGTGTAATTTCAAAACAAGTTTATAAACCTTCTGAACAATGCTTCATTGTAAAATTTGAAATTTTCTTTCCACTTATCAGACTATGGTTATATATAAGAAGAAAAAAAAAAGAAAGAAGACATTCTAAAAGTGTTCTGGAATTACTCAGTAATGACAGACTTCAGAAACAGATCTCAAAATAAGTTCGGAACTAAGTTTATATATTAAAAAATAAAATAAATGAATGGGTTTTGCACAAAGGAAGCATGAAGATGAAGGCTCACATATGACTTTTCAGTAGTTAGCCAAGCTTATTATATATTCTTGAAGTTCTACCTTGTAATTCTGTTAGACATCCAAACTATGTAAAAATTTTAGTTAAGATGGTGACAGATTGAATAAAATTACCTGATTCAATCACGGTTTAAAATTACGTGCGGCAACATAAGCACACAGAAATGCAATGTAAAAAGGCCCAAAGGTACAGTTACCTCACTGCTCTTTAACTATCTTATTAAATGATTGCTGACAAATTATGGAAACAAAAAGGTTTATTAAAGTAGTGAAAATATTTTAAAAAACATGGGCTGCTTTGTATTGTCTGAGGTGGTCTGCGCTAGCATTACAGGCACATTTTTCCTAAACAAAAGTAACATTTTCCTATGATTGTATCCAATAAATGTGGTTCCTGGATGGGGATTTCCAAGTTCATTCTCTAAGCTAAATATGCTATCCAAAACCTACTCAGTGCTGGTACCGAAAATCTACTAATCTAAGCTGGAATTCATACAACCTGGGCTCACTATGTCGTGTCAGTTCTGTATTCTGTATTTCTTTCTGCAGTGTGTTGCATTTTGACTTAGCAGCCAGACCTCAGTGACTGTTAAGTGGAGCAATTAAGCACTCAATGAGTTAAACTAGAGCTAAGATGCAATTCCCTGTAATGGTAATGATACAGTATAAGCATATGTGGCATTACAGAACCAGCTATCGAGAATGCTCAATTCTGCATATCTGGTTGTCAAAAAAAAAAAAAAAAGGCAGATGAAAAACTCAGTGGCATTTGTCACAGCTTTATATACTAAATTTAGATATTCCTCCACCTATGCTATTAGTTATGGTCAGCTACAAGGTTTCTCCACATGGCTTGGTTATCTGATCTCTACACAGTGTTAATCAGTTTTCCACAGAAGTACTCACTTTAATTTGATGGACTATCCAACAAAGTATAATTTCTTAGAAAACCTTTTCATTTTGTGGGCTATCCATTCTCAGATGAACTGTTCACCTGGATCATTCACGAGGGTATATTTTTCTTCAGATGACATTAAGATTTTATTTTTTTTTATGACCACTAATTAGCCATTGGTCACTTATTTATAGCCCTGGGGCCTCTAGTTTCATTCTTTCAAGGCTTCTGCTACCATCTTGCATTCATAATTTTAGGAACCTTTGGTAAAATCCCCAGATTTTTTTTTTCGCAAATGTTTTTATGCTTTGCTTTCCTGGTTATGTAGCCAATGGTTTATTAGCACAATCCAGCCATCCATGCCTCCTTGTTTTAGGTCCATTTAATGTTTCTTTCCACAAAGCAACAAGAAACAAAAAAGACGGATATCTAAGTCATTAAACATAAGACATAGACCACTTGCTAACAGTACCTACTAGTTGTGGCAGCATTGCTAGAACAATTTTAGAGCATTACTAGCATTGAATATGTTCTAGCATTGCTAGGACAATTGCTAGAACAAATTTGCTTTGCAGAAGGCACTGTGACTGTTACTATCCTTTCTAAAATCTGCTATTCAACAGAGGGATAATGAATTCTACTCAATGTTTGGGGGTCTGAATTTTCTGTGACTTATTCCAGCTTTTAGCAAGCCTAATTTTATGTATGAGAAAGAGCTTGTTGGACTCAGTTAGAGTGGCAGCTGAATTCAGCAGGATGCTATGTCCCTGTTGACCAAGGTGCACAGCATGAGATACTGTTGTGCTCTACTTGAGCACACCACTGCCTCAAAGCGAAAGATGGTTCTGGCTGGTACTATAATCTGTCTCTTTGCACATGTGTCTTGGTTTAACCCCAGCTGGCAACTGAGACCCACACAGCTCCTTGCTCACTGTCCCCTGGTGGGATGGGGGAGAGAATTGAAGAGTAAAAGTGAGAAACTCCTGGGTTGCAACAAAGACATTTTAATAGGCAAAGCAAAAGCCATGTGTACAAGCAAAGTAAGACAAGGAATTCATTCACCATTTCCCACTGTCATGCAGGTGTTGAGCCATCTCCAGGACAGCAGGGCTTCATCACACCTAATGGTTAATTGGGAAGACAAATGCCATCACTCCCAGCGTCCCCCCTTCCTTCTTCTTCTCCCAGCTTTACATGCTGAGCATGACACCGTACTGTGTTGATATCTCTTGGATCAGCTAGTGTCAGATGTCCTGCCTGTGGGCCATCCTGATTCCTTGTGCACCCCCAACTTGCTCGCTGGCAGGGTGAAGTGAGGAGCAGAAAAGGCCTTGGCTTTGTGTAAACACTGCTCAGCAGCAATGAAAACATCCCTGTGATATCAACACTGTTTCCAGAACAAATCCAAAACATGGCCCATACCAGCTACTATGCAGAAAGTTAACTCTTCTCATCCATAAAAAAGCATAAGATGATTTCTAAAACCAGCAATAGATTATAAGCTCACACTCTTTTTGCTGAGCATAAGAACGCCTGAAGTTCCATTGGTCTTAAGGGATAAAAAGGACACTTTGTATTTGTTGGTAAAAGATATCTGTTCTTTCCATGAGCTCTTCAAATGCTCCTGAGTGGAAGGATGAATTCCATTATTACCTTGAGAGTAATATTTTGAAGGTTACCTGCCTACCTGCATACCAACATCAGTTCAGTATTTGTTTATTGGGCGAAAGAATTTCATTGGATCAAACTGCTATTTGAGCACAGAAGAATAATTTCGTTGCTTGATAGACTGTAGACTGTCATTTTTCTTGCCCTTCATGCTGTCAAATGAATAGGGAGCAAAGCACACACAGCTTTCAACAATTTTGTGTTGAGTCTCTGGTATCTTCATGGGGTCTTAAGCCTTTATCACACATCATTTTTTTTGTACTCCTCTTACATGGTTGCTCACATTTAGTTTTTGCAGTCAGACTTTTGCTGGCAGAGCTGTGAAATTGGCACAGTAATTAATGTGCCACTTATCACTCTCAAAACACTGTTTATTTCACTTGATATCAGTTTCCTAAGAAAGCTGATATACAAAACAAGAGAATAAAATACAGGATATGAACAGATATACAAGAAGTATTTATGCTGAAATTCAGGGGCATGTAGTTTGCTGTTCCCACTTCCACTGGCTCACTTCTTCTTAATATGTACCCAGAATTTTAAGGGTTTTTTTGAATTCTCTGGAAACCGCTCACAGTAGCCTTAGTGCTTCTGGGTGATACATTATCAAGTCTTATACTGTAGGAATTTACTTTAAGCTGGATATTCTCCTTTTCTTGGTTATTCATATGGAAAACCATGAAAACATTGGGGGGTGGGTTTTGTAACAGTTTAGTTTTTTTCCCGGTAAAGATAGATTTCATTCTCCAGTCACTGAAATAGAAATCTAACATACTTGAATTTGAATTTGTCTTCAATGAGCCTCAACTGTAAAAATTATTCACTTTTGCATATGAATTTGCTGGATGGGTGAAAAAGACATTCTTTGTGTAGTTTTTGAAGAGTCTCTGTGGGAGTGCAGATACTTGATGTCACCTCGAGAGAATTCATCAAATGTTCTAATTTGGCTGGCCTGGTTGCCAAGGTAGATGTGTAGTTTTCAGTCTCTAAACATTTTGTTGATCAAACTAAGAACAGCATGTCAATTTATAACTTTTGACAGTTTCAGCAATGGCCCTTTCTGTCAGGCAGTGTCATGTGTAGAGGAAAGAGCAACAAGCATAGCTGCTATCCTTAATTTATTTCGATAAAACACTGTTACACATGTGGTCAGTGCTACAAACTGATGACATTAACTGTGGTGAGACTTAGACATTTGCATCCTAAGGTCTTCTATGAATGCTGGCTCCTAAATTGATAGTATTAATTTTATTTTTATACTTGAGGGAAATTCTTTATTAAGGTCATTACAAAATTACTATTTTGTGCTTACTGCACTGTATTCATATCCTAAAGTGAAACCGTGCCCTTTTGCAAGTCAAAAGGAGTTTTTCCACTTATGCTTCATCACAGAATTTCCTAATGTTCTGTAATACACACACAAAAAAAAAATCAACCAACCAAAAAGATTACAAAAAAGTATCTTGTAAAACTGTTTAAATTAACTCATAGGTAAGGTAGATTTTGTAATGATAATTATAGCACACATTTTCTCTTTGTGAGGTTTTTCTTATTTATTACCATGTTAGCCTTGCATTACGAAAAAAATCCCCAATCAATCCCTAATAGTTTTGGGTTTTTTTTCTGAAAATTTTATTTTCTGGAAAATGGCTTTAAAGGTATTTATACTAATTGCTTTTTAATTTTTTCAGGGAGTGCTGGAACACCTGTTGTCTTCAATGAAAATGGAGATGCTCCTGGACGCTATGATATTTTTCAGTACCAAATCACCAACAAAAGTACAGAATACAAAATAATTGGTCAGTGGACTAACCAACTTCATCTAAATGTAAGTACATCATTCCCCAAATCACTCTTCTGGGTAACCTGGCTGCTCACGGCTTGGATTGCTGTAGTCTTCACTGGATAAAATCTCTGTATAGCCAGGCCCGAAGAATGGTGGTGAGTGGAGTTAAACCCAGTTTGCTACTGGTCACAAGTGGTGTTCCTCAGGGATCAGTAGTGGGGCCAGTTCTGTTTAATATCTTTATCGCTGATCTGGATGAGGATATCAAGTGCAACCTCACTAAGTTTTCAGATGACACCAACTTGGGCAGGAGTGTTGATCTGCTGGAGGGGAGGAAGGCTCTGCAGAGGGATCTGGACAGGCTGGATCAATGGTCTGTGGCCTGTGGTACAAGGTTCAACAAGGCTTAGTGCTGGGCCCTGCACTTGGGTCACAGCAATCCCATGGAATGTTACAGGCTTGGGGAAGAATGGCTGGAAGGCTGCTCAGCAGAAAAGAACCTGGGGCTGCTGACTGATGGCCCACTGAATATGAGCCAGCTGGTGCCCAAGTGGCCAAGAAGGCCAATGACATCCTCACCTATATCAGAGATAGTGTGGCCAGCAGGACTAGGGAAGTGATTTTTCCCCTGTATTCAGCTTTGGTGAGGCCGCAACTCAAATAGTGTGCTCAGTTTTGGGCCCTTCTCTGTAAGAAGGGCATTGAGGTGCTGAAGCGTGTCCAAAGAAGGGCAGTGAAGCTGATAAAGGGCCTAAAGCACACAAGTCCTGTGAGGAAGTAGCTCAGGGAACTGGAATTGTTTACCATAGAGAAAAGAAGGCTCAGGAGAGACCTTACCACTCTACAACTACCTGAAAGGAGGTTGCAGCCAGGTGGAGGTCAGTCTCTTTTCCCACATAACACAAGGAAATGGCCTCAGGTTGCTCCAGGGGAGGTTTAGATTGGATATTAAATGAAAGTTCTTCACTCAGAGGGTTGTCAAGCTTTGGAACAGGCTGCCCAGGGAAGTGGTTGTGTCACAGCCCCTGGAGGTATTTAAAAGATATGTAGATGTGGCACTTAGGGACATGGTTTAGTGGTGGATTTGTCAGTGCTGGGTTAACAGTTGGACTTGATGGGCTTAAAGTCTTTCCTAACCTAAATGATTCTATGATTCTACAGGTTTGATTACGATGCTGACATTGGAGAATACTCAAATGAGTATTACAGTATTTCAAAACAGAATTGTTGATGATTTATTCTTTATCAGCTGGCAAAAGAAAAGCCTTTCATTCCCTTCTTGTGAAGATGGTAAAAGATAGCACAACAATCTGAACCAAATCCTATTTCAAAGTAGGTTGGGTTGTGCATTTTCCTGCTACTTTAAATCATATTTTAAAATCATTATATATCTGATATTTCTCAGACTGATTATTAAGTTAGGCAGTGAAATAGCAACTCATCCCTTTAAAATACGGTGTCAGACAAAGTGATAGGTACATATATATTACCCAGGTATTTCAAATAATAGAAAGGCATGGAAATGTATTTAGTAAAAGAGAAGTTTGGACTCTCTAACCGCTTGGATTTTGTTGAAACACTGGGATGATGAACTACGGCGATAAAGATACTTGAATATAAAGGGAGAATTTTGAGTTTTTCTGTATAGTGAACTAGGGTTAGTAGAGTCACTTATTACTTAATAGCAAAAGCAACAAAGGACATAATAGCTTACTTACCCTTCCTTAGGAAGTGTTTCTAATTGCTGCCTTAATATGTTCTGAAAGTCCTGTGGTAGTTTAGCTCCACTTGTGCATGGGATTATATTTCCTTTGAAAGTCTCCATCCCAGTAAGATTCAGAGAATATAATATGCAATATTTGTATGACAGCTAAACATCAAGCTGCACCTGTACTTGAGAAGTTGTGGTCCGAGGCACTTCTGTCAGAAGATGGCTTCATCTGTGGGCAGTTGCGGTCATGAGAAAAGCAAAATGAGGTTAATCTGTTTCCGTGTTAGCTGTGCAATATTTAGAGTATTTACTTGATACGTGTTAGCTATATGGGTAGCTGTGCAAATGTGGAATATCAAGTACTGTTTTGATAAGGGCTAATGAGAAAGGCAGCAGTAAGGACAATGGTGTGAACTGATGACTACATTCACCAAAGGGAGTTTATGCAGTGACTTTAATGAAATCACAAAAAGCAGGTTTCAGACATCTCTGGTTTTCCATGTGGGAGGTTCCTGAAGAAGAGTAGCAAAGACAGTGTAGTAAATATTTACAAATTATTCTCCTGTTGAGACTACTTTGCAATAATTATCTGAGTGCTACCCACAGTAACAGATATGATAGCTTCCCTTTCCCAGCCACAGCTGTTAAACCACTTTACCATATCTACCATTTAATATCTATAACTACTTGGCAAGGACTCATTTATTTAATTCTTCTGCCCAAACAGAAAAAAACCTACCACCAAACAGAAACTGTGTGTAGCAGAAGGTATGGCAGTGTTATCTCCCTCCACTAACCTGATGTCTGTTGAAAGTTAAAAAAAAATGGTTAAACAGATTTAAAAATTAATAATAAATAGTAATTTCTGGAAAACATTAGTTAAACCCTTATTACTATTATAGCATACATTCCAGTTCTTCATAATTACTACCATTTCCTGAAATGTACTATTAAGTGAGCTGAAAAATTGATACACACATTTTTCACAAATATTAATACTAACATAGCAGTTATATAGTAGTAGCTAAAAGCTACCATACAATTTGCTTCAACTTTAATTCCACTCCAATCTGCCTTTTTTTATTCCTTTCCCACACCCCTCTGGGGTCTACTAGAATTTTCATTAAGCCTGCAGCTTCTCAGTCCCATTATTTCTGCCTGATGTATATGTACTCCAGGGAGTTCTCTGAAATATGATTAGATTGGCTGCTACTCAGACTACTGGAACCACACCATGCTAACCATATGGACCACAGAGCTAACAGGGAAGGATTTATCTAAGGACACCTCTTGTTAATGGACACGTTAGGATGTTCTTTGCCTCTCTTTTTTTTCACTTCCATGAGTCCATGTGCTGGATGCAACTGCTTGTCCAGTTTGCAGGCGAGCTCTGAGTAGTGTGTGGACTCGTGGAGGTGTGAATGGGCTGGCACACTGCTCTACAGTTAGTGTTTCTGCTCCCAGCCTTGTGCCATGGCCCCACTCTCATCCCACCATCCCCTGTTCAGACCAGGGTGCAGTCAGGTACTCAGGACTTGGTCCCAACATGCACGGTGCAAACAAGATTCATTCAGCAAGATGTTTCACTCCCTACCATTCACTCCTGTTTCTTGACTCATTCATATTTATCTAAAGCATGGAAGATTTCTAAGGAATGACTGGGCTTTATTTCTCGACATCTGTTAGGTTTTGAGGTGCTCGATGCTAGTCTCCATTGGTGTCTGCAAGCGCTGGTATGTTAACAAAAAGAAAGAAATAATATGGCTGGTTCAATTGCTTTCCATCTGTTTCTATATTCACTAAACTTACTTAGAACATGTCAATGGTAGTTATGCCACATGATCATCTGCTGTGGCAAAACCATTGCCTCCTCTCATTAGACAAAATGTACTAAACCCAAGTAATCTTTGTGAATGATTGTCAGTATTCCAGATCATCATATCGCAAATTAAGTGGTGTCATTGATTACCAATGAATCAGAGGGGACACAGTGAATGTTGTCATTTGTTTCAGTGAAAATGTCTATATTTATTGAAGGTAAAGCAGTATTAAGATGGCAGAGCAATTTTTACCCTGCTGCTGTATAAAGGAGATGCTTTTACAATATAATACTTTTCCACCATGTCCTTCTTTCTCTTGCAGTTTCCTCTTAGTGAAGACACACATAACTGGTTTTAATGAATCTCTGTCAACTAGATTTACTTCATAGATACTTCTAATCCTGTTTTTCAGATATTTCTTCCTCAAATTATACAGTAACATGTTGTATCTATGATGTGTTTATGATTTTGTTCATCTGTATAGCTGGTATTGTGCTTCAGAAAATTTATAGTTTTTATTCATCTATTTATTTTCAATGACAGAAAAGCAAACTATGAAGGTACCAGGTTTTTAGCACAGTTCAATTTCTGGAACAATTAATATAACTAAGATTAGAACATGTCTTTGGTCTAAATAACTGAATCCAGAGGCTTCCTTTTTCTTTCTGTATTTGTCTCCTTCCTTTTTGTTATCCTTTTACTTAGGATGCTCTTTAATATTTTTCTCTGTAGGGTTTTGGCTGTGGGTCTACTGTGTGGGCTATGGCTCCTGGCCTGGTGGCCAGCCCTGGTCCTGTCTCTGAGCGTGGCCCTCAGGATTCAGGATTCTTCAGTTTTTACTGACTCTGAAGGGTCAAGCTTCAGCCTTGTTCCTTTTCTGGTGCAGTTCTGGGTTTTCTTTTGGGAAAAAAATGCTGACTCTGGCTAGATAAAGATGCTGTATCTTGCTCTCTAAGGGGCTCTTTGTCAACAGGCTTTACCAGCTACAGAAACCCTTCTAGCTGTGATGCTGGTTCCTCCCTGTAGTCCTCAGTAACATTAATGCTCTCCTTAAGGCCAACTGACCTTTCAGATTTCATCTGAAGCATCAATAGCTACCAAATTTGGGAACTCAGTAATTACTAATCTGTACTACTCTGCCAATTCTTATAAACAAATGCATGTGAGACAATGCTGAGACACACAGTATAGAAATTAAATTAAAAAAGAATCATGATCTCCAAAATCTAAATTTTTGTGTAATTCTTGACATTGAATAAGGTATCTCAGTCTCTGAGAGATGCAAAGAAGCTCCCAAAGCAGAAATTTAGAATCATTTAGCTATAATCTCAAAGAATCTGTTTGCCTTTTATACAATTATCACTGATTCTGGCGATGTAAATTTAAAATCCTTCAAGTTCTTTTACTCTCTAAGGTTGCTGATTTTAAATGGCCTTAATATACTAGAAATAACAAGATACTAAAAATTTCTAGTATCACTTTGAAGGAAAAAAATAATTGTCTTAGAACTTTTGATCACTGACTGCATATTAACTGTCAGGGTCTTCTGTTTTCTTTTTCCATTTTCTTTTCTCTATCTGTAGAAGAAGATAACTTATTTTTCAGGAAAATATGATAGTTAAAATCTTTTCTTAAAAATAAATGATCTGGTTTTCATAATGGATAAATCAAGTAAAATATAGCTGTTCATGCAAAAGTTATGTTTTATTTGTATCGCATACCAGGCCACATGTTAAAGTTCCCTACAAATGTGTAGGTTTAGCAAATTTGTGCTCTCAACTGTATAATCTGTGTAGGAGGAAAGTTGTTGAAAACAAGCTTGCTTGTTCTGGCACTTATGATTTGAAATCAACTTCCTTTTTTGATTAATAGTGAATTCCCTCCTAAAAAATGTGTTCTGTATTGCACATGTTGGAATAAGGACTAGATTGAGATGCTGACTGATGTTTTTTGTCCGTGTCAGTAAATAGAAATAATCCCAGTCCTAGAGTATTAATAATAAGGTTCTCAGTTTCCTTTTCTTAGGAATCCATTCAGTTCGTTCTGGTTCATTTCTGAGGGGCTTTTTTCTCCTCCTTAAAAATGTTCTGTTTTGAAACCTAAATGCCAGTTGGTAAAAGAAAAATTGAAATGTTTAAAAATATTAAAATCTAATATTTTTACTTTTTAAAAAAAAACTTTTTAGTATGATTTAAAACATTCTCCAATTTCATTTCAAGTTTATACATTGTTTTGGTCTAACAAAATCTGTGTTTGAAGATCCTGATCTGATAAAATATGTAGATCCAATTCCATATTCTTCCAAGTTAGTAATTCAGGCAGACACAATTATTGGTGCTTTCAGAATCATGTATTTGGCTGATGCAGTTAAAAAGCTTGAGTGAATATCAATTTATGGTATATTATTCCTTAATTAAAAAAAAAAAGCATATCAACACACTGACAAATTCAAGTGAAAACAGTGACATTTTAAAGACAGAATTCACTTGTGTTTTTTTTTGGGGGGGGGTTTGGTCTGTTTTTTTTTTTGGGGGGGTCATCAGAGCATAAGAGTTCTGTTGAAAGGCAAGGGAAGATTTACAATGACAGATTTTTAACATTATCTTAGAAATAATAGGATGTATAAGCTTTCAGATTTATGGAGTGTATGCACTAAGAATATAAATGACTCAGGAGCATCCATTGTACTGTAATGGCCTTGATTTATGAGTAAGAAAACTATAAATTAAAATTACTCTGATGTGAGAACTATCAGAGAGACATCCATAATCATCAGCAGCCTTAAGCACAGTGTTTGATGAACTGGTAAAAATTGGGAACCCCACATTGACAATGATCTTCCCTTCAGGCAGCCATTTCCCAAAAAGGTTTGAATCAGTATTTGATTTTTCTTCTTTTCTAGGACTCTTGTAAATTATCAAGGAAAATCCTGAAGGAAACTGACATTAGTCAATTCTTTTTGGAAGCAACAGATTCAAAATGAGTTAGTTCGCTTTCTTGTGACCTGGTAAAATAAAATAATTCAAGAAGCTTCTGATGTTTTCTCTGACTGCAGCAAATAAGTTTCAAGCTTTGCTGTAGGCCACTATTTTTCATTAAAGAAGCCACAGAGCCTCTTTTTTCCTGTGGTAACTATTATATAATTGATAGATGTTTTCAAATTGCTGAACCCAAGCTCTATGTTTAACAAAAGAACACACTACAAGTGAAATACTCAACAGGAGCACTTGGGGCTGTGTATGTGTATATCTATAAACAAAATATGGCAATCATACTACCTGCAGGGTGTGCTTCTGTCCATATGTAATAGGGCAGTAGAATTCAAACTTACATTCCATCCCTGTTATATGACTGAAAATTGTCAATGCTGGGTTAAAAATAAGACTCAATGAGACAAACAAAAGTATTTTAGCTTGTTCTATTCTTCTACTAAAATTATGCTGCTGCTTTCTTTTATTTTACACAGGGCTGAACATAGAAAGAGACTGTTACATCTTTTAGAAGACTACTCAGATTTTACAAAGCTAGTCCTGATTTCAGCACTGGTCAATAAGCATGACTCAGGATTTATTCTTCTTTATTGTCAGAGTCTGAGGTCAATATGAGAGTTGTAGTCACAAAGGACCAAAGCCAGATAGAAGAGATAAGTCAACAGTAGGTTACAATGGATGACAATTGTATACAAGCTAAATAATATGTGAAACGTGGAAAAAAGTTGTGATTTCATGATTTTGAAAGGTTATGGATTGTGTTACTCATTTAAAAAAATACTTTATGCTGGGGGGAAATAAGCTGAATATAGATGTTGAAAAAACATTAAATGATTTTGAGATGTGGCTGTAGTAGAACAGATGCTATTTCAGACATGACTGAAAAATCAAAACGGAATTTGGATTCAAGAGCCAATGACCTTAGGAGAACCCAGGAAGAATGACAGCTTGTCTTCCTTCTGAAGCGTTTTACTTTGCTGGTCCTAATAGTAATTTTTTCTCAATGAAACAGACATCTTCAATCTCTAGAGAAAAAAAAGAAAATGGAAAAACAAAAAGAGAGATTCTAAGAAAATATCCTGAACTTCAATAACCATTTGTTCTTAATTAGATTGATAACAGATTGCCAATGAAACAGACTCTGCTTGAGAGTTAGGATGAATAGGAAATTATATTCCCACCTTGTCAGAGTGAGTGAAAGTCACAACTCTCAAATACAGCAAAGCGGTTGCAAGCTGGCTCTGATTTTTTTTCACATGATTCATTGTCCCTAAATTAGAAAGACATCAATTTGATAGGTGGACCACTTGGTGGATAAAGAACTGACTGGCTGGCCGCACTCAAAGAGTTGTGCTCAATGGCTCAATGTCCAGCTGGAGACCAGCAACGAGTGGTGTCCCTCAGGGATCGGTGTTGGGATCAGTCTTGTTCAACATCTTTGTCAGTGACATGGACAGTGGGATTGAGTGCACCCTCAGCAAGCTTGCTGATGACACCAAGTTGTGTGGTTCAGTTAATACGCTGGAGAGAAGGAATGCCATGCAGAGGGACCTTGACACACTTGTGAGGTGGGCTGAATCCAATCTGATGAAGTTTAACCATGCCAACCTGGGTCGGAGCAATCCCAGGCACGGCTCAAGGTTGGGCAGAGAAGAGATTCAGAGCAGCCCTGCGGAGAAGGACTCGGGGGTGTTGGTTGATGAGAAACTAAACATGAGCTGGCAGTGTGTGCTTGCAGCCCAGAAAGCCAACTGTATCCTGGGCTGCATCAAAAGGAGCGTGACCAGCAGGTCGAAAAACGTGATCCTGCCCCTCTCCTCTGCTCTTGCGAGACCTCACTTGGAGTATTGTGTACAGTTCTGGTGTCCTCAACATAAAACGGACATGGAACCGTTGGAACAAGTGCAGAGGAGGGCCACGAGGATGATCAGGGGACTGGAGCACCTCCCATATGAAGACAGGCTGAGAAAGTTGGGGCTGTTCAGCCTGGAGAAGAGAAGGCTGCATGGAGACCTCATAGCAGCCTTCCAGTATCTGAAGGGGCCCTATAGCGGTGCTGGGGAGGGACTCTTCATGAGGGACTGTAGTGAGAGGACAAGGGGTAACGGGTTCAAACTTAAGCAGAGGAAGTTTCGATTGGATATAAGGAAGAAATTCTTTCCTGTGAGGATGGTGAGGCACTGGAATGGGCTGCCCAGGGAAGTTGTGAATGCTCCATTGCTGGCAGTGTTCAAGGACAGGTTGGACAGAGCCTTGGGTGACATGGTTTCGTGGGAGGTGTCCCTGCCCCTGGCAGGGGTGTTGTAACTAGATGATCTTAAGGTCCAACCCTAACTATTCTATGATTCTATGATTCTAATTGGTGAATATTAGATATTTTATAGGATTTTTTGTGATCACTCTTTGTAAGAAGTATTATGGTTAGAATGAACTGTGCTTTAAATAGCCATAACCCACATTACTATGGAGTGTTCTTGGGGCTGGGTTTTTTGGTTTTTGTTTTTTTTTTCAAAAACCCAGAAAGGAGGGCTTGCCATGCATGGCAAAATAAATCGTATGTGGTTTAAAATATTCTTTTCTGTTTCCCAGGAAAATCAAATGTGCAGTGATAGATCAATGAAAAATCTGGACTTTATATAGGTATTCCTGAGGAGTTTTGCATTTATGTATTGGATTTTGTAACAGGGTTAGCTCCCCTGGCACCAGATAGTATTGTGACTTTTAGCATAGACAAACAGCTACAGGTAGTAGCAGGTAGTAAACATAGCACATAGCTTGGATTTCACATTTCTGGCAGTAAATCTACAATGAATTCTTTTGTGAGGTACCAATGTGAAGCATAAAGTATCAGCACGTTTCTTCCCGAGTCTCTTCCATCTTTCTCGTCTCCCCCACAAAAATTTGTACATGTATTATAATTTGAAGGCTGAGCTTCCCTTTAAAATTAGAAGCCAAATTTTCATGCTTAAAAGCAAAAATGTTAGATTAGATGACTTTAATTATTGTTCATTTTTGTTACATAATGGAAGTCTACTACTAAATTAAAAATCATTACATGGAAAAGGAAAGAGGCATTCAGTGGCTATGATATGACAAAAGAGAATAACCATCAGCAGAACATTACTATATGTTTTTTTTTTCTGTTTGCTTTGTTGCAATTTCTCTTCATATTGCAGTGATATTAGTTCTTTAGGATAATAGCCTAATCTTTTTTCCAGGACTTTTCTTCCTGATAAATCCCCAGACACTTTAGAAAAAAATATTAAAATTATTTAAAGACAGGGAGTCAATTATTTTCCACATTTCCAAACTGGTATCACTGGTATTAGTGGTGATATTCTGATAGTACAGCTTCAGGCAGGGAATGAAGAATGAATAGCTAATCTAATTGTAACTTCAGCTTGCAGTATGCAGATTTAGTGTTGAGTGGGACAATAGTATGTGAGGGAATAGTATTACTGCAATACTACCTGGACCAAACAGGTAGTATTGCAGTAATGTTTGCAGTAACTCCATGAACTGAAGTGAAATCCCCTTTATGGAAAGCATAGACATAAAGCTAAGCAATGGCTTTGTAATGGTTAACTGAGATTTACATCGCCAGAGGCCATTGCAGCAAGGAACTCCAAGATTTGTGATGTAATCCATCCATTCTCTGTCCCAGTGCTATAACCTCTTTAACAGAACTGTGACTTCATTTGGAAAAGTAGAGTAGCTGGAGGAGTCCATCTGCAAGCAATGATAATGATCAGCCATCTAAAAGAATGCCTGTAAGGAAAGGTTAAGCAAACTGAGATTGTTTAATCTGGAGAAGACTGAACTGGAGGGATTTATGTTAATCTCTTTCAATCCAGAAATGATTATTCAGGAAAAGAACAAACTGTTAGGTATAGTTTATTTGGCTATCAGGAGAACTAGTGGATTGGAATTACAGTAAAAGAGAATTAATGCAGACATGCTGGAAAATTCTAACGGTGAGAATAATTAAACACTTGGCAGCATTGCCTGTGAGGCTGGGCAATCTCTAGTGCTAAGGGCTGTTTGGAGCAGGTGAGCTGTATAGACTGATTTTGCATAGTTGATTCGGAGGTAGTGCCTAAAGAGTACTCCTGAGATCTCCATCAGCCATCATTTCCTGTTTTCTGGCTTTTATTAATTTGTTTTGTTTGATTTCCTAGTAATGCCCCTCAAAGATAGATTTTCTGTTACTTGGTTACTTATTTAGGATCTTCTGCTTCACATTGTATGTCGCATTACTGGGAAAAGACAGCTTTTCTATGAATCCTTTGAGAGCTTTCCATTCATATGTAGGGCTCCAGACTGGATTATTTTATGAAAGAGCTGCTTAATACTTCCCAAACTGATTTATGTTCATTTATGTCTATGTGGAAAACAGTTTACTATTATGATAGTGGTGATTCCTTTTACGTAAACCTGCTTTCCTTATCATTTCCAGAGAAGCATTTACCCTGTAACCAAAATCAGTGTGGTAACTCCACCCATAATACTATTTAAAAATGTATCATTAATTAGCCAAGAGGTAGGAAAAGTATGATGATCAGCTCTTTTTATTTACTTTATTCTTTTAAATATAAAAAATTGTTTATTTAATAGATGTTCTGTAAAACCTCGAAAGGCACTCTAAAGAATTTAACTGTCATGAGAATACATTGAATATTTTTGTTTTCCCAATTTATCTGGCCTAGTTGTGGTTTTAGCTTTTTTATTTCTGCTTAAAATATTTTGCACCTGAAATGTGCCCTAGCACTACAGAAGGCAGGTAAAGGGCTCTCAAGAAACTATCTAGCCTTTGCATGAAGTTAGCATTTTCTATATTCATGTGTTGTAATGTAAGCCTGTTACTTCTTACTTTATCCAGCATACATTGGGCACATCCTCACCCTTTTCATGTATTTGAAAACTGTTTCTTTATCCCCTAGGCTGTGTTATTTCTTCAGGCTGTGCAACATGATTTTTTTTCAATTTAGTCGCATAGATCATGTTTTCTAGAGACACTTCTGATCTTTGCTTATTTCCTCTGGACTCCTCATTTGATTCTCATTCAAACTGAAACACAATGATCCAGCCTTCACAAAGTGCTCTAGCTGGAGTCTCACTAGTGCAGAGAGTACAGGAGAAACACCATTTCATGTATTTAAGAGTGCAGGTCAGAGAGGAAAGGTTATTCCATCTATCTGCATTTCTCACAATGTCATTTGCCCCTTTTGTAACAGTATGACATTGTTTCAACATATTATAATATGCCAGAGCCCTGAGATCTCTGTTTTCTGAAGAGCTGATGTCTCTCTCTCCTTCCTGACCTATAATGTGCTACCTGTTAGTTGTCCCTGTTAAACTGCATGTTCTTTTTCTTTTTTTCAGACCCTGCAGTATCCTTTGGAATAAGTATCCTGACCTTCAGCATAGCTTCAGCCTTTTCTAGTGTTATTGCCCAACTTTGATCACCATATACACTATTTTATCATCAAAACTGCACTGAGTGATTATTACAAGCATTGAATGATAGCAGACTCAGAATAGATCTTTCCAAGCCCCACCCTGTACCATCCCTCCAATTCTGTCAGTGAATCAATGACAAATTTTATCTTCCCGTAGCTTGCTGATATAATTTGCACCTGGCCCTTAGGGTGTAGATATGTTTCAATAGGTTGCTTATGACTGGAACTGTAATTGAGATGGTGTCAAAATTCTTTCTAATGTTAAGATAAGTAACACCTAGCTGCTTGCCTCTCATCCACAATGACTGCTACGCTCTCACTGAAGGAAATGTGACAGGTCATTGCTGACAGATTCCTTTTGGCTGTTATTTGTCTTGTTCATTTTCACTGTGTTTTTGAAATATGTTTGTTTATTTCTTTCAGGATTTTTTCCTGGAATTCAAGTTAAACTGAATGATTGATAATTCCCTGCTGTTTTCTTCCCACCTTTTCTCCCGTTTTCTGAGCATAAGCACTAGGTTTCTCACTTGCAAGTTCTCCATACTTCCCCATAAAGTCTCAAGAGCTTTCTCTCTTTTCAGTCAGTCCTTTAAGTATTGTGGAATAAATCTCAATATGTTCAGTCCATATGAAAACCCCTGGCTTTTGAAAATACTCTTGTTTTTAATGTGTTCATCTTTCCTTAGTAACAAGGACTTCTGGGTTTTGTTTTTGGATTCTTTTTGTTTGTTTGTTTTTTGTTTTTATTTTTATCTGTGCTGCATGGTATTTTCTCAAGTTTAAACTTCCTCGTGCTTGTTTTGTGCCTGCCAGATCACTAGGCTTCTCCACAGAATTTTCAATTGAATTATTCACTCTTCATTCAGAGCAGCAGCATAGACCTGGCAGAGAGAGCTCTTCCCCTGCTGCTGAAAATCTCAATATAAAGCACAGTCTGTTTTCTGCCGGTTCTGAATAAGCTCAGACTTTCATACCTTTTATATATGATTTTGTTTCCTGACTGCAACTGTATTTAAAGGGCCAGTGTGATTTTCTTTTGCTTACATAGAGCTGGAAATTCAAAACTAGTATTGTGGGAAGATCTAACTGTTCACTAACAGGAGCTGGCAAAGATGACACGAACTATTATAGTGGAAAACCATCTTAAAATAATGTCAAAATATATGTCTTGGTTAGGATTTTGTAGTGCTTCAGGGTAGAATGTACTTCACATTTAAACAGCTTTTTTCCCTAAAAGCAGGTTGGACAAATATGTCAAGAGCGGTTTATGTATAGCGCCTCTTTTCTTGAGACAGGGAAATAAACTTGATTCTTGCATTTCAACTGAGCTTGTCTGTTCTTCTGTCAGAGTTAATTAAGGCACAAGGGTGCTGAGCTGAGGGCAGCTTTTCTCAAAATTTCAAGTGCTTCGCTTTGCTGAAACACTGGAAGCTCAGGATCACAGGATATTCTTTTGGGCTTTCTGTCTTGCTGCTGCTTACACTTGGATGGAAAGCTCAGGAAATAGAGGCAAAATTGCCCTGCTCTCTTCGTTCAGTTCCCTCACTCATTAAAAATCCTTTTGCTACAATTTCCTCAAAAAGCATATGTTTGGAGGCATGCTATGGCTGCTGACTATCATGCTGAACAGTGTTGCCTTAGAGTTTATAAGATGTCCTTTTCTCTATTCTGCTGATAGTCTGCTCTCCTTTACCTTATGGTTTGAATTTAAGTTCTTCAGGATTGAGACCTTATTTTTATTTGTGGATTTTTATAGCCCTTCATGCAATTGAGGTTTTGGTTTGTGAGTAAGCTGTGGGAGTAAAACCGAATATATTAATGTGTTGATATTATTTTGTAGGAAAGGTTGTGCAGGTTAGAATTTAAGTTTAGTCTTTTACTTTGAGACTTTTAACTTTTACTGTAAAATAGAAGCATTTGACAATTTTAAAACCTAAATATTAGACTAAGTTGCCTTAATTCACTCACTTGTTAAGTTCCTCTGAAGAATCTTTTTGTCAGAAGAGAAATACTTCCAGGAACTTCAGAAAAAAGTAGGAAAAACTCTTAGTGACACCTGGAGGTGGTATTTCAGTTCTTTGTCATTTTTGTAACTAAGAATCTGAATACCTATTAAAAGCCATATGAATTTACATGTGAGAGCCTTGATACTTCCGAAAGTCTTTGCTAACTTTCTACAAAACAGATATTTGTTTGCTCCCACAACTCTGGTGAAACGCACTACTTGCATTCCTCTGTCCAGATATTGTATGATTTTGTTGATTACAATAATATCCTTAAACACATATTTTTCACTATTTTTAATAAATATCTTGCTCTGAGATAAGATATAAAAAATGAGAATTCCTGCAAGTGATAATGTAACATAATTGGAAACATTAAAATATTATCCACTGATGTCCTTGACATAAATTCTCTGAAGGCTGTACAAGTGCCTTTGTGTTATCAGTGTGGTTTCTGAATTAAGTGACAAATTTTTCCGTGACCACTGAGAATGGAAAACAGAGTGGTTCTGTACACACAATGGTTCAGAAATAATATGTGACCTATTAACAGCATTTTTGATCAATCTCTTGTGGTTGCTGAGGGCATTGCTAAATGAATCAGTTGCTTGATTATTGAAAAAACATAGGTGCCAGAAATGTGAATGTGCTACTTGTACTGTCTCATGTAAATCTCATTTTGTTTTAGTCCACTTCTCCCATCATTAATTTGTAGCCTTATTATTAGATATTAGAGGAAATTGTGTTTGTAATTTTCATGAAGGATAGAGGTGTTTACTTGCTTTTGATATGAAATGACTTTTTGTCTGTATTTTAATGGTTTAGTGAACTGTGAATCTTAGTGCTGCAAATTAAAGCAAATTGAAGCTCTGTCAGGCAGATATCTCATGTAGAGATCATTTTTATACCTATTTAATAGCAATGAAGCCATTCTCTTTTTGTATCATGATGTATTTCATAGAAAATTAATATGTCACTTACAGACATGCTGTCATATTCTTTCTGATGTTTTCACTCTAGTTAAGTATTGGAATAGTAGAAAATGGAACCTCATCTAAGGGGAATGTGAGGTACTTCATGGGGAGGGGGGCATCATTACATCCCAACACACCTAGTCACTTGCCAGCGCCTATGGTAAACGTTCAGTGCAATGTAGAGATATTGCAGCTGCTTCAGCCAATGAGCCGGCTTCAACTGGAGCTCGGCTCAGATGCCTCTATACAAATGCCTGTAGCACAGGGAACAAACAAGAGGAATTAGAGAACTGTGCATGTCTATGAGGGTATGATATCATAGGCATCACAGAAACATGGTGGGATGGCTCCTATGACTGGTGTGTTGGAATGGAAGGTTACAGGCTCTTTAGGAAAGACAGGCCCGGTAGGTGGGGACGGGGAGTTGCTATTTATGTTAGGGATAGGCTGGAGAGTATGGAACTGTGCCTCGGGACAAGTGAGCAGTCAACAGAGAGTTTGTGGGTCAGGCTTAAAAGAAGAATAGCAATGGGAGACATTATTGTGGGAATCTGTTACAGACTGCCTGACCAAGAGGACTCGGTGGGTGAAGCACTCTATAGACAGATAGGAACAGCTTCACGCTCGCAGGCCCTTGTTCTCATGGGGGACTTCAACCACCCTGATATCTGTTGGAGGGATGGTACAGCCCGGGACAAGCAATCCAGGAAGTTCCTTGATTGTGTGGAAGACAGCTTCCTTCTGCAAGTAATAGAGGAGCTGACATGGAGAGGTGCCATGCTTGACCTCGTGCTCACCAACAGGGAAGGGCTGGTTGGAAATGTGATGCTCCAGGGCAGCCTTGATTGCAACGATGATAAGATGGTTGAATTTGAGATCCTCAGGACAGTGAGAAGAGCAAGCAGCAAGCTCACTTCCCTGGACTTCAAGAGAGCAGACTTTGGCCTCTTCAGGAACCTGCTCAGTAAGATTGCATGGGATATAGCCCTAGAAGGCAGGGGGGCCCAAGACTATCGGTTGATATTCAAGGTTCCTCAACATGAAAAGGATATGGAACTGTTGGAACAAGTCCAAAGGAGGGCCACGAGGATGATCAGGGGACTGGAGCACTTCCCATATGAAGATAGGCTGAGAAAGTTGGGGCTATTCAGCCTGGAGAAGAGAAGGCTGCGTGGAGACCACATAGCAGCCTTCCAGTACCTGAAGGGGGCCTATAGGGATGGTGGGGAGGGACTCTTCATGAGGAACTGTAGTGAGAGGACAAGGGGTAACGGGTTCAAACTTAAACAGGGGAAGTTTAGATTGGATATGAGGAAGAAATACTTTACTGTAAGGGTGGTGAGGCACTGGAATGGGTTGCCCAGGGAAGTTGTGAATGCTCCATTGCTGGTGGTGTTGAAGGCTGGATTGGACATAGCCTTGTGTGACATGGTTTAGTGGGAGGTGTCCCTGCTCTTAGCAGGGGGTTTGGAACTAGATGATCTTAAGGTCCTTTCCAACCCTAACTATTCTATGATTCTATGATCACCTCCTGCAAGGTCAGGAGCGATACATCCCTACTAGAAAGAAGTGCTGCAGAAGGGCCAGGAGACCTCCTTGGATGGATAAGGAGCTGCTGAGGAAAATTCGAAGGAAAAAAGAGGATTATAAAAGGTGGAAGCAAGGACAAGCGGCCTGAGAAGAATACAGGGATGTTGTCTGGGAAACTAGGGACAAGGTTGGGAAACCTAAGGCGCAGTTAGAATTAAACTTGGCTAGGAATGTTAAGGATAACAGGAAGGGATTCTATAGATACATTGCAAGTAAAAGGAAGACTAGGGACAACATGGGCCCTCTCCAGAAGCTACTGGGAGAACTGGCTACTCTGGATTTGGAGAAGGCTGAGGTTCTTAACGACTTCTTTGCCTCAGTCTTCACTGGAAAATGCTCATGACCACAACACCCAAATCTTGGAAGGCAGATGCAGGGACAGTGAGAATGAAGACCCTGGGCCAACTGTAGAAGAGGATCTGGTTCGAGGCCATCTTAAGAACCTGGACATATACAAGTCCATGGGACCAGATGAAATCCATCCGCGGGTCCTGACGGAGCTGGCAAATGAAGTTGCTAAGCCACTGTCCATCATATTTGAAAAGTCATGGCAGTCAGGTGAAGTTCCCGATGACTGGAAAAGGGGGAATATAACCCCCATTTTCAGGAAGCGGAAAATGGATGAGCCGGGGAACTACAGACCAGTCAGTCTCAACTCTGTGCCTGGCAAAATCTTGGAGCGGATTCTCCTGGAAGGCATGCTGAGGCACATGAAAAACAACATGGTGGTTGGTGACAGCCAGCATGGCTTCACTAAGGGCAAATCCTGCCTGACCAATCTGGTGGCCTTCTATGATGGGGCTAAGGAACTGATGGACAGGGGTAGAGCAGTTGATGTCATCTACTTGGACTTGTGCAAAGCGTTTGACACTGTCTCACATGACATCCTTGTCTCTAAATTGGAGAGACATCAATTTGATAGGTGGACCACTCGGTGGATAAAGAAGTGGCTGGATGGCCGCACACAAAGACTTGTGCTCAATGGCTCAATGTCCAGCTGGAGACCAGTAATGAGTGGTGTCCCTCAGGGATCGGTGTTGGGACCGGTCTTGTTCAACATCTTTGTCAGTGACGTGGACAGTGGGATTGAGTGCGCCCTCAGCAAGTTTGCCAATGACACCAAGCTGTGTGGTTCGGTTGATACATTGGAGGGAAGGAATGCCATGCACAGGGACCTTGACACACTTGTGAGGTGAGCTGATGCCAACCTGATGAAGTTTAACCATGCCAAGTGCAGGGTCCTACACCTGGGTCAGAGCAATCCCAGGCACAGCTCCAGGTTGGGTAGGGAAGAGATTCAGTGCAGCCCTGCAGAGAAGGACTTGGGAGTTTTGGTCAATGACAAACTAAACATGAGCTGGCAGTGTGTGCTTGCAGCCCAGAAAGCCAACTGTATCGTGGGCTGCATCAAAAGGAGCGTGACCAGCAGGTCGAGGGGGGGGATCCTGCCTCTCTAACTCTGCTCTTGGGAGACCTCACTTGGAGTATTGTGTGCAGTCCTGGTGTCCTCAACATAAAACGGACATGGAACTGTTGGAACAAGTGCAGAGGAGGGCCACGAGGATGATCAGGGGACTGGAGCACCTCCCATATGAAGACAGGCTGAGAAAGTTGGGGCTGTTCAGCCTGGAGAAGAGAAGGCTGCGTGGAGATCTCATAGCAGCCTTCCAGTATCTGAAGGGGGCCTATAAGGATGCTGGGGAGGGACTCTTCATGAGGAACTGTAGTGAGAGGACAAGGGGTAGTAACAGGTTCAAACTTAAACAGGGGAAGTTTCGATTGGATATAAGGAAGAAGTTCTTTAGTGTAAGGGTGGTGAGGCACTGGAATGGGCTGCCCAGGGAAGTTGTGAATGCTCCATCGCTGGCGGTGTTGAAGACTGGAGTGGATATAGCCTTGGGTGGCATTGGTTTAGTGTGAGGTGTCCCTGCCCCTGGCAGGGGGGTTGGAACTTGATGATTTTAAGGTCCTTTCCAACCCTAACTATTCTTTGATTCTGATTCTATGATATAGCACATCAATCTACCAGACACATTTCAAATTCAAAAAAGCTACTCAAATAAAATTAATACAATGTTTAAACTTTCTTTAATAATGTATACAGACCTATGCTATTCCAGTCCATCTGACCTGTATGATGAATTCAGATCCATTTAACAATGAGCTTTGCCTTATCATGTATCATGCTGTAGTGAACAGCAGCTAGAAGGTGTCTCATTAAAATGAAAGAGACATAATAAGTCTTTTAGAAACCATATTTACCTAAGGCTACTTAATAGTCTGAGACTTACCCAGCCTTTGCATGGTCTGAGCATTATAAAGAGTGCTACAGACCCTTATATTTTGATCAGTAAGTGCTGAAGAGTTGCAGAACTTTTTCATTCTTTTCCAGTGTCCAAAATCCCTTCTTTCCTCTCTTTTCTATGGCTCTGGCTTCTTTGTCAGTTTCTTTTCCTTATGAGAATATTGTCGAAAAATGTGTGCCTAAAGTTAAGCTTCCATGTAGTTATTTTTGTGAACTTCTAGATCACCTTGGGGCAGGTTTTCCTAAGTATTTAGATTGTCAAAAGTGCAGATGAAAGCATAGTGGGACTTTCAAAAGCACTTAAACAGATAAGGCACTTAAATTCCATGTAAATTAATTAGCTGGATTGAACTTTTGAAAATTCCACTGCTACATAAAAAAAATATGATTTTCAAAAAAAAAGCTGAGCATCCAGCAAGTCCATTTAATGTTTATGACTACTGCAAGTTTTCAGCAGTTCTGAAAATTATATAATAACCTGAGTCTATGTTCCCAAGTGATTATCCTTTGTTTTCTTATTTCTTAACAGTTTCTACAAACATCTATTGCTAAAGTTAGTCTCAAAGAAGTTGCATCCATAGTTCTATAACCTCAGGGTAGAAAAGTAATGACGCAGGTGAATATGCTGCATTTTTTGGGAAGCTGGGTCC
Organism: Ara ararauna; assembly: GCA_028858755.1. Classification (NCBI taxonomy): domain Eukaryota; kingdom Metazoa; phylum Chordata; class Aves; order Psittaciformes; family Psittacidae; genus Ara; species Ara ararauna. The sequence goes on from CM054376.1 coordinate 146,842,067, forward strand.
TTTGGTGTATACATTCTGTGACTGAAAAAACTGATAGAGCTTTAAGACCATTGTTGTAATTATGTCTTGTACTGGATTTCCTTATTGCATTTATATTATTCTAAATGATAGCTCAAAAATACATTGCAGGCAAAGTCTGCTGCAGGTCAGGTATAGTTGGGAATGAACAGGATGACCAGAAGTAGCATGACTTTTCAGTCTTTATTTGCTGCATATGTAGAAACCTTTAGCAGACCTGTTCAGATAAAAGAAAAGAAAGCAGGGCTCACTCTGAGGTCTAGTTTCCCCTGCCTCTATTATAGTAGTGTCTAAGTAGCAGTCTGAGGGTGTACGCACATAAGCGTTTTGATTTCAAGCAAGAGTCTGCTTTTGAAATTAATCTGATAATTATTCCCACTTATCACACTTCTCATTGTGGAGTGGGTCTCGGGCCATGCTAACTGGATTGCTTTTGACTGAAATGAAAACATAAAATGCTTCTCAGAAGGACATCTGATCTTCTTTAATCATTCCTGAGTGTTCAGGACACTGAACCGCATCAAAAATAGTTCAATATAAATTTCCTTCCTGGACTTTAATTTCAAGTACTGATCAATGTGAAACCAGGTCCTCAGAGCCAACACCTTTGCTCCATAGATCAGCTCTTACTGTGCAATATTGCTTGATAATGTGGCTATAATCTGATTTGTCAAGATGCTTGGGTTCATGCGACAATCCTATATTTGCACTCACTTCCAGAGTAAAAATTCTACAATGCCAGAATTTTCTCAGATCTGCAAGTATCTTAAAGGGATCTCCAATTTTAAACACTGGCCAATGTGTCTTTGGAATGTATCTTCTCTTTCTTGTTAGATAATGAAATAAAAAACTCATGAAAAGAACTCGTAACTTTTTTGTTCAGAGCTTTTTCAGAAAAGTAGTTCAACCTAAATGTAACTGTTTTGCCTGAAAAAAATAATCCAGGTAAGACAGACTGTAAAACATAACTTTTATACCTTGTAAAATGCACCTGTACTAGCCATTCATTCTGGTTATTCTCTACATTGATTTATATTTTTTTTAATGCTTTGAGTCCATTCTTGCTTGAATTGTTCCATTGCTAACAGCGCTTATATTCATAATTTAAAAAAACACCAAATAAACAAATAAAAAACCAACACCAAAAAGACCCAACCAAAAAAACCCAACCAAAAGACTAAAGCTTTTTTATCCTACAAGTTTTACAGCATTCATAACACTGTATTGTTATGTTGGAAATTATACCTTGTGTACTTTATGTATCAGATATACTAGAATGGAAAACATAATATGAATCTTTACCAGTGACCTTCAGAAATAGGAATGTATTATCAGTTGTTGCCACTGGAAAGCATAACCTGAGGGACTCCAATATACTGCCAACCAGGAAGAGTTTTTATGCATGTTTTTAGTCAATTAAAGCACCATCAAGACAAAAGTATGTGAAATCATAAGCAGCTGTACTATGAAAGGACATTTTTTTTTCCTTTTATTAACATAAGAACTCTTAAAGACACAAAGGAATCCTGTGCAACTACGTAAGCTGTGGATTCACTGTACAGTGAATGTGGCTTTAGGATTCCTAATGCTAGATAAGAAACACTGTAGCCTCATGGCATTAAATGCTGATCCGGTATAAACTCACTTTGCTAGTTCAAATATGTTATAAAATTGGACGCCTTAGGTTTATCCTGTCAGGCTTTCTGCCAGATTAGATATTGCCTGTCCATGCCATTCTAAGTTTATGCTGGATCAGGTGTTGTGTACTCTCATGGTGATTCTGTATTGTGTTCTGTAATGTGGCAAATATGCAGTACTGTTCCTTTTTGACTCATCCTAAGCTTATACACATATCTGGATTAATGACCATGGCTTTCTGTTGCCCCCATTATCATAGTATCTGACTAAATCACAAGTTTTGATGTATGTATTCTCCTAGCAACACTGTGAAGGAGAATATGTGTTTGCTATAACACTGATTTCATCATAACATATTTTCTCCCTTGTCGAGTAGGTGAAACAGTAGGGGTTCTAAGAATTTCTAAGAATGCAGGCTGTAAGAACTACAGTCATTAAGACCAGGAGATTGTAACAGAGGTGAATATTTTTTTAGAGTGTCAAGTGCTCTGCTAGTACTCTATCAAAGCTGTTTAATGCAACTGGGTTATTTTATTTATCTAATTATCCTATTATTTATAGGAAGCTAATTATTTCCTTTTAGATGGTTACCAGATGCTGCATTTTGCATAATTACTGCAGTCCTTGATATAAAATATGGTTAACTCCTCTAGGTTCAGAACCGATCCAAACCCCACTGAGGTCCTTGAGTGATTGGGAATTTACAGAGCTGATGTATTAGCAAGTTTCTTGTCTCCTTGTTATTGTGTGGTCTCTTGTTTGCCCCTTTGAGTGGCTAACAACAGCGAAGTCCTACCCTTTTGTGCAGAAGGGTAGATAGAGGAGACGGGGCTTGGCCGCTTGTTGCTGCTTTATTCACCCTGGCATGGAGCTGTAACTGGTTCTCTGGCTCTCTGAGGAAAGCAAATGAATCTGGCAATGTTACATTGTGATTTTCTCTCAAATCTGTTGAAAAATGGCTGGAAAAATAAACTGTTAAAGCCAAAATTATCCCCCTTGATAAGCTGTCCTCATTCTGTCCTCCTCCAGTAAGAACTGGAAACACTCCTGAAGCTTGAAGTTTTGTTACTGTTGTTTCAGTTTTGAATAAAGCTTCCAAATGAATCAAAAGTGCTAAGTACTTAATAGGCAAGAACAAGGCAAGTCCTTTGTCCTTGAGTGCTTACCACCTAAGGAAGGAATGAAAGGTGAAGCACAGAAGCAATGCAGAGTGATTCTGGTGCCTACAAGCTGCTCTTTGCTTCGCACACACTGCTCTGGCTCCCTCAGTGTGACCTCTGGCAGAATGTGATTTTTATAAGGGTGGGCTAAGGAAAGCTGTATCCAAAATGAGTGATAATTTTAACCAGAAGGTGCTTTAAATCCATGTGTTTCCTTTTCAAATTTTATTTGGAGAATAGGTACGTGGATGAAAAATATGTTTTGTTAATGCACTGCTGTAGAGAAATTGCTGTCTCAAAAACAAGATTGCATTGTGTGCATCTGTTCTGTACTACAAGAAGACCCTTTTTTAATCCAGGAGGACTGAAAGCCATGATGCCTTTTTCCATTATTATTCAGAAAGCAGTACATACTATTTTTTACCTTCTAGAAATGCAAACAAAATACTTCTGCATTTCAAGACTTGGAAAGTGGAAAAGTGTTAACTATCCACATTTGTGGAAGAGGTGGCCATCATGGATCTCATTTCAAGCGCTCTTTGTTCTGCCAGAGCTGATGCAAGGAGATTTTAATATATGTTTTTACTGTACCAGAAACTTCTCTGAAACTCACATAGCCTTATGTTGTAACTAAATGTTTGAGAACTACTGGTATTTATATTTGCATGCAATTAACTTCTAAAGCACTGTGTACAGGCTTTTTTACTTTTAAACTAGCCTGTAGTCAATACATATTTTTACAGATGTCAATTTGGTCAGCAGTAAAGAGGTAAATAGAAACTAATGACACTCATCAAGCCTCTGGCATGAATGATTTATTGGACACAATCATTTAATGTTTTTATAAAGTCAATACTGGGTAAAGAAACATGTTTCTTATTATCGTAAACTGTATTTCTACTGTCAGCGTGTAGTGATTTATGACAAACCTGTGGCCAGGATTAAGATATTATAAATGGGGGAAAAATAGAAGGTTCATTAATTTTTTTATACCCACAGGTAGAAGACATGCAGTGGGCTAATAAAGAACATACTCATCCAGCATCTGTTTGCAGCCTGCCTTGTAAAGCTGGGGAAAGAAAGAAAACCGTGAAGGGAGTACCCTGCTGCTGGCACTGTGAACGCTGTGAGGGGTACCATTACCAAGTGGATGAATTCAACTGTGAACTATGCCCCATTAATAAGAGACCAAATGCCAACCGTACGGATTGCCAGCTTATCCCTATAATCAAACTGGAGTGGCATTCTCCTTGGGCCATTGTGCCTGTCTTCATAGCTATTCTTGGTATAATTGCCACCACCTTCGTGATTGTGACATTTGTCCGGTACAATGACACACCGATCGTCAGGGCCTCTGGGCGGGAGCTCAGTTATGTGCTCTTGACTGGGATTTTTCTGTGTTACTCCATTACTTTTTTAATGATTGCGTCTCCTGATACAGTGGTCTGCTCATTTCGAAGGATCTTTTTAGGACTTGGCATGTGTTTCAGCTATGCTGCCTTGCTTACCAAAACAAACAGGATACACAGAATATTTGAACAAGGTAAAAAATCTGTCACAGCTCCCAAATTTATTAGTCCAGCTTCCCAGCTGGTGATCACTTTCAGCCTCATATCCGTGCAGCTTATTGGAGTCTTCATCTGGTTTGCTATTGATCCACCACATACCATTGTAGACTATGGAGAGCAGAGGACACTTGAACCAGAAAATGCCAGGGGAGTTCTCAAATGTGACATTTCAGATCTCTCTCTCATTTGTTCCCTTGGATACAGTATTCTCTTGATGGTCACATGCACTGTTTATGCAATTAAAACAAGAGGGGTTCCAGAGACCTTCAACGAAGCAAAACCCATTGGATTTACTATGTACACAACCTGCATAATTTGGTTAGCTTTTATTCCAATCTTTTTTGGTACGGCCCAATCAGCAGAGAAGGTAAGTTATGATAAGTTTACACATCAAATGCTAGCCTTTTTCTAAGCTCATCTTGCAATACTTAAAGCACTGCAATATTTTCACTCTTACACATTAATAATTCTGAATGATAATTGCAAACAAACAGAATTTACAGAAAGTAAAATACATTTCTCAAAAGGTAGGTTTCTTATATATTAACACAAGAAACTGAATGTGCTTTTTGGTGTGGCTGGAATAATAATGTTGACATTTTCTCAATATATCCTTAAATGACTGTTTCTGCTAACATTTACTATTACCCTTCAGTGATGCTCTAGCCTGTTACATGAAGCGCTATAAATCTTTATCATCCACAGATCTGATAGAGATGGTTGCAGTTTAAAAGTCTGAGAGGATCAACCTACATTTGTCAAAAATAATGAAGAAGAATACCTATGCAGAATGGGAAGAATTACTTTTCTGGCTGGTTGACACATACAACTTCAAAAAAAAAAAAAACAAAAAAACAAACAACAACTTAAAAAAAGAATAAAAATAGGAGGAATTAATGAAGTGTATGTGAAATCATATAAAGCATAATTTAGTGATTGTTGTCTCAGAGCAAAAGAAAACATTTTCCTGGTATTTTAATGAGAAATTAAATGCCGCATATTTGGATATATGTTATTCCTTGTTCAGTTGGCAAGGCTCTTTCCTATATCAGTCATGGCTAGCAGTATAAAACACATCAACATTTAACTCTCCTTCTCTCAGTTCTAACCGAAAGGCAGAGGTAAATGCTGGTTGTGTGAGATTTTATCTAGTTATTGGTGAAAATTGCAAGTTAGGAAGGAAAGAGCAGTAATACCAGCATCAATCTTCAGAACTGCTAATCTGGACATTTGGAAAATGTTAAAAATAAGAAATTAGTATAATCAGTTTTTACATAAACTCTCTTTTCTTCCAGCAAGTGTTCTAAAAAATATTTTAAAATGCTGTATTTAATTGGAAGAGTCCACATGTGTCCACTTATAATGTGCAAAGTTTTGACGTGTCTTTGGTTTAGAGGACACTCTTTCCTGCAGAATTGAAGAACATATCTGGATAGCTTGATGGAATACCTGCTAATTGAAGCAGAGGAATTGTATGGGGGAGAGAGTGTGGCAGAAAAACATATTCCTGACTAAAAATTGAAGTAAGCAGGCTTGGTGAACTGGATCAGGCTTGATATCCATAGCCTATTGAATTAAGTCAGAGGAAATAAGAACCAAGGTAATGGCATACCATAGATACAGTAAATAAAGATAAACAAAATGATCCTGTTTGATACAGGAAAAGATGAACATGAGCTGGCAGTGTGTGTTTGCAGCCCAGAAAGCCAACCGTATCCTGAGCTGCATCAAAAGGAGCGTGACCAGCAGGTCGAGGGAGGTGATCCTGCCCCTCTACTCTGCTATTGGGAGACCTCACTTGGAGTACTGTGTGCAGGTCTAGTGTCCTCAACATAAAAAGGACATGGAACTGTTGGAACAAGTCCAAAGGAGGGCCACGAGGATGATCAGGGGACTGGAGCACCTCCCGTATGAAGATAGGCTGAGAAAGTTGGGGCTGTTCAGCCTGGAGAAGAGAAGGCTGCGTGGAGACCTCATAGCATCCTTCCAGTATCTGAAGGGGGCCTATAGGGATGGTGGGGAGGGACTCTTCATGAGGGACTGTAGTGATAGGAAAGGGGTAATGGGTTCAAACTTAAACAGGGGAAGTTTAGATTGGATATGAGGAAGAAGTTCTTTAGTGTAATGGTGGTGAGGCACTGGAATGGGTTGCCCAGGGAAGTTGTGAATGCTCCATTGCTGGCAGTGTTCAAGGCTGGATTGGACAGATCCTTGGGTGGCATGGTTTAGTGTGAGGTGTCCCTGCCCCTGTCAGGGGGGTTGTAACTAGATGATCTTAAGGTCCTTTCCAACCCTAACTATTCTATGATTCTATGATTCTAAGATATTTAAGTTAATTTTATTTAAATTATGACTTTTTTGTATGTGTAGGCTTAAATCAGAAAAATACCTTTATATATAAATGTGTAGTACTTTTTGTTTTAACAGCTTTAGCCAGTTAGTTTTATGGCAAGTACCTATAACAAGAGGAATGTATTTCTGAGTACCGAAACGCAGAGAATATTACTTGGCTAGCAACTATGCAGTGAGTTTTAATTTACAGCATTGGTTCACCTTAGCTTGTAGTAAAGGATAAACTGATTTTGACCTCTAAAGACAAGATTAATGAACTCTTTTTTTGCATTTCTTTTATGAAACTGAAGACTGAACAGACAAATTATACTAAATCACACAGCTTGTAACACTAAGTTTAACTTGTTGCCTTTTTTTCCTAAATTGCTTGTTATTCTTCATCTGATGACTTTCAGAAGGAAAAAAACAAATTACTATGCTAATAAGTAGCTCCATAATTTAGATAATTCTTTTCTCAGTGCTTCCACTTCTCCTTTTTGCTGCGAATAAAAACATGTTTCCACACAGAGTGTTACAGATATCATCATAATAGTTCACATATTCATACAATTAAATTGCTTGTCTGAATAGGACAAAAATGTAATATCTTATTGTGCACATATATATGTTCTCTGAATAAACTCAGTTGCTTGTAGTTTTCTCAGTTAATGCATAGCACTAAAAGAAGCATTTTAAAACCAAACTAATACATTATAGATGCTTATTTGAAATTCAGTATTATGAATTTTTATAAAGATTAAAGAAATAGAAGATAAACAGACTTCTATTAGGTGCTTACTCACTTTGCGGTTGATTTTAGAGTCCTGAGGTTTTTTTGGGGCTTTTTTTAATGGCTTGAGTTTGCTCAGAGAGAATGGGGAAATAAGCTGGGTAACTTGAAGTACTATTAAAAATCAATGTTTCCTTTTTTGAAATGTTGACAGTAATAAAATTCAACATAGCACTCGTATAAGCCAGGTGTATTTCCAGTTAGCAGTTCATTTATCTACTAGCTTTAGACACACTTCTGTTTGAATAAAGAGTAGTTAAAACTTTATGTTTTGAAGAAATATCCATCCCTCTCACTGGAAATTGTATTTTAAGAAAGGGTAAGCTTTGCATTATGTTTTCTAATTTTATATTTTTCTAAAAGTAAATATCTCAGGAGCTAAACTCTTTCTAACTTGAATAATTGCCTAGCATTTGTTCCCTAATCCATAGCAGAAAGTAGGACTTTGTTATTCTGCTGTAGAAGCAGAGTGGAAAAAAAGACATGAATAGGAGTATAACTGAAATGCAGTTTTTTGCTTAATCTTCCTCTGTTCCTTTTCCCTCTCTGAGGGAAGCTCCTCAGTCTTTGCTTATTCCTAAAACAGCATGTTTCCCTCCAGCTGGTGAAGACACTCAGCTCAGTGCAGGTCATGGACATTGCTGGGTCCACCCATCAGCTGAACAAGTAATTGATGCAGCAGCCCCACAAATCTTTTTCCCTCCCCAGCCTTCTATGAGCTGGTGCAAGAGGACAAAGGAGTGGTCGTACTTCTCCAGTGTGGCTGCTTAAGCGGCAAAAGGTACCACTGAGAATAATGAGAAACCAGTTAAATATAGAGATCCTCTTTTCTTTCAAAAGTCACATTGTGGGAAGCTATTCCAAAAGTTGTTTCTTAATAAAAGCTCTCCTGTTCCCACTAGAATAACAAGTGAAAACTATGGAATAATTTTATTAACTAATGAATAAGCCACAAGTGATGGATTGGGTCATTTAAAATATTGTGGACATTTAGAAAACTGTTTTTCAGTTTCAACCTTTTCTAGCTCTTGAAGTTTAAACTGAATTTCAAAAGCGGAGCAGTTTTGATACTGAAAAATGATAATTTAACGACTTTTAAAGTGTTCCCACTTTCTTAAACTGAAAAATATCTGAACTGTCTTTAAATGCCAGACTTGCATTTTTAAAAAACATTTATCAAAACATATACATTTTCAGGCTAAGTACTGACTTTCTTAGAAATAAAAATATACCATGGTGTAATTATTCATGCATTAGATTAACTAAGAAATCAAAAGGGATCACTGTTGCCAACCAAGTCAGTTCCTTGTGCACAAAACATCTGAGCTCTGTTCACTTCGATGCTTTTCAGGCCTATTTTGATAATTTAAGATCATAGCATTCTTTGTGAGATAGCCATCTGCTCCCTTATTTAGCTGTTTTGCTCCAGAAGTGAATGATTATGGGAAAAGAAGGCAAGGCTCCCAAGCTCTTTCAAATTGTTTTGAGGTGAAATACATCTGCAAAGATTTGCTGAAACCCCTTTGGACTCAAGAGAAGTCATCCCTCCCATGAGGCCTGCTCATGACATGTAGATGTGACCTGCCTGCTTAGGGTGTGAAAGTTAAGGGGAAATTAATTTCAGACTGTGCTACCCACTCAACGAAATCTTGTGGAGTGCTGAATACCACTGCTTTTTGAAATTCTAGCCCCTGCTTAGACTTTTTGTTACTCGACATAGTGTGTACCCAAGCTTCAGCATGTGTTCTTACTGAGTGAAGGACTTACTGCAAAGCTAATGCATACATAACTTTAAACACTCATCTTTATTGCTTTAAGATACGCCTACAGTCTTTAGGATGTAATTTCATTTCTGTTTACTTTTACATTAATTAAGCTACTAGCATTTTAAGTATGTACACTGAGCACTGATTTTAATTAAAAGTTTATTAGGAGGTATCAGGAAGAGAGAGAATGCAAGCTTCTCCAAGAAAGAAGTGGATTATTTTATAAAATATAAAGCTTTTTTTTTCAGTTCAGTGAGATGCTCATGTGTGCACCTGAAGGTTGTATACCCTGTTGTTTTCTTTGTGACTGCAGTCTGTTCCAATATGAGCATTGAGCTGGCATACCTAGTTCTGTACATTGAAGAGTTGTGCACCTGTCACGTAATGGAAAACACTGTTTTGCTTGTCTGACATGTTTGCTTCTGGACCCATGATGAATGATGGCTTCTTACCCAAAGACAGGAAGGAGCTGCCAGAAAAAAAAAAAAAAATTGTCTGTTACATGCTTCCTACTCCATCCTCGGGAATACCAGAGAATTGGTAACAAGTATATAAAGAAGGAATGTATGCTAGAGAACTTTAAATAGACCTTTTTTGTCACTTGCTGGTTTCTGTGATAAGTAATTCTAACTGAGAAGCAGAAACAATTTTGTGAAGCACAGATAGCTAAATAACTGTCATCTTAATCTACTTTAGAAAAGAATAATCAGTAATCACAGAGGGCAGTTTGTGAAAGACCACAAATGTTTCACAGAGATAATCTGTGAAAAAAAAAAAAACAACAAAAAAACACGAAAGCAAAAGAAACCTTATCTACTGTATTTCTAGAAATCAGATTCCCCTCACAAAATTGTTGATCTTTTCCCTCTAATTTGTTCAGTGTCAAAAATTTGGTTGTCTTCAACAGAGTTCAGTTGAATTAGATGGTCTTTGCAAGAGATTAGTCTTTAGTATTAAGATACTATAAACTTTCACAATGTGTTTAGTCTACAAATGTAACTGTAAGATGTGCTTCTCTATGTCATTATTATGCACACGACAGCATCCAAGTGGCTGATGATCTTGCATAAAAAGTAAAAATAGATAATGCATTTTACAGTTTAGTCATGCCCTCAACTGTTTAATACCTGATGGTCAAGCACTGACAACTGGTGCTCAGCTACGCTGAATCTGAAAAGGACCACGGACAGTTTAACAGTTCATTAAAAACAAGCATGTTTCTTTTAAACAATTGCAAAACTCTCTGGACGTGACAAGAATGGACTTGGAAATTCAAGAGGATGCACATGAAATGCTGTGTCATGGGACCTTATTAAAAAAATGGATTGAGACAAATGCAGCTCCTGCATCTTATTTTGTCAATACAATCCATAATTCAGCTTTCAAAATGAAGGTATGTGTAGCAATTTTTGGACTCAGATACCTAATAAAAATCTCATAGTCACAGAAGTCTATGTGCCTACAAGCTCATTCAGGTTTCTATTTCAGACTAAAATCTGGTCAGCTGTATTCCTGACTGATGAATCTTTCAGTAAGCAGCTCCAGTGCTGCCCTGACAGAACCCCATTCCATTCCGCCATTGCTTCAAAACAATGAAGTGACTTGCACTTTATAAATTCTTAGGTTCCTGGGGCATTTGAAGTGATGCTTTAATTTGGATAAAGCAGAACTAGTGGTATCACAAGCTATATAGAAAACATCTTCAAGCAAATTTATCACTGAAAAATGGAATTGAATGTATTTGTAAATATACAGGGAAAGGGATGTTTTATTTTTTTCCCCAGTTAAGAATGATATAATAAACCCACATAATGGGGGAAAAATATATCTATAGATATAATAGAAAGTTAATTGCAACTATTTTTTGCACTTTTACCCTTGCTAAGAAAAATAGAAAATCTTTAAATAAAATACTGTTTAGAAATTGGCTTGGAAAACCTCCTGGGATTATCTTGTGAAGCTTCTTTTACTTACTAGCTCCTGCCAAGTTGGAAGCAGTACAAAAATAACCTTTTTCTTAGCTTTAGCAGTACTTTTACCTTACTGAAAACAAGTAAACACATGTATGAAAGATAGAAGAAAATTAAAAATCTTTAACTTAGTTTTGAGTGGTTATTCAGCTTCCTATCTTCCTTCTCTCCTACAAAAATTATTCCAATTTTTCATAAGTTTCATAACACCATCAAGATTTTGATCTTACAAAGATGATAAAATGCTGTGGCCTGGTAAACTGCCATGCATGGGCTGAGCCTGAATTACAATGTGTGTACAAGCTCATCACATGCCACATCTTGAACTTGTCTCACGATCAGTACCTAATCAAAGCTACATTACCTTATATTTCCTTTAGACATTTTCAAGGACAATTATGGTGACTTAACTAAAGAATTATGTAAAGCACACTATGTTGATGTGTATCTCTATCCCTTGTCACCATTCTGATGTTTAAGTATTGCCATAGTTTTTGTAGCTGATAATATGCCAATAATTTGGACATCCACTAAAACCAAGATTCCATTCAAAAAATTAATTAGATATAAGCCCATTTAATTTTTAATAGACATGATAAATACAATAAAAGTTTAAAATTTCATATGAGGGATAGTGAATGTTAAATACATATGTTATAAAGATGGAAATATTCAGGAACCAGAAAATGGTGGAAGTCTGATTTCACACAGACTCATGAGCTTTATGCTTACTCTTAAAACCAAAACTGTTACGGGAATCAATCTTTAATTAGATTGTTAACACTGAATATGCATGTGTGTGTGCACAAATACTTCATTTTACGTAACTGTAAGCTCTTGCCTGAAACCATAATAATTAGTTTAGAAGGCCCAGCAGAACCAATAATTTAAATACCTGTATGACCAACTTCTATAATTAGTCATATACATCTATTTTTGAAAGCCTATTTTGCTTTCAGTTTACAGTGAAGCTTCTTAACCAGGGATAAAAAGACAACAGAGATCCATACAAGCTAAGCCAAGAGGGTCGGAATTTAAAAGTAGCAGTAATTTTTTCCAAGTAATTTAGCTAAAAATAGATTAATTATGAACTGTCTCCATAATTTTAGACGCTCATTTTCAGTATGTATATACAGTTTGAATTTTCCTTTCCTAAAGAGATGCATTCTAGACTGGAGAGTGTTTTCATAATCAGTCAGTTTCCCAGAAACTTGACCTTAGTAGCACAGTCAAATGATTGCTTTCATGCTGATTATCAAGGTCATGTTTACCTGATGTTGTGAAATGTATGGGTGGGATTAAAGTGATGTCAGGCTCACTGATAAGAACTGATGACACAGCACCTGCATAAATCTGTGTTTTACAGAAAACATCCACCTCTACTACAATACAATAAGAACAGTGGAACAATGACGGGAAGTAAGGTACAGGACTTCATTGTCCTTTTTTTAAACTCCACTGAACTCAGATGGAATAACAGCAGGTATCACAGGTATTATGAATGCCATTCAAATGGCACAAATACTGCAAAAATGGCACAAGTACTGCACACATTTCCCAATTACAAAACAGCAAGGTCAGAAGGAGATTAGAAAAGAAGCAAGAAACTACTTATACGACGGAGTTCAATTGCAATGATTTGAAACTGAGGAACGCAGGACATTTTGCAAGTGTCTTTCCTAGTAAGCTAGCACTTGTAATTGAGTGAGGTATAGCAGAAGAGTTCACAGCAGGCAAAACATCCATCTCCTAATCTAGTCATCAAACAGACACAGGCAAGGCAATGTGGCATGATACAGAAATTGGTCCCAAATCCCCAAACTGCTTTTCAGACAGTCTCTGTATGTGAATTGTTTGCACCATATGTTTTCCTTAGGAGCTGATCTACTGAAACGGTGCTTGAGAAGAAGTCCTACACATACAATGCGAATTATGGTACAGTCTGAAACAGCCTTCTCCAGGACACATCACCTTCTATCCCTTTGAGCCATCACACTGCTTAAAATTTTATTGATCCACAAAGATCACATATCCCCATAAGGCTTCCAGATTTCAAAGTCTGCCATTTCTCTGCTATTCCCTCTGCATTATTTGCCTTGTCAATGAGGCTTGCAATTTCTTTGTTTCTAGCCACCACCAAAGCCATAACCTTTATCCATTTCAACCTTCTTTTTTTTTTTAATGTTTATATCCTCATCTCTTGTTTCCCTGCTTGCTTACTTTGTAATTTGTCCAAGATAGAACAGTCATTCCTACCAGTGCCATTTTTCTTCCATGATATCCAAAATCTTAGTTCTTTCCCTTGTGACTTAGACTCTGCACTTATCCCTGTGTTTCTTCCTCTTCTCCCTCACTGACATTGATGTTGGCTTTTTGTTACCAATTTTTGTTACTTTCTTTCTTAAATATAGTAAATTTTGCTTTGACTCCTGTATACAAACACTTTCTTTCCATCTAACTACATCCAGCATTCTCAATCTATCAAAGTTTTAGTTTCTTTGTTTAGTGTTCTATTTCCGAAAGGTTCACACAAAGCCACAATAAAGTGAGTGAGATTTTTGCAATGATGTAAAGAAACCTTGATGTCAGTGCCAGGTCTGCTGTTAATTTGTACTTTAATCTTTCCTCTGTATGATTCTCATCTATTTTCAAAGATGCTAGAAGCTTTTCTAAAGGGATCTGTGTTAGAATTTTGCACATCTGTGTTAAGAATATAACTGAGGAATCTGACACTGTATTTTTTATTGTTTTTGTAAAATAAAAGACTTGGGATTTATCTTGAGCTGACTATCCTGTCTTTTTGTGTAGTTATAATAAACACCCTGATGTGTGTTTAAATTCACCTGCACACCAGGAAAATGGTATAAAAATACACTCCAGGCAGGTCTGGTTTTCTAAACATCCAAAGCAGGAAAATGCTAAATACATTATGTCCTTAAACTTTAATTGCTTTAATGCTACACCAGCAGTTTATAGGCATGAAGGAGGCATAGCTATAAGAAAGATAAATATGTGGTGTGCTACCTCCTGTCTTCTAGGCAGGGGCGGCTATGACAAGCAGATCTCATTTCTAAGTGCTTCCTTTTTTGACCCTTGTCTGTACCCATGTAGCTCTGCATGGTACTTGGGTGGGTTTCATGCTAGACTGTGGGCTAGAGTGAAGCACTATCAGCTGGCATTGCTTCAGCTGCACTTTCTTGAGAATGTGGTTCAGAGCCAAGCATTTTAGTGTCACAATCAAGCATTTTAGTATTTGACTATACAGATTTTCTCTCAAGATCACCAGAATATACAAGGAAATAGCAAAAGTACAGTTGAACAGGCTTCTTCTGTATGATAAAAGTTGATGTGATTTCTACACTTGCCTGCTGGAAAAAAGTTCTTCGTGTTTCAAAACACTGACAGTTGGCTGAAGATCTGCTCTGGATAGATTTAATTTTTTTTTAATTGCAACAAACAGATTTTTAAGTGCTGTCAGTTTCATCTTATAGAATGTGCCAGTACATTGCAGAACACGGTTTGATTATAAGCCTAATTAAAAATTTCTCTATCCTATACATGACTGAGGTAAAAGCTTTTGCAAAATTATGCTAGACTTTGTATCTATAAAATAAGGGTTAAGCCTGATTTTAACTTTATAATCCAAATACTAACACAAGCTCTGTATGCCTTTTTGGCCATGGATGAACGCACATATTCCTTTTCATGTTAAAGTTGTGTACACACATTGACAGAAGACTAGACCCCCATGGTTTCCAAATGAAACCATGGGCACCTCTCCAGTGCATGTAATGCCTTAGAGTCAGTTCAAAGACCTATTTTTGCTGCAGATAGCGCTACCATGCTGTTTAAAATGACACAGTGTAACCAAGTAACTTTGATCTAACCTGTCAGGTTAGCCAGCAGTAATGTGTTTCAGAGTACCAGTGTGCTTATTTTCTTGGTGAGTGTTTTCTTTTTTATTCTAGCTTTTCATCTCTTATAAACAATATCCTCTTCCTCCTACAAAGGCACTCACTTGGGTGAAGGATATTTCACAGAGGCCTCACGTTCTATACCTTATTGATTGCCTGTAGAAATCACTTTCTTAATGCATTCACAATTCACATCTCTCTCTAATTTTCCTTAATCAAAGCCTCTTTCACTTATTTTGAAGAATCATATGCTCTTTCCTGAAGGGATTTAAGTGTACATGTTTTCATATTCAGATGATAACTGCACTTTGCTCACAATCAAATTAAAGTGTGTGAATAATATCTGTGTTAAAAAAGAAAGAGATAAAAAAAGAAAACCTGTTGCTTTCTAGAAACTTGAAGTACCTAGATTTGTCAAAGAGCATTAAGGAAACTAGAGTACATGTAGTTTTCAAAGATGGGTTTTGTTGATTTGTTTCTTCTTACACAAGGCACCCCCTGTGACAGACTATTAAAAATCTCCTTTTCTACAGTTTCAGATGTCATGTCTGCTTATTGCAGGTGAATGAAGTGCTATCTACTAGGAGATGTAGGTATTTCACAGACAGAACAAATAATGAGGAAATATTTTAATGAATAGTGGGTTGAGTCTCTTTAGGGAGCAGTTCTATAAAGCAGGCGCTGGAAAGAAGCTTCAGAAAAGGAGGTGGCAGTTTGGACAGGCTAAAAGTCTTAACATTTGAATAAGCCCAAGACATTCTGCTTTAAACAACTTCCTGGACTTTTTTCCTGTGTAATGAGAATGAATGACTAGCTAATGACTATCAAGAGAGGTCTTCTAGTACTGTAGACAGAGAGAAAGTTTTACTAACGCATTATTTTTTTGTGTATGTTCCTCTTTGAGTATCCAGATTAAGAGAAACTAGCTTTCAGTAGATGAGAAATTATGTGTGAGTACTGGATAATGTAATATGGTTCCTTTGCTGTGAAAGCATGTAAAATATGTGAATTTATTTACTGCTGGGATAGAACGGTAGAAAATGGAGAGAGGCATTTTGCTGAAGCTTTGTCCATGCTGCCTTTGGAAATGGTTGTTGTTTTTATTCCTGAGGTACTCTTGAGCATTGTCTGTGAGAATGGTACTTTGTAAAGGAGCTAATTGTGCCAAGGAGCCAACTACCAAGAGGCCAATTAGGAAGGAAAAGCTGTGATGCTAGTTTCAATGAATCTTTAATTTTTCATTCATATAAAAGAGTTCCATTAGAAGGTATGGCAAAATATAGTCCCAGGATACTCTGTAGGAAGGTTATGAAGCTACTATTCTGGTAATACGACCTAAAGTCCTTCCATTCTCAAGAACAGTTATGAGATAAACCAATATCTGACAACTTTTATGAGGTAAAAGGATGCCACCATCTGTTCTCTCCCTGATATCTCTATTTGATTTAATTTTCCTTTCTTTCAAGTGTCTGAAAAGCAAATATACGATTCAGGATAAATAAAATATTCATTAATTAAAAATGGTGTGCATTATTAACTTTGTTTTTTCTATGAGCGAACCAAAACCAAATGCATTTAGTTAAATCCAAACCATTTTTTATAAATTGTGGCTTATTTGCCAAACCAGATTAAAAAAAATATATCATTGATTTAACTTCGCTGTCATACGCTCTTCCTTCATGGCAGTGCTGTACACAATATTCTACAGTAGCCTTAGGGGTAACATAGCCTCCAGCTACAATTGCTTGCAAATGGAAACTGATGACTAACATAGAAAAAATGCATAACTCCTTTCCCAGGAGATAAAGGATATCTCAGGATATCGTCACTGAAATTATCTTTTTCCTTGAATCTGTAAGTGACAATATAAACTATGAAAATAGCCTTTTTTATTGGCGAGTCCATGCAGAATTCAGTGCAGTCCTCCCCAGATACACTGACAGCCAAGATACACAGCTCTACCTGATCGTTGCCTACATTCCCAAACAGTTAGAAACAGCTGCATGATCAAAAGTCCATATGTATCTGAATATAAAAATACAGAATAAGTCCTCAGCTGTAGTGAGCTTAGTAGGGTTTCTACTGTGGTAGGAATCTTTGTTTATCCAAGCATTACGTGTTTCACTTTTATAATATGCAAAGCACCAGAAAGCAGAGGAGTGAGAAGCTAAACTGAGTGCCAGTACCCACCGCTATGGTCTTTTATGCATCCACAGAAGTGTAGAGGTAGGTCCTAAAACACCCAATAGCATAAGTCTGCACACAGATCTGTCAGAAACCAAGAATCTAACACTATACAAAAGCAATCAGATGATAAGGATAGCAATACTCTGTAGTAGCATTTGGTAATGCTTGAAACAGTTGGGATAAAATACCACACTTAAGGGTTTAATACAGTCTCTGATGATTAATTATGAAGATAGGAACTTTGTGAGAGTACATTTCCTTGCAGCTAGGTCTCTAAAGCACCCTGCTTTGGCCATACTCTAAAGCAGGATATTTGACCACATGGCTCACACTTCTAACCTAATCTGGCAACGTCTAAATTCTTAAACATTTAGAAAACATAGTAATTTTCATTTTACATCACATTACAAAACCCCAAAGAAAACAACATAGCTATTTGTAGTAGAATTATATAGAACTGGGTGAGGGGGTTTTGTCATCAGTTTTTCCTTCTTATTAGTTTACCTTTATATGGCATTTTTGTTGAACTCTTGAAAAACTTTTATGATGTTTAGACTTTTGAATTTTGTTCCTGCAGCTCTGCTTTATGTGAGAGACCTGGTCAGTCATTCCTTGCAAAAAATAAGATAGTAAAACCAAACACCTGTCAATGACTTATCTGTTATATTTTCACATTTACAAGCACAGTATTTAGCAAACATTGAGTCTCTGAACAGGCAATGTATAGAAGCTTTCAAATATAAAAATGAATGTTTCTGTAGCACAGAAGCTAGTATTTTGTATGTGCTAAAATATGTGCAAATAGTAATTACCTATAAATTAAAAATAAGAATAAATAAATGAAATCCTTACGCTCATAACACTTACAGAATAATTTTAATAATTGTATTAGCTATGTCAATTTTTCAACTTTTGCTAGCCATAAGAATCAGCCCTGTAGATTTTGCTTGTTGTAGTGAACACTGCTGTGTTTGATGAATTTCTTTGTGGAATGCATTTTGCATGAAAGAATTAGCATTAAGGAGGATTTCAGGTTTTTGATTATCAGAAGGCATGTGATTTGATATGACTTCCAGAAGACACGATAATGTCTTTGCATGTCTCTGATATTCTGTATTACTTTGCTATGATAAGTTTTTTGGTAATTTATCCCACACACAGTTTCAGTCAATCATATTTTCACACATATAATCTGCCCATTTACAATCCAGTTTTTATTAGCAGATCCTTTAACAACCTATAACTTCTGATAGTCTGTAGCTGTGAGTTATCTTTGACTTTTTAGTATTGACAAGAAAGGAAAATGATAGATGTGTGAAAATGGTGGAAGAACTGTGGTGGCAAAGATATGAGTAAACTCTGGATGAACGCTGGGAGAATACTTCATTGGCAGAGAAGGAGTGTGGAAGTGAATTCCCAGTTTTATCACCCATGCATTCAGAAAAGTCTGACTGCTGTAGTTGCAGAGTTTTAAAAAAAATGAAAGTCAGAATACTTTTCACCCCCCAAAAGGCACTGGCAGAAAGCCCTTACAGGATGATACTCATAGGAAAAGCAAAACTTCAAATTACTATTAACTTTAAAAGGTTTTCACTGAGAAGAAAGGAGACAGTTG
Source organism: Ara ararauna (assembly GCA_028858755.1). NCBI lineage: Eukaryota > Metazoa > Chordata > Aves > Psittaciformes > Psittacidae > Ara > Ara ararauna. The sequence continues at coordinate 146,861,024 of CM054376.1, forward strand.
TGATTTTAAAGTACACCGAGATACACAATTTAGACTTTAAAGAGTTTTGTGATAGTATAGCATCACTCTTCTGCTGTAACATTGAGGTTCAAAATGTTCCTGAGATATAGTTTGCCTTTATTGCTTTGTTTAAATTGATTTCAATGTTTGGTTAATTGGAGCAAATCAAAACTTTTGTATTCACACTTCCTTCAGTCAGTTAACCAGTGTCACCAAGATCTTTACTGTTTTCCAAGATTATAAATAATGGTTTTCAGAATGTTCATAGAGAACTTTATAATGCTTAAGCAAAGGAGCACATGTATTTAGTTTAGCACTTATGCAGGCATACATACTTAGTTTAACCTTGGTTTCTTTGAGTTTCATTTTCCTTTTTTTGAATAGCAGTGAAAATAAAAGTGGACATTGAGTAATTTCTTTTTCCAGGGTGTGTGGTGTGTGGGAGCATAGGGGTGTGTGGTGTGTGATGGTGCATTGTTTCTGGGATCAGTTATAAGATATTAATAGCCTAAAACATAAACCCACAAATAGAACGGGTGCATTCCTTTACTGTGGACACTGCCGAATATTCCTTGAGTCTGTTTATAAGTAATAAAGGTTAGCTGATACAATATGTTATAAATTAGGGTCTTAAACTTTGGAAGAAAGCTTTAAATCTGTTCTATATATGTAAAATATCTGAATCAACTATGTCAATAACTTAGGAACAAAGACTTTTCCAAGCACTTGATTCTTATATACATTATGATCATAAAATATGAAAGAAAGGTCTTTTCATCCACTTGCGAACTAGATTTTGCTTTTTAAGAATGGACTGATGCAGAGACATATTAGCATAGGCATAGCTATGCCAGAGGCATACCTGTGCCGTAGGCGTAGTTATGCCGTAGCTATAACATTTTAAACTATGGATTCCCTTAAATCTCCGCTGTTCTAAGAAACTCTCTGTTTGCACACTTATAAAAATAGTATTAAAGGAGAATATTGTTTACTCACAATTACAGAGGTAAGATTTATTAGCTTCATTATCTGCTAATGGTGCAGCTTGATTTTGCTTGAGGTTGTAAGGGTAAAATGCATCACGTTGTCTGACCAGCAGTCCAATTCTTTCCAAAAGGCAGTGCACATCATCTGATTTCAAAGACATTGGTTGAGTTGCATTGACTTCACAACTAGCAGCAAAACTACAGCAATTTCCTCATCTCAGCCCTTGTGGTAGCAATACTATATATACCCTTGTAATGGGGAACAGTAATCTATATGAGGAAGGCAGGAAAGAAAGATGGTTATGACTTAACCTGTGCTTAATTGGAAGCTGGCCATCATGCAACCTGGTGAAAATTGTATAGACATGAGCATCCATCATTTAAAGAAGCAACCTTAAATGCTGTATCTGTAATGCTATTTCTTATGGGGGGGGGGCATATGTTGGCAAGTGAGATTACAAAATTGTAGTCTATCATGAAAGAAAATGTCCTTCTGGTCTGTATGTTTCGTGAGTTGCAAACATTCACAGACAGAATGCTTGCTAAAAAAAAATCCCAAAATCTGCTGAAATACATTTCATAGGGTAATACTCACGTGGAGAACTGATATCTCTCAAGCAAAATGGTCTGTCTTGGTCTTTGCAATGGCAATTTCAACTGGTTTGAATGACAGCCCCTGGACTGTTTCTTTGCTGTGTTCACCCCTCCACCAAATGCTTGAACTCTTCCCATTATTATCTTGAACTATATATAAAGTATCCCCTATCTTTAGCTATTTACAAAAGGTTGTCATACATTATCTTTTCTGCAGGACATACTAATGGTCACTATCAATTTCCCTATGGCAGCAGGACCTGCTTGGAGAATCCCTTGTGTTGTCCAAAATCCCTACCTAGAGACCTTGTGTAACAATTAGCTAAAATATATTGTTATTCAGCCTGCCACTTTGTCTCAAGTGAGTCTGTTGTCTTAAATTAGTCCATTGTTTTATCAGCGCTGAGAATAGCAAAGCTGATTTTGGACTGTATAGGAACTGATGACTAAGTATGCTGCATGTGCACAAAACCACAGCCCTGCTTACTGAGCCGCATAAAGACTATATGTAAAGTACTAACCTGAATTTTACCTTCATGTAGCAATTTAATTTGAATTTCGTAGGTCTTGCCACACACACTGAATCTTTTCTAACTTTTGGGTTTAGCCACTCTGTGAAAGGCATGTGAATAAGCCACTGAAATAAAAAACGGAGCAAAGCACTGCAGCTAATGCTTACATAATGTGGATTGTGTTGAAAACCCTCAAATTCATTTTCCTGCCCTGCTGGGCCAAGATGAAGCAGCACATATGGTAAGGAAAGCCTCTTGCTGTTGGGAGACCTCTGCATTCCCTCTGCACAGAGAGGAACAATTTAGCTGCATCCCTCAATCTCTTCTGCTAATCTGGCACAAATCAAATGCAAGAGGCAGAGTGTGGATGTAGATGAGTGAGAGGATGCGATTTGCTGTCTCATGTGGCTAAATGTTTCTTGTTAAGTGTCAGGTTTAGAGCTGAGTAAACAGTGAAATAATATATTTATGATTCTGTTATGCAATTTGACGTGAGACTCAGGAAGCGCTTCTCCCTGTTTTCTTGCATTTCTGTTATATCTACAAAGCTGTAGTTTGGCTTGGAGCGTATGCATGGAGACTAAATGAGCTTTCAACCCCTCTTTGGTACACCTAGTTTTTCGTAAATTTTGAGTTTTCATGGAAGTGCAGGAAGGCTATCAGTGCTATGGATAACAAAAAGAGATTACTGCAAAATATCTGCATTTTTCAAGCAAAATATATGCAAAACAACACCAAATGAGGAAAATCAAGTGGGTTGTATATATGAGCAACAGAAAAATTACTTGTGAAGGGAAAGATTGTATACCACGTCTTTCCTCAGCAATATCATACAATATGATATGCTCATCATTTGAGGGCAAATGCCCATGGAAACTTCATAGAACCCTGAAACATACCTTGGACATATCCAAGGAGTGAAAGCCAGGAGCTGCCAGTCGTCTGGATGAGCAGCACTTGTAAAGGAAGATTGAGAATAGTGGCAGAAATAGCAAATAATTGGTAAGAAAATGGCAAGAAAAAGGATCTGTGAAATTTACTAATTTTACTAACACTGTGTCTGGTTTCAATTTCACTCTCCTTTTTGCCTTCAGAAGGAAGGAACGTAGCTAATATAAATTCTGGATTTTATATTTACAGCCAAAAATAGACCTCATACAAAAATAAAAAAATAGATGCTGTTGAGGCGGTGGGAGGAGATGCTGTGGGAAAGGGAAAGAAATTATTTTTAATGCCCTAAATGTTCCCATACTTACTGTCTCCTATTATATCCTCCAAACTGAAGTGCTCTTAGCCTTCACCGAATAGTCTGAGGGCATTAATAATTATTTCATTCAGTACTCTTGTTAGCAAAAATGAGGTCTTCCAATCAGGGCAGGCAGTGAAGGCAGGATACTGTGTCAGTGATGTAGGCATCCTGTCAGGTAATAAAAAATTCAAAATGCTTTCAGAGATTAAGGCAAAAGAGGTTACAAGGTAGGACACAGAGAAATAAAGTGACCTGAGCTAAGGGTTTATTCTAAAAGGCTCAGCAGGGAGACAGTGGTTAGGATCGCTTTGGCTGTTAGGGGACTTGTGTCGCTGGTAAATAGCAGGGCTTGCCATTTCATGCTTGTATTATCATGCACTATATATTGTTTTGGCTCTTACTGAAGTTCAATAGATGTAATATGATGGGTTTATTGGCTGTGTTACAGCAATAATATATTTTAGTTAAAGTTGTCATGGGTCACTTCCATCTATGTTACATCCATCCAAAATACTTCCTCATAATATTATAACCTGTCACAAACACAATTTACACAATCCACTACAGCATAAAAACGATAGTGTGCTAAATCTGACTGGACTGTTCCTACTCCAGGACAGATTATTTATACAGTCAGAAAGCCAAATAATGAATAAAATAAAACCATACATCTTATTGCACCATGTTTATTCTGTTTGCTATTCATGCAGATTTGCAAAGCATGAAACAAACATCCCCTTCCATTCAGAATATTATTATTGTAGATGTATGAAATATAGGCTAGATTTACTAACAAGTGATAAAACAACAGCAATGATAACTTAGTTCTCCAGTTTTGTAGGAATGGTAAAATCTGTCAGGCTAACATAGGGATTGATAATGGTCTGCCAGACAGAATAAAGTATGGACAGTACATTCAGTTGTATTTCAAAAGAGCATAGAGTTTACTTAGAACCAGCCCTAGCCATCTTAATTCTACCACAAATTAAAACAAAGAATAGTTTGGCATCCAGTGTCAGCCAACTTTTATGTAGAAGTGGAGGTCCTACATGAATAGCTAGAGAAGAGAGGAAAATGATGTAATCTAAACTATACTGTAGTGAGAGGACAAGGGGTAACGGGTTCAAACTTAAACAGGGGAAGTTTAGACTGGATATGAGGAAGAAATTCTTTACTGTAAGGGTGGTGAGGCACTGGAATGGGTTACCCAGGGAAGTTGTGAATGCTCCATCGCTGGCGGTGTTGAAGGCTGGGTTGGACATAGCCTTGGGTGGCATGGTTTAGTGTGAGGTGTCCCTGCCCCTGGCAGGGGGGTTGGAACTAGATGATCTTAAGGTCCTTTCCAACCTTAACTATTCTATGATTCTATGATTCTATACCTTACAGAATGTTGTAAGATATAATCCCTCCAATGCAGAATGAATGTCTGAATATTCTAACATAGGAAAATCTTCAGTTAGAGACTTACTTCTTGGAGTCTCTGGTCAAACAGCTAGAAGAAACATTTTTGATGAGCTGTTTGATTTTAATCATATCAAACAGAAGTCTGTGGTCCTCAAGAGTACTTTTTTAATATTTAGGTACATTTCAGTAAGTTAAATACATTACAGATAGAAGTCATTGTCATGTCATTTTGATTGTTAATAGTAACATTCTTAGGCCATGTCTATAAAGACTTACCAACAAAGCTATGAGAATGGAAGCTAAAAAAAAAACATATCACATGCTGACTGATATAATTGCATTGGCAAAACCCCAATGTGTGGTTATGCCAATGGAGTAAAGCTAATGTTAGTTTTGCATCTGTCATTCAAGGAGATGATGTAACTGTGCTGGCACAAAAGGTTCTCTTCTTGGCATACACCAAGGGGCTTTGACAGCATGGACCCAGCAGATTGGCTAGTGGCAGAGGCTTTTTAGTTTAGACAAGCATTAAATTTTGCATTGAAAACTGGGTTATCTGGCAAGATAAAACATTTAATTTGGAATAGCCCAAGAAAACAGTTAAGGGAATGAACAAAGTTGGCTCTTTTGTCTGGCCACCATTTTGCATGCTGCAGACTGTAGTCCAGCACATTGAATCATGTTCACTGAAAGGGAAGTGAATATAAAATCTCATTAGTTTAAAAAAACAGGGAATATTAGTCCCTTTATTAAGATGCATTGGAACCATCTCTAACAAATCTAGTAATGGTTCTTTTTTTTTTTTAAATGACAGAAATCAGTTTTTAGTAACTAGTAATTGTGTGGTCATGTTCCTTTTGGCATACAACTGCTCTGTTATTTTTTTACAAACCTACAGGTATTAACTGCAGCTTAAAAGTAGGAAAAAAAAGAAAGGTCTTTTTAAATTTATTTTTATGAAAGGGAAGGAAAACTACCTTTTAGTTCTTTCACTTAATTGAATTGGTTTTCCTCCAGAGATGGAATGTCCTATTTAATCATTACAGCAGATGTGCAACAACAATCTGAATATAGGGGAATGCAAACCAATGGGATTTTCTGTTTAAAATATTGGCAACATCTTAAAAATACACAATCTGTTGAATTCTGGGTTGGCTTTGAGCACTGGAAACACAGTACTGAATGAAAGGCTTTATTTTATCTTAATAACATTTATAAAATTCCTTAAGGAATAGAACCCCTTAATTTGTGTAAAATAGTCAAGTAAAATATACCATGTAAAATACAGACTATTAATTGAGCTGACCTGAATGCCTTGTACTTCACACCAGTTTCATCATGTTTTATAATTTCACTTTGAATAATAATTTGTTACTGATACAATTATTATTTAGGTAATTTAATACCCATAATGTGCAAATTGGTGCACACTGAAACAAATTAAAGCAAATTAAAATATGGTCCCTGTCTCGGTCTTCTTTATTTAGTTCAAGACAGAACAATGAAGGTCAAGATGTCAAGAGTATACCACAGAGACAAAGGAAGAAAAATATTAATATAATCATTAGATAGTTCAGTAATACTTCTCAATTCTTATTACAGATAATTCAGCAACACTTCATTATTTCTACTACTATTATAGGACTTGTGATGTAATGCCTCCTAATTGTCACTACTAATATGTAGTGGTGTATCCTTTTCTTCCACCATTTTCCTGCAAGTAACTTGATAGTACTCAATTCTAAACTCAACTTCAAAAGCTGAAAATTATTTAGCATTTCTGGGCACATAAAGGAGAAGAAGGTTACTAGGAAAAATCAACATGCTTGACCAGCCTGATTGCCTTCTTTGGTGAGACATCAGGGTTTGTAGATGAGGGGAGAACTAGGGCCATCATTTAGCTGGATTTTAGCAAGGCCTTTGGCAGTGTGTCCCACAATTTGGGTATTTTGGTACCCAAGTTATGATGTTGTAGTCTGGGTCTGTGTACAACCAAATAGGTAAGAGTCAATTTGGATAATGGGCCTCAGAGGGTCATAGATATAGATCATACTCTACCTAGAAGCCAGTAGAGCAGGAAGACAAAGAAGAAACTTCAAGCTTACCCAAATTCTCACATAAAACAGTGTGTCAGGTGTTTTGCCATAAATATGTGTTTACAGTGTGTAGGTCTGTAGGACAGAGAGAAACTTCAAAAACAAATTAGGAATTTTGGGAATAGTTAGCTAAGCCACATCAAAACCACTTTGTGGTTTTCTTGCCGAATCCTGGTGTAAATAAACGCCTTTGCAATCAAACTGATGTCGTTTTCCTGGAGGACAGAGAAGGATTGTGATATGAAACCTATCCAGATACAAGGACCCATGGCAAGATATTTCTGCCCGTTTTGAGATTGCAACTTTCCCATTCCATCTCTTGCCCAGGAAAGCTTACATATAAAGTAAATCCAGCCATGCAGTTCAGATGGGAGCTGTAGGACTCTTAACAGGTATCAGTTTAGGTGATGGAGCATTGGGACTCCATGTCTTCATATGTAAAATAAGGATACATGCATCTAAAAGAAATGAGACAATTTGGGTCACAGTAGATATGGCTGGGTTGAACCACGTAGAAGAATGGCAGGCTTGGGCTTGTCAAAAGTATGGTTAGCCTAAAATAATATAACTGATGATGTGCTTTGTCACATGACAGGCTGATGTACATGCATATGGGATCATAAACCAGCCCTACCTGTGTCTGAAGGAACAACCGCAAGTATCGGTTGGCACTAGTCCTGTGGTACTAATCAGGTACCGTGCTGCAGAACTTTATTCAGGTTAAGAATATGCCTCTGCCTCTCTTTCCACGTATGACCCTTATTTGAGAGATGCAACTGCTTGCTGGGAGTAAAGATCTGCTGTATCTGGTAAGTGGAGTTATTGAGCAAGAAGTTACCAGAATTGTAATGAAACTGTCAAAACATGGGTCATAGGGAGGCAAAAGAGCAAGCTAAAATCATGACATTACACAAGGCTGTGCTATTGAGGTAATTCAGTGTGAGAAATGAAGATGTTTGCCCTAATATACCTTTTGTTCCCCTGGTAAATCTGCACCTGGACAGACTTGTGAAATAGCAATGAGTTTTTAGCAGTTCTGCTCTCTAGGAAGAACATAGTGAGTCCATAATAGCAATGCTTGTAGAAACAAGAAGAGCTTTTGCATAGCCAAAAAGAGGCAGTAGTTCCCTTTCTCCTCTGACTTGGCGTACTCAGGTCACTTGAGATGACAGGTGCACAGACACTGAGGGAAAAGGGCTGAGATTCTGCATATATGCATTAATCTGAGCTCAGAGAAAGACTGCCGAAGTGAAATTCAGAGCATGCAAAGGCAGTTAACTAGAAACCAATAAAAGCATTGCTGATAACAAGCAAAATGACTCTGTCTGGGTTTATACAGCAACCATGTGCCATCACAGAGAGGCTTGAAATATCTCTAAACAAAGTTCTGCTTGCTAAATTGCTTGCTGTCTCATGGCTTCTACTAGAACAGTGTCTTCTACTATTTGATATATTTTTCACAATCCTTATGTAAAATTAGGTAATAAAGTGTGTGGAGCAGGGACAGATGTTCTGTGTTCTATGTGCACTTCCTAATATAGATTTTTTATTTTGTTAGTGTTCGTATTAGACTTTTGCCAAAGATGACAGTTTTCCATATGCACCAGATTATTTTGTGCATGGTTTGTGGGTCACCAGCATTTTGGCAGTAGTGTAGGTCATATTTACATGTGAAAGATACAAATGAAAATGTATGTTAGAGTCTCCTCTCTGTATTCCTATTGCCTCCAACTGTTTATAAGTTAACTGCTTTTAGGGTGTTTATTCTCTCCCTGTTTCTGTTCTGTTCTTAAACTTTTTCAGGCTGTTGTCTCTGCCCATGAAAATCTCTGTTCTCTGCTTCTGTTTTGGGTAATCTAGATTATGAGTTTTGGCCGAGACTATAAAGCAGTAAAGGCTCTTTCAAAAGCCTTATTTGAGAAGACTTATTTTGAAAAGTCTTCATTTCAAAGTCCTTTTGGAGTTGACTTTGAGGGGGCTGTGTGTTAGATGCAGCACAGAATGTATCATGTGTAGCATGCAGTATACTTCCGGCACTGCAGCTAGGAACCCAGAGCCTGGTTCGAAAATCCAGTTCAGGTTAGCAGGGGTTTTAGCCTGCTCCAGAGCTATGTAGGAAATTCACAATGACCTTCTGAATGAATTATGGACACAAAAAAAACAAAAAATCACTGAAACCAAGGCAAGTAAACACTCAAGGCAAGTAGTCACAGAGAGGAAATACTTTCATAATGTACATAATTTTAAGTCGAGTTTTGACCACTTAGAATCATAGAATCATAGAATAGTTAGGGTTGGAAAGGACCTTAAGATCATCTAGTTACAACCCCTCTGCCATGGGCAGGGACACCTCACAGTAAACCATGCCACCCAAGGCTATGTCCAATCCAGCCTTGAACACTGCCAGCGATGGAGCATTCATAACTTCCCTGAGCAACCCATTCCAGTGCCTCACCACCCTCACAGGAAAGAATTTCTTCCTTATACCCTATCTAAACTTCCCCTGTTTAAATTTGAACATGTTGCCCCTTGTCCTCTCACTACAGTTCCTCATGAAGAGTCCCTCCCTACCATCCCTATAGGCCCCCTTCAGATACTGGAAGGATGCTATGAGGTCTCCACGCAGCCTTCTCCTCTCCAGGCTGAACAGCCCCAATTTTCTCATCCTATCTTCATACGGGAGGTGCTCCAGTCCCCTGATCATCCTTGCGGCCCTCCTCTGCACTTGTTCCAACAGTTCCATGTCCATTTTATGTTAAGGATACCAGACCTGCACACAATACTCCAAGTGAGGTCTCCCAATAGCAGAGTAGAGGGGCAGGATCACCTCCCTCGACCTGCTGGTCACACTCCTTTTGATGCAGCCCAGGATACGGTTGGCTTTCTGGTCTGCAAGCGCACACTGGCAGCTCATGTTCATTTTTTCATCAACCAACACCCCCGAATCCTTTTCTGCAGGGCTGCTCTGAATCTCTTCCCTACCCAACCTGGAGCTGTGCCTGGGGTTGCTCTGACCCAGGTGTAGGACCCTGCACTTGGCATGGTTAAACTTCATCAGGTTGGCATCAGCCCACCTCACAAGTATGTCAAAGTCCCTCTGGATGGCATTCCTTCACTCCAACATATCAACCGAACCACACAGCTTGGTGTCATTGGCAAACTTGCTGAGGGCGCACTCAATCCTATTGTCCATGTCACTGACAAAGATGTTGAACAAGACCGGTCCCAGCACCGATCCCGGAGGGACACCACTTATACTGCAGTTTAATTAATTTCTTTTTCTAAAAGATCAGAGAGAAAATTAATGAAAAAATATTTTTATTAGTGTGTATGTTTTGGTCAATTCACCACTTCGAGCAATTCAGCATAAATTTATAGAAGTCAAGCGAGCAACTGTCGGTGATTTATCCTGTTGTCCTTGAACTTACTGTGACTTAAGGAACGGACCCAGCAAACATTTCTAGATAAGGCTAATACTTGAATAAAACCATTGTAATAATTCTGTTCACAAGTTGCAATTGAAATACATGCTAAGAGATGAAGGAACTTCTTTGATTGTTTGTATTTCTTTCTGTCATTCCATTTTAGCTGCTTCCTTGCTTATTACATTGTTCCCATTAGTATAATGTATTGGTTGTGTTTGCACAGCTTTTCCTGGTAAAGGCTGCACTGCAGTTGTATGGCCATTGGAGTAACCAGCTGTTACTTATTTAAGCCACCCTCATTTTACATGACTGAGTAACTTAGTTACGCCCTTCTTGAAGATGCTAGCTAAAATTATCTTCTGAACAAGGGTACTTCGCTTAATATTTATCAGGTGCTTGAACTCTGGCACTTAAACCATATGCACCAATAAAGACATTTTAAATCTAGACCTAGTTGCAATTTAATTATTACAGAGTCCAATGTTGTTTTACAGTATTTATAGAGCACAGTTACTCTCTAGCTCAAGTATAATGCATGTTTAAGATTTCAGAAAACAGAAACTAAAATCCAGTTAATAGCTTGATAAACTGGTAAATGAGGTTAATCTTTTGCTATATTTTGTGAATATAAGAAATAGATATTCAATCAGTATTGGTCATTTTGAAAAGCCGGGATTGTAATACTCTATACATTTCAAATCTGAACAAAAAAAAAAAATGATTGCTTTCTATTCAGCAATATATTCTATTTATAAGAACTTGTCATTCAGTGACAATGGTCTCTCTGTGTTGTAGCAAACCATTTTGCTTTTATTTTAAGCCTGGAGTATGAATTAAATCTAAGCCGTACTTTTTTCTTTTTCCTGGTAACAACCTTCCTTAGTTCTGTATAAGGCAGCTTGCTTTCTTTCCCTTTTGCATCACTAGACAATTATGCATATGAAAGTGACAATTTTAGGGTTGCCAACTGGCTCCTTGTGTTTTAAGTGCTCCAAAATGTCAGCTCCCGAATGCCAGTCTACAGTTTATTTTGAATAGTTGTCCACCTGCCACATTTGCTAGTTGATTTAACCTTAATGTGAATATAACCTGCATTCAAGGTAGATACCTGAAGACTGAACTAATAATGAACAACCTATATAAAATAAATTTTGCTAAAAATTATCAAAGTTCAAAAATTAAAATATTCTGTAAATTGCGCTGCATCTTACCTAAATGAATCAATCTAAGTTGTGCAAATCAGAGTGCATTTAACCAAAGAATTTTAATTTTCTAAGTATTTGAAAGGAGTATGAAAGTGATTTGAAGACTGAACTACAACTCTGGTAGAAAATCTTCTGAAATTTTATAATAAAAATATTTTTTATTAAATAAAACTGGAAATAAGGTTGAAATTCCCCATTGTACAGCATACCCAGCTGCTGGCCAATAAATACTTTTTTTTTTTTTAACTAGGAAAAGGCTACAGGTTTTGTATTGACCTGTCAGTGTGGGCTTTGGGGGTGTATTTTGTCTTGTGTCCTGAGTTTGTGTTAGCTGTGATAACAATTGTGCAGTAGTCAAGACAGTTAATGAGTGGAGATAGACTGCTTGCAGATGGGAACTCAATTTTTGAAAAGAGCAAATAAGCACACAGTGTTAGAAAATGTGTAAAAGTAAGCTCAGCTGGATAAAAGGCTAAAGAGAAGGGAACACTGGCCATCAACATCATGCAGCTTCTGCTGATGAAGGACTGGAGATACTTGCAATTCAACATAACCTCCCCTTCCCTCTGTTCTTGCATAGGGCTGAATCTGTTGTCCTTAGGAACTAGAGGAGCACAGACAGGGTGTGTTTCACTGGAGAAAAGGGATTAATATTCAGAAGTTTATGTAGCTTTAGCTACATTAATGATATTTTCTTGTAATAATTAAATAATTTGAACAGTAAAAGCTAGTATCATTGTAACTGGATTAACCATAATATTTGTTATAGTTTTGATTAGGCTGTTAAGATTTTAATTAGACTAACAATATTCTTTGCTTGGCATTTTGCCCATAAGAAGATCTAAAGTGTAACACAATGTACCATAAAAATCCTTCTTCTCCATTATGTTGAAGTTTCAATTAATTTATAACATAAGAACTTTTAAATAATCTCCTTCTTCTGGCGTTCCATGCAGCACAGACTTTTTCCTATACAATTATTTAACACTGACATTTTTTTTTACTGGTATTTGGAGATTTATCAGCTTAATTTTACAAATTGTGCCTACTTTCTTCTTGAGTTTTTGGAGTTCATTACTTCTGAGCATCAGGACTGACACACACATTACAGCAAATACAGAGATTGGCCTTTGGTCAACAATTGCCTACTGTGGCTGTATTTATAGAAATATTGATGAGATGAATGTATCACATGGCCCTTTAAAAAACATAATACTGCAATAAATTGTATGCTGTGGTATATGAAAGCTGCATGATAGTGTGATATCTAACCTAACTTATGAGAAGAAAAAAGAATCAAATTACCTACTGATATTTTAAATTATTTTGAATGTCTGCAAGGCAGGGACTAGTATTTTCTATGAGGCGTATGTCCTGAGGATGGACAGTAAAGAAGCGGACTTTATTTTCTTACTATTCTTAGTAAAACAGTGTAATGTGTTGCAGATGACTTAAAGCTGAACATTCATTTCTCTTTAAGAAATTTGCTTATTTCCAACTAACAGAATATTTAATAATGTATCACTTTTTTCAGTACAAACTTCTCCATTTTTGGTATAAACCGGCATAATTTCTGATGCCAATGTCCTTGTCCTATGATTTTATCTGTCAAACCACAAAGTCTATAGGGGTTATACATCAACAAAAAATTTTTAAAATGTAGCAATTACAGCAGAGCTAAAGCAACTGAAATCTGTGTAGTTGAACAAAACTCAAAAAAAAAAAAAAAAAACCAAACAAAGGAAGAGAAGGAAGAGGAAAGAACATACCCAAGGAATTAAAACAGGAAAAAAAGCCAATTTTATGGTTAGAGGTGACATTTGCAATGGAAATTACAATTGTCATTAGCGTCTACCATGTTGAGAACGTACTATGTTGCTATGAATCATGGAATCATAGAATGGTTTGGGTTGAAAGGGAGTTTTAAAGGTGATCTAGTCCAACCCCCCCTGTCATGGGCAGGGACATCTTTCACTAGACCAGGTTGCTCAAGTCCCCATCCTACATGGCCTTGCCCAGGAAGGCAGCATCCATAGCTTCTCTGGGCAGCGTGTTCCAGTGTTTTCACCACCCTCATTGTAAAACTCTTTCTTATATCAAATCTATATTTACCCTCTTTTAGTTTAAAACTCTTGCCCCTTGACCTGTCACTACAGGCCATTGTAAAAAGTCTATCTCCGTCTCTCTTATAAGCCCCCTTTATATATTGAAAGACTACAATAAGGCCTCCCCAGAGGTTTCTCCTCTCCAGGCTGAGCAACCCCAACTCTCTCAGCCTCTCTTTATAGGAGAGGTGATTCCACGCTCAGATAATTTTTGTGGCCTTCCTCTGGACTCCAACTGATCCATGTTCTTTTTATGTTGGGGGCCCCAGAGCTGGATGCAGGACTCCAGGTGGGGTCTTACCAGAGCAGTATATAGGGAGAATCACCTCCCTCGACCTGCTGGATGTGCTTCTTTTTGTGCATCTCAGGATATTATTGGCTTTCTGGTATATGAGTGCACATTGCTGGCTCATATCCAATTTTCTATCCACTGGGATCCAAAAGTCCTTCTCTGCAGGTCTTCTCAGTCAGTTCATGCCCTGGTCATGCTCTAGCTAAAATATTAACTGTACAATGTCAAGAATATTCACAGTCTTGCTTGGTTTATAGTATTAAAATCTCTTAATCTCTCAGCAAGAGCAGTGTGGGTATATTAACATTACGTAGTAGGAATCATCCCAAATTTGGGAGAGTGTGACTTAGTCCAGGCCTAGGCACACTGACACCAGGACTGCTCTAACAGCTTAACAGTGCAGGCAGTAAAGGCAGAGTGCTCAGGCCATAGCATTGTTTCATTATTTACTATATAGACAAAGAGATAGAGTATTATATCTATATTAGTTGTTTCCCGGCCCTAGAGATCAACTATTCCTCTTTTTTTTTTTGATACATTCAATGGTATCCTCATACCCGGTGTGTGACAAAGGAATAATGTCTTGTTAGGAAACGAGATGAAGAAATACACACAATTGGACAACCACTACAGGTCCAAGGAGAAGTTGTTCCCAAATGACAAGACAGATTAACAAAGATTTGTGAAGTGAATATCTTCAAATTCACATTATCTGAGTTTCAGTTCTCTTTGTTTGGGATACAGCTGTCCTCCTCTACCTCTGTGGTAAAATTAGTTATTGAGAATTCACTGGAACATGTTTGGATAAACTAAGGTGAGTTTTAGGCATGTGGTAAAATAACACTTCAGAGGGAAAACTAAGCAGTGCTATTTCCAATGAGCAGTTGACCACTCAGAGATTTCTGTATCTACTTAGCTTAGAAGAATAAATACAATGCTAAAAAAAAAGACCTAATAAAGCTATTCCTTTGTTCACATAAAATAATTTGTGTGTAGAAGGGGAATACTTATAAAGATTGTAGGAATGTTCAAAATTAGACTTAAGTGGAATAGCTGAGCAGTGAAATAGTTACCATAATTCATTTTTTGAAGTGCTGGTACATACACATTCCACCGAAGCTACAAGCTTTTAATGCTCCTCTTGCATCCAAGCGTTAATGAAAGTTCATGCTTTCTAAAGCTGGAACACATTTAAATTGACATCAGTTATTATGTCTTTTCTTTCTCTTAAAGTTTCTGAAAGCAACTGAAAAAGTGCAGATAAAAATAAAGAGGATTCGTTTTCTCAATTTTCTCTTCAATGTGCAGAATTACAGACTACTTTTACTGCTTTAAATAATTACATAACAAATATTGTATTTTCATGTTTGTGAGAAGGCTTTGACTTTTCTCAAAGCTTCATTTTAATTGGTAGTTTGGTAAAGAATGTTTTTAAAAGGTTAAAAAATACATATCTTAAGTAGTTTCTCATGTTTTCTACCTGAGCCAGTGTTCGAAGATCTTATTCCACAAGGTTTATCTTATACCTAGCAAGTTATCTTGCTATATGAGCAAAACAAGGACTGACTTGCACCTGTAGTGTTTTTCTTCAAGTAAAAGATGAATTTTCTTCCCTTAGGTCTAGACAGAAAAGTATATTGTTCACTGAAAACAATACAAATCTGTAGGTACCAACTTATGAGGAATAAGGTTCTGAAGAGAAACATGGCTCTTTATGCTAGTTATTGGCACCTTGTCAGCATTATTTCCTCCCTGTTCATACTCTACTGATTTCATGTACATTTACGTGCAAACAGGTTTTTCCATTATGATTTTTAGTGTGGAATCCATTGCATGGTGCTTCTTTCACAGCCACAGTGAATACAACTGTGAAATGTGTTGTTGTCCAGTCAACTCTTTATCAGGCAGCAATGCATGAAAAGGCAATTGTAGGATATGGCTTGTGTATGGCATTAAAAGAAGAAAAGGACTCCCTTTTTCTAAGCTTTCTAGATTCTGCAGCAGTGGGAGGACGGCTATGGATGCTTTCAGTGGGGTTTTAAGAGTAAGAAGACTTGTGCTCTTTCCACCAGAAACGGAGAGGGATGCATCAAAAGAAGCATGACCAGCAGGTCAAAGGAGATGATCCTGCCCCTTTACTCTGCTCTCGTGAGACCTCACTTGGAGTATTGTGTACAGTTCTGGTGTCCTCAACATAAAACGGACATGTAACTGTTGGAACAAGTGCAGAGGAGGGCCACAAGGATGATCAGGGGACTGGAGCACCTCCCATATGAAGACAGGCTGAGAAAGTTGGGGCTGTTCAGCCTGGAGAAAAGAAGGCTGTGTGGAGACCTCATAGCATCCTTCCAGTATCTGAAGGGGGCCTATAGGGATGCTGGGGAGGGACTCTTCATGAGGGACTGTAGTGAGAGGACAAGGGGTAATGGATCCAAACTTAAACAGGGGAAGTTCAGGTTAGATATAAGGAAGGAGTTCTTTACTGTGAGGGTGGTGAGGCACTGAAACAGGTTGTCCAAAGAAGTGGTAAATGCTCCATCCCTGGTGGTGTTCAAGGCCGGGTTGGACAGGGCCTTTGGTGACATGGTTTAGTGTGAGTTGTCCCTGCCCCTGGCAGGGGTGTTGTAACTAGATGATCTTAAGGTCATTTCTAAACCTAACCAACCTATGCTTCTATGATGTTGTTGCCTTTCCCAATCTGTAGGATGCTTGTACATGAATGTCTTTATTTTATATCATTTATCTTGTGGCTATAAATGATCCAGTAAAGGCTTCCAACAGATGGGAATGAAGTCAAGAGTGGATGAAGAGAATAAGAGCAAAACAATCTTGTGGGTAACAAACCTTGATGCAGTTCTGGCCTTAAAAAATGAAACTGGCTGAAGGAGCGGAGAAGATTCATGTAAGGTACATAAAGTATTTGGTAACAAGGATATGGTTAAAATTAAATCATAAATTAATCTTCTGCTCTTTTACTGGCAGTGTGGGACATGTTCAAGAGTGGCTCTCTGTGTATATCTGTCTCAGCAAGATAGTTCAGACTCCAGTTTTCGATACCAAGGCTGTTTCTTTAGCCTGCAGAGAAAGGCACTTCTAAAGGGCAAAATGTACAGAATTAGCCAATGAGAGACATTAGACCTACTACATATCTTTAAATATCCACTTCTCTTTGGAATTAAAGTAGCTGAGTTGGATCTACACTAGGCATCCCAAAACCTTGAGATGTATCAAGACTTCCCTCGGTGGTTTGGCACATCACTACCTGCTGGACTTGTTCATCTTGCATGTTACAACTACTAGAGGTTAGAGAACTTGCACCAAAGTGGAAAACGTAGATTCAATTAACTCAAGAAATCACAATAGCCATATCTCCCACCTATGCAGGACATACTCCTAAAACCAGATTAGGGAACTGGCTAGGTGGGAGGTACCCTCCTTTTGACCTATTAAAACTGAGTAGAAAAGAAAAATAAATAGGATGAGGAAACGAGCAGTTCTGTGGAGAGCCTGAATATAATCTGCAGTGTGAAAGCAGGAGAGGACTTAAACCAAGTAATTTGGACAAAAGTTGTGACACTACCACTATTTTTTTTTTCTCTGTACTGAAAGTGATTGCTTTGTGTTGAACTCAATGCATGCTGTGTTCATGACATCTGCAAGCGCAAAACTGATGGGGCTCTACTGGGGACCTGGGGGCTATTTTAATTCTGAGCAGCGAAGCCTAGCTGAGTGGTAGTCATGCAGCTACCTGCACTGGGACAGGTTGGTGTACGCACCTGCTTTGATGCTTTTCAGGTTGCCAAGGGGGCAATTGTTTCAAGTACTTCCAAACTGAAGAAGTGATCAGAGTATCTCTGTTTTTCTAAAATATCCTTTTTTGGTGCCCCAATATTTCCTATTTTAGATTTTGACTTTCAAAATAAAAAAAAAAAAAGATACATAGTCCTAGAACCAATGGTAGGAAATAGAGAAAGAAGTTCTGTATCAGTTCTAATGTTTGGTTGGGGTGGGAGATGGGGAGAAGATATTTAAGCCTCAAGTTTTTCCCGTATGATAAAGATAGCTTTTTTTCTTGTGTTACCATGATTTTAGTTTCCTGTCTTATATCTTCTGACTGTCAAGAACAAGGAGAACAGATATAGTAGTCTTTGTTGCATCTGTGTGTCATGGGTTCAGCAG
Organism: Ara ararauna; assembly: GCA_028858755.1. NCBI lineage: Eukaryota > Metazoa > Chordata > Aves > Psittaciformes > Psittacidae > Ara > Ara ararauna. The sequence goes on from CM054376.1 coordinate 146,879,071, forward strand.
CAGCAGTCATTTTTCTCCTTCTTAATAGCTGGTGCAGTGCTGTGTTTTTGACTTTCGGCTTGGGAACAGTGCGGATAACACCAATGTTTTTAGTTATGGCTTAGAATGTTTAGGCTGGCCAAGGACTTCCTGAGCCTCATGCTCTGCCAGGGAGGAGGGGAAGCCGGGGGAAGCTGGGAGGAAGCGGAGGCAGGGTGCCTGACCCAAACTGACCAAAGAGGTATTCTGTAACACAGCACGTCATGCCCAGGATGTAAAAACGGAGGGCAGAGACCTGGGAGGGTGGGGGGGTGCACTGCATGGTCGGACTGGGTATAGGTGGTGAGCAATTGTATTCTTTTCCCTTGTATTTCTCTTGTCATTATTATTATTGGTGGTAACAGTAGTGATTTGTGTTATACTTTAGTTACTAAACTGTTCTTATCTCAACCCGTGGGAGTTGCATTCCTTCGATTCTCCTTCTCATCCCTCTGGGATCAAGGGGAAGAAAAAGGGGAGAGTGAGTGAGCGAGAAAACTCCGTGGCTGAGAGGCTTAAACCATGACACTGTGGAAGACATTATTGGACAAAAAGTTTGCAGTTCAGAAGGGATTTTAGTGTGAGGACTGCTGAAATTCATTTCTATGTAACTATGAATCATTGTGAGAAAGGAACCTTATTTCTCCTGCAACTTTGAGTGAGCTACCACTGTGAGACACATGAAAAATTATTCAGACCTCATATCTTATAAAAGTGAACTACTTTTGTTGCTCGATTTTTAGAGCAGCTAATTCTGTAAAAGTTACAGGTAGTTATGTTCCCTGTGTAATAAAAGTACCCAGAATGCACACCCTTAAAACATCATTGTCCTCTCCTCTAGTATAAAACAAGGTAACAGTCAGACAAACGTCAAACCAAGTGTGCAGCATCCTGTTTGCTAGAGTTGTGCTTCATCAGGCTGCAAGAAAGGGGATTCCAACAATGGGAAAAATTAGATGCAGGGCATATTTCTGTCTTATACACAGGCTCTCAGCATACAAATAATCATTAAAAAAAGTAGGGCCTGTTGCAATAGGATAAGGTGTAATGGTTTTAAACAAAAAGACAGGAAGTTCAGACTAGATATAAGGAAGAAGTTTTTTAGGATGAGGGTGGTGAAACACTGGAGCAGGTTGCACAGAGAGGAAACATTCAAGGTCAGGCTGGATGGGGCTCTGGGCAATCTGATCTAGTTAAGATGTCCCTGCTCACTGCATTGAAATCTATGGACTCTTACTATTTCAGTGAATGCATGATCAAATTTAGGGTCAATTCACTTATGAAGCTTACTTGAATTTAAACCTTCAGGCAGACATTTCTCTGTAGCATTTGTTAAGAGCCTGGCACTGTGGGACTTTTTATCTCAAAAAAGGTTACTGAGATCTACTATAATGTGTGCATTTGTTGCTAATATGACTAGTACTAGTACATGAATGTATGTGGTTTACCCTATAACATCCTGGGGTTCTTTATCCTTTTTTTTATTGTCTAAATCTTGCACTGAACCGTGAGTGAAAAAGGAGCCTTACAGCTTTCATATTTGATAAGGAATTTAAAAATACACATTTAAATGCCAGGCATTGTTGCAGATTCTGCGAATGGGGCTTAGCTAGCCACTTAACTACCATGAATTGGATTTTGAAAAATGGTAAGGCTTCAAAACAAAGGATATTTTATGTTTGATGGAATTTTTCATATGCAGCACAGTTTGTTAAAGGTATTACTTGCACTGCTTTCAGTTTTGAAAATCCAATTAGGAAAAATATGCCTCTTTAGGAGCCAAATTCTTTTGCTTTTGGACACCACTTAATCTGACACTTCACCCTACAAGACACTGCAGTGACAGTTTGATTGGAGATCAGCCTGTTTGATTCAGAGAGAAATGCATATGTTGTCTGATGATGTTTGCATATGAATATGAATCTGCACAGACGTCCTTTCACAGAAGTCTGAAAACACCTTCCTATTAATGTACCTGTGTGTGGTTTGCATTAGAAGTGTTCATGCACAGTGTAGGTCAAGCTCTGCTTTCGTGCACACCACTGTCATTTTGGAGTTTGAAAGGAACAGAATTATTTCACTGGTGTGAGAAAAGGCTCTATTGTGTATATTTCCTGATGTATTATCTTGATTTATTATTGAAATGAAAGAAGGCGTTGCTCCTAGTACTTTCCTCATCACAATAGGAAGACAATCCTGATTGTCTTGTCAGTCTGGTGTTGTCCCTGAAAACAGGTTCAGCTTATTAAAAAATTTGAAGCACTGTCAATCTTTTCTTAAAGAGTATATTGTGCTACCCCTCATTTTATGGCAATATCTGCAGTTTTCTGTACAATTATACAGATACTTTGCAAGGTGGTTCAGAGTGACAGTCCCTGCTTCCAAAATACATTTGTCACATTTCTCACCTAACATTGCTTTAAGTGTGAGCACAGTTTATTTGTGATCTCTAAGGAGAAAACATCTAATGGAAAAATGATGTAAATTGAAAGACACTAAAAAATGTTCAACCTCAATAATGACTGCACGCCACTTTATTATATCTCTACTTTTCTGCCAAGGGCCAAGTTACCCAAAGGCACTTAATAAAACAGATGGTCTGAAGCTGACATTGCAGACAGGCTTATGCTTTATCTCCCGGTTAATGTGATACTATTGGCCTGTGTTTGAAATCATGGCTGACAACAGTGTCAGTGAATACTCTGCAAAGGCAATGAGCAGGTTTTACTTTAATATCTTTTTCAGTATACCAATGATTACTGAGATTTCCTATTTAGTTTAAGAAAAAACACAGAACAGTAAAGTAAAATTGATGTCTCGTAAAATTGATGTCTCGTAAAATATTTAATAAAATATAATTTCCTAAGAAAAATAAATGTTGAGCAGAACTACAGTTACTATTTCTAATACACTATCTGAATACTTCTTCAAACAGGAATTTCTCTCCTGTTCTCATGGAGGCTTCATTGTCATTTTCTTTTACAGGGCTATCGAAGACCAGAGCAACTTTCTTTTTTAGGTGATCGCAAAAAATAGATAGGCTCACTCAGAAACATCAGATTTTTTCCTTTGTATTTATAGGAGACTGAGGTCCTTTGTGATCTGATTTCATGGTTCCCTGATTTTCTGATTTCTTAGACTGTGATATATTAATATGTTTACTATGTGCCAAAAGAGCGCTGTGACTAGAATTCAACAGCAGGGTAGAAATGTTAAAACAATGACATACACACCCAAAACTCAAGAATATTTAAGCTTTACTGTGGAGAAACTAATTTCTTTTCTTTTCCCTAACCTTGAAACTGAAGGAGTATATCAAAGATTTCATTAGATTCTTCATTATGCCTGCTGCCAGTTGAGCCATATAGCACACACTACTGAATCACCACGTGGCATACTGCTGAGGGGGTTTTGTGTATTCAAGTTGATAATGCAAGACTAATTCTACTGTCACTTCTCTTTTCCTGTACAGACATATCGGTTTCTTTTCTGAAAATGTGGTTGCTGCTGCATCTCAATTACTTTTATGACAATGAAATTTAATAAATATTATGTTTTTGCCATCTGCTGTTAGCCAACATGAAGCAGCCATACTTGTTTATAATTAAAAGCAACCTAAGTCAAGGGTCTTTCTGATGTATGTACAGAAAAGGAAGAGTGCTATTGGTTTCCTTTCTACCTAGTATTTTAAGTTAATTGCTTTGGTTTTCTTCTTATATTAAATCAATATAACAATGATTTTTATGTTGATGTTTCTTTCCTTTCCCAGATGTACATCCAGACAACAACACTTACTGTCTCCATGAGTTTAAGTGCTTCTGTGTCTCTGGGCATGCTCTATATGCCCAAGGTTTATATTATCATTTTTCATCCAGAGCAGAATGTTCAAAAACGGAAGCGGAGCTTCAAGGCTGTAGTGACAGCTGCCACAATGCAAAGCAAACTGACCCAAAAAGGAAATGACAGACCGAATGGCGAGGTCAAAACTGAACTGTGTGAAAGTCTCGAAACCAACAGTAAGTCATCTGTAGACTTTCCCATGGTCAAGAGTGGCAGCACATCATAATAGATGTACGTTCACAAGAATGCACTTTCTTTAAATAATAAACTTTATTCTTTTTGTTGCTTGTTCTGCATGAGTCCAGAGGTGTGTCAGAATTCATGTACTGCTGAATGCAGGAATGCCTGGCGTTGTTTCAAACAAATTATTTTTCACAGGAGGCTAGTAAAAAGGAAACACAAAAAAGCACAAGCTGATTTTGGAAAGCCACGTATTTTTAAAATTGTCTGGTTTAGCTAGTGCTAATTTGATGTGTTGTGCATTGCTGTGCCAGTTGTAGTGTATCCTCACAGTTCACGAGGTGTATTTATGGTCATCACTGTATATTCAAAACTCAAAGGCTTTTGAAAAAAAGTATAATGAAAACAGCTAACATTGGTTTTATTTTGTAGTTAGATATGGAAGTGAAAATTATGCTTTTTGCACTTCCACTTTATATTTGTTGACTTGTTCATTTATCACAACTCATGAGTACTAACGCTTCCCAGAATAATGCTCCCCATCCAGGTTTTTGTGGTAGTCTTACTCATCTTGGTAGAAAATCATGATAATTCATATGCAGATTAATCATTACATGTCCTGATATGTCAAAGGTTAATAATGGAAAAAAGTTCTTTCTTATCTCAGAAAAGTTCTTGAATATTGCCACAACTCTAAATAGCTCTGGTATAGAAGAGGTTATAGTTCCATTCCACCACATGACATACAGTCTTACAAACTGGACTTCACATTAATAATCAATATGAGTGCAGCCAGTAACTTTGCCCCCAGAGCTTAGTAGTAACAGAGAAACCATTACCACTCCAATATTGGAGTAGTAAAGGTTTCTGTTTAAGAGTTAGAGGTCACATGGGAGTGGACAGCAGCTGTTACAGTTAAAGACTATTTTGTCAGTCATTTTACTGCAAATTGGGGGCGGGGGAGGGGTGGTAAATTTTTATTTCATTTTGATGCTGTTGACAGGAGATTGAATAGTACCATTTTGCTTAAGCACATTGAGACAAGTCAGTACCAAGTTTGCAGAAAAATATTGTACTTATTTCAAGAAAATGTAGCCCCCTGCTGAATTCAGAGTTTTCCTGATTGAAGACTATATAAAAATAGTCCATAAGTTTGCCATATTATAGTTGCCTATGAATGGAGGATACTGAGTACAAACCAATTCACTTGAAAAATCTTTCAAAATATGTAAATATGCTACACTGAGCTATGTATGGGCTTATACAGCTTCAGATTATGACACATGACAAAGGAAAACTAAAAGATAAAGGCAATGAAATTATTGTGGATCAAACAATAGTGTGCAAGTATTAATAACTAAATAATTCCTCAAATCTTCAGAAAGAAGATTTCTTTCAAAAGAAAATTTAGAAGGGAAGAGAGGTGGATTTTGCTGAGTTTGCTAAATTATAACTTCTGAGGAAAGTTCAAAGGAGGGATTTTGCAGTAGAGTGAGAAAGAGTGTTAATAAGAAAGTCTTGAGTATCTGATGTTGATCTGCTGTACCTAATTAAGAAATGCTGTGTCTGGAATTCCTTAAAGTATGATTATACATAATTCATGGAAACAGCTGCTATTGGAAGCAAGTCTGCTTCTCCAGTAGTGTGATGTATGCAGGATAATGCTTATTTACTGTTCTTTAAACCTGATGATAACAGTAGCACATCTATATAATTCTGAGCTCGCTAGGAGTCTATCCTTACTAGGCTTTGATACAGGCATCATAATGATTCATAGGCAAAAATCAGAGTCAAATCATCTGCACTCCAGAGAGCTATCTCTATATAATTGAGCTTTTGGCCTCAAGATGGGTTTCTCTCTTCCCCAGAATTGTTCTGTACCATTTGGATTCAATCAGGTTACCTCTTTTCTGCAAAATAGTTATTGTCAAAACTTTTGGAGGTTCCTGTGAATTATCAGTGCACAATGCCACATAAGTCCTTTTTAGTAGGTTAGTAGTAACAACCTCTCAACATTGCAAAATTTCTTATTGTGCTGAATCTATGTGGGGTAGATCTTTCTTTTCAGTGATAGTATATGAAGTATATGAAGTATACGAATGAATAATTATTGCAAAAATCAGATTATTCCTAGTATACCAGAAGTGAGTATTGTTTCCCACCATTTTCCAAGCACAAATACTGGTAGTGATAATAATGCTCATAAATAGGTAAGACAGCTCATAAACGTAATTCCTTTTTTTTCCCATCCAGAGACAACTCAACTCTGTCTTATTTGTCCTGTTCCATGCAACAGACTTTATTCTGTGTTGTCCCCCACATGAATATAGTCATGTTTTTGGTTGTTTTTTTTTTTTTTTTTTCATGGAAATGCATTCATATTCAGTGGAAAACAAATCATATGTGGGAAACAGGGTGAAAAAAATATATCCAGATGCAATTTCAGAAGGCATAACAATGACAAATACTTCAAATGCATATAGGTCAGATCACAATAATCATTCTAAATTGCTTTAGATACTCTTTTATTTTACCCTTTTCGTCTCATTCCAAAAGCAATGTACCAAGTGGAGCTGGAAAAGAGTGTTCATTCCCAGAAATATTATGAGCCAAGTCTGTTACTTTTTCTTGTCATCTATGCTTGCCAAATGTGGTTCATGTTATTACTATGTAATGCTAACACTCTTAAAGAGCAGGACAACAGCTGCTGAAGCTTTCAGATCCCCAAACAGGAATTGTAGGCTTATTACAGTGAACTATAAATACACTTGCAATATTTAACAAGTCAAAAAACATTATTTGGAGATAAGATTAGGTTTAATACATTTCGAATTACTATCTACTCTAGCTTCCTGTGCTGTCATTTTTTAAAATAACAACAGAACTCAATAGGATAATTTTTGATTCTTGACCAATCCTAAATTAATTCTGTCAAAACTATTAAGTCTCAGATATACTATGACGTTACAGCACATTAACAAGTTACTCTAAACTAGCTGAGGTGTAATAACTACTTATTTTTGTATTTTGAGTTTCTTGCAAATATCCTCACATAATTCATCTTAGTGAATTTTGACAAATCTAATATGCTACATCTCTATGGGCTAAAAGCATACACATGAAAAGTTATCATAGAACTCAGCTAATACAGGGAAATGTGCTAAGTAAGCTTAACCTGATCATGTATCTGAGCCTATTTTCTGAGCAAGGGGAAAAAAATGAGCTTTGCTGCTTCTCTTTGCAGATGTGCATTTATTTGTTATTTCTTAGCCGGGAATTAAATCCTTTTATGCTCTAAGGAACATGGTGCCATTTCAGCAGTTCTGCATTATTTTCAGAAGGAACTTAACTGGCCAAAGGAAAAATAGAATCCTCTCAGAAATCCAGCTGTGGGAGCATGGGAGAGTTCAGATGGGAGCAGTACAGCCCATCTAAAATATGTGAAAGATGTGAATGAGGCTATATTTGCCTCAAGTGTCCCAGTACATGCAAATAAAGCAGTTTCATGTTGGTGCTCGAATACTATAATAGATTATGTGGAAGACTTAATGTGCCAAAAGCAATCTTTTTGTGTATCAGCTCTTCCAGACACAAAGTACTGGCAATACCTGTGCAAGTGGATGTAAAATATATTTTGCAGCTTCCTTTTGATTATTCATTTTAATATATACATTCCTCAGTAATAAATATTATAGTGATATGTAAATTGTAATGGTCTGGCCATGTTGTGTCTTACAAAATGTCAAATGCAATATTAGAATCAAATTGCTCAGTAACACAAAGAAAACATTTAGAGAAAATAAGCAGCAAACTTATTTATACTACCTAGTATTATTTTGCAGCAATTTTAGCAATCTTTTGTTTAGTTTAGTCTTTGGTGTAGGAGAGAGAAACTGTCATTTCTTTTTTCTGTAGTCTGTTCTTCTCAAATCATTGGATTGTTGGGCTGAATTTAGGAGTTAGCATGAAGAACCTTTTTCCTGCCTATCTATCTCAGCTGTTCCCACCAGATTCTATATAGAAAAAGGAAATTAAAGGAAAGAAAGAAGGTATGGGAATAAAATTAAGATCTTTGAATCTATGCACCAGATAACTTTTGTGCCATCACATTTTTTTCATCCTGCCAGCTGTAGTCTTAACTGCCATAAGCAGAACATGTCTGTAGCAGACGGACTATAAAACATAGTTGAGAAATGAAATTCCTCTTTATGCAGTGTGACATAGACCTTATTATAGAGACAAAAATGTGACTCGGTCCCCGGCAGTCTGATTTTCCTTGTACCAAACTGGTTTAAAATTAGAGAATTGCCTGTGAAACCTAATGTCACCACTTCCCTTTTCTCACAACTACATTAACACAACAATGGAGACTTGGGCCATATTTTTTACAGCAAAGGGATAAGATATCAGGGCTAGAAGCTGACACAAAATTTCATGTAAGATTCACAGTTAGTTACTTTTACAATAGTAAAGGTGTTTAACTTTCTCAACATATCGCCTCGCTCTGAACAGGGTTATCAGCTTTGCTCAAAGGAAAATGTGATCAGCTGATCATCAGCATAAGGAGACCATAATAGCATGGCAGCTCTAAAATACAGCCCAGGATTTCATAAGCATTTCTTCTGGCTCACTTATGCTTTGTGTCTGAATGATCTCCAAAGAATATGTGCTGTAGCACTAGCTATCCATTTTTTGCTAACTTAGAGAAGTGTTTCCCTGTTAGGCTTTGCTCCTTTCAGAGCATAAGACTCCTTCTGGATGGACAACGCTCCACTAGCTGCAAAGCTTTCTTTGCCCAGTAGAAGAAACAGAAAAATTGAAGCTTTAAATTGAAAAATATCTATAGAGAAATCAGCCAAAATAATACCGGGCAAATAGTATGCTGAAATTCTGGTTTGGGTATGCTAAAACCACTCTTCATTTTTCCTCTCTATTGACCTCTGCTTCACCCACCCATAAACAAGATAAGTTATCACCAAGAATACAGAACCTGATATCCAATTTACTCACTACTTGCATACATGCTTGAACTTTCTTACCTTATTACGTGAACATGGGCCATATTATTAGGAAGTGTAGTGGGATGCTGTCTGAGTTCAAATGCTAAATATGGGTGGATTTTTTTTCCTTCTCTCTTGATTCTAAAAATACTGAACTTTGGTGTTTTTTGTTGTTTGTTTTTGGTTCTTTGATTTACAGCCTCTTCTACCAAGACCACTTATGTCAGTTACAGCAATCAGGCAAACTGAGCAGGGATGAAATTTGCTGGAAGACCTGCAGGATGGGATCTTGCAAACATAGACTTAACCACCACCAGAATTCAGTCTTGGAAATATCAGTAGACTACAATGAAATCAATAGTCAGTCTCCTAAAGGCCAAGGATTAAACAAGAGGCAAAAGGCAAAAAGAGACAGGGGAAGGAAAGTCCAATTTTATAACAGAGTGTCAAGCTTCTGAACTGTTCACTCACAAAAGGAAGCAAATCACAAAAGGAAAACAAATGTTAGCTCATGAAAAAAATGCTGTTGAAATAAATCATGTCTGATGTTATATTTGTAAGTACCTTTTTGTGATTGTGACAATTTCCTTTCCTGTCCTACATTGTTCAACATGTAAAAGAAGATGAGTTTGTTTCTTGTGACGGCTGACTGAATTAAGTCCTGGGTTATGCTAAAATAAATGCAATGGTCAACGCATGCTAATTTTTATACAAAATAATTTATTTATAATAATAAAGGAATGTTTTGCAAATGTTGAGACTTGTTTTGTTGCAGTTTTAAAGGAAAAAAAGTCCTTACACTGTTGTCTATTGTTTGTTTAGAATGTGCAGTAAAGGTGAGTGTTCAAATAAAATAATAATCATGGCATCAGAAGAATGCAGTGTAAACTCTAAGCATGTGTGTGTGTGTATGTGTGCACATGTGCGTGTATGTACGTGCATGCCTGCATGCATGTGTGTGTGTGTACTCTGCAGTGTGTGAATTTATTTGTTCAAAGCTTTGTGACTATTTTTTCTAATGGAAGGATTTTTTTCTCCCTTTTCACCCTCAAAGTAAGCACATTTTGTATGTTTGTAAAGTGAAGGAGTCCTGATGATAATTATTTTGTATGATTGTACTATATTTTTGAACCTCCACTAATAATTTTGATCCTTTTCATTTCTGGAACTTACAGATTGTAAGACTTTATGACAGCTAGACTGGATTAAGCTGAAAGTTTATTCAGCCTAGTATCCTGTCTCTGACAGGGGAATGTAGCAGATGCTTATCTCAATAAAGGTGACTTTGAAATAACAGGAGAGAAATCAATGGAAATTTAGAAAGCAGTAACCTAGTGGATATATGTACTATTGCCTTCTAAACACAAAAATCAAAAAAAATAAATGTCCATCTACAATCTTCACATCTTCTAACTCCCATGTCAAATGATTGTGTGTGTGTTAGAAATGATTTTGCAAAGAGAGAGAGAAAATCATGTAGACATCAGTCATGTTAATAAACCCCTCCAAAAATTTTAAACTCTAAAGTAGTTTAAAAAAAGAGTTAGGGGCTTTCCACTTTGTTACTGTAACTGTGTTCTTTAAGACTTTTTCGTCTCATACACTACTTACCATTCATCAAGTCAATGAGGTTTCACAATCAGTTGGTTATTTAATGTTATTTCTTCTGAATTAGCCTTACAGCTCCTTCCTCAAAGGAGCTGCATTTTTACAACATACCTTAAAGGAGCTGTGGTGTGTTACATGAATGAAGGTTGAAGTATCTGAAACTGAATCTCTTTCTGTTACAATGTCAATATTTAAACTCCACCATAGTCAGCAAACTGCATATTGACATATTTTAAAAATATTTCAAAAGATAGTTTTTTTCCCCAGCATTTAAATGTCTGAATTATTAACTAATGATTGCTTTGGTATAGTGTAGTATTGTATGCTTGTACATATTGTGTGAAATGATATATTGTGTGAAAATTCCTTTTTGTTTGACTATGCACATCAATCCCATACTTATAAACTAATATGTACTAAATTTTAAGCATATGAGCAATGCCGCTAGGTCAAGGAAACCTGAATAAAAAAAGACAAAAAAAAACCATACAGGCAAACATAGTCTTAGTTCAGTCTTGTTAGCTAATATATCATCAAATTGGAGGTTTTTTTGTGAAAATGGATTGACTACGTCAATGTTTTAACAACACAAACTTCCATGTCTAGAATGGATTTTCTAAAAGATAAAGAGAAGGAATCTGTTTTATCTGAAAAACCAATGTTTTGGCACAGTTTCTTTTAAGAAACCTTTGAAAAGTTCCACTTTCAATCCACAACAACAACAAAAAAAAAAGTTTCAAATGTTTTGTCTGCAATATCTATATATAGCAATATAAGCATAAATGTATGCATTTGAAAAAACACTGCATTGGAATTTCCTATAAAACACATTTCACATACACATAAACATATTTTATATGCACATAAAGATTAGTAAATCATATATTAATATCTTCCAGTTTTACAGTAGTCCAAAGAAAATGTTACTCTGAACAGGTTTACTGAGGTGAATTTGCACATTTTGGGGTTGAACAGTAAGGTAAAAATGGAATGCAAATTCTTCTATGCTTTTTCTATGTCATTCTCTTTGAAACATGAAGTATATTAAGCCTAAGAGTCTCCTGGTATTAATGTAACTCATCAGATACATGAGAACATAGTAACAATTACAGAATGAACTGGGCATCTTCAAGATACAACAGAACAGTACTGGTCTACAGGTATCACTTTATAGAGTAGTTATATGCAGTTTATGTATTTGCATAGACTGGTGCTTATATATCTATCTCCTGTAACTGTGATCAAAAGAGCATTCTTCTTTTGTATCCCTCTAGAGCTATAGAAGAACCATACATTTTATTTCTGAATTAGATGTTGACTTTGTTGTCTTTGGCTCAGGAAACTTTTTCTTGCATGGGCAGCAATTCCAAAGATTTTTTTCTAGCAACCTGATTTGTGAGTTCTGCTTCCAGGGCTGTTTCTTCAGGTGACTTTGAGTCCCATTTGTGCAATAAATTGTGCATCAGCTCTGCAAGTCCGCACTTCTAGGTCAGGTGATGTAAATATTGTGACCCTACCTGAACTCTACCTGGGGGATTATTGATTAAGAGACTGCACTCTACAGTCTCTGACCAAGACTGATGCACCTTTTTCAGCATTGTCATTGGACACAAACAGTTCAGATGAAGGAATTAAATATTCTTCAATGATTGATTCTGACTAGATCCAGTGGTCTTTATTTTTTAGTTTACTGGGTCTTTGTCTTCAGTTTAGCTATTACAATAAAAAGCAACCTCTTAGAGAAAGAACTACTATAAACAACCAGAGAATCATATAATATGAAGCAATGAAAAAATTGCTATAATTTTGCAACATAAGTATTAAAAAGAATGAACATCAAAAAAATTGTTTCCGCTGTTCTTTATTTTGTTACAAGGTCCATTTTTAAGAGAAGATTGGGGAAATTCAGCCAGCAATAAGAAGAGAAATCCCTGCAGGGTCTGTTGTTATGTGCCTTTGAATACTCATACAACTGCTGCATTTTACTTCTCTTTCTATGAAATAGTCATCACTTAATTTTACTATACAGAAAAGTCACTGGGTTTTTTTTTTTTTTTTGTTTCATTTTTATTATAACAACCTCTGTTTCTATCTTATTCTGCTCTTTATCTTATAGCATTGACATTCATGAAGCTACAGTTAAACCGTTATCAACATTTCCATTATGAATTGTATTATCTAACACACACAAAGATTCTTCAGGTTGAAATTTTACATATGTTGTCTTAGTGCACATGCAAAAGAATGTAAATTGAATAATAGACTTATTTAGACAAGCTAAAATGAAAAACTTAAAAACAAAGTCCTGAGGCAGATGTAATAAAAAGGTGGTAGCAACTTAAAAACTGAGATTTGGCCAATGATAATAATACAGTATGTTCTTTATATAAACAATACAATTAGAAAAAACAAAAAGAAAAAATGTAGGAAAGGACTAAGCAAATATATAAATGTTCAGTATCTGTTTTCACATACATTTTCAGTCTCTTCCCTTGAAAGAATATTTTGAGGGCCCATGGCAATAATGTAAAAGCCATTTAAGTTAAATAAGGTCTTACCTTTAATGTAACAAATTTGAGATCAGGCATCAGATGATTTATCATTAACTTACACTATAACTTTTTTAAACTATTAGCTTTTGAATAAATGGCTGTCACTGAAAGCTACATTGCTTATATATAATTTTTAAACTGTATTTTAATTGCTAATTGTAATCCTTAAAATGCTTTATGCACAAAAATAACTCTGGTGTATAAAACATTCACATATTTATAAAAAAATCTTTGCAAATTAGGGTTTATGATTTAGATGGTGTTACAGAACTGCTAAGCTAGATCTGTTGGCCTGATTTTGAGACGTATGGCACTCTTAAATCACTTAGTCTTCTCTGGTGTTTGAAAGTGTCCAGCAACTAGGGCTACAGAGGATCATTTGAACCTGATGATTAACTAAATCAATGTTGTTGAGGGAAAAATAACCAAGTAGTGAAATCATTAGAGGAATATAGGCCAGGATAGCTAATTCTCATTAGGACTGACTGAAGTTAAACACCTTGGTACCTAAAAGGATTTAGATCTCAGACCTTTCAATTTATTAAGAAGGAATATGTGAAGGTCTTGAATTGACGTGCAGCTGTAGTTCTCCAAACCTTCATTGCCTTACTTCACAAATGTGAGCAGTTCATTGTAAAAAAATTAAAAAGCATACAAATCAAAGCTTGGGTTGATGCCTTAAGTTTACAGGCAGGTGACAGGGTGAGATTCGTTGTCAATGGCAGTGTCTTCTAATAGAGAAGTTGTCACAACAACTTCTAACATATAAATCTAGTGCATATTACCTTTAGTATACCTGTGTGACATTTATTCTCTCCTATAAAACATGCACTTCCAGAAACCCCAAAGATATACTGTATGCTAAAGACTTGATCCAAGGCCAAGTGAAGGTCACAGGAGTCTTTTAGTAGACTTAGCACCACCCAGAGGGACTGGATGATTCTGCTTATTTATAGTCCACACTGTAACCTGAAACCATGCAATGATTTATAAGTTAGATGGGCAATACACAGTGTCAAAATACATTCCCAATGGCAAGACCAAACGGTGCATGCTAAAAGCACAGTAACTGAAATACTATGTTCAAGAATGCCTGCAGGATATGGCTTATGCACGTGAGACAGTATCTAAAATTGTGATTATTCAGTATTTCTTAAACAGTAAGTTTGTCTCAAATATTTTCCTTCCACTAAGATCTCACAGTAATTCAGTAGATGAGATCTTGAATTTTAATAACTAAACTTTAGTGTAGGTACAATTATTTTTTTTCCATCTAAAATTATAAGAAGTCTTTATTGTATAACTTCAGGGTATAGTTCAAATCATGGAGGAGTAGATTACAGTTTTAAAATTGCTATTACTGGACATTTATGTATAAGTATGCTGAAGCAACTCTATCAGGGCATAAAACTTTGTTTTACTGAGGTCAGAAACAAGTCTGTAATGTTGTTTTGTGACTGCAGGATAGGTGAAACGAGATCTAAATGACTCTATATATCTGGTCAATGAACCAGAAATTAAACAGAATTTATAGACAATATTTTAACTATTCCATAATGAGTAATGAGCCACTTGGTCAAAAATCCCCTTTTCAAGAAATGCCTAAATAGCAATTTCCACAGCAGAGTTTTTAACTAATAGTACTAGCTCTCTTCCAATGACTAGATAATTTTTATTACTGACCAAGGACATAAATAAACAAAATCATTCCTAACACGCCCAGTTTGTAAATGTATTGTGTTGTAATACAACTTAGTCATTTATGTTCTACTTAAAGGCAGAATATCAAAGCAAAAGCCATAACATGGTCAACGCATAAAAACAAAAATGTCTCTTGCAGCATTCTTTTGTAATGTTTCGGTATGAAAAGATACATGAACAATCCAGCATATTTCCCCATCACATCACCAATTAAAAAATGACAATAGCTCATCACTATGCTTTCAAATATCTTATGTACCATGTCATATGATTAAGAAATTACATATGGATCTACATATTCTGGTTAAATTTCAAAGAGCAAAATTCAGTGACCAAAGAGGTAAGCATTGCTTTTCCCAGTTTCAGGGGCATCTAATCTAATAGCATCTTTAGCACTTGCAGTACTAAATTTGTTTGCATCCATGGTATTTTTCTCAGCAAGAAGTAATTTCTTTCCAACTTTCTCCTAAAATTGCAGTAGGTTATAGGAGAGCAATGTGTATCTGTCACTAATCATATGTTTCATGGGAAAGTAAATTACTGTGATCAATGGGATACAGCAAATACAAAAAGGAACAGATCTTATCTGTCATCAACATTCTATACTTCTGAATATATATGTAAGTCATACTATCTATCTCCTTTTATCTTCTTACATGGCTTAAATTTACCAGTAAGATCATGAGAACTGTAATATACTATTGGTGGAAATAATCTGTTGCATCTGTGCAATGAAAACAAGTCAGCTGATGTGAAAGACATATTCATCTAGAAATATTTTGGGTATGATAACTTAAAGGAAATTAGAAACCTTAATAATGAGTCCACTAAACTTTTTTATCAGGAAATTAACTAAAAATCAGGAGTGAAATTGTTTCAGTGAAAGTCTTAAGAAGATTTTCAAAGTATGTCTATAAAAGGTCACTGTAGAATTCTTTGTACATTTCATTGATGTTGATAGCTGTAAAGCCTTCCGTCACTTCAAAGCATGGAAAGCAATCACTTTTCTTGTTTGGCTTTATGGCATGACTGCAGGTGCTTAGCTCTCAGGAACTTAAAATTTTCAGTGGTAGAGAAGCAGGGAAAAGAAGAGAAAACAGAAGTGCCCAGCAGAGCTAAAATAATGTTTGAAATATAGTAGGAAGCACAATATCCTGAAAGGCAAACAAAGGTTGTGTCTGTGTTACACAAATGACTTGTCTGTCAGTAGAAGTGGAACAATACAGCATGAAGAAGAGTATGGTCATGAAGAAAAAAAAATTGAATATTGACAGAACCACGGTACCTAAAACCCTAGTGGAAACAGCACAAAGGTTGGAAACATATTGTCAAGCTGTGCCAGCTCCAAAGAGGCCATGCAGACCTCTTTTGAGGGCACATGTTGTCCCCAGGATGGGTGTTAATCTTGCATTCTCCACAGAACTGCAGTGAGCAAACACGACAAAATAATCAACGGGAGCCATGAGAGCTAATGTTGGATGAGATGGTAAATAACAATATAGATTAATTTTCTTTGAAATTCAAGAAAATATTATGATGGTGTCCAAGGAGTGCACCCAATTTCTGCAAAGAGATGCAGATACAAATATATACACAATCTGTAGGCTGGAACGAAAGAATGCAACATATCCTGTAACACAGCACCTGATTTTCTGCAAATGAATTAGCTCATTCTTTTTTGTCAATGACTAATTTGGTGCTAGGATTTCAGAAAATCTCTGCAGCTTTCTTGGCTCATTATACCCTACTCTGAAAGACAATTGGAAATTATTTTCCAAAATAAAAAGGAAGTTTACCTGTAAAATTGAAGCTTTCTCAGCTAAAATTGTTTGTTATAAAAGAGGAAAAGTGTTTAAAGCAGGTAAAACAAGTCCACCAAACATTCCTGGTCAGAGAGGTGACTGCTTTCTTCTGAGGAACTCAAGAATCATATCTAAACAGATTCCACAGGCTACTGCTGAAAGTATGCCTCAGTGGCTTACCGTTTTCTTTTGAAAAATCTCAACAACTGGATTAGTCTTTGAATATTACCTATATTTCTCTTTTTACTTTTTTATTATTTTTTTTTAGGATTTTCATAAAATCCCAAAAAGATAAAAAATGAGAGAGTACACAGATGAAAATTTATGTGGGAGATGCTTATGATATATTGAACTGCCAAACTTTTGGGGACTTGTCTGTTACAAGAATATGAAATCTTTATCAGAGATAAATCTATCCATACTTGTATTTATTAATTTATTTTTTACATATCTCACATATCACAGACTTTGAAGAGTAAACCTTAATATTGCTGCCTTCTGTGTTTAACTCAGATGTACCTTTCTTACTGTATGCGTAATTTAGAGAGGATGCAGAGTTGTAAATATAACTGCGTCCCTATATTCTGCCCTGGTTCCCCATAGTTTGTCATTACAAGTGATAGACATTTCTAAAAACAATATGCTGTTTATTTCTTCATTTCAATAGTTCATACACTTATCTGAAAATGCAGAACAAGTCGCAATCACTTTGATATACAGGGGTTATCATTTCTTGTGAGAGTTTTCATCTTCTGCCACCATCTCTACTGTGACAATGAACAAGGGATGACAGAAAGATTAGTTTTATATGAAATTCAGGGCATTTTTCACTGAATGACAGCTATGAAGTATACAATTTGCAAGATAAAATAACAAAAATGTGATTTTTTCAAATGCCAGACTGATGGTACTTTATAAATTATTGCCTAAAGCACTGAAAATTTAAGACAGTTGCCTTGAAAGTGTGTTCTAGAGATAGTCTCAAATGATGATGTTTCAGAACCTGTTTCTTCACTTAAGAAAAATGAACTGTTATTTCAAGAAACAGACCACATAAAGCCAGAAAAGAGACCAGCAACAGCACTGGCAAAAACAACATAAATATTACAGGCGAAAGAAAATAACCATTTGTTTTCTCAGAAAGTCTGATTAATTCAGTATGTTATAGTTATGTATATTTGTTTACTAAGAAAACAGAAATGAGACAGAACAGGTAATATGCTCACAAAAAGTAATCACACCATGCTTTCAGGTTGTTCTACATACAAAGCAGTGCTACACATATTTGAAGTCTCTAGTATGGCATTATAACTTCCTCCTGGTTTTATTTTTCTTGAAAGAAATATGTCTATGATCCCCTTATAATAAAACTCCTTAAAACACATCACAGCTTTCAAGAACAAAGAGGATCAACCACTCAGAGGGAGAAGGCCTCTTTTTAATGAATCCTGTATGCAGGATTCAGGCAGGGGCTTGCACATTTTCCAGCACTGAATCCTACAGTACAAGTTTTAGTGCCAAGGCACCTGACACATCTCCTGGCCGATGTTTGATGAGGCTGTGCTTGAAAGCCAGACTTTTCCTAAGCAGCACTAATGACAGCAGAATGTTTTTTGTGGTAGGAAAACATCACTGGAACTATTTCCCATCTGGGTGAATTTGCTATAGATACAAAGTCAGAGATCAAAGTAAGACCTTTTCTGGAGAGCAGAAATGTAATGTCAGCTTTACTGCCTGGTACAGAGGGGTTAGCTGCCAGATGCCAGGGCCAAAGGCCTAGCATGCTACTGATGCAAATGAGACTCACAGCTCTCTGGTATGGGGAAGTAGCAACACCCACCTGAAAAACATTTGCATAACATGTGACTTGTAATACATCCTGACCCAGGATGTAGATATTACTGTTTAAGTGGTAAATTGACATTAACAGGTAGATGGTGACTTTTGTTTCTTCCAGTTAGACTGAAATTTCTAATAAATAAAATCCCTCCACTTGCATGCAGGAAATTTATGAAGTTACTTAATTTTACAATAAATGAACTCAGTAGCTTGAAATGCAGAACTGAAGAAACTGTTATTAGATAATTTTCAAGGATCCACAATGTCTTCACTCATATCTGTTTACCACTGAAAGCTGAATTTGATACCAGTCAGATATGCAATACACAGGATTACAAATTTTACATTGTTTTTGGGTAAACTGAGTCAGATCCTCAGAAAGAAAGACAGAAAGGCAAAGAAGGAGGTTGACTGACATACGGATTTGGAGAATACTCCAGGAACAAACTCTCCAACAAGGTTTTCAAGTTGAAAAGCAGGTATTCTTCATTGCAGCGCCAGGAGACACGGGGGATATCTCCTCTTAACACATGCCCCGGTATTGCTACACAAGCCATCCTTCTACAGCTGCTAGGCATACATACATATTCATGAGGCTACATATGGATTACATAGTTTTCCAGAAAGTTCCCCGCATGCGTACAAAGATGTGGTGGTGGTCTCTGAGTGTCGTTTACTTCATACAACAATATTCATCACTGCTGGCAGCCTTTGAAGCACTCGCAGTAGACGTTTATACCAGCTTAATTGGTTCGTTAACACCAGACAATACCATAACATTGGTTCATTAACACCATAACAATCATCCTGTCCTTCTACTTATCAGTTAGTTTAACTGCAGCCCATCCTGGACACCTGCCATTCCTGATACTCCTTATCCTTACGTTCTGTTCTTCTAGCCTGTTTTTCTTACACTCATTTTGTACTAAGGTCATAAAGGCCTAAAACTACGTCAACTACAATGGTTTATCTTATTCAAGATTTCGCAGTATGTTCTCTAGCTGTACTTCATTTTTTTTTCTGTGGATCATGCACCTCAGTAATTTTCCATTGCTACTGTTACAAAGCCATCAAACTTAACATTACTTAAATTTGATTCTAAAAGTTTATATATTTCATTTTGTGATTTTGTGCCCCCCTTGTCTCAATACCAGGTATCCTTGTTTTCTATTCAGATATAAAATGCTAATAGCAGTTAGCTGACATGTAAAGAGATCAACGTCTTCAGTTAGCCAGATCTTTGCAGAGCAATTAAATGCATAAAACAGATTATCCAACATTTTGTGAAAATAAATAATTAGAATTTCTTACAAATAATTGCTGACTGTTGGCATTTTGTACATGAAAATCTCCATTCAGCAGTTAAAATACTGCTGAATCTGATTAATATTTTAAGCACAATAAAATAACCGTTTTTTTTCTTCTATAGTTCTACTTATAAAATTTTAGCTTATGACAGATTCTGGCAGCACTAACTCTTAACAGAAACCCAGGACATGGGCAAAAGTGGACCTATGTGAAGCTGACAAACTTGTCTGTACTTGTCTTTATGTAAGGATCAAGCTAAACCGGCATGTGTGAGGAATATTAGAAGCTGGTGCTTACTTTCTATAGGAGAGTCTCCATCCACACTGCATGCCTAGTATGATCTAAATAAATCTGTATGATCTACATAATCTAAATACATATGTTCTACAAAACACAGTCTATAAGGAGGAGTTTAAGAGGTGCATCAAATTCAACTGACACTGTCCTAACATTTAAGCACAATGTCATTTATATTTTTAACCAAGATGTTCGTGGGTGATATACTGTACCAGGATGATATATTCTGACTTTTAATGTGTAAGAATTTGCAAGATGTGTAAGAATATTAATCTGTATTTTATCAGCACTCTCTGAAGAAGGTACTTGGCTTACAGGAAACCTATCTAGAGGAGGACAAATGGTGAGTCATTCTTAAAGTTAATAGTAGTAGTATTGAGATTCACAGATCATTTGTTATTATTCAGCACTTCTGTAATGTCTCAATTTTGATTTTATTTTTGAGTATAATCTGGGATTTTACTTGATTTGGAAACATTCTTCCATTCTCCAAATTAGTTAAACATCTAACCCGAAACTTAGGCACCCTATTTATAAAGCTACCTGTGTGTAATTCACAGAAAATGCGAAAGAAGTGGCTGGCATTCATCAGCTCCTGTATCAGTGCTATCCACTTAGTTTGCCTGCGATCAGAAATCATAAAACAGCCCAGAGCTAAAGAATTTCTCAAATGAGATATTATGCTGCTGCTCTAGAGCTGAACATAATTTTCTTTCTTTGAAAACACTTGAAAAATGCTGACTGGAAGTCCCCAGTTGCATGAAAAAATAAAAATGTCAAAGTTGCTGTAGGACAGAGTTGATACTCCCTCATACACCACATATGCAAAGACCAACTTGTCATTGGCACATTATACAGGCCAAATAATTTTGTTATGTGGTTTCTCTTTAATCTCTTTCAGACAAAATTAGCAGGCTACTTGAACTGTTAAAATGATCAGCCTTTCAGCCTGGCAATTTTTTTACACAAATATGTAGGTGAAATTGCAGAAGTGATTTATGCATACAAATATCCTAAATGCATACACATATCTTAAGGGCAGGCGTCAAAAGAATGGAACCAGACTCTTTTCAGTAGTGCTCGATGACAGGATAAGAGGCAACAGGCACAAACTGAAACACAGGAAGTTCCACGTGAATATGAGGAAAATTTATTTACTGGGAGGGTGATGAAGTACTGGAACAAGCTGACCAAAGCATTTGTGGAATCTCCCCCTCTGCAGACATTCAGAACCTGCCTGGATGTGATCCTGTGTAACCTGCTCTAGATGAACATGCTTTAGCAGCAGGGTGGGACCAGAAGATATACAAAGGTCCCTTCCAACCCCAACCATTCTGTAATTTGACTAGCAATCTCCAAATGTCAGTAAAGTTTTGTCAATATTAATGATATGGCTCTGAGTCATGTTATGGGCAAAATAAGCTTGTTTCCATTTCCTCTTCTCACAAGACAGTTTTTCATTAGCAGCATCTCTGTGGATGATGATCTTAGGGATAATATCAGCTTACTATGAAATCTTCATCATTTCCTACTGACTAGACAGAAAGTTTAGACACTCATTTTAGGCATTTTTTTAACTAGAAACATAGCATTGAAGTGCAAATTAAAGACACTGGATACTTCCCTCTGATTAGGAATAATGTTTCTGTTTGTAACAGCATTTCTGTCTCTAAACATATTATTTTTAATATCAGCCTAACCATCAGGACCAAAAAGCACTAAACTGGCCTTTTTGAGATATTAATATTTAGTTTATATAACATTAGCAGAATTTAATAAAATTAAATCTATTTTGAACAATTTCCACAGTGACAGATTGCTTGATGAATTTGTGTCCTTTGCATGAAAACTTTCTTTCAATAGATATACATGATAGGATACTGTAGTATAGTGCTGTAGGTTCTGCCTCTATTAAACTTTCATCACTACTGTAGTACTGCCATGTTTAGTGTTTGAAGTGCACAGCTATCTAAATGAAATTTCATTAAAAGAAGAGAAAAGCAATATGTCCAAAGTTAAATAATAACAGACAGACAAATAAAGGGTGAGAAGAGGGAAAACTGACAACAGCAGATTTTCAGTAAACAGAAAAAAGGAAATATTGACCTTATCAGATGTATATGCATATAATCTACTATGTTTTCTCCTCATATATACAATATCTACTAAGTGGTGCATCACTTTGAAAAATAGAATATGAAAATTATGTCTCTCAAAAA
Organism: Ara ararauna; assembly: GCA_028858755.1. NCBI lineage: Eukaryota > Metazoa > Chordata > Aves > Psittaciformes > Psittacidae > Ara > Ara ararauna. The sequence goes on from CM054376.1 coordinate 146,901,435, forward strand.
GATTCTAGGATAATGCAGATGTTTGGAAATCATCTATTATGGTATTAATTTCTTATTGTTGAAGAGACAGTCAATTTAGAGACCTACACTCTGTGTGTGTATATGTGTCTGTCTGCCTGCCTGCCTGCCTGCCTGTTTCTTTAGAATAACCCAAACCTGACAGGCTAGGATGATCTATCTGCAGCAGGTATTTATTAATTGGCCTTGTCATAGTAGCCTGTGTTTTGATGATGTAAACCAACATCATTTAGCTATAGTATGCATCTCAGATCTTAGATGCACTCAAGACAGCCAAAGTCTAAGAGGTGTGAAGCTTAGCAACAGAAGGGTTTTCATCCTACTGGAACTTATTTCTCCAGTTCCCCCAGGGAGTCATATAATGTAAATGTTTTTTGAATGGCTTCAGTGATTTTGCTTTAATGATAATACCCACTAGGCTGCTCACACACTTTTAGTTTCCTGTTATTTCTAGAAGGTAAAAAAGTCTAAACTTTTGATTTTATGTGTAATGTCACTTCATGCATACCATGTGTCTCAGCATCATATTTAAAGCTGATAAGCTAATGCCCACAAACTAAATGTAGAAGCCAATATGACACTATTTGCTAATGCTATCTATCTGTACACAATGTATAGCTGATGACAATTATTGATTATGACTTACTGAGAAGTCTCCAACAGATAGCAATGTATTTCCCACAGTACAACTTCCTAAATCATTTTTCTGGTTTTGAAAATTTATCAACAACCATAGGCACCAGATTCTTCTCACTGTGAAGTTAATCCAAGGTTTTCTGTAAGATACCAGTGTGTCTCAAGAGTTGAGAGCATCTGGTTCTCCCTGAAACATCCAGGAGGCTACAAATTTAATAGAAAGTATCTAATTTCCCAATCACTCAATTATCACTGTTTGAATAATAAACCTGGCTGTTACAATAGTTTTCGTGCTACATCCAGTTCCTGCACTGGTATTTTCTGAGGAATTTCGAAATGAGTAAAGAAAGAACAAGAGTTATAACTTGGGCACTGTGCCTGGTGCTGTAGCAGTGCCACAGAGTTGTTGCTAATTTGAGGTAAATGCACAAAGCAATTTAGGTGTTACAATGCTGCGCTCAGAGGATAAGACTGAAAATCAGAAATTTCAAAATCCACTGAAAACTGATTCAAACCAGATATAATTTGCTTTTAAATCATCCAGAATTGGAGTGAAACTCTTCAGTGAACACAAACTGCAGCTAAGCTAGCAGCATTTCTCCAAAATTATAGTTCAGCTAAAACCATGGTGATTCCAAGGGCAGATGCTTTCTCTGTGTGTGTATCTATTTCCAGGCACATATAGATTCACCAGGGGCTTCAAGGTGAGTCATTCTGCATTTCCCTCCTGGCCTTTATCCCTCATTCTCTGCTTCATAGTCCTCTCCCCCAGCCTCAGGCTAGGTTGCAGTTTCTCTCCAATTCGTCGGTCCTGAATTATGGACACAGGAGACGGGTGAAAGAAAGTGGACTGTTCCAAATGGTTTGTCTTTATTGGCAAGGAGTTGAAAGCTAGAATTTGCTTTATCATAGAACTCCTTGCACTCTTCATTGTAAGACTTTCCAGTAGAACTGGTTTGAAGGAATTTAATGAATCAGTTAATGTGACACTGATTACCTGAAATTAAAATTAATGGTAACAAGTTCAGGTACATGTGAATCTGCACAACAACAGGGCTCAAAATCAGTTCCAGGTTTGTATATTTGGTTAGCCTGAATACACTCTCCTGTTTTGTGTAATGTACAGTCTGAGGGCTAGACGGCCAGGTTTCCAAACTCTGTCCCGTATTGACACAATCCTGAGCTGATAAGGAATAGATCACAAACCCTTTTCAACTGCAGGACCTAATCATGCAAACCAGGTCTTGTTTCTTTAGGCAAGCATCTCTCCTGCAATGTACCTGCAGCTGTGTAGCAAAATTTTATTGGTTAGGACCAGCAAGTACAGAAAGACCATGGAAGCATCCATTGCCAAAGCTGTTGGCATGTTCCTTAAGAAAATCCTTCTACAGGGCAAAGATTTGCATAGAGGTTCCTTTACCAGTTCTGAGTTTTTAATATGTAACAAATGAACTTATTCTGCAATGTAAATCCTAATGAGAAGCTATACAACAGAGTGTTTCAGTTAACTCTCCAATATTTTTTTTCAGTTACAATGATGTTTTAGATTAATAGTCATTTATCACAACATTGATTTATTTTCTTTTGGAGCTGTTGTGGTTGGTCTCAGAGTTTGTTTTGTCATACCTTGCAGCCAGCATTTGCTGCTTTAGTGTTTATTGGTTTTGGTGCATGGGCTAAGGTTCTAAATTTTCTTTTTTATTTTTATATTCTTGTTATTTTTATTTCTAGTATCGTTATTATTAGTAGTAGTAGTACATTGTACTCTGGTTATTAAACTGTTCTTATCTCAGCCAATGGGGTTTACATTCTTTTGATTCTCCTCCACATTCCGTCTGGAGAAGGGGGAGAAAGAGGGAGCAGTGAGAGGCTCTGAGTTACTGGCTGAGCTTAAACCATGACAAATGACAAAACTGAAGTGTCTTTCATTCAGTAAAAATAGATACCTGAAGCCCAAGATACAACCAGAGAACAAATCTTTTGGAGAAGATATTTCCACTGTGAAGACAGTTAACTTTCATTTATATATAGCTTGTCTAGAAAAAGAGGCCCTCTCTTTGGAAAAGAATAAAATATTCTTTCAGTAATGAAGTAGCTAAAGGATAACAGAACGACATTAAAGTTAAGCCAAATGACAAAATGATGACTAAGAATATATAGCTTGAGAAACATAGATAAGAAAGTCTTAAACTTGACAAGCATTTTGATCATTATAGAAAATTGATTGATTCAATTAGCAGTCCTACAATGTATGTTAAAGTATCACCACTGATTTTATAGTGAGTAATTAAAATTACAGCTAGAGGTAAATGTTGTGCAAAATGCATAAATGACAAAAATGCATAATTAATTTAAAAAAAAAAAAAGCAAGTTAAAACCCACTGTGTATAGAGATTTTCTTCATTAAGGAGATTATAAGCACCTGGATCTGAAATCTCTCAGCTATTATACAGCGGATTACTCACTTTCTCAAAAAGCAACCTCCTTATGTTGATATAATTTTGTTTAAAATATTGATTAAAAAATCTGTCTAAATGTTTCTTTAACAATGCAGATAAAAAACCTCAGATAAAACAGTGATAATTATAATAGCAGAAACACAAATTTATTAGTAGTCAAGATTTTCTTAGGGATATTTGCTGCTAAATATTTTTTTTAGAAGTTATTTTTAACATATATTTCTCTTCATTTATATTATAATAATAAAATGGAATACTATTTATTTTCCAACAGCATGTAAATAACTTTTCTGAATATTCTCTCAAACCTAGGGACCTAAGAGTCCTGGTGATATCAATTTGAACATAAGGTAGCAATGTGCCCTTGCAGCAAAGAAGGCAAATTATATCCTCATCAGCATTAGACTAAGTACTGCCAGCAGGCTGAAGGTGGTGATCCTTCCTCTGTTCAGCATTGGGGAAGCCACACGTGGAGCATTGGGGAAGCCACTCATGGAGCACTGGGCCCAGTTTTGGGCTCCCCTGTAGAAGAGGGCCATAGATATACTGGGGAGAATCCAATGAAGGGTCCCTACAGCAATTAAAGGATCTGTAGCACATCTCGTATAAGGAAAGGATGGGAGATTTGGACTGTTTAGCCTGGAGAAGAGCATTAAAGATAACATAAATTTAAATGAGAAATTATAATAAATGTGTCATCTGGTTTAAAATGCCTAGGTTAAAATTGGTATAACATGCAAAACTAATCAGCTGTTTCCATAGTTTTCAAGACTATTGAGTTAGTATAACCAGCTTGCTCTATGTTCTGCAATATGTCACCTTCTAATTATTCAGATCCTAATTCAGTTCTCATTCTGGCAAATGAGTTGAACATCTGGGAACAGATTTCATTTTCTTGAAAACTTAACAAGCTGTCAGTGAAAGTATACTGATACTAAAAGGGATAAGAAATAATACATCCAAAACAAACACCAACAAAATAATCCATGTAGAATCTTATTCCATGGACAAGACATATGTCGTGGCTTAAGCCCAGCGGTAACTAAGAACCATGCAGCCACTTTCTCACTCCGCCTCCTTTCTCCCCCCAGCTCCCAGAGGGATGGGGAGGAGAATCAAAATAACATAACTCCCACAGGTTGAGATAAGAACAGTCCAGTAACTAAGGTATAACACAACACCACTACTGCCCCCAGTTTTTATAGTGGGCATGATGTGCAGTGGTATGGAATACTTTTTTGGTCAGTTTGGGTCAGGTGTCCTGTCTCTGCTTCCTCCTGCCTTCCCCTCCACCCTGGCAGAGCATGAGGCTCAGAAAGTCCTTGGTCAGAGTAAACATTACTGGGCAGCAACGAAAAACACTGGTGTTATCAGCACTGTTCCCAGGCTGAAAGTCAAAAACACAGCACTGCACCAGCTACTAAGAAAGAGAAAAAGTGACTGCTACTGCTGAACCCAGGACCGTATCCACCCCTTATTCCATACAATTCACGTCATGCTCAGATCCCACTTTTTCAATATACCATAACTCTGATCTCATATATATACAGATATATATGCATCTACGCACAGAGAAAGAGATCATTCCTTAGTGCATGGAGCAATTCCTATAAAGCTGCTGAGTCCATCCGGTCCATGATGTCAGGCTCCATCTCCTGTAACAGTCTTTCAGGGCAGGAGAGGCTGCGTACAGTGTTGGCTTGTTACCTACTGATGCTGATCATTCCTTTACCACAGAATTCATCTGGTTTCATCAAAGTTCATTCTTTGTTGGGATGATGGTTGGAGGGAAGTCAGGGCCAGTCGCTGGTGACCTGAAGATATCTAGTTGGTGGGCTATAAAAGTGCTACATAGCAGGCAACAGCTTACAACTGCGTTCATTGACTGTTTTCCCCTAAAATCAAATCCCCTTGAGGTACACATCGGACTTCCCCATCTTCCCGCATTACCCACCAAGTATATCCGGGTCCCTGAGCAAAAGCAATCCCACGAGTGGGTATGTCTTTACCTGAAGCAGGAATAACCCAGACTGTCTTCCCCAGCAAATTTTTTATGTGCACCACAGGAACTTTATCCCCTTTTACACTATGTAAAAGTTCTGACTGGGCTGGACCAGCCCTGTTGGCAGATCCTCTGGTGTTGACCAACCAGGTGGCTTTTGGCAAATATGTATCCCAATGCTTGAAAGTCCCACCACTCATTGCTCTCAGTGTAGTTTTTAACAGCCCATTGTACCATCCGATTTTCCCAGAGGCTGGTGCATGGTAGGGGATGTGATATACCCACTCAATGCATGCTCTTTGGCCCAAATGTCTATAAGGCTGTTCTGGAAATGAGTCCCATTGTCACTTAATTCACTCTGTGGTGACGTGTTGCCACAAAATCTGGTTTTCAAGGCCCAGGACAGTGTTCGAGGCAGTGGTGTGGGGCACAGTGTGTGTTTCCAGCTATCTGGTGTTTGCTTCCACCATGGTAAGCACATGGCGCTTGCCTAGGTGGGTTGGTGGGAGTGTGATATAATCAGTCTGCCACTCCTCCCCATATTTGTACTACAGCCATCATCCTCCATACCAAAGAGGCTTTAACCATTCAGCTTGCTCAATTGCAGCACGTTTCACACTCATGAATAACCTGGGCAATAGTGTCCATTGTTAAGTCCACCCCTTGATCATGAGCCCATCTGTATCTTGCATCTCTGCCCTGATGGCCTGAAGTGTCATGGGCCCACCAGGCCAAAAAAAATTCACCTTTATGTTGCCAATCTAAGTCCATCTGAGCCACTTCAATCTTAGCAGCTTTATCCACGTGTTGGTTGTTCTGGTGTTCTTCAGTGGCCTGACTCCTGGGTACATGAGCATCTATGTGGCGTACCTTGACCACTAGGTTCTGCACCCAGGCAGAGATATCTTGCCACTGTGCAGCAGCCCAGATGGGTTTACCTCTGTGTTGCCAGTTGCTCTGCTTCCATTGCTGCAACCACCACCACAGGGCACTTGCCACCATCCATGAGTCAGTATAAAGTACTGGCCACTTTTTTTGTGCAGCAATGTCCAAGGCCAGCTGGATGGCTTTCACCTTGGCAAACTGACTCGATTCACCCTCTCCTTCAGCAGTTTCTGCAACTTGTTGTTGAGGACTCCATAAGCTGCCTTCTGTCTCCGATGCTTTCCCACGATATGACAGGACCCATCAGTAAACACGGTAGATTGCTTTTCACTTTCTGACAGTTTATTTTATGGTGGGGCTTCTTCAGCATGCATCACCTCCTCCTCCTCTGGTGACATTCCAAAGTCTTTGCCCTCTGGCCAGTCCATGATGACTTCTAGAATTCCTGGACAACTGGGATTTCCTATTCGATCTCATAGCGTAATTAGTGCAACCCAATTACTCCATGTAGCATAGGTTGCATGATGTGTAGAGAAGACCCTGCCTTTGAACATCCAGCCCAGTACGGGCAACCGGGGTGCTAGGAGGAGCTGTGCTTCAGTGCCAATCACTTCCAAAACAGCTCAGACCCCTTCTTAGGCTTCCAGTATCTCTTTTTCAGTTAGGGTATAGCTGGCTTCAGATCCTCTGTATCCCCAAATCCAAAAGCCGAGGGGTTGACCTTGAGTCTCCCTTGGAGCTTTCTGCCAGAGGCTCCAGTTAGGACCGTTCTCCCCAGTTGCAGTGTACAGTACATTTTTAACATCTGGCCCGGTTTGGACTGGTCTGAGGGCTACTGCATGAAGTATCTTTCATTTAATTTGCTCAAAGGCTTGTTGTTGCTCAGGGCCCCATTTAAAATCATTCTTCTTCTGGGTCACATGATAGAGAGGGCTTACAATCAAACTGTAATTGAGGATGTGCATTCTCCAGAATCCTACAGCACCCAAAAAAGCTTGTGTTTCTTTCTTATTAGTTGGTGGAGACATTGCTGTTATCTTGCTGATCACATCTGTGGGGATCTGGCGACGTCTGTCTTGCCATTGTATTCCCAAAAAATTGAATCTCCTGTGCAGGTCCCTTGACCTTACTCCGTTTTATGGCAAAACCAGCTTCCAGCAGGATTTGGATTATTTTCCTCCCTTTCTCAAAGACTTCTTCCATTGTATCACCCTGCACAATAATGTCATCAATGTATTGCAGGTGTTCTGGAGCTTTACCCTGTTCCAGTGCAGCCTGGATCAGTCCACGGCAGATGGTAGGGCTGTTTTTCTACCCCTGGGGCAGTCGGTTCCAAGTGTACTGGATGCCCCTCCAAGTAAAAGCAAACTGTGGCCTGCACTTTGTTACCAAAGGAATTGAGAAAAATGCATTGGCACTATCAATTGTGACATACCACTTGGCTGCCTTTGACTCCAGTTCACGCAGAAGTTCTAGCATGTCCGGTATGGCAGCACTCATGTGTGTGTGACTTCGTTCAGGCCACAATAGCCTACTGTTAGTCTCCACTCCCCATTAGACTTTCGCACTGGTCATATGAGGCTATTAAAGGGTGAACGGGTCCTACTGATTACTCCTTGGCTCTCCAGACTACGGATCAGCTTACGGATGGGGATCAGGGAGTCTCGGTTGGTGCGATATTACCCCTGGTGCACTGTTGTGGTCATGATTGGCACTTGTTCTTCTTCAACCTTCAGCAGCCCCACAGCAGAAGGATCCTCTGAGAGACTAAGCAAGGTGGACAGCTGCTTGATTTCCTCTGTCTCCAAAGCAGCAATACCAGAAGCCCATCAATACCCTTTTGAGTCTTTGAAGTACCCTCTCCTGAAGTAGTCTATGCCAAGGACGCATGGAGCCTCTGGACCAGTCACAGTGGGGTGTTTTTGCCAATTTCTCCCAGTCAGGCTGATTTCAGCCTCCAGTACAGTCAACTCTTGGGATCCTCCTGTCACTCCAGAAGTATAAACAGGTTCCACCTCTCTACAGCTTGATGGCATCAGGGTACACTGTGCACCACTATCTACTAGAGCCTCATACTTCTGTGGGACTGATGTGCCAGATTATCTGATCCACACAGTCCAGTAAATCTGATTGTCCCCTACCTCCACCTGGCTGAAGAGAGAGCCCCTCTAATAGTCACCACAACACTGGACACTTAAGTCTTGTAGAAAGGGATTATTCTTCTTTAGCACAGCAACTGGAGTAAAATCAGTTCATCCACTCCATCTGGGAACCTGCTCACCAGAGACTGAAGCCACAGCTTTCATGGGATGGTCATCCTTGACCTTTGTTCTCCTCTTCAATTCATGCACCCATTCCCCCAGAGCTGAAGTAGGTTTTCCATCCCATTTCATCATGTCTTCTCCCTGATCCTGCAGGTAAAACATAGGGTGACCCTTGGCGTACACCTTCTATATCTTCTCTCTCAAGCAGTAGGACGTTTTTTGTTGATAGCTGAGATGTGGGTTGGTACACGTGAGGAGCTGGATAGATCTAGATAGATTGTCTCTCAATTGTTTGAGGTCCTGGAACAGTTTTTCCACAGCTGAAATAATGGAAGGGTTGAGATTGTCTTTGAACTCTCGGAGTTTATGAATCATTTCATTCACTGTTGGTGGTACTACGTCATTCCAGGTTACTGTTGAAAATGAATGGGCATATGATAACGGTGCATTCCATGTAAATTTCCACCACATGGGTCATGTACATTCAACTTCACCTGAATCTATGGATACATCCCAGGCATTTGGCTTGATGTGATAAATCATCTCTACAATGGCTGATTCCCTCAGAGACTGGATGCCCTTCTCTAGAGTAGTCTACTTGGCCAAAGAACTCATAACATTATCCTTTTATGGACACCTTTCTTTCACTGCTGCCAAGAGCCGCTTCCAAAAGCTGAGGGACTTTTTCTGTCTTGTAATTGCTTTGTCAATTCCCCCTTCCCTAGCAAGTGATCCCAGCTGTTTGGCTTCCCTACCTTCTAGTTCGTGACTGTTGGCCCCCTTGTCCCAGCATCGGAGCAGCCAGGTGATAATGTGCTCCCCTGGTTGACCAGTAAAATCTTTTCACATATTCTGCAGTTCGGTTGAAGTCCGGGGTTGAGAAGTCACTTCTTCTTCCTCTTCTTCCTCTGTTTCATATACTAATAACTGATGGTCAGATGCTGTCCCGGGTGGTGAGTACATTGTTTCTTCATCATGTTTCATCTTTCTTGCCTCTTTTTTGTTTTTCTGCTTGGGTACAGGGGCAACCGATATTGCACGAATTGGTCCTCTGGTGTAACTGCTGTACTTGGAGTTGAATTAGCCACGCTGTCTCTTACGATCGAAGTTTGAGTAGCTGCTGTACTTGTTTCTGGGGCTGGTGTAGCTGCTCTGATAGGAACTGGAGTAGCTATGCTGTCTGTTGCTTTGCCATCAGATCCAGGGACACTTTTTTCCTTTTGAAGGTGCTGGATAGTGTTGAACAGGGCTCTGTAAGCATAGACCAAGCCCCAACACATTGCCATGATTTGTCCTTCTCTGGTATGACCAGAATGACAATACACCTCATTTAAGTGTTTTACTAATTTTTCTGGATTTTGCACTTGTTTAGTGGTGAAGTTCTAAAGCACTGGAGGGGCCCACTGGCCTAGATACTTGTCCATACTATCCTACAAACCCTGCCACTCATGACTGTCCAGCCTTGGGAAAAATCTCTTAGTCCTCCTATATCATTGTCTAACCCTAGACAAGGCCCAAATCCGACTCTTGATCTTGAGATCAGATGAAATGGTCATAGGTAAAACACACTCTGTATGCATGCCAACATGGTGATCCCCATCACAATCAGCAGGCAGGTCTCAAGGGCACCTACAGGCCATTCAAAATCTTCAGAACTCTCAAATGATGCTGTAAATGGTCTGGGGGGGGGGCTGATTACGTAAGGGAATGTCTCCTTCACAGGTTGACCACCCAAACAGGGGAAAAAAGCTGTGCAATTGCTAAACACTTCTATTATATACCTCCCAAATTATAGAGGTGGTGACCACACTGGCAACACAAGCCAGATCAGTTTCATAATCAATGATTCTACTGTATTACAAGTCATTACTATAAAGTACAATGAAACAAGAACCTTAGCCCAAGGCGCCCAGCTGATAAACACTAACACAGCAAATACCGGCTGTAAGTAAGGTATGACATGCTGAAACTGTGAGATCAAGAGCAACAACTTTGAGAGCCAATAAACCAGCATTGTGACAAGTGACTATTAATCCGAAAAAATGAATGCTTATCACAAATACAATTAGACACACTCTGTCCAGATCTGTCGTTATCTCAACCCTTTGTGTCCTAAGTTGGGTGTCAGAAAGGACTGTCATAGTTTAAGCCCAGCCGTAACTAAGAACCATGCAGCCAGCTGCTAGCTCACTCCCCCTCCTTCCTCCCTCCCACTCCCAGAGGGATGGGGAAGAGAATCGAAAGAATGTAACTCCCATGGGTTGAGATAAGAATAGTCCAGTAACTAAGGTATAACACAACACCACTACTGCTATCACCAATAATAATAATGATAAGGGAAATAACAAGCGAAGAGAATACAACCGCTCACCATCCACCGAACAATAACCAGCCGGACCTGAGCAGTGATCTAACCCTTCTTGGTAACTGCCCCCAGTTTATATAGTGGGCATGACATGCTGTGGCATGGAATGCCTCTTTGGCTAGTTTGGGTCAGGTGTCCTGTCTCTGCTTCCTCCCGGCTTCCCCTCCACCCTGGCAGAGCATGAGGCTCAGAAAGTCCTTGGTCAGAGTAAACATTACTGAGCAGCAACTAAAAACATTGGTGTTATCAGCAGTGTTCCCAGGCCAAAACTCAAAAACACAGCACTGCATTAGCTGCTAAGAAAGAGAAAAAATGACTGCTACTGCTGAACCCAGGACATTACATAATCTTGAAGGTGATCACAGCTTGGAAACAGTGGCAGAAAAAGCACATTATAATTTGCAATGGGCTACTTTGTTTAAGCATTGACCAACCATGCAGTGAAATGTTATATGATACAAGTCATAGTGCACTCAATTAGAAACCAGTCAGAGAGAAAAAGTCTCAAATTCACAGGTGGATTGCCTGTGGCAGTACCTAAACTTTAGGCTTTTAGCCCTGCAAAAGAAAACACAGTCTCTAAGATTAGCCACACAGATTCCCCAGGAACAGAAGTGTGTCTCTAAATTATTCTGCAAAAATCAGGGTCATGTGGGGGAATATGACTAAATTTTCTAGTAGGAAATACAAGAGACAAGAGGGGCCCAAGCTCCTTATCATGACAGTATGGGACCCTTCAGATGCTATGGATTTTTCCAAGGTATGGAAATCTAGGTAACATTAATCTTTCTGGAAGACATGAAGATGTCAGTATTGGGATGCTCACACTTACTACTGAAGTAAAAATCCTGTCTTTGCTTGGAAGCACTCCATTCCATGATGCCTGTCTCTTACAGTGTAGCATCTGCCAGGCTATTAAGAGTTATGAAAATAAGCATGAATGTAAAGGTAGGGAGAAGAGAGAATAGGACATAGTCAGCCTCTGAAATGGATTCACTTTGAAGAAAATAACAGTAGATTTTTGGGGTTTCAGAGAGAAGAAGGCTGAGTATATTTCTGGGTCTCTTCCTGACTGTGAAGGAAGGGGCTGGGGCATATTTACATTAAACAGCTGTAGGATAGTTGGGGCTGTTCAGCCTGGAGAAGAGAAGGCTGCATGGAGACCTCCTAGTAGCCTTCCAATATCTGAAGGGGGCCTATAAGGATGCTGGGGAGGGACTCTTCATGAGGGACTGTAGTGAGAGGACAAGGGGTAACGGGTTCAAACTTAAACAGGGGAAGTTTAGATTGGATATGAGGAAGAAATTCTTTCCTGTAAGGGTGGTGAGGCACTGGAATGGGTTGCCCAGGGAAGTTGTGAATGCTCCATTGCTGACGGTGTTCAAGGCCGGGTTGGACAGGGCCTTTGGTGACATGGTTTAGTGTGAGGTGTCCCTGCCCTTGGCAGAGGGGTTGTAACTAGATGATCTTAAGGTCCTTTCCAACCCCAACTATTCTGTGATTCTATGATTCTATGATAAAGCACATAAGCAATTCTTGGTCTATGCAGATTAATTCCACTCTTAACATTGATCTCAAGGGCTCCAATATGTCTTGTACAAGACCTACTTCCCATGTGCCCCAGCTGAATAACCTTGACTCAGATTCCTGAAGAAACAGTTCAGTTATAAGAAGTATATGTGAGAACATCAACATAGTAGAGCCATGCAGGAATGATAGTAAAACTGCAGACAGAGGCAGGACTTTTAAGATTATGAATATTAGCAGTTCAAGAATAAAAGAGGAAAAGTATTCATATGGAAAGATACAAAAATATCTTTAGAGAAAAATACAGGAGCTAGGAAATCAGCAATATTAAAGGCCAGGCCACTCCAAAGAGCATCAAAGGCAACCTTTTCTATCTGAGTAGCATCTGCCTGGCCAGCCAAATGTCATTAGCTAACTCTTGGGAGTGGTAAGCATGTTAATGATTAACCCAGCAGTTAAGCACTAGGCAGTAAGTGGTTTCTACTAAGTTGTATATCCTACTTGCAGAATCTCTTTGTCTAAAGTAATTGTTGTCTGAACAAAGTGACACAGAAAAAGACTACACCACTTACAATTCCCAAAATGTGTCTGATTACGACAATATATGAGCATATACACATTTTTATGCAGTCTACCTTTAACCCACTTATGTATAAAAATGACTCGCATAACACATGACCTTTGATACTTTACAGTCAACTTATCTTAAATATTTTCTGCTAAGTAGAACACCTTTAGAAAAAAGGAATTTTACATTTGGTACTAGGATGGTTTAATTTCAAAAACAGATGTAATCTGCTTCAAAACCCTCCATAAAAAACAAAACAAAAAAAATTAGCAACTCATTCTTTCTGTCATCATCTGAAATGCAACACTATATATTACTGCAGCTTATGCAAAATCTGTCACATGATACACTACCTCACACATCCGAGGATTAATAACTTCAGCTTTTTGAGAAAAATGGGTTACTGAAAACCAAATATATATGAATCCAAAATAGACATAAACCAAGCACTCATCTCAGATTGGCTTTCTCAGATTTGAAGCAACTTTTTAGCTAGAAACAGAGCATTAGATACTACGATGGTTTTATATCAAGGTATCGTCCTGGGTTCAGCAGTAGCAGTCATTTTTCTCGTTAGCAGCTGGTACAGTGCTGTGTTTTTGACTTTCAACCTGGGAACAGTGCTGATAGCACCAATGTTTTTAGTTGCTGCTCAGTAATGTTTACTCTGACCAAGGACTTTCTGAGCCTCATGCTCTGCCAGGGAGGAGGGGAAGGCAGGAGGAAGCAGAGACAGGACACCTGACCCAAACTAGCCAAAGAGGTATTCCATACCACAGCACGTCATGCCCACTATATAAACTGGGGGCAGTTACCAAGAAGGGTTAGATCACTGCTCAGGTCCGGCTGGTTATTGTTCGGTGGATGGTGAACGGTTGTATTCTCTTCGCTTGTTATTTCCCTTATCATTATTATTATTGGTGATAGCAATAGTGGTGTTGTGTTATACCTTAGTTACTGGACTGTTCTTACCTCAGCCCGTGGGAGTTACATTCTTTCGATTCTTCTCCCCATCCCTCTAGGAGCTGGGGTGGAAGGAGGGGGAAGTGAGCTAGCGGCCGCTTGGCTCTGGGTTGCTGGGTGGGCTTAACCTATGACTGATATGGATACCAGTATACTTTGCAGATTTGTTTAAATTATGGTTTAAAGACAATAAAAAATTTGGAATTGGGTGTTTAAATTGTGCATAAATTCAACTTTTTAGATATATATATATATGTCTATATCTCCTTGGTTCATCTAGTCTTAATGACTACTCAGTGTCAAAAAATGGAGCAGAATCTAGCTAATCGGTTGGAGCTAGCATTGGTCAAAGATGGAAACTTAATGTGGCAGCTATCCATAATAAAGTAGAATTGCTATTATAAATATATATATTTTATATAAGTATATATATTTATATATTTTATTATATGACCATTTAATAGGAAAAAAAAAAAAAAGAAATCAGCAAGACCTGAATATATTGGTGGAAATAATTTCAAAGTAAAGTCCAGCTCAATAATGATAGAACTCTTACCTGGTGACAGATAAGAGATGTTTCTTAAGACGTCCCATAAATCAGCTATGAAATTCTTTGCATAAAACTGAATATAGTTTTGAAAAATAGCTGGACAGTCTCATGGAAAAGGTACTCATGAATAGATATAAACTGCAGGGACACCACTTCTTAATCAAAAGGATGTGCAGCTAAAAAAATGGCCAGGATTCTTCTGATGAAATATCTTTATATGCATCCTTTGTTCTAACACTTCTTGACCATCTGTTGCCAGCTATACTCAGAGACAGAGTAATAGGCAATGAACACCAGCGATTTCACACAGTGAACCTTGAAAGTGTAAATTTTTATCATCCCAAAATACCTTTTCTCAATATATCTCATATTATCTTCTGTTTCATATTCAGCTTGTGTCATGGGTTCAGCAGCAGCAGTCATTTTTCTCCTCCTTGGTAGCTGGTGTAGCGCTGTGTGTTTTGATTTTGGGCCTGGGAACAGCGCTGATAACACCAGTGTTTCGGTTACTGCTTAGTGATGTTTTGGTCTGGCCAAGGACTTTCTGAGTTTCATGCTCTGCCAGGGAGGAGGGGAGCCGGGAGGAAGCAGAGACAGGACACCTGACCCAAACTGACCAAAGAGGTTATTCCATACCACAGCACGTCATGCCCAAGATGGAGGACGGAGAGGAGAGACCCAGAAGGGTGGGGGGTGCACTGCGTGGTCGGGCTTGGTATTAGGTGGTGAGAATTGTATTCTTTCCTTGTATTTGCCTTGTCATTATTATTATTGGTGGTAGCAGTAGTGATTTGTGTTATACTTTAGTTACTAAACTGTTCTTATCTCAACCGGTGGGAGTTGCATTCTTTTCTATTCTCCTTCCCATCCCTTCGGGAGTAGGGGGCAAGAAAGAGGGGGGAGTGATTGAGAGAGAGTCTGCGTGAGTTAGGCTTAAACCACAACAGCTTGTTAAGAGGTTAGGGATAGCGAATCTGCGTTATGCATTTGACCAGTACCTACCATATTCAACATTTAAGCTCACAAGTTCAGTCCCACAGTGCCAATAATGTATAATATTAGGTCATCTTCAAATTCTTTGTCTTCTTGCAGAACTAGGTATTACATATAGATGAAGGTGAAGCCAGAGCTGTTTGAATTGATATCAATCCAAAACAAATATAGGAGGAAAAGCAAGACATAGAACTGATCCAAAATACATCTGAGTATATATATATATCTCAAGGGAATGAAACAGTGTAGTCTGTAATATGGATAGCATCATTCTTCATTGAAGGGCAATACAAACCATCTGAACAACATCCTCACAAGAGAAATCTATTCAAGATGTGTATCTGAGGAAAAAAAAAGTTTTCCTCCAACATGAAAACCATAATCAGGCTATGAAATATGCAATATCCATGCCCTGTAGATTATGCTTATTCAGGATTATAGAGAGCTATATTAATCAAAAAAGACATCTTTTTAATCAGCAACTTAGATAATGCGTATCCCAGTGGGTCAGACTGATAACTGAAAAATCTGAGAATGGTGTGGTAATAACACATGACATGCATATACGTAGAGAAAAAGAAAAAGTTCTATCATCAGGCAAAAATAATTTAAAATATTTTTTTTTCCTTTTTCTTAACAAAACAACTGACAAAAAATACTGTCACTGAAAATCAAATAGAAACTCTGGGAATGTATTTACACTGAATCTCCATTGAGGAAATGGAGTGTTCCTGCAAAAATTTAGATCCTCCTTGCCATGATTATCTGACTAGAACAATGTGATGTAGCAGAAGCAAATATTAAAATCCAGTCACTGCATCCCGATTTCTGAAGAGACAAGTCTGATTGCTATATTTATAAAAGAGACTGAAAAAGATTTTCAAATAATCCAGACAAACCTTTCTATTTTCCCTGATGCCTGTAAAATAGCAAAACTGATCTATTTTGTTGAGAAAATTGTAAATCTATGTGCAGAATGGTAATTCATATAGAATGTCCTTCATGTAGAATGTTACAAGGCATTGAATAGGAAAACAAAGAGATTTCTGAAACACTGAATTATTGGAGTCACAGCAAGTTTGGGTATAATAGAATAGTGGAGGATAACAATGTCTCAGTATCAGTTCAGCATATGCCAGATCCAATAACCTAACTTTACATGTAATTATTTTTATCTACTGCAAACTCAGATAGGCTGCTTCCTCAGCTCTTGTCCCTGAGAGAGATAAGTTATGGGTAAAGGCAAATATACGTGCAAACTAAGAGGTCTAATTCATGTCTCACATTAAGTAGTATTCTGATGTTTGTAGACTCACAGAATGGTTTGCGTTGGAAGAGATCTTAAAGATCATCTAGTTCCAACCCCCTGCCATGTGTAGGGACACCTTCCACTAGACCTTATTGCTCAAAGCTCCATCCAACCTGGCCTTGAACACATCCAGGGGTGGGGCAGCCACAGCTTCTCTGGGCAACCTGTGCCACTGTCTCACCACCCTCATAGTGAAGAATATTTTCGTAATATCTGAGTTAAATCTCCTGCCTGTCAGCTTGAAGCCATTCCCCCTTGTCCTCTCACTACTAGCCCTTGCAAAATGTTTCTCTCCAGATTTCTTGTAGGCCGCCTTAGCTATTAGAAGACTGTTATAAGGTCTCCCCAGAGCTTTCTCTTCTCCAGGCTGAACAAGCCCAACTCTCTCAGCCTGTCTTCACAGAAGACATGCTCCCGCCCTCCGAGCATCTTTGTGGCCCTCCTCTGGACTTGCTCCAGCATGTCCATATCCTTCTTATTATGGAGGCCACAAAGCTAAACACAGTATTCCACGCAGGGTCTCATGAGAGTGGAATAGAGGGGGAGAATCACCTCCCTCAACCTGCTGGACATGCTCTTTTTGATGCAGCCCAGCACATGGTTTAGCTTTCTTGGCCACAAGCACTGCTGGGTCATATTGAGCATTTTGTCAACCAACATCACCAAGTCCTTTTTCTCAGGTCTGCTCTCAGTCTAGTCTCTGACCAGCCTGCAGTTGTGTCTGGGATAGCTCCAACCCAAGTACATAACCTTGCACTTGGTCTTGTTGAACTTCATGAAGTTTACGCCTTTCAAGTGTGTCAAGGTCTCTCTGGATGGTATCCCTTCCCTTCAGTGTGTTGACTGCACTACACAGCTTAGTGTCATTGGCAAACTTGCTGAGGGTCCACTCAACCCCACTGTCCATGTCGGTAACAAAGATGTTAAACATCGACAGTTCCAATACAATCCTCTGAAGAACACTGCTCTTCATTGATCTCCACTTGGACATCAAGCTATTGATCACAGCTCTGAGTACAATCATCCAGCCAATTGCTTGTGCACTGAGTGGTTTATTCATCAACTCCATGCCTCTTCTGTTTTGAGACAAGGATATTGTGTGGCAGTGTCAAACACTTTGCACAAGTTCAGTTGGTCACTCTTCCCTTATCCACCAATGCTGTGATCTCATAATAGAAGGGCACTGAATTTCTTAGACGTGATTTAAACAGGGAAGCACGGTGAATTTGAACTGTACAGACAATTGAGATAAAAATCACAGTAAAGCAAAATAGAAAAGTTTTAAAAAATATTTATTTTTGCAATTATATCACAAATCTGAGGAACAGTATGGAAATAAGTATGGGCTACATATATGAACATCAAAAATAGGATGCTGCTATTTTTGTGGTTTATACAATGAAAATACATGTCTAGTCAGCCCAACAGAAAGAATTTTTGTGATTAAAATTAAATTACATTCTGCAAATGTAAGTCTGAATGTTATAGATGATGCATGCTATGAACAGGACAAATAGCTGGTTGCGATCTATTGTCAGCATAATTCTCTGTTACAGCAATAGATTCATAGATTTCCCATCAAGAAAGGGTCATGTAGTTTAACCTTCTGTAAAGGAGAGAACTTTTCTAAATTAATTCTTGTTTGAACTAGAACAAGTCTTCTGGAAAAATAAAATATAATCTTGTCTCAATTTAAAAAAATCTGAATGATGATGAATCTACCACTCCTCCTGGTAATGTGTTCCAAAGGTTAATATCTTCACTATTAAAAAAAACCCCTATGTTATTTTTTTCCTCTCCTGATTATATCTGTATTCTGCTTTCTGCTTAGACATGCTGGCACACTGGCATCTCTTACCTCCTTGTAACTACTTATAGGCTGTAATGAGGTTGGCTTTTAACCTCCTTCTTGTTAAGTTAAAGAGGCAGAGTTTCTGGAGTCTTCAACAGTGTGACTTTTTAGTTAATCTTTTAATCATTCCTGCAACTCAGCAATGAACAAAATTTCATTGATTTTCTTGAACAGAGGCATCAGATACGAACAGAAACTGTGGAAGTCATTGGCTCAGTGACAAATGCACAGACTATGCTTATACTGCTAAAGCCGTGCTGCCTGCGAGTGATTCCAGGCCTCCCAGCCAAGAGTCGCAGAAGGTCTTGTGTCTGTATTAGTGATGAACCCTTCCGCATACACTGCTCTTACGCGGGACTGTATTTGACAAAAATATCTTCTAGATTCTCTGTCATCTACCCTTGGCCCCAGGGCAAAGCTGCGGCACTTGAAAATGACGGTTGTTTGACAGGCTTGAAAAACTGGTATTTTTGTATCATAACATTAAATATTTGGTTTGTAGCTATAATATTTAGTTATATAGCATAACAGTAAGTTTCCCTCTTTATGAACAAAATGGACTTGAAGAATCAGGATCTGCCTCATAGATTACAGGGAGGTGAAAGAAGCAAAATGTTGTGCAGTTTCATTCTTTTTCCCTATATAGAGCAAAGAAATGAGAGGTTTACATCTAGATTTTATCTAAAAGCAACCAGTTGTTTTTCTTCAAAAAGAGTCCAGGAATGAACTAAATTACATATAGAGTGAATCAGGGAATCAGACCCTAAGGAACAAAACATATGTTCAATCTACTCACATCCCTGCCAGATCTTGCATGTAAAAAAAACTGTGTTGGTCTATTTGCCTAGAGAGACTCTCCACTAGAAGCTTAAAATATCTATCGCTTCCCAAACTACCATCTCTTATACTGTCGGTATACCCTAGAGAGCAGTTTACAGTCTTGTACTGGGAAAACTGTTGCTTTCTGTTAAATCCTATAGCCATTTTTCTGATAGGAAAATTGGCCTAGAACATCTTCCAGCTGTTGTTAATTAGATGGGCCTACAGAGGTGGCCTCTTTTGTTTTAGAGTAAGTTAAAATAGAAGAGCAGCTGTGTGATAGTTTTGCTCATTTTTCTCAATAATGGACACAATTGTTATTTATGAGCTGCAAACTACCTACCTCATTCAGATTTCATAGTCTGAAGGTTTCCTGTTCAAAGGTAGAACATGTTAAAAGCGCAATATGTAATAACAACAATTATTTAACCTTTATCACAGAAGGTCTAGATGTATTTAATTGTCATTTGGCAAAATATTTTCAGCCTTCTAAGAAGTTAAGCCATGTTATTGGGTTTTCTGATTAGTCAACAGGTACACAAGGCTAAAAAGTCTATTGCAGTTCATTGGGGTATCAAAGCCAATAGTAAGTCTTAGATATTATATATAAGACTGACCTCTGAATACAGATGTTTTTCAGAGGAAAATGGAAAGTTTAAGCACATACAAAGGGCAGTGTAGGTATCAGACCCTTAAAGTAAAATTCACAGCACTTTACATACTTAAGGGCCTTGTCTACTGCATTATGCTACCACTGTCCTGGAGTCCATGCCCAAGGTAACTTAAATTATTCTGATCCACAAAATTCAAGACAGGAGAAACTTTGGAATTTTCTGAAGTACACCTTCAATATCCCAGAAAATGTATCTTATAGAATCATAGAATAGCTAGGGTTGGAAAGGACCTTAAGATCATCTAGTTCTAACCCCCTTGCCAGGGCCAGAGACTTATTTGACTATAATAAATTTTCTATACTTTATATACAATCATGCTTGTAATAATGACTGATGTGAAAACTCTCTTGAAGGGTAGGGAACAGGTGCATTTTCTGTTTGCAAAAACATCAGCCTCTTTAATTTTGTTTTCATTAGATATTTGTAAAGGACAAGTTATTTTTTATTTCAAGGCTGTTTTTAAAACACTTTCTGACTTTCTGTTCCAGTTGAGATCTATTCATTTCACCATTAAACAAAGCAATGTGACTGACACAACCTGATGTGACACTTCACAGGGAAACTCATTGCTCAGGAAATATAAAATGACAAGAGCTCTGTCACTTTGGTGCAAGTATATTCTCTTTGCAACAGAAATGAAAAAATTAGAATAGCATATACTGTTATCCTGCCCCTGTAATGATAAAAAAACCACACACAAAAAATTAGGTACTTGTTTACTAGTTTTATGGCAGTAAAATATTCTAGCCACTTGAGGACTGAAGCATACGGAGTTTTTTGTCAACATATATGACAACAGCTGAAGTATATGTCAAGGATGCTGTAACCCAACTCTGCTAGCAAGGGGTCAGAAAGTTGTCTTTCCCTCAACTTCATAGAAAACAGGGGTAATTACTTGATGAGTCTTCTACTCACCCCCTACCTCATAAACACAGGAGAGAAGTATTCAGAAGATGTCTTGACTCTCAAGCAAAGACATAAATGACTCCAATCTGTCCCTACCACAGCTGCAGGAATTTGGGTTGCAAGAACTCCAGTAAGTATTAATGCTAAAGAAAATAACATCATTATTTTGCATATATGGAATAAAATTGTCTTCAGCATGACTGTCTGTCTTCTAAGATGAAGATTTTTTTCCTTCTGTGGGAGATACTGTGTATTTCCTCAGCTGGTCAACAATGCAAATGTATGTCTGAGGTTTGGTTTTGGTTACAGACACATTACAGATATCTGCTTGTTCACTTTTAAATTTGATATTCATCACTTTAGTATGACTTGCCACATCAGCCAGTTTACTACTATTTTTTAATTTTCTTCAGTGAAATAACTGGGCTACCAGTTTTAGTGACTTTTGCATTATCAAAAGATTAGGTTTATTCCCTGTAAGTTATTTTTGTTATTTGAAGGCAACACAGGCCCAAAAAGTTAGACATGGCAAATCCAATTACTATTATCCAAGTTAGATGCAATTTTTGTTTTTCACCCTGTTTGCATTTTCCAGCTTGTACCTTCAAACCCTCTTTCCATTTGTAGTCTGCCTGTGCCTTGCCACAGATGGAAATGTGAAACTGTGATACTGTTAAATTCTCACAAAATGATGCATGAGAAGAATTTACGTACTGGAGAAGGGAAATATTTCACCCTATATTTCAGATTATTGGATAATGAAAGGTGATAAAGAGCAGAAATAGCATATTTTTGATGAAATCAGTTTAATAGGTTGCCTTCCATTACACTTACTAATAATCATCTACTGTGATCTGTTTTATTTGCCTTAAGGCTTGAAAATTAATGTTTTGAAGTATTTTCCTCTTTCTCATATTCAATTCACCATTTTTTGTAATTTTATATATCTTTAGCATTTTTTTCCAATATTTTAATGTTCTTTCTTGTTTCAAACACTTGGCTAGGAAGTATTGATGTTTCAGAGCATTATCTGTCTGCCCTCCTACTCTGATGAAAATATGTCGAAAGGCAGCTCCTATACTCATATGATAAGAAAGAGATATTTCCATCTAATTTTTTATTCTTGCTTTTCTTTTCTTGCATTTCTTTGCTGGATACATTATGTCCTTTGATGTGATTTAGTAAAAGCTCTCTCCATTACATCAACATATTTTTTAAGGGCTATGTGCTATATACATATACCTATAGACGAAGGTTGCACACAGATTCATAATTTCACAGTATTATCTATTATGGATGCTTTATTGCTTACTTGACCTTATGAGGGGCTGATCAGGAGCCTCACAACAGAAAAATATAAATGCCATACCCAAATGTTCCACCTGGACTCTAAGTTAGCATATATAAAATCCTATCTGAAACGATCTTTTCTTCCTCAGCCTTATCCCTCTGTTAAAACATGTCTCCCCACTAGAAGCATCCATTCCTTAATTTATTTATTTTTTTTTTAGACAGAAAACTCAGCTCTGCTTGGTAATACTATAAAATAGTTTAAGATAAATCTACTCACTGTTTTGGCAGAGTGAGGTCTTCCCCGCAAACTTCTAAGCTTAGAAGTAAATTTAGCCAGTCACATATTGGTCTGTAGAATCAATGTCTTTCACTTTAAAGACTGTCTAAAACTTTGCTACCTAACAAAAGCTCTTGTTTTACATCCTAGGGTCAGTTTTCCTTGTTTGTACTATTCCTCGTGTTGTGCTTGACATCCCGTGCACACTGTCTTCCGTTTACTGAGCACATCCATTTGCTTTGAAGGATGATGAAGTGTTTCCTGCCCTCCAGAGATTTCTCCTGGTTAATTGATACAAATACTAATCAATGCTCCCTCCTGCTTGGCAACATATTTCTTTGATAAGACCCACAAAATACACCATCCACCCTACCAAGGAATGCAGAGTGATGTACAAGGCACTATGTCCATATTTAGACCAACCTTTTGTAACTCCTTGGCTAACTTCTGCTCCTTGAGCCCACCTAGCTTCAGGCACTTGCTGTCACAACACAATGCCATGGGGCTGAAAGAAATGTCTCATCCTCCCTGATGGTGCCAGATGCCTGTACATGGCAATACATGGCTCTTGCATGCAGATCCAGGAGCTGCATAGACCCAGCCAGAGGGAAACAACTAGCACTGGGTGTGATCTGCAAATGCCTCCTCTGCTTCAGCAGCTTAGTCAGGACCCACTCCATCCTAGTCACTGTGCAAAAGCTTTTCTTATGATAAGCACAGTGCTTAGTGAATGAAAGTGGTGGGGTTTTATGCAGCACCTTAAAGGTTAGTACATATTCCAAGTGTTTTAAGTACAAAGCAATAAGGTAACACCAGAAGGAGCAAGTCACCGTTCCACCTGTTGAAATGAGGATACTGATGCTTCACAGCACAGGGGGAGAGTGAGCCAGAGGAACCTACAATTTGCTAGTTGACAAGGACACTGGTATTGTTATAAAAGGATCAGTTATAGGCTATATACTGTTGCCTACTGCATATCCAATCTCCATACTCCAGGTGAAGCATTTTAATTATGGCAAAATTATTTTGAAAAGTGGACTGAAAATTCTGTAACTGCTGTTCCTGAAAACCTTTCTGAGATCAGACTCTGTATATCTATGGGAGCTATGTGCATAATGCAATTCTCATGCTCCTCATAGGGAAATTGCCAAACACATTCATCTGAGAGAAAAAATATGTTCATTGTCTACCAAAGTTCTTGCTACAATAGCATAAATAGGGTGATGTCTGTAATATTTTTCTAGTTTGTATATCACAGTAAATCTGATCTTTGAGAGAACCTATAGTTCTGTAAGATTTCTGTTGCAAATTAGCCACTTAAATTGACCTAATCTTACCTACAATACAGAGGAACCTGGTAATTAACCCTATGAAGATACAAACAACACAAAGATGGAAGAAAATTTCATAAACCATGTTCAATTGTTTCTAGCCCTGTGGAGGTAAGCTTGATGTTGCTTTGTCTCTTTGTAACATATACAGGTGGCAAGGGAGCCCTACAGTGGCAGGAAAAGCTTCTCCTTCCCTTGGCACTTCAATGTATAAAGTGAATAGAACAGATTACTATTAGTCACCTATAGTATGATTGACTTGTGACTGTGTGACATATCAGCAGCTACAGGACATGTTAAATTAACTCTATATCTGCCCTGGTGAATTTAAAATTAGATGTGATCTGATATTAAAGGCTGACGTATGCAAATTCAGTTCTTTTGGAATTCCTTATTGTTTGTATCAGAATCATCTTTCTTTTGTTCTCCTCTCTATTCCTGTACTCCCATCAGTCACTCAAAGCACTATGCAAAACTAATTATTCCAGTGTTCAGAGGCTTTTTCATGTCCACCTGGGACAGCCAACATTCATTTCCATTTTGCTCTGCTTCTTGCACCCTTCCCGCTCCATTGCGTAGTTTGCATCGCTTCTTGGGTTAAATAAGAGTCCGTGTTACAAGTCAGTTTTCCTCTCTTCTGTGTCTGTCTGCCTGGTCAATAGGAATTATAAACACCTTTTGAATTCATAATCAGTACACTGTGTTAGGCAAATATAGCCTAATTCCCTCCCCCATTCCCTGCAAGTGAGAAAATTGAATCTGCTAATTGAATATCCTATTTCCCTGCAGAGGTTTATAATAGCTTAGAAAACAAGAAGGCAAATGGATAACTGTCGACTTTTTTCCACAAGTGGGAATGGCTTGCCCTGAGGTGGATAATAGAGTTGCTATCCCTATCTGTTTGCCTTCTGAAATAGCTCTAGAACTTCTACTGTTAAGGTAAACAGAATTTAGTTCATGAGTTTAGGGATTAGAAAAGTGGAGTTTCTAAGGCCAAACTGGTGCAACAATGCCAGTTTTGCCCTTTGGTTGATTTCAAAATCCTCAGCCATAAACTTATTGGCAGATCTTAGTCTGTTTCATGGGCAGCTCTGTCAGCAGAAGAAGAGAAAGGAAAAGACAGGGATGAGTTGAAATCTGGTCAGTCTTCAGAAAACCAGCTATCATTCTTGTGAGGGAAGCTCTAGTTTCCCTCATGGACACTACTGGAAGCCAGGAGATCACACTGTACTTCAGGGCCAGTGTGGCTTTGAGACATATAACCTTTAAGATGTTCAGGAGCTCTGACCTTGAGAATACCCCAATTTCTAATTATAATTAATTGCTTTCGAAATACTCTTCTCTTTTTTACTTGATGCAAGTTGCTTTGGTACAGGTGACTGCATGGAGCTTTGTTACTCAGTTATGATGAGGGTCTCAATGTATATTAGTACACACAAAACAATAAAGTTACCAGCCTTTGTTAATTTTGCTTATGTCTAGTTACACTTTGACTATATTTTAAGAAAAAAACACAAACGTTTTCTTTATTTTCTTCTTACTGAATTTTGTGAATTGTATTTATTTTAAAAAGAGAACATATAAAGTTTCCACTTCTTATGCTTCTTAATTCTTTGGATGCTACCTTTTACCCATTTCATAAGGCACTAAAATATTTGTTCTTATCAGAAGGTTAGAATGCAATAGATCCCATGGTTCTTCAAATCTTTTTTGCCAGCTCACATTTTGAAGGATAGCCCTAATGAGACTTTTACTTTGAAAATTAATAGCTCCAGAACAAATGCAAAAGGTGATAAAAAATACAGACAAGCAATAAAAATAATAAATACACAGGGATGTACTGGTAAATTAGCAGAGTAAATATGTGCAGAGTCAGTTTCAAAGTACACAGAGATGTTTGCAGCAATTTCAGTAAAAGTTTTGAATATTTTATTTTATACAGGGAACTGAGATTGTAACATTTTCTGAGATATAGCTTAGAGTATTTGGAATGTGTGTTCCTAACTATGGCTTTCATTTCACCACAGTAGCTAACCACCACATTCTAGCAGATATTTAGTTCATATGAGCAGATACTTAGTTCATATGAGATAATATACTGTAAGTCACTATTAATTTCATTATAGTAATTGACTAACAATTTATTTTAATAATTTTTAAGTATATTTATGCCCATTGAATCAGGAAGCAAGATAACATATAAAAAATTGCTTCTTAGTTGAAGTTTTAATTTTGATGAAAAGGAGACTTTTTAACCTGCAAATGAGATGTTTCATTGTTCACAGGAGAGAGTAAAAAAAAAGTATTTTTTGTTACTGACCTCAATTTTTTATAAAAAAAATTGCTTGCATGCTTTTTTGTTGAATGTCTTATGAGGAAATAGTCTATACAGTCAGCTAGAAACATGATTGCATATGATCTGTATCTGGAAAACCAGTGACATTGTCACTGGCTCATTGTCCTGGGTGATTAGGTGTAGTCTCTGACCAGGGAAATAAACAAAGGGGGGAATAACCTGAAGGCTCCAGCCCTAAAGCCTCTCCTCTTCCCTGCGTGTCAGCAGCAAAGACATTCTCCAGCATCAAAGGTCGCTGTTATTAAAGGGAAAACCAGATAGATCTGAAAAGGTGAACAGAATATGGAAGACAACTGTGAAACTAGAGTTGTCTTAATGGCACAAAGGGGCTAAAGTTTGCTTTCCTCCCTTAAATTCTCTGCATGATAATTACTGTTTCCTGGATCTTGCTGCACTAATATCTGTTGTACTGCTAAGTGTGGAGCCAAAATACCTCAGATGTGAAATATTGAAGGATGAGAGCTTGGAGGAGTTCATTAAATTACCTCCCAGTTCATCATCTGCTCTACAGCTCCATAAGGCAGTTTAGTTTCTTTGACAGTCTGACCTTTCTGTTTAAATAGGTTGGTTTGCCACAGAGATGGTCTTCTGGGGCTTTTGAAGTCAGAGATATTCTGTGCTTAGTAAGATACTTTAAAACTTCCTTTTTGTACTCATTCAGATTACTTTTAGCTGTCATTCACCTCTTGCACTCATCCCTGGTTGTCCAACCTTGCTGATTTCTTTCTTGATTTTGTAATGCATTTCATTCCCAGATAACTTCCAGAAGAAAAGACTCCAGATTTTTCTTCTTTTTCCAGAAGAAAAATCAGGATGAGGCGTGGAAAAGTGCAATGCCTTTAGGTAGTGTCTCCTTTTTACTTCTTTCCCCATTTCTCAAAGAATTAGTAAAGATGTGAATACCCTCACTGCCCTGCCAATAGACTGCTTAGTAATTTCTCCAGTATCTTTCCTGGAAGGATAATTTACTCTTTCTAAACTCAAGGATAAGATCTTACATTTAAGAACTGGTATGCAATTTTCTGCAGGTGCTACTCTATATCTGGTTTCTGACAGATAAACATATATACATGTGTATAACTTTTTTTTTTTTTTGAGGTTCTATCTAATAGTAGAAATACAGAACTGATCATTGGGGGATATATATATGGTTTTGTTTGCTTGAACTCGATAATGCCTTTGTTCTATGCTGCATCTTTAAAACAAGCTCACAGGAAAGGCAGGGAGTAAAAAACTGTTTGCAAAATAAGCAGTACATACCATCGTACAGCACATACCAAAGAAGAGCAACATTATCAAATTAATTGTTTATGTTACTAAATTAATTAATTTTTGTTGTTAATAAACAGCAAAATGTTGGCCATGTCATTCCTAACTGCATCAAGTGTCAGAAATAACTACTCCAATCACATCTAGAAATAATTAATGAGAAAACTGTAGTAAATTAACATAAAAAATAACATTATAATTACAGGAATGATACATACAATTGCTGAGAAGCAATCATCATTAAGAAGGGAGCTATGTTACTGCATTCGTATTTATGTA
The DNA here is from genome assembly GCA_028858755.1 of Ara ararauna. Taxonomy (NCBI): domain Eukaryota; kingdom Metazoa; phylum Chordata; class Aves; order Psittaciformes; family Psittacidae; genus Ara; species Ara ararauna. Next base: position 146,929,030 of record CM054376.1, read on the forward strand.
ATTCACAGTTGTACTACTCACTGAAAGTTATCCCAAAACAAGTGGCAGCAAACCGGTATTAGCAAATATCAAATCAGTATTTTCAGGATACTGGGTAATCAAAGCAGAGTTGGATTTTACTTTTTTTTTCTTAGCGAATGGTTAATTTGCTCCCAAATCTTCCATTAAACGCATAGTTTTGTTTGCCCCTATGTCCATGATTCTCATCCAGCATTTTAGAAGGCAGAGCACTCACTCTGAATAAACAAGGGTTAAATTTTTAATTGGTACTTGAATCCTCCTTACTCACCTCATCCAAATGCATCTCACCATGTCTTGCTCTTTTACTGTGGAAGGGTTGGGTAAGTGGCTCTAATAATTTCTGTTGGATTTATGAACACTTTGCTTTTCTGCTCTATGTAAATAATTTAAATGTATATACTGGAACTCAGTTCTTCTGCTTTTGTGTTCTAATCTCTGGGATAATCCAGTGGTCATGTGAGACTTCCCACACATATCTAATCTGAATTTTTCAAAAATTTTTTTCTGCTCTTCTAAAAGGAAGGACAGTTAAGCCATTTATCTGAAGTGAAGGATCTAAGTTCAAATCTCTTCCTCTTCTACTGCAGGGGAGGGAGCAGAATCTATCTTTTCTTGCATTCGCTACATTCTAGTAAGCTGAGTGGAATATTGAGACACAATACCCTTAATTATCTCCTTTTGGAGTTTTGCCAGTCTATGGGAAATACTTAAACAGTCATTCTGATTTCTTTGGAAAGCTGGGCAATATTTCAGTGAAATCCTCATTTCTCATCACTCAACAATGTATTTTATTTACCCAGGGGAAAAAAAAAACAGTGCACAAAAGAATTCTAACTACATTACAGTGCATTATTAACTTATGTTCCTTCAATTTTCAATCAGTTCTATAGTTATGTTGCAATTGTTATGCTTTCAAGAAACTAACTACAACAAACCATACTGGAATTCAGTAAGGGCAAACACAGGATCAATTGTAGGCTGTTTACTTCTATCTGTAATGAGGCTCTAGGCATTTAAAGGAGTCCATGCCAAAAGCTGTAGAAGCATGATTAGGTTTTCAGTTCATTCTGTATTTTATTTTTTAATTCAAATGTCGTCCACATTTTCCATTCGTCATGAAAGAGTTAGGATTAAGAAGAAATAAAGTATTTCCTTCCATGAAAATGCAACAGAATTCTGCGTATTCCATATATAACACAGTTTTCCTATGGTCGACTGAATTGTCATATAGGAGAACCTACAAAAAATATAAAATAAATGAAATGTGGACAAAGACTGCAAGATTGACATTGATGGAATTGAAAATGTGCTTTCCCACTATGAGAAGAAATCAAAATATGCTTTCAGTAATATTCATGGATAATATAATGCTGGTGTTCCTTAATTAAATCACATATAAATAAACCACTGTGCTGTGCTGCCTTGCTTTGTCCACAATTTGAAATTATTTTATGGTTTCTATTGTTACAATAGTAGTCTCACATTCTTACATAATAGTTAAAAATAAATGTTACAGGACCTATTGATTTTGTCCAACTTTCAATTCTTGCTTTAGCTAAGGAGCCAGCCAGGCTCCCTGTACTGGAAAGATAAACATTCCCTCACAGAGCAGATCAGAGCACCTCAGGATCCTCTGAACCACTCTCTGGAGGAACTTACCCTAACCTGTTGATTATAAAGGCAACCAGCAGAGTCTGCTTAGGCAACTGGATAATTTGAATGGCCAAAATGGAGTGGTATAAATGCTTATCCCCGTTTCAACACCCAGCATGAGCACACTGGCTTTGAGCAGCAATGAATATTAAGTAACCTATTGAAATAGCCCTGAGTTCCTAGTGTCTGCTTTTTCCTTGTTTGTCACTTCTTTTTTCTCGTACTTTGCTAGAGGTGTAGAACAAGATTTTAAAAGTTATTTAGGTGGCTATGTGGCAAACTGACATCTAATGGGATTTTCGAAGTGCTTAAGTGCTGTTGGGGTTAGGTACAAAATAGATCTTCAAAGGAATCTGGGAACAGAATTTTCCTTTAGACCAGGGAAAATCAGAATTTTTGTAAACCCCATGTATCATCCCTCTGCTCTTTAATACCTAAACATCTCTACAAGTCTGCCCTAGAGCCCTCTGCAAGGATTCTCCTTCACACTGCCATACTGATGTTTTCCACAGATTTAGCCAGAAAACTCCAGAGGTATGTAAACTCCCCAAGATTATTTTTAAGTTCAGAGATGTATTTTCTGTCATTGCTGTTGCAGCATGCTCTGTTTTGTTATGCATTTGAGCAGCAGGATTAGAGTGAGACAGAAAAAGGGGACATCAAAAGGGACCACGGGGGCTTGTTCCTCCTCAGTATGAACACAAAGTAGAGCTGGGTACACGTCAGATAACAGAAGTAGATCAAAACCCCATGCATAAAATGTAAAGCTGGAGCTTACGTTTTGACTTTTCCAGGGCATTGCACTAGAACAAAAGTCAGTCTTAGTTTTGGGGTTTAGTTGTTGGGGTTTTTTTTCAAGCCAAATAGGTACAGCAGATCAAGTACCTCCTTTCGTCTTCCAAAGTTGGCATTTCTGCTTGCATTTTCTACCATAAAAGACTCTTTGGGTAATTATTCCTGTTTAGTCAAGGATGTAATAATGAGCAATGTGATAAAATATAAGCTGCTAGGCAGCAGAAATCCAGCTCTACAGCAAAGCCTGTCAGTTATGCTGGTTTGAAACTGTAGCTAGTTGGGTTTGAGTCTGGAATAATAGGAAAGTCCACAACACTTTTTCTGGAGTCTTTCCTGTCTCTTTGAAGAACTTGAGAAGGGTATCTTTTGTAAATAGATGCACCCACCTACTCACACTACATTGTTTCTGACATTGCTCATCCTGTTGCAGTAGCTATGTGGCATTTTTTTTTCAATTAGCTTTGCAAAGGACAATCTGTCATCTCTCCTGTGGAGCAAGCTTGAGAGTTTGGGCCTAATTTCTGTGTAGGAAAACAAATGACTGTAGTAAATCCCCAGATATAAATTGTCTTTCCTACAAGATTTAAGCCTTCATTATGTCTAAGGACTCCAGGTTACACAGCCTTGGTTTTCTTGCTAAACTGCTTACTGTTGCTTGTATATGGCCCAAAATATTGCTGGCAGGCCAACATATTTCATTTACCTTCTTAGGAGAAGAGCCACTTCTGGATGCTTTACTAGTGACACTGCAGACCAGTCAGTCTCACCTCTGTGCCTGGCAGAATCTTGGAGCAGATTCTCCTGGAAGGCATGCTGCGGCACATGAAAAACAACAAGGTGGCTGGTGACAGCCAGCATGGCTTCAGTAAAGGGAAATCCTGCCTGACCAGTTTGCTGGCCTTCTATGATGGGGCTACGGAATTGATGGACAGGGGCAGAGCAGTTGGCGTAATCCACCTGGACTTGTACAAAGTATTCGACACTGTCCCGCATGCCATCCTTGTCTCTAAATTGGAGAGACATCAATTTGATAGGTGGACCAAACAGTCGATAAAGAACTGGCTGGATGGCCACACGCAAAGACTTGTGCTCAATGGCTCAACGTGCAGCTGGAGACCAGTAACGAGTGGTGTCCCTCAGGGATCAGTGTTGGGACTGGTCTTGTTCAACATCTTTGTCATGACATGAACAGTGGGATTGAGTGCACCCTCCGCAAGTTTGCCGATGACACCAAGCTGTGTGATTCGGTTGATACTCTGAAGGGAAGGAATGCCATGCAGAGGGACCTTGACACGCTTGTGAGGTGGGCTGATGCCAACATGATGAAGTTTAACCATGCCATGTGCAGGATCCTACACCTAGGTCGGAGCAATCCCAGGCGCAGCTCCAGGTTGGGCAGAGAAGAGATTCACAGCAGCCCTGCGGAGAAGGACTTGGGGGTGTTGGTCAATGAGAAACTAAACATGAGCTGGCAGTGTGTGCTTGCAGCCCAGAAAGCCAACCGTATCCTGGACTGCATCAAAAGGATCGTGACCAGTAGGTTGAAGGAGGTGATCCTGCCCCTCTCTTGGGAGACCTCGCTTGGAGTACTGTGTGCAGGTCTGATGTCCTCAACATAAAAAGGACATGGAACTGTTGGAACAAGTCCAAAGGAGGGCCACAAGGATGATCAGGGGACTAGAGCACCTCCCGTATGAAGATAGGCTGAGAAAGTTGGGGCTGTTCATCCTGGAGAAGAGAAGGCTGCGTGGAGACCTCATAGCAGCCTTCCAGTACCTGAAGGGGGCCTATAAGGATGCTGGGGATGGACTTTCATTAGGGACTGTAGTGATAGGAAAGGGATAATGTGTTAAAACTTAAACAGGGGAAGTTTAAATTAGATATAAGGAAGAAGTTCTTTACTTTGAGGGTGGTGAGGCATTGGAATGGGTTGCCCAAAGAAGTGGTAAATGCTCCATCCCTGGTGGTGTTCAAGGCTGGACTGGACAGAGCCTTGGGTGACATGGTCTAGTGTGAGGTCTCCCAGGACATGGCAGGGGTGTTGGAACTTGATGATCTTAAGGTCCTTTCCAACCCCAACTATTCTATGATTCTATGACATATATCTTCTGGTTGAGCATCACTGAGAATACTTGCTCACAAAAGAAATTGACGTGCTTTTCAATAATGACTAAAGCACAGTAATTGGGACAGAAAACAACTGGCTTGCCTAGTTCCCTAAGTACAGCATCTGTGGTTAGCTTTCACAGCTTAACTAGCACTCAAACATGAAGGAAAGCAATCAGGTCAGAGGGAGAGTCCTAGCTGAGACAGAATAGGTGCTACAAATAGCAAGAAAACACTCAAGACAGGCACATATTAGATTTACTTTGTTCAAGTTCATTTTAAGACAGATTTCCACTGTGTAGAAACAATAGAAGGCAGAAAGGAAGGAGCGCATTTTAGAAGGATTGGAAATATGATTTTAAAACAGTAAACAATAATTTGACTTACATAAAGTTAAAGGCGATGTGTATGCTGCTACTTAGGTCTGGCTCCTTGTATTGTAAATCTATCACCACAAAAACTCAGTTGTCTGCTTTTCTGTCGTATGTTGAAGGGAGATTAACACTCTTTTCATTTACCCCCTAACTCCACACTCCTTTCTGAAGAGTCTGGAAACGCATCAAAATTCTGTGTCTCTTGAACTCAGAAGAATGTCCATCAGGAGTGTCCTGAGGGCAGTATAAAGAGCTAATACTAAGTAGATAAGCTATTAGAACTATATCCTAGGGATAGGTGATGCAGATAAAAAGAGAGAGATTTTTCTGCCCAGCTCACCACCAGCTTTAGAAGCAGCAAACTGTTTCTTTATTTCACAAATAATTTAAAAAATAGGAGTAAAAAAATGATTAGATATATACAGCAAGAGTTACTAAATTAAAAAAAAAAAAAATCAGAGAAGACAAGGCTGCATGGAGACCTCATAGCAGCCTTCCAGTATCTGAAGGGAGCCTATATGGATGCTGGGGAGGGACTCTTCGTTAGGGACTGAAGTGAGAGATCAAGGGGTAGTGGGTTCAAACTTAAACAGGGGAAGTTTAGACTGGATATGAGGAAGAAATTCTTTACTGTAAGGGTAGTGAGGCACTGGAATGGGTTGCCCAGGGATGTTGTGAATGCTCCATCGCTGGCGGTGTTCAAGGCCGGACTGGACAGAGCCTTGGGTGGCATGGTTAGTGTGAGGTGTCACTGCTCATGGCAGGGGTGTTGGAATTAGATGATCTCAAGGTCCTTTCCAACCGTAACTATTCAATGATTCTATGATTCTATAATATTATTTTTTTCCTGTAATTCTAATTAGTGGATGAATTTGGGACTCCCAGTAATTCTTTTCCAGTAGTTGCTGGAGAAACTACTACACCGAGAAAATAGGCTTCAGGAGGGTACTTCATTGTTTTCTGTGAGTTATTCAGACAAAGCACAGAGAAACCAACCCCTGGAAGAATTATTCCAAAGGACTTCTGCTGCTGTCATTACCTTACAAATCTTAAAAGTGCTAGTACCTCCAATTAAGAGAACAGAAAAAGCATGTTTACTTTTTTAAGGGTGGACTGGTGGATACATGTCCTTGCATACTAGGAGGCTCAAGGACGTGTGCAAGTCCTAGACATCCTCTGCTTACTGTGTGTCTTCTAGTACTATACAACTAACAAGTATTTTGGAGAAAATAGATAAGTGGAGAATTTTGTTCCCATGGCTGAGTTCTGCTATCAACTAACTAACACCACTCTTTTAGTTCTGGGTTTTGGGTCTTTTTCTTTCTTTTTTATCTCTTCCCTCTCACGTTATGTCTTGTTTTGTAGCTAATTAGTAAAATTCAACTCTTCCTTGCAATAAATTCAGTGTGAAACCCCACTTATTATCTGGGTTTTTTTTTTCTTTTAATTCTGTCTTGAGCTGTGCAGAAGTGCTGGTCTGATCACTGAAAATAACATCTTTACTTCACAATATAATTATAATCAATAAACAAGCTTGTTTTACCATGTCTGACCTGCAAAGCTTTTACTCAGGCTGGAAAACAATTATCACTGGTGAATTCTTATTAAAGTGAATCTATTGTACCAGCAGTATTAAAAGAATTGTTAATTAAATTCTTTGCATTCCTGCGAACCTTCTGAGCTCAAAACATCCTGAAGTTAGTCGTGTTTATGTTTGCAGATTTCAGTAGGCATCTGCCATGCTGATTGTATTAAGACCTGTACTCGTAAATCCTTTGGGGGAAACAGACAGGGATGTGAGTAAGGATCAAAAATAATAACAAGGGAATAGGAAAATGTAAGATTAATACAAGCCTCAGAATTTTTGCAGCAGACAAGGTAAGGAAATATCTATTCAGATGTCATTATTTCAATGAAAGCTAGTGTGGGTCTTTGTTTTGGAGTAGTTATTTTAATAGATTTCCAGCAAACTTTAGGCTTAAGGATGAAAGAATGCTCAGTTGCATTTTAAGAGCACTATTTTCATTTTGGCTGAGAAGAGAGAGGACTAAGTAAAACAAATATGGTCACTTAAAAGCCCTAGTTTACTAACAGGGCTGGCTCAACAGATGTAGCAGTCCTACAATATCTGCTTAGTCCAACAATGAGATCAAGCATATGTGGCACAGAAATACTGCAAAGGAGATGCTAAAATGGTTTGTCATTCAAAATAAAAGATGTCCAAAAACCTTTAAAAGTTTATTATCCCACTGAATGTAGATTCTGATTAATACGAGAATTTTGCATAGTGCTCTACAATCATAGCATGAACCAGCACTTTCTTTGTTAAAACTATATTCTTGTCATGACTTTAGGTCAGCTTGAGTTCACTCAATATGACTGGTAAGGGAAGAAAAGGATTGCAAACTTGTTTGAGTGTGTATATGTTATGCTTGTTTGTATTAAAAGTTAATGCATTTTTTATTAAATAAAAATAGAAGCAGAGGTTACAAAAAGCATAAGTCAGTCTTAGGAGTGGGGAATTGAACATAGTTCATCCTCCTATCAGTTAAATGCTTTTATCACTGGGTCAGAGAATCGATTGTCCTTATGCATGTTCTTTCTTCCTCTGCTTCCAGCTAATCCTCTAATATTCCAAGCAAAGATGAACGAATTTTTTATCTCATTTTAAAAATACAATGTAGCTTAACAGTTTCAGGCTGACCTTAGTGAGTCAAAGACGTGAATTTAATTCCTGTCAGGAATAGAAAGGATTTGGAAGCAGGTATACCACTGCCTATCTAAATCTCATAATTGCTGAACTGTTGACTAAAATTATTTGGCCTTGATTTGAGGGAAACATTTGACCTCTGCTTCTATCAGAAAGGACTTAAGCTGCATTCTTCATGGGAGGCCTGAGTGCCATGAGTGCTGAGTAAAGCATAGCGACTCCTTTCAGCTCAAAGATGCCTTGAGAGGGGAGGATTCACACAGACTCATTAGCCAAAGAAGGGTGTCTTTCAACCCTCTTGTAAGAAGACCCCAGCTTCTCCTTTCAAATGCGTGCAACAGGAGTCGGTAGGATTTTGACCACCCAACAAAGCAGATGGGAAGGAGCTGCTGCAGGAGAGAGTGCAGTCTTCCTTTGCTCCTCTGCAAGAAGGTAGAGTGGAGTCATCTTGGTTATCAGGCTCCAGTTCAAGCCACCAGCTGGACCACGTTAGTAAAGCACATTTTCATGTGCTGTTGTCCTTCATCATATTGACTTTGCTGGGTCTTTTTTTTCTGAAATAGCTGATTCTTCCTCTGCATCGTATAAAGCTTGTAACTCAGGGCTCTAAGTTTTGCTTTTCTTCTCCCATCTAATGTCTTTTCTATATTTAAATTTTAGTTGTCTTTGTAGACTATAGGAGTTGGGGTATTAAGTGCTATTAAAATCTGATTATCAATTATACAACAGTGTGTTACCTTTGACAAGAGCAAAGCTGCCATGAACACCTTCAAAGAGCAAGTATGAATGCAATTACTTCTGTGATATGGCAGACAAACAGATGGTGATTCTGTGTGTTTTCTGAGTCTGATGGTAAATGTTACCTATTCTACTGTCATGATTGGTCAAGAAATCTATACTAGCACTTTCTAATCCTATATTTTGTTATGCTAGCCAGTGATCTAAATCTCCATACAACTGGAAAAAAAGTAATTTCTTCCTTTCCCCCGGATCCCCAGTATGAAGACAGGCTGAGAAAGTTCAACCTGGAGAAGAGAAGGCTGCATGGAGACCTCATAGCAGCCTTCCCGTATCTGAAGGGGGCCTACAAGGATGCTGTAGAAGGACTTTTCATCAGGTACCATAGCGATAGGACAAGGGGTAATGGGTTTAAACTGAAACAGGGGAAGTTCAGGTTAGATAGAAGGAAGAAGTTCTTTACTGTGAGGGTGGTGAGGCAATGGAACAGGTTGCTGAAAGTGATAAAAGCTCCATCCCTGGCAGTGTTCAAGGCCAGGTTGGACAGAACTTAGGGAGAAGCATCCATGGCAGGGGGTTGGAACTAGATGATCTGAAGGTCCTTTCCAAACCTAACTATTCTATGATCTCATTTTATGATTCTATGATTCCTTACACAGCTTCAGATGAGCGTTTTTTTATTTAATGAAAATTGTTAATGAAAACAGATATTATCTCATTTTCTTGGAAATTTCTTGTCATAATTTCAAACATAGAATTTCTCTTACCCCTCTTTAAACTCTAAGCTGCTTTGGGTGTGCAAGAAAGCATGTTTTCCCACTTCATGACTTGTAAAAATGAACACGCCACAGTCTGCTCAATTCTCTTTTTATATCATAATGGATATGCTAATTAAAATTAGTAACATAGCATACTAGCATGCATAGAAATACTACCTGTTGTTATCCTCTACAACACAGAGAAATTTTAATTTTAAAATTTACTTGTTTGTCATTTATTATTTTTTTACCTATAAAATGTACCATTTCACAAATAAAGACCAAAGAGACTGTTCCTAAATCTTTGCATTCATGCCATGTGTCTTTAGCCATTGCTAAATCAGTGGAAGTCTTGAATATGGGAAGTCTACAGTTCCTACTGAATTTCAAAATGTTAAATCAGCGCTATTTCTATGTTGGTCTTGCCTGAAACATTTACAGTAACATGTTATTTTCTCTGCCATAAATCAATTGTATTCCATATAGTATAATGAAGAACTAAAGTGCGTTTATTTCAAATGTAAAAGAAAATGTTCTGTTCGACACTTTCAAATATTATTTTGTATGTATGAATATAGAATGGATAAACATACTACCTTTGCCAGAAGATAATCACAAGCTTTGAAACTCTAGAGCAATAAATCTTTCAAGGATACTGTGATTAGACTTCCTAAATGCTTACAGAAAAGAAAAAAACTATTGCAGTTTGATTATAAATAATAATAAGATCAATCTAGTATTGCTCAAAAGAAACAACCTTTTTATTTCTAAAAATATATTTTAAATATTATGTAATCTATGTTTATTGAGCTATACCAAAGCAAATACTGCTATTGCAGTCCTTTTATAACTAGAAATATGACTTTGGTAAAAACGAAGATATTGTCTTTGAGAATTGAGGAAGGAGAAATAGATTCAAACTAAGTTGAAAATCTACAGATCTACAGATATATTTTGTGCAGCAGGCCACTGTTATACATGAGATAGTAACTTCTTTCTGTGTGTTAACAACACTGTATGGGCTGGAGGCTTTGACAAACTGCTCTCATTTCTATCCTTTCTTTTTTATAAATGAATTTGACTCTTGAAAATACTAATTTTAAATGTGTAAGAAGGACATGGAGACAGTAAGGAACAGTGGTCTAAAGTATCCCTTCATTATATTTGTGTCTTGTGGATTTTTTATTGATTTTTTTTAGGGAGAACATAATGACAGAAAACATACATACAGAAAAACCCCTGCCTTTAATCTCTATTTCTGTATGTTACTCTTCTTTCAATGATAAAAATATTTTGTGTCATCTACATAAATTCAGTTATTGAAAGTTCTCTGACAAAAAAATTACATAAAAGTATAAATTAATAATCATAAATTCTACAGTCGTGGCTACATTATAAATATGTACAGTAACTACTAAGGATGTTGTAGCAGGTGAAATAGTTAATAAAATGCCTTCATACTGGGTGATACATTATTCTTTCTGTTAAGCATTTCAGTTTCCATGTGAATTCCATATACATGTGAAAAAGTACATTTTGTAAAATGGTTTCCTGTGAGAAATTAGTTTCTCAAATATTATCAAAGCTTTTCATGCTTCAAACTTGTTCTGTCAAAAATCAAGTCCTGAAAATAAACATTAAATGCATGACATAAAGCTATTCAATATTCAGAAACATCTTATTGTAGTTTTAGGTTTATAAAATAAACCCATCTGTATTAATAAGGAAAAGGTGCTGCCATACTCTGCAGGTGGGATACAGCATGTCAAATCAATTAGCTTTGGGTTTCAAACTGCAAAAAAAAGACGGATATCAATGTTCTTCAAGCACAACTTTGGGTGGCCATGTTAATGTGGGAATAGTCCCCATCTGAGAAAACTGAGAAAATGTTTGTATGTGTGGACTGTGAGATCAAGGAACTTTCAAAGGGGAGAATGAGCAAAAAGGGAAGTGATAAATAAAAATCAGAGAGACACAAATCTGATAAACCACAATGGCGCCCATGACAAAGAGTGACAAGTTTAAGCTACCAACTGATAGAGCACAGTATTGGAGTATGTAACTGATAAGAACTTGGGCTTTACAACTGGTAAGACAGAAATAAGATGAACAAAAAGATTTGGGATATTTGAGGGGGTGGGGGGGAAAGGGTTGTGGTACTAGGCAAAACTTACTGAGGAATGTTTAGGGGGCAGGAACTGGTGAAGAACAATAAAGAGTAACAAGTACTAAAGGAACTAGTCACATGTAAAGAGTTGACATCCCTCTGATCACTGCAGCCATCCTATCTTCTTATTGAATATTTTCTCAATATCTGTCGTGGTTTAAGCCATAAATCACACAGTTTGCTCACTCACTCCCCCCTCTTTCTTCCCCCACACTCCAAGGCGGGGGGAATGCGGAGAAGAATCGAAGGAATGTAACTCCCATGGATTGAGATAAGAACAGTCCAGTAATTAAAGTATAACACAAACCACTGCTGCTACCACCAAGAATAATAATAATGACCAGGGAAATACAAGAGAAGACAATACAACTACTCACTACTCAACGACCGAGTCGTGAACTGAACTCTTCCGGGTTCCTGCCCCCAGTTTTTCCATCCTGGGCATGACGTACTGTGGTATGGAATATCTCTTTGGTCAGTATGGGTCAGGTGTCCTGTTTCTGCTTCCTCCTGGCTTCCCCTCCTCCCTGGCAGAGCATGAGGCTCAGAAAGTCCTTGGTCAAACCAAACATTCTAAGCCGTAACTATAAACATCGGTGTTATCAGCACTGTTCCTAGGCCAAAAGACAAAAACACAGTGCTGCACCAGCTACTAAGAAGGAGAAAAATGACTGCTACTGCTGAACCCATGACAGCAGTCTGGGTAAACTCACTCTTCAACTCTTATGTGAGTACTGTAAGGTTTATGAGCCAGCAACTGGAGAGGCTAGAGTGGCTGACAACTACCAGTGACAGCAGTAAGACCTGGAGACAGCAGCCCATGCATTCATGGCATCAGTTACTGGAAGGAGTAAGGGGCTGAGAGTCATCTCTGAGGGGCTGGGAGACACCCGGGACATGGGGCCCTGTATGTTTGGTGTGGAGCAGCTGCAGGGCTGCAGAGACTGATGTACATGCCAGCAGTCACAGTCAGACCTCAGCCCACAAGGCCCTTGTGTCTGTGGTGCCAGCCCCTTCAGTGTATGTGAGGGTCTGAGAAGTAGCTGGGATAGGGTGCTATACATGGGACAGGATCCATGAGCCTGCATGCCAGCAGCCATTGCCTTCCTATCTTGCCTAAGCCAGTGTGTGTGTGTGTGTGTGTGTGTGGTCTAGACGGCAAGTAGGTGCTCCACATCCCTGCAGAGGGTTCATAGAATCACAGAATCAACCAGGTTGGAAAAGACCTTTAAGTTCAAGTCCAACCATTACCCTAGGACCATCAAGACCAGCACTAAACCATGTCACTAAAGGCCTCATCTACACAGTTTTTTAGCAATTCCAGGGATGGTGTTTCCACCACTTCCCTGGGAAGCCTGTTCCAATGTCTGATCACCCTCTCTGTGAAGAAATTTTTACTAATATCCAGTCTAAACCTCCCCTGGCGCAGCTTGAGACTGTTACCACTTGCCTGTTGCTTGTTACTTGGGGGAAGAGATTAACCCTCACCTTACTTACAACCTCTTTTTGGGTAGTTGTAGAGAGGAATAAGGTCCCTCTTGAGATTTTCTTTCTCCAGGCTAAGCAACCTGAGTTCCCTCAGCAGCTCCTAAAACAACTGCTCCAGACCCTCCACCAGCTTTGTTGCTGTTCTCTGGACCTGCTCCAGCTCCTCAATGTCTCCCTTGCAATGAAGGGCACAGAACTGAGCTCAGTATTTGAGGCCTGGCCTACCAGTGCCGTGTACAGGAGGATGATCACTGACCTGGCTCTGCTGGCCACACTATCTCTGATATAACCCAGAATGCTTTTTAGCTTGGCCTGGCCTCCTTGGCTGCCTGGGCACAAGCTGGCTCATGTTCAGTGGCCATCAATCAGCATCTCCAGGTCCTTTTCTGAGAAACAGCTTTCCAGCCGCTCTTCCTCAGGCCTTTAGCATTGCATGGGGTTGTTGTGGCCCAAGTGCAGGACTTGGCACAGAGCCTTGTTGAACTTCATACCATTGGCCAGAGCCCATTGATCTAGACTATCCAGGTCCTTCTGCAGAGCCTTTCCACCCTCCAGCAGATCAACACTCCCAGCCAACTTGGTGTTGTCCACAAGTTTACTGAGAGTGCACTAAATCTCCTCATCCAGATTATCACTGAAGATATTAAACAAGACTGGCTCTAACACTGAACCCTGAGGAACACCACTAGGTATTGGTCAACAGCTGGATGTGATACCATTTACCATCATGCTGGTATTGGAGGGGGACGAGTGAGTGTGGAGTGTGTGTGAGACAGGTTCATGTTTGCTTGAGACCACCAAGCTGGACCAGCCAGTGAGTGGGAAACATGTGGAGCAGGTAAAAGTGCCTGTGATGTGGCAGGGTTAGTGGTCAGACAGAGGATGCTCATGCTCAAAGGATTTGTGAATGTATGTACGTATGCCTAAATTCAGAGAGCAGGAGCCCTTGTGTGGACTTCAGGCCTTATTAGCAGAACAAGAACAGGACTTGTCTATTTATGGTTATGTGTTACATCAGTTCTGGTAACGGACATACACCAGTACATGCCACCTTGTGCCTTGGTGGTGGCAGTCATTTAGACAGCTGTATAAGTGTCCTCTGTGTTTGTATCTGGGATGCACACTCAGTCTTGCTGCAGGTTGGGCTTCTAAACAGGAAAACAGAAGCCATGCCCATTGTCCCAGGATGCATAACCCAGAGCCTTCAGGCATGCCAGGCTGGGTGCCAGCAGCCGGGCAGGAGGAACCACTTGGTCCTTGAGCTCACCAGAGGTAGTGGCCATTACAGTGTCCCTTAGATTCAATGTCTATGGAAAGGCAGGTAGTCTGTTAAAAAGCATAATAGCCACTTTCTCATCAAAGCAGCTCCCCTGTCAATTTTGCAAGATTCTACAATTATAAGGAGTAGAAGCTAAGCATTTGCAAAAGCACTCAGTAGACAAACAACTGACATAGGTTCACAGTATGGATTGTTACAGACTTGAAGGTGTCAAACTGGTTACACCAGGTAGTGAAAATGTCTAGTGTTTTATTATACAAATCCATAGCAACAGCCAGGAATGTTTCAGTATCTCTCTGTCCAGATTGACATCAAAATGACTACATTGTTTTGGTCCTTGTTGCGTAGTTGCAAAACTGAAGCTTTTTCTGACATTATTTAAGCAGTCTTTTTGATTTACAAAGGAAGCCAGTTATGTTACAGAATTAAATAGCTACATTTACTTTCTTTGTCCTGAGGAATTTGATGTGGTTGGCAGTTGAAACTAGCTAACAGTTAATTTTTTAAATGCAGAAAGTGTAAGCCAGCCGAGCTGAAGTAATTCTTCTTTAAAATATAGAAGATAGTCTTTTTGTATATATACACAGAAGACAAGAGTGGATGGGAAAATAACTTACACCACTGAATAGGAAGTACTTTCTTCTTCTTTTTTTAAGTACATATACATGAAGAGCAGTGATGGATATGTTCAATCTCATGACACAAAACACCTTACTACAGCTTGCTTTAGGGAAAGCAAAAAGCTTGAGTACTTGAAGTATTATTTTAAATTTGTTGAATATTGTACTATTGGAAATTTGATTAAACAAAAAAGAATACAGCCAATTTGTAGGTCTCACGTCTACTGTATGAAGATCAATAAAAAAGTACTGATATGCCAATAAATCACTTCAATAGTCTGAATGTGTGTGGGGAGGAGGTGTTGGCTTGAATCATCCAATATGAGATTCAGTCTATCACAGAAATAAGAGTGAAGAATTAATTTGAGATATTAAAAGAGTAGCTCTCTGTGCTATGACACCCAGTTGTGAACTTTATTAAAATGCTAACAAAAGCCTGCAGTTACCACACAACGGAATGTAGATTTTTTTTTTCTGTGTGTGGAATTGGATGACTGATAGACTTCTAAAAACATTTGTAAAAAACTGCTTTATTTTTATTGTTCCCTAGAAAAGGCAACGTGACTGCAAAACATGGTGCCCAATGGAAGGAACATTATACCTCAGAATTAAAGTGTAGCACTATGGATCTTCACTGCATTATTCATTTATTTTATTTTATTTTATTTTATTTTATTTTATTTTATTTTATTTTATTTTATTTTTATTTTATTTTAATTTTCTTTTCTCTTTTCTTTTCTTTTCTTTTCTTTTCTTTTCTTTTTTCTTTTTTTTCTTTTCCTTTCCTCTTCTCTTCTCTTCTCTTCTCTTCTCTTCTCTTCTCCCCTTCCCTTCCCTTCCCTTCCCTTCCCTTCCCTTCCCTTCCCTTCCCTTCCCTTCCCTTCCCTTCCCTTCCCTTCCCTTCCCTTCCCTTCCCTTCCCTTCCCTTCCCTTCTCTTCTCTTCTCCTCTTCCCTTCCCTTCCCTTCCCTTCCCTTCCCTTCCCTTCCCTTCCCTTCCCTTCCCTTCCCTTCCCTTCCCTTCCCTTCCCTTCCCTTCCCTTCCCTTCCCTTCCCTTCCCTTCCCTTCCCTTCCCTTCCCTTCCCTTCCCTTCCCTTCCCTTCCCTTCCCTTCCCTTCCCTTCCCTTCCCTTCCCTTCCCTTCCCTCCCCTCCCCTCCCCTCCCCTCCCCTCCCCTTCCCTCCCCTCCCCTCCCCTCTTCCCTTCTCTCTTCTCTCTTCTCTCTTCTCTCTTCTCTTCTCTTCTCTTCTCTTCTCTTCTCTTCTCTTCTCTTCTCTTCTCTTCTCTTCTCTCTCTTCTCCTCTCTTCCTCTTCTCTTCTCTTTTCTCTCTTTCTCCTCTCTTTTTTCTTCTCTTCTCTTTTCTTTTCTTTCTTTTCTTTTTTTCTTTTTTTTAATTTTACTTTTTTTTTTGTTTTCCAAATAAAAGAGTTGGTTTGGGCAAAATCTGCATGCCTTCGTAAAAATTAAAATATGTGAAAGCTCAGATCTATAAAGAAGAAATAGCATAAACAGTTTTAATACTCTTTGGAGGTGGGAATACTTATAGAAAACTACCTAAATAATGTGGTGCATGTAGAACCTGCACAATATCTAGTATTTCTTATACATGTGTTGCATCTGTAAATGTATCAGAAAATAAAAAATGAAACATAGAGTAGCAGACACTGGAAATTTGAAATAGGATAGAGTTCTGTTTATTCTGATATTACAGGGGTTTTTGTTTATGAGATTATTTTTTTCACATAAATACAATTTCCTCCAAATGCTGAGACTTCACTTTAATTTATTCATGCTATAATGAACATACCTCACATGTAATAACATTTTCATGTGCCTTCATAGTGTTATTCAGAATAGCACTTGATGTGTCATAGATCTCTCTGATACAGGTGAAAGAGGAGAAAAGGGAAACCTTGGATACAACAGAGCAATAAATGATTTGCTGTAATGGCAGCTGGGTGACTCTCTAGGGTCAAACTCAGGAAAAAAAAGTTTTACTGCAGCATTTTAGATTCTAATCACTTGGTGGCACTTTTTTTTTTAAAGTTGTCCTTTTGTCTGAGTTATAGCTGGAACATGGACACTTGTCACCACACGGTCTATTTTTTCTGACAATTACAAGAGTATATATGAAGTAGAAAACAAAAGGGAGTTCACTGTATCACAGTTCAAGGTCACTTGTGAGAGGTTAACAGTTCTTTGTTATTTGATGATCATTTTGGAGAAAAACCAAGAAGGCAAACACAAAGAAAACCCAATCAAAGAAAAAAACCCACATATTTTCTCTAATTTATGATAAGTAGCAAATTATTATATGCTATAAACTTTAAGTCTTTTTGCAGTAACAAGAAAGTAAAAACTATACCCAAGATATCTGGAGTACTTTCCAGAAGTTTAAGGGCGACTTTAAAAGTTTAAGGGCTCTTCAGAAGAATTCCTGTTTGTGGTCAGTCTGTGCTAGTGATATCTGAGCTGCCTTGTTTTATATGAGTTGTGTTATGGAATTCAAGCACAAGACAGGAGTTCATGTTTCTGAATGTATTTCAAGCACATATATAATATTGACTTGTATGAAATTAAAAGAAAAATAATAAACCAGGTGAAACTAGGCAGAGATGAAAAAAAATTGCTGCCAGATTAGGCCACATTAAATACAGTGAATTAATCTCTGTTCTAAGAAAAAAAAAAAGTTATGAAAAATATAAGTATTTGAAATAATAGTATGAATTATTATAATATTAAAATGCTATAGGCATGTGTGATTCCTAAAGCAGAGATATTTGTAGTCTTACTGTTCAGAACTGTGACTGTGGCTACATTATTCAGCAGGAATGGACTTGAAATCTTGTCATGCTCTGACCATATCTCAAGCCCACAGTGGGGCCAGACTGCTCTGAGCATCTTTGCAACATGCCTCTGAGTTTTCTTCTAAAGGAAACTGAGAATGTCAGTAAGAGGGGGAAATGGTGCACTCTGGCATGTCTCCTAGCATGGACAAGGGCTGGGTACTATAATTCAGATGTGCTGACAAGGATATACAGTCAAGCAGCACTCATCCACAGATCCAGCATGGATTCAGCCTAGGATATGTAACTTCTGTGGTTTTGGCTTTTTTTTTTTGTGTGTATGCAGTGTTCATTTTGTGGGTTTTGATTGTTTGTTTGTTTTTTTTCCTTACTGTTTGTTTATGAACACCAATTTATTGGAAAATATTCTTTTTTCAAAAAAAACTACTTTCATTTTTAACGCCTTCAAAGTATTACAGTAAACTAATTACTGTCATCTAGCACTGTCTAATGCTAGACTAGGCACAACAATTCTGCTGTTGTTTTTAGATGAGAAACAACTGCAGAATTCTCTGCCACAGGAAACTCAGTTGAGAATAACACAAATGATGAAATGGTGTAACATCAATATTGAAGAGAACATTTTTCTGCATTGCAGAAAGCAACAGAAATTCTTTTAAAGTATGCTATACGTTGCCTGCTTTTTTGTGGGTTTTCAGAGTTCTTCTGTATCCATGTTAACTAATGGAAGGGCTATAGGGCTAGACCATAGATGTGCTTTTTTCTCCCTATTCTGCCACTCTGAGACCAGATAAGATTGAGTTTCCACTTTTTACATGGAAACCAAATACATAGGAAACCTTGCAGAGAGCTCTGATTCCACCTGTAACCCAAAGTTTTTTTCAGACAAGCACACATATAGATAGATAGATAATGTGTCCTTGATTAGTGTAACCGTCAGATTCCCTGAAGCTGATGTGACCCAATTTCTTCTGAAGCTCCCATAAGGTTATATACATCTGTACCTTCTGTAATGTGGGTTTATGATTCTCTACTACACATGCCATTAAATTTGACATGCATTTTATGCAGCATACTGAATTAAATTTCAAAAGTTACCCCCACATATGTTCAAATAATCTTTAACTTGGACTTTCTGATTAAGTTTTGTTTTTTGATTACTTCCAGATATGTAGATGATGAGGACATGGTATCTTCTGTATTTGTGGGGCTTTCATAAATAAATACCATTGCCTGCATACTCCACTCAGAAAGGTAAAGTTGACCGCAGTTTCCTGATTTGCTAAACAGGCCAACCTCATTGCATGGGTGGGAGCACAAATCAAATTTCATAATCTATTCAGACCGTGACTTCTAGTTATGTACCCCAAGCAAAAAGGATCATTTCCTCTCCAGTGACTGCATGGGGAATTTAGGTGTTTTACAGAACTGAATCTAGTCATATAACGTTTAAAATTGATTCAGAATTGATCATTTCTTAAGCCATTTTTTAAATGTGACGCTTTGGAACAATATAATTTCCTCAAGTAAACCTCAGGCTGGTGATTTACAAGATCTATGCTCTAAAAATGTTATTTTATAGAGTTAAAACAGAGATCACCTGGGTATTTTAATCATGATGTCTTGGGTATCACTACGTATAAAGTGATGCAGGTTTTACCTTGATTAAAACCTGCCAAGATTCAGGTTTTAGATTGCACCACAGACAGAGGAAACCAGAAACCATGAAATCACCATTTGGAATAAGATACAGCCAAGCAATCCAAGCAAATGATCTAAGTCTTTGGCACTGAAAAGGTAATTAACCCGCCAATATGAATTTAAGGAAAAGTGTTTTCAATCCCAGATTGGGATCTCAATGTGATCATAACATTCTGAGTCAGTCAAAAGAATGAAATGCTTGAGATAATGTTGCCTATTCTCTCTGCCAGCTTTAGGATAGCCTATTTCGTCTCAAATCTATCATGTTTCAAAGAGGGAAGAAAAGAAAGAAAGAAGGAAAGAAAAAACTGACAACTTCAAGTCATTCTGTAGGAAAAGAAGTAAAAAAAAAAATACTTCTACAAGAAACTAGTTGAAACCATGAAACATAAGATATGATTATACTCATCATCCAGAGCTGTGAATGCTCACTGACAACATGGGTGAACATATGCTCCCTGGGGCCCCTGAAGAGAAGCCCTAAGAAGGATACTCACCCATTCGCAGAGGCAAATGATAGAAAGGTCCATCAGAAATGCAAAAAAAGTTTCCAACCCCATATAGGACAAATGTTTTAACTGAAAATGAGAGTCTGCTTTGTTTTATTTTTCTTTTTTTTTTTTTTGGGGGGGGGGTGGAGGGGAAGTGTAACTGCCCATGGCAAGGGGGTTGGAAATAAATAAGGCACCTTCCAACCAAAACCATTCTATAATGCTATAATGATAGTTTTAAGTAGTTCACAGCTGAATGCATGTCAATCTACTTCAGTGAGAGGCAATACAAATCTACACCACAGAGTTATGATTTTAGGAAGGATAAGAGTAGTAATATGCTGTTACTACATTTCCAACTATTCCCACAAATGCAGTGAAGCCAGTGATTAGGCACTCTACATTAGTAACTTGTCCTTCTCAATATTTGTTATTGTGTTGTCAGCATGCAATTTTCAAACTCTTTCAATGAAGATTTTCTACATTGAGATCATAAGAGGAAGTACTAAAAAGTGCAGGACCAAAAATCAGTCCCTTACCAGCAGAAATGCCCCTGCTCATTATTACCTCCTCTGTAACAATTATATTTTGAGATATGTCAATGAGACCATTTTCAATCCCTCTGATGTATGACTGATTAATTCCCTAGTGCACTCTTATTAATCAAAATGCTAAAGTAGAATTAAAAAGCCTTTGAGAAAAAGGTGTGCCAAAGCAATACAATTACTTTTATCAATACGTAATTCTGTCAGAAACACCGTACCAGAAAAACAGTGGCTTTGCTTAGAGACTTATCTTCCATGAAACCATGTTGGTTGTCAACTACTTACATTTTCAACTTTGAAATCTTTATTGGTAGAATGCCAAAATAGGCATTTGATTATTTTACACAGCAGTAACACCGAACTTTTGTCCTCTGGTCTATCCTACCTTTTTGTAAGATAAGTGCATATTACTTGGTTTTAACCCCTAAACATTGCTCCAGTTTCCTAAGACTTGTTAAATTGAGTTGTGCAATGAGCTCCCAAGGTAATTCCTTGGTAATATGAATCTTGACTAAATTATCAGTGTTTTTTGACATAACGAGATGTGATCTTAACAGATATTGTATCACTTCTGCCATATTTACATCAGTATATTGTATAAATACATTCTGCTCATTTTGTCTAAATCCAGATATCATCATACAACTTGTGGGTCTTTCCTATACTGTTTTTCCAGTAACTTAAGACTTTTATCCTGTCCGTGTAAAACTTTCTGTGTTGTATTTGCCATTTTATTAGTAGCAGAACCAGAAGAGATAAAGGGTAAAAGGCCAAACCAGGTGAATTTCTGTTTTGAATTTAACCCTTAGTAGCATCACTTCTAAGACTTGCTGATAATACAGGATTTGTAAAAGCAAATTGGAGGCTGAAAATGTAATTCATTAATGACTTTCAGCATGATTTTATGAAAGGTAAGTTTTGTCTCTTTTGCTTTCCTAGAACAGATATCAACACTGAATTTTTATAGTGACATATTAAGGTAGGTAAACCTCCTTTGACCTAAGGTATCCCTTCTATACTGCTATTAAGGGCTCTCCCATTAGGACTCTAGTTACCCTATGAAGTATATCTCACAAATGAAAAGAGAAAGACATCTATAGAAAATGAATCATAGCACCTGAATCCTTTTCTGCTGATGTCAACCTTATCCTGTACAGTACTGCATGACTCTAACACAAGTGACCTATGTAGCAAAAAATTATGTGGGGCAAAGGACAGTGGAGCACAAATAGGACATCTATAGCAGATGGATCTTGTACAGCATGTTGCTGCAGATCATTTAAATATCACAAATAATCACCAATGAAAACTAGATTATTTTTTATATAACCACTGAAAATAAATATGTATCTCCAAATAAAAATAAATACTATTACATAATACTAAATTTGATAAGGGGTACATAGAGCTTGTTGCGACGCTTTAAATTATTTTTAATATTTGGAATGCAATGCATTTTCAAAAATGTCAACTATTAACCAAATAAAAAAAAAATATAAAAAATGTCGTGTCTGATTTGTCTCAACTCAGTTAATGAGTTTTATGTTTTTTAACATGAAGTTTTCATTCATTCAGGCATCTTTTCAAGCATATTTGCTAGTACAATATTCTGTTCCTGCAGGACTTTAGGGCCTTCAACATGGTTTATGCCATCTGTTGCATGATGTTCATGCCTAAGTCCTTCTTGATATTTATTTATTGTTTGAAACTACCATTTATGAGTGTATTAAATTTATCCTCTAAAACTAGGATTATTTTATAAATGTGTTGAATACTAAATAAAAATTAAATTGTAAGTATGACAACACTTTTGATTTGTTATACTAAGAGCAAAAGGTAAAAATGAAAAATGTGAGCAATGTAGCACATAGTTTTATAACATATAAAAGACATCTGATTCAGATTATTTTTATAATTGCAATAGCATTCATTATTTTGCACTACCAAAACACTTCCAAATTTTTTTGACGTGTCTTGGAAAGGATCAAATTTTCTCTCACTATTGTGTGTCTTTAAAGAAACAGGTAAAAATGCTTCATTTGTGACTCAATATACTTTAAAACATTTGGGAAAGAAATAAGATTCATATAAACAGGGTGACATGATATAGTATATAGTGTCCCTGCCCATAGCAAGGAGGGTTGGAACTATATGATCTTACTATGTGATCAACCCTGGCTATTGTATGATTCTATGTTTCTAAGAAACAGTGTCAGATCTTGGTTGATTAACAAAGGATCTTTTTTTTTGCCTACTTTTTGCAGCTTGTTGAAGGAGAATGTATGAAGTCATAGAAGTGAAACTGGGAGTCTAGAATGCCAATGGACATTTGGATAGTAAATGATAAATCTGAGGGCCTCAGATTCTGTTTCTACCACCTAAGGCTTAATTTGGTTCTGTAGTAGGAATAAAGAACCAAAAAAAGGTCTTAGTGTAATAGTCAGATTTAACTAACTGACAATGAATAAAATGTTCTCCATTTAACATTTTGCTCAAGTAAGTTATAATTGTGTGTATCAAATTATGTAGGTGACAGCAAATCATGATTTCATGTAACTCAAATTATAGTACATTGCCCTCTGCAGAACGTTTGTTTTTCTATCAGTACAAATTATACCATGCCTTCTGCTTTCCAGTGTCATGTTAGTTTGCAAACTTATTTAAATGACTTACGCAAAACATTATAATATAGATGTTAAACTTGATACAAAGTTTTAAGGCCATTAGCCATAACAACTTTATCTTGCTGTACAAGCAAAAAGATTAAATGAAGAATAGGTAGAGAAGTCTTTCGCATATAAACTGGTGCATATGAAGTTGATTACCTAATGGTATTAGATATAGGCAGATAATGAAGACATTATTCTTAATTCAATGTATCTGGCTCATGAAAATGCGTACTGTAATTATTAATTAGCAAGCATAAAAATCACTAGTTGCCTTCACCTCCACAATTTGGAAAACAAAACTTGCAGACAGACTTCCTAGTGTATTTTAGGATGGTGTAACAAGATCAGATCTGTCACATTATCATCCCAGGCCTGGTCTCTGTGAAGTGATAAGGATCTTGCAGTATCCATAAGTGTCGCAAGAAATTCCAGACCTGTCTGTATGCTTTTCGGCAGCTTTCTGCATAAGAAAATAGAATAGTAGGATATCTAGTAGTAGACTCAAATCTTTCTGTATTCCAAGAACAGGCTGTAAAAAGAGATGGAAAGTCCACTAGCAGATCCTTAACAGTGACTATTCAACTGAGGGAAGCCTGAATGAAAACATGTAAGGACTTTGAGACTCATGATGGAAGATGAAGAAGTACATCAACTGATTGGAAAGAAGAAAAGAAAAGAAAAAAAAAGTTTAAAATATATTTAATTACTCAAATATAAATATTTTTGCAGTACTATAGAGCTCGAGTCTGTACAACAAGCTGGTGACATTAATTTTTCAATTAATCAAAATCAGAGTTAACTATGATGAAAAAGGATCTATTTCAAAGTAGCTGTGTATAACCCAGAAATAAATTTTATTGAGTATCTTTATAGCTAGTTACCCTTTTAATTTCAGAATAGATTAATATTCCAATATCTGAATCGCACTTAAAAATGAGAAATTTCATACTATTCTACGCTGCTGATAGCTTAAATTGTAAACTGCTTTATTAAAAATTATAGTCTTATTTTATTTAAAATACAATATAGCACATTCAAAATATGCATTTTTAGTGACACCAGATTAAAAAACAAAAGTGATTACAGGATTTGTGAGATCAGTTCTCCTTTCCTTACTCACAAAATCTGCACTGATATTCAAATGAGAACTGCAAAAGAAGGAATGGTGATCTTGGCTAAGAATCAGCGTGTTGCATAGTCAGGCATACTAGGGCATGCACATACATTATTTCATTCAGGAGGAACTAATTTGCAGATATGTCTGAAGCAATGAAAAATCCTTATGCAACTAGTGTGTTCTGTCATGAACTGATGAACAGAAACATTTGGTTTTCATCTTTCCTTCTTGGCCTTCCCATCTAAATCCTATTCCAGTTTATATACCAATCCCAGTTGAAATATGCATTATTACACAATTAAGAACACACAGCAATTAAAAAGAAAATAGTTAAAAATAAATATAGTTTTGAAATCTTTTAGAGTTAATTAAAAACATTTCTGGTGTCCTCAATGTAAAAAAGACATGGAACTGTTGGAACAAGTCCAAAGGAGGGCCACGAGGATGATCAGGGGACTGGAACACCTCCTGTATGAAGACAGGCTGAGAAAGTTGGGGCTGTTCAGCCTAGAGAAGAGAAGGCTGTGTGGAGACCTCATAGCAGCCTTCCAGTATCTGAAGGGGGCCTATAAGGATGCTGGGGAGGGACTCTTCATGAGGAACTGTAGTGAGAGGACAAGGGGTAACAGGTTCAAACTCAAACAGGGGAAGTTTAGACTGGATATGAGGAAGAAATTCTTTACTGTAAGGGTGGTGAGGCACTGGAATGGGTTACCCAGGGAAGCTGTGAATGCTCCATCGCTGGCGGTGTTCAAGGCTGGACTGGACAGAGCCTTGTGTGACATGGTTTAGTGTGAGGTGACCCTGCCCCTGTCAGGGGGGTTGGAAGTAGATGATCTTAAGGTCCTTTCCAACCCTAACTATTCTATGATTCTATGATTCCATGATTCCTTTCCAACACTAACTATTCTATGATTCTATGATTCCATGATTTCGCTATTGGCCCTTTCAGATAATGTTATTAATCCTTTCATGCATACTCAAGTTCATGCACATAGTTCCATGCAGGTAGAGATACCTGTGAAAACCAATCCCAGGATATTTCCTCAAGCTGCATTTCCCAGTACCTTACTTAAGAATATTACCTTAAGTGAATCTAATGCTATTAATGCATCTAAAATTTCCTGCTTAGAGAACATAAATTAAGTAATTCTGATATTTGAGCAATAAATCATCAGTGAGAGAAAGCAGAAGACAGTAAGTGCTTTTTTGGTGGTTCTTTTATCGTAGCATTGCAAGACTGTCAGTATAGTCCTGTGCCTGCAAGCTTCTGTATACCCTGCTGGACATGAAACTTAAGAGACTGCAAACTGCAGATGCAATCAAAAACTTTAATTCTCTTAATTCTCACTAGTGTGAGAAGAAAAAAACATATCTTGCAATAACCTTATTCTACTTAATTACTGTGAGAACTTCAGGTTTTTAATATCAAGTCAGAGAAAGCAAGCAGGACACATGCTGTCTGTGATTGTTCCCAATGAGATTTCAAAGACATCTTTGGCATGAGTCCTGTGGAGCCTCCATCAGATCTTCCCCAGCTACATCAATGACATATGTGAGTCTCAGAAAGGGAATTTTATTTCTCCTTATGCTGTGGAACAAATAGATGTTTATTACTATTTAGAAACTGAATCATACAATTTTTATTCATATTGTAATAAAATACAGTTCAGTATATTTGTTAGAACTCTATGTATGTATAACAAAATTGCATCATATAGCATACATATGTGGCTTTTTTTTTAAAGTCATTCAGGTTCTGAAGTACTCCAAGTTTTGGACATTTAGTCTCATAAAGAAACATGATTGTCATGTTATGCTTTGCACCAGAATTTCTCCAGACCTCACTGGACATGTTTCATAAACTAATACACAGAACAGTTTTAGTCTTGCACATGCATAACTTACCTGTAACAATTGTTGTTCATATCCTGTATCAATTAATGATCTATTTTTACAGTTTTATCCACCACATTCTAAAAAGAAATAGCTAAAGGTATTACAGCAGACAGAACACAAAGAATAAATTACCTTTAGATGAGTAATTAATTCTTTATTACTGAAATTAAAAGTAAAAAATGACATGTTAATAGTAAAAAAGAAAATATCAAAAGTGAAAATGTTCTTAATATTTTAATGCATTCATCCCATTTTAGTATTAAAAGAGCCAAAGCAATCACTGGCTGTGATGAGTAAAAAGGTTACACACTTGGGAAAAAAGTTGTTCTACTCTTTCAAAGAGTCTGTGTTCAAAAGGAGAAACAAGGAGAACAGAAAAGCCATTATGGAAGACAAGAAGGAATTAAATTAAATAGTAACATTCTTTTGCCTGTGCCAGTTCAAACAATAGGTGGATAATCTGAAAATTCAGTAGGAAAAGCTAAATTATTTTTAGATGGCAAATAAAAGCATAGATGAAACCCAGAAAAATAGAAATATCTAATGTATAAAAAAAACCAAAACAAATCTCCTTCACTATAATGTGTATTTATTTATAAAATATATCTTTTTGTACAGCTGCAGCACTCAAGACTTATAAATTCTCTTTGCCTATTTGTAGGAACTCTGGACTGTTTAATAGAATCCACTCTGTGTGATGAAATTCCCTTTTACACAGGTAGTACTTTTATGCTTCGTAATTGCACAATCTGTGGAGTGAAATTCTAGCTCCTCTGAAGAGAATGGAAGAACACTATCCTGGTGAATTTAATTGGTGCAGGCTTCAAATACCTGAGTGTAGACCTCCCATTTAATTCCCCCTCTTTCTATTGGCATTTTTTTAAAGGCATCAATAAAATATTTTAGTTATTATAGGAGCAAGAAATGGCTGATATGAACAATATATTGGTCTAGAAATAGTTTTCAAAGACACAGTGTCACAGAGATCCTGCTGCAGGACTAGAATTTTAAAATGCAATTCTTATATATCATTAAGTTTGAATAGAATACTATGATAGCACTATTCTGTGTCAAATCAATTATCAGAATTAAGCTTCAACATAGAACGAAAGTTCTGAATCAGACCCTATTTGGACTTGTATGTTGTGTTAGCTAATGTGATATTGAGCAACTTGACACAAGTCTGACATCTCATTGTTAGGGTTAATTGAATACAAAGGCTTTTTGTAAAGTCTGAAGTCAAGTGTTTGCATTGTGGCAAAACTAGTAATACTTTGCTTTCATTTTACTGGCGTGGCCTTAGAAGATAAGTGTTTAGAATGCTGTTATGAATATCTGTTGTTATAAAAATTACCAGGATAATTAATATGAATAGAAGCTAGTTCTAGAGCCATCAAAAGAACATATTACAACTCTTTGATTAATTAGTCTAATCATTTCTAGAGTAGAAGGAGTATTAATTATGCACTTTTGTTTTCCTTTTGCAGTCCCAAATAACAATAACTATTTGAAATTATTCTCATTACCATTCTTAAAGTCTTCTTTCTTGGTTTTAGTCATCTGCTTACACAGAAAATGCAACAAATTAATTTCTGGCACTTTTAAAATTTTTTTAGTTCTATATACTAATAATGAATTCTTATATATAATATAACCTATTCTATATATAGTATAATGTATTCTTTATGTATTTTATGTTCTACACCTATTCTATATACATGTTTAATTAATGGCTGGAAAATACTTTCATACCTCACAGGCACTACCTACTCATAAGTAAAATAGTTACATAAATATTTCTAAACCTTTACTTCATTAATGTTTATAATTTGCAAAGCGGAAGGAATTTATTTTTAATAATTAATCTTCCTTATGTTACCAAGTTGCTAAGTCATTATTATGTTACCAAAGTTTCCTAGCTATCAAAGGTGCCATGGCAGTGAATTAAGTACTAGAGTGGCAAATATGCAAGCCATTGATATCAGCAGTAACTGCAATCTTCCATTTGCTCTAACTTTGCTCTTTCTTTATAGCCAGACTTCATTTAGCAACTGTAGAGAATTATTCAGGCATTCACTTTTTTCCTTTAAAGCACACCAGAGTAGATTTAGCCAATGGATATTTCTTGTCTTTGTATTACAGTATGCTTCTCATTATGCCTCCTCTGAAACTTTCTTTGTGGGATAAGGAATTTACAACAACAGCATAAACCCTTTTTCTGATTTCTGTGCTTATACATAGATGTCTTTTCTCTTCTGTCTTCCCTGAGGCTTTTTATAGTGTCATAGGTTCAGCAGCAGCAGTCATTTTTCTCCTTGGTAGCTGGTGCAGCACTGTGTTTTTGATTTTGGGCCTGGGAACAGCGCTGATAACACCAGTGTTTCGGTTACTGCTTAGTGATGTTTTGGTCTGGCCAAGGACTTTCTGAGTTTCATGCTGTGCCAGGGAGGAGTGGAAGCCGGGAGGAGTCAGGGACAGGACACCCGACCCAAACTGACCAAAGAGCTATTCCATACCACAGCACGTCATGTCCAGGATGGAAAGCAGAGAGCAGAGACCCGGAAGGGTGTGGGTGCACTGTGTGGTCGGGCTTGGTATTAGGTGGTGAGTGCTTGTATTCTTTCCTTGTATTTGCCTTGTCATTATTATTATTGATGGTAGCAGTAGTGGTCTTGTGTTATACTTTAGTTACTAAACTGTTCTTATCTCAACCTGTGGGAGTTGCATTCTTGTCGATTCTCCTTCCCATCCCTCTGGGAGCGGGGGGAAGAAAGAGGGGGAAGTGAGTGAGAGAACGGGCTGCATGGCTGAGAGGCTTAAACCACGACATATAGATATTCTCAAAACCATGGCTTCTGCACTTCTTGCTTTCCACTTTTTCGTGTTCTTATTCAAGCCTGCTTGGGTAATTTTTGTAACCATCTTGCCAAAGAATAGAGAGAGTGGCAAACCAATAGATTTTGGATCTCATCAACAGCTAAAGGTATGAGAAATGCAATCTTTACATGCAATGACTAGTTCAGTGCTGTTATGATCACTAACAGTATCCTTGGTCCTATTGCAATGCAAATAACAGTGAAAGTTGGGAATAAAATTATTAAGTTATTAATGGGTTGTAAATAGCAAAATTTTCACATGAATAACTGAATTATATCGACTAATGTTTGTTTAATAATCCTTGTCATTTTTTTTTCCATTTCATTTCTTCTATGATTCTCAAGTGTAGTGGCAAATCCACATCTGATCACATTTAAAATCAATTCTTATTTGAACAAATAAAATATTAGGTCTCATGAATACATAGTTCTGTGGCAGAGAACAGACCCTGCTGCTGCTCTTTATTACTGCTGCTAATTGTTACTGGTTATGCAAATGGGGGGAGAGCAGTGTGCGCTATCTCAGCCTCAGTAATGGTTTTGACATTGTCTTCCCTAACACCCTTGAAGACATGCTGATGAGGTACAGGCTGGATGAGTAGAAAGTGAGATGTACTGAAAAGCATCTGAACAGCTGTGCCCAGAAGGTGGTGATCAGTGGCACAAAGTGTAGTTGGAGGCCAGTAACCACTGTTATGAAAATACCCAGTACAGGAATGATGTGGAGCTACTGGAGCAAGTCCAGCAAAGGGGCACCAAGATGAGTAAGGAACTGAAGCACTTCATATAAGGAAAGGAGGAAGGAGGTGGGACTGCTCAGCCTACAGAAGAGAAGGTCCAAGGGGGATCTTATCAATGTATATAAATACCTGTAGGGAAGGTGCAAAGAAGATGGAGCCAGTCTCCTCAGTGTTTTCCTGGGTAGTGCCGATCTGATAGACAGAAACACTCAAGGGATTCCTCCCTCTTGTCCTTTGACATCAAAATAGTGATGCTAAGCACATTTTCCCAGCACACATGCATGTGCATGTACACAGACACAGAGTTATTTTTCATGCCCAGGAATTTATTTTCTTCCATGCAGTAGTTTCTTTTGTTCTGCTTAATTGATACAACCTCCAGCCACATCTACTTGTTTGCTTGCAGCCTTAACACTCAGTATGCTGCCTTATCCTAAGCTGGCAAAATGTGTACTGCAGTTTTAAGTGTTGGTGCAGGATTCAAAGGAATTAATGTGGCATTTTGTATGCTAACATTATACAATCATTCCTGGAGACAGAAGGATGCAGTTTCAGCAGCTTCTGATACTTTTCTAGTTATCTGTGCATATCCTGCTCAAATTCTCTAGAGAAGGAGTCTGTATTTGCTCTGTTCTGAAAAGATGCCCAACTAAGATGCTACAATACCTGAACAGTACATGGCAGACTCACAGAGAAATTCAGATTTCTTTCTTCATCTTCTCAGGCTCCTCTACAGCCAAGGAAGATGACTATTAACATTTGAAGGCTCCTTCTGCAGTTCGCAGCAGGCCTTCAGTGACTATTGCACTGCTTGTTTTCAGCTAAACGCTTACTTTGATTTGGCAAGGCCAGGGATGTTCAGCCTTCTTCCAATACACAGCCTTTAACTTTTGTCACTCAAAGAACTTAATCTTTGAATTTTATTGGAGTTTTAAGTATACACAGGCTTGAACTAGGACAATTCTGAGCAGAGATCAGACCCTGTGTTTTGTTGTCATGAGCACTTTTAGCATTAAAGTAAAAACAGTTATTTAACTCTGGTATTTAACTCTTAGGATGTGGAAATTTATTATATGAAGTTTTGTTGATTGCATTTTTCTTTTTAGAAGCTGTTAGTGTCTATCTCTATCTTACCTCTACTGCTTGTGTCCTAGCAGAGGTTTTAAACATGCCTCTCATTACATTAGACTGCGACACATTCTCAAATCCTGCTTTCTTAAATGAGTAGAAGAAGAACCAGCTCCATCAAAAGCAGTAAATGAAACAGACGTTCACTTGTGCTATTGTCTGATACAATAGATTTCACTTAACCAAACCCTTACACTGATGTCCTCAGGTATGTGCCCTCAATACACTTAATTCCATATGTTTGCTCAGACTCTTTTTTTCCCCAGCACTCAAGACTGGGGTTTTTTTTTCTGTTGTCTTTGTTATTAATTAGACACCCATCTGTGATTTCTTAAATCTCTTACTAAACTTATTTTATTTGAACCAATGAAGCACAACTCTCCTTCTATTCAATCCATTGTTTTTAATTGATCTAACCAGATGTAAGTTCCTTAC
The DNA here is from genome assembly GCA_028858755.1 of Ara ararauna. Classification (NCBI taxonomy): domain Eukaryota; kingdom Metazoa; phylum Chordata; class Aves; order Psittaciformes; family Psittacidae; genus Ara; species Ara ararauna. The sequence continues at coordinate 146,960,146 of CM054376.1, forward strand.
CAGTTAGCTAATTTCTTCAATTAATGAATCCAGCTGTCTCACAGTCATGATATTGATCATTTTCAGCCCTAAGCATCTGTTATTCCAAGCATTTTAATGGTCATTTCCAATTACCTCAGTTATCATTACACACAATCATTACACTGTCTTTTTATCAATTTCTTTAATCTCAGTCATTTTCATTTCTCTTATCACTCTAATACTCCAACCTATTCTTTAAAAAGAAGCACTTTTCCATAGCAGGGAAATGTAAAAGTATTGCTTCTTTTTTTAAATTATTTTTTTTTCAAAACACATCTCTGGCATAATGCTTAAAACCCTCTTTGCTTTGTAGGGAGCTACTCCATTTCTGCATTAAACCAATGCTTCACTCATTTTTCCTTCCAACCATGTACAGCTTTACTCATTAAACTATGAACTTTTGGGGATAGACACTCTCCCAGGAATAAATTTGAAAACCAACTAGTATTCTTTGGTAACTACTTGTGGTTTAACCCCAGACAGCAGTTAAGTACCATGCAGCCACTCGCACACTCACCCCTGCACCCCACGGGATGGGAAAAATTGTAAAAAAAAAAAATTAAAATCCATGGACTGAGTTAAGAACAGTTTAATAATTTAAATAAAGTACAATATCATACTAAAGCAATTAATAATGATAATAATAATATCAACAACAGCAACAACAAGGAGATGTAAAACTAAAAAAGGAAAGGAAAAAAACAACAATAAACACAATTGATGCACAGTACAATTTCTCACCAGCCACCAACCAATACCCAGCCTGACCTGAGCAGCGATCTGGGCATTCTGGGTAATTCCCCCCAGTTTATATACTGGGCATGACATGCTGTGATATGGAATACCCCTTTGACTGGTTTGGGTCAGGTGTCCTGTTTCTGCTTCCTCCTAGCTTCTTGGGCCCCTCGTTACTGGCAGAGCATGAGACAACTGAAAAGTCCTTGACCCGAGTAAGTGCTACTTAGTTACAACTAAAACATCTGTGTGTTATGAACATTATTCTCAGTCTAAGGCAAAAACTCTATCCCAGCTGGACCCAAGGCACTACTAAGGTCCAAAATAACCTAGGAAATAATGTTCTACTGAGTAGAACACCCCTGAGGAATACACATAACTTCTGCTCATGAAGCTCAATTGTTCTGATCACTGGGCCACAGAAGATCAAAAAACTAAGTTTATATTTCAAAAGTTGGAGACCAAGACCACCTCCTTCTAAATATACTTCAGTCTTATCCAAGGAATTAAAAAAGAGCGCTATGGAAGGTACTGCAAGAGTAGATGAAATTATTATGAATATTCAAATTCAGGTTAAAAGGATAAACAGAGGAATTAATTGTTAAGTGAATCTGGTGTCATGCATTGAGTTGTTTTTCAGGACGGTGATATCGAACAGGATTGTCGCCCCACATCTTGCACTTTTTAATTTTCAGGATTAATCAAGGATTAAAGTTAACATCATTTATTAGAATAACTTAAAGCCAAAATTTTCTTTCAGCAGCAGCTTTAATATTGCAAGTAAAGATTAAACAGACTCAATAGGTTACTAAAGATCACATAGCATTTTAATTATCTGAATAATCCTTGTAAACTTCATGGGACTGCAAAGGTACTAAAATGAAACACATTCGCTAACTAGCATTTGAATCAGAACCTGAAATCTGTACCCCATGAAGCAGAGTAGAGTACTATGTAACGTAACTTAACTGACCACTCGTTATCCAGAATTTCCAAAACAGATCAACAAATTCTTTTCATCTGTTAGACTAATCTAGTTTCCTGGCTTATTTCTTACCACCCAGATCTTTCAAATGACAGAGGATATAATGGGGAAAAAAATGCAATAGACCCAAATCTTTTCTCATTAAGAAATATTGAATAAAGATGTAGCTTTGCTGTATTTCTTGTAATAGTAATAGTAGAATTACTCTGCAAATGCCTTATTTCCACCAAAGAAGTGCAGCTGACAGTTCCCATGACAAGTAATCTGTATTTTCTTTTTTGATACAGAGCAAAATGCTCTACTTAATAGCTACTGGCTAGTGCTTACTTCTGCAGACAGAGTATGTGCTAGATGAACTGTGCATTAATGTCTTTTTTCACCTATTTAATTTTCTATTCTGTAGGGATAAGACAGTAAGGTGCTGAGTAGTCTTCGGAGGGTGCTGTGTGCTCCCTCATTCAACATCCCATTTGTGCGCAGTACAAATGGATCCTTTCTTCCACAGTGCTTTGCAGATTTGAGGTTCGCACTTGTGGGCATCCCAAGGCACATCAGTGACATTGCATCCTTCATTACTGCTTTTAAATGAGTCACTATGAGACATTACCCTCCTGTGAGGCACTGGAATCACCAATGAAATCACAACTTTGGGAACAAAATATAAACACAATCTATTTATATTTACTTTGCCACACAACGTAGAAAACATTAGAGACTTTTATTATGCATTCTTTCACTTAAGAGTAAGGAGAAAGAGGAAATATAAATGAAAATATTAATTATGCTTAATTTCCAAAATTTCCATTTTCACTTCTTTTATGTGCTTAGTTTCCAAAATTTCAGTTTTCCCTTCTTTTATTCTTCCTTTTGTTGGCTTCCTTCTTTCATCAATTTGAATATAAACTTTAAGTCTGAAAGAACACTAAGATTTAATATATATATATTTTAAAAAATCCTTCCTTCTCTGAGCATATGCTATAAAGTATGTGCATGTGTATATAGGTTGACACTATGATACTAGGTTTCAAAGGTTAAACTAAAAGACTTCTTCAACTGAAAACAAAAATGGAAAGTGATAATAAAAATGTATGTGTAGCATTCTCCTTCTAAACTGCAATTTTAAATGAGGTGTGCCAAGGGTCAAAACTGTAATGTAATGATTTGTCAGAAAGCCTGTGCATAGAATAAATTGTGAATACTTCCCCAAAATCCTGTGGTCAATCTCTATTGTGAATGCCTAATGCTGATGCTTTTTTAATAAGTGGATGATTGCAAAGTGAAATCTTCTAGGTATAAGATAATACTCACAGTTTTATAGTTTCAGTTAATCATATTAATGTGTTGTTAATCATTAATTCTCTGTAGTGGCATTTGTTGCTGTTAAAGACAAGCACGATCCTATGAACTGAGTATGTCAATAGCACACAGTCTTACACTTCATTAAGTAACACATCATTAAAATACATAAGAGGTTTAAACCAGAGACTGATTTTATGAATGGATTAACACAGAAGTGCACAATAATTTTTAAAATATATAGGTCAGAGCCCAAATAGGACTGAATAGTTATGCATTAAATTTCACAGATACATTCAACAAAGGAAACAGACAGCTGAACATTTAGCAAGTAACAGAAGAATGTAGTTATATAATATGCAAAATGTATTAGTGTTGAGTGTTACTATTTAGAACACATATCTATTTCTGTTTCACGTTAGCCTCTACATTGTGTCCTTCAGTGAATCCAAATGCTTATTGAAACCAAGGACATTTGTCTTACAGATCTTAAATCTTGGTGTTTTGTCACTCGTGTTGTTCACTGTTTCATTCTTTCTGTTTAAGCCCAAATTGGAAGTCAGAATTGCTTTGGGTAGAAAGCTCTTCAATATTTGATGGCAAGTAATAGCAAACACCGTGTTAGATAACAAACTTGTTAAAACCTTGTGGTTACCCTTTCCTGTTAAAAACAATACTGTAAAGCCTCTTTGGCCACAGGAATTACATAGCATTTGCTGAACATTAAAACAGGCAATGGTTAATGCTGAAAGCATCTGACTAAACAAAGTTTCTTTGGAAATAACAGAGCAACCAGGATACTGAAGAAAAAATTATGTTTTAATATTCTCTTATGGTCTTATCAGCCTGTGACAGTGTATCCTATTTCCTCTCATTTTTTCATTGCACCAGTTTCAATATTGTCAAACATAAATAATGGCTCACTGTTTAAAAATTTTTTACACTGCATCCTATTTAATAAAATATTCAACAGAAAGCTAACAAGAAATGCAAAATTTGTCTGCATGTAAAAAAAAAAAAAAAAAACCCAAACAAATTGCTGATTTTTTTTCAATGAGGTAGTCTCATCACTGCTGAAGACAATAATTTTTGCATGCTTGCAGTAGTGCCTGATTTTTCTTAGCGTTAGCAAAATAATAAAAAATGCCAACAAAACAACCAAGAAATGCTTTTATAAAGACTTTATAATTTACAAAGTAAAGACTAAAAAAATAAGTGATTCAAAGTTGACCAATAAGTGCTGTGTAACTCAAAATACATTGTGCACAAAATCTAATAAAGCAAATACATACTTACAGAAATTCAAATATTATTTTTTCAACTAATTCTATTGCGTCATTTGTAAACTGCTTTGTGTTTCTATTTACAAATCTTCCAATTATTTGTTTTGCTGGAGAATGTTTACAGAGTGGACTTCAAACTGTTCCAATTGTTTGTGGAAACTGAATTTTGAACATCAAAGTAGAGCATGTACAATAATTTATATGCCATATAAACATGGAAAAGGAGCAAAGTATATTGTTTAGGCTCTGCAAAGACAATATAAAAGTAATGCTTGTTAGGTCACAAAACAAAACGTTAAGGAAGAACAGAAGAGAGCCGACTACTTTATCCTGGTTTCATAGACATTTCACAGGTGGAGACATTTGGTAAATTTTTTAATAATCACAACTTGCAAATTTGCCTTCTCTTAAAAAATAAAAATAAGCATCAGCTATTCACGGTCGAGTTTAACAGCTATTTTTTTTTTAATATTCACCCAAATGCACAGGAAAGCACTGACAGCCAGCAATTTCTAATACTGACCTACAGAACAAGCTTCTGAGTTTTCATTCCTTTTTCCTTCTTCCTTTTCTTACTTTGAATGTTTCTTCTAAAAATCAATAAATCATGTTGTCCTAGAAAATATATGGTTTCTGTTTATACCTCACTTGTTGTCTGTCTCATAACATAAATGCATTTATACTCTCTTCTTACAAAGCTTGTAGAAACAATTCAAGAAGCTCTCATTTTTCATTTGGGGAAAAAAAGCATGAAAGCTGGCATGAAAGCACCATTGTAAGACTTCCAATCTGTTTTTTTCTGCTTGCTTTGATTTTTGATAACTTTCCGTCCATCATTAAGATGACAGAAAATTATGGCAAGATATTTCAGAACATATTTGAGAAAAAAAAGTTTCAAGGAAAATAAAGGAAATATGGGTACTTATTGCCTTAATTAGAAAAATGTCACTTTTTTTTTTTTTTTTTTTTTTTAGGGGGGTTTGGTTTTTTGTTTTATTTTGGGTTTTTTTGCTATTTTTCTTTTTTAATGTTAATTCCAACTAATGTTTTCTCTGAATAGCCCACTGGGAGGTATGCTAATGGAAAAAAACGTAAAGAGCAGTTACTCACCTAAGTGTCTTAGTTATTCATCTCACGATACATGCAAATTCATGTTGTTTCAAGCTTTGAATTACTAATATGAAGACAAATGTTGACTATATTAGTTTTCCGAAGAATTTATTACTCTGATAATAAAGATGAGGCATTTTTTGTGACTTTTAAGAAGCAAAATTCACTGAGGTTTTATCTTTTCGTAGTGTTAAAACTGAACATACTTATCCAAATTACCATTCTGTCTACAAATTTTGATCAGCATAGGAACCCTAGTATGGGTGTAATTCACAAGTTTGTGACACTACTGAATGAATCACCATTAGTTCGACTGTCATTAGATCTAGTAATTGTGCACTTTGAATTTGGTATCTTTTTTTCTGTCCATAACAAACTCCCTTCAACTTTCAATATTTCTATTTACCGCTCAATTCTGTAGAAGACAAAGGATCTTTACACTATGCTTACCTTCCTTTTTTTTTTTTTTTTGTATGATGTAGCCTCCAGGTATTTCTAATTAAAGGAAAAAGCCGCTGATATCTCATTCATGCATGATTTGATTACTTCTATTATTATATTTCATTTTGTACTCGGTGTAATTTTTGTGTTTTAGCTGTTTTGGTTACTTCATTTTCAGGATATATTCTAAAACAAATCTATCCACCTATAAAATTAATTGAAGGAAGGTCTTTGTACAGCGGAAAACAGTTTTTAATAGTAATTAAAAGACTTTTTTAAGTTTACAGATTTTTTAATTAGAAAATAAATATGCTGCAAAAGAAGTGGAACCCCTTATGAAACTGCATTTTGGAATGCTGAAAATTCAACAGATTAGAGTTGCAAGACCTGTGTTTCATGTTTTTTTGGTTGTCTGACTAGCAGAAGCTGGGATACTTTTATACATTGATCAAAAAACTTTATTAGTGGCCTTGGAAAGGAGTTCAGCCCATTCTTATGCACTAGAAGGAAACAAATAGGAAACCCTTATGTGTATGTAAGGCATGAAACTAAGGCTTTCTAGTACTGATGGACAGATGTGTAAGGAGTTTCCAGAGGAAAATCAATGTGTGTGTTTGCCTGCCTGCAGGCGTCTGTTTTAAATTAAAAGAAACAAAGAGAACACCAAAAAATACTTCTCTGACCAGTTTTAGGTGGCAATTTTGAAAACAAATCTGAAGAAACTTGTGTGCATTGATATTAGAGAAATAAGCTTAAACTTATGATGATGACCTTTATAAGCTATAATTTTCTTCAGAAGAGCAAGCTCTAATCAGGAACAGAAGCACAAAAAGTTTATGTGGTTCCTAAAAGGACTTTTACTCCACACTAAAGGATGGTCGGTCATAATGATGTGGAAATGTATACAGTTGAAGTAGATAACTCAAACGTGTTAGATGGCTTTCTCCTACTTCGTCCATAGTTCAACTTAGTCATCCTGGGGAACTTCAACATATTTGTGCTCGGTTCTATACCAGTGAGATGAGGACTGTTGCATTTCTTATAAATACTGTGGCACAGGAATATACTCTATCAGTTGTATGCATAAATCCCAAGCTATCATATACTTTCAGATACTTAAAGCACAGTTCTGGAGAAATAAAGGTATTTGAATCCAAGTGATCTGTCAGTCACTGCTTAACCACAGACATTTTGTTTCAATGTGGAAAATTTCTTGAGGTTTTATTCCTCAGAGCAGTGAGCATCCCTTCATTCTTTTCCCATTGCAAACTGATCTTGTGTTTTGTCCATACAGTAAGGTCTGCTCCATGCCTTACTGGAGATTAGCCAATGAAATAAGAAAGTACTAGAAGCAAACTGAAGGATATTTTAACTTAATTTCTCTTTTTTTTTTCTAGTTTTCTATTAAACCAAAATGTGCAGAAAGATAATTTGCTTTGCAATCTCCACTGCTTTTTCAAATTTGGCTAAAGTAAACCAGTTGTTTATTATAAGAACTGGCATTGTAATAAACTGGGTACTCACATGCACACACTTGCACAACAGTACTGATATTTTGGGGCAGCAGTGATTCTGATCCCTTCATACTGGATGATGTGCTGGGGCAGGGATGTAAATGATAGCTGTGTGTGGCCCTTGATGCTCCACAGAATGGTATCATGTATATGGATTCTTGGTAAATGGTGGAAAACAGGCTTCGCATGCTAGGGAAACCACAGGAATATGTGACTTACTATTTTTGCATCAGAAAACTGGAGATGAGATTGAAAATACAGGCCTCCAACTTCATGATTATAGGCTCTTCTTGCTTACTTTTCTGTTCTGTTTTCATGAATACTACATTACTTCGTGCACACAAAATGCACTTTCAGTAAAATAGATGGAGAGCAGCTCTTTTTCTCCCACTCAATAACCTGGTAGTTTGAGCCTTTCTTACAAAGTAGGATTGTTCATGAAAAAACTTTGATCACTGACAAGTGCCTATACTGACAATCAATTTTAGGAAACGGGTGTCTCCTCTTTCTGTCTCTAACAGGCAACTTGTGTAAAGGAGACTTCTGCAGCCCTAAATCAATCTTGTATTAGAAACTGTGATGGTTAAGATACCCTTTTAATCTCTAAACAACTCCAAAGATGGGAGGAACTGAGGGAGGCTGAGCTGCTGGTGGTGGTGAGCAGCGTGCTGTCTCTCAGGCAACGGCAGGGGGCAGAACAGGGGTCCTGCTCCACCAAAGTAGGAGATGCGTCCCAGTGTTTGCCCTGTCCGCCAAGATCAACTGCCCCAGCAACGAACTGCCTGGAGACATCGTCACAGACACAGCGGCACGTGCCAGGGCACAATGTGAACTGGGTCTGGGGTTCACCGGATCCTCTGTGGATGGGTCTGACCTGCGGGAGTGTTTCAAGAACGCCTGGCCCAAGAAAAAGGCAAAACCATCCTTCAGCTTGTAGAGCACCTGTCCACCATGGACCACAGTGGAGACTCCGACTGCAAGGACTTACAACTGCAAGGATTTTAACTTGCTGATCGAGGAGACTTCCCTGGATCCACTGCATGGTGATGTTATTTGTTTTCTTTCCTTTCTCCTTTTCTCTTTCTCCTTCACATCTTTCATAAGAATAAGAACTTGCCAAGACTTTTGTTCTCCTTACACAGTTTAGGGAAGTTCACAATAAAGCTGTTGTTTCATTTTTCACAATGAGGAGGCCGCTGGTTCCTCCCACGAACCATGCAGGGTTTGGTAACAGATCAGCTCCCCCTGCACCTGTCGGGTTGGATGGAACAGACACTTTCCCTTGCGGCAAGCTCAGGGCAGTTCCCTCCTTTCCACCCAGGATCACCGAATAACGTTTTGTGGATCACCTTAAAAAGTACCTTCAGTCAGTACAAAAAAAGTATATGAAGTAAGCACCTCATTTAGAAAATCTGAATCACTCTCCTTCAGCTAAATCTTTATGATAAAACTTTAAAAAGGAAGACTGAATCTTAACTGGTTTGTTCCAGCGTCAGACAAAGTATCTCTCCTTAGAGTTAATTGAAGTCTTTTTTCTGGAAGTAGTATTCTGACACCAAAGACTAGAATTTAATCCTATTTTGCTAAAATCATAATCGTTTTTGAAGTGGTATCACAGTCTAGGAAGTCTGCACATCTCAGGACAAGTATCCTATATTCACTTCAGCAGTTTAACCGCTATCTACAGTAAACAAGAGCTTGCCATATAACGTCATCCACTAATTATTCTTTTTATTAATTAATTTAGACCATGTACACATTAAATAATTTAGATCATGTAATGTATATTTCTCATCATTTGTGTTTCCTGATTATACAATTACTGATAATCAGGGCAATTGCAAGTGGAGAATAAAGGCAATATGCAGTAGGAGTATAAAACTTTAGTAATTATTTTTGCCCTATTGAAAAATAATATTGAGACAATTATATTGGAAACTGTATATGATTTTATAATATTTATATTATTTTTTTACAGTAAACAGTTGAAAGAAAACTATTTGCTTTTATTTAAATGATTCTTTTTTACTCTTCTTAAAGACAAAAAGCACCTGCAAATGACGGCAAAAACTTTTTTTTTTTTTTTCAGAGTATGGCCACTAAACAAAGTCAATTTTTATTTGAGATAAACACTATTACGAAGTTTATTAAAATTGAATTTGTTAAATTAACAGTTTTAAGCACACAAGAGCTTTGTATTCCTGTTTACATCTTCTTTGCTGCCTTTAAGTCTTATAAGGGTTCTTTTATTTACTGTTGCAGTAACCTAGGTAATGGTTGCTTTTCATATTCTCAGACTTGTTTTAAACTCTGCCACTTAATACATAAAACCTTTGTATGCATTAAGGCTTAATCTTCATGTATTCTGGAATCCCCTTTTTGCTGATATTTCAGTGTCTTTTTTCCACATCAGATAATAGGCAAAATTTATTTTTCTTGACAGTATTGACTTCTGAATATACTGTTGTGATTCTGTAATACCAAAGACTTTTTTACAGACAGCTTTGACACCAGTAAGAAGCTTTGCTTTCTACCTACTTGTCCTTGCCATGTTGCTAGTTTCACACAGATATAAGGTAAGATCTAAAATAACTAATTGAGATACCTCTATCTATGTTTTGTGACAGCTTAGGTTTCAGCATTTTCACAATTTCCTGTGCAGCTTGGCTGACTAGTTGCTCTTTGCTGGGATCAAGATTGCTCAGTATGTTTTGCAGCAAGTATCTGAGATAACGATATAATCACAACTAACATGTGTCTGCAGTACACAATTTGTAGTAGAGTGTAAACACACCCGTATTGCTGGCTGGTGCAGGGTATAAATGTAGCAAATCCTTAATAATAGCCATTGTAAAGACAAAAGAGTGGAAAGCAACAACATTCTAATTTTAACAATACAGGAGCAGAATAATTTTGTATTAAGGAAAAACATTTTTTAAGACATGGCTATATATCTGTCTCTGAAATGGTTTCCAAGCTCTTCTGTGCTGAATGCAATTTAAGTAATTCTGCCCTACATATATCTACATGTAATTTGAGAGTGCTAATGTACTATATAGAGGAAAAAGGTAAATAAAGGAAGAAAGATTGATTTCCAGTTCATTAGCAACTGTGGTGGAAAATCAATATTAGCTAAGTGAAGGACAGAATAAGTAGGGGAAAAATGTCTCATATGTAGCTTTTTTTCAGTGAGATGCTCTGATCAATTGACAATTGAAAACACAGTATTGTATTAAATCAACTAGTATAGTAAAGCCATATGAAGCTTAGCAGAAAGCGATATTTTTCTACAGAGTTTTAAAAGCCACTATCAGTATTCATGATGTAATAAACTGTTAGTGATTACCAGGGTACTGCATCAGTATTATCAGTGTGTGTCTTTGGTATACAAAGGGGATAGAAGTAGAAAGCAGGTCTTCGAACCAATTAAATTTCACAGCAAAAGTTTGGTAGTTTAATTCCCAGACTTGGGACATGGCCTGTTTCAAGACTATGAATGCCTCCATGGGGTCTTTCCTCTCTTCTGGTATAAAAAGAATTGCTTGGCAGGGCTCTTTGTACATTGAAAGGTTCTGTGTAAAGAAAATGAATGTAGAATGAAAACTTTCATTCTAGTGAATTTGTGATTTTATACGCAAAGTTCTGTTTAAAGTTAAATACCTTTGAGGGTTTTTTTTTTGTGTTGCTGTTGTTTTAGTTTTGTTTAGCATTTTTTTTTTTGTTTGGTTTGGGTTTTTAATCAAACTATTTTATGCTGCCTAAAGCTAAATAGAAAATGGTGGCTGAATGAAGGAATTTCTGGGTGAGATTTTATTGCCTTTATCTGATTGGTCAGAATAGACCCACAAGACTACCTTATGACTTAGGAAAGCTGTGAAATATTTGTGCTTTTTTTTATAAAATAGAGTTTTACAGCACAAACTTCTTGAAGTTTTGGTTTGTCATCATAAAGAAAAACCTGATGTTATCTTTCAGAAACAAAATAAGTCAGTTTTCACTCAGTTACTATTAGAGATATCACTTACCATATTAGTTGTATTATGTTCTTCAAATAAAGCCAATTAAAGTGATTTAACTGATTACTATTTTAAAAAAACCAAGCATTTTCAGCAGCAGTTACCAAACATGAGTAATGCAAGTCAAGAGGAAATGAATTAAACTCTAAAATTTCAGGCACAAATCCAGAACAAAATTGTATCATTGACAGCTGCACATGAATGATCAGGATGTACATTTTGGAGCTTGAGAAAGAAGTAATCTGAGTATTGAAAAGTCAGAGTTGTAAGCATTAACTTACATTAATGTAAGCTTTAGATGTTAAATAAAATATAAATTCAATATCAAATGAAGACAGATGAAGTAGAAAATATGACCCATGTATTTCTCTATGTTCTAAAATACTACAGACATTTCAGATGCTGATTCTAATGGAAAGGTAGAAGAGACACTGGAAAGAACACTCATCTGACATATCTTTAGCTACTGAATTTTTTCAGCTAATCCTTCCAAATAACAGAGTAACAAAGGCACCTCCAAAAGGACAATTCATACTGTCCTAAACTGTGTGCCTTTGGCAAGACACTTTTACAGAGGTTGTTTCATGAAGGTCCATAAAATAGCATGTGGCATTAGGCATAAAACATGCCAAACTTTCAACAACAAAAGCTAGGTGAGATAAATTATACCTCAGGTCATACCTCAAGTGTGGTCATTTTTTAAAAAGTGTTGTTTTTTTAATAGTGTTTCTAAACAAGATTAGATAGCATCTTTTGTATGCGTAAAAAATAATTTTCTTTGTAATTTCATATTTCCACTGGTGTCGTGGTTTAAGTCCAGTCAGCCACACAGTTTCGCTCTCTCACTCCCCCTTCTTTCTTTCCCCCTGCTCCCGGAGGGATGGGAAGGAGAATCGAAAAGAATGCAACTCCCACAGGTTGAGATAAGAACAGTTTAGTAACTAAAGTATAACACAAATCACTACTGCTACCACCAATAATAATAATGACAAGGCAAATACAAGGAAAGAATACAATTCTCACCACCTAATACCAAGCCCGACCACGCAGTGCAGCCCCACCCTTCCGGGTCTCTGCTTTCCGTCCTCCATCCTGGGCATGATGTGCTGTGGTATGGAATAAGCTCTTTGGTCAGTTTGGGTCAGGTGTCCTGTCTCTGCTTCCTCCTGGCTTCCCCTCCTCCCTGGCAGAGCATGAAACTCAGAAAGTCCTTGGCCAGACCAAAACATCACTAAGCAGTAACCGAAACACTGGTGTTATCAGTGCTGTTCCCAGGCCCAAAATCGAAAACACAGCGCTGCACCAGCTACCAAGAAGGAGAAAAATGGCTGCTGCTGCTGAACCCATGACAACTGGGAATAGAGATGTATACTATATTACAGTAGAACAATTTTGTTGTGTTTATTATGGTCTCCTTAAAAAGAAGAGATAGAGAACATAACTTATTAATTTTTGTGTTTATAGCCCTTTAGGGATAAGACCCTAAAAGTTTAAAAAAAACAAGTTGAGATTAATCCCTGTTTTGGACCAAGTTTTCAGTCTTTATACCTTCATCTGAGGTAAATCATTGAGATCTAGGGAAACATGTCTGTCTATCAGATCTGTAGATCTGTAACATAATTCTTAGGTAGTGGAATTTTCCAGTCAATGCAAAAATGACTACATTTTAAGAGTAATTAAAGGAAGATGCTTTCTTTCTCCAAGAATGTAAGTTCACAGTACATCATTAATCCTTATGCATATTTGAGGAATAGATGTATTTCTGACATTGTAATGTCTTAATTTGTTTGATCATAGACGATAATTTAAAATCAAGTCTCATGGGTTCAGCAGCAGCAGTCATTTTTCTCCTTCATAGTAGCTGGTGCAGCGCTGTGTTTTCGACTTTCGGCCTGGGAACAGCGCTGATAACACCTATGTTTATAGTTACAACTTAGAATGTTTTGGTCTGACTAAGGGCTTTCTGTGTCTCATGCTGTGCCAGGGAGGAGGGGAAGCCGGGAGGAAGCAGAAACAGGATACCTGACCCAAACTGACCAAAGAGGTATTCCATACCACAGTACATCATGCCCACTATGTAAAACTGGGGGCAGGAGCCCAGAAGAGTTTAGTTCACAGCTCGGTCATTGGGTGGTGAGCAGGTGTATCCTCTTCCCTTGTATTTCTCTTGTCATTATTATTATTGGCAGTAGCAGTAGTGATTTGTGTTATACCTTAGTTACTAAACTGTTCTTATCTCAACCTGTGGGAGTTACATTCTTTCGATTCTTCTCCCCATTTCCCCCCCTCCACCCGGAGTGGGGGAGGGGGAAGAAAGAGGGGGGAGTGGGTGAGCGGGCTGTGTGATTTACAGCTTAAACCACAACATCAGGAAAAATAGTGACTAAGAGCACAGCAATAACAAAAAACTACCAGAGTAATTCTGTAGAGGCTGGTAGATTATAGAGCTAAGTGATTTCCTTTTTCACCTTTTCAACTGGTATTTGGCAGCTATAAAATAATAAACCAAGGAAAAGAACACTGAAGATATTTCTTCAGATCTTGGCACCCAAAGTAACTAAACAACTGATAAATGAGATAACACTGTATGTTCAGTGTGGAAGAAAAATAAAGCACATTTTTACTTTACTAGTTTCGGGAAACAGTAATGTCACGTGAAGCATTAGAACCAGATGTTTTTAGCTTTAATGATTGTCACTGCTAGGAATTTTACTGTAAGATAGTTGTAGCAAAGTGGCTGCAGGTAATGACAGCTTACTTCTACGTGGTTGACCTCTTAAAATTATTCACAGCAACTATAACCACAACAAAGTTTGGAAAGATAAGAGAGGTGAGAAAAATGGAATAGGTAAAAGGAAATTTATAAAATTACTCTTGAGTAAAATTTGTTTGGTTGTTTGGGTTTTGTTTGGGGTTTTTTTTGTTTGGTTTTTTTTCTTCAGCTAAATAGCTCTTTCTTTACAAAACAAAACAAATCCACAAAAGCTTTAGATTTTTGTTGTGGATGTGTCTGTGACAAACATGGAAGAAATAGCTATTTAATACTGAATAATTATAGAATAGTTAAATAGAAAAACAGGAGATAGTAGGAGATTCTACAAGAGCCAATGTTATTTACAGAGCAAGTTTTAAAAAGGTTCATATTTTTACTTGATATACAGTGTCAACATTGGAGCTCATCCTTCACTTTAAGATAGGTAGCCAGATGAAGATAAATACTGCTGCTTCATTTTTTATCCTTAGTATGAGCACTCCTCTGACAATTATTTATTCTCTTTTTTCCATCCATTTTCATTAACTACTGGTCAACTGTTATTGGTTTGCTTTATTCTTGACAACATTTCTTATAGTAAGTTTTCTCTTTCCTGCTGATTTTGATTCAGTTCTCACACTGACAAATAACGTTTAGACTGGACACATGAGACATGCCAAATGCCTTTATTTGACACAGAAAACACACCTTAAAAAATCTCTTTTTATAGCTCACTGTCCTTCACAGCGGTTCTGAAACGATCAGAATGAGAAAAGAAGTCACAGAAATTTACCTCATATTTTAGCTATATAATATTAAAACAAAAGCTGCTGAGGAAAATTCAAAGGAAAAAAGAGGATAAAAGGTGGAAGCAAGGACTGGCGGCCTGGGAAGGATACAGGGGTGCTGTCCAGGAAGCTAGGGATCATGTCAGGAAAGCTAAGGCCCGCTTAGAATTAAACTTGGCTAGGGATGTTAAGGATAACAAGAAGGTTTTCTATAGGTACGTTGCAAATAAAAGGCAGACTAGGGCTGCCTCTCTCCAGAAGCTACTGGGAGAACTGGCTACTCTGGATTTGGAGAAGGTTGAGGTTCTTAACGACTTCTTTGCCTCAGTCTTCACTGGAAAATGCTCTGACCATACCACCCAAATCTTGGAAGGCAGACGCAAGGACAGTGAGAATGAAGACTCTGGGCCCACTGGTTCGAGACCATCTTAAGAACCTGAACATATACAAGTCCATGGGACCAGGTGAAATCCATCTGTGGGTCCTGAAGGAGCTGGCAAATGAAGTTGCTAAGCCACTGTCCATCATATTTGAAAAATTCTGGCGGTCAGGTGAAATTCCCGATGACTGGAAAAAGGGGAATATAACCCCATTTTCAAGAAGGGGAAAATGGATGAGCCAGGGAACTACAGAGCAGTCAGTCTCACCTCTGTGCCTGGTAAAATCTTGGAGCGGATTCTCCTGGAAGGCATGCTGAGGCACATGAAAAACAACAAGGTGGCTGGTGACAGCCAGTATGCCTTCACTAAGGGGAAATCCTGCCTGACCAATCTGGTGGCCTTCTATGAAGGGGCTACGGAACTGATGGACATTGGTAGAGCAGTTGATGTCATCTACCTGGACTTGTGCAAAGCGTTTGACACTGTCTCACATGACATTCTTGTCTCTAAATTGGAGAGACATCAATTTGATAGGTGGACCACTTGGTGGATAAAGAATTGTCTGGATGGCCTCACGCAAAGACTTGTGCTCAATGGCTCAGTGTCCAGCTGGAGACCAGTAATGAGTGGTGTCCCTCAGGGATCGGTGTTGGGACGGGTCTTGTTCAACATCTTTGTCGGTGACATGGACAGTGGAATTGAGTGTGCCCTCAGCAAGTTTGCCAATGACACCAAGCTGTGTGATTCGGTTGATACTCTGGAGGGAAGGAATGCCATCCAGAGGGACCTTGACACGCTTGTGAGGTGGGCTGATGCCAACCCGATGAAGTTTAACCATGCCAAGTTCAAGGTCCTACAGCTGGGTGGGAGAAATCCCAGGCAGAGCTCCAGGTTGGGCAGAGAAGAGATTCAGAGCAGCCCTGCGGAGAAGGACTTGGGGGGTTTGGTTAATGAAAAAATGGACATGAGCCGCCAGTGTGTGCTTGCAGCCCAGAAAGCCAACCATATCCTGGGCTGCATCAAAAGGATCGGGACCAGCAGGTTGAGGGAGGTGATCTTGCCCCTCTAACTCTGCTCTTGTGAGACCTCACTTGGAGTATTGTGTGCAGGTCTGATGTCCTCAACATAAAAAGGACATGGAACTGTTGGAACCAGTCCAAAGGAGGGCCACGAGGATGATCAGGGGACTGGAGCACATCCCATATGAAGATAGGCTGAGAAAGTTGGGGCTGTTCAGCCTGGAGAAGAGAAGGCTATGTGGAGACCTCATAGCAGCCTTCCAATATCTGAAGAGGGCTTATAGGAATAATGAGGAGGGACTCTTCATGAGGAACTGTAGTGAGAGGACATGGAGTAACGGGTTCAAACTTAAACAGGGGAAGTTTAGATTGGATATGAGGAAGAAATTCTTTCCTGTAAGGGTGGTGAGGAGCTGGAATGGATTGCCCAGGGAAGCTGTGAATGCTCCATCGCTGGCGGTGTTCAAGGCTGGGTTGGACAGGGCCTTGTGTGACACGGTTTAGTGTGAGGTGTCCCTGCCCCTATCAGGGGGGTTAGAACTAGATGATCTTCAGGTCCTTTCCAGCCCTAACTATTCTATGCTTCTATGATCCTATGAATGTATTACTGACACATGAGATGTATTATCAAATAAAATATGAATGCATAGTTTTAATCTCATTTTATGCTAAACACTAAGCTATTTTGTATTCAATATTCAGTCAGCAAATATATATACGCAAATAGCTAAACTAGTACTACATTTTGGCTACTGCATCAAAGAAGAGCTTTAAAACCCCTGCCTGACAGGATAGCATAGACAGTGCTCAGCAAATCTAAGTATCCTCTTGGCTTACCATAAGAATTTTATAACCTACTATTGCCTGGAAAACAATGTGTCTATGTATATATTTTGAGAGCTGTTTGTTCTTTCTCCCCAGACAGTGTAAGTCATAGCTTTAGGAAGAAATTTCAAATGCAGCTCTGGTGACTGTGCCACTGTGCTGCTAGTGATGCAGGTATTTAAAGGTTCTCCTTTGAAGGGACTAAAGGAGCTGAGCCAAATACCCAGGAGAAAATTTGTCAGGCACACTGAGTTCTCAGATCTCAGAAAGCCTCAAAAGTTTCATCAAGAGAGACATCTAAATAGGTGGAAACGTGTTAGAAAGAATTTTGTCATGGTACAATGGTGTGGGCTTGGATCATGGCAGGAAGGAAGAAGGGAGATGAATGCTTGTGGCAATATTTAATCAGCTTGTTGAGCCTTTGGATCTGCTACAAGTCTGCCTCTGTGTTTTTAAAACAGATATGGCCTGCTGGCACCTCCTTCATCTAGTCTAATAACTGGTATCAGTCTTGGGCTGCACAAGAGACATCATGAAGACCTTGCTCTTGTAGGTCTTCTTTTAAAGCTCCAGAGGGTAGTAAGGAGGTGACCTACTTAATTGTCATTGATTAGATGCCTAAGATAGTTACCTGATACAAACCTCCCTTCCTGTTTTGTGTAAGAGTAAAGGCTTAAATTATGACAGTATCAACTACTGACCGTATTTTCACATCAAGTTCTATTCAAATGTATAAAAGAAACATAGATGCCAAGTTTCAGGAGATATTTCTACATCTCTAGATGCAAATGCAATGGACCTGGCTGCTTGTACCTGCTAATAAAATGCTCTAAAACCAGTATTTAGACTCATCTTTATCAATTACTTCTAACCAGCTTCACAATGAATGTGTTCTGTTTAGACAACACTTTTCTGGCTATTCTGAACACATACTGGTCAGATGTGTAAATACAAATTTAGGTATTTCAGTTGGTGGTTGCATAGCAAGTGGACACAAATGTGTAACTGCTAGATGGAGAGTACTTCACACAATGAAACCTTTAAAAGATTGTTCTAAGCATGCAGGGACACAGCCTTTGAAAATTGAAGGGAACATACTGTGTTTAGGAAACATATACACCTTTAATTATTTGTGTACTTCAGTTTCATTTTTTTTTACCTGTGTGATGATCAAAGCCTGTGATACACATGCAGTTTGAAAAAGGTGTGACACTATAATTGTCAAGAAAATGAGCTATATACTTTCTGTAATGTAACATAATAAACTTGTAAAAGCAAAAAAAATATGTTAAAGTGCTTTTTTTCATATGAACAAATGTTACTTTTTTTTGTGGTTTAAAGAAAAAATATATTTTATGGGTGAAATGGTAACATTAGTATTACTATTACTGCTGCTACAGTTATTTCTCTGCACAATGTAGATTATACATTTTGTTTGATGGTGATAAATCACAGATTTTATTGTTGAGAGAATAACTTCATTTCTCAAGGGAGATATGAAAATTGGCAGTTTCTTCTGTATGGTTAATCTTTTACTCAGAAGTATCAGATACAACTACTAGGATTCAGTAATATCTTGATGCATATTTTGTCTTTTTCTTGTTTAACATAACAATAATAGTGATAGTCATAATTTAGAATAAGAGTTTGCTGTGTAACTTTTTTTCTGTATAAGTAATGTAAAGTACAATCCAAAGTCTTCCCTATGAAATTTCAGTCAGTTTTTTAAATTGGTAGTGCCTGAAGTTGCCGTTTTCCGGTTTTGTCATGAGAACTAATTGAACATTTTCATTCAGATAGAGAAATTCAGAGACCTAGTAACATAGGTATCCAAGGGGAATAAATGTATTTATGAATGATATTCTCACCTTAGCATTATTGACTTATGAATACTACAGATTTGACATTTGAAAAGCAAATATTCTATAAAGAAAAAACGTATTTCCCCTTTAATCAAGAAGTTTTTTTCTTAGTTTTGTTTTCCAATGTGTATTGAGGTCATTGGTGCTTTTATTTACTTCATACACTAATGAATACACGTAGATACAGCAAATGTACTGTATAAATGAATCTACCTTATAAAGGCTAAATCATAAGGATTAGACGAACCATGAGATGACAGAAAAAGCTTAGCTTTCTCATCATATTTATATTTTTATAAACTCTTCAAAATACTTTTAATTATTAAGCATTTCCATTTGATTACAGACAGTAGATTTAAATAAAATATTATTTTTGGTGCCAGTTGGAACTAATCTGTACTGTAGGCATTTTGAAGTAACCTTATTTCTTCTGTATTGTAAATGTACAAGCAATTTATATACAAATGAATATTTGATCTTTTCTCTCGTGCATACAAATGATGATGGCTAGCCTTGAATTTTAACATTTATAAACTGTAGGCCTACTACAATGAGCTTTAACCTCAGGCCTCTGATCTGATGGGCAGACTTCTTATGCATAATACAGAGGATTTGGTGCCTACAAGTAGGATTCACAAAAGCTATCAGCTGCAATTTACCCAAGATGGGAATACTGAGATACAGAAGCTCTCTGAGATAGGTATCAAAACCATGTGATGTTATATATTTTCAATAAAGAGTCCTCTTCAGGAAATAAATATCCAATTTCAGGTCAGCTCTCAAAAAAAATAAAAATTCTCTGCTCCACAAAATCTGCAGGTAAAGAATTTAGCCTTATTTTACTCAGTAGTCAGAGTTCAAAGCATTTTTCTAGGAGAGGAATCTGTTTTCAAACATTTGAGCTTCCTGATTTAGGGTTCTGATTTGATCAGAAGGTTGAAATCTTGCCTGTCTGAATTGAAAATAAGTGTTCTAATCTTTGAGGTGCTGTATAGCACGGTATGAGTTTTGTCTTGAAGCAGTTTAATTGTGTATAAATTATTAAATATTTACTGGCATAGGAATTAAAAGAGGTCTTCTAGGATCCCAGGGGAGTACCCTAATCATCAAGATTGTGGATATCCTAGAGTAAGCTTCTCTCAGTATACAGTTGAAGCTATGTCTCTTTGTGTAAATAATTAAACTGAATTTTTGAGCAGAAACTTGTAACCTGACTCTCACATATCCCATAATAGAACACCAGCCACCAGACTGTACAATCAGGTTTGCGTTTTCTCCATTTCTTTCTCAACTCATTGAATGTTCAATTATTTAATAGGGATTGAATCAGTTTCAGCTGGAACAATTACTAAACATACTAAAATAGACAATAGTCTGGATGTAAATAAATTGCTTAGGATCTTCAACTTTTTAAATTCAGTTGTCTGTGTACAAAATAGGAATTTAATGATACTAAATAAAACAATTTGGGTCAAATGACAGTTTCCACTGAATACAAATCTCATACCGCTCAGAACTGCACCAGCAGGGTGGAAGGAGTCAAACCGGTAGAAGACCTGTAGGTCTCCCATAGGAATGTCTAAAACCACAGTGATTCTGAAATTGAGGAATAGAACCTTTAGTGGGGGCACAAAGCAAATTTAAGTAACAGAGTAAGGAAATAGGGGAAGAAACTGATGTTAAAATGTTGGTTTTTAAGATACAGCGTTGTATGCAACATCTCTAAATATACGTATTGAATGTATACTTCTATAACCTCATATTCTTCATTGATTTATGTTTATTAATTGTAGATGAGTATGTGAGCCCCTTGGTGAGAATGTCTGAAATACAAAAAAGATGTTTACATAGTAAAACATACAAACCCTGTACGTGAAATTAGATGAAAAACAGAAGGTGTTAGCAGGCCAGAGTAAATAGAAGGAAATATTCAAGACTATACTTTTAAGTAACAGAGACTGATACATGATTTGCCAAAGAAGACTAAGCTGGCTGGCAGCTTTAGTGGTTAAATGTATCAAACTTACCTGTAATTGTCTAAAGTGCAAACACTTACCAAGCCACTGATTTTGAAATTTAAAGTATGATGGATCAAATTTTGTACATAGATAAAAAAATAAATCATAGCTGTAGCAGGAGGAATTACTGTTCCTAACTCTTTGGGCTTTGTTCAGAAAAATGCTGGTACAATAATTCCCTGAATAAAAGGGAATTTGCTATTAATTAGAATTAGGGTCAATAGAAGTAAAAGCCCTCCTCTCCTAGAAGGGCAGACAACATGAATAACATTATATTCCTACAGTGAAAGTACATGAAGAATAAACAGTTTCATCTCTGGTGTTATAGTGGAAACTAGCCAGCAAAAATATTGAATTTAGCTGAAAGAAGCAGACAGGCTTGCCAGAGGGGATTGGACATGTGGACTTACTTCAGACACTTCCAGTTATTCTGAAAATTAAATGGAGGAGCAGTGGCAGATTCAACCAATTCTTTACTGTAAGGGTGGTGAGGCACTGGAATGGGTTGCCCAGGGAAGTTGTGAATGCTCCATCACTGCTGGTGTTCAAGGCTGGGTTGGACATAGCCTCGGGTGGCATGGTCTAGTGGGAGGTGTTCCTGCCCCTGGCAGGGGGGTTGGAACTAGATGATCTTAAGGTCCTTTCCAACCCTAACTATTCTATGATTCTATGAAATTAATTAAAATTAAAAATAATAATTGAAAGATAATATGTGTGGTCAATCTCCAGATAGTGTTCCCTGAATTACTGTTAGACAGATACCATAGAGCCATAGGCTCAGATGCTCAATCATTGAGCTGTCATGAGCAGGGAATGCTGACCCATCAGTTTGCTTAGGTCACCTCACACTACATCAAGAACTCCTTTGGATATTGCAGGCACACCAGCAAGAGGCTCTGAACAGATTCCCTATGACCTCTCTGAATATTTTGTTGTACAGCATCTCGGTCAGAAAGCTTAACACGGCAAATCATCAGTGGAAAAATAAAGTATACACAGAGACATGGCTGCCTATCTAGAATAATAAAATACAGATCCCAAAGATTTGGTATATTATAGCTTGTGTGGTATCCGTTTCTGTACACAGATAGAAATTAAATTCAACTTTGTACTAACAAGATACCTTGATTTGGTGGAAAAGTCAAAATGGATCAACTGATTAAGCCACAATAAATTAAAAATTAAAAAATAGCAGTTGCTAGTTTATCCAGTGTGTTGTTTTCAAGGCAAGGTTTTGGTAGCAGGAAGTCTGCAGCTGTGGCTTCTACAAGAAGCTGCTGGAAGTTTCCTGCTTGTCTGACACAGTCAGTACCACTCAGCTCCAAGATGGACCTGCTGTAGGCCAAGGCTTAGATGCTGGTGATGCCTCTCTGGTAACACATTTAAGAAGCAGGAAATGTTACTGTGCCATAACAACTGCAGCCAGAGACAGGATTGAGGATATGTGAAAACAGGAGGTGCTCCAGGCACTGGAGCAGGGATTCTCCTGCAGCCCATGGTGCAGCCCATGGTGAGGCAGCTGTGCTGCTACAGCACATGGAGGTCCATGGTAGAGCAGATCTCCACCTGCAGACAATGGAGCACCCTATGCTGGAGAAGGGGGATGACCAAAGGAGGCTGTGACCCTGTGGGAAGCCCACCCTGGAGCAGGTTTGCTGCAGGACTTGTGACACTACAGGGGACCGACGCTGGAGCAGTCTGCGCCTGAAAGGCTGCACCCCATGGAAGGGACCCATGCTGAAGCAGTCTGTTACTCAAGGAGTAACCACATGGAAGGTGTCTGTTGGAGGAATTCATGAAGAACTGCAGGTGTAGAAAGGACCCACGTTGGAGAAGTTTGTGGAGGGCTGTCTCCTGTGGGAGGGACCCAATGCTGGAGCAGGTGAGTGTGAGGAGAAAGGAGCAGTTTAAACATGTGATGAACTCACCACAACCCCTGCTCCCCATGCCCTTGTGCTGCATTAGGGGAAGAGGTAGAGGAATTGAGAGCGAAGTAGAGCTCAGAAATCAGGGGGGAAAGGTGTTTTAAGATTTGGGTTTTTTTCTTATTAACTTAGATTTGATTGGCAATAAATGAATTTCCCCAAGTCAAGTCTGTTTTGTCCATGCCAGTATAATTGCTGAGTGATCTCCCTGAGCTTACCTCAGTCCATGAGGCTTTCACTGTATTTTCTCTTCCCTGTCCTGCTGAGGAGGGGAGTGATAGAGCAGCATGGTGGGCCCTTGGCATTCAGCCAAGATCAACCCACTACATCCAGTAAGAGCAAAGGATATATGGTCAAGAGCACAGTAGAATTCAGTAAAGAAATCATATGCCTTTCCACATTTCTAATTTTTTTTTAACCAGAATTTTCAAAGATAAAAGCCTCAAACACCAAATTCTATTTTCTTGTAGGAGGAATGCAAATGTTTAATGGTTTAACCTGTAGAAAGCATCAGTTTATTATTATATTGAGATGAAAATTCTCTAGCTCAATTTCCTGCAATTTTAGGCTTTTAATGACCCATCTGGCCTATCAAGACAGCTTTCAGAAAACAGCAACTGGCCAACGGCAACAGTTATCAAATAGATAAACCATTGCCTTGTCACTGTGAAGCTGTGGAATAATTAGAAATTAAACTTATATTTAAAATGTGGCATTGTTTGCACATAAAGGAAAAATGGACTATCAGGGGAAGGTGCAGCTACACCTGGTGTGCCAGGAATGTGCACTCCACAGCAGTTCCTGTCTCAACCTTGACGGAGGATGGAGCAGAGTGGAGATTCTGCGGCCACGCTCTATCCTAACACCAGCAGAGATGGGAGCTAGGTGGTACTAGAAACTGATAAGCTGAACAGTTTCTACCCTGAGCCAACAATTTGTCATCTTTTGACAAAGTGCTGCCCTCTGTGTGAACTTTGCTTCATTGTAATGCATTTTAATACATTATAATGCAAAACCACACCTCTATCTCTAATGCTACCCACCTCTAAAGTGAGATAACCCCTCTTTGAGCATGCTCTTTGAGTTCTCTGTGGTATATACCTTTAAAAGCAAAGCGAGAGAGTTTTACATCAATAATAATAAAGGCATGTGTGACTAGAGTAACTCATGCTCTACCTTGTAGGTGAAAAATTGCATAAAATGGCCCAACAAAAGGGGAATATTGGGAAAGACATCATCATGGACAACTTGAGACTGGTCAACGGGCTAGACCTTTCTTTCCCCCCGTAGGGACGCTTTTGGGTAAGACTTGCGCTGTATTAAGTGCTTCCTTGGGAAAATCAGCAATCTCTATGCAGAGTTACTTTCCACTATTTACTTTTATGTTTTAAAGCCAGGCTGTGTTATTCATAACTTCATTGCATGTTAGTATCACATATTATTTGCATGTGCTTTTGCAGACAGTCTATTTATTACCGGCAATCCATAAGAACTTGTATCTGTTGCTTTAATAAACTGTGCTGTTTAAGTACCTAATCCTAGTAGTTTGCTCATTGAATGCTACTAAGTCCTTCAGTGTGGCCATGTTAGTTCATGAGCACGATTCGACTGAAGATGCAGTGTGTTATTAGTACATCTGGAACCGTGATTGTTTAATATACCAAACATGACAGGACTGATAGTGGTAAATTGGGCATCACAGAATCTAAGCCTAGCCGCACCCAGCCCCTGTAATATCTGAGGACCAGCTGGAACACAAGGGGGTTTATTTTCTGCCAAATTGTCTTGCCTTTTAATGCGACAGAAGCCTGTATCGCTATTGAAGTAACCAAAAAGCATGTAATTTCCAGCAAGTTGCAAGGCCTGTATAAAAGCAGCATACTGCTCTTTTACTTAAAGAACCTGTGTTTCAGCCTGTCTGCCTTTCTTCCTGACCTCACACAACCAGAGCTACTGAAATCAGGGAATAGCATGTCACTATTATTTTTTTTAATCTATATTTCTATATTTTAGATGCATCTAGAAGCTTGAATGGTGTAATTTCATCATAATATAGTTGTGTCTGGACTGTGCAGTTCTTAGTTCCCATTATAGGAGTATATTGGGATTGTGTATGTGAATTTACTGCAAGGATTGTGTAACCTACAACTAAATGAGCAGTTCAGTGACAGGTTTCTTGTAGTATCTTGTGAAGACTGAGTGTTCAGTAAAGTATTCTAGTACTGTAGAGTTACTAATGAATAATTGTGTCATTAAACTCATATTTGTAACAGGACACCTGTCTTTACAGCAAAAATATGACTCCATTCTCAAAATCTAATGGAATTACGAATGAAAGCATGTTCTATAAATACTCTCAGCCAGTGTAAGTTAGATGTAAAAAATGCTTCAGACTGAAGAGGCTTTCTTAATATTGTATGAGTGCAATTTAGTCCTTTTCACATTCAGTGCCTAACAGGAGCTTGGAAAAAATTCAGCATAAATTGTTTTTGAAACATATTTTCAGGTGAATTTGAAAGATGTAGGCAACAGAGATGGAAATATTAATATACAGTTTTTGATAGTTGCATATGATGAAGCGAGTCAAGAGCTAAATGTAATACATAAGGAAGGATGTCAGCACAGAGCAACGCAGAGCTGGAAAAAGCAGTCTGACCTAGCTCTAAACAAAGTAGCTCGGGTGTTGGCTAATATTGCAGTGTGGTAGTCTTCCCATTTGGATCAAAGAGAATTGAGGTAAAATAACTTTGGAAAACCACCATGAAGCATAGATGCTCTTTAGCATTCAAGCTACTTCATTTAGAAATACTCTGAACAACATCAGGCTTAAAATAATGATGTAAAAATAAACCAAAGTGTGGATGTTTGGATTCTCTTCTGATCGGTTTATTCTGTTTGTTTGGGGTTTTTGTGTTTGTTGGTTTGGTTTGGGGTTTTTGTTAGTTAATTTTTTGTTTGTTTTTTCTTTATGAAAACATTTCTTTTTCAGCTGTTTGAGATCATACCACATTGATAATTTTCCTTCATATTTTTCCATATTTACTTTGAGACTGTACTTGTCTTCCTCACTTAACTGGTACTACAAGCTGCTGGACAGATTTCTTGGCAGGGTGCTATACAATGAAAATACATAGAATCATAGAATAGTTAGGGTTGGAAAGGACCTTAAGATCATCTAGTTCCAACATAATCTTATCTTAGAAGAGCCAGACTGAAGCCTTTGACAGCTAAACTCTCAAGTGCAGGTAGAATGTAGAAAAGAGACATTATTAGAAAAGAGGCTGTGCCAATGGTACTTGCATGATAACCTCTGGTTTATGTCTATATGCATACTAGTGTTTGCACAATAAATAATGTAAGTTTAAAATCTTTAGAAATCCAAGGATCAGCAGTTGCCAGAATAAAGCTTTCCGTCTGTGTTTGGCAAGGACATTGAACTCATCTTAGGGTATGGACATTGCCTTAGGCTATCTATGTTTGCCACACTTGCTGTTTAAAGTGCTGTGTTGTGCTCTGCAAGTACATAACACTGTATGCATTCAAAATAATATAAAAAAATATCCCATGAGTGCTGCCAATCTGAGTGACATATCTTGCTGAGAGCAGACTATGGATGATCTCTCCTGGCTTCCTACTTATTTCTGTAGAAAGCTTAATTGAAAGGTATATGACTGCAAATGTTGAAAAGATCTGGAAGTGTTGTCGACAGACAAGATTATTTTCTAGTCTCCCTGGAGCCTTCTCTTCTCAACTTTTCTTCGTAGGAAAGGTGTTTCAGGATCTTATAATTTTCATGATTCTCCTCTGGACCTGCTCTAACAGATCCACGTCACTCTTGTACTGGGGACACCAGAGCTGGGTGCAGTATTCCAGCTGGAGAGAGCGGGGGGAAGAGCAGTGTAGAGTAGGGAGTGAGGACCAGTTATCTGATTACATAGGCTTTTACAAGGAGACAGAGTATTTTTTTCCTTTAATACTAATGTCTCAGGTTATTATAGCTTGTAGATGATACTGAAATACCTATGTTTATATAAGAAATTAGTGGTTCCATTAACATAATAACTGCAGCCACCTTTCTCTGCAGCAGAGAGCAGTGTGTTCAAAACCTGTAATAATAAATACATTTGTTAAAAGTACTTTAAAATACAACACAAAAATAAGTGGAAACTTTGACCTTGAGGTAGCATAATGTCCTGACTGTTCAGGTTTTTTTTTTTTTTTTTTTTTTTTTTTTTTTTTTTTTTTTTTTTTTTTTCTGACTGGGCTTACTTTAAACTGAAAATCACAGAATTGCAGAATGGTTGGGGTTGGAGGGGACTTCTGGATATCATCCTGCCCAACCCCCCTGCTAAAAGAGGGTCACCTAGAGCAGGTTGACGGGATCACATCCCAGTGGGTTTTGAATATCTCGAGACAAGCAGACTCCACAACCTCTCTGGGCAGCCTATTCCAGTACTCTGTCACCCTCAAAGCACAGAAGTTTTTCCTCATATTCAGATGGAACTTCCTATGTTTCAGTTTTTGCCTGTTGCTCCTCATCCTGTTGCTTGGTACACTGAAAGAGTCTGGCCCCATCCTCTTGATACTGTCCCTTAAGCTATTTGTGTGCATTGATAAGATTCCTTCTCAGTTGTCTCTTCTCCAGGCTAAACAGGCCCAGCTCTCAGCCTTTCCTCACAAGAGAGATGCTCCATATTTCCACTTAGTTAGCCCATGCTGATTACTGCTGATAACCTTTTCTTCCACATGCTTAGAGATGACATCCAGGGTAAGCTGTTCAATTACCTTTCCAGGGATGAGGGAGAGGCTGACTGGCCTGTAGGTCCCAGGGCTCTCCCTCTTGTCCATTATGAAGACTGGAATGACAGTGACTTTTCTCTAGTTCACAGACACCTCCGCTGTTCTCCATGACCTTTCGAAGATGATGGAGAGTAGTTTAGCAATAAAATTTTCCAGCTCTATCAGCACTCTCAGAATGTGTCACATCATGGCCCATGGACCGCAGTGTGTCAGGTTTGCCTAAGTGATCTCTAACACTATCCTCCTTGGCTATGGAAAATCCTCCTTTCTCCAGATTTTCTTTTATCTCCAGGGTCTGGGATTCCTGTGGGCTGGCCTTAGCTGTAAAGACTGAAGCTAAGAAGGCATTCAGTAACTCTGCCTTCTTTGTCATCAGGGCATCCACCTCATCCAGCAGTGGACCCACATTTTCCCTAGTTTTCCTTTCACTACTACTGTACTTGAAGAAGCCCTTCTACATGTACATCCTTCGACAGATTTAATTTGAAATGGAGCTTAGCTTTCCTTGTGGCAGCTCTGCATACTCTGACAGTATTTCCTCCCAAGTGGAAACTCTTCCTTCTGTTTGAGTTTTACCAGAGACTTCCTGCTTATCCATGCAGGCTGACTTCGAAGCCATTCTGCTGAAAAGGACCTGGGTGTGCTGATGGGCAGCAAGATGAGTATGAGCCTTGACAGCAAGGTGGCAAACAGCTTCTGAGCTGCACGAGTACAGTCAGTAGGTCAAATTAGGGAACATTATCCTGCTTTACTGGGTTTCTTTTTTTGTGTGTGTGTGTGTTTGTGTAACTAGCTAAAAAACTTGGATAGTAAGTAGCAACCTTCTTATACCTACAAGTAGGTAACCAAAGCGATAGAGATAGAGCCAAGCTTTCTACTGAGGTACCCAGTGAAAGAATGAGAAACAGAAGAGGTTCCAGATGCCTAGCTGGGGAACAAAAAAAACCAAACAACTAACTCAAAACAACAAAACAAACAATCCAAACAAACCAACCAACCAATGTATCAAACCCACTTCACCATCAGATTGATTAAGCATACATTTCCCAGAGAAGCTGAGTTCTTGGAATATTTCAAGGCTCTACTGAAAAAGTCCCAAAACTCTTGTCTGCATTTAATGTTGACTCTGTTTTTAGCAATAAGGTAGAATGGGTGACTTCTCAAAGTCCCTTTCAGTGTGAATGATTCAGTGATTCTACAGTTTTTATGGCTGTTCAATAAGACCAATATGACTCAGTAGCATGAAATGTCAGGAGGCACTGGTACTCTGAATGATTATCAAAATACAAGCTGAAGGAAATCAATGAAAGACGTATGTATATATCTTCAGAAAGAGCTGAGCCTAATAGAGTGGCATTTATCAATAAGCCCCAGGCAACATGGAATTTTTTTAATACAAATATTTTATCTATTCTGTCACCTTTGCCTGGGATGATTCAATTCAACTAGAATTGAGAATTTGATTTTCATTTCCTCTTTGCACAAAGATTATATATGACTTCCTTCAAGTTTAAAATAGTTTCTTATGGTCTATTTAGATGTAAGGTGACTCATTCTTGACATTGTAAAAACTAAATTAAATTTATGCTGTCAGTAATCTTTGAAGTGTCAGTTTGACAAATACCTCCATGTATTTGCATAATAAGTTTTTTGATTAATATTTGAATCCTGAGTAAACCTATATCAACACCAGATGCTACTGTGATTTCATACCTATCTATAACCTTATGATGATAAGATAAATACTTAACATGTATATTGCAAGACTGAAAAGCCGCCTTTTGTTCTTCTATGGACTCTACATAAAGCAGAGTGAAACTCACAAATATGTAAACCAAAAGGGCTGATCTGATATCTAGATCCAACACTTGAGCCTATGCTATGAGTTCTCATCTTTCTCATCTGAACCAGAAAATAAACTGACATTGCTTGAAGTTCTTTTACTCTGGTTCATCAAGTCACATTGTCTCACCTTTAGGTCACTGACCTCATCTCCTTTGCTCCCAGCTCAGCTCCCTGGTTAGCCTCTGGACCTGGCTCATCACTTGCCATGTCTGCGGCTGTTGATGGACCCTTTTACCAACATCTGGCACTGCCTGCTGTGTCCAGACACCACAGTACTGCGCTCTTTGAGGACACAGCCTGAGCAGGGTTATCCCAACCCTCATGGAGCTGCTGGTCCTTGTTGCTCCCCAAAACCAAAATGCTTAATTAAGTAACATTTAAGGTTATATCTTTGGTGGTGACTAAAAAAGACCATGAGGTCAGTTCTCAGCAGTTAGCACAGTGCAGTTGATTCACAGATAACAAAAATAAAACATATTTTTGATATCACAGTTTCTTCTTTTTTCTCTTCTGTCAGAGAGTGTTCCTGATATTTTTGACAGTCGTAAGTGGATGTCTAGGAAAAAGTTCAAGACAAGGCAAGCAGACTGTAGCGCTTCTCCTGATACATGCTTGTAAAATTTATGTCTAAAGTGTTTGAGACAAAGATTTCTCTGAACTTCCTCCATGAATTTGTCCAATCAATTTTTGAACTTGTGTAAACTTTTTATGCCTACAGTGTTTTGTTTTAATGAATATCAGAGTTGAACAATGTGAACCTTTTGTTTTCAGCCTGATACTGGAAAATATGATTTGAATCCTGCCTACTCTTTCAGAAACAGGGAATAATTAATTTTTCTTCACCTTCTCTGTGCAGCTGTGCAGCTCTGTGCAGACTTTGATATATCTCTTTTGTGACAAACAATAAGGCCAGATAATCAGAGTCTGTGTAACATCTATTTGCACGGAACTCACTCGATAGCTGTAGCATTCACAGCTCCTCCCAGCTACAGCCCTCCGTAATTATACTTTTATAATAATATTAATTATTTTCAGAGATTGTCAGAACTGGAACAAATAATTAATCTATGATTAATGTGTGTACTGGCACAATCATAGAATCATAGAATAGTTAGGGTTGGAAAGGACCTTAAGATTATCTAGTTCTAACCCCCCTGACAGGGGCAGGGACACCTCACACTAAACCATGTCACCAAAGGCCCTGTCCAACCCGGCCTTGAACACCACCAGGGATGGAGCATTCACAACTTCCCTGGGCAACCCATTCCAGTGCCTCACCACCCTTACAGTGAAGAACTTCTTCATTATATCCAATCTAAACTTCGCCTTCCCCTGTTTAAGTTTGAACCCGTTACCCCTTGTCCTCTCACTACAGTTCCTAATGAAGAGTCCCTCCCCAGCATCCTTACAGGCCCCCTTCAGATATTGGAAGGCTACTGTGAGATCTCCATGCAGCCTTCTCTTCTCCAGGCTGAACAGCCCCAACTTTCTCAGCCTATCTTCATACAGGAGGTGTTCCAGTCCCCTGATCATCCTCGTGGCTCTCTTTTGGACTTGTTCCAACAGTTCCACGTCTTTTTTACATTGAGGACACCAGAACTGCGCACAATACTCCAAGTGAGGTCTCACAAGAGCAGAGGGGCAGGATCACCTCCCTCGACCTGCTGGTCACACTCCTTTGGATATTTTTGTTTTGCTCTCTGTTCTGCTGTAATAACTGTACAGTATTAGCAGGGGGTTTAGTTTCTTTCTCTTTATTGGGTATTGAACAATCTTCAAATAATTATTTTTCTTTTTTTTCTTTTTTTTTTCCTAAGGAGACTATACCTAGTTCAGAGTAGATTCCTTACATAGAATCACAGAATCATAGAATAGTTAGAGTTGGAAAGCACCTTAAGGTCATCTAGTTGCAACCTCCCTGACAGGGGCAGGGACACCTCCCACTAAGCCATGCCACCCAAGGCTCTGACCAACCTGGCCTTGAACACCAAGAGGGATGGAGCATTCACAACTTGCCTGGGCAAGACATTCCAGTGCCTCACCACCCTCACAGTAAAGAATTTTAGGAATTTTTGCATTGCTTTATTTCCAAAGTAAATATAAGGTATCATAAAAGCATGTAAATGTAGGGAGATGGAGAGAGAAATTAACTGTCATTTGCAAATGCTTGAGGACGGTCCTGTTGTCATACCAGAAGGAAGCAGACATCATGTTGTTTTGTACTTGTTAGAGTTAAAATAAGTTTCATCATAGAATTATTCCTGTAATTTAATTAAGATATGACTTCCTTTAAGTATCTCTTCCTAGTAATTTTTTCGTTATTTTTCTCTAGAGTATTTTTTCGTGGATTGGCAAAATAGACTAGTGGATAACGTCATATTTCTTCTATTTCTATTTTTGTAAAAATGTGTGATAAAAACAATTTAATAACTTAAATATCACCCATAAATCAAATAAAATTCAATGCTTTGATAAATTCAGATTCATGTCACTTCTTTTTGCAGTTACCATAGAATCATAGAACACCAGGTTAGAAGGGACCACAAGGATTATCTCATCCAACTTTTATTTGCTAAGCATGCCATAGACTCTATGGGCCAGCACCCTGTCCAGACTATTCTTAAAAATGCCCAATAGTGGGGAATTATTGAGATTATTCCAATGGCTGATTGTTCTCATTGTGAATTTTTTTCTCTTGTGTCCAGTTGGAATCTCTCTAGATTAACTTTTACCCACTACTCCTTGTCTTTTCCATGTGACTCCATGTGAAAAGGGAGCCTCAGTCTTCTCTGTGCCATCTTTTAAATACAGGAACATGTTGATAAGGTCTTTTTCGACCCTTCTTTCCTCTAGGCTGAACAGACCCATTTCTCTCAACCTTTAATAGAATCATTGAATGATTAGGGTTGGAAAGGACCTTAAGGTCATCTAGTTCCAACCCCCTTGCTATGGATGCTTCACCCTAAACCATGTCACCCAAGGATCTGTCCAACCTGGCCTTGAATGCTGCCAGGGATGGAGCATTTACCACTTCTTTTGGCAACCTGTTCCAGTGCCTCACCACACTCACAGTAAAGAACTTCCTTCTGTCTAATCTGAACTTCCCCTGTTTAGGTTTAAATCCATTACCCCTTGTCTTACTGTTACAGTCCCTGAAGAAGAGCCCCTTTCTGGCATCCTTGCAGGCTCCCTTCAGATACTGGAGGTTTCACAATCCTTGGATCATCTCTGTGGCCCGTCTATGGAGCTTCTCCAGCCTACTCACATCTTTTTTGTATAGCAGAGCACAAACCTGCACTAAGTATTCCAGATGTGGCCTGGCAAGGGCTGGGTAGAGGGGAGTAATGACTTATTTATCTCTTCTGGAGATGCCGTTGTTGATGAAACTCAGCATCCTGTTGGTTATCATATAATGTAATACTGATGCATTATAAGGGTACCTGCGCTTCCTTGTAACGCGCAGCTGGTAGAGCAATCCACATAGGGGCCGATGTAAGAGCACAATTTTCTATATTTTTGAGGCTAGCTTAGGAAAAGAACTGTCTGCTCTGAAAGCCTCTATCTCTTAAAATTTCTTTCATTAGACATTCCCAACATTAGCTGCTCCTCCACCATCAACCTGAATTCTCCTCCATCTGGGTAGCTACCTACACTAATGGGTGTTCATTTACAGTAATATCATTCTTTTTCCTGAATCACTACCTGGAAAGCCCTTGCGATGCACAGGTTGATAATACTGATATCCATTCTCCATTTACCTTCACGCTGTCATGAATGTTTCAGATGAAACCTGAAAAGCTAGCTTTCTCCTTTGAGCTTTTTCACTTTTTGTATTTTATTCTTTTTTTAACATCTCTTTCTCTCCCACTTTGTAATTTCCTATTTCCATATGTTTTTCCCGCAATGGAATAATGATCACTTTGAAGTGCTGACCCTTAGATCCATTTAGCTGACAATCTATAATCATGAAAAACTGTTTGAATTCATCTTTTCACATGATAATTAGGAAAGAAAAGGAGTCTTTTTATTCTTTTTTTAAATAGAAGATGCTAAACCATTGTAAAAGAGAAGGCACAGCAGTCTGATTAGTCTCATGACTTTGAACTGATTTGTACTGTAATATACTGGTAGCCTTTGCTGTTAACATCAGTCCTTATTCTCACGAGATATCCAAAGGGCACCCTTTGGATTTTCAGGCTTCAAGATGATGGAAATCTATTTTCAGCTTCCAAAGATAGAACTGTTTGTGCAAAAGCTTTTTTAACTCTTTTAATGAGAGATGTCAAAATGAAAGGATATATGTGGTGCTCAATTCTGATAAAGGTTTGACATCTCTGACACAGAAGTTAAAAACATCTTTAGAAAACAAACAGGAAAAAAAACTGTTAAGCTAAAGGCAGCATAGAATCATAGAATAGTTAGGGTTGGAAAGGACCTGAAGATCATCTAGTTACACCCCCCCTGCCAGGGGCAGGGACACCTCCCACTAAACCACACCACTCAAGGCTATGTCCAATACAGCCTTGAACACCGCCAGCGATGGAGCATTCACAACTTCCCTGGGCAACCCATTCCGGTGCTTCACCACCCTTATAATACAGAATTTCTTCCTCATATCCAATCTAAATTTCCCCTGTTTAAGTTTGAACCCATTAGTCCTTGTCCTCTCACTACAGTTCTTCATGAAGAGTCCCTCCCCGGCATCCTTATGGGCCCTCTTGAGATATTGGAAGGCCGCTATGAGGTCTCCACGCAGCCTTCTCTTCTCCAGGCTGAACAGCCCCAACTTTCTCAGCCTTTCTTCATATGGGAGGTGCTCCAGTCCCCTGATCAGCCTCATGGCCCTCCTTTGGACTCGTTCCAACAGTTCCATGTCCTTTTTATGCTGAGGTCACCAGAACTGCGCACAGTACTCCAAGTGAGGTCTCAAGACAGCAGAGTAGAGGGGCAGGATCACCTCTCTCGACCTGCTGGTCACGCTCCTCTTGATGCAGCCCAGGATACGGTTGGCTTTCCGGGCTGCAAGTGCACACTGGCGGCTCATGTTCATTTTCTCATCAACCAACACCCCCAAGTCTTCTCTGCAGGGCTGCTCTAAATCACTTCTCTGCCCAACCTGGAGCTCTGCCTGGGATTGCTCCCACCCAGCTGTAAGACCTTGCGCTTGTCATGGTTGAACTTCATCAGGTTTGCATCAGCCCACCTCACAAGTGTGTCAAAGTCCCTCTGGATGGCATTCCTTCCCTCCAGCATATCAACCGAACCACACAGCTTGGTGTCATCAACAAACTTGCTGAGAGCACACTCAATCCCACTGTCTATGTCACCAACAAAGATGTTGAACAGGATCGGTCCCAACACTGATCCCTGAGGGACACCACTCATTACTGGTCTCCAGTTGGACATTGAGCCATTGAGCACAACTCTTTGCGTGCAGCCATCCAGCCAGTTCTTTGTCCACCGACTGGTCCACCTATCAACTTGATATCTCTCCAACTTAGAGACAAGGATGTCATGTGGGACAGTGTCAAAAGTTTTGCACAAGTCCAGGTAGATGACATCAACTGCTCTACCAATGTCCATCAGTTCCGTAGCCTCATCATAGAAGGCCACCAGATTGGTCAGGCAGGATTTCCCCTTAGTGAAGCCATGCTGGCTGTCACCAAGCACCTTGTTGTTTTTCATGTGCCTCAGCATGCCTTCCAGGAGAATCCACTCCAAGATTTTACCAGGCACAGAGGTGAGACTGACTGCTCTGTAGTTCCCTTACTCAACCATTTTCCCCTTCTTGAATATGGAGTTATATTTCCCTTTTTCCAATCATCAGGAACTTCACCTGACTACCATGATTTTTCAAATATGATGGACAGTGGCTTAGCAACTTCATTTGCCAGCTCCTTCAGGACCCGCGGATGCATTTTATCACCTGGTCCCATGGACTTGTATATGTTCAGGTTCTTAAGATGGTCTCGAACCAGATCCTCTCCTACAGTGGGTCCAGGGTCTTCATTCCTACTGTCCCTGTGTCTGCCTTCCAAGACTTGGGTGGTGTGGTCAGAGCATTTGCCAGTGAAGACTCAGGCAAAGAAGTCATTAAGAACCTCAGCCTTCTCCAAATCCAGGGTAGCCAGTTCTCCCGGTAGCTTCTGGAGAGGGCCCACGTTGCCCCTAGTCTGCCTTTTATTTGCAACGTACCTATAGAAAACCTTCTTGTTATCCTTAACATCCCTAGCCAAGTTTTATTCTAAGTGGGCCTTAGCTTTCCTAACCTGGTCCCTAGCTTCCCAGACAACATCCCTATATTCTTTCCAGGACGCCTGTCCTTGCTTCCACCTTTCGTAAGCCTCTTTTTTCCTTCAAATTTTCCTCAGCATCTCCTTATCCATACAAGAAGGTCTCCTGGCCCTTCTGCAGCACTTCCTTCTAGTAGGGATGTATCGCTCCTGAGCTTGCAGCTGGTGATCCTTGAATATCAACCAACAGTCTTGGTCCCCCCTGCCCTCTAGGCCTATATCCCATGGAATCTTACTGAGCAGGTTCCTGAAGAGGCCAAAGTCTGCTCTCTTGAAGTCCAGGGCAGTGAGCTCACTGTCCTGAGGATCTCGAATTCGACCATCTCATGATCGCTGCAATCAAGGCTGCCCTGGAGAGTCACATTTCCAACCAGCCCTTCCCTGTTGGTGAGGATGAGGTCAAGCATGGCACCTCTCTTTGTTGGCTCCTCTAGTACTTGTAGAAGGAAGTTGTTTTCCACACAATCGAGGAATTTCCTGGATTGCTTGTGCCGGGCCGTACCATCCCTCCAACAGATATCAGGGTGGTTGAAGTCCCCCATGAGAACAAGGGCCTGTGAGTGTGAGGCTGTTCTTACCTGTCTGTAAAGCGCTTCATCCACTGTGTCGTCTTGGTCAGGGGATCTGTTGCAGATCCCCACAATAATGTCTCCCATCACTGTTCTCTCTTTAACCCTGACCCACAAACTCTCTGTCGACTGCTTACCTCTCCCCAGGCAGAGTTCCATACTCTCCCAGAGCTCTGTAGTCCGTCTTTATGTTCTCCGGGCTACTGCTATCTATATCAGTAGCACCCACATGGATCACTAGAAGTGGGTAATAGTCAGTGGGACCGACTAGAGCAGGCAGCTTCTCTGCAACATGGAATCGTAGAATCGTAGAATCGTAGAATCATAGAATAGTTAGGGTTGGAAAGGACCTTAAGATCATCTACTTCCAACCCCCCTGACAGGGGCAGGGACACCTCACACTAAACCATGTCACCCAAGGCTCTGTCCAATCAAGCCTTGAACACCGCCAGCGATGGAGCATTCACAACTTCCCTGGGTAATCTATTCCAGTGCCTCACCACCCTTACAGTAAAGAATTTCTTCCTCATATCCAATCTAAACTTCCCCTGTTTAAGTTTGAACCCGTTACTCCATGTCCTCTCACTATAGTTCCTCATGAAGAGTCCCTCCCCAGCATCTCTATGGGCCCCCTTCAGATATTGGAAGGCTGCTATGAGGTCTCCACACAGCCTTCTCTTCTCCAGGCTGAACAGCCCCAACTTTCTCAGCATATCTCCCTGATCCGAGCTCCTGGTAGGCAACACACTTCCCTTGAGCCTGGGTCAGGCTGACAGATGGGTGTCTCTGTTCCTTTCAGAGTAGAGTCCCCTACTACTAAGACCTGCTGCTTTTTCCTGGCAGCAGCAGTAGTGATCTTCTTTTCCAGTGCATCAGCCAGTTGTTCCTGGTGGGAGTGTGTTTCCTCATCTGCTCCCTGCAGGGCAGCATATCACAGACCAATTAAAAAATATGTTAGAAAAGAAACCTAAGTTTACTTGTACAGAAAACCTTATACTTAGAGACTTTTTAATTGATTTTTTTTAATATGTAGTGTGGTTATATTAAAGTGCACACTTGATTTAAATTAAAATTTTATGTTTTTAAACCTGAAGCTATGCTATAACATTCAGGAAAAATCATTTGATCAGATTTAAGGATAGGAGAGCACCTTGCCATGTTTATGAACTGTAGTTTCTTGTTACATAGAACAAGAACTCAAACAATCTAGCTGTCGAAATGAAGCATCACAATTCAAATAATATTAAATATCAAAATGTAAAAAATATCACCTATTGTAATCTATTGGGGAAAAAAAAATCTTATTTGCCCATTTGGTCTTTTAGAAAGCAGAGATCTGGTTTTGTTGAAGCTGCCTGCATACCCTTTTTAAGTTGGTCAATATTTGGTTCAAAAAATGGGGAAGAAGCACAAATATCTTCATTCTTTAACCTAGGATGTTTTAAAGTGAGACTTTTCAATTATTTATTTCAAAAAAATTTTTTTTTCTATTTTTGTCAAAATACAATTTATGTTTAAGGGAGATTACCAACAACATAAAATCTCTTCTTGAATCCCAAATATTTCCAGTTAACCTGCAGAGAAGTTACAGTAGAGTACAAACTGCTGAAAGAACAGTCATACATGTATGTTGGGTTTAATTTGTCCTCATATAAACCCATATGTTTTTGATCTGCCTTCTCTTTTGAAGCATAAGTCACTAAAGATGAATGTCCACATTTCTGCTTGGAGCTTGGTCTGTAGAATTACATTTCCTACTCAGTCAATGTGCCTTTCATCTTCTTTTCACATAGGTCTCTCAAGTGTGTAGAAAATGTTGATATTGTAATACCTGCATTATACACCAAGCAAATAATAAAACATTTCTGTACTTCCCAGCTGATACTATAAAAGTGAAACTACTGAGGAAAATGTGCTTTGGTAACCTGCATGTCTCAAAAAATTAAAATATACAAAACACTCCAGAGGATCAGAACAGACAAACTGAATAAATGTTATCTTTCATAATCAAGATCTGAAAATGCAGGTGATCTTCCAAAACATGATTTGGTGCCAGAATGCTTGGAGATAGCATGGGAAAGCTAAGTAACAGTCCTTTTATGGCACCAAGGGGAGCCTCAGGCCTTGATTGCAAGTCTCAGTTTTCTATGTATATATATCGTTGCCTTATATTCAACATGTGCTCTGTCAATTAAGCCATCCATTCTGATGAATGGACATTCACAGAAGCTCTCTATTTTTTGGTGATGATTTATCTGTGCCATCTCACTCTGCATCTCAGTGCCACTTTATTTCCTGTCAACAATTTTGTCATGTTTGCTCTTAGATGGACTATGACTCACAGATGTCAACACTTCTTTTTCTTCTTTTCAAGTTTAACACTCTTATTACTTGCACTTTTGAAAAGTGAAGCTATGACACAGTTTGCTCAGGCAGAGCAGTTTACTGCTGTAGGGTGAGGGTAATCTGAGAAATACAGAGCAAGAGTTTCATCTGTTTGCAGGAGAAATAACATACAACTAATTGAAGTAAACTGGACTCAGGTTAACAAATTTGCCTTTCTGAAAATCAGGGCTCATGAGTATATAACTAGTAGAAGGGCTGTGTTGCAGTTATTTGCTTCAGTTGTTGGTGGAATTGCTTTAAACTGAAACTTCTATTGAATAAAAATAAATGAGACTGTTTATTCAATAAAATAAAGACATTTACTTGGCCAAAGTTTAAAATCAAAAAATTTACACAATAATTATTGTATCATGTGTCTTCAGATATGAGTAACAATATTTTCTTTCTTCAAATTGGAAAATGGAAGTTTATGGTTATATATTCAAAGTGATCAATGGATCATTTTATGTAAATAAACAGAACATGTGAGTCTAAATAATTACGTCCTGACATAAAATAATATAAATTAAAAGAGTAACTGTGGTGTAGTAACACTGTATCTTACACTGGATTTTTAAACCAAATGAAATCACTTAACATAAGCAATGCTGTTAACAGAAAAAAAAGTTTCAAAACCCACTGTGCATAAAATAGGAAAAAGAGAATTTGTGTCACTAGATTACTGAATTCTTAGCTGAGCAGGAGTGTTGATCTGCTTGAGGATAGGAAGGTTCTACAGAAAGGTCTGGACAGGTTGGATTGATGGGCTGAAGCCAGTTCTGACATTTAACAAGGCTCAGTAGCAGGTACTGCACTTGGGCCACAACAGCCCCATGCAATGTTACAGGCCTGAAAAAAACCTGGAAAGCTGCATGGTGGAAAAGAACCTGGGGATGTTGGTCAGCAGTGGCTGAACATGAACCAGCTTGTGCTGAGGTGGCCAAGAAGGCAAACAGCATCTTGACTTATACCAGAGATTGTGTAGCCATCAGGACTAGGGAAGTGACTGTCTCTCTGTACTCAGCACTGGTGAGGCTGCACATCAAATACTTAGTTCAGTTTTGGACTCCTCATTACAAGAAAGACATTCAGGGGCTGGAGTGTGTCCAGAAAAGGGCAACAAAGCTGGTGAAGGGTCTGGAGAGCAAGTCTTATGAGGACTAGCTGAAGGAACTGGGGCTGTTCAGCCTAGAGAAGACAAGGCTCAGGGAGGACTTTATTGCTCTGTACAACTACCTGAAAGGACGTTATAGCGAAGTGGGTGTCGATCTCTTCCCTCAAGTAACATGTAATAGGACAAGAGGAAATGGCTTCAGGTTGTGGCAGGAGAGGTTTAGACTGGATATTTAGAAAAAATTCCGCAACAAAGGGGTTGTCAAGGATTGGAACAGGCTACCCAGGCAAGTTGTTGCATTACCATCCCTGGAGGTATTAGAAAAACATGGCAATTAGGGACATAGTTTAGTGGTGGACTTGGCAGTGCTAGGTTAACAGTTGGACTTGATGACCTTAAATGTCTTTTTCAACCTAGATGATTAAGTGATTTCGTTCTTTGATTCTAGATACTCAGTTTCTCCTTCTATTGCCAAAGGATTGGTTAACACAGAACAAGATATCATATAGGCTGAGAAAGTTGGGGCTGTTCAGCCTGGAGAGCAGAAGGCTGCATGGAGACCTCATAGCAGCCTTCCAGTATCTGAAGGGGGCCTATAGGGATGCTGGGGAGGGACTCTTCATGAGGAACTGTAGTGAGAGGACAACGTATCATGGGTTCAAACTTAAACAGGGGAAGTTTAGATTGGATATGAGGAAGAAATTCTTTTCTGTAAGGGTGGTGAGGCACTGGAATGGGTTGCCCAGGGAAGTTGTGAATGCTCCATCGCTGGCGGTGTTCAAGGCTGGATTGGACATAGCTTTGAGTGGCATGGTTTAGTGTGAGGTGTCCCTGCCCCTGTCAGGGGGGTTGGAACTAGATGATCTTCAGGTCCTTTCCAACCCTAACTATTCTATGATTCTATGATTCTATTCGTACTGTAGCTCTTCTGTCTAGAGATTAAGCATAATCATCTGCATCATGGGTGATCTGAGAATAGATTTAAGATATCAATCGGTGATGAAAGACTTACATAGAGTATAGCATTGATAACTCTTTAATTATAGTGTCCAACTAACTCACTGGTGGCATTCCAAGACATCTTCCAAAACATTAAATTAAATGTTCAACTCTCTATCTAGAAATCAGAAAAGTTCAGTCACAACATAGATAGAAAATTAGTTATCTATCTTTCATGCATATATAATTTATTTGTAACAATTTTGCAGATTTCATTGAATATATTTAGTGATAGCTCTGTAATTAATTAGGATTTTTCTGCAGTAGGGCAGTGGAGACATGAACCATCTATTAAATGAATTTTCTATTACCTATAAAAGTAATTAAAAAAAGCTAATTGTTTTCATGCCAATATTGTTCAGTTTTGAGAAATTAAGCTGCACTGTAGTATCAGAACAGCTATAACTAAAATAGTATTTCAAGCAGAGAGAAAAAAATCACAGGCTAAAAAGAATAAATCTCATGCTATTCCAGGCTGTTATGACTGTTCCTGTCTACTTTTGCCTGGAGAGTGAAGGTCCTGAGATATTACCTGCCAACATTAGAGAGCTGTAAAGCAAATCTAATGTTAATATTATATTGCATTTTCACAAAACTGGACCTTTCAGGGGTTTTTTTTGATGTTATTGGGTTTTTTTGGTTTAGTTTTGCCTTGTTTTGTTTTGCTGGGTTTTTTTCTTTTCTGTAAGCTAAAAGGATGATTTTGTGTACTGTGAAAAGAGCAGACACAGCTTGTAGGCCTTTCATTGAGGGATCTAAGTGGATTGCTTCTTCATTTTCTTCTTAGGTTTGGAGAGAGGTAGAAAGTAGTAGCATGAAATACTGCCTGAAAAAGAATATTCTGTTATTCATCATTTTTTTTCTCCATGACAGAACTTAGGGGAGAGTATAGAAAAAGATTTTTGGTAGTTCCTTTACACAACTATAGGGGAATAGTCTCACAAAGATCAGTCTCACAAAGATGTGACTGATGTCAACACGGACATTTTTTTGGATCAATATATTCATACTAGGAGACTTGAGGAATTTCCTGAGTAAATCTCTGTTACTAAAGAAAAGGAGACTTTATGTAACAAGACTTGACACTACAAATGCAAGCAAAATCTACCTGGCTAGCCAGAAAATTTTGATGCACAAAGAAATGGTTTTACATGAAAGGATGCAAATGAGAAGGCTGTTGTGGGGTTGCTTAAACATGCCAAGCTCTTAGGACAGTAATGTGAGTGTGTTGGGAAGAGAACACCCAGAACTGTCTGACAATTTTGCCTGAAATTCATCATGCTAAAGAGCAAAGTGATAATCAGCTAGATTAAACATTACCTGGGGAATTAAAAGGTGTTCCAGTTTCAGCTGAGATAGAGTTCATATTCTTCCTAGTAGCTGGTGCAGTGCTGTGTTTTGGCTTTGGTATGAGAACAATGCTGATGTTTTAGTTGTTGCTTAGTAGCACTTACCCTGATGAGGGACTTGTCAGTCTCTCGTGCTCTGCCAGTGAGGAGGGGTACAAGAAGCTGGGAGGAAGCAGAGACAGGACACCTGACCTAAACAGCCAAAGGGGTATTCCATACCACAGCACGTCATGCCTAGTATATAAACTGGGGAGAGTTACCTGAAAGGGACTGATCGCTGCTTGGGTTGGTCTGGATATCAGTCAGCAGGTGTTGAGCAATTGTGTTGTGCATCACTTGTCCTTTTTGTCTTTCTTTATTCCTCTTTCTATTTGTTGTCTTCCTTTTTATTACAATTACTTTTATTATTATATTATTATATTTGATTTTATTTCAGTCACTGAACTGCTCTTATCTCAACTAACTGATTTTACCTGTTTTCTAATCCTTCTCCCCATCCCACTGGGGAGGCTGGAGAGGGTTGGGAGGGGTGAGCGAGCATCTGCATGGTACGTAGTTGCCATCTGGTCTTGAACCACAAAACAAGGAGACTTTTGAAACAGAGAAGGGTTCAGCTTGAGAAATTATATGTATGAAGTATAAATGTTTTTAATAGCAGAGAAACACTGAGAGGGAAGCAGGAAGGTTCAAGTGAGTGAGTGTTGCTGGGACGGGTGATACCACACCCCTGCATGGGCTGGGCTGTGCGGTCTCCCCCAAAGTGCCCCAGGGAGGTGCTCTCTGCAAGCAAGGACCCACAGCAGTGTGTGCCTTGCTGCGATGCACCCCTGGAGATGGAGCACCTGTATCCCTGCAGGATGGGTGCACTGGGACCACTGCATGCCCAATAAATTTATTAATGGTCTTTGAAGTTATTGTTAAGGTGAAAGTCGAACTTCTTTCATTTATACCTGTGATGTAATAACAATATTTATACCAATGGCAATAGTATATAGAAACAAAATATTACACAGACACTTCAATAAACAAATACTTGTTTTTCTTACTAATTCTTTTTGAAGATACATTTGAAACCCCCGATATAAGAAGGGTGGGGACCTGCTGGAGCTAGTACAGAGGAGGCCCACAGAGATATCAGAGGGCTGGAGCACCTTTCTTATAGAGAAAGGCTGAGAGAGTTGTGGTTATTCAGCCTGGCGAAAAGAAGGCTTCTGGGAGACTGGCAGTCTTCCAGTACCTAAAGATGGCTTACAAGAAAGCTGCAGAGGGACTTTTTGTACGAGCAAGATGTGCTGGGACAAGGGGTAATGTGTTTAAACTGGAAGAGGTTAGTTTTAGATATTATGATGAAATTATTTACTGTGAGGCACTGTCACAGGTTGCCCAGAGAAGCTGTGGCTGCCCCATCCCTGGCCAGGTTGGAAGGGCCTTTGAGCAACCTGATCTGGTGGCAGCTGTTGTTGCCCATAGCAGAGGAATTAGAATTAGGTGATCTTTAGGGTCCCTCCCAACCCAAACCTTTCTATGATTCTGCATCAGCAAGAATAATAAGTATTGGGGTAGTTTGACTGCATAGCTTACAATTCAAGAAATACATATTACACATATTTTCTAACTTACCATGTTTTACTCAACTTCCTAATTTTCTGTGGCTATTTATGGTTGATGAGTAGAAGAAAACCAAATTTTTTAAATCAGTAAAATATTAAAATTAAAATCTCTTAATAATCTATCACAGATGTTAGTCTAAATGCTTGACATTACTATCAATTATAGGGCCAAAACAGAAAGCTGATACTATGATAAAAGGTCTCCTAGGAATATAAAAATGTTTGGAAAAAAACCAGTTAATTGTGCCTTAAAAATTTCTTTGAGTTGCCCAAGTGGCATTAATGGTCTTTACTTATCTGTTCTCAGCAGTCAGACTAATCATTATAAGATCTGTATAAA
Organism: Ara ararauna; assembly: GCA_028858755.1. Classification (NCBI taxonomy): domain Eukaryota; kingdom Metazoa; phylum Chordata; class Aves; order Psittaciformes; family Psittacidae; genus Ara; species Ara ararauna. Next base: position 147,004,420 of record CM054376.1, read on the forward strand.
ACCTGATAGGCTTTATCCTCTTTGCAAATATGATTGGAGAGCAGGATTAGAACAAGGTTGCATTCTTCTTCAGGAGATTTAAAAAACTTGTTAAATTATTTTTTCAGAGGAAATGATCCCAGATTAAAAGTGAGGCTGTGATGCAAATTGACACTTCGTTACATGAACATTATCCAGCGTGATTGTGGTGATACTCAATTGGTGATACAAATAATGAAGTACTGGCTCTCAGCTAAAGTGGTAGCTTTTAGACAGGCTATCAGGATAAAAACTATTTTTTCTGCAATTATCACGTTCAGATAAGTGCTCATAACATCCTTTCACTGCCCCTAATTAAATATTAATAGATACTGCAGAATGTTTTGCTTATGGAAAACACACACCTTCCTTAATGGAAGAGAGGAATGACCCCACAGAAGCACAGTAAGCAGTGCTGGTTTGCATTATCTTTAATTGCATCATTCTGTTACTAATTGCTTGCTTCCTAAGTTATCATTAGATCTCGCCCCCACAGTGTTAACTTAATATTCAGTAAAAAATGTATATTTTCTGCTTGATCATTATTTTTTCTTAACAACTGAACTTAGAGAAACATGTTCTAGTATATTCTACTATATTTTAGGGGAGATATTGTTTTTTCCTTATTGTATGGCTCCAGACATGGAGCTAATACAAAAAGCATTGCCAAATTTGTGTTGATCTGTGCAGAGAAGGATAAGTACTTGAAGCCATTAAAAGGAAAGAAACAAGGTGCCTGATCAGAGGAATTTAAGCCTTTCAACTCTGAAGAAAATGTTTAACTTGAGATATCAAAACTTTCCTTTATTGGCTAGAGTCACAACTCTTTTACTGCTCACCCTTATTATTGAAGTTAAAAATGGAACACATGTGCTTAGTCCTTCATGATTTCCAAAGAGAACTTTTATGCGAGGGCTGGCTGCAATTGTTTTAAAAACTAAACCAAAGCGTTTCTCCCTTTATTGCAGAGAAAAGAACAGTTGAAATAGGAAACAGAGTACCTCGTAATATGTTTCCTTAGTCAGTGTTTTTTGCTTCAATTTTATTTTTTTTTTTTGTGTTCTCCCTACAGTCACCTGACAGCAGTGTAAAGTTTGTTTGATATTTGGCAAATAAATTCGCAATGACAGCAATAAAAATGACACAAAACTAAGTTGTATTCATTTGAATCAGAAGTTCCCTTATTTTGGAAGGGAAGGAGAACACTCCTACACCCCACTCATCTCTCACTGCACAGCAGAATTCTTTTTCTCAATTTTTTCTATACAAAAAAAGCAATTAGCAGATTAAATATAATAGGAAGTGGAGTAGGGTTGTAAGAACACTCTGAACATTTTATTAAAATACTCTGAAATATTTTAAAAAATTGTGATAATTGCAGAAATAGTTTGTTAGTTTTGCAGAAGAGGTTCACTCTGGGAATATAGCTTCAGTGTTTGTGAAGGGGAACACAGCACCTGTGGAAGCAGAGTAGTTTTTTTTTTAACCAAACATTCAATAACAGGTTTGTTCAAACTTGCCTATGGCAATCTGGTTTTCATTTCTCTGCTTTAACAGAACAAATGAAAATAAGATGACTGTTAAAAAGCCTATACCTATTTTTATTCTTCAGCATATTATACTGGATAATGTGAAATGGCCATCATAAAAGGATAAAAAATGACACTTAAATTAAGACTGTGTAATGTGTCTATCTTCTCTTTGCTTCAGAAATTGTAACAAAAATATCTTCCTATTTATACTAGGTTGCCTAAATGATAGAACTTAGCACTGCAGTTGAATCTGAAATATTGAAATATTAAAATATCACTATTTTTTTAAACTATTTAAGTGATTTTGATGGAGGATTCTGCATTTAGTCTGCAACTTTCCATTACTGTTATTTGAACTGCTTCATATTATTTGTTTCTTTTCAGGTTTTATTGAAAAAAAGTAATGAATAAGCACTGCTTGCATTTTCTTTTACTTCTAATGCTATTGTCACACATAACAATAAGTCATCAGTTCTCTTAGCTCCAGATCCAATCCAATTACTAAGTCAGAACATCATTTCATTAGCAAGACTACATGAAGTTGTTTAGCAAAGGCTAAAGTTGATCACCTGAAAACAGCATCTGTTCCCACATGTTTTTCTAGCTGTGCTTATAAAGTATATTCAGAATTATTTCCAAATGGATGTCCCTGAGAGATCTGGGCAAGGTGTTTTCTCAAAACATGGATCAGAAAGCCCTGTGATGTGGCTTGAAAGGACAACAGACAGCAAAATGTTTGTGACACACAAGGACTTCCAAATGTTACCCGCAGTTCAGCTTTAAAGCATGTTTAACCCCTTCTCCAATCTATACTCTTTTCTGCTGCTTACAGTAAATATTATTTTTTACTAACCTTTAAAGAAAACTGTATCTTTCCTGCTAGCTCAGAGTTAGATATTGGATTTAAATTATTATTCAGTTGCTGCTATTTGCATGACATTTTCCCCCAATGCCTGCACCTGCAGGAAAAAATATTTGTGAAGACTGCCTGAGACAACTCTGTACAAAATTCCAAAGTACAGAAAAGTCTAGGCTAAGTTCTTTAATGAATTTTAGAAATAATATCTTGGAACAATGTGACTGATGCTTACAAAAATGAATCTTAGCAAGAGATGATGAATGCTACTTCACTCTGAGGTTTCACTGTTTTTTTGTAACTTTCTATAAGCTGCATCAGATACATCCTAGCTAGCGTGACTGTCTCAGTTTTTCTGCATTTTCAGAATATAAAAAGAGGGCTTAACTATATAAGCAGATACATAACAGAAATAAAATATAGAAAATGTTGCACATTTTGATTTGTTGTGTTTCTTACTGCAAATTATTAAGTACATTGTGATAAACAGGGAAAAGCAAAGGATAGGGGAAACTGAAAAACAATGTTAGATCCAGTTTTTTACATACACATTTAAAATAGGTAAGTGACAGTGCCATGATTTTTTTCATAGACTTGTGAAGACAAGTGATTTAACCTGCCCATTCAAGCAAGTGGATGGATCTGCTAGCTGACTATGAAGTTTAGTCACATGAGCTGGGCTTACAGGTAATTTTGTTTTTGAATTATTTAGATAGTTGGGCAATCTTTTATTAAAAAATCCAAAATTGTCTATAAGTTTCTGGAGTTTCAGTCAAGTTGCTCCATGGCTATGAAGCTTAGTATGCTGAAGATCCTATGAGCACAGTAACTGCCTGACTATCAATATTTTCATTAGCTGGTAAAGAAACCAAGGGAATCAATTATTTCACCAGTACTGTTTCAAAGAGCTCTAGGCACATGACGATCATGACTGCAGAAACATGCCTAATTCATACCCCTGTGAAATTTTGCTACATCTGATATCCAAGATTCAACAAACAGAAATACTTCAATGGGTTAAATTTAGTACTATCCAGTTGCATTCCAATGCAAATTATGTTAGAACAAAAAACTGAAGGATAATAGGTTTATGACCTGTGTCTGTAATAGTGTGAATATCTCCCCTTTCCCTATGAACTATTTCCTGTCTTCATATAATACAGATAAGTAAAATAAAAAGTTTCTGTCAAATGTTAAGACAGATGAGCTGTCTTCATCAAAACCAATATCTTGAGCTGAATTAAGTGAGTGAATGCTTGATCTTGTCTCAGATTCAATTCTTTAACACAGCACTACCCCATGATCCCTCTGTTTTACAATAACACTTAAGAATATACACATAATAGATACACATAAGAAATGTGAAAATTCTCCCTAAAGCATGATACTTATGAAGTACCAAAGGAAATTTAATTTCTTTGTGTGAGTTCTACAGTTTAAAAAATTTTTGTCAAATCCAAGAAGAGTAGTACCCTTAGATTTTGCTGGTTTTGTTGTTGTTTGCGGTGGTGGTCTGTTTTTCTTTTTTTTACCAAAATAATCCACTCCATACACATCAGTTTATCTATTCTTATCTGAAGAGAGAATCAACTTTTGATCTACTACAGGTAATTTAATTCTGGACCCAAAGTTAAGCTTGTTCCTTATGAACTTAGGAGTTTGTATAGTAATTAATTTACATGATTAGCAACAAGCTTCTTATTTTTCTCTCTCACATTGAGTAAATTGCTCTCATTAATACCTCTGGGCCACGTCACTGCTTAGCACTTAAATGCCTTTTCACATTTAAGGAAGTTAGAATATCTAACTGTGTGAGCTTAAAATATAATGAATATTTATGTTTTACTGAGTGGGATGATTGTTCACCAGCTTCAGTTATGTGCATGCTAAAAAAGATACGTAAAATCGTATTGGGCAAGTCATAGAATCATAGAATGGTTAGGGTAGAAAGGGACCTTAAGATCATCTAATTCCAACCGCCCTGCCAGGTGCAGGGACACCTCACACTAAACCATGCCACCCAAGGCTCTGTCCAACCCGGCCTTGAGCACCGCCAGCGATGGAGCATTCACAATTTCCCTGGGCAACCCATTCCAGTGCCTCACCACCCTCAAGATAAAGAACTTCCTCCTCATATCCAATCTAAACTTCCCCTGTTTAAGTTTGAACCCGTTACCCCTCGTCCTATCACTACAGTCCTTAATAAACAGTACCTGCCCAGCATCCTTAGAGGCCACTTCAGATACTGGAAGGCTGCTACTGATACAGACTGTGTAGATATGCGTATTGATACTAAATAAACAAATATTTTTTCAAAGATGCCGTCTTTCTAAACTGGATTTACTCAAGGAAAAGCTGAATGATTATTGAAGAAATATATTGCAAGACAAATGTTAAATCTGTTTTGATCAAGAGCTCATGTACTGTTTGGCAGATCAAATATTGAAAATAATAACTTTCAGATAAAATACGTGGCATCTCAGTGATCTCACATAAATTTCCCAGGCAAACTCTTAACTTATAGCTGGGAGTGGTTTACTTAAAAAATAGAGTAGTACCTCTTTAGCTTTACAGTTTTTAAAAAAAATATATATAAATTTCAATGCCTGATAGTGGTGTTTTAAAAATCTTTAATTATTTAACAGACTTGAAAATGCAGAGTTCAGCCTATACCATATTATGATAGCTAGCATATTCTTAACTCTTCCATCTGGGTTGCAACCACTGTAAAGCAGGACAGGCCCACTGAACAAAACTGTTGAACCCTAGAAAAATCAGAGCATTGAAGTTTATTATTGACTGTCAAAAAGTGCACGTGACGTATTATTAACATTCTCATACAGCACTTCTCTGGCAAGCTGTCATGAGAACATGAGGCAGAACAACATCAGACTATTATCAGGGTAATTAGAATAATGAAAAAGTGAAATAATCCAAATGTAACTTCCTGTCCATTATAATTCTTGTAATGAACTTACAAATTGTCTCATCTACATTAAGAGGCATAAAATATTTAGGGAGATTAAAAAAAGCAAAAGAACAATTAACAGCTATGTTTTGTAGTGTTTAGCTGGATTGGCATGAAATCTCAAAACCTTTTACTATCACAAGCAGGCACCATGAAATTCCATTTATCATCCCTGTTGTTAGTGCTTAATACTGCTATTATATGGTGTCCAAATATATCGGTGTTCAAGTAAAGATTTTCCTAATGTTTCAGTAGCCTCAATAAATGGACAGAGTAATAATACAGCAACTGCAGGAAAGTTAGAACATTCAAAGAGAAAATATTGATAAGTCTGCAAATATTTGCTGTAAATTTTAAATCAGAATCACAGAAAAATAGAATAGTTAGGGTTGGAAAGGACCTGAAGATCATCTAGTTCCAGCCCCCCTGCCATGGGCAGGAACACCTCCCACTAAACCATGATACCCAAGGCTATGTCCAACCCAGCCTTGAGCACCACTAGGGATGGAGCATTCACAACTTCCCTGGGCAGCCCATTCCAGTGCCTCACCACCCTTACAGTAAAGAATTTCTTCCTCATATCCAATCTAAACTTCCCCTGTTTAAGTTTGAACCCATTATCCCTTGTTGTCTCACTACAGTTCCTCATGAAGAGTCCCTCCCCAGTATCCCTATAGGCCCCCTTGAGATATTGTCAGGCTGCTATGAGGTCTCCATGCAGCCTTCTCTTCTGCAGGCTGAACAGCCCCAACTTTCTCAGCCTATCTTCATACAGGAGGTGCTTCAGTCCCCTGATCATCCTCGTGGCCCTCTTTTGGACTTGTTCCAACAGTTCCATGTCCTTTTTATGTTGAGGACACCAGTACCGCACAATACTCCGAGGGAAGGTCTCACGAGAGAGGAGGAGAGGAGCAGGATCACCTCCCTGGACCTGCCTGTCACGCTCCTTTTGATGCAGCCCAGGATGCGGTTGCTTTCTGGGCTGCAAGCACACAGTGCCAGCTCATGTCCATTTTCTCATCGACCAACACCCCCAAGTCCTTCTTCATAGGGCTGCTCTGAATCTCTTCTTTGCCCAACCTGTAGGTGTGCCTGGGATTGCTCCGACACAGCTGTAGGACCTTGCAGTGAAAGTATCATTAATTTCTGAGCAGAATTTTAAAAACTATCCATCTAATGTCCAGGGAATAGTGCCGTGTTTCAGTATTTGCAAAAATTTTGCCTAGGCTTCAACACCCCAAATTAATTCCTTCATGACTTTTTATCTGGATAAGTACTTGAACAGTAAATCTGGTTAATAAAATTACTATAGTAGCCAAAATTGAGGCTAAATGAAATTTTAAGAGAGTTTCTACTCCCTCTTCCTTTGTAAAGGTTGGGTCAGCTATATCTGGGTTATTTCTGAACAAATACATTTACAACCCGCTTCTAGGAACCAGAGCTGAGAGAGCTGCCACAGCCTCCCAACAAACCACTATGGTACTTCATAGTCCTCACTATTACACAATCTAACACATGCCTTTTCTTCCATTATTTAAAAACACTGATCTGCAATGAGTTTTGAGAAGGTAATATACTCATTAGAAGCTATGTTTTACTTATATGAACACTGCTACTGTCTTTTCCTTTCCTTAGTCTAAACATTTTTAAACCTTTCGTCTTCTGTTTGACGTCTGATTTTCCAGACTTTTGAAAAGCATTCTGCTCTCCTTGGGACTTTTTTTAGTTGAATCATTCTTCTTACTTGCGTAGCTCCAAATTTGAAATGCCGAGGGTTTATCATCTCTGAACACAGACTATCAATGTTTTATACCAATCAGTACTGTTTATAGACCCAAGGAAGGTGTTTGCTGACTAATGCCATAACCTGCTACTCTAGAGACTCCTGTTCTCAGATTACAGTCAGATGTTTTGAAGTACCTTGTCTTATGTGGCTACTATCATACTATTAATGATGACAAAATTTATTGCTGGAAGTAAATTTTTTAGTGGAAATGTAAACCCAAACCAGTATTCACATATTTTCAAATAATTTATTGGAGAATGTTAAAATTTCTTTAGCATTTTAAAGCACTATATCTCTCTAGGTAAGGTATTCTAGCAAGGCAGGATTTTTTTTTTAATTTCAAATGATATGTACAACATAACAAGTAAGTATAATATCACTCAGAAGATTTATCAGTTTCTGTGGAACACTTTGCTTTATTCATATTATGTCTTTTCAAAGTCTTAGTGCTGAAGGAAAAGGAATTTTATTTCATATTCTGTGAGTGGGTATATTTGCTGATACCTGTTGTGTTTTCTTGTATTAATTTTAGCTATTTAATCCAAAACAGAAATAATCCTCTTTTGTTTTCACCTCAACTTTTGAATCAAAACTCCAAAGATTTAATACCAATTTAATTTAATACCAATTTAATACCATTTGAATGTCCACTTTGTAAAATGTAAAAAAGGCTTAGCACAATGAAGAAACACTATCTTCATAAGAGAGAGATTACTCAAATTAATTCAAACACTGATTATTAAAATAAATAGCTAAAATGAAAAGAAAGAAAAAAAGAGAAAGTTCTAGGAGATAATGTAAGTTTCTCCTCATAGTGAGCACGAAGTGAAATCTTGGATACAAATGTCTCAAGCTGGAGGCACTTACTGGACCTGTAGTTTAGAGGAACCATTTTACTACCTGTCATGGGTTCAGCAGCAGCAGTCATTTTTCTCCTTCTTGGTAGCTGGTGCAGCGCTGTGTTTTTTGATTTTGGGCCTGGGAACAGTGCTGATTACACCTGTATTTTCAGTTACTGCTTGGTAATGTTTTGATCTGACCAAGGACTTCTCTGAGTCTCATGCTCTGCCAGGGAGGAGAGGAAGCCGGGAGGAAGCAGAGACAGGACGCCTGACCCAAACGTACCAAAGAGGTATTCCATGCTACAGCACGTCATGCCCAGGATGTAAAACGGAGAGCAGAGACCCGGAAGGGTGGGGGTGCACTGCGTGGTCGGGCTGGGTATAGGTGGTGAGCGATTGTATTCTTTCCTTGTATTTTCTCTTGTATGATTATTGGTGGTAGCAGTAGAGGTCTTGTGTTTTACTTTAGTTACTAAACTGTTCTTATCTCAACCTGTGGGAGTTGCATTCTTTTTGATTCTCCTTCCCATCCCTCCAGGAGCAGGGGTAAGAAAGAAGGGGAAGTGAGTGAGAGAGAGACTGCGTGAGTTAGAGAGGCTTAAACCACAACAGTTCTTCTTGGCGCTCAACGTGGGGCACGAAGGGTTGAAATAATGACAGGATTAATAGCCACTCGTCACAATACTGATTTATTTGCTCTCAAAGTTGTTGCTTTTGATTCTCTTGAGTTCATGGTTTCAGCCTGTTGTACCTTACTTACAGCCGGTATTTGTTATCTTAGCATTTTTTTGATATGGGTTTTGGGTTAAGGCTCTTGTTTCACTGTACTTTATTGGAATGGCTTGTAATACAGGCGGGCTCCAGAAGCAGGGTGGGGGCGGACATCCTGGCCCTCGTCCTCGCCTCCATCTTTGTGAGGCTGTGGGAAGCAGAGGGGAGGCGGCCCCGGGAGACGATGGCTGCCAAAATGGCCCTGGAGCATGGCCCCGGGATCAATAGGCCACGAAGGAGGAGGCAGAGGGGGTGAGCCCCGGTGGCAAGCCCAGCCCGGCGGCTGCCGAGCCGCGGGAGGAGGTGGCTACAGAACAGCAGGGGCAGGCGGCGGCTGAGCAAAACCCCATGGGGGCCGAGAGCATTCCCCAGCAGCCACCCGCAGAGCCCCTTGAGCTCGAGCCCCAGGAGGATGCAGGAGACTGCGCAGCACTTCCCAGCAAGGCAGAGGAGGAAGACCTGGACTCAGACAAAGAGGAGCTGGTGGTGAGAGAGCCGGCAAGCACAGCAGCTACACCAGCCCCAGTGACAAGCACAGCAGCCTCATTGGAGAGTTCTGAAGGGTTTGAATGGCTTTTGGGTACCCTTGAGACCTCCCTGCTGATTGTGATGGGGATCAGCATGTTGGCATGTATACAGGGTGTATTTTACCCCCTACAGTTTCTTTGGTTCCTGAGAGTTAAGCAGAGTGGGGTGTGGGCCTTGTCTGGGGTTAGAAGATGATGTAGGATGACCAAGAGATTTTCCCTGAGGTTGGACAGCCATGAGTGGCAGAGTGTGTGGGACAGTATGGGCAAGTATCTAGTCCACTGGGCCCCTCCAGTGCTTTGGAAGCATCGCAGATGGAATGCATCTGTATGGAGTCCCCAGTGACAAGCTGCAGAAACTGCTGGAGAGGAGGGTGAATTATTTTGAGCCTGGTGGGCCCATGACACCTCAGGCCATCAGGGCAGAGATGCAACATACAGATGGACTCATGATCATGGGGTGGACTCAGCAATGGACACTATTGCCAGGTTATTCACGAGTGCTAACACTGCACACAGCCTCCCCTGCTCTACTGTTACAGAAGATGGAGCCTCATATCATGGACCGGATGGACTCAGCAGTTTTATAGGGATAGGTCCACGCACTAAGGGATGATCTCTCTCTCCCTCTGTGCGTGTGTGTGGATATATATATATATGTGATTTTATATTGAAAATGTGGGATCTGAGCATGACGTGAATGGTATGGAATAAGGGCTGGATACTGTCATGGGTTCAGCAGCAGCAGTCATTTTTCTCCTTCTTGGTAGCTGGTGTAGCACCGTATTTTTTGATTTTAGGCCTGGGAACAGCGCTGATAACACCAGTGTTTTCAGTTACTGCTTGGTGATGTTTTGGTTTGACCAAGCATTTTCTGAGTCTCATGCTATGCCAGGGAGGAGGGGAAGCAGGGAGGAAGCAGAGACAGGACACCTGACCCAAACGTACCAAAGAGGTATTCCATGCCACAGCATGTCATGCCCAGGATGTAGGGCAGAGAGCAGTGACTCAGAAGGGTGTGGGTGCACTGCTTGGTTGGGCTTGGTATAGTTTGAGCGATTGTATTGTTTCCTTGTATTTGCCTTGTCATTGTTATTATTGGTGGTAGCAGTAGAGGTCTTGTGTTTTACTTTTGTTACGAAACTGTTCTTATCTCAACCTGTGGGAGTTGCATTCTTTTTGACTCTCCTCCCATCCCTCCAGGAGCAGGGGTAAGAAAGAAGGGGAAGTGAGTGAGAGAGAGACTGCATGAGTTAGAGAGGCTTAAACCAGGACACTACCAAACTCTCAGAGCTCATTAAGCTAAAAAGCTGTTATTATGTAAAATAAGTGAAACGTTCAAGGGACAGTGATTACGGAATGACTCAGCTGCCTCCTCATGCAACTCTTTTTCAGTTGTTTGTTTGCAAACTAACTGATTCATATTTAGGGAAACACAGTATAGAAGGTCTGTTTTTAAATTCAGGCATGCAAGCAGGAAGTGTCCCTAAGTAGTTACTTTTAGATCTGGTGATGTAAGTGGTGTCTCATTGAAGCTTTTCAGAGCAGTGAAAGAGCATGGTGCAGAAGAGGCAGTAGTCTGCTTGTCAGGCACTGCAGCTGATTGTCATCTGAGTAATTGAAATTCCTCTGCAATGCTGGCTGCTATTAGACTGCTGGGGAGCTGGCCATCCTCTACCCTCATCAGTCTGGCAACTACTGTAAATGTCAGTCTGAATCCAAGTGAAAGAAGTTCTATAAGCCACATCTCAACAGCAGTGGGAGGGCTCAGCACGCTGAAGTCAGGGCGAGTATCAGTCTACCAGTCTCGGCAGGGATGACTGCTAATGGCTGTCTGCCCTGTGACTCCGGGGTTCACTGCCATTTTACAGTCTTCACCTTAGCTGGGAATAGTTTATCTTGCATATCCAAAGATGCAATATAAATACATTTATATATACAAGATGCACATGAAATATTAGGAATGTTTTATGCAAATAAGTTCCACATTTTTATTTATAAATGTCACACAAGATGGCACAGGTGAGTAGTCCAGACTAGAAAATAAAGTGAAAATTTGAAAAGGGGCTTGAAAATGAGTCATCAGCACCACAGCCTAAGAGTTTGTCTTTGGTATGTTTTCTTCTTTTAATGACTGCATGTGCTTACTTGTTAAATTATAAAAAGAGAAAAAACTTTTTGTTGGTTTTATACTCTGTTCACTCCAAGATGTTAATGGAGCCATCAATAAGCATTTATCACAGCACTTCCCAAGCACTGGCTCTTCATACTGGTCACAGAAAAAAAGGCAAGATTTCCTCTTTTCAAAGCTGAGATCAAGAATATTCTTGGAAATGGTGTTCTATTTGAACATCAATGTTTCATGGAAATTACTATTGAAATTTTTGCTTTACAGAAATTACATTTTAAGCACCTGTAAAAAGAATCTATTGACAATGATATCAAATTATTTTGGATTATAAATCTATAAATTCAGCTAGCGTTAATAAAAGTTGCAAACGGGGCTATTTCAATACAAAGTCTGAAAATGTCAGTAAATTTATCAGTAGTTTGAATAGCAGCCCTGTTGTTAAAAGTGTTTTTATGTTATTTATTTGAAATAAGAATAACATTGAATAAATTAATGAGAAAGTAGAGATAACAGAGTTTAAATTTACATAACTCAATATCACAAAATAATCTAGAACATGAATCTAGACTTCAGACACCAGAACAATTCAACATTTTCCCTCTGCCAGGAGTAAGAAGACTGAAGTTCTGTCTTCATGGGAATATCCTAAGAACTAGACTTGGGTCTAAAGAGAGGGCACAGACTTAACATATAATTTGAGCAAACACATTTAAGGATTCATATGAACACATGAAAGAAAAAAACAAAGAATTATTTTTTATGATCATGTTTAGAACATTCTTTTAGAATTTATGAAATATTTTAATTTAATCCTAGATACAGGGAGTGATGTATTCTTTAGGAAATGGTCACTAGATATAGTATTACCAGGTAGAATATTCAAATACACGTATTTGAAATAAAGACAAAACTCAGATCCTCTCTTTCACAAATGAACGTAGAAACCTTTTTCTTGTCTCTACTTTCCCTTTCTGTTTCCATATATCTTTCTGTGGGGTTTTGTTGGCTAGTTTGTTTGTTTTTCCCCAGCTATTACCTTAACCTATTCCTGAAGAGTTTCAGCGACAGAGACTTTAACTTTGCTAAACAGTCTGTGTAAAGGTTACCACCTTCTTATTAGCAAGACTTTAACTGTTTTGATGCATTTTAAGCTGCTTTTCATTTCCCATCTGCTATGAGAGATTATTCTTACCTTCTTCCTTCTCTCCTTCCTTCCTTCCTTCCTTCTCTTCTTCCTTCCCTCCCTCTCTCCCTCCCTTTCTCCCTCCCTTTTTCTCTCTTTTGTCTTTCCTCTTTTCCCTGTCTTTCTCTTCTTTTCTTTCCTCTTTTCCCTGTCTTTCTCTTCTTTTCTTTTCTTTTCTTTTCTTTTCTTTTCTTTTCTTTTCTTTTCTTTTCTTTTCTTTTCTCTTTTCTTTTCTTTCCTTTCCTTTCCTTTCCTTTTCTTCTCTTCTCTTCTCTTCTCTTCTCTTCTCTTCTCTTCTCTTCTCTTCTCTTCTCTTCTCTTTTCTTTTCTTTTCTTTTCTTTTTTTTTCTTCTTTTCTTTCTTTTCTTTTTTCTTTTCTTTTCTTTTTTTCTTTTTTTTTTCTTTTCTCTTTTCTTTTCTTTTCTTTTAATTTTTTTAAGATGGGTTCCTGTTCATATGTTCATATACATCTGTGTGGTGCTTGTTTTATTTCTCAACAGCATGACACTGTTGACTCATAACCTAAATTATTTTCTGAAGAACTGCTACCAAGCCAGTTATTTCCTAGCCTGTATTTATGTAGTCAACACTTCCTGAGGACATCTGTGAGCTGTGAACCCTGCTCTATGGACCACCTGCCAGTAAATTATGTGTTGTAATGTTCAGGATACCAATGCCAAAGTCCTTTTTGGAACTCTACACAGATTGTAGCTTTTTTTAACCTCTTCACATCAACACTGAATTGCATTTTAGTGACAGTATCATTCTGGACCTGATATTTTATTGTTTAACATGATCTATGAAAGTGCAAGAAAGTGAGGAAAGTGAGAAAAGTGAGATGAATATCTTCCTGGAGGTATATAGCAGGTCCAGGAAATTAATCATCTTTTAAGTTCTAAGTTTTCTAATAGCCCAGTTTCCATCCTATGGCAAAACCAGTAATTTTACAGTTGCACATTGAAGGAAGGAATGCAACACCAGTGTCCGGTCCTTAGAAGGGGCTGATTCTATTATACAGTTTTTCTTAATTGCGTAACGTGGTTCAGTGGCTAAATAGCTCCAGAACCTCCACTGACATGGGGCTTTGTAAACTCCTGATATTTTTTTTTCTGTTTTATTTATCATTAAATCATTTTAGTACTCTGATGGAGTACTAAGTAGTACAGAATTCTGGCTGGGATATCTACTTGGTCAGCCTCTGTCTATGCAGTGAGACAGAGCAGCGTTTCCTAGCTTGTGAGCACAGATGCAAAACTGGGTCATCACCATGTCTTGACTCCATCATGGCACCCAATCCTTCTTCAAGGAAAAATCATAAGCAGGAAGAGGCTAATGGGATCTCAATGTATTCCAGGGGGTGTGCTGCTCTGAATACCTTCTCCAGTCTGAACACACCCTCAGCAAATAATCCAGTTTTTCATTTCTATCATCACTTCAACATAGGCTACGGATCAGCTCCTTCTACACTTTTTTGCCCACTCAAATCCCCAGAAATCTGTCACCTCTTCATGATTTCATTTTCTGAAGCCTCATTCATATGCCCAGAAGTACTTGTGAAAAAAATTGACAGCACAACAGGTGTAATGGAATACAAGACTAACACTGACAAAAGAAAATCACAATTACAATTTCACACACACAAATACAACCTATTTATCTACATAGGTACAATATAGACTGTAAGATGGTGGCCTGAGTGTGTGAGCACAAGCTAAGAACAGAAGCTTTGAAAATACAACCACAGATGATACTGGGGATTCTGCAGATACAGCTGCAAATCAGAAACAGTGATTTGTTGATCACTAGGGGAATTCAGCCTTGAAAGCTGTACAGAACTGGTTTATGGTGTGGCAGAGAGATCAAAACCCATACATTCAGCATATGCAAATCATTCCACATATGCTGCCAAAACAAAGGTACAACAAGGAAGTTAAACAAGAAGGGGGAGGGAAGTATGAAAAGCAGAGGAAATGCTATAGTATTGACCCTAGTTCAAGGATGGTATGCCTGATCAACACCACTGTTTATCTGTAACAATTCTTCTGTTCCCCTTGGTAGAGAAAAAAATTGCTTTTTCATCTGCATTCACTGTATTTTGCTACAGTAGTTATATGTAGTGTGATCTTTTATAATACAACCAAGTGAAGCAAACTGTGATTTTTAAAAGATGTGTGTTTTCTGCTCCAGTTTTCTCACATGATGAGGTGATTGATATCATAGGACTGAACCAGAATATACTTGGATGCTTTCTTATAGATAACTAGGTAAATCAATAAGTGGATCAATAGATAGATTGCTATTCCCCCATATTTTTATATATTTTATATATTTTTATTTATTGAAGTGGAACCCTACTCTCTGTAATTAATGATCAGATATTAATTGATTTAATAGAGGGGTTTATTAAATGTTATGTACAGGGAGAGAAAATGTAAAACTCTGATATTGTAATGATATAATCTGCATATATCAATAAAAATATTATAAATATTATTCCATATTGAAAAACCTTCACAGTACATAACTTCTTTCAGCGCTGTAAACTAACAAAGTTGAATCAAAGTTGTCATAAAATAAAATCACTAACATACTGAAAGTTCGTGGTACTAAAGACAATTTCAAAGATTAATAAGTTCCTATCAATAAGAATTGTTTTTGCAGCATGGATATTAATTTGATATATATCATTATCATGTGAAAAAAAATCAATAGAGGATGATAATAAAACATGAAATCCGAAAGCACTAACTTGATGAAGCTCATTCTTTCTGAAATACAGCCCTTGCTGCTTATGAAATACCTGTGCAAGATTTTGCTATGGTGAAGTACGTTCATGCATACTCTCAGTGAGGAGTTTGGCATGTAAAACTTCCCTCAGCTGCCTTCTCAGGAGCACACAGAAACAGAATTATAGAATCATAGAAGCAATTAGGTTGAAAAAGACCCTTAAGATCATTGAGTCCAACTGTTAATCTAGCACTACGAAGTCCACCACTAAAACACATATACGTAAGATGATATTTGAATAAATTTATTATTCTTACATTTGAGAGATGGGCAGGTAATGTTTAATAATAGCATAGAATGTAGAATATAAACATTTTCTTCTACCATAAATAAGCTGCATGCACACATGCATGCATACTTATATGCTTATGTAAAAGACTGAACATACGCAAGGTACTGATCAACAATTTTTAGAGACTTTGGTTCTTTACCTTGTTTCTTTTCTACAGTACTGTGTTTCTAAGAAAACCACCAATTAGGTGGAAAATGCTAGTGCTTCATACTAACAATGAACATACATTCTTGCAAGGGGATTAAACATAAGTAGAAGTGTTGAAAGGTATTCCAATATACTGCAGAAGACAGCAGCACAAACAAGTATGTTAAGGTTTCGAGTAACAGACTGGCTATAGTTATCCAGGATGTAGGATGGAAAAGTCATTGATACTAGCACAGGGTACTGCTTCCAGTATTCACTGGGCATCAATCACGAAGGAGCAGCACAAATGATTTG
Organism: Ara ararauna; assembly: GCA_028858755.1. Taxonomy (NCBI): domain Eukaryota; kingdom Metazoa; phylum Chordata; class Aves; order Psittaciformes; family Psittacidae; genus Ara; species Ara ararauna. Next base: position 147,020,554 of record CM054376.1, read on the forward strand.
TTCATACCCAAATTATGAGAGAGAGAAATCTTGTGTATGAGAAACTGGTAACAGACTACCACTTTCTGGACTGCAAAACATCCAAATAAAGTCTCCAAACTTTGAACAATTTGAAAGGATTTTAACTCCAGCAACACATCCTCAGAGATACCAGTGTTTCTGAAGAATTTGCTAATCGAAACACACAAACTACTTCAAAGGCTATTCTGGTTGCCAAACACTACTTTGATTGCCAAATTAGCTTCAAAGTTCCAGCCTAAGTAGGAGGTGATATTCTCAGCTGAGGAAGACCATTCATTAGAAATACATTGCTTCTATCCCAAACCTGCTGTCTGGGCTTGTGGGCTGTGAGGTGTGACTCCTTCCAGCAGGGACATGCCCATCACCCCTCCGAGTTTTATAGTTTCTGCATGATCTGCCCTGTACATAGTGTTTTCCATACATCATGTTCTCATATCCATGTGGATAAACTAGCATGTATTTAAAATTATTTACATTTAGACAGTGGTTTTTCACTTGTAATTGCTATGTGAAGTACACAAAGCACTGAAATAGTAATAAACCTGTTAGAACTGGTATGTTTCACAAGACTACCCTCTACAAATCACTATGTTTCATTTTTAGAATCACGCAGCTCTTGAGGGCTCATTGTCATGGGTTCAGCAGCAGCAGTCATTTTTCTTCTTCTTGGTTGCTGGTGCAGTGCTGTGTTTTTGATTTTGGGCCTGGGAACAGCGCTGATAACACCAGTGTTTTCAGTTACTGCTTGGTGATGTTTTGGTTTGACCAAGCACTTTCTGAGTCTCATGCTGTGCCAGGGCGGAGGGGAAGCAGGGAGGAAGCAGAGACAGGACACCTGACCCAAACTGACCAAAGAGGTTATTCCATACCACAGCACGTCATGCCCAGGATGTAAAAACGGGGAGCAGAGACCGGGAAGGGTGGGGGTGCACTGCTTGGTCAGGCTTGGTATCGGGTGGTGAGCTGTTGTATTCTCTTTCCTTGTATTTGCCTTGTCATTATTATTATTGGTGGTAGCAGTAGCGGTCTTGTGTTATACTTTAGTTACTAAACTGTTCTTATCTCAACCTGTGGGAGTTGCATTCTTTTGATTCTCCTCCCCATCCCCCCAGGAGCTGGGAGGAAGAAAGAGGGGGGAGTGAGTGAGAGAATGGGCTGCTTGATTTGCAGCTTAAACCACGACACTCATATGAGCAAACACCTATATGAGAGCTACTGGAACATTATTGTTATCTTTGCATGTTTCCTTTCTTCATAATGTTATTTGTAAAAACTGATATGTTCAGATGTATCCAAGGCTTTGGCAGAGCTAAGGTAGCAAGAGCAGTATGTATGATCCCATAATATAATCTATAAAAAATATGCTGTGTCAGTCTGAGGATCCTGAGTTGTTTTCTATTCTGAGAAACATATCTTGACCTTCAGCAAGAACTACACTAAAACTGATAAAATCCTAGGAGTATAAATTGTTTTGCAACACAAATATTGTGTTGTTTAAGCCTGTCTATTCCAATGATTGAATTACACTCAGAAGGAAAAGCTCTGTAACCTCTCTATGTCTCACAGTCTTCATTTAAAGTTGCCTTGACTTAATCATCATAATAATGGTAACAGAGAAATGCAAATCAAGTGGAGATGGCTGCTGCTAGTCTCATTAAACTTATAAAATAAATAAAATAAAATATATTAAAATTTGAGTACTAATTGGAAAGAATGTTACAAACCAACAGAGCCAGTTTTTGGCTGAACCATCAGAACAGCTGCTGGCAATTACATATTTAACTTAAATAATAGTAAAACTCTTTCATTATTAGAAAGGGAGTGAAAAAAAGCCCCATGTCTTCCCTACAAACCAAGATCCCTTACAGTTTAATAAAGTGTAACTCTTTCTTACTCTTAATAAGATCAAAATAATTTCAAAATAGATTGATAGGCAAAATAAACCAAATCTTTCTGGTTTCAGAATTTTTATTGGAATTGGGAAGCATAATTCATTTTTACTGAAGACAAACTTACACTCTAAACTGCATTTCCTGTCTGGACCATGTATCTCACTTTAGAAACCAAATCATGTAGAAGGGCATTACTGACTTTCTGCCTGCTCTCACGCTCCTCTTGGTTTGGATCCACCATTCATCCTCGAAAAAGGCCAGATGGCAAAGCATAAAGCAGAGGTCCAGGTACAAAACAGAGGCAATTAGTACAAATCTAGACCAGTTTAAAAATCCCTTTTGATGGCAACACAGAAATCTCTTGGCTTTGTCATGCCATTGCTTAATCTACCAGTAATTTCCTTAGGAATCCACCCAAAGTTCGTGAAAGCCATAGAAGAGTGGCAGCTGGCGTTTCCAGTGCTTCACTGATCAGAGGAAGGTAAATGCTCTCTGCAATACCCATACTCTATACTCATCACTAGTTTCACCCAGATGTTGCAGCCTCACAGAGCCAAGCTACTGAATAATGGCTAACATGAGCTCCTGCTCAGCCATTTACCTGCAGCCACCTGTACCATTCTTCAGTTCTCTCCTTTTGTCATTCTCTCCTGCTTTTCTCTACAACACTCTTCTCCAGAAAGAAACAATAAAGTTTAGTTTCCTAATAATCTTCTGAAAGCTACTATGAATGCTAGAGCCACATGTGATGGCTCTTACTAATTTTGTGTGTAACAGAAATTAATTCAATAGATTTGATAATGCAAATGCAGTTTAAATGAGCCAGGATCGAGGTTTGTGAACAGGAGACATTTCCTGTGTGAGAAAAGATGAGCTGATGAGTGCAATCTTCTAAACTGGCTACAAGCTACCTGTAAGTTTGTGGCCCAATACACTTGGATTCACTGTTAGCTTATTCCCAGTTGCACACACAGAGTTTCTTTAAAAGCAGATAACAAACTATAATGCCATTTTTATAATAATGCCAGTAAAAAGCAGGGTGGATCTTATAGTCTTGCATTCACAAGTATATTAGCGCAAAAAATCCTGTATATGTGTCAAAAAGGGAGTTGCTTTGCATGTACCTTTCAGAATCCAACTTTTGGCTAAGACACACAAATGCAGATGTCTGTAAGGAACTACCATTCATATGGTTTAAACTAAAAAAGGGTTATTAATATACCATTTCTATGTTTCCCTATATCACTGTAGGGCTGGAAGTTTAAACATGACAATTTTCTTTTTCTTCTCACATTTTCCATCTTTCTTCAATTTATCTCTATGAGGATACATATATTCAATCTAGTTTGTCTCCCATGTTCTTTGGCTTTGAATCAATGGTTCAATCAATGGAATTTTTGCCGCCAAGATTGTCAATTTTGTCAAGCACCCTTGTCCCTGAAAAATAATTTCTTCCATTTCAGTTCTGCCTTTTTCCTCAGCTCTCATTCTGTCCTTTCTTGCTTTGCTTCTATTTTTTCTCATTATTCAATTTTCCCTGCAACATTCAACAGCATGATACCTCTGGTTAATTAGATCTATTGGTACCCGGCTTTTATTCGCTATTACTGTCCCATGGGGCACAAGCTACATAGTGATAACATTATCCCACCCAATTATTTTCTGCTGCTTGTAAGATAACATGGAATGTCTGTATTGTAAGATCTCTGTCCAGGTAGTGTTAATCATACTTCGCAAGTTTTGCCTGTTTGGGGAGAAATTCTGCCAGTTTTTCTGAGATGAAAAGTGTTTTGGCTGAGCCCCAAGACTGTAAGGACCTAGTTCTATGAGGAAGTTGCTTGCTTTCAGATGATAAATTCCCATTGGTTCTAGTGGGACTTGAAATCAGAGTCCTTGATGCTAACTCTGTGTAGTGCCAACAGTTCATGCTCACACCACACAGTTTCAAAGCAGTCACCCAATGAGATGAATCCATGAAGTCAGATCATACAAAGAGCAAAAAGTGCATCATATACTAGCAGGGATGTCTCTGTATACAAGTGAGTACAACAAAAGACAACAGTAACAGATTAGAGATAACGACTCTGTGGTATTACAGTACTGGCAAGATCAAAACCTTCTTATTCTAAACAGTTTTCTTCAGTGTGAATTACTGGTTTACAGAAAGCCCCCAGTTCATATACTGGGCATGATGTGCTGTGGTATGGAATACCTCTTTGGCTAGTTTGGGTCAGGTGTCCTGTCTCTGCTTCCTCCCGGCTTCCCCTCCTCCCTGGCAGAGGATGAGGCTCAGAAAGTCCTTGGTCAGAGTAAACATTACTGAGCAGCAACTAAAAACATTGGTGTTATCAGCGCAGTTCCCAGGCCAAAAGTCAAAAACACAGCCCTGCACCAGCTAACAAGAAGGAGAAAAATGACTGCTACTGCAGAACCCAGGACAGTATCCACCCCTTGTTCCGCATCATTCACGTCATGCTCAGATCCCACATTTTCAACATACCATCACTCATATATATACATATATATACACATACACAGAGAGAGAGAGAGAGAGTGATATCACTCCTTAGTGCATGTACCAATCCTTATAAAGCTGCTGAGTCCATCCGGTCCATGATGTCAGGCTCCATCTCTTGTAAAAATCTTTCAGAGCAGGAGAGGCTGTGTGATGTAGTCAATCTGCAAGGCCTCCCCGTATTTGTACTTCAGCCATCGTCCTCCATACCAAAGAGGATTTAACTTCTGGGCTTGCTTAATCGCAGCATGTTTCACACTCGTGAATAAACTAGGCAATAGTGTCCACTGCTAAGTCCACCCCTCGATCATGAGTCCATCTGTATGTTGCATCTCTGCCCTGATGGCTTGAGGTGTCAAGGGCCCACCACGCTCAAAATAACTCACTCTCCTCTCCAGCAGTTTCTGCAACTTGTTTTTGGGGACTCCATATAGATGCATTCCATCTCCGATGCTTTCAAAGCACTGGAGGGGCCCAGTGGACTAGATACTTGCCCATACTGTCCCACACACCCAGCCACTCATGACTGTCCAGCCTTCGAGAAAACTTATTGGTCCTCCTATATCGTCTTCTAACCCTAGAGAAGGCCCAAACATGACCCAGTTTAACTTTTGAGATCAGACGAAGTGGTTGTGTGTGCCAACATGCTGATCCCCATCACAATCAGCAGGCAGGTCTCAAGGGTACCCAAAGGACATTCAAAAACTTCAGAACTCTCAAATGATGCTGCTGTACTTGTTACTGGGGCTGGTGTAGCTGCTGTGCTCGGAGCTGGAGTAGCTGTGCTGTCTGCTGTGGTCGGAGTATGAGTACCTGATGTACCTGTCGCAGGGGTTGGTGTAGCTGCCGTGCTTGGAGTTGGAATAGCTGCGTTATCTGGGGTAGTCAGAGTTTGAGTAGCTGCTGCACTTGTCACAAGGGTGTGTGGGAATGTCCCCCTCATAGGCTGAACACCCGAGGAGGGGAAAAAAGCTGTGTAATTCCAAAACACTTCCATTATATACCTTCAGAAGTATAAAGGTGGTGACCATACTGAGAACACAAGCCAGATCAGTTACATAGAATCATAGAACCATAGAATAGTTAGGGTTGGAAAGGACCTGAAGATCACCTAGTTCCAACCCCCCTGCCATGGGCAGGGACACCTCACACTAAACCATGTCACACAAGGCTCTGTCCAGCCCAGCCTTGAACACCACCAGTGATGGACCTGGGCAACCCATTCCAGTGCCTCACCACCCTCACAGTAAAGAATTTCTTCCTCATATCCAACTGAAACTTTCCCTGTTTAAGTTTGAACCCGTTATCCCTTGTCCTATCACTGCAGTTCCTTATGAAGAGTCCCTCCCCAGCATCCTTACAGGCCTCCTTCAGATACTCGAAGGATGCTATGAGGTCTCCACGCAGCCTTCTCTTCTGCAGGCTGAACAGCCCCAACTTTCTCAGCCATTCTTCATACGGGAGGTGCTCCAGTCCCCTGATCATCCTCATGGCCCTCTTTTGGACTTGTTCCAACAGTTCCATGTCCTTTTTATGGTGAGGACACCAGACCTGCACACAATACTACAAGTGAGGTCACACGAAAAGAGAGGAGAGGAGCAGGATCACCTCCCTCGACCTGCTGGTCACGCTCCTCTTGATGCAGCCCAGGATATGGTTGGCTTTCTGGGCTGCAAGCGCACACTGGCGGCTCATGTTCATTTTCTCATCAACCAACACTCCCAAGTCCTTCTCTGCAGGGCTGCCCTGAATCTCTTCTCTGCCCAACCTGGAGCCGTACCTGGGATTTCTCCCACCCAGCTGTAGGACCTTGCATTTATCATGGTTAAACTTCATCAGGTTTTCATCAGCCCACCTCACAAGCACGTCAAAGTCCCTCTGGATGGCATTCCTTCCCTCCAGCATATCAACCGAACCACACAGCTAGGTGTCATCGGCAAACTTGCTGAGGGCACACTCAATCCCACTGTCCATGTCACCGACAAGGTTGTTGAACAATACTGGTCCTAACACCGATCCCTGAGGGACACCACTCATTACTGGTCTCCAGCTGGACACTGAGCCATTGAGCACAAGTCTTTGCGTGAGGCCATCCAGCCAGTTCTTTATCTACCGACTAGTCCACCTATCAACTTGATGTCTCTCCAACTTAGAGACAAGGAAGTCATGTGAGACAGTGTCAAACGCTCTGCACAAGTCCAGGTAGATGACATCAACTGCTCTCTCCCTGTCCATCAGTTCCGCAGCCCCAACATAGAAGGCCACAAGATTGGTCAGGCAGGATTTCCCCTTAGTGAAGCCATGCTGGCTGTCACCAAGCACCTTGTTGTATTCCATGTGCCTCAGCATGCCTTCCAGGAGAATCCGCTCCAAGATTTTGCCAGGCACAGAGGTGAGACTGACTCGTCTGTTGTTCCCTGGCTCATCCATTTTCCTCTTCTTGAAAATGGGGGTTATATTTCCCTTTTTCCAGTCATCGGGAATTTCACTTGACTGCCATGATTTTTCAAATATGATGGTCAGTGGCGTAGCAACTTCATTTGCCAGCTCCTTCAGGACCCGCGGGTGGATTTCATCAGGTCCCATGGACTTGTATATGTTCAGGTTCTTAAGATGGTCTCGAACCAGATCCTTTCCTACAGAGGACCTCGGGTCTTCATTCTCACTGTCCCTGTGTCTGCCTTCCAAGACTTGGGTGGTCAGAGCATTTTCTGGTGAAGACTGAGGTAAAGAAGTCATTAAGAACCTCAGCCTTCTCCAAATCCAGAGTAGCCAGTTCTCCCGGTAGCTTCTGGAGAAAGCCCACGTTGTCACTAGTCTGCCTTTTATTTGCAATGTACCTATAGAATCCCTTCCTGCTATCTTTTACATCCCTAGCCAAGTTTAAATCTAAGTGGGCCTTTGCTTTCCTAACCTAGTCCCTAGCTTCCCGGGCAACATCCCTATATTCTTTCCAGGACGCCTGTCCTTGCTTCCACCTTTCGTAAGCCTCTTTTTTCCTTCAAATTTTCCTCAGCAGCTCCTTATCCATCCAAGGAGGTCTCCTGGCCCTTCTGCAGCACTTCCTTCTAGTAGGGATGTATCGCTCCTAAGATTGCAGCAGGTGATATCAACCAAGATTCTTAGGCCTCCCTGCCCTCTAGGGCTATATCCCATGGAATCTTACTGAGCAGGTTCCTGAAGAGGCCAAAGTCTGCTCTCTTGAAGTCCAGGGCAGTGAGCTTGCTGCACGCTCTTCTCACTGTCCTGAGGATCTCGAATTCGACCATCTCATGATCGCTGCAATCAAGGCTGCCCTGGAGAGTCACATTTCCAACCAACCCTTCCCTGTTGGTGAGGATGAGGTCAAGCATGGCACCTCTCCTTGTTGGCTCCTCTAGTACTTGTAGAAGGAAGTTGTCTTCCACACAATCGAGGAATTTCCTGGATTGCTTGTGCCGGGCCGTACCATCCCTCCAACAGCATCAGGGTGGTTGAAGTCCCCCATGAGAACAAGGGCCTGTGAGTGTGAGGCTGTTCTTACCTGTCTATAGAGCGCTTCGTCCACCAAGTCGTCTTGTTCAGGCAGTCTGTAACAGATCCCCACAGTAATGTCTCCCATTGCTGTTCTCCCTTTAAGCCTGACCCACAAACTCTCTGTCGACTGTTCACCTGTCCCCAGGCAGAGTTCCATACTCTCCAGCCTATCCCTAACATAAATAGCAACTCCCCCTCCCCTCCTACCGGGCCTGTCTTTCCTAAAGAGCTTGTAACCTTCCGTTTCGACACATGAGTCATAGGAGCCATCCCACTATGTTTCTGTGATACCTATGATATCACACCCCCGTAGACATGCACACTTCTCTAATTCCTCTTGTTTGTTCCCCATGCTACGAGCGTTTGTATAGAGGCATATGAGTCAAGCTCCAGCTGAAGCCGGCTCATTGGCTGGAGCAGCTGCAATATCTCTACATTGCTCTGAATATTTACTAGAGGTGCTGGCAAGTGACTGGGTGTGTTGGGATTGAATGATGCCTCCCTCCCCCTTCACGTCTAGTTTAAAGCATCCTTGACCAGTCTGGCAAGCCTCCTACTAAATCCACTCTTCCCTTTCTCTGTCAGACCAGTTCCACCAGCCCCCAGTAGACCTGGCCTACTAAATTGAGTCCCATGTTCAAGGTATCCAAACCCCTGACTATAGCACCACCCTTCTAACTGTTTATTAACCTGGACAAGCCTCCTAGCCTTTTTAAGGTGCTGCCCTGTATCCTGGAGAATTGACGAAAAGACAATCTGAGCTCCAGAGCCCCTAACCACCTCTCCCAGAGCTCTGTAGTCCTTCTTTATGTTCTCCTGGCTACTGCTATCTATATCTGTAGCACCCACATGGATCACTAGAAGTGGGTAATAGTCAGTGGGACTGACTAGAGCAAGCAGCTTTTCTGCAACATCCTTGATCCGAGCCCCTGGTGGGCAACACACCTCCCTTGAGCCTGGGTCAGGCTGACGGATAGGTGCCTCTGTTCCTTTCAGAGTAGAGTCCCCTACTACTACGACCCACCACTTTTTCTTGGCAACACCAGTAGAGATCTTCTTTACCAGTGCATCAGCCGGTTGTTCCTGGTGGGAGTGTGGTTCCTCATCAGCCCCCTGCAGGACAGCAAAGCGGTTCTGGGTGGGGACCACAGATTTAGGAGGAAGCCCCTTGCTTTTAATTGTCCTCTTCCTCCTTTTTTTGTTGTTTTTTTCTGCTACTGTTTCCGAGCTTCCTGGGTTAGCGGCCTCCTTTCCTGCATGAGCGACAGCAGATGCTTGAGGCCCCTGCACAGCCTGGTCCTGGAGTAAGCAGTGCTGCTTCCTTTCACTTCCCTGACACCTTTCAACCTAGTAACAGCTTCTCTCAGCTCAGTCGCCTGCTGCAGGAGGACCTCCACCAGGGAGCACAGAGTTCAGCCCTGCCCATTGCACACCCTCCTCTCAGGAGAGCAGTGCAGGCACCCTCTACACCCTGAGTTCTGCACTGCAGCCTCCCCTCTCATCGGCTCTGTCTGGGTGCCTACACTGGCTGCCGCTGGGGCAGCCAGTGCAGAGCTCCCAGACCCAGCCCTGGTCATACGGCAAGTGCTCACCATCCTGCTCTCCTGCCAGCACAAACTGCCATGCAAACTGCCTCGAGTGTGCTCCTGGTAGCTTGCGCTCCCTGGGCAGGTTTTTACCCCGTCAGTGCTGGTGCCGCTCCTCCTGACGCCGCCCCTTCTGAGTCAGCTCCTCGCGTCCACTGAGCTGCTGGCTCCTGGGTAAGCCCTGTTGAGGACTTGAGGCTCTCTTGCTCTGAGTTGAAGCTCCTGGAGGCCGAGCCTCCCCTCAGTCAGGCACACTGCAGGCATCCCCTCTCAAGACAGGCACGTCAGCAATCAATGATTTTATTATATCACAAGTCATTACCATAAAGTAAAATGAAACAAGAACTTTAGCCCAAGGCCCCAAGCCAATAAACACACAGCAAATGCCAGCTTTAAGTAAAGTATAACATGCTTAAACTGTGAGATCAAGAGCAACAACTTTGAGAGCCAATAAATCAGCATTGTGAGGAGTGACTATTAATCTGAAAAAATGAATGCTTATCACAAATACAGTTAGACACACTATGGTCATATCTGTTGTTATCTCAACCCTTTGTGCTCCATGTTGGGTGCCAAAAAGAACTGTCATGGTTTAAACCCAGTCAGCAAATCAGCCACGCAGTTGCTTACTGACTCCCTCCTCTTTCCTCTCCCCCACGCTCGCAGAAGGCTGGGGAAAAGAATTGAAAGAATGTAACTCCCACGGGTTGAGATAAAAACAGTCCAGTAACTATGGCATAACACAAACCACTACTGCTACCAACAACAACAAATTTTTTGTCAAAATTTGAGTACCCAAGTACAACAGGAAACAAATCATCTTTGCAAGCAAGACACGAGTATGACTACCATAAGGGATGTTTAGAAGAAGCAGGGACTGGATCACCTCCCATATGAAGATAGGCTGAGAAAGTTGGGGCTGTTCAGCCTGGAGAAGAGAAGGCTGCTTGGAGACCTCATAGCAGCTTTCCAGTATATGATGGGGGCTATAGGGATGTTGGGGAGGGACTATTCATAAGGGACTGTAGTGATAGGACAAGGGATAACAGGTTAAAACTTAAATGGGGGAAGTTTGCACTGGATATAAGGGAGAAGTTCTTTATTGTGGGGGTGGTGGGGCACTGGAATGGGTTGCCCAGGGAAGTTGTGAACGCTCGATCTCTGGCGGTGTTCAAGGCTGGGTTGGACAGAGCCCTGGGTGACATGGTTTAGTGTGAGTTGTCCCTGCCCATGACGGGGGGGTTGGAACTAGGTGATTTTAAGGTCCTTTCCATCCCTAACTATTCTATGATTCTGTGATTCTATGATTCTATGGTTCTATGATAAGGGAAATTACAAGGGAAGAGAATACAACCGCTCACCACCCGCTAACTGATACCCAGCTCAACCCGAGCAGTGATCTAGCCCTTCCAGGTAACTGCCCCCAGTTCATATAGTAGATATGACATGCTGTGGTATGGAACACTTTTTTGGTCAGTTTGGGTCAGGTGTCCTGTCTCTGATTCCTCCCAGTTTTCCCTCCTCCCTAGCGGAATATGAGGCTCAGAAAGTCCTTGGTCAGAGTAAACATTACTGAATAGCAACTAAAAACATTGGTGTTATCGGCGCTGTTCCTAGGCCGAAAGTCAAAAAGACAGCACTGCACCAGCTACTAAGTAGTAGAAAAAATGACTGCTACTGCTGAACCCAGGACACACGTGGATTTTTTAATTTATTCACGGAGTATACAAGGTTACAGAGATGGCTGATTTTCTTCTAGTCTGACCCTCTGCTCACAGTAAGTCCAATTAGATTAGGACTTTGATCTGCACAGCTGAGTTTTTAATATCGGCAAAGATTGAGAAGCCATAGTGTCTTTGGGCAACCTGATCTACTGTTTGATCATCCTTATGGGAAGAAAAAGAAAATTTCCTTCTATACCTACTCAGAATTTCTTTGTTCCAACTTGCATTCTTTGCCCCTCTTCCTATCCCTTTACACTTTGGAACAGAGAGTCTGGTTCTGTCATCTATTTACCCTCTCATAGGTTGCCTTGTTTTCTTGAGGTTGAATAAACTCAGTTATCTTATGTCTTCTGTGTCATTAGTCATCAGTCTTGTTGGTCTTCCAGGTCTTACACTGGATTTGTTCCAATTTGTCAATGTCTTTCTTTTATGAGACAGACCAAAACTGGATATAATACTCCAGATGTGGTCTCACAAGTGTTGAACAGAAGGGAAGGTTTACCTCTTTGGAGCTACTGGCAACAATTTTGACCTTCTTTGCTATAAGAGTTCAACTCATTAAACTTGTTGTACATCAGCTCCTTTTCCCTGGCACTGCTTTGTGTCTACTCTGTACTGTTCATGTGGTTATTCAATCCCAGCTGCAAGACTTGGCACTTTGCTTCTGTGGAACTTCATGAGTTTTCTGTCAACCCATTTCTCCAGCCTGGCGAAGCCGTTCCTAGACCTCCGGAATAGTGATCATTCCACACAGTCAGGTTTGCAGTCTCGCTAAGAGTACACTCCATGCCATCATCCAAATAATTAATGAAGACACGTTATTACACAGGACAAAATATAACAAAATCTTGTTTGCCACAGATAAACCGATTTTTTAAAAATGGGCTATGAAAAACAATGTATCCATTGCTATTTAGCCAATATATTTATTATATCCAGGTGTGTATTCTAATGATAAAAATATATAGAAGACCAAGTAGACAAGGACTTGGGGGTGTTGCTTGATGAGAAAATGAACATGAGCCGCCAGTGTGCGCTTGCAGCCAGGAAAGCCAACTGCATCCTGGGCTGCGTCAAAAGGAGTGTGACCAGCAGGTTGAGGGAGGTGATCCTGCCCCTCTCCTCTGCTCTTGGGAGACCTCACTTTGAGTACTGTGTGCAGGTCTGGTGTCCTCAACATAAAAATGACATGGAACTGTTGGAACAAGTGCAGAGGAGGGCCATGAGGATGATCAGGGGACTGGAGCACATCCCATATGAAGAAAGGCTGAGAAAGTTGGGGCTGTTTAGCCTGGAGAAGAGAAGGCTATGTGGAGACCTCACAACAGCCTTCCAGTATCTGAAGGAGGCCTATGGGATGCTGGGGAGGGACTCTTCATGAGGGACTGTAGTGACAGGACAAGGGGTAACGGGTTCAAACTGAAACAGGGGAAGTTTAGATTGGATATGAGGAAGAAATTCTTTAGTATGAGGGTGGTGAGGCACTGGAATGGGTTGCCCAGGGAAGTTGTGAATGCTTCATCTCCGGCAGTGTTCAAGACCAGTTTGGACGGAGCCTTGGGTGACATTGTTTAGTGTGAGGTGTCCCTGCCCGTGGCAGGGGGGTTGGAACTAGATGATCTTCAGGTCCTTTCCAACCCTAACTATTCTATGATTCTATAACTCAAAACTTGAAATCCATTTACACAAATAACAAAGAGATGAAGAAAAATGGAAAATGAGAAGGACTTTATTAAGAACCAGCAGTTTCTTTGTGTAGTAAAAAATTCTCAAGCAGTTGTGGTCTTAGCTTGTCAATTTGTTTATAGAATCATAGAGTCATGGAATAGTTAGGATTGGAAAGGACCTTAAGATCATCAAGTTCTATTGAAAAGGTGTTCAGTCAGCACTGTTTTGATGTGATATGAAATATAAAAACCAGTCAGTAATTTACTGCAAAATGGCTTCTTTAATTTAGGGTTTTTTTTTTGTACTGGACCTTAACAAAATGTATCAAAACTGCAGAGATGAAGATTGAAAAATTTCCAAGTGACTTTCAGCTTTATACATATGACCAGTGAAATACTTCATACTGTTTAGACTATGTCAGCATCCATCATCTTAATCTCCTTACATAAGCTTCCAAAGAACATCTTACCAAAGAAAGAAAATGTTTTTCTGACAGGTCATCAACTAGTGTTTTTACCTAGTGCTCCTAAGATTTTGTTTGACTTCTTTTTAGCTGGATGTCTGAGAAGCCCTGAAAGATAAAGAAATGTCATTCATGATAGACATCGGTTAATTCACTTTTTAATTTTTTTTTTTTTCTGTACAAGGGTAATTACTTCAGTCTAGTTCAATCAAAGAATAATTGAGTCCCTTTGGGAACTGACTGATTCATCACAAAACAAGGTAAAAAACAATGTCCTAGTGCAACTAACTCCTGATAGAAGATGCAACCCTACTGATTGCAAATTTAGATGTTATACATCTGAAGTTATGAAATGCATAACAAAAACAATGAAACATTAACATATAGTCTTCCCTCTTGTCCTGGGTTCAGCTGTAGCAGTCATTTTTCTCCTTAGTAGCTGGTGCAGTTCTGTGTTTTCACCTCTGCACCATTTTCCAGCTACTAAGCAGGTGCTGTGACCAGAAACTGTAGTTAGAGATTCAGAGGATTACTGAACTCTGGATTTTCCCACTGCTTACCGGAAACCATTGGGTCCCAATGCTTACTGAGGCATATGATTACAGAGTCATATTTCCTAATGTGTGTATTCTTACAAGCCTAGAAGAATTTTGTGATTTTTCCAATGCCATAACTATAAATTCTTATTAGTGGTGCTTTTGTACAGTGTAAAGCATTTGCCCTAGTAATTCTGAAATACATGTTTATACTACCTGAATAATGCATTTATATTTATTAATATAATATAAACCAAAATAATTTTATTTTACGTTATAATACATCCTTGAGAAAAATGCAGTTTTTAAAAAATTATTATAAGAAAATGGTAAATTTAAACAACTTCATGTTCATATATATTTATTACAAGAGACAAAGAGTGAGAAAGTAAAAATAATTAATTATTTCGATTTAGGTAGGTTTGACGTCAATCAGAATATACTGCTACATGGACATAATCATAAATATACAGTATAAGCAAATACCCCCCAGTTCAACAAAGGAAAAAAAATAAACTAAAGTATATGTTTAAGTTCTTCTGCTAGTAAGAGCTCTATTCAGTTCACTATATTGTGCTTCTCAAATGACTAGAATTCCCAAATGTAATGTAGCTAATTTAGCAACAAAACAATAGGTGTAGGACAGCCAAAACAGTGTCACAGAGTTCTACCTGTGTTACTGGATATATAAAAATGTGCAGAAGTCTTCTTTTGAACTACACCTGGCTTTTGTTAATCCTGTTGTTTTGCTATAGGTAAACTGTGATTGAAATGGGGTTTTTGTTCTCCTATGAATGCCAATGAAAGACAAATTTTTTTTCCTGGAAATAAATTTTTTTCTAAGAAAATCCATTACTAAATTACTGAATTTTGGTAATAAACATAATTATGTTTGTAGCCTTACACTGTGAATATCCATTCACACCATTCATACCAAGGGTGGTAAAGTGGCTCCTGGGATTACTGATTTTCTGTCCCAGATATAAACACAAATGCCACTATCTATATTCTCTGTAGCTTAATTCCAAGATCCACTAAAGGATGTTTTATACATGGAAAATTCAAGAAGACTGGAAATAATACAATAAATACACTAACCCATGCAAGATATGATGGTACATTTAAAGTAGCAATTAATCACTTTTGTGACTGCTCTTCAGGTGCTAGTGCTCAGGTAAAATTAACTTTCCTGACTGTCTCTTAAGAGCTTGCCAGCATTTTAAATAGCATTTTAAATTTTCTAAGGTACCACTGGTTGGTTTTCCCCCAGTCTTATAAGTTACTTTTTTGGCTAAGGTGTTGTGTGACACCAGGTAACCCAGACTTCAGCTAAACTAAGAGAAATGGAACCACTAAATAAATAAGTAAAATGGAAAAGAAGCAGGAGAAAATAAATAAAGCTAAAATGAAACAACAAATGCCTAAACCAAACCCACAAGGAAAAACATGAGGACTTATTTACTGTAAATGCATATTCCTTATTAGTTTCATATTTCCTTATTACAGGCTTAAGTGTCTTTTAAATCAATAATAATTGAAAGACAGAACATCTGTAAGTCAGAAGCAATTTTGGAGTAAAATCTCTCAATAATAGGAACATTTAGGATATAATTAACAAAAGCTTTTCATAATGCTATTTGCAAAAATAGAGCAGTCTTTCACAAACTTGTTATTAAAACTTGTTACTAAAACTTGTTACTAAACCCCTTTATTAGTTACAATTTCTCTACAAAAATTTGCAGGAAATAGATCTTTTAGAAAACTTAAAAAGTGATACAGTAATAATTCTCTAACAGTATATTTAATAGGATGCCTCAAGTTGTTCTACTTCAGTAGCAAGGAAAGGAATTTCATGCGTATGTTAAATAAACAGTCACAGGCGATGTTTGCTTTTAATGGTACAAAGAAAGCAGGTTCCTTGCCTGTCTGGAAATGCAATTAAGTCTTTACATCGTGCAGTACTTGTCTTTTTGCTAGTTTATGCACACATTTTTGATGATCTTGTTATGGAGGTCAACAGATGATTCCCCCATGTTTTCTGCACTTGCCTCTACTCACACCGACCTCTTGGCTGTCCTTATTGTTGCTGGCCAAGGATTGCTTGCAGACTGAACACTAGATTGCATAGTGAGCTGGGGCTGCCCTAGCAGACCAGCCCTTTTGGCTGAGCTCTGCTGACTTGGTGATCACTCCTGACTATGCTGCCTGCGGACACCTCTTCTAGGACCTGGCATACCTGATAGCATGCACGGACTTGCTGTGTCGCATAATGTGACACTTGCTCCGTCTCGTAATGGAGATGACAGATTTTGGAATCTCCCCAGTCTCCTTGCTCAGGGTGTCTGAGACCAGGCAGCTGAAAAATATGGAGCCTTGGGAGCTAGAGGATGGAAGATTTTGTGACCCTCCTCTTGAGGAGAGTATTTGGACAAGCTGGACTGATACTAAGAAGCAAAGAAGATGGATAAGGGAGCTAGCCAAGAAACAGATGGGAAAGTGAGTTTGTAAACTGGTCTGTTTTGTTAGAAGATCTGCTGAAGTCATAATGTTTCTCTAAACATATTTCATCTCAATAAATTACATCAGAATAAGGTTGCCATAAAAGATGCCTACTGTTTTGGTTTTTTACTAGCAAATAAGGCAAAGAATTGAAGAAAAGAATAGAAAAATTTTGTGTGTTAGGGTAGTAGAACAATGGCCTGATGAACTGTATTCTGTTACTTACTGTGCAATGAAACTCTCTGTAATGTTCAGGCAAAGCAGCTGATTTATTCTAGGTCAGTATAGATAGTGCACCGCATTTGGCTACCTAAGTAACCTGTATATTTTCTGGCAGAAATTCGGAGAAAGATTCTGACAGTGCTTTCAACTTACATATTATACTTAATAATGAGATGCAAACCTCCATGCATAAATTGTTTAAATAGGGACAGAACCTTGCTGTGTTCATTCTAGCATGTAGCTCAGGTTACTTATTGGAGAGATAATGGAAAAGTACTGTTAGGAAAACTGAGGTATTGACATCTTCGAAAACTGCAGCACTCAAGCAAGTGATAAATGCCATACTTAGGGAAATCCTTATTTCTTTCCTCAAAGCAGAGTTTGGATAATTTGCAACAGAAAAAAGCTAGGCTTAAAAACTATTTATTAATAAACTGCAATCGAAGAGTAATCACTGGTCTATGTCTCAAAAAATTTCTATCATGTTAACCAAATGAGAGATATGATATGTGAAAAAAAATATAGGAAAAAATGTGAGCATATAAGAGAAGACTCAATTAAAAGGTAAGCACATAAGAATTAAGGTGTTTTGACTGTATATATATGACATTTCATAACTTCTGAAAACAATTCAGGTTTGGACTAGATGACCTTTAAAGGTCCTTCCAAACCATAGTAGTCTATGATCCTATGATTCTATGATACCATTCAGCATAAGGCTTTCACATCTATGACAGATATTTGTATTTTTGTGAAAACCTAGTAATAGGCATACTCACCATAAATGAAAGGAGGTTTAGCTGTTCTTAATACTTTCCTATACAAATTCACACTTCCCTTCGAGCAATTTCTCATTAGGTATTTTCAGAATTGTTGGCGTGTTCACAGATTCATACCAGCTGTTATGTGCAGAGTTCCTTACGAAGCAGAAAAAAGCACTTCAAAAATGTCTGCTTTACAGCTAACTTGGATATCGGTTGAAAACCAGAGATTTCACATGTAAAGTGTTTTTCACATTGTCAAAGCTGTGGGACAGTAGGAAGTGTTTGCAAGGACATATGGAGATCCAGCATAGCAGCAACAAATATGGAATGCCAGGCATAGCAATGTCTCAAATTCAACTCTCATTTAAGTTTAGATTAATGACTCTCTGTTCACTCACAATGCAGAGCACTGAAACATCTTTAGAGATTAAATGTCTTTTTGAACAAAGCATGATAATTGTAACACCAAAGTTTTACATAACGGTCATCCAAGAAACAGGAAATCTGGTTCTTCAAATGAGACATCAGCTGCTTTCCAGAATAGAAGTTACAGCATGTTATTTCCAGATATAAAATACAGAAGAATTATAGAATCATAGAATAGTTAGGGTTGGAAAAGACCTGAAGATCATCTAGTTCCAACCCACCTGCAATGGGCAGGGACACCTCACGCTAAACCATAGAATCATAGAATAGTTAGGGTTGGAAAGGACCTGAAGATCATCTAGTTCCAACCCCCCTGCTAGGGGCAGGAACAACTCACACTAAACCATGTCACCCAAGGCTCTGTCCAAACTGGTCTCGAACACCGCCAGAGATGGAGCATTCACAGCTTCCTTGGGCAACCCATTCCAGTGCCTCACCACCCTCATACTAAAGAATTTCTTCCTCACATCAAATCTAAACTTCCCCTTCCCCTGTTTAAGTTTGAACCCGTTATCCCTTGTCCTATCACTACAGTCCCTCATGAAGAGTCCCTCCCCAGCATCCCTATAGCCCCCTTCAGGTACTGGAAGGCTGCTATGAGGTCTCCACGCAGCCTTCTCTTCTCCAGGCTGAACAGCCCCAACTTTCTCAGCCTATCTTCATATGGGAGGTGCTCCAGTCCCCTGATCATCCTTGTGGCCCTCCTTTGGACTTGTTCCAACAGTTCCATGTCCTTTTTATGGTGAGGACACCAGAACTGCACACAATACTCCAAGTGAGGTCTCCCAAGAGCAGAGGAGAGGGGCAGGATCACGTTTTTCGACCTGCTGGTCACGCTCCTTTTGATGCAGCCCAGGATGTTTTTGACTTCCTGGGCTGCAAGCGTACACTGGCGGCTCATGTTCATTTTCTCATCAACCAACACTCCCAAGTCTTCTCTGCAGGACTGCTCTGAATCTCTTCTCTGCCCAACCTGGAGCTGTGCTTGGGATTGCTCTCACCCAGCTGTAGGACCTTGCACCTGTCATGGTTAAACTTCATCAGGTTGGCATCAGCCCACCTCACAAGTGTGTCAAAGTCCCTCTGGATGGCATTCCTTCCCTCCAACGTATCAACCAAACCACACAGCTTGGGGTGGGCACACTCAATCCCACTGTCCATGTCACTGACAAAGATGTTGAACAATACTGGTCCCAACACCGATCCCTGAGGGACACCACTCTTTGTTGCTCAGGGCCCCAGTAAAAATCGTTCTTCTTCTGGGTCACATGATAGAGAGGGCTTACAATCAAACTGCAATTCGGGATGTGCATCCTCCAGAACCCCACAACCCCCAAAAAAGCTTGTGTTTCTTTCTTATTAGTTGGTGGAGACATTGCTGTTATCTTGTTGATCACATCTGTGGGGATCTGGTGCCGTCCATTTTGCCATTTTATTCCCAAAAATTGAATCTCCTGTGCAGGTCCCTTGACCTTACTCCATTTTATGGCAAAACCAGCTTCCAGCAGGATTTGGATTATTTTCCTCCCTTTCTCAAAGACTTCTTCCATTGTATCACCCTGCACAATAATGTCATCAATGTATTGCAGGTGTTCTGGAGCTTGCCTCTGTTCCAGTGCAGTCTGGATCAGTCCATGGCAGATGGTCAGGCTGTGTTTCCACCCCTGGGGCAGCCGGTTCCAAGTGTACTGGACGCCCCTCCAAGCAAAAGCGAACTGTGGCCTGCACTCTGCTGCCAAAGGAATTGAGAAAAATGCATTGGCACTATCAGTCGTGGCATACCACTTGGCTGCTTTGACTCCAGTTCATACTGAAGTTCTAGCGTGTTCAGTATGGCAGTGCTCAAGTGTGTGTGACTTCGTTCAGGCCACGATAGTCTACTGTTAGTCTCCACTCTCCGTTAGACTTTTGCAGTGGCCATATGGGGCTGTTAAAGGGTGAGTGGGTCCTACTGATTACTCCTTGACTCTCCAATCTATGAATCACCTTATGGATGGGAATCAGGGAGTCTCGGTTGATGCGATATTGCTGCCGGTGAACTTTTTTGGTCGCGATTGGCAGTTGTTGTTCTTCGACCTTCAGCAACCCCACAACAGAAGGATCCTCTGAGAGACCAGGCAAGGTGGACAGTTGCTCAAATTCCTCTGTCTCTAGAGCAGCTATACCAAATGCCCATCGATACCCTTTTGGGTCTTTGAAGTACCCTCTCCTGAAGTAGTCTATGCCAAGGATGCATGGAGCCTCTGGACCAGTCACAATGGGGTGCTTTTGCCATTCCCTCCCAGTACAGTCAACTCTTGGGATCCTCCTGTCACTCCAGAAATATAAATAGGTTCCACCCCTTGACAGCTTGATGGCATCAGGGTACACTGTGCACTGGTATCTGCTAGAGCCTTATACTTCTGTGGGACTGATGTGCCAGGCCATTTGATCCACACAGTCCAGTAAATCCGATTGTCCCCTACCTCCACCTGGCTGGAGACAGGGTCCCTCTAATAGTCATCACATTGGTCACTCACATCTTGTTGACAGGAATTATTCCTTATCACAGCAGCTGAAGTAAAATCAGCTCTTCCACTCCATCTGGGAACCTGCTCACCAGAGACTGAAGCCGCAGCCTTCATGGGGTGATCAGCCTTGACCTTTGTTCTCCTCTCAATTCACGCACCCATTCCTCCAAAACTGAAGTAGGCTTTCCATCTCACTTTGTCATATCTTCTCCGTGATCCCGCAGGAAAAAACATAGGGTGGCCCGTGGTGTATACCTTCTATATCTTCTCTCTCGAACAGTAGGATGCCTTTTGTTAATAGCTGAGACGTGTGTTGGTACACGTGAGGAGCTGGTTAGATCGTCTCTCAATTGTTTGAGGTCCTGGGACAGTTTTTCCACAGCTGAGATTATGGAAGGGGTGAGATTGTCTTCAAACTCTCAGAGTTTATGAATCATTTCATCCACTGTTGGTGGTAATATGTCATTCCAGGTTACTGTTGCCAATGAGTGGGCATATGATGATGGTGCATTCCGTGCAAATTTCTGCCACATGGGTCGTGTACATTCGACTTCATCTGGGTCTATGGGTATATCCCCATTATTCGGCTTGGTATTATAGATCATCTCTACAATGGCTGATTCCCTCAGAGACTGGATGCCCTTTTCCAGAGTATTCCACTTGGCCAAACGACTCATAACATCATCCTTGTATGGAAACCTATCTTTCATAGCTGCCAAGAGTCGCCTCCAAAGGCTGAGGGACGGTTTCTGTCTTGCAATTGCTTTGTCAATTCTCCCTTCCCTAGCAAGTGATCCCAGTTGTTTGGCTTCACTACCTTCTAGTTCATGACTGTCCTAGCATCAGAGCAGCCAGGTGATGATGTGCTCCCCTGGCTGACAGGTAAAGTCTTTTCTCATATTCCATAGCTCAGATGAGGTCCGAGATCAGGAAGTCACCTCTTCTTCTTCTTCTTTGTCATGTGATGATGACTCCTGATCAGTTGATGATCTGATCAGATGACATCTGCCCTAGGTGGTGAGTACATTGTTTCTTCATCTTGCTTTGTCTTTCTTGCCTCTTTTTTGCTTTTCCTCTTGCGTACAGGGGCAACCGATATTGGTACAAGCTGGTCCTCTGGTTTAGCTGTGGTGATTATCACTGTGGTTTGGGTAGCTGCTGTACTCGTCACTGGGGTTTGAGTAGCAGCTGTGCTTGTCGCTGGTGGTGGTGTAGCTGCTGTACATGGAGTTGGAGTACCTGCGCTGCCCATTCCTGTTGAAATTTGAGTAGTGGCTGTACTTGTCCCTGGGGGTGGTGTAGCTGCTGTGCTTAGAGCTGGAGTAGCTGCGCTGTCCATTACTCCACCCTCAGATCCAGGGACATTTTTTTCCTTTTGAAGGTGCTGGATAGTGTTGAACAGGGCTCTGTAAGCACAGGCCAAGCCCCAGCACGTTGTCATGATTTGTCCACCTCTGGTGTGACCAGAATGACAACACACCTCCTTTAAGTGTTTTACTGATTTTTCTGGATTTTTCATTTGTTCATTGGTGAAGTTCCAAAGCACCAAAGGGGCCCACTGGCCTAGATACTTGCCCATACTGTCCCACACACCCTGCCACTCATGACTATCCAGCCTAGGGGAAAGTCTCTGGGACCACCTATATCGTCGTTTAACCCTAGACAAGGCCCAAACCTGACTCTGCATAACTCTTGGGACCAGACGAAATGGTCGTGAGTAAAACACACTCGGTATGCGCGCCAACATGGCAATCCCCATCACAATCAACAGGCAGGTCTCAAGGGTATCTAAAGGCCATTCAAAACCTTCAAAATTCTCAAACGATGCTGTAAACGGTCTGGAGGGGGGGCAGGGGGCATAAAAGAATGTCTCCTTCACAGGTTGACCACCCGAGGAGGTGAAAAAAGATGTGTAATTGCTAAACACATCTATTATCAATCTAAGAGGTGGAATACCTTGCCAGTGTTCTGAAATGTATATTACTAATAGTAAAGAGAAAGAACTGATAAAATTCAAGCAAGTTTGCCAATGACGCCAAGCTGTGTGGTTCGATTGATATGTTGGAGGGAAGGAATGCCATCCAGAGGGACCTTGACATGCTTGTGAGGTGGGCTGATGCCAGCCTGATGAAGTTTAACCATACCAAGTGCAAGGTCCTACAGCTGGGTGGGAGCAATCCCAGGCACAGCTCCAGGTTGGGCAGAGAAGAGATTCAGAGCAGTCCTGTGGAGAAGGACTTGGGGGTGTTGGTCAATGAGAAAATGAACATGAGCTGGCAGTGTGCGCCTGCAGCCCAGAAAGCCAACCGTATCCTAGGCTGCATCAAAAGGAGCGTGACCAGCAGGTTGAGGGAGGTGATCCTGCCCCTCTCCTCTGCTCTCGTGAGACCTCACTTGGAGTATTGTGTGCAGTTCTGGTGTCCTCACCATAAAAAGGACATGGAACTGTTGGAACAAGTGCAGAGGAGGGCCATGAGGATGATCAGGGGACTGGAGCACCTCCCATATGAAGAAAGGCTGAGAAAGTTGGGGCTGTTTAGCCTGAAGAAGAGAAGGCTGCATGGAGACCTCATAGCAGCCTTCCAGTATCTGAAAGGGGCCTATAGGGATGCTGGGGAGGGACTCTTCATAAGGAACTGTAGTGATAGGACAAGAGATAAAGGGTTCAAACTTAAACAGGGGAAGTTTAGATTGGATATGAGGAAGAAATTCTTTACTGTGGGGGGGGTGAGGCACTGGAATGGGTTGCCCAGGGAAGTTGTGAATGCGCCATCCCTGGTGGTGTTCAAGGCCAGGTTGGACATCGCCTTGGGTGGCATGGTTTAGTGGGAGGTGTCCCTGCCCCTGGCAGGGGGGTTGGAGCTAGATGATCTTCAGGTCCTTTCCAACCCTAACTATTCTATGATTCTATGATTATATACCTCTCAAAGTATAGAGTTGGTGACCACACTGGGAACAAAAGCCAGGTCAGTTTCATGATCACTGAGTCTATTGTATTAAAAATCAGTACAATATAGTACAATGTAACAAGAACCTTAACCAAAAACCCATGTCTGAAAAATGCAAAGATAAGAAATAATGGCTCTATGTAAAGTATCATATGCTGAACCTGTGAGAACCAGAACAACAACTTTGAGAGCCAGTAAGTCAGCATTGTGACTAGTGGCTATCAATCCTGTCGTTATCTGAACCCTTCATGTCCTAAATTGGGTGCCAAAAAGAACTGTTGTGGTTTAAGCCGTAAGTCATACAGCCCGTTCACTCACTTCCCCCTCCTTCTTCCTCCGCACTCCGGGGGGGGGGGGGGGGGGAAATGGGGAGAAGAATAGAAAGAATGTAATTCCCACAGGTTGAGATAAAAACAGCCCAGTAACTAAGTTATAACACAAACCACTGCTGCTACCACCAATAATAATAATGACGAGGGAAATACAAGGGAAGAGGATAAACCTGCTCACCACCCGACAACTGAGCTGAGCACTAAATTCTTCTGGGTTCCTGCCCCCAGTTTTTACATCCTGGGCATGACGTGCTGTGGCATGGAATAGCTCTTTGGTCAGTTTGGGTCAGGTATCCTGTTTCTGCTTCCCCCCGGCTTCCCCTCCTCCCTGGCAGAGCATGAGTCTCAGAAAGTCCTTGGTCAGGCGAAAACTTTCTAAGCCATAACTAGAAACATCGGTGTTATCAGCGCTGTTCCCAGATCGAAAGTTGAAAACACAGCACTGCACCAGCTACTACGAAGGAGAAAAATGACTGTTGCTGCTGAACCCATGACAACTGCTCTCCAGCTAGACCTCGAGCCATTGAGCACTACTCTTTGCATGTGGCCATCCAGCCAGTTCTTTATCCACCAAGTGGTCCACCTATCAAATTGATGTCTCTCCGACTTAGAGACAAGGATGTCATGTGAGACAGTGTTAAATGCTTTGCACAAGTCCAGGAAGACGACATTAACTGCTCTGCCCCTGTCCATCAGTTTCGTAGCCCCATCATAGAAGGCCGCCAGATTGGTCAGACAGGATTTCCCCTTAGTGAAGCCATGCTGGCTGTCTCCAAGCACCTTGTTGTTTTTCATGTGCCTCAGCATGCCTTCCAGGAGAATCTGCTCCATGATCCTGACAGGGACAGAAGTGAGGCTAACTGGTCTGTAGTTGCCCAGCTCATCCATTTTCCTCTTCTTGAAAATGGGGGTTTATATTTCCCTTTTTCCAGTCATCGGGAACTTCTCCTGACTGCCATGATTTTTCAAATATGATGGACAGTGGCTTAACAACTTCAGATGCTGGCTTCTTCAGGACCTGCAGATGGATTTCATCAGGTCCCATGGAGATAGGATGAGAAATTTGTGGCTCTTCAGCCTGCAGAAGAGAAAGCTGCATGGAGACCTCACAGCAGCCTTCCAGTATCTGAAGGGGGCCTATAGGGATGCTGGGGAGGGACTCTTCATTAGGGAATCTAGTGAGATGACAAGGGGTAACAGGTTCAAACTTAAACAGGTGAAGGGGAAGTTTAGATTGGATATGAGGAAGAAATTCTTTACTGTAAGGGTGGTGAGACACTGGAATGGGTTGCCCAGGGTAGTTGTGAATACTCCATCGCTGGTGGTGTTCAAGGCTGGATTGGACAGAGCCTTAGGTGGCACGGTTTAGTGGGAGGTGTTCCTGCCCTTGACAGGGGGGTTGGAGCTATATGATCTTAAGGTCCTTTCCAACCCTATGATTCTATGACTTGTGCACATTCAGGTTCCTAAGATGGTCTCGAATCTGATCCTCTCTTATAGTGGGCCTAGGGTCTTCATTCTTACTGTCCCTGCGTCTGCCTTCCAAGACTTGGGTGGTGTGGTCAGAGCATTGTCACCCAAGGCTCTGTCCAGCATTCAGAGCTTCCTTGGGCAACCCATTCTAGTACCTGACCACCCTTGCAGTAAAGAACTTCTTCCTTATACCTAATCTAAACTTCCCCTGTTTAAATTTAAACCCGAAGAACATCAGGCTACCTTTACCAGTCCCATAGATGACACTATATAAAAAGGACTACAAGAGGAAAAAAAGAGAAGCAAGAGCTTGATTTTGGGAACTAGCAATTCAGGCAGCAATTGGCAAATAGACTTCAATCCTCAGGTCTCACAGCATGTAATGTCTTTAACAGTATATGAAAATAGATATATTCAAGTGAACAAGGACTCACTGATCAATATCTTCAACCAAAAACTACAGCATTATGAGTAGGGGATCAGCCTACCTTAGTTAACTGTTGTCTGACACATCCAGATCTTTCATCCGACTTAAAGAAATCAGGCACATCCCCTGTGCTTTGTGCTGTATGTATGTATGTTGCCTTGTGGTAAGAATAGAACAAGCTGACTAAACTGTCCATCACTAGGAATTATGGTGTGTTTAGATTAGTCAGGGTTTTGATAAGGGGTAGAGGTGTTGCTGTTCAGATAAAGATTTTCCCTAGACACAAGCAGTTATGTTCTGGGTAGCTCTCAGGTTGAAAAGGTAGCATCCTATCCAGTTTTAAGTGCCTCTAGCACTAAGCAGAAATGCAAATGTCTAAATAAGCATGACATTTTTTTCTAAATACTCTTAAAGTGGAAGTCAGAGGATTTCTACCTTCAGTTTCTGTGCCTGAACCAGATTACAATGGTTTGGGAATAAAGCTATTTGGTAATAATTTTTCTGTCTGTGCTTTAATTGGAATTTATTCTTCTGAAAATAATGAATCATTGTCTGCATTGTTTCAGGAGATATCTTTTTGCATTCATATAGGGGTCTAGCACACAAATATTCAAGGCTAAGCAAGTTACCCAACCAAGTATATTCTATACATATTGCTTCTCACCAGATTTACACTGTGACCTCAGTGACTTCAACTTATTTTAACTAATGCAAATGAGATTAAAATCCAGGCAGTGGTTGAAGTGCAGTTTAGATTAAGTGTGTTGCATCATTCTTAGGTAAATAAATATCTGCTTGTTTTTAAGAATCTATTTTTTAGTGATGGAGGGAGGCAGTTTTACTCTCAACTATAGGATAGAATTCTTTTCTAAGCTGTTAACATGGAAAAGGCTGATGATCACAGTTTAGTCGAAGTAGTCTATAAAGATGGTTGTCTTTGCTTGCTCTTATCCCTTTGTTGTGTGCATCAGAGTCCTGAAGTTCTAAATAACTTTGAAAAAACCTTGTCCACAAAAAAAAAAAAAAAAAAAAAGTGCAGTTTCTATTTTCTTCTGTTTTATTTCTGAGTTTCCTATCCCAACAAGCTAGTCAAATAGCCTTTGCTGCATGAGTAAAACAGATGACAGGGGAGCACATCACACTCAATGTCCTTGGGCATATTTTATTGACTTTAAATAGTGTCTAGCACTTCATGACAGAAAATCATTTCATTTCAGAACTTTAACAGCTGAAATGACACAAGGATAGGTAGCATTGTGCAAGTTCATTAGTTACTGCATTAGAAAAAGTGATATGTCCTGGTAAGTCTTGTCTGTGTCCTTTGATAAGCTGAGAAACTGACCAAACTGCAGTTAATAGTAAAATATTATTTTTTTACTTTTAATGTAAAAAGCAATCTTGTATTTTCTCTCCCAGTGAACTATATAGTACCATGCTAATTACTCATAATTTACTGGTCTGAGAGAACAAGTACAAGAATTTGACACAGCATATTGTTGTAAAAGTAAATGTAATTCAGTCAATATTCGTAGTAATGGCATATATATAGCTGGATGGCCTCACACAAAGAGTTGTGGTCAATAGCTCAATGTCCAGCTGAAGACCAGTAACGAGTGGTGTCCCTCAGGGATCGGTGTTGGGACGGGTCTTGTTAAACATCTCTGTTGTGACATGGACAGTGGGATTGAGTGTGCCCTCAGCAGGTTTACTGATGACACCAAGCTGTGTGATTTGGTTGATACGTTGGAGGGAAGGAATGCCATCCAGAGGGACCTTGGCAAGCTTGTGAGGTGGGCTGATGCCAACCTGATGAAGTTTAACCATGCCAAGTGCAAGGTCCTGCAGCTGGGTCGGAGCAATCCCAAGCACAGCTCCACGTTAAGCAGAGGATATTCAGAGCAGTCCTGTGGAGAAGGACTTGGGGTGTTGGTCGATGAGAAATTTAACATGAGCCGGCTTCAGTGTGTGCTTGCAGCCCAGAAAGCCAACCGTATCCTGGGCTGCATCAAAAGGAGTGTGACCAGCAGGTTGAGGGAGGTGATCCTGCCCCTCTCCTCTGCTCTTGTGAGACCTCACTTGGAGTATTTTCTACAGGATGCTGGTGAGGGACTCATCATTAGGGACTGTAATGGTAGTGATTGAATGTAAGGAATAAGTTCTTTACTGTAAGGGTGGTGAGGCACTGGAATGGGTTGCCCAGGGAAGTTGTGAATGCTCCATCACTGGTGGTGTTCAAGGCTGGGCTGGAGAGAGCCTTGGGTGGCATGGTTTAGTGTGAGGTGTCCCTGCCCCTGTCAGGGGGGTTGGAACTAGGTGATCTTAAGGCTCTTTCCAACCCTAACTATTCTATGATTCTACGATTCTATATATAAAATTAGATATAAATATATATGTATTTGGCTACTGGGGTAAGAAATGGATTGAATGTTTACACAGTTTAAGCCCAGCCAGCAAAGCAGAACTACGCAGCGTCTCGATCAGTCCTCCACTTTCCCCTCCTCCGCTTCCGGAGGGATGGGGAGGAGAATTGAAAGAATGTAACTCCCACGGCTTGAGATAAGAGCAGTCCAGTAACTAAGGTATAATACAAACCACTACTGCTGCCACCAATAAAAATAATGATAAGGGAAACAACAAGGGAAGTGAATACAACCGCTCACCACCCGCCAACCGATACCCAGCCTGACCCGAGCAGTGAACTAGGCCTTCCGGGTAAGTGCCACCAGTTTATATAACGGGCATGACATGCTGTGGTACAGAATACCTCTTTGGTTAGTTTGGGTCGGGTGTCCTGTCTCTGCTTCCTCATCTCTTTCCCTCCTCCTTGGCAAAGCTTGAGACTCAGAGAGTCCTTGGTCAAAGTAAACATTACTGAGCAACAACTAAAAACATTGGTGTTATCAGCACTGTTCCCAGGCTGCGAGTCAAAACCACAGCACTGCGCCAGCTACTAAGAAGCAGAAAAAATGACTGGTACTGTTGAACCCAGGACAAATGTCCATTCCTTTTTTCTTTTCAGCAATCTTCTTTCAATGTAAGCTATTTTATCTGATCAAAGATTAGAAGGATAACCTTTCCTATGTCACTGATGAATTAAGCTGTATGCTCTTACAAAATGTTATATTTTTAATGGTTTTACTACAATTATATTCTTTCAGCCGTTACGGAAAAATTTTTCTCCCCTATGTTGTCAACCTTCAAATACAGACCTTGCCTCACCAAAATTTAGAAGATGTCTCCACCCAAGGTGTCTGCTTCTAGCAAACCTTAAAGTCACTGGCAAGAATAGACTCTTTTAAGGTGTGAATCATCTGATAGATGAGTACATTCAGATGACATCACATTAAATTCATCCTGAAGTGTCTTCCTGTTCCCATTGACTATAAAGGAAGTTTAGATAATTAGTTCAGACACAGCAGCATATATTTTATGCTCTAGATTTGGTAAACTTCATCCTGTTTAAAATGTTATTTTTCCATCTACATTGTCAGTCACAAAAGGATGGTACTTGAAGAAGGAGACAAAGGCATTTGCTAAGAATGGAATTCATGGTACCTACCTGGCATTCTCTGCCATCCTGGTTGATTGGACCTGTTTAAAAAAAAAAAAAAATCAAATAATGACCAATAGTCATTAATTCTGTAATATAATCTTTCCAAAGAAATATTAAGAAATAATGATCTGATGGGAAAAAAAAAAAATGTTGAAAAAATTGAGAAAATAGTCAAATAAACAATGAATTATGGAGTTCTTTCTGAGCTGCAAAATATCTTTGAAGTTACATTTTCCAGATATTTTGATTAATGCATTTCCAGGTATTGAGTATTCTTATGAAGTAAAACAACATTGCATACTCTATATTCAAGTAAATGCTTCACAATCTTAAACACAGAATTAACATATGCTGACATGTTCTTTTGAATTGTTTATCTATTTGATGTGTGAGTGTGTGGTAAAATACACGAGAACTTCTAATACATTATCAGATTTTTCTGCAGGGTCAGAGTGAACCTACATTATAAAATACCAGATTTTTAGTATGCTATGCATATAAGCATAAAGAGATATTTCATTAATTATAGGTGACCGTCAAAGAACAGTCTAAGAAGTTACAGAGCGTGTGTAAGTATCATTGCTCTGGCTAGCATACCTAATCTGTTGCAGTGTAAAGTAATATGGATAAACCATAAAATTAAATTATACTGAGGACAAAATAAATAAATTTTATTTCTGCTTTGAATATACTAAGAATAAGCACATATTCTTTCACTTTTGATGGAATATAAAAAAAGGCTCTGTGAAAGCTAGGTAAAACAGGCTGATTTTAATACTTGGATGGTGTCACACCATTTTCACTACATCAGAAAATGTAAAAAACCCAATGCTACCTCAGTGAAGTCACCTTTTCTGTTAAGAACATGTCATGGGTTCAGCAGCAGCTGTGATTTTTTCTCCTTCTTGGTAGCTGGTGTAGTGCTGTCTTTTTGATTTTGGGCCTGGGAACAGCGTTGATAACACCAGTGTTTTGGTTACTGCTTAGTGATGTTTTGGTCTGGCCAAGGACTTTCTGAGTTTCATGCTCTGCCAGGGAGGAGGGGAGCCGGGAGGAAGCAGAGACAGGACACCTGACCCAAACTGACCAAAGAGGTTATTCCATACCACAACACATCATGCCCAAGATGTAAAGACGAAGAGCAGAGACCCGGAAGGGTGGGGGTGCACTGCGTGGTCGGGCTTGGTTTTAGGTGGTGAGAAATTGTATTCTTTCCTTGTATTTTCTCTTGTCATTATTATTATTGGTGGTAGCAGTAGTGATTTGTGTTATACTTTAGTTACTAAACTGTTCTTATCTCAACCTGTGGGAGTTGCATTCTTTTTGATTCTCCTTCCTATCCCTCCGGGAGCGGGGGGAAGAAAAAAGGGGAAGTGAGGAGAGAACGGGCTGCGTGGTTAGAGAGGCTTAAACCACGACAGAACAGCAAACAAGGAAGCATTTAGCCTGCCATGCATAATACACAAAAAAAGCTTATTTCAATACACAGGACAGTTTCTCCATACAGAGTGTGTGATTGCCTTTCCTGTGTTCTGAGTCCCCTATGGAATAATCTGCAGGTAGCTACAATGGTGGAACTTTTCAGCCTTGGCACATCACCCTCAATCTCTCAACTATAAATATATTTGGTTATAGAAGATAAGTGTCATTTTGTCCTTCAAACTGAGCTCTTTCTTGGAAAGTAATAAGAAGTGCTTTTTGAATGACAAATGCGGAAACTTCTAGGATGTTCTTATCTCTTCAGAAATTTGAACTTATTAGTTTCTTCAAATACATACCTGGAAAAATACCCAAAAAAGATGTCCACACTTAGGTATCCTTGTGCTGTTTAACACAGTGACTGCTTAAATATTTCATGTTTGCTTCCTCAGTGAGCATTATACAGAGAAATTCATTAGTGTCTGGATGACTTTGTGGTAGAGAGTTCAAAGATGAAATCTCATTTTCTAGGTGTTAGTTTTCTATTGCTTCTAGGTAAACATAAAAGTATATTTGTTTTACTTATGAATCACACCTATTATACTCCTACATTTTTCAACAGAGAATATTAATCCCAAGCAGCGTTGCAATTTTTTTTAACAACTAATTCTCTTTTTCAATGTGAAGAATAATATAGATATACATACACAACAAACATGTATGTGTAGATGTGTGTATGTGTGTGTACACATGTAAGGAAACTGGGTTTTGCCTAAATGTAGTGACATGCTCAAAACGTGAGTGTGAACATTTCTGAACTGCATATGGGCCTTAGTGGATATCTTCTCAGTATTCAGTTGCTAGTACTAACAAACTTACTGGAATCTAGTTTTCTTTTTTTCTGTGACTCCTACTCCTTCTTACAAAACTGGTTCAAACTGTTCAGAGGTTCAAAAGGATTTTTTTTTTTTTTTTTGGTGGTTGGTTGGTGTTTTTTGGGGAGGTTGTTCTTTCTGCAGGGGGTGGTTGTTTCGGTTTTTTATGAGTATGCTAATATTTTATACAGAATTTTATTCACTCAGGTGGGGAGAGCATGGATGGACACCCAATCTTTCACAAAACAGAGAAAGAATACTATTATTACTGATGTTCTATGAGCACCACTTCTTTTCTGAAAAGTCTAGTGTGCTGATAGCAGAAATTAAAGATGCATTTAGAGATCTCATTTCTAGAAACTGCAGTGAATTTTCAATCACCAGTAAAATTTCTAAAATTACACAGAAATAGAATCCCTTCTTTTCTAAAAGCCTTTAACAATATCTTGGGGCCCATTATAACAAATCTGGTTTTATTACTGGATGACCCTCTGCCAAAGGTCCAAATAAAGACATTCACACTGCTGCAGGCCTTGAGACCCCTGCCTATTCAACTTATTTGTCTTAATTTCATTTCCCATGCAGTCCTCAATTAATTTTTATTTTATTTAATAGACAATACCAAGAAGTTTTAAATTTGTAATCAGACTTCTTTAGAAAATTATTTGGAGCTGGACTCTCTAGAGGTATGACCTAGATATAGGTCATAACATATGGTAAAATGGGATGAGTTGCTAAAGCTGCGTCTATTGAAGCTGAAAAAATAGGTAATGAATCACTGTCTATCTTTCTGTGCCTACTCTTCCCCTCCAAAAAAAACCATGAAGGAAACTGGGGAATATTCGTACCATAAATGGGATGTTGTGTAATCATCTTCCACCTGGATCCCTAACACTGGGGACTTTCTCGAATCAGGAAGCAGCAGAATCCCATAAGATTAATAGAGCATGCATCAGTTGCCAGGTTCTTTGGTGCTGTACAGCTGTTCTGCATCATATCTCTAGCAAAAGCTGAATTAACTTAATTAGTAAGCAAAGTGCCTGTGTAAATGTAAACACACAGTGATGTGATAGAGAAAAGTATACAGAGAAGTGGTTAAGGTCTTCTGTGGACTGCTCCCAGATCCCATTACATAACCAAGTTGTACTTAAGATGCTTTAGGGGCATTTTCAGCTGACAGCGGTCTCCTAAACATAACAATTGAACCTAGAAATTGCAATTGGATCCCTAGAAGAGGGAAGACACTGCTTGTGCTCACACAATTGCTTGTTTGGATACTGATAATCTTCATTAACAGTCCTTAGAGTAATCTCTACGAATCTCTGGCCCAATTAATTATCTAAAGAATTTGCAATACGTGGAAAGGAGAGGAAGATAGAGGCTGATTCCATGGATTTGTATGTGCCTCAGAGCAGGAACTTGAATATGTATTCCTGTTTTGATTTCCCCATAACATAGTGAGGTGCTTGGAGTTCTGATTTTTTTTTTTTTTTTTTTTTTTTTTTTTTGCTTGGTTTGTTTTTTTAATGTGTTGTCATTGTTTGGGGGGTGTTTATTTTTATTTTAAGAATGAAAGGGGTATGAAAAGACAGGACATTTCAGGAGACACTTGGCTTTGACAAAAAAAAAAAAAAGTTAAAGGAAAAGAATTTTCTACCCTCTCCAGACCAATGCAGTCATGTTCTTGTGCAGACCAATGCAGGCATTAAATGCAGGACTACCACAAGGAACAGTGGAGGTTTTTGTGCTAGCCATGAAGCTCATATGTGCAGTTTCTAATCTCTCATACTCTGTTTTTTTTATGCTATATTTTCTGTGAGTTGCTGACCTGGTAACTTCTCAGTGAACCTATGACTGAATAAATAAACAGATACAGAAAGCCTGTCAACCTTAATGTGGAGCTAAGTCAGACTGCAAAACTCTACGTATTTACTTTGGTCATGTACTTTTTCTTTTTTAACTTTACCACATGATCTGTAAAATTGAAAATAAGAACCCAACCAAGAACAAACTAAAAACCAAGAAAGAATAAAACAATAAAGTAAAACTAAAAAAACTTTCAGGGCCTATCTAACAATGCATATAAGTGTATGCAGGTGCATTAATATTTAGCAGTACTTCTAATTTTTTATCCACATTTATTTGCTGAATCATTCAAGCATTAGAATCTGTTTCTAAGTCTTGTGACAAGGACAAGACCAACAGGAACAAAATTGATTCCAAACCAAAGACTTCCAAGCCAAAGACTTTTCTAGACTTAAACTAAAAACACCCAAAAAATATTTTTTTTAGATACATACATTATTTAACTGAACTAAATGAGTAAAGCAAGTCTTAAATGAAATATTTCTAGTTCTTGCATCCCAGAATTTTTTTTTTTTGTCTGAGCAGTTGCAATTGCCTTAAAAATAAGCAAAACACTTTAAAAGTAATTTTTTAATATGTTGGTCTGGATTTGTAAGTTCACAAAAAATTGTACTGGTATAAAAGCTTGGAAAACAAGAAGCACTTGTTTTTCTAGATTTTCTGTAAGACTGTCCAGCATTTCAGAACATCAGAATTAAAACTACTCTAAAAATATGTCTTAGATTTTAAAATTAACTCAGAGGTTTTTTGGAATGAGAGTAAGGAAATTTAGGAAATAAAGTTTATTTATTAGTGCTTTGTTTAGTACAACATTCACAATCACAATCTGATTTAAATTCCCAGGGCTATAAGACAATTCTTACAGGCCTTTCAAACTGCAGGTATAAAATTATCTAACTAGATAAACAAAAAGTTATTTGATTTAAAATAAGCCAGCTAAACCTCAAGCTCTTTAAATAAGAACAGGTGCGAGACCACAGGCAATGTAGCCTTCATAGTAAAAACTGGGATACAGAAAGGCAACACACCTATTCCTAACAGGCTAAGTTGTTTCTCACGTAAAACTAAGCAGCAGAACCTGTTTCACAGAGATGTGAATAAATAGCTGTATGATGGTATTTCAGAAACAAATACTGTTGAAAATGTGATGCCAATCAGGATATGTGATTACTTGTGCTGCAAAATCTATTTAATTTTGAAACTGAATATGACATCCCAGGAAGTCCCAAAGGGTTTTGAATTCCTGAGACTTAACATGCAGAAAGAATGGAAATAGAAGGAAGTAGAAGTGAAAGAAACACGAATATAGAATTATTTAGTATTACTTTATAAAGGATCTAACATCATAGAATCATAGAATAGTTAGGGTTAGAAAGGACCTTAAGTTCATCTAGTTCCAACCCCCCTGCCAGGGGCAGGAAAACCTCCCACTAAACCATGCCACCAAAGGCTCTGTCCAACCTGGCCCTGAACACCGCCAGCGATGGAGCATTCACAACTACCCTGGGCAACCCATTCCAGTGTCTCACCACCCTTACAGTAAAGAATTTCTTCCTCATATCCAGTCTAAACTTCCCCTGTTTGAGTTTGAATCTGTTACCCCTTGTCCTCTCACTACAGTTCCTCATGAAGAGTCCCTCCCCAGCATCCCTATAAGACCCCTTCAGATACTGGAAGGCTGCTGTGAGGTCTCCATGCAGCTTTCTCTTCCGCAGGCTGAAGAGCCACAGATTTCTCATCCTATGTCTATGGGACCTGATGAAATCCATCTGCAGGTCCTGAAGGAGCCAGCATATGAAGTTGCTAAGCCACTGCCCATCATATTTCCTCAGCATGTCCTTATGCATCCAAGGAGGTCTCCTGGCCCTCCTGCAACACTTCCTTCTAGTAGGGATGTATCGCTCCTGAGCTTGCAGCAGGTGATCCTTGAGTACTTCTGTGAAGTTTTTCACACTGTCCCACATGACATCCTTGTCTCTAAGTTGGAGAGACATCAATTTGATAGGTGGACCACGCGGTGGATAAAGAAGTGGCTGGATAGCTGCACACAAGATGTTGTGGTCAATGGCTCAATGTCCAGCTGGAGACCAGTAATGAGTGGTGCCCCTCAGGGATTGGTGTTGGGACTGGTCTTGTTCAACACCTTTGTCGGTGACATGGACAGTGGGATTGAGTGTGCCCTCAGCAAGTTTGTTGATGACACCAAGCTGTGTGGTTCGGTTGATACGTTGGAGGGAAGGAATGCCATCCAGAAGGTCCTTGACATGCTTGTGAGGTGGACTGATGAAAACCTGATGAAGTTTAACCATGATAAATGCAAGGTCCTGCAGCTGGGTGGGAGCAATCCCAGGCAGAGCTCCAGGTTGGGCGGAGAAGAGATTCAAAGCAGCCCTGAAGAGAAGGACTTGGGAGTGTTGGTCGTTGAAAAACTGAACATGAGCCGCCAGTGTGCTTTTGCAGCCCAGAAAGCCAAACGCATCCTGGGCTGCATCAAAAGGAGCATGACCAGCAGGTCGAGGGAGTTGGTCCTGCCCTTCTCCTCTGCTCTTGTGAGACTTCACTTGGAGTATTGTGTAAAGTTCTGGTGTCCTCACCATAAAAAGAACATGGAACTGTTGGAACAAGACCAAAGGAGTGCCACGAGGAAGATCAGGGGACTGGAGCACCTCCCATATGAAGATAGGCTGGGAAAGTTGGGGCTGTTCAGCCTGCAGAAGAGAAGGCTGCGTGGAGATCTCACAGTAGCCTTCCAATATCTGAAGGGGGCCTATAGGGATGCTGGGGAGGGACTTTTCATTAAGAAATCAAGTGAGAGGACAAGGGGTAACAGGTTCAGACTTAAACAGGGGAAGGGGAAGTTTAGATTTGATATGAGAAAGAAATTCTTTACTGTGAGGGTGGTGAGGCACTGGAGTGGGTTGCCCAGGGAAGCTGTGAATGCTCCATCGCTGGCTGTGTTCAAGGCTGGACTGGACATAGCTTTGGGTGGCATGGTTCAGTGTGAGGTGCCCTTGCCCCTGGCAGGGGGGTTGGAACTAGATGATCTTGAGGTCCTTTCCAACCCTAACTATTCTATGATTCTATGAATATAGAAAAAAATCTTCATCATTCAGAAACAGAACAAAATTGAAGGGTATCAGTAGTAGTTACATTTCAGCAGAACTGATTACGCCGCTTGGGATATGTGTAAGACAGTTTTGTGAGGTACTGGACAGTAAAAGCAGGAGCCTATATTTCATACGCCACATAATCCTCTTCCCAAAAATGCTGTTACTGTAGTTCAGGCAGTGATTTTTTTTCCCATCAAAAAGCGCATTACAAACTACATGCTCCTGAAAATAAATACTATTTCTTTTTCACAATATCATTAGTTAATTAGTGAACATGGCACTTAACAGTTAAAACAGACTTAATTAAGCCATTATAAAAATTTGCTTGAGGGTGCATTATATGGTGTCTTCTTTTTTCCAACTAGTTGCCATTTCTTTCTTTGAGGAGCAGTTTGTTTAACAGAACTGATTCGAAAGTAAAGTTCTTAAAAAAGAATTAGTTTATCTTCATCTCTTGATGCTGAGGGTACATCTTGCAAAAGCAGAGAACAGTCTCCGCTGTCATTACATAAATGCAAAATTTTCACATTCCTGAGAAACAAAAAATGTATACTGATATCTTGCATCATGTTATAGACTTGATGTGTGAAAATGCTTTTTGAAAAATGCCTATGCTATCACATACTGTATATCTGTTTAATCTTACAGGCACACCCAGAATCTCCTCATATTTTGGCTCATTGTTCACAGTCATGATAAGGTCAAACTAGACTGTAGAGGTAGCTTGTTAACGAAGATGTTGAATATGCATTATGCATGATTATATGTTTGGTTTTTTTATTGTACACAGCATGAACAAGAATAGTTCCTCCCTGAAAATCTTGCCTAACCATTAATCTCAGTCTGAAATATAAGAAAGCTTCATATCTTGAATGGCTATGTGGGGCAGCTACATCAGAAAACACATATATCTGGCTAACTGTGATTTAAGAATCTTAATTAAGACAAACAGTTGAAATTAAGAAGTTTATTCACAGCAGCCAAGTTGCTGATTCTTGCTGGCTGTAGAAGGAACAACATTTTAGTTGTTTGAAATCCAGACGTTTCATGAATTAAAGTTTAGAGAACGCACTGATAAATTCTTCTGCACGTGATAAAAAACAGGAATATGTAATAGACATAATGGGGATTTCAGGCTCAACTGTACAGAAATGTTTTACAAACAGCCTGATAACTACACGTAAATTTCCAGTTAAAATCTTTCTCTTGTGTTGAAGCTGAAATGGAGACATCCAGAAACAAAATTCTGTGCATGCATAGCCATTTTCTTCTAGTAATCTAAAACCCATGCAGTACATTCTCAGTAACAGTTTCTACTGAATTTTCTACTGAGGATCTATATACATGAGAATTCTTCAGTTTCTGCTGAAGGATCCTGCCTTGATTATCTTCAGGTATATATCTCAGGGAAATTTCATGCTGCAGTTAAGTCATGAAATGCTGCAGAATTTTTAATTTAAAAGTCTTCCACAGGTTTATGGCTGAGCAATAAAAATGGTCAGCATAACCTTAAGTTTCATAAATTACTTGTATTTAGCTAGAAAAATTAAAGAAGCAAATGAACAAAAACCTAGTGAAATGTAGTTTAAGAAAGTGACCTTTATTAACAATAGGACCAGCAACTGAAATCAGTGTAAGTAGTAGCTTGGGCAGTTAAATATGAAAGAACCATGAAGTTTCTTCAAGTTTAGGGTGTAGGTTCAAACAAAACAAATATTTAGTCTTTGCCTCAAAAAAATTGGGTGACATTGAATAGAAGATAAGTAAGTTGACTAATAGAAATAAATATTTAGAATGGAAATAGCCATAACCGAGGTGAAGCAAAAAAAAGAAACCTATTTACTTCAGTTTAGTCAAGAAATTTGGATATTGCCATCTGAGAATAAGAAATTTAGTCAGAAGCTCTCTGATTTCTGTAGTTTGAACAGTCTTTGAAAAAAGTTCTAAGAATATTTAAAGATTTAAATAAATAAAAAAATGCAACCTGTAGTCTTGGTTTATCAACCATAACATATACCAATATAAATTGAAAATGTTTTGGGGTTTTTTTTCAGAGACTTACAGTACTTCCTATATTTGAACTAGAGCAGAGTATCTCTTCCAATTCTTTATGGAAAAAAAAAATAGTGAAGATGAGATTATAGGCGAACCAAAAGCAACGGTGAAACATCAACCTGAAGAGAAGATGACAATGGATTTTGAAAGATCAGCTACCCTTTAGGTAGTATTTCACAAGAACAGTTTTTAGGATAAGCATTTTTAGTATTTTTACCTAAAACACAGTAAGATTTGGCATGGAGAATCTGTGATAAAATGAAGTTGGGAAGTGTTGTCCATAAGCAAATAATTTGTATATATACAGGAAGGACTAACTGTTGTGGTGGCAGGAATTATAACATGTGATGCAATTAATAAACACGGAAGATCATGTGCTTCAGGTTTAGTAAAATAAACTTCCATGACACTGGTCTAGGAGCTGATCTGTAGAAAACCAAATGAAAGGACTTTGATCTGTTTGTCTGTCATGGGTTCAGCAGTAGCAGTCATTTTTCTCCTTGGTAGCTGGTGCAGTGCTGTGTTTTTGATTTTGGGCCTGGGAACAGCGCTGATACCACCAGTGTTTTTAGTTACTCTTTGGTAATGTTTTGGTTTGACCAAGGACTTTCTGAGTCTCATGCTGTGCCAGGGAGGAGGAGAAGCCGGGGGGAAGCAGAGACAGGACACCTGACCCAAACTGACCCAAGAGGTATTCCATGACACAGCACGTCATGCCCAGGATGTAAAGCCGAGAGCAGAGACACGGAAGGGTGGGGGTGCACTGCATGGCCGGGCTTGGTATTGGGTGGTGAGCGATTGTATTGTTTCCTTGTATTTGTCTTGTCATTATTATTATTGGTGGTAGCAGCAGTGATTTGTGTTATACTTTTGTTACTAAACTGCTCTTATCTCAACCTGTGGGAGTTGCAGTCTTTCGATTCTTCTTCCCATGCCTCCAGGAGCGAGGGGAAGAAAGAGGGGGGAGTGAGCGAGCAAAACTGTGAGTTATAGAGGCTTAAACCACGACATAGTCGATCACAATATAATTTTCAGCTGCTAACTTGATGTAGCTGTGAAAAAGAGAAATGAAACAGAACTGCAGAACAAAGACTTCCAGTAGAGGAGAGAAGAAAAGATCTTACTGTACAATTTAGCCCAAGTTAGCCTTCTTGCAGAATGCATATGCGACTCTGGTTACTTGTGCTCATGAAAAAAGGACTCAGAATGAAACAAATGCAGGAAAGCCTAGGAGGATGTTCAGAGAATGAAGCAGCTACTACTTAATAGGACACTAAAGAATGTGACTTGTTTACTCCAGCTAAGGAAGGCAAAAAAGTTACTCAACTGCTTTCTGCCACTACCAAAGATCAATCATCTGTTGCAACTTATACAGTCTGAGAAATGGTAGGTAATGTCCATCTTGACAGATTAGTGAAAAAAAACCCCAAACAAAAAACAAACAAACAAAAAAAAAACACAAAAAAGAAACAAAAACCCAAACAAAACCAAAAACAAACAAACAAACAAAACCCCAAAACCCACAACCAGCCAAATTAAAAAAAAGGCCAAAAAACCAAAATGAACAAAAACCCCACAAATGTACAATTCAGCTGCTCTACACTGGACTTGGGGAAATCTATGTACTTGCATCATTTCAAAATACCATACTCAAACTGTGGCCAAGAAGCCAAAGTTAAAATTCCTCATCTGGATACCTACTGGGCAGTTTGAAAATGCAGTTTGAAATCCCAAATCTGCAGGCATCTTTTTACACAAAATAAGTTGGAACACGTGTTGTAAAGAAGCAAAAATTTGGCTTGTCATATTTAGATTCTTCCTGCTGAATAGCTATGTGACATATGACATTTTTTATCATTTGTCCAGCATTTTGCCAATGTTTTACTTTGCCGTTCTAGCCCATTGCCCTAAA
This sequence comes from Ara ararauna, assembly GCA_028858755.1. Classification (NCBI taxonomy): domain Eukaryota; kingdom Metazoa; phylum Chordata; class Aves; order Psittaciformes; family Psittacidae; genus Ara; species Ara ararauna. The sequence goes on from CM054376.1 coordinate 147,060,866, forward strand.
GAAAGAAATCGGAGTCATATTTCTGGTATCTGGTCTGGTTTGTGGTTCTGGAATTCAAGATCCTTAACTACTAACTACAGAAACCAGAAGACCCTGCAGAAAAGTCTGGAAGCACTTAAGCTGATGAACTATCACATCACCCACAAGTGCAAACTGACTTTATCTGGGAATGTGATGAAAGTTCTTAATGACCAAATCAGAGATGTTCAGGAACAGCTTGTTATGGTGAGAAGATGCAAAAGACTCACCATTTATGAGAAAGAGCTCCGTAAGGGATTGTGAGATGAAGTGGCTACAATTGCAGGGCACAAATTGACCCATAGATTTTTTTTTGCCAGTCTTTCATTTTTTTAAGAAATGAAAGGATGAATTACTTAATTGCATTCATTGATAAATATAATTTTTCTTGCAGTCTCTTCTTCCCCCTCCATTTCACATGCTGTTAACTTACTCCTTGTCATCTCCAATTAGGCTAGCTAATTTTACTATATTATTGCTTCATCCCTTATATACCAAAAAGCCCCCCAGTTCTCTCTCTGTCCTCTGTGAAGTCCTCATCTGCATTTCCTATTTAATGCAGATGAACAGTTCAAGCAGAAATGTAAAGTTTTATGAACCAGATTTGCACACATCTGCTGAAGTCTATTTAAACACTGGAAATAAGTTCAGAGGACTCATCCAACCCTACTTTTAAATAGCAGTAATAGCAGTACAAGCCAGATGCAATTGTTAGCAACTCTATTTAAAATAAGCAACTCTATTATTACAAATCCTTATTTCACACTTCCAGCTTAGGAAAAAATTCAAACCCTCGGACATCATTCATAGTGGTATAGCATGATTTCATTATCTTAATTTTTAGTAAAATAATTCCATGTGCTAAAAATAAATACAAAAACTTAGTCAAATAATTAAATAGCATGTTCCCTACAGCTGGATGGGCATGCAGGTTCAGCAATAACTCCCTTCCTGTTGTTGCTAGTATGTCTCTTCTTAACTTTCTTTAATTACTTTGATATATGCTTGTCCCATAGAGAGTATAGAGATAAGTGCAGTAGGTCTACTAAATCACAGGTCATTTTAGTCTGCAACGGATCAATATATTTGATCTGTTTGCATTCAGCAAGCATGGATCCCAGAGAACTACCAGCCTTGATAAGAACCGTGGGTAGAAATCTATGAAAATATCAAATGACAACTGGTGAAGAATTCCAGGAATCATTAGCCATGCTCGAAGAGAATAAAGGTATGGTATTTCAGTATCCAGTTCTGCTGGTAGATATCTTGTGGTCCTCTTAGGATCTTTTTGCCTCCACTAAAACTTTACACTTAAAGTGCTATTAACTAGGAAGAGCAACAAATTGTAGAGTGATAAACTAGGTAGATGAAAGAAAATCATGAGGAAACAGGTTCAAACTTAAACAGGGGAAGTTTAGATTGGATATGAGGAAGAAATTCTTTACTGTAAGGGTGGTGAGGTGCTGGAATGGGTTGCCCAGGGAAGTTGTGAATGCTCCATCGCTGGCGGTGTTCAAGGGTGGGCTGGACATAGCCTTGGGTAGCATGGTTTAGTGGGAGGTGTCCCTGCCCCTGGCAGGGGGGTTGGAACTAGATGATCTTCAGGTCCTTTCCAACCCTAACTATTCTATGATTCTATGGTTCTATATATCTAAACCCTATTTGTGCATATTATTAGACTTCACTTAGCTGGACATCATAGTTCCTGTCACCTCAGAACTTGCAGCAACTCACTGTTGATGATTTTTTTTCATGAGATGCATCTGGAATTGCTCAGTTCTGTCTTTGTCTCTCAGCTTTCATTGAGGCTCTGAAAATTCTCTCATGCCAGTTCCCACATTTCCACCCTCAGCTGACCCCGAACTGTCCTAGGTTCAGCAGCAGCAGTCATTTTTCTCCTTCTTGGTAGCTGCTGCAGTGATGTATTTTTGACTTTTGGCCTGGGAGCAACACTGGTAACACCAATGTTTTTAGTTACTGCTCAAATGTTTAGTCTGACTAAGGACTTTCTGAGTCTCATGCTCTGCCAGGGAGGAGGGAAAGCCGGGAAGAAGCAGAGACAGGACACCTGACCCAAACTAGCCAAAGAGGTATTCCATACCATAGCATGTCAAGCTCAGGGTGTAAAAAACTGGGGGCAGGGACCCAGAAGAGGGGGATCACTGCTGGGTCAACTTGGTATTGGGTGGTGAGAGGTTGCATTCTCTTCCCTTGTCATTATTATTATTGGTGTTAGCAGTAGTGGGTTTGTGTTATACCTTAGTTACTAAACTGTTCTTATCTCAACCTGTTGGAGTTACATTCTTTTGATTCTCCTCCCCATCCCCCTGGGAGTTGGGGGGAAGAAAGAGGGGGGAGTGAGTAAGTGAACTACATAAGCTACAGCTGGGCTTAAACCACGACACAAACTGAGCTCTGAATGTTTAGGTGGAGATTTTCATGTAGTAGACAGCCGGAAGCACAAAAAAGATCATTGAATCTTTTTCATCAGAGGACTTTAAAGAATTTCCCAACATAAGAAAATAATGCTGTTTAGAGAGAACTTTTACAGTGTTTTGATTTAGCTACCCATTGTGTTTGTCTTCCAAGAAAGGGAATAAAAACAGTTAATCTGTTCTCAATACTGAATAAGGTAGTTTTTTACTTTCCTACTTAGGGAAGAAAATTGAAATTTAACAGCTCTAGGCATTCTGTGACACTACTGATAGATCTGAAAATATATACCTGCCAACCTGTGTGAAATGCATTATATTTTCTTGAAAGACAAAAGCACTACATGTAAATTAACCAAATAGCAGGGAGGAGTACTTACTCCTGAAGTAATTTTTGAAATAATAATGAAGTAAAGAATTTCTATTCCTGTGATATCTTGTTTTGACTTTACATTAGGTTAAATTGAGAGAATCCCATTAGCCATCCCAAATCCTACAGCTGTCCTACGTATGTCTGAAGCATAACACCTGAGTTTATGGAGAGATCTGTTGTAAAGAAGTATCATTACTCTGAAGACCTTAAAAAAGAAAAAAATATTTATGCATAACACAGGTAAGAAATTACTCTCAGTGTGGCTGGAATGCCCTCAAAATGAATGAGATAAAGAAGATGTGAGAAAAGTTTCCATGATGGCTCTTTAATCCCAAAAATTAACAAAAAAAGGATGGCAGTCTGCTACCAGGTTACAAAACAGTTCATTCCTGCATCATACAGCTTGATTCTGTGGAGCTGACCCTGAACAGAAGGAGTACACTGAACACAGAGGAGATACCATAGCTATCTTGTGCCTGATTTTCCCAGGCTAGGTTATAGGTAGAGTCCTTCCCAGAGGAGACTTGGAAAGGTTGTGAAATGGTGTTCCATCTTTTTAGAGGCAAAATCAGATTAGGAGGCCACTGCTCCACAGTTACTTTAGTACAGCAGGTCATAGAGTTTTGCTATGAGGTCAGCCACTACAAAAAGTCTGTGAAAAGGATCCAAAACTTATCCAAAGTTTTTTACTGATCCAGTTCATAATCCCACAAAGAGCTAAATTGCTACAGATGAAGGAGATACATGTTGTGACTTGTGGGACAGGTTGTGTTGAGAGAGTCATTGCCTGTAACACATATCTGCTTGATTTTTTTGTTCACTTTCTACTAATATTTCTACTGTGAAAACATCATGTTCTGCTAAACGCAAATGGTTTTCATAGTTGCATCAAAGGTAATTGAAAATTCTCTGCAGTGAGGGGCTCTCTCCTGACAGTACATCCTGAAATGGATAATAAGTCCTCCATTAGAAGGTATATCTTGAGTTCAAGTAATGGCCAACAAGGAACAGGATATATAACAATAATAAAAACAAAATGAAAGGCTCCCCAAAAGGGAAAGGAAGAAAAAGATCAGCCTCAGCTTTGCTAGAAAGAAAGATATTTTCTCTAGATACCCAGAAGAGTCTGCACGACCTTTGATGCAATCCATGAAATGAGCAAAAACTGATGACTAGACGACAAAACCTTAGGAAAGGACTTGAACAACAAAGGGATGTAGGAAGGTGAAAAGCTTGAGTTTGCATCGTTTTATTTTAATTACCTGGAAGGTCTGAATCTTCTTTATTCAAAGAGTTACTTGTTCGACTTTCTGCTTTAATAAAAGCAAACATTAGAGTTGCAAACCCATTTTGATATTTTGAGGTACTGTTTACAAAGCAATAATTTTGCTTCAAAGAGTGGGTCAATTTATTGTTTCATTGCAGTACTCAGAAAAACAGAGCATGAAACTTTGGACAGAATCACTGTGATACTGAAGACCAGCAAAGAGTGCGAGTCATAGGGTTCCTCTGTAATATGAAGCATTGTTAATAATGATGCAGAATGAAAGTGGTCAGCAACAGAAATCTCTAAGTAAGGATAAATAGAGAAAAAAGAGTGAAAATTAAAAGAAAATCAAAGGTAGAAGGATAGATCTTTCAGGTGTCAGTCATGGAGAGACTGCCTGAAGACATGGACAGTCTACTCTCACCATCAGCAGTATAGAAGAAAGCGTTCCTGATTGTTTCTACCATTTATTCACTACAGAAGTTACATTTTCACAGCAATATTTCTGCTTTAGTGAAATGATATTTAAGGGCAAACCTCAGTTTTAGTGTGAAATTTCAAGTATGAGTCAGAAAGGATTCTCTGCATATCATACTTTTAGGAGGCCAAATGCATATTGTAGCACCTGCAATTAGTAAAACCCCACCCACATTTGCTGTCTGAATTCCCAGAGTCTTGAACGTTTAGATACGTAGGACACTTGCCTCCTCTATGGTAAGGCTCTCTCTAGTCTGAAAAATGTGATGCTAACTTGTTGACTTGAGCAAAATCTGGAAATTTTCACTGAATCAAAGAATTATCTGATGCCAACCACAATATCTAACATCCATTTAAAGTCTGATTAATTTTTTTATAGTCAAGCTGATGTGAGTGTAATTGCATTTGTATGAAATCATTAGCCATATGTCTAGCAGTGAATGACAGCAAGTTAAAAGTTGACAAAAGGCTTGAAGAATGTTTAAACTTTCAAAGATTGCTGACAAGGCTATATTTTGATAATAATTTCTTGCTATCTTAGTTTGAGTTTACAGCTCCCATACCCTGTATTCTCATTTCCCTGCTAAGCTGGACTGGCAAAAATGAAATTGTGGGTGAGATGGACAAGGCGGGCTTGTCAGAGGAACCAATGTTGTTTCAAAATAATACTTCTGCATAAACGCACTGACACAGCCAAGTGTGCGGTTCATGGTTGAGGGCAGGATGGCCAAAGGTGGAGTTCATAGCCATCCATTGCCTCAAGTGCAATTCAAGCTGATATTAACTTATTTGGGTTTTTTTAATTGTTTTTGGGCAAAAAAAAAAAAGAGTAAATTTAACAGACAATTTAATTTCCCACTAGGGCAGTCAATACAGCTAAAGCTAATATTACAGATAGATAGTGGAAAGAGAAAGCTATATGTTGTTCATGGGTAAAACAAAAAAAATCCAGGTTGAGGTAACTGTGTGGGTTTTTTTTTTTTTTTCTGTTGGGTTTTTTGTTTGTTCAGCTTTTTGTTGGTTTGGTTTGGTTTGTGTTTTTTTTTTTTTTTCTTTATCTAATCCTTTATGTGGTCTAATTTTACATTTGTTTTCAGTGCTTTCTAGATTTGTTTCTCTCTTTTCTGTTCTCTCCCTTCAATCCAACTTAGAACAAATACAAAAACATGTTAAGACTGAAGCAAATTCAGGATAGTTTGAAGTTGGAAATAACTAATTTCTGGTTTATGTTCTCTGTTGTCTTTATGATTAGTTATTTAAAATGAACATTTTTTTTACAACAACACAACTTGCTAAAAGAAAATTTTTCTATAACCATATTTTTCAAAGTGACAGTGATAATTCAAAAATCATTACATTTGATCTGACTCCCTGTCTGTAAATAACATAAATATATTTTGAATTGATGTCTCTTTCTTTATAGGAAGAAAAAGAAAGCTAATTATTACATTGCAATGTTTAATACCACGTATCTAAAACTATATGCATGCATATTCAGGATTCTGTTTTGCAGCTTGATATTATTGAACTTTTTATGTCAATATATGATATAGATATGTGTAGAACTCACCTTAGAAAACTAGTCCCTGCTTGACTAAGTGATCTTGCCAAAGTTTACAGTATAAGATTTTTCATGAAAGATTAAGCAGAATCCCTGCCTCAAAATTGAAATGGTCTTTCAGCCAGATAAATAAAAATATGCAGTGGATGCACTACCTGAGAAAATAAAACACAATTTTCAAAATTGTTTATTGAACTGGAAAATTATTCTGAACTTGTTACATAGACTGGGAGGGTAGAGGGATGGTTAATAAAATTTAACTAAAACAAACAAAGTAACAAGTTACCAAAGACAGGTATAGCTACTACCATGACAAATACTTAATGTCTTTTTTCAAAGAAACTTAAGGATGAATACACAGTCAGTTTGGATCCATGAGCTACTGGCTACTAAGGTTTTTAGAGTCACTTAAGGAGTACTTCAGCACGAGTGAATGTCCTCTGAAATGTTGACCTGATTTGTGTATGTTGAAAATTTAGTCTTCAGTACCACAGATGTCTTTCAGTCTTCAAAATGGTCACTAGCTCAATATGTAGCCCTATAATTTTGTAAGCTTGAAATGTGTGAACAGAGGACACATTTCTAATACATAATCTAAGGTTACAAAGCATGACACACTTTAGTTATAGATTATGTAGATTTTAGCAGGTAACAGTCAAATTGATTTACTATCGAGGAGATAAATATCAACAGCCAATACAGAATTCCTTTGTGTTCTTGCGTCATTTTGAATATTTAAAATGGTCTTCATGAAAGTCAGGCCTCATGTGGAGTATTGTATCAGATCCTTTGTAAGGAAGGATTTGCTCAATTTGACACAGCTCTGTCAGATAAAGTGGAGAATGAGAAATAGAATGGAAAGAGGCAGCAACAACAGATGGTGTCTGTGGGAGAAGCTTGAAATAAAACCTTTTTTATAGTGACTATGAGGGCAGTGGGAACTGCAGGCAAAGAACAAATTTTATGCCAATGTTAACAAAACACTTTATATGATTCGAGGATGTTTGGGTAAGTTCATGTGGTTTATTATGCCTAGATCAGAAGACTAACCACAAGAGCTACCTTGCTTCATGTTCATATCATTAAAATCCTAATACTAGGTTTGAAATTTGTAGACTAAAAAAAAAAAAGAAAAAAAATACATGGGGTTTGTTTAGTTAGGAAGGAGAGAATTCAGAGGGATGAAGGAAGGTGGGGACAGAAAAAATAATAAAAGTTTGAACTAAGAAACTGGTGTTCATAAATGCAGGATTTTTATTGGAGAAGATATGAGTATTTAGTGACAGATTCAGGTGAAAGCTTTTAGGAAATTCTTCACAATCTGTGAAATTTACTAACAAAATCAGTGCAGTGGAGAATACAAAAGAGTCAGAAATGTATTAAGAAATACATATTAAATTGAACTTGATAACTAAAGAGAATTCATTTAGTAAGAATTCTTTCAAGGGTGCCAAGGCAAATTTCCTTTCTTGATAGTTTAAAAAGTGATTGATACAGATAGGAAGGAGCTTTCCTCTAAGTGACTCTGCAATATCTTGAATTTTTCTTGAAATTAGAAAAAGGCAAAAAAAACGGAAAAACCTGGTTTGCTGCTCTGGCCCTGTAATAGGAATTCCCAATATTATCACCTGCACCAAACTGAGTTTTGTCTCTAATTTGAGAATAGAAAGTACTACCCTTATTCCACATTCAAAAAATATTACACAAAATATTCTCTGGATTAAATTAAAATGCAAATTAGAAAGAATATTCTTTGCCTGCACAGACAATTTCTCACTGTTCAAAGATCAAACATGGAAAAAGAGATATTGTTTCATCAGAAGGTATAATTTGCTACTGAAAACCTGTTGAAACTTTTTATTTCTTACAGCAGTCAATTTAAACATTTTTCCCTTGCAGTGTCTTTCCTCATAGCAGCATGATACAAGAGCATAACTGCCCAATTCTCTGTTTCCCATGAAACAAGGTCAATATATCTGCATTACCCAGAACATACCTCTTTTCCCTTTTTTCCTTGTTCATTTTTCTTCTTCTTATTTCAGGAGATGCAAGAACCTTGTTTTCAGATAGTCATATATCAAACTGATGCCTCAATTTCTGCAGCATGTTTGCACAGTATTTATGATCTTTTCAGAGTTTAATCCAAAGTGTTCACTCTCAAGGAAGGGTTCTTTGAACCATGAAAAAAAGGTCTAAATACTTGGACTAACCAGGCTGCTTTGACTGCCCTCTTGAAATGGGCAGTCTACACCAGCTGAAAAGTAAATGTGATCAATAACCATTGCTCTGAGAAAAAACAAAGCAAAACATTCATTTCAGTAAGTTTAGGCACTTAAAGTTATGTAAGTATATGGTGATTTTCAGCAGTGGGAAAGATCAGTAAAGCCCTCATTTTTTATAAATTTTAACATTCAATGTGATTTTAGATTGTTTCCTATAACCAATACTTTCTTACTGAAATAACACAGATGAATCTGTGCCTTTATTGGTGTCTTTCCAGAGAATTATAATCACCTCTGTTCTCTGACACATGATTAATACATTTTGAAAGAAACAAAAAAATTATTAACGCAGAAATAGGTGACTAGAAAATATGGATGATTGGACTTCCAAATTCCTAGATATAGGCTACTCAGACAAATTACTATGAGTTAATTGGAATAATTTTGAAAGACCTGATGTTACTCGTGAAACCTGTAGAAATAAAAAAATAACGTGGTTCAGACATTTATATCTCTCATTAAAGCTTTGCTGAGATGCATTTTTACTACTTTGCTACAAATTTTCCAACGTCATTCATTAAAAAACAAACAAGGAAACAAACAAGATAGGGCACCTGATATAATAAGGTACCACTGTATAGTACCTATAAAATTCAGTCTTAATTTTATAGGTACTGTAAAATTATCTGTATGGCAATTTATGAAATAGTAAATAATTTATAATTCTAATACAAATTTACAAATGATATACAATTAGCTGTATGACAAATGAAAGCATAGTGATATCCAAATTAGATCAAATAACAATTTTATTTCTTTTCTTTTAAACAAAACAAATCTCCAGCAAAACAAATCCCACAGAAAAGAAAAATTCTTAAAAAAAAAAATTAAAAGGCATGTAATTTGCAAAAACTCTTCAAGGGTACATAAAAAGAGGACAAATATGGAGTTCTTACTGGCTTTGATTTCAGTTGTTTTCTACTTTTGAAATTTCCAGCTATAATAAATGAGTAACAAACAGTCTTTTTGAAATCTGAAAGATTGAGCAACTGCTACTGCAGTCAGATGACATTTGTGTGAGAGGTATTCTTGAGAACTGCTGAACTGCTGTACTACCATTATGGTATTTATTTTCATTAATGTTCTTGTGAACTATCGAGATACAGAATATTTCTTTGAAATAATGTTTGCAGAGACAAGAGATGAGAACTTCACAAAACATCAATGACATTCTGTTTTCAAAGCATAAATAACACAAAAAATTGATTTATCATTATGCTCATTATCATATATTTATAATGAAAAGTCATTAAATAAAAGACAAGAAAAAACTTAAGAAGTTTCTTTTGTTGAAAAAGTTAGCCGAATAATATGAAAATCAAAAATTAGAACAATAATTTTCTAACAAGATTCCATTCTTTATGGCTGGTCCTTCAATTTATAGAACCATTGATTAAATATAAATATAGATTATACAAACCCAAATTCATGTACCTCAACTATTAAAAAAAAAAAATTGAAGTGCTTCAACTTTCCTTTTACAATATTAGATGTATCTGTAGAAATAGCAACATTTTAATGATGTAGTCATTAGCTGAGTTACTTCACTAATGTGTTCCATTACTGTCATTCTATTTCCAAAATATTATGGAGAACAGACAAATATCTGGAAAATTACTGCACAAGCTATCAACAGTGTTCTCCATGTCAGAAGTGCAGCTGAGCAATCCAACAAACTAAATGTTAAAAAGAAGCCAAGCAAACAAGATTTTGTTCGTCATGCATGAATGAATATCTCAATTAGTTTAGTGTGGATTTTTGTTTGCCAGTTGTATAAAACTGTATATGTTTCCCAATAACATTTGCTTTCCTAGTGAAAAGCCTTACTTCCCAAATGTGAGGCTCTAGAATCGGAGTCATTTGGAAATTGTCAGACAGAGCAGAGACTGCAAATTCATCAAAAACAATATCTTAGCAAGAGACAGCTCAATTTTGACAAAGTTGTGACAGAAAGAAAGGACTTTCCAAATAGTGATCTGCCATGCTAGCTCATCCACCTACGTTTTGTGAAAGCTATAGATGGACTTCCAGACTCCCACCTTTTCAGCAGTCCACCTGTCAGGCTGTTGAGGAGCTCTGAGTCCTGGCTCCCAGGTCACTCTTCTTAGCCAAGGCTTCCAGGCTTTTGGCTTGCTTTCACCTTGCCTGATGGAAAGTTGAGAAGTCCCCCTAAATGTTCATTTCCAGCTCCAAGTGCCCAGCTACTCTGTAGTCTATGGACTACAGTCTGGGTCTATGTTTCCAAGTGTGGACCCAGATACTTTGTAACTTCTAGGATAGATAGCATCACAGGGGAAGTTTTCTTACAGCTTTTACTTCCAGTTCAAACAGAAAAAATTCAGACACTCATTATTAACAGAAAATTATTTTTCTGTCTTCAGCTCTTTTCAAATAATGAAGAAAAAATATTATTTTTAAGCTTATGCCTTCCAAAGCACAGTTACTTTCCAGAAACATCTGCAAATAAAAAGTTACAATACCACAAACCTTCTCTCAGGACCTCATGTTGGGATGTTACCACTTTTCCCAGTCTTTCAAGGGTTAAGGGAATATTATTCCTCCCCAGGTGCTACACTTTACATTTCCTTTGGTTAAACTTCATTTCCATCAGTCCATTTCTCCAGCCTTCTGAGGTCTTTCTAGACGGCAGCAGAATCCTCTGGCGCATAAGCCACTCCTCCCAGCCTTGCACCATCAACAAATTTGCTGAGCATACGCTGTGCCTCACTATCCAAATCATTAATGAACATGTCAAACATCATTGGACCTCATACTGAACCCTGGGGTGCACCACTAGTTACCAGCCTCCAACCTGACATAATGCCACTGGTCACCACCTATTCCCAGCCATTCAGCCAGTTTTCAGTCCACCTTGGATCCTGTTTATCCAGCGCATATTTCATCAGCTTCTTTAAGAGGGTCTTAAGGGAGACACCTTGAAGAACTTCTTGGGGAAACACTTTCCCCAGTTTAGAGCTCTACTTTGCTATGGATAGGTGCTGGGGTCACTCATTTGCCATCCATCAAACCAACATTTTCTCACAGCTGTGCCTTTGTTAAAACTGTGCCAGTGGATGTGCTGGACATCACAGAACTTCAAAGGCTTGAAACTGCTTGTTTTCATGCTATATAACTCAGTACAAGTATTCCCAGAAATGTCTGTATCTTTTCCATTATCTAAATAATAACTTAATGACTTATGACTTTGTCACAACTCTTAGTAACTTGGAAATAACACGATTCTATTTAAGGTTTTAAAGAAACCATCTTCTCTAATCATCAGCATATTCTTACTCCATAAATTGGTTTTGCAGTACCAATCTTTGTATCAATAAAAAAGAAAAAAAAAATGTTTAATATTTGCATTAGGATCTTGGGGTTTGGGGTTTTTTTAAACTTAAAAAAAAACTTCTAAATCTTTCAGCTTAATTTAAATTAATTAATTTTTAACAATTTGAAAACCTTATTCTTTCGTTTCTTCAGAGGTGCATCAATTAGGTGGTGATGACATAAAAACTTCGTTACCTAAAATTTGTTTCAAGCCTTTTTTCCATTAAAGAACCCACACTCTGTGAAAGCTACATCTGTGTGTTTAAGTAAAAATAATTTGTGCCTCAAATCTGTACAACAAAAGATAAAAAAAAGAAGCCTCTGCTAATTTCCAAATGCAATCACTAAAAAGAAAAGTCAAAAGGGAAAGAACAGCCTCAGTTTCTCCTTGTACCTCATTTTACTACCATACTATAGTATCATCTAGTTTTTCAGGCAGCACTTCTAATCTGTTCTTATTCTGTTCTTCAGCCTACAATGTTCTTTTGCCTTTAAAAAAGTGTTGATCAGGATTGTCGAATAATCTCTTTCTCATCTTACTGCCTTTAGCCCCCTTTACACTCAAATAAGGAATTACAATGTAATCTCAACTATGCCTTCCAAAATAATTTATTGACCCATTTGACCCAGCAGATTCAGATCTGTTATAAAGCTTTCAAAATTGTCTTCATTTTTTCCTGGGTTTGTATGATTTTTCTCAATATTTTTTTTTTATTTTTTTGAGTGCATTATAATTTGACATTTTAGGAATGTCTCTTAGTTGTATTGCCACTCTTCACTTAACACTAGTCCATTAAACATTCATTCCGTTGAATAAGCAATATTAAAATACAAGTAGAGTAACAATAAAACTAAAAAAATCCAGCTGTCTTCTTCTTATCTTGCATTGCAATAGCATCATTTGCAAAAGAGTGAGACCGACCTCTTGCTTGGACTACCTCTAGTGCCTGCTGCTTTACCTGAAAATAAGCGATGCTGAAATCTTCATGGGTCATGTTCTATTTCACTTTTTCTCCACTACTTTACCGATTTCCGCCCCTCATTTCAATCAATGAGTGGTGTTTAAAAAGAATGCTTTGATTTGAGGACTCTTCAGTGAAATAAGATGTTAACTAACGTATACTTAAGAAAAAAGACTGTGTGAGAGAGAGATCTTTGGCTTTCTTTTTTGATGAACTGTTAAAACCAAATGACCCTAAGCCTGCTATTTTATTGAAGAAGATTATTGAATCTTAAAATGCCAGTGTACCATAGAAATTATCAGTGGTTAATATTGTAGATTTTTAAAACCCACCATGTTATCTGACAAAGCATATGTTAGACTTGCATTGTCTTTTCTTGCTTTTTGAGCAAGCTAGCCTGCAACAGAATGAAAGAACTGAAATAGCTGATTAAGAAAAGCAATCCTTTTGCATTTTTCTCATGTATTGTATGGAGTTCTTTTACCCCTTTGCTCTTTTCCCACTCCCAATGCACTTGCAAAAAGGAATAGAGTTGGGACTCAGTGCTTATTCATTTCTACTCTGGTTATAATGAGAAAGGGGCTGAAGTCTACGAAAGTATTACAAAAATACAGGTGCCATGGTGACAAGATTCTTTTTATCTTCAAGAAGGAAAGAAGCATGCTGGGGGAAAGAAAAGATTTGGAGGTCAAAACAAATTAGAAGTTACACAAAATTCACTTCAGATGATGCTATGCAGCTTCTCTGCAGCAAAAAATACAGAATAGCCACAGCTGCCTTGAAAGGAGAGGAAGATGCAGCTAAGCCATGCAAAAAAAGTAAAAACCTGTTATGGTTTAAACCCAGCTGGCAAACTGAATACTGAAACCAGGAAAAAACCATAAACCCCTGCCAGTCCAGAGCGCTCACTTGCTCAGTCTTGGATATGAGGTAAATTTCAACTGACCTCGGTTATCAACAGCCAGGAGAATAGGTGTTTCAAGCAACTAACACTAATCAGTGATTGCTGCCTGAGAAAAGAGAGTAAACCGTGAATTGATTACAAGGTGTAACTTCTGCTCTAGTATTATGTAATTGAAATTTTTTATTTAACATCCATTATTTTGCTATTCAATATATCAAGAGCTCTTCTTTAGCACACATGATTTTGCTTCTGGTCTGTGTGTTTTTTTCCTTGCTTCTCAGTTTAACTCCTTGCTGAATCAGAAGCCAGGCTTCTGTTAAAAAAAAAATTAAACCCATCTTCATGATTATATTAACTATCTTGACAGATGTATCAAGTCTTTTCAGAACACCTCAGTGTTATTCTTTTTCTTAGTAATCAAAGATTTAATACATAAAGAAAATATCATCATGATTTGGAAAACAATGAATCACTTTTAAAAAAGAAATGTTAACAAATTCATTGCTGGTTTTTTTTCATCACTTCAGAAAATAGATCAAAAAAAAAAAAGGCTGACATGGTATTTACAATTGCTCACTTTAGAACATGCATATACTAACTTAAGGCCTTTCTCTCTGTTGTCTTTTCAGAGGTGGCTTCTTGTCCTGGTTTCAGTTACAACAGTTTTGTTGGGTTTTTTTTCTCCTTCTTAGTAGCTGGTGCAGTGCTGTGTTTCAACTTTAGTCTGGGAACAATGCTGATAACACACTGATGTTTTAGTTGTTGCTCAGTAGCGCTTATCCTGATCAAGGACTTTTCAGTCTTGTGCTCTGCCAGTGAAGAGGGGTGCAAGAAGCCAGGAGGAAGCAGAGACAGGACACCTGACCCAAACTAGCCAAAGTGGTATTCCATACCACAGCACGTCATGCCCAGTATATAAACTGGGGGGAGCTACCTGAAATGCCCAGATCACTGCTGGGGTTGGGCTGGGTATTGATTCGCAGGTGGTGAGCAATTGCATTGTGCATCGCTTGTACTTAGTTCTGGGTTTTGATTTTTTTTTTCCCCTTTTAGTTTTATACATTCTCCCCTTTTTATTTCCCTTATCACTATTATTATTAGTGGCAGTAGTAGTTTCATGTTATAGTTTAGCTATTGGAACTGTTATCTCAACCAGTGGGGTTGACATCTTTCTGTTTTTTTCCCCATCCTGCCTGGAGCAGGGGGGAAAAGGGGAAGGAGTGAGCAAACAGCTGCATGGTGCTGAGTTACCAGCTGGACTTAAACTGTGGCACTTGTGAGACCTTCATACTCTGGCTAAAACATGTAAAATTTGTCAATGGGATTTCTCAGTGCTTAAATAAAAATCTGCTGGCTTAGTTTTTAGAAATCGTGTGAACAAATAAGCCATCTGGGAATATTCAGATTTAGAAGGATTAATCCCTGAAGACAAAATCTAGTTCAGGTTGCTTGGCTGGTATCAGTATAATTCATTAGTGGCCATTTGTGATGGAACCATCAAGCTATTATAATTAGACTAGAAATCTAAACACAGGCATCCAGGCCCGTTAGAGGTATGTGAGGATATCCTGGCTGGCTTCTAGCTGCTTCTCTGGAAGGAGCTGGTCATATATCCAATAATATTTATGTGCTGCACTATATTTGCCAGTATTATATAAGTATCTTGGATACTGTATGCCATTTCAGACAGAATGAGATGGTGACATTTAGAAAGCTGGACTTAGCCTAAGGGGCATAATCAAGTGTGAGAACGAGACAACTACTTGGGTGTCCATCTGTAGATATCTGCATGAGAGACTGTTGCTAGTGGAGACAAAGTCAATTGGATCAGTCTTATACGGAAACCTAGAACTTGATTCAACTGCTCACACAGAGATGTTTAATGCAATTTAGTTGGCCTGGGGTATTTTCTCTGACGCCCATCTACCATTCCAGAAAGCAACCAGTCTCCCACTGCTGGACCCCTGCAGATATCTTGGATATCCTAGGGTGTCTCAAATATTGTTAGAGGCTTATATTTAACCAAAGTAACTAAGGTGTCATTGATTAATTTACTCTCCTTCCACTGACTATAATAGAAACTCAGATACCTAACTCATCTGAAGATTTTTTCTTGAAGACACCTAAATGTGGTACCTTAATCTCAAATATAACCACATTTGTGGTTTATTTGGGAGCACGGTTGTATGCCTTTGCTAAGACTAGTTTTGTCTGTCTTAGTTTGTACAGCACAGGGATAATGATGCTTTCCTCTTTTGCATTGGATGATGCTTGCAATAGTCAATAATTCATAAATCTCCCACTTCCCAAAATTTGTCAGAAGGTGCTAAACATATGCAATTCATGTTTTGTCTTCTGAAAAGTTTTTTATTGCAGCATACTATGGTTCATATAACTCTCTATAAACTCAATATTTTCCTGAGTTCTAAGCAAAACTCTTAATATGCTTAAGGACATAGTTTGATGATAGGTTAACAGTTGGACACAGTGATATTAAAGGTTTTTTTCCAACCTAAAGGATTCTATGATTCTCTAATTCTTTGCTTGATTGAAATGATGGATTTAAAGCCATCATTTTTCTTGCAGACAAATTTTTAGTTTGTCAGTAAAGAATGTTTTTACTACGGAGTTTCTAGTTGTTCAGTAGAGGGAAAGCAAATCATGAAGTGTAAACATCACTTCAAAGAAATTATGCAATTTGCACTAGAAGGGTAATTTTCATTTTTTTGGAAACAGCTTTAAGGAACATTAGCAATTAAATGAAAGACAATCTTGGTCAAATAAATTCCTATCAAACCAAAATACTGCATTAATGTGACATCCATAGAAATCTAGTATAGCAAACAAAATTAAAAAAAAAAAGACTAGAAAAACATGGTAACTGAGCTCCATTTAGATCTCTTTTGTCTACCACCTTCATGTGGAAGGGTACTTTAACTGTCCTACTTAAACTAGGCTTATGAGAAAATAAACTGATTAACCTCAATCTTCTTCATTTTAGAA
Source organism: Ara ararauna (assembly GCA_028858755.1). Lineage (NCBI taxonomy): Eukaryota > Metazoa > Chordata > Aves > Psittaciformes > Psittacidae > Ara > Ara ararauna. Next base: position 147,077,475 of record CM054376.1, read on the forward strand.
GGGGTGGATCCTGCTTATCTTCAAGATGAGTGCAATGTGGATGTTTATTCCTGAGGTAGTCATCTAGCCTGCTTGTACAGAAGTTGGAGAGTTGTGAGCATTTTAAAAAACATGCATACAACAGTATCTTACTTATTTTAAATGTAGTTTGTAGGAATTTAGTTGAGTTCCAGGAATCCCTATTACTTTCTATTGATATGAAGATTGATTTTACTCAGATGTAGACCTCTACACTGCAGTAATCTAAATTTGACATACAGAAATGAACATATGGTCCTCCTAAGTGAAGTTCCTAAATTCTTTTAAAATACATGAAAAGATGGTTCTTCTGATGATTTCCAAAGAAAGCTTTTATCTTTTCATTCTGTTGGTTGTCTAATGAACTAACAGTCTGATGGGTCCTGGAGGCACTTCTTTTTATAAATCTACCCAACCGATTTTCCTCCAACCACATTATGTGACACCCTTGAGGTGCTGTAAACATCCATTTACCCATTCACATATAAGGCAAAAAAAAAAAAAAAAAAAAAAAAAAAAGAGGTCTAGAGATATTGTTTTATTTAAGGAAGAATATTGATCTAAGTATTGGACATCTGAAATATGAGGGCAAGAGGTACTGGTAAGTATTCACAGGCCAGTACTTCATGGTGTTTGAAGAGAGAAACAATTTCTCCATTTCAGAAAAACTTGGGTAACACAGAGTCCATGAATGGTGCTGAATAAGGGTATTTAAATAGGAATATTTTCCATATAAGACTTTTATGTCAACTGCTGTTTATAGGCATCACAGTCAAGGTGACTTCTGCTTCAGAAGCAGAAGAGGTAGGACTAGGAAGCCACTGTTAGTAAGTTAAAAATATTGCTGAGAGGTATTGCAAGGCCACATAATAAGAAACATAAAAGAGCTAGATCACAGAAGACACTCAAATAAAGAAAAGTTGTGGATTTAAAAACTTACAACAAGGAAAATGTGATATCTCTTTTCAATAGTTAGAACAAATGCCTGAACCTTTGCTACCGGATGTTCTGGAAGCTTGTCCCCAGCTGTACTCTAAACCACATAACTGAGATGCTCTCTGTTGTAAGTTCATAGACCCATGCTTTTTTCCTATGAGATTATTTTAAAGGTTAGCATCAGCAGCAACCATATATCTCTGAAATAAGACAATATTCAATCATGAATAAAGGAAAAAATGCAGTGTTCTTTAGGAATGTTGCTGTCAGAGACAAAGAGGAATATTTTTCGTTCTATGGGGAAAAAAAAAGTGCTGTATCATTTTTACTACCTCCATGTGGGTTTCCTATGGCCTGCTGCTTCCCTTGTTCTCTTATTACAGAAATACCAAGAAAACAAATAAGGTCAAAGGAAGGAGACAAGTGACAGCAGATGAGGAGAAGGATGCAGGCGGTAGCTCCTTACCACATTCTACTTCTCAGCAAATTGTTAAAATAATGCAAAATTTAATCCTATTTACCTACTTTTATGGAAGGCTCACTAGGATTTATTAACATAACAATTTCTCTTCTATTACCATTAACAATAATAATAATACTTTGTTCATTTACTTGCTTGTCTGTAAAACTCAGAAATATTTTGTGGATTTGCGGTCAGTGGGATATAATATATCTGTGAAATATTTGACCCATTTGATAAAATCATAGAATAGTTAGGGTTGGAAAGGACCTTAAGATCATCCAGTTCCAACCCCCCTGACAGGGGCAGGAACACCTCCCACTAAACTATGCCACCCAAGGCTCTGTCCAATCCAGCCTTGAGCACCACCAGGGATGGAGCATTCACAACTTCCCTGGGCAACCCATTCCAGTGCCTCACCACCCTCATACTAAAGAATTTCTTCCTCACATCCAATCTAAACTTCCCCTGTTTAAGTCTGAATCTGTTATCCCTTGTCCTATCACTTCAGTCCCGAATGAAGAGTCGCTCCCCAGCATCCCTATAGCCCCCTTCAGGTACTGGAAGGCTGCTATGAGGTCTCCATGCAGCCTTCTCTTCTCCAGGCTGAACAGCCCCAACTTTCTTAGCCTGTCTTCATACAGGAGGTGTTTCAGCCACCTAACCATCCTCGTGGCCCTCCTCTGCACTTGTTCCAACAGTTCCATGTCCTTTTTATGTAGAGGACACCAGAACTGCACACAATACTCCAAGTGAGGTCACACAAGAGCAGAGTAGAAGGACAGGATCACCACTGTCAACATGCTGGTCACGCTCCTCTTGATGCAGCCCAGGATGTGGTTGGCTTTCTGGGCTGCAAGCACACACTGATGGCTCATGTTTCTTTTTCCATCAACCGAAATCCCCAAGTCCTTCTCTGCAGGACTGGTCTGAATCTCTTCTCTTCCCAACCTGAAGCTCTGCCTGGGATTGCTCCCACCCAGCTGTAAGACCTTGCACCTGTCATGGTTAAACTTCATCAGGTTGGCATCAGCCCACCTCTCAAGCATGTCAAGTTCCCTCTGGATGGCATTCCTTCACTCCAGCGTATCAACCGAACCACACAGCTTGGTGTCATCGGCAAACTTGCTGAGGGCACACTCAATTGCACTCTCCATGTCACCGACAAAGATGTTGAAGAAGACCAGTCCCAACACCGATCCCTGAGGGACACCACTCGTTACTGGTCTCCAGCTGGACATTGAGCCATTGACCACAACTCTTTGTGTGCGGCCATCCAGCCACTTCTTTATCCACCGAGTGGTCCACCTATCAACTTGATGTCTCTCCAACTTAGAGAAAAGGATGTCTTGTGAAACAGTGTCATATTTGTATCTGTGAATGTTATGTTTTCTAAAGCATAGTTTAGAAAAAAATGTACCGATGTAGAGTTTTTGATCTTCTGTGGTCTGAGTTTATTAATTTTTATATATATGAAGACATCTAAAAGTTTTCAAAGGTTCATGGGGGAATTATGCACCAAAGAGAAGGTTTATCTAGTTTAACTTTAAATATATATTACACATTCATTCAGAGCATAGGTAATCAGACAAACTGTTTATAGAGAAAACAAAGAAAAAAAGATATAGTTCTTTTTAGAGTATGATTAATCTAATCTATTTTTGGTATTTATAATGAGGTAAATTAAAGCTTCTGATTCATTTCTGTTTACAATAAAGGGAACAACATGTGACTAGCTAGGTTCTACAAGGCAGCTCTTTAAATTTTACAGCAGATGAATTTCAGCCTCAATTTCTAGTTTATCTTGTTTCTGACAGGAACTGAACATTTATTGAAATGAAAGCCTTTGAAAAATGTCATTCTGCTGGCTTTCTATGATTCTCCTATACTTGCCATTTTACATCAGCTATGTCACTTGGTTTACTACTTTTAAGGTTTCCTTTTCAGCATCTAATCTACTAGAATTCAAACCCCAGTCTTCCTAGCTTAAAACAATTACTCCTGACATTTGGGCAGCACTCATGCCTATGTGGCAGAAACACATCTATAGTACTCATAGCCCCCTTATTCCAGAAATTCTCTGCTGTCTGTGTGTTCAGAATGTTTTGGGCTACCATGTGACACAGTAACGATGAGCAGGAAGAGTGAAGTTTCTCCATCCTTATTTTATTTTGCACATTCATCAAGCATAAATTTCCCAAAATTACCTTTAGCTATTGTTATACATCCTATGAGATACATCATTATATTTTCCTTTTAGTTTCATACAGAACATCATATATAACTCTCTCTAAGTATCCAGGTATCTGTCTACGTGCACTATAAGTCATTGTCCTTTGCAACAAAACAGGTGGCTGCATCTTCAGAGACAAGAAGATAGAACTTAGTAATGATAATGTCTGAGGTGTATTCATGTTGCTGAATCAACAGCTGGCATTATCCAGTAGTGAGTGCTGTGGGAGTTAAAATATAAATGGAAGGCTAAATAACAAAGGATAGCAGAGTAAAATGCAAATTGAGGGGAAGTAATTTTGCAGGACAGAAAACAGCTGTATGCCCTAAATCTGTAATAACAACTTTACAGCCATATGTTGTGCTGGATCTATACTTCTCACCTCTTCATTAGGGCTGAAATTTGAGATACCTAACAAGATTTTCTTTAAAAAAAAAAAAAGTCAACATATTTACTTAGATTATCATTTTTATTATAATTAACATAACAAGGCTCGCAAAGGTCTGAGTTAGTGGGATCCTTCTAGAGTACAAGGACACATATGTTTTTTGATCCTTGCTTATGGTTCCTGCACTTCTGTGTGTCAGTATGACCTTGTAAAGCTCCTTCTATTATCTATAACCAGAAAAATACCCAGAGAGTAAGATCTCTGCAGTTGCCTTAATGCTAGTGGACATTCATAAAGTTATGAACAAATAAAGCCAGGTCACTGAAAATCATCCATGACAGAACAAAGAAAAAGAAAAAAAGGGTTAAAAAAAAGAGGGAAAGAACTGCAATGTGAAATAACCTGGTTCCTCTGAAAAATCAGGAGTAAGAGGAAAGAAAAGGAAGACAAGAAAAACAGTGTCAATCACAGAGAACCACAAAGTAATCACAGCATGGTGTTTCGGTATTGCTTTGCAATGTTTTCACTGTGATGTCGCATCAATACAGGAGTACAGTGGGTCATGTCAGGGTGATATGTTGCAATTATTTTCTAGTTTTCTGTTACTTTATTAATTGACTTCATCATCTCTCTAGCTCTTCACTCTTGAATACTACTCAGTTAGGTATTCAAAGCACTGGATGCCATCTAGTATGCTTTAAAATTTGGCACTTCTGTGCTCAGTTATTTTTCAGACTGCTCTTGCAGAAATAGTTCTGGAATGAATTACACTGAAGCTTTGGGAAAACAAAGAAAAAGGATTAGTTCATGTCATAATATATAAATCCATGGACATGTGAAAAAATAGGCACAAATTGGCAGAGCAGGGATAAAGTGCTTGAATTGACTTTTTAGAATCTTCTATGTTAAAAGGTAGCTCTAGATTAATTAGACATATTCATAAGAAAATTAATTGGTGGCATTAAGCATAATACACTCTTTTTAAATCTCTTATACTTGATTTAGTTAAAATTTATGGCCCTCATATTAAAAATATTCTTATGAAGCCCATGAAAAAAAGCCCTGGTGACCAGATTGATCCATGAGAGTCATTTATATCTCATGGGCATTTAGAAATGAAGAAGCATTTCAGCAACAAAATAAAGTGAAACAGGTCTAAGTGGTGACAGACAATGGAGCTCCATGCTCAATATAAGAATAACTCAGGCAGAATATTTTCTGCCAATGACCTACCCATTCTCTCATTTGCAATGATGATCTTTTCTGGGAAACAGGAATTGAGCAACATCCAAACTAACAGATGTCTCTCAAGAAGTGGCTTTTTCTATACTTAGCAGATCTATAGTTCATAGCACAGTAATCCCTCTGGATCATAGAGAAATATGATGCCTAATCCTGTTTCATTTCATGGACACAACAAATGGTACAACAAGTGAATGTTTTTTTCTATTACAAATCAATAATTCTCTTCAAAATTACATATGATTGCTACTCCAGCTTCAAAAAAGGAGGAAGATTTAGTTTCTCTTTTTTGTAAGTTAGCTGCTTAAAACAACTAATTGCTTATGTTTTTCCGTTCCTAGTGGAAGACATAATGTAGCTATTGCTGACATAAAATAAATCCAGCTTGTGCAAATGATATCAAGACCAATATTTTTACTTTTATAATTGTAGAGCATTCAAAATTGAGCTCCTGAGAAAATATCCCAACTTCCGACAACATTGGGTAGTAAGCTTAAAATATTTTGTTAAAGAAATTGTTAAGTATTATGGGCAACATGACTTAGGTAAAGGATAGACATGTAAGTGTTAATAGAGAGCCACTGTTAGAGGGGTGTATAACAGTTAGGTTTATAATTTTTGTTGTAATAGAAATACAGGTTCCTCTACTGAGAAGATAGTGTGGCTTGAATGCCCAGATGAATTCCAGGGGGAGAAAAAGTGTAAGTATCAGGACAGTTTAAGAGTATATATACAGGGTGCAGAAACAGCCTCGTGTGAGTTAGATAGTCTATCACACTGCTCGAATACTGAATTTTGCATATGTAGTGAATAAAAGAGAAAAATTAAGTCTCTGGGAGCCATTCACATATATGTAATATTACCATGGAAATATTATACCTAATTCATTTTTGAAATTAATAAAAATGACAAATAACAATAAATGCAGTTTTCCAGTAGACAATCCTTAGCAGGAAAAACTACAATGCAAATTATAATGAAAAATCCAATCAGCTATGCTTATGCTTCAGTGCAGGTACCTAAATCCTTTTGACAGAAGTGAAAGTGCTGTACACTTGTAACTGGGAGAATTCAAACTTTATAATTTGTTGATTTTTTTTTAATGGTCTTCAACATTTCTGTAAATTTTAATGGGGATGCTTAATTATAAAAGCAATTTTCTCTTCAGTAGTAAATACTCCAGTGAAGCAGTCCTCTTACATTATGCTGCATTATCAGGATAGAAATGCAGCAAATCCAGGCCTGTAATCTGCTAAAGTTGGCTTTAAATATGCCCAAAACTGCCAAGATATACTTAGTGAACTAACTTGCTGTGGCTAGTTCCCTAATTATTTTGCTTGAAACCCATAAACACAAGTATGTTTATCAAAGTAGCAGTAACTATTTTTTAATGATGCTGATAACATAATCATAAATTTTCTTATATTATATTTGCTTATTGTCATTAGATGGTATTATAAGTCATATTATTATCACTATCTGTTTTAGATTTGTATGAATCTAAAGGAATAAGTGCAATTTGCAACTGGGGTAATTGACCTTTCTAAGCCATGCTTTACCTTAGGAGTGTGTTACGTTAATGGCATCAGGTTTATTTTTATTTATTTTTTTTTCCCTGGAAATGTTTATCCTAGAAGATCCTATTTGAAGCAGCTGCAAAGAACACTGGCAATGGTGTGTCTAATTTGTCATTTTCTGCAGATGCATTACTTTGGACACAGAAGTGTAGAGAGAGAAGCCATCTGAAGACCTTACCACTTGATTTTAGCAAGTAGCTTACTCTATTTACAGTTTTAGGAAGGAAGGGAATAAAAAACAGAATAACTATGCTATGAGTAGAAGTATAAGTTTTTTCTTCTATACTATATTCTATTCTGTGCAATTCATATTCTAAATATACTACTGTTATTACTTTCTACTCTCCAGATCCGGAATTTACTGATTTATTTCAGTAAGCAGCAACATGGAAGTAAGAGGACAGTGAGACAAGACTGATGACATTTTTGTTGCTGCTGTGTCTAAGAACTCTAGTCACGAATAAGGATGAATCAACACAGAGACTGAAGTTACGTTGAATTAATCTCATCTAGATTCAGGTTAAATAATGATCTAGATTAGTACTGTGGTACTGATATTTTAGAGTCCCCCTAACAGAAAGTAACAGACTATCAGCTCAAATTCATGCATCTAAGATTTACTTGAATTATAAGATCCATGTGAATAGTCTATGAATACTCTATGAACTATGTATTGAAGCATTTATAGGATTATTAATTTTATACTCAGTCATCAATAGTCCATGAGTATTCTGCTTTATGTGAAGCTTGCGTTCATGAGAAAAATTCTCTTGATGATCTGGCGGTCTGCAGATGCTATTATTCTGATTTTACTAATTTTAGTGGTGTAGGTAATTATTTTTCTTAAACAAAATCAATATTAGGCATTCTTTAGCAAAACTGACAGTTCCTACACCAATGCTGTTGCAATGAGTATAATTTTGAAATACAAATGGAGGAACTTTTGAAATAAAAGTACACTGTACATTTACAGATTCAGAAAATTTGGCACAAAAAGCAAAATGCTTCTATATTGAGCTTGGTGGCAAGGTTTTGGTAGCAGAGGGGCTGCACAGTTGGCTTCTGTATGAAGCTGCTGGAAAGCTCCCATTTGTTCAGTAGAGACAAGGAAAGCTGACTGCAAGACAGACCCACCGCTGGCCAAGGTCAAGCCCATCAGCAACAGTGGTATAGCCTCTTTGATAACCTATTTAAGAAGGGAGTGGTGGTAGTGGAACTGTGCAAAACTAGCAGCGGTCAGAGGAGAAAGGAGTGAAAGCATTCAGAGAAACACCCAGGTCAATGAAGAAGGAGGTGAGGAGGTGCCCCAGGCACTGTAGCAGAGATTCCACTGCAGCCCATGAGGCAGACCATGGTGAGGCAGCTGTGCCCCTGCAGCCCATGGAGATCCACAGTGGAGCAGATCTACACCTGAAGGTCATGGAGGACATGGTGCTAGAGCAGGTAAAAATGCCCTGAAGGAGGCTGTGACCCTGTGGAAAGTTTACACTGGAGTAGGCTTCTGGCAGGACCTGGGGCCCATGGAGACAGGAGCCCACGCTGGAGCAGTTTTGCTGCAGGACTTGTGACCCTGTGGGGACCCACGCTGGAGCAGCCTATTCCTGAAGGACTGCACCCATGGAAGGGACCCCCACTGGAGCAGCTTGTTCCTGAAGAACTGCACCTCGTGGAAGAAACCCACACTGGAGCGGTTCACGAAGAACTGCAGTCTGTGGGAAGGACTCACACTGGAGTTCATGGATGACTGTCTTTTGTGGGAGGGACCCCATGCTGAAGCACAGGAAGAATCTGAAGAATCTTCCCCTTGAAGAGGAAGGAGTGCAGAAACAATATGTGATGAACTGACCACAGCTGTTCCCTGTCAGTGATAAAAAAGCACAGATAATTCAAAGCCCATCATCTTCCCCTCTCTAGTGCCCTTTTGTGTATCTTCCTAAGTTGTTTTTTGTTTTGTTTAATATTCATCAGTCTTTTTCCACAGCTTCTATATTTAAGATTAAAAGATTGGCCAGTCCCCAAGACAAAGACCCCCAAATTATTTCAGGTATGACCTCCATTTTGATTGCAAAAAAATGCAGGAGCAAATTCCTGATAATTCCTATCAATATTATCCTTTACTACATTTGGAGATATTTGCCTTATCATAGGTATAGGCGGCTATAATCAGACCTGAAATGACTAATGGGATACTTGCTTTCACTTTAGTTTTGGATTTTTAAGGAAAATTAATAAATATTAATCATGGTGCATTTAACAGAAAATATTTTCTGTAAAGAATCCTTTACAGGAATCTGCTTAGGCATTATTTTTCCTATCCATTTAAGATAACGGACTTCTTTTTTTTTTAATTATTTTTATTTTTTGCAATAAGGTCTAACTGCTGCACATTTATCTGAATTTAAAAGTTCTTAACATATTTTCACTTCTTTGATTCTTCAGTTATTGTGTTTTGTAGTCCATTGGCTCTGTTTATCTAAAGATATTTTTAATTCCTGAAGCCTCAGTTTATCACTCATATTCTTAATGGAATTTTAATAAGTCTCTATACCTTTCCACTTAAAATTCTCTGTGACAATCAAAAACTTCTTCTTTGCATTGTGGTGGTTTTGTATGTTACGTTTTTTCTACTACCAGTCTTTCAGAAGAGATGGGATAATTAGGTCCATTAACTTTCTCATTTTTTTCCCTCATTTTCACCAATAAAGAAGTTTTTAAATTATTGTTCCTGCACTCATCCTTGTCAAGAATGATTGGTTTATTCTGGTTCAATTAAGGCATTATTGTAAGTCAAATACTGAATGTAAACCAAAAAAAGTTTTTTTTGTTTTTTTTTCTGAAAGTGGGCAACTTATTACTTCTTATATGAATAACCAATTGTCAATATACTTTTCATTTTCAGCCTCAGCATTTTTCATGTTGACAACCAATACAATGAAATTGCTGAGACTATGACTTGTTTCTGTTCCTGTCATCTTTACTTAGCAAGAGCAGAAAGCCACACTTGATAATGGTTTGAAGTAGTGATATCACCTGTGGAATTTAAAGCTTTTTACACAGACTAGTAGGAATATTTTCTGGTAGTTACTGTATATCCAATGTTTTTTTAATTTTTTTGTTGTTTTTTGTTTTTAATTTTCTGTTTGTTTGTTTGTTTCCTACTAATATGAATTAATAAGGTGTCACAATGGTTAATATATTTTGCAGGTTAATATATTGTAGACATGTGGAAGATGGTTTAAAGGTTTAAAATCAAAGGTTTTGAAGACTGGCTATGCTGAAAGACAATGCCAACTGATTAAGACCGCAAAGCTTTTAGACTGCAGGGCACTTACATGTGAAAAGTGGCATTTTAACAAGTTTTTTTTTTCTTTTTCTATCATCATTCTTACAGATTGTCTCCTTAGGAATTGAGATTTGGGGAGGATTTTTTCTTCTTTCTTTGAGAGGTGTTTGTCCAAATGAAAAGCAGGGGTTTTTGTAGATTTCAGGGTATGCTTTGTGAACAGAAAAATTTTATAACCAATACAATGTCCAATCATCTGCCTTCCAACAGCCTGTGGAATCCCAATATGAAATTTATTTAGTCATTTCTGGTGCTCAGGCAATGCTCTTACCTCTTTAAAGCTCTGCAAAATTAGTGCTCATTGCAAAGGGCACTGTTTATCTAGGCTGCCCAAAGAGGTAGTAGATTCCCCATACCTGTAAGCTTTCAAGATTAGGTTGGGCTAGTTTCTGAGTAACCTGATCTAGTTGAAGAAGACACTGCTCATATCCAGGGGGTTGGACTAGATGATCTTTAATGGTCCTTTCCAACCCAAAATATTCTATGATTTTTCTGGTGTCTGTTCTGCATCAGCACTGAACAGCCACTAATCACACATACTGTAACATCCCATCATGCTTACCATCCTATTTATTTATATCTTGCTTCACCTCTTTTTCAAAAATATTCTAAATATGTGTAAAGAATTTGTTTTGTATAGTTGAGACCTTTCCGTTCATGGATTTAGTCCATTGTTCCTAGCCTTATCAAGGACCCACCAACTGTATTTTTAAATAAATCTTTTGTCATTTCCTCAGACCATCTCTTACATCTTGGTCCAGTCCTCGTAATCTCACCTTGCAAGTATTTTGGGTTTTACCTATATAATAGTAAATGCTTTTTTCTGTGTAAGGCCAGCCAACTTTTTATTTTTATTTTTTCCATCAAAAGGGAATCAAAATACAGATACTGAATAAAAAATGGAAAAAGAGCTTCTCTGAAGGATCCCCAGCTGATAGCAAGAATAGTTAAATATCCTTCTTCAGTGATGATCAGTAAAACTAAAATTTGCTGTGTTATTATACAGTCTAAATATTTTCAAAATTTCTAAACACAGGCCTGAAATGCAGAGTTGTAATCCACCTATATTACCCCAGAAGTTCCTCTTCATGGATTAAACAGTTATAATAACTAGCTTGTCAATCAGAATCTGAACCTTGGTATCCTTGTTTTATATTTGCATCTCACAGGAAAAATCTTCACCTAAACATATTGTTGTAGATATGCTTTGATATGAACAGTGTTCACAGATTCCTCATGGTTGTTAAACATGGGATAGGCTTGCAGGTCAAAAAGTGTGATAATTAGCATTGTCTTGGCATGCAGCATTCACTCATGGAGGTCTGATAAAATTACCAGGAGCTGTTCTGGTTTTGGTAAGGATACCATCTGGCCCAGAATTTGCTATTTCAGTCTTTCTATTCAAATGCTGACGTAGAAAACATAGTAAGTGTCATTAGTTTACTACCCTTCTATGTAATCTCTTTTTTTCTGGAGTTTCATCACTTCTTGTAGAAAGTGTCACTCTACCTTTACCTACTTTTCAATGACACCTTTGGTAAATATTACTTTTTTCTCTATATTTTAATTTAATATCCTCTTCTATTTTCTAGAAACATAAAACATTCCTTCTTAGTTTTACATGACTGCCTTAAGATGATGTTTTTGTTTTTGGCTGGAATAGAGTTAATTTTCTTCATATAAGTTTGTATGGGGCCATGTTTTCCATTTATGTTCAAAACAGTGTTGATAACACAAGGATGTTTTTGTTGTTGCTGAGCAGTGCTTGCACAGAGCCAAGGTCTTTTCTACTCCTCACACCACCCCATCAGCAAGTAGGCTGGGTACACAAGGAGTCAGGAGGGACACAGCTGGGACAGCTGACCCCAACTGATGCAAGGGATATTCCACACCATATAGAATCATGTTCAGCATGAAGCTGGGGGAAGAAGAAGGAAAAGGGGATACTGGGAGTGATGGCATTTGTCTTCTCAAGCAACCATTATGAATGATGGACCCCTGCTGTCCTGCTTAACGCCTGTCTGACAGTTGAAGTGGTGAATTAATTCCACAATTTGCTTTTCCTTGCATGTGCAGCTTTTGCTTACCCCATTATTTCAGCCTATGAGTTTTCACACTTTTACCCTTCCAATTGTTTTCCTTCTCCCCACAGAGGGGTGGTGGTGAGCGAGAGGCTGGGTGGTGCTCAGCTGCCTGCTGGGGTTACCCACAACTGTGATTAACTTTGACATATTTAGTGTATTTCTTTCAAGTTCATTCTCTCAGAAACAATTTTAAATTAGCTTCCTAACCATGTTATTGATTTTCTAATGTTACTTTATTATATGTTGTGGGTTTTTTCCTTACAATTTGATAGATAATAATGCATCATGACTTTGATTAGGTCTAATAACTGTACCCAAGCAGTATAGCCATTTATATAGTTATACCACATAACTGTTGTCTAGCCAGTAATACCTGAGTTGTTCTTTGTGTCTTAACCTACCAAATTTCTTATATTTAATGAAGAAATCATCATGTAATTTCTTAAATTTCCCTTAGTTCTTCTTGGATCACTTTCTTCTCTTCAAAGATTTTAGGGAAAACACATTTTTTTTATTTGAAAGTACTTATCTCTTCATCTTCTGGGGTTGTTTTGAAAGAAAGCTTGAGATTAACACTCTGTGAATACAGCTATTGCCTAGGGCAGAATTTTCAGAGTAGACTGATTGCTTGAGTTTTAATTTCTTCACTTTTCTTTTCCCTGAGTGCATTTTCATATCCCTGGTTTCCTTTTTACTTTGCATTGGTATCCATATGTATGCATAAATCCAGCTATGAAGCACGGGAGTTTGTATTAATCATTCAATCCAAATAAATTATCTAGAAAATACACCTTATTTTTCATTTATCATCTATCAAGATCTTCATAATGATGCTTGCTACTTCTTTGAACACAGAGAATGGATGAAAAGCCATTCTACCTTCCAGTTCATCTGACTAGTTGTATTAAGGGTATGTTATGTTTCTAAGTGATCTCTGTAGGGGTTTTATTATACATCATAAGATGATCTGTAAAAAGATAACAGCAAAAACAACAAAACACCAAACATTTAAACAAAAATGAAGAAAAATAACATAAAATGTGGAAAAAAATAGTAGCAAACAATTACTCCAAGTTTATGATAAATTTTAGTTTCTAGTGTATGAAAACTACCCAGATGCACAAGATAATTCTTGGATTATGTTTTTTTTTATCAAAACCATGATGACCTACATAAAAATTTGAATAAGAAGATAGCACATATATGGAATATGATACACTATATATCCTTGCAGTAAAAAGCAAACTAAGAGACTGATGATTCTCAAGAATTATTTCAAAAAGTTCTAAAATAAAAGTAATCCTGGTGAACTCAATAGGGAACTTCTTAACTCAGGACTAAGAATTTCAAGAACAAGTAGCCAAAGGTCGCAGCTATTTTCAATGATCAAGAGGTTTTGGGGTATTAGGAAAGCGATTTTGAACCAGGATAGAATATCAGAAAAGAGAAACAAAAAGTTGGTAAGCATAGTTATAGTGCTGAAAGACACAGGACACTGAAAAGCAAGGGGTAGAGCTGCATTGGATCCTGGAGACAACAGGATGTTTGAACTTCTTTTCCTAAAGAAGAACCAGGAAGGAGGAAGGCAGAAGATAAAGTAGGATCTTGGAGTGGACATGCACAGGAAAAGAATAGAAGCACCATAGATGAGCCTGATCTGTGGGTCCAAGTGGCAGCATTGATATTTCCATTGCCAGGATAGATCAAAATCCAAACAGGGAGTAGGGTCTTAGTGGAGAAAACAGCAAGCTCAGATCTGACCACTGAATGTTTGAAGCTGAGTAGAAAACAGTACCATGTTTTCTAGTGAAAACAATAACCTAAAGGCTATACAGTGGTCATGAAGGAAAAATAAAGACAGAGAAAAAGGTATGAGTAATCAGTATAATAAACTGTTTCATGAGGAAGAGATCACCTTTATTTAATGCTGATATATTGTGACTAATACACTCTCCTATTCTGAGAGGCATAACACTATCATAGAATCATAGATTCATTGAATAGTTAGGGTTGGAAAGGACCTTAGGATTGTCAAGTTATACCCCTACCAAGAGCAGGGACACCTCACACTAAACCATGACACACAGGGCTCTGTCCAACCGGGCCTTGAACACCGCCAGGGATGGAGCATTCGTAACTTCCTGGGCAACCCATTCCAGTGCCTCACCACCCTCATACTAAAGAATTTCTTCCTCACATCCAATCTAAACTTCCCCTGTTTAAGTTTGAACCCGTTATCCCTTGTTCTATCACTTCAGTCCCTAATGAAGAGTCACTCCCCAGCATCCCTATAGCCCCTTCAGGTACTGGAAGGCTGCTATGAGGTCTCCATGCAGCCTTCTCTTCTCCAGGCTGAACAGCCCCAACTTTCTCAGCCTGTCTTCATACAGGAGGTGCTCCAGCCACCTAACCATCCTCGTGGCCCTCCTCTGCACTTGTTCCAACAGTTCCATGTCCTTTTTATGTTGAGGACACCAGAACTGCACACAATACTCCAAGTGAGGTCTCACAAGAGCAAAGGAGAGGGGCAGGATCACCTCCCTCGACCTGCTGGTCACACTCCTTTTGATGCAGCCCAGGATGTGGTTGGCTTTCTGGGCTGAAAGCACACACAGAAGCCGGCTTCTGTTCATTTTTTCATCAACCAACGCCCCCAAGTCCTTCTCTGCAGGACTGGTCTGAATCTCTTCTCTTCCCAACCTGTAGGTGTACCTGGGAAACTTCCTAAGGTTGGCATCAGCCCACCTCACAAGCATGTCAATGTTCCTCTGGATGGCATTCCTTCCCTCCAGTGTATCAACCGAACCACGCAGCTTGATGTAATTCGCAAGCTTGCTCAGAGCGTACTCAATCCCACTTCCCATGTCACCGATATAGATGTTGAAGAAGACCAGCCCCAACACCAATCCCTGAGGGACACCTCTCATTACTGGTCTGCAAGTGGACATTGAGCAGTTTACCACAATGCTTTGCATGCAGCCATCCAGCCAGTTCTTTATCCACCAAGTGGTCCACCTATCAAATTGATGTCTCTCCAATTTAGAGACAAGGATGTTGTGTAGGACAGTGTTGAACACTTTGCACAAGTCCAGGTAGATGAAGTCAATTAAGAGATCTATTTGAAATAAAATTAATTTAATTAAAAGCCTTATATTTAACACAAAATTTGTTTAAATAAAAAGCCTTACCCTTTTTTAAAATGTACTGTAGATACTAAAAAAATATTACTTTTAGTCCTTGGTAAAGTCATTAGAGAACATCCTCACAGTTACAGCCTAGTGATTTAGTGTAAAATTTAAAACATATTAATTTCTTTTCTTCATGTGTAGATTTATTCTGAAGGTGCATTAATGTCAATTGTGGTATATTTTCACCTCATCTTTTACAAGATAATGAAATACCATAACAATGTAAATAAATAGTAAAGTTTTACAAACCTTTCTTTTAGTTGCCTACATTGTCAGTGGAGCTTGGATGGTGTACCAGGACTCGTGCTATCACTAAAAACTCTAAGCAGGAGCAGAGAAAACTTTCAAGACAATAAGATGGCAGCTTCATTAATGATTTTGTGGACTATGTTCTTTTCAACCATTTCTCCTAAAGTGAACTTATATAATTCTGCTTCAAATTCTCAAAATTGTAAAATAAAAATTATTCTTCCTTAGTAAAACATATTTTTTTTCTACTATGTGATATGCATCTGTCAAGATCCTAGAGAGCTGTAGACCTTTTTTCTAATATGATCTCTTTATTATCAGACAAATTTCTGTGTATGTCACTGCTAAACAATCAGAAAACGCCCTGCATTATTTGTGATCTTGTGATACACCCTGTATATAGAGATCTTACAACAGCTAAAAGTGTCATAGCTTAAGACCAAAGTGGCAGTTTGGAGAATAAGTGGATGAAAATACCAAAGCATTTTAATCACAGGTCTATGCAATTTTACTAATTGCAAGACTTGCCTGTCCTTTGGGAGATCTAGTGCAGTCCAGAACTTCTGCAGGTCAGTGAAGTGACTCCTTGTACAACTTCCCTGTCCCATGGGAGATATGAAGCATTCCAGGAGAAAAGTCTGATAGGTCAGAACAAGTTTTCCTTCAATCCATTGCTCAGTCCAGGGACAGGGCTCTGGGTTCCACTGGGGTCTTTCATTCTTTGTTTCCAGTCTGGTTCCCAGCTCTATTGTTCCCCTCTGCTCTCATAAGACCCCACCTGGAGTACTTTGTGTTCAGCTTTGGGACCCCAACACAAGAGGGGTGTGGTCTTGCTCAAGCAAATCCAGAAGAGGGCCATGAATATCATCAGAGGGCTGGAGCACCTCTCCTATGGAGACAGGCTGGGAGAGTTGGGCTTATTCAGCCTGGAGAAGAGAAGGTTCTGGGGAAACTTTAGAGCAGCATTTCAGTACCTAAAAGGGGGCCTACAAGAATGTTTAATGTTTGCCTTCAGTAATTGCTGTGTACTAGAGACTAGGTTATCCAGCCCAGTAGCTTTGTTGGAATAAATGGAATAATCAGTTGTCAGGGAAAAAAAAATATTTGACCTGCCCCTTTTTTCTCTTTCAAGGCGTCAGGAAAGTAACCTGAAGTTTAAAGAAGCAGAGAAATAACAAGAAAATACACTCTAATCAACATTTAGAATTTATCCAGAGGAATAGGTATGCCTGCTGTAATAACAAATACGTATGTGATTGTCCATCAGTAATTGATTTGTGCTTAAAGGACTGAAAAAAGAAGCATGCATGCAAAACAGGTGATATGCCAAAATTACAGAGGAAGCCCATGATAAAGGCTTGAGTTGAATCTGGGTCTTCTGAATCCAAACCTTATGCCTAACACAGTGACTTGCACAAATGAACTGAATGATAGTGGTGCCTGGTTTCTTTACTTCAGTTCTCTTATTTTTTTCTTGTCTTAATGCATTAGGTGCCATGAATAGTTCCTTCTCTGTGTGTAGTATACCTAAACATATATATCTTTCACTCTGGTTAATTCAGGTCTCAGCTTCCTTAAGGCAAGGTGCAAATTAAGACAAATTATTACTTATAACTCTTATTAAAACAAATAGTGGGTTTGTGCTACATTTATAAAATTGAGTTTGGGAATATTTGTGTTATTGGGTTCATTGCATGCATAGTCTCATAAAGTGATAATGAAACCAAGTTAAAATTAATTGATTTGCAGGAAATCTGAAGTATTACAGCACAGACAAATATATATAACACTTTTGGCAATGGAAAGTGAGTTTCTCTGCCAGCATTCATCAAATATTAGTCACAAACTTTTATAAACTATTTTCTCAATAAATTCATGTTATATAACACCCAAGATGATCATAGGATTGTAGAATCATAGAATAGTTATGGTTGGAAAGGACCTTAAGATCATCTAGTTCCAACCCCCCTGCCATAGGCATAGACACCTCACACTAAACCATGACACACAAGGCTCTGTCCAACCTGGCCTTGAACACCGTCAGGGATGGATTATTCACAACTTCCCTGGGCAACCCATTCCAGTGCCTCACCACCCTTATAGTAAAGAACTTCTTTCTTATATCCAATCTAAACTTCCCCTGTTTCAATTTGAACCCGTTACCCCTTGTCCTATCACAACAAGCCCTAATGAAGAGTCCCTCCCCAGCGTCCCTATAGGCCCCCCTTCAGATACTGTGTCATGGGTTCAGCAGCAGCAGTCATTTTTCTTCTTCGTGGTAGCTGGTGCAGTGCTGTGCTTTTGATTTTGGGCCTGGGAACAGCACTGATAACACCAGTGTTTTCAGTTACTGCTTGGTAATGTTTTGGTCTGATCAAGGACTTTTCTGAGTCTCATGCTCTGCCAGGGAGGAGAGGAAGCCGGGAGGAAGCAGAGACAGGACACCTGACCCAAAATGACCAAAGAGGTATTCCATGCCATAGCACGTCATGCCCAGGATGTAAAACGGAGAGCAGAGACTCGTAAGGGTGGGGGGGGGGGGGTGCACTGCTTGGTCGGGCTGGGTATAGGTGGTGAGCGATTGTATTCTTTTCCTATATTTGCCTTGTCATTATTATTATTGGTGATAGCAGTAGTGGTTTGTGTTATATTTTAGTTACTAAACTGTTCTTATCTCAACCTGTGGGAGTTGCATTATTTCGATTCTTCTCCCCATCCACCCGGGAGCCGGGGGAATAAAGAGGGGGGAGTGAGTGAGCGAAACTGCTTGGCTGTGAGGCTTAAACCACGACAGTTCTTTTTGGCACCCAACGTGGGGCACAAAGGGTTGAGAAAATGACAGGATTAATAGCCACTCGTCACAATACTGATTTATTTGCTCTCAAAGTTGTTGCTCTTGATTCTCTTGAGTTCATGGTTTCATCCTGTTGTACCTTACTTACAGCCGGTATTTGTTATCTTAGCATTTTTCAGATATGGGTTTTAGGTTAAGGTTCTTGTTTCATTGTACTTTATTGGAATGGCTTGTAATACAGGCTGGCTCCAGAAGCAGGGTGGGGGCAGACATCCTGGCCCTCGTCCTCACCTCCGTCTGTGCGAGGCTGTGGGGAGGAGAGGGGGGGCAGTCCCGGGAGCTGCCGGCAGCCAAAACAGCCTGGGAGCACAGCCCTGGGGATCAAGAGGCCACGAAGGAGGAGGCAGAAGGGGTAATCCCCCCCGCTGAGCCCAGTCCGGCAGCTGCCGAGCAGCAGGAGGAGACGACGATGGAAAAGCCGAGCCCCGTAGCTGAGCCCAGCCCTGTGGTGGCCGAGAGCATTCCCCAGCAGCCGCCCTTAGAGCCCCGTGAACCCGAGCCCCAGGAGGATGCAGGAGACCACGCAGCACTTCCCAGCAAGGCAGAGAAGGAAGCTCTGGACTCAGACAAAGAGCAGCTGGTGGTGAGAGAGCCGGCAAGCACAGCAGCTACACCAGCCCCAGTGACAAGTACAGCTGTGTCATTTGAGAGTTCTGAAGGGTTTGAATGGCCTTTGGGTACCCTTGAGACCTCGCTGCTGATTGTGATGGGGATCAGCACGGTGGTTTGCATACAGAGTGTGTTTTACCCATGACCATATCGTCTGGTCCCAAGAGTTAAACAGAGTGGGGTGTGGGCCTTGTCGGGGGTTAGACGACAATGTAGGATGACCAAGAGATTTTTCCTGAGGTTGGACAGTCATGAGTGGCAGGGCGTGTGGGAGTGTATAGGCAAGCATATATTCCATTGGGCCCCTCCAGTGCTTTGGAAACGTCAGAGATGAAAGGCAGCTGCATGGAGTCCCCAGTGACAAGCTGCAGAAACTACTGGAGGGGAGGGTGAATTATTTTGAGCCTGGTGTGCCCATGATACTTTAGGTCATCAGGGCAGAGATGCAACATACAGATGGACTCATTATCGAGGAGTGGACTTAGCAATGGACATTGTTGCCCAGGTTATTCATGAGTGTGAACACTGCACACAGCCTCTCCTGCTCTGAAAGGCTGTTACAAAAGATGGAGCCTCATATCACAGACCGAATGGACTCAGCAGCTTTATAGGGATTGGTCCATGCACTGAGGGATGATCTCTCTCTCCCTCTGTGTGTGTATGGATGTATATATATATATATACATGTGATGGTATATTGAAAATGTGGGATCTGAGCATGACGTGAATGGTATGGAATAAGGGGTGAATACTGTCATGGGTTCAGCAGTAGCAGTCATTTTTCTTCTTCGTGGTAGCTGGTGCAGTGCTGTGCTTTTGATTTTGGGCCTGGGAACAGCGCTGATAACACCAGTGTTTTCAGTTACTGCTTGGTGATGTTTTGGTCTGACCAAGGACTTTTCTGAGCCTCATGCTCTGCCAGGGAGGAGAGGAAGCCAGGAGGAAGCAGAGACAGGACACCTGACCCAAATTGACCAAAGAGGTATTCCATGCCACAGCACGTCATGCCCAGGATGTAAAGCCTAGAGCAGAGACGCGGAAGGGTGTGTGTGTGTGTGTGTGTGTGTGTGTGTGTGTGTGTGTGTGCACTGCTTGGTCGGGCTGGGTATAGGTGGTGAGCGATTGTGTCCATTCCTTGTATTTGTCTTGTCATTATTATTATTGGTGGTAGCAGTAGTGGTTTGTGTTATACCTTAGTTACTAAACTGTTCTTATCTCAACCTGTGGGAGTTGCATTTTTTCGATTCTTCTCTCCATCCACCCGGGAGCCGGGGGAATAAAGAGGGGGGAGTGAGTGAGCGAAACTGCGTGGCTGTGAGGCTTAAACCACGACATACTGGAAGGCTGCTATGAGGTCTCTATGCAGCCTTCTCTTCTCCAGGCTGAACAGCCCCAACTTTCTCAGCCTATCTTCATATGGGAGGTGCTCCAGTCCCCTGATCTTCCTCGTGGCCCTCCTCGGAACTCGTTCTAACAGTTCCATGTCCTTTTTATGTTGAGAA
The DNA here is from genome assembly GCA_028858755.1 of Ara ararauna. NCBI lineage: Eukaryota > Metazoa > Chordata > Aves > Psittaciformes > Psittacidae > Ara > Ara ararauna. The sequence goes on from CM054376.1 coordinate 147,098,158, forward strand.
CACCAGAACTGCACACAATACTCCAAGTGAGGTCTCCCGAGAGCAGAGTAGAGGGTCTGGATCACCTCCATTGGCCTGCTGGTCCCACTCCTTTTGATGCGGCCCTGGATGCGGTTGGCTTTCATGGCTTCAAGCACGCACTGAAGCCGGTTTGTGTTGTTTTTCATCAACCAATACCCCCAAGTTCTTTTCTGCAGGGCTGCTCTGAATCTCTTCTCTGCCCTACCTGTAGCTGTTCCTGGGATTGCTCTTACCTAGGTGTCGAACCTTGCACTTGTCATGGTTAAATTTTATAAGGTTGTCATTAGCCCACTTCTCAAGCTTGATGTGAAATCATTGGCTGCAGACTGTTAATTACAGCTCTGTTATTTGGTATAGATTATTAAATATTAATAACAGAGGCTTTTTCTCTTCTTAGATCACAGTTCATTGGTTAAATCATGCTGGCAAAAATTGTGGTTTTAAATAAAGGTAACATACCACTTAGCCTATATTTTCCATTCAGAGCATATTCTTGAATGAAAGGTGATTTAATTATTTATGTGATTCTGATGTGAAACTATTTGTGTTTTCTGTCATGGAGATTAACTATTTCATGCTTTGTAATGCCAGGTTCATTCAGTTCATAGAGCTTTTCCTCCTTGTTTTCACTTAGAATTTAGCAAGCTAAATTCTCCAGTAGATTTCTATCACATCTAGAATATCTATGAATTCCAAGATTATGACAGTACAAATTCATCCCAATAACATTTAATTTAGATTATATATATTTTTTTCTGGATACATATATATATATTTTTATATATACACACATGTGTATATAAATGTAAAATATGGAAATTTCCTAAGCAGTTAGGTGTCGATTCAGAGTCTGGATTACTTTTAAAGTGAAGTAACGTACAGACAGCAGACTCATCACAGTTGCTTAATAATAATGCTATCTTCAATCAGAACTCTAATAATTTTTAACTAAGTATCTATTAACTATCTGATCCAACTATTGTATTTACTGGAACACAATTGATCTTGGCTCAGTTTTAAAATCCGAATAAAGAGGAATATAAAAATTACTCTATTATTCTGAATCACACCACTTCAGCAATTAATACTTTTTCAGGTGGAGAATAGCTATGTTTTCTTTCATTGTAAATCTTTCTTACAGTTTTCTGTTTTACAGAGAACATTGCACACAGGTATGTCTGCCAAGATATAGGTACTTCAGAATATGTACATGTACTTTTTATATGGATTGCCACTTGTATGATAATCATTTTTATTCCTACCCTTTGAGTGAGTCTTCTCATTCCAAGCTTCCTGCTTATAAGCATGGAATGCACTGCAGGTTGCATTGGATTGCCAGTTGCTGACTCCCATGTTTCAGAAGACTCCCCTGTCTCCACCATACCATGTCATCTGATGTCATCTGATGTGTGTTGTTCAGTAGAGCAGTTCTGGAGCTGTGGAGACAAGGGAGGAGACTTCTTGGGTTTACTTCATCAAATGGTTCTGAATAGCATATTATATGTCTAAATTATTAAAAAAAAAATATAATTGTTTTGCATGGAGCTGTATCAGGTCTTTCATTCAGAGCTCAAATGCAATGATCAGATATTGTGCACAGTGTTTTTTTTGCATGTCCAAGTACTAAAATTGTGTGAGGAATGGAGAGAGAAGACAGAGAAATGTGTAAGTGTAGAGAAAAAGCATGTGAGAAAAGAATCAAAGCCACAGCCATTACTGGTGCTGCTAGCTCTAGAAAAGGCAGCCATGTCCATAGTTACTTCAGGTAAATATGGCTATACCTTCTCTGTATCATTAAGTAGTGCATGGAAAGAGAACATTTCTTTTACATTGTGTTCTACTGTCTCTTCATAACAATAAAAAAAAGTATAAAATTTTCCTTCTGTCCACCTAAATCTACCCTTTTTTGGTTTAAAGCTACTGTCCCTTGCCCTGCCACTATGGGTCTTCAATTAAAGTCTCCCCAATTTTCTTATGATTCCTCTCTAAGTGCTGAAAGGCTACAGTAAGGTCTTGGAGACTTCTCCAGGATTCTTCCCCTCTGCCTTTCCTCATTGGATAAGTGTTCCAGCCCTCTGTTCATTTTCATGGCCTTCTTCTGGATAGCAAAGTGCAGAACTGTTCTCTTGGCCTTGTTGAACTCCATGAGGTCCATATGGTCTTACTCCTCAAGTCTGTCAAGATCCCTCTGGATGGCATCTTTTCCCTCCAGTGAAACACCTGCACCACTGTCATGGGTTCAGCAGCAGCAGCTATTTTTCTCCTTCTTGGCAGCTGGTGTAGCGCTGTGTTTTTGATTTTGGGCCTGGGAACAGCACTGATAACACCAGTGTTTCGGTTACTGCTTAGTGATGTTTTGGTCTGGCCAAGGACTTTCTGAGTTTCATGTTCTGCCAGAGAGGAGGGGAACCTGGGAGGAAGCAGAGACAGGGCACCTGACCCAAACTGACCAAAGAGGTTATTCCATACCACAGCATGTCATGCCCAGGATGGAAAGCAGAGAGCAGAGACCCGGAAGGGTGGGGGTGCACTATGTGGTCAGGCTGGGTTTTAGGTGGTGAGAAATTGTATCCTTTCCTCGTATTTGCCTTGTCATTATTATTATTGGTGGTAGCAGTAGTGATTTGTGCTATACTTTAGTTACTAAACTGTTCTTATCTCAACCTGTGGGAGTTGTATTCTTTTTGATTCTCCTTCCCATCCCTCCGGGCGCAGGGGGAAGAAAGAGGGGGAAGTGAGTGAGAGAACAGGCTGCCTGAGTTAGAGAGGCTTAAACCACGACAACCACTCAGCTTGGTGTCATCTGCAAGCTTGCTGAGGGTTCACTTGATCCCACTGTCTATGTCATTGCTGAAGATAGTAAATAGTGTTGGTTCTAGTACAAACTTTTGAGGGACAAAACTCATTATTGGTTTTGACTTTGACAGTAACTATTTGGATGTGACCATCCAGCCAGTTCCTTACTCAAACCCATATCTCTCCAATTTAGCAACAAGAATCTTATTTGGGACCATTTCAAATGCCTTACAGAAGTTCAGGTCTACTTCTTCAGTCACTTCTTCAGTCACTTCATTGTCACTTCTACTTCATCAGCCACTAGATTATTCAGACACTCTTGCCCTTGGTGAAGCCATGTTGGTCGCCTCTAGTCACCTCCCTGTCTTCTACATGTTTTGATATATCTTCTAGGAGGATCTGTTTCATGATCCTGCCAGTCATGGAGGTGAGGCTGACTGGTTGGTATTTCCCAGGGTGGTCCTTTTTAAACTTTTAAAAATGGGTTCAATACTTCCTTTTCTTCCGTCACCGGGGGCTTAACAGCATCACTTAAATGCATTTTTGTTTTTCTTCCTGCCATGAATAATGCTAGTTATTTGGATTAAATAGAGGGTTTAGGTAATAAGAAAATGAGTACTGATAGCAAAGTTATAGTTTCAAATATTCACCTAGGGTAGTAATAAGCTCAGATAAGATTTAAATGCTGAACAGTCTACTTAGCCTAAGAAAGCAAGCCAGAAAACCAATTACAGTGACCATCTAATGGAGAGAGAACATAAAAAACAGAAGGGGTCTTCTTACATTTTTATATTTCAAACAAGATACACAGATACTCCAGTATGTGAAGTGTTGAAATAGTCAAGGATGTGTATGATCCTTCTCATACTCTAAACTGAATATTAGAAAAAGAATATTATTATTAGACTAGACTGTTAAGGGGACCTGGACGAAAATGAAAGAAATCAACCTTTTTTTTTTTAAAAAATATATACTTTTGCTCTTATTGGTCATGCAGCTAACGGCTGGCTGGCATAAAATTGAAACAAAGGTCTGTGATCCCGATATTGAAAATAAGTGAGAAATTGCCATTAGAGGGAAACTAAGTCAAAACCCTAACCAAAAAAACGTTCAAATATAACCAGCTAACCAGTGGCATCATTAAATCAGTGACAGACTAGGAGGCGGTGAAGGTGGTAACTATCATTTGTGTAACAAGGGCAAAAATTCTGTGAAAAAAAGGATTTATTTTGATTTAACTGAAATGCTGTCCTACAAGTTATAAGCACTTTGGTCATGGTGGGGAGAAGCAAATATAAGAAACAAAAAAGCAGAGAAGACATGAAATAGATTCATAAAATAAGACAAGGAATAAAACCATAATATCTTATCTGGGATTTTCAACTCTTCCCTTCAGTAAACCTAATCTTAATGAACTAAATAGAGTAATAAGCTGAAGAAAGTTTGCAAGCAAGATAAATATTTGTGCAGGAAACTTATCTGGGCAGTCACACCACCTGATTTCAGGTATTTTCTCTAGGTGTGACAAGCTCAAAGGGTCTTCTGCATTATTCTGCTATCAGTCGAGAAGGAGGCTCCTCCAAGAAATCAAACAATATCCCCAGTCTGAAAGAAACTTTTTCAATCATCATCAAGATAGATCGTCAAAGCACTGATGTTACTGTTAGAAGCCAACATATAGGGGATATGAACACCGTTTTTCTTGTATTAGAGGTATTTTCATGATTAAAGCAAGCAGGTAGCATGTTAAAGGGAATTATAATTTTGTCATCTCTGCTTCTTCAGTGTAAAATGAATAGCCTTGCCCTGGTCACTTTCTCCTTAGGAAATTGATGCGCTCTTTTACCCTAGTCATCCCAACTGCTATTGTAGAGTCAGAACAGTGTTTTAAGGAAGAAAATACTGTACATATTTCCATTATCAAGACTTTCAATCATATAATAGATTTTAAAAAGCAACCAAACAATGAATCAAGTCTCATTTTATATAATCAAATGTCCATTATCACACATATGAACAGATTTTGAAGCTCTTGAGAGGCTTTTTAATGGATGGTGAATACCTGCAATACTAAAACCTAGTGTGCAAAGGTCACAGTCTCATGCCCACATAAAATTCTTGATTTCACAAATCAGTAATCATGACGTAATATTCTTCAGATCTCTTACTTGTATTTCTGCAGTAGGTGAAGCAATGACAGAAAATATAAAAAGTATGTGGAACAATGGTTGATTTAGAGTATTGAATTTCCTGCTTGAAAATATATATGTGCAAGTTCCTGCTGTATTCCAGGAAGAAAAACTGCAAAAGAGAAAATATGTTGATATTACTGATAAATAAATACACAAACATACATATATAGCATAACATTGGATGTGTCAGTCACTGTCTGTTTTGTGCTTTCAGATAGCATGATCCTTTCTGTTAGGATTTTGACATGTAAGTGAAATGAATACTTGTGTCTGCTCTCATCTCAGGCTGTGGCAAGACTCAACACTGTCTGTCCGAAAAAGTAGATCTACTAATGAAAATGGGTCAGGATAGAGTACTCAGGCAGTAGTGCGGCACCTGGAAAGCAACAATCTAGGAAAATTAAACTTAGGAGAGAAGTAAAAGTTTGCCAGTAAGGGATTTGGAGACAAAAATGAGTAGTAAAAGTCAGCAGGCAAAAAAGATAAAGTTGGCTGTAGCATTATAGATAGATCACCTAGATGGTCTGAATATCTGGCTAATATTCAGGCAGAAAGGATTGCTTCTGCTTGGAGGATGAATTGGTTGCCAAAGATGCATTCTTTGCACACACAGGCTTATTCATCTGAGACAGGAATATGAACCCAGTTGCAATTTTTCTAATTTTTCTAATTGCAACTGGAATAAAAGATGACACAATTTCTGTGTTCTACAATCTGAGAGCCAGAGAACTGTTTACCCAAAGAGTTTTGCACCTCTGAACACTGACATTGGCAGTTACTTCTTCAGGTCTTTCCCAGCTTCCTGCATCTAAACCCCATCTTTTTTTGCCATCCAAATGCCGAATGCCTCTACTTTAAACAGGCAAGTATCACACTTAATCATGCTTATAAGTATATAGGGAGGCATTAATTAGAGCACTTAAAGCGACGCAGATTACACTATGTCAGGTATGTAAAACTAAACGGGCAGTGCATTTAGAAGTTTGAGATGTGTTCTGACTATTCCGTAAGAAATTAGCTTTTAAAACTAGGATGTTTAGCTCTCATTTTCCTCAGAGTGGTGACAACTTTTTATATTTGTCACATATTCTCAACTATTTTAAAAATCAGGACAGCTAGAACTGATATAAATGAATCTATTCATATACCAAAAGCATGTGTTCAAAATAACTCTGATCTGCTATTTGCCTTGGATAATTATTCCATTGCTGTCAGCTATCTCCGTTGTATAGAAAGATTTTATTGCTCCTTTCCTTCAGCCTGAAACTGTGCTTGGCAAACTCAGTAGCTTCAATAAGTTCTGTAGCTGTCTCTTGGACACTGACTCACTTGCTAACAGCAATTAGGACTCCCAAAAGGTGTCTGGCTAAGACAAAACACCAAGAGTTTTATAAGATGAAAAAAGAAGGTCCTGAGATTTTATTTTTCTGCAATGAGGCTTAGAATTTCCTGAAAAGCAAATCAATATAAAATAATTAAAGTCTGTTTTTTTTCAAAGTTCTTTTCCTCTAATGAAGCTACTATTCCGTTAAGTACTTGATTTGAACTGAGGAATCTGGAGTATATCCCAGTCTTTTATCTCCCACAGCTAAGTGAATTTTTCCTATATCATTGAATTTGAAGTCATTTTTTGCAAGTTCTCTTTTGTGGAAATAGTTACATGCTTATAAGTTTTGAGAAAGAGACAGGAAAACTGACAGTAAAGTCCCTTTTTTGAGCTACGTATCTGCATTCACGTATTCACTCAGAATGAATACAAAGCCAGAGGTTAATTCTGCTGTTTTTCTATCAATTTGAGCAGACATAAAGGTTTAGACCCAGAATCTTCCCTTTGAAACATTTTTAATCCAATATATTCAACAGTAAATTTGTTTTCTCTTTAAAAAAATTTCATTAGTTTTACATACATTGCAGAGGAAGGATATGAAAACTAAACAGAAAATTATAAACTGAGAAGGAAAAGCAATAATAATCTCATCCAATTAAGATTTATGAAACTCATGTAGAACCTTCTAATAAATGGAAAGAAATAAAGTCTGTATCATAATTCTTAGCATCGTATAATAAGTGTGTTAATAGATCAGATTAATCCTAATTTCTTGTTAATAGATTAGATTAATCTAATTTATTTCTACTGAAAGTTTATTTCTCACTGACCAAAAAAGGAGCATGGGGTAACTAGCATGGATATGCAACCCTATGTAAAGTGACTACAGCCTGAGATGTCTACAAACCAGTGAGTTTAGTCCTTACAATGTGAATGGCGGTGAAGATTGCTTTGGTTATCTATGGGTAGGCAAGTTTTTATATGGGAAAACAAAAATATTGTTTTTTTGAAGAAAAAGAGGTTAAGGTATAAGGCAGTACACCGTAAGTAATTATTGCTAAGGGGCTACAGTGATGAAGTGAAATAAAAAAATTGTTCTGTTTATAGAAAACTTGAATTGCTTACAGACCAGATAAAGTCTGATATTAGCCTAAAAAGTTAAAGGAGTGAAAAAATATATACGACATAGAGGAAATAATTTACTTTCATATTTGTGTTTAGACCTTACAGAGATGCTTAAACACAGATTGCTGTAGTGTAAGCCCTTCTGTAGCTGTGTACAGGCTGGGAGTAAGGTTCTTTTCATTCTCCCTTTCTTACTACATAGGTCAAACTCTCAAATCATGTTGCAATCTTTTTGAAATTATTAAAAATATAGTCAGTGTTATGAGAAAATGTCAAGATACTTGCCAATAGTACATCTGACACAGACCTAAGTGCTCTTAAAGTCTTGTATGTGTTAAACCTTCAGGAGTATTAAAACCAGAGATTTTTCAGGGCTTCAAAACTGTTTTCATAATTCAAATTTTTTTTTTTCCTTTTTAGTGAGTGGAGTTTGACATGTACAATATTTAAAACTTCACTCTCAGCATTAAAAAACAGGCAGTTTTCTAAATTCACTGAAGTAAAAACCATCAAAACATTTCAAAGGCACTCACTAAAGCAACCTGAGAAAATTGGCAAAGAACTGTAAATAAAATTAACAAAGCAACCATTGTGTTTGAAAAGTGTTAACGTTTATGTAGAACACACAACACAGTAAAGTAGTTCAGCAATTGAAATAATTGCTTGGAGTTTTCAGTAATAGCCACATATAACAACTACCAATTATCTGCATTCTGTAAGATCTTCAATATTAACAGAGTAAAAATTGCTAAACTGCAGTGCTAGAAGTCTTAAAACATCAATAGCTTTTGCAGGTTTTCTTTTAAAATAAACACATATGTAAAGATGGAAGGAAATGAGAATAGAAAAATTATTTACTGGTCTTGAGGTAGGCTATGCCACAATCAGCCTTATTTTCTTTCCTCCAAGGAAAAAAAAAAACCCACCAGTGTTTTCTGCAGAGAATCCTAAGGCCGCTTGCATAGCAAAGTTTTCTTTAAAATCAAGTTTGTACTGAGTTAAATACAATAAGTCAGGCATTTCATGTCATCACTGGATGAAACAAGCCCATTTGATGTGAGGTGACAAGCATTGAACACAGATTATCACATTATCATCAGAACAGGCAGAAAAACTTCTTGCATCTACTGTGAAACATGGTCTATGGCTACAAAGAATGCTGTAGACAGCGTGGAAAAAAATCCTATTTTGCTTATGAGATTAATTTGACCATTGAGGGAATTTTTTTTAATTATATCTTGCATTTTGGCATAGGGTCATGGCTGATATCTAGTTGTATCAGAACAGCAAGTATATTTCATTAATGTCACAAAGCAGTGTATGTAACAGCTTCAATTTAAATGAATTCTTGAAGAGTTGGAAGTTCTCTGTTAAACATGTTTAGTAAGAAGGCAACTTAAAATGTCACGTATGTGAAAAGGTTTATAGTAAAAGCACACATAGAATCATAGTACATGGCATGAACACCAGAAAAAAATGATACACTGTGATTCCAGTTGATCGGTCACAGCTTAGAGTGCTAGAATTTTCAAACAACCATAGAGATAAACCACAAAGAATTCAAAGCATTAAAATAATCTCTGGAAGTCTACATGATCTTGTGCACATTAAATAATAAGACATGCAAATCTAGTAAATTTGTCAAGCAGTACTTCAGTTGTGGTCCTTTGTGATCTTTCTCAGCACATTACATCTAGGAGTAGATAAACTGTGACAGATTAAACAGTTAGTTATGGAAGAAGTCACACACAATCCGGTGTATTGCAGAAAATACGTATCCTCAAATCACAAGTCTAATGGAAACTGAAGTGATTTAGTTTTGTTTTCCATTTTCCTTTGTTGTAGCCACAACATTTTGACATGATTCTAAATAGTTCATTTATAGTTCATTATAAGTAAAACCCATTTACTAGAAACAGAAACATTCTTGTATAGATACACTAATCATGGATGAGGCTGACATCGACATTAAAATAATTTACATCTATCACATATATGAAGTTTTTAAACACCCTACGGTATCTGAGACATCCTGCCATGTCTGGAAGCTATGGATATCATGTGCCTTTCTGGTGTGGCAGCAGAATACTTTAGGACATTTCAAGTAGCATTTCAGAAGTCTATAGTTAGGCAAAAAACCCAAGCCATTCATCTGCATTGCTGTCACTGAGAGCTTTACATGTTGACATCTAAATTCTAGTATCTTCAGCTCAGGAGAATCTCACTCTGTACCTGGTAGACATCAAAAACTGATTGACATGAATCCTATTGCTATATGACCAGTATACTAAACCAAATATACTGCTTAATTCTTTAAGGTCATATCAAGCTGTCAATAGACGACAGTTCCTCAATAACAGTACTGGCATTTCACACTGAGATCCAGTGAACAATTTAAGTATAAAATGGCCCTGGCATGAAACAATGCTGTTACTAAGAGAAAGAGTCTGCCTCACCTTTCACTGACAGTCAGTTGCTCGCACTTCTGCTTTTTCTGTTTCTCTGTATAGTAACAAGCACTTCAGTGCCTACCCAGTGAATTCAAGAGGGAGCAGATCCAGCTGAAAACTATCTCAGCAAAAACATAATAGCTGTGATTCTTTTGTATTAATCATACTTACATACTTATATGGTTTGCCACAAAGTAAACCAAATCTTGTTGTTGGTGTTAAGCTGAAGCTAGAAGCAGTAAATTTTAAAATAATTAAAATATTTATTAAATTACAATAAGAAAGAACAGTAGCAGAGTTTGGTCATGATGTTACAGAAAAGATTCTGCTTCAGAAGGTGTGATTGCAGCTGCACACAAAACTCAGTAACCCATGGAGAAAAAATTGTCAGTTTTGACAATTCTCAAGACCGTGATCCTGTTAAACAGGCTAATGCTTTCAAGGTCACTTCAATAGGAGTATTTTTTTAAGAAACTTATTATTGGCATGTGGTGAAAAGAGTGAATTAAAGTTAATTAAAACAATATCAAACAAAACAGCTAATCACAAGTACTTTATAATAATCTGAAATAGATTTTTAAAAGCTTTTGCACATTGCCCTGTACAGTTGCATTACCATGACTGTCACCACTGAGTTTAAACTGGAGCAGCAAAAGCAGAAAAAGTACATTACTGGTTTTGATCTTGTTACATTTCAGTTATAATTCAGCAGTAATAGAAGTAGGACTTTTGCAATGCATGGCCTAAAGACAATGACAGAAACAGTAGCAGTTAACCCAAAGGTGCAATGAAAATTAACCAACATATCATGAATTTTAAATATGAAAGGTTTTGAAAAACTGCTGCTAGGCTTATCTGTACTTCAATAATTATTCATGGAAGGTATATGGTTTATATTATCATCTGTGGGGAGATAATCTTCAAACAAAAGAACAGGCAAAATGTGCGAAATAAATTTACATTTATGAATCAATTTTTCAGCTCTAATTTTACTTTACTAATTTAACTGTCTTCAAAACATGCAAGCACTTTTAATTTATAAAAGTGAATTGAACTTAGAAGTAATAACTTGTCTAAATAGATCAGCTCAAGTGCTGTGATGCAGAAAAAGATTTTTAAACAATAGCCATTAAAATATTAGAAGGATGTCTGTGTTTTAAACTACACTTTAATCCATCGTATGCATCCCCATTTAGTAGACACATAATGTGTACTTTTTAATTCTTAGCAAAAAATTTATCATTTTTCATTGTGAAAAGCATTCTTAGCGTAATAGCCATCTGTTTTAACCTGAGAGTTTTGAAAATAGATATTTCTAAACTAATCTAATTTTACATGCACTGAAAAGAAACATACATTTCTTATAGATAACCTATCACCTCCTAAAAGAGTACCCTAAGATAGGTAAGAGGACTTAAAATTATTACAGTCCATTCTCATTCAGAAATGGAGTGTTGGGTGATTAACTAAAGATCTAAATTCTGGAAGTCCAAATTTGGGTGAGATGAAACCCATATGTAATTTCCAATGGCACGAGTACAGTATAAATATCTCACGAGGCATTTCCATCAAGATCTCAAATAAGGAGTATCCATCATTCTTCAGAAGAATTTAACATACAACAAATCTATTAGCATAAGTTATTGAACCTTTAACAACATGGTCTGCTTGTGTTAGAGTCCTCTGCAGGGAGAATAAGGTGATATTGTAACGCATTATTATTATTCTTTTTGGTGCTCCTTGATTTATATATCTGCTGTGCATAGCATTTTTTAATTATTCTTTGTTAATTATGTTTAAAAACCCTTTAAAATTCCCTATGAAATGCATAGAGGAAAAAATATCACTGCATCAGAGGTTTGCCTGCCAGATACAAAATTTTTAAAAAAGTCATCCTTTTTTAATGGACACAGTACAGAAAATGGAGTACCTACTGCTGGAGTACAATAATTTACATGAAGCATTAGAAAACTTAATTTGTTGTGATGACCATTTGTTACAATGTTACAAAAGCTAGATATTAGGCTGTCATGTACAGTCCTATCAGGTAGCTTGTAATTTGAAACATCTTTTTCTTGCTGGAAACCATGGTGTGGGAAAGGTAGAATACTGACAGTGCCTGAGATATTCTCAAAGTGGAGTCTGTGCCTCTGGGAAACCGTGGCAAGGCAGACTTATTTACAGTGAAACCCATAAAATATTTTTAGCATGGCACTGTTTTTTGTAACAAAAACTCCAAAAAAACTCATCATAAATTCACGAAATGGATGTCAAAAGAATAATATAAATGCCATTTACCAGCAAAACATTTGAAATTAGCTTACATTATTTTTTAAAAACAAGCAGTGTTTTATAGATTCATTTTGTAATAGAGTAGATGCAGAGAGTAGCTAAATTCAAAGACAAACTAAGGTAACCTGCAGTTTGGTTGACGTCAATCAAATTGTGAGCTTCTAATGAACAAAAAACAGCACAAATATTACAAGAACAGAAAATGAGTATGTCCTTTGCATGGATGCTGCAAGCCAAAGCCAATGAATTTGTAACAGCTCTGCTTGAGAATTTGTTGTCCAATAATTCCTCCAGAAGATAATGGTTTGAAAAGTATTCACACCCCTTCCACTTAGTATGTGTGGATTCAAGACAACAAAGCGCCTGCCATCTACTATGTAGTACATTATTTATCTCCTCCTTTAGAAGACAGTTTCATGCAAGTGCCTCGGGAGAGTTTTTATATGAAATCAATAATATTTTTCAGTTTCCCAGTGACTGAGAAGTGTGCGCAAGTTACTATCAGGGACAGATACTAAATATAACACTTAAGGGAAGAAAGAGATTAATATAATAGAGACAAAGTGAATCATAGTAACTTGAAAAAGGCAGTATCAAGGCTGGTATGCCTATATTTAGACTTAACAACTGTAATTTGATTTATAGGAGCACATGTGTATGCTGCACTCACTTCAACCCCCAGTACATACACATTAAGCTTTTTTGACTTCTTTCTTGAATAGAGTGAAAATGCAGAGGAAAATAATTTCAGATACATCATTTGAAAGGCAGGTAAACAGACTGTGAGGAATGGTTCCTGCTATACTCACAGACCTGTTGCCATCCATACAAATCCAGCCTCCTCTATCCAGATCTACCTGAGCAACTTTTCTGAAAGTGTATTTAGCAGCTTTACGGTTTGAAATGAGTAAACTGACATTTTTGTGCATGGTTTAAAAGCAATACCCTCTCCAGTTCCAAGATACCTTGTTCTTGGATTAATGGATAAATACAAAATTCAGTTGGTTGGAAACAGGAACAAACAAAAGGTTGTCAGGAAATGTTAATATTGAAAACTTCATTGATCAAATAGCTTTACCCATTCCAGGTGTTGGCAGTGACAGTGACCAATGTTAACAACAAATACACTGAGGAAGAAAGTGATTCATTTTACCCAAGAAGGACAAACAGGAGACTGAATAAGCACAATGTTGTATATGGAAGTCACAGAATGATAATAAATAGATGAAGAATAAGGACTGCTGTGCCTGGTCTACACTGCTCTTAAAGAATAGTCTTTATAGGAGATGGGAACATGGAATGGCTCCCAGACAGTTTGCCTTCCTTCTGTAGTCGCCAGGACACTCGAATGTCCTGGTAGCAATAGTATGTGAGAAACACACTGACTAAGCTGATCTATTCCAGAAGGTTGACTCTGACTGCTTTTGCACAATTTCTCTCTGAAAGAAAAAATCCAATGTGATTTTGAAGAAACTTAAGAGATGCTACTCCAAATGTAATGAAAAATAGGTTCTCTATTTGTAGCTCTGAAAAGTTTCTCCTTTAAAATAGTGTGGTTCAATCGAATCATAGAATCATAGTATTGTTATGGTTGGAAAGGTCCTTAAGATCATCTCGTTCCAGCCCCACTTCCATGGGCAGGGATGCCTCACACCAAGGCTTTGTCCAATCAGGCCTTGAACACTGCCAGGGATGGAGAATTTACCACTTCTTTGGGCAGCCTGTTCCAGTGCCTCACCACCCTCACAGTAAAGAGCTTCTTACTTATATCTAACTTGAACTTCCCCTGTTTAAGGTTAAGTTTTAGCCCATTCCCCTTTGTCCTGTCACTACAGTTGTTGATGAACAGTCCGTCTCCAGGATCCTTGTAGGCCTCCTTCAGATATTGGAAGGCTGCTATGAGGTGTTCATGCAGCCTTCTCTTCTCCAGGCTGAACAGCCACAACTTTCTTAGCCTGTAGTGTCTACACAGCTTGGAACCCTAAATTCTTGTTAGCTTGAGAACAACCCAAGCCGTGAATGCTGTGTCAATTATTTCAGGGAGACAGTACAGTGTGCTCCAACCTCATTGATATACATCTCTGCAGAAAGCCACAGGATAGGGCATTAGTATTCATTCATCTGTATTATTCCAGTGCACTTCATGACACTCCCATAATCAGGTCCCATATTAAGAAAATAGTGAATAAGTATTCAAAAAAGAAATTTTAAAATCTAAGTAAGATTATTGCTTTAAGTGACTTTCTTAAGCACAAATGAAGGCTTCAGATGTTCACTGTAAAACTAGACAGACAATAAACAATTTTCAATATTATTTTTTTTCTGAGCTTTTAACAAACCTTCAGGTTTCATGTTTGCCACATAGATTATGCTACTGAAAAACACATGAAAAAAATATTTTCAATGCAAATGAAAGTCTAATTTAGTTTAACGCTAAATTAAATGAGCAACCACAGTAAATCAAGCACAGTATCCATGTCCTCTTCTCTATAGACATCATTGCATGCACCTTAAGAGCTCACTCCATCCATTGCCAGAACAAGAAATATTTAGGTAAGTAGGAGAGTGGAAGACTTCTTAACCAATCACAACACTTGGAAGAAAAAGCTGAGTGTCTTAAAAGATAAAAGTTAACATTTACTGAAGGTGGTTATGTAATTCCACCCATATATAATCTAAATGATTCATGTGCCTGCTAGGCCTTATAAGACAATCTCTTCAGCTGTGTCATTTACTTTGAATTCACTTAGGGGTTTTGTTAGGTCATGATTTCTTTTTCCCCTGAAAGAGAGTACCATCTTGAAACTAGCACAACAGCAGATTTCTTGTGGAAGCAATAGAGTAGTCTCTGGCACAGAGGGTCTTTTCCTTGGCAAATTAGAAGAAGGAAAAATAATTCTGCTAAGGAATTCTGAAGTACAGAGAGTTAGAATAAGAGATTTAGAAGTTTATGTAAATGGGGCTACAAAAATTCTGAAAGAGCAACATTCTCACTTAGAGGAAATTAGTATAACTGTTAGATTCCCATACTGATTTTTTCCTATTTTCTTTCTTAATTGATTTACTTTTATTTGGTCTGAAACACAAATCTGCATCTACTTTCTCCTTGAATAGGTAGCTGTCATTTAATAGAGAGAAAAGATCATCATACTTTGAGTAATAATGGCAAAACTGAACAAAACCCTGAGCTATGAACAAGACTTTGATAACTGTGCATTCTGAAAGAGAAGAAAACTGGAGTGAATAGGAAATTAAGGCTTTTTTACCTGAACTTGAATTTATATTTTTTGCTGATGCATTCTACAGTAATTCAGTAGCATGACTTGCTGGATAGGCACAGCAGCCAGAAGCTCTTTTTGGGAATAGAAGGCCAGAAAGATGAGCTGCAAAATTATAATGAATAAAGGTTTTCGAAGAAAGAAGAAATAAAACAATTGTTATTGATTAACACTAAGTGTTAATTAGTAGCTTTAAATCATTGCTGATTTAAAGTGTCAAGATAACCCTTTGGAAAACAAGAAAAAGTATCTGATATGGCTTTATTTCACAATTTTATCAGCTGGCAGATATTTTAGTCTTTTTGTAAACTAGTACTGCAGTTTGTGTGTTCATATATATGCACATAAAAGAAAATATTTCTAAGTGGTATATTTGGGAAGAAGGGAAAAAAATAAAATTATTTTAAAATAAGAAAGAGCACATGTAAGATGAGTAACAGCAACTTTTAGATCTCATCTAAATGAAAACAAGTCAAGATAGAAAGTATGTAAAGGAAAGGTATAACACACAGTACTACAAAACCAAAACCAACCAAAAACAACCAACTAAACAGTTGGTGTAAGTGAACACAAAAAACCCCCAAAACCCAAAAACCAACCAACCAAACAAAAACAAAACTAAACAAAAAAATAACCCCAAGAAAGCCATTTCTGGACACTTGCTGAGGTGACCGTCTAGAGAGGGGATGCCTGCAGTGCCTGATCGGGGGGAGGCTCGGCGTCCAGGAGCTTCAACTCAGAGCAGCAATAGGGACAGAGGGAGCCTCAAGTCCTCGACAGGGCTTACCCAGGAGCTGGCAGCTCAGCGGATGTGAGGAGCTGACTCAGAGGAGGCAGATTCAGGAGGAGCGGCACCAGCCCTGACGGGGTAAAAACCTGCCCCAGGGAGCGTGGCAAACAGGGCGAGTTCGAGGCATTTTGTGCGGCAATTCGCGTGGGCAGGAGAGCGGGATGGTGAGCAGGATGGTGAACACTCGCCGTATGACCAGGGTCCGGTCTGGGAGCTCTGCTCTGGCTACCCTGGCGGTGGCCAGCATAGGCACCCAGACAGAGCTGATGAGAGGGGAGGCTGCAGTGCAGAGCTCGGGGTGTAGAGAGGGCCTGCACTGCTCTCCTGAGGGGAGGGTGCACAGTGGGCAGGGCTTGATATTGGTTGATATTCAAGGATCACCAGCTACAAGCTCAGGAGAAACACATCCTAACTAGAAGGAAGTGCTGCAGGAGGGCCAGGAGACCTCCTTGGATGGATAAGGAGATGCTGAGGAAAATTCGAAGGAAAAAAGAGGCTTATAAAAGGTGGAAGCAAGGACAGGAGGCCTGGGAAGAATACAGGGATGTTGTCTGGGAAGCTAAGGACCAGGTTAGGAAAGCTAAAGCCCACTTAGAATTAAACTTGGTTAGGGATGTTAAGGATAACAGGAAAGAAATCCATAGGTACATTGCAAATAAAAGACAGATTAGGGACAACGTGGGCCCCCTCCGGGAGCTATCAGGAGAACTGGCTACCCTGGATTTGGAGAAGGTTGAGGTTCTTAATGACTTCTTTGCCTCAGTCTTCACTGCAAATGCTCTGACCATACCACCCAAGTCTTGGAAGGCAGATGCAAGGACTGTGAGAATGAAGACCCTGGGCCCACTGTAGGAGAGGATCTGGTTCGAGACCATTTTAAGAATCTGAACATATACAAGTCCATGGGACCTGATGAAATCCATCTGTGGGTCCAGAAGGAGCTGCCAAATGAAGTTGCTAAGCCACTGTCCATCATATTTGAAAAATCATGGCAGTCAGGTGAAATTCCCGATGACTGGAAAAAGGGAAATATAACCCCCATTTTCAAGAAGAGAAAAATGGATGAGCCAGGGAACAACAGAGCAGTCAGTCTCACCTCTGTGCCTGGCAAAATCTTGGAGTGGATTCTCCTGGAAGGCATGCTGAGGCACATGGAATACAACAAGATGCTTGGTTACAGCCAGCATGGCTTCACTAAGGGGAAATCCTGTTTGACCGATCTGGTGGCCTTCTATGATGGGGCTACAAAACTGATGGACAGGGGTAGAGCAGTTGATGTTATCTACCTGGTCTTGTGAGAAGCTTTTGACACTGTCTCACATGATATCCTTGTCTCTAAGTTGAAGAGTCATCAAGTTGATAGGTGGACCACTTGGTGGATAAAGAACAGGCTTGATGGCTGCACGCAAAGTGTTGTGGTCAATGGCTCAATGTCCTGCTGGAGACCAGTAACGAGTGGTGTCCCTCAGGGATGGGTGTTGGGATCGATCTTGTTCAACATCTTTGTCGGTGTCATGGATAGTGGGATTGAGTGTGCCCTCAGCAAGTTTGCCGATGACACCAAGCTGTGTGGTTCGGTTGATATGTTGGAGGGAAGGAATGCCATGCAGAGGGACCTTGACATGCTTGTGAGGTGGGCTGATGCCAGCCTGATGAAGTTTAACCATGCCAAGTGCAAGGTCCTCCACCTGGGTCAGAGCAATCCCAGGTACAGCTCCAGGGTGGGCAGAGAAGTGATTCAGAGCAGCCCTGCAGAGAAGGACTTGAGGGTGTTGGTTGATGAAAAAATGAACATGAGCTGCCAGTGTGCGCTTTCTGCCCAGAAAGCCAACCACATCCTGGGCTGCATCAAAAGGAACGTGACAGGCAGGTTGAGGGAGGTGATCCTGCCCCTCTCCTCTGCTCTCGTGAGACCTCACTTGTAGTATTGTGTGCAGGTCTGGTGTCCTCAACATAAAAAGGACACGGAACTGTTGGAACAAGTCCAAAGGAGGGCCACAAGGATGATCAGGGGACTGGAGCACCTCCCGTATGAAGATAGGATGAGAAAGTTGGGGCTGTTCAGCCTGGAGAAGAGAAGGCTGCATGGAGACCTCATAGCAGCCTGACAATATCTGAAGGGGGCCTATAGAGATGCTAGGGAGGGACTCTTCCTGAGGGACTGCAGCGAGAGGACAAGGGGTAACAGATTCAAACTTAAACAGGGGAAGTTTAGATTGGATATGAGGAAGAAATTCTTTCCTGTAAGGGTGGTGAGGCACTGGAATAGGTTGCCCAGGGAAGTTGTGAATGCTTCATCACTGGCGGTGTTGAAGGCTGGACTGGACATAGCCTTGTGTGTCATGGTTTAGTGTGAGGTGTCCCTGCCCCTGTCAGGGGGGTTGGAACTAGATGATCTTCAGGTCCTTTCCAACCCTAAATATTCTATGATTCTGTGATTCTACGTAATGATATAAATGGTGAAGAGAGGCTTGCAATGAAAGTTGGGCTCAGAAATCCCATTGTATTAACTTTTCTTCCATCAGCAAAAATCTCAACCCTCTGAAATCCCAAGTGAGTGTGCTAATGAAAGACACAAAGGAAGAGATTATCCAGGATTATATGACATGTGATTTTATTTCAATTTAAAGTGGCATAATTGCAAAGCTGAGCCCACAGTTTCTTCAAGTATATCTAAACCTTTAAATTATATTTGTAACTCACTTAGAACATCCAAAGATTTTATTCTTTTAGGATTTCTGAAAATTTCTCCCTTTTCACCTTTGTTACCTAATATGATTACAGATGGTCACATCAGCTACCAGCTATTTACTCAGAGTGTAAAGATTCTGCCTAACAAATTCCTGAAATTGCATTAAAAACATATGCTCTTATACAAGCAACAGAATTATGACTACTTCATTATTCAGATGAATATTCGTGGAGTTTAGACTGTGGGACTGTAAATAGAAATGTATCCTTCAATATTTCTTTTTTTAAACCTGTCACAGGTTGACTTTAAGTTATGGTGATTCACTTCACATTAGAACATCTCTCCAAGAAAGCTTGCTGAAAAAGATACTTGACATTTCATAGTAGTTCTACTTAAAAATCCCATTCTCTAGTCATTGCGAAGTCCTAAATTACAAAATAGAGATTTTCACACAAATAACAAAATGATGGCACTTTCTTACTTCTTTGGTCATAAATCAGACTAACTGGAAACTTGCCTGTAATATATGTGTACTAACTGCTGCTGTCACCTTTTATCTCTGAATGCAAAATGGATACATATCTGTAAGGAAAAATCAGCCACCCAGATTATCAAAAATTAGAAGAAGAATCAGATAATATTTGAAGAGTATGATACCCTATCCTGAAGCTAGTCATGCTATAATAAAATTAGAATGTGTATACACAGCTTCTAAAGGAATTAGCATTAATTTAGTATTCTCTTACTTTTTTTTTTCCTCTAATCTTTGAGAAAGAAAGATACTTTTATGTGGGAATTGTAGGTAAATTGTGCATGTGATTAAATGGTGTCATTGTAAAATTGCTACTGGCCCAAATTTTGTCATTTCTCCGTAGAAGATGATCAATCCTGTCAGTGATTTATTGTTTCTACCTATGCTTACAAGTAAAGTACTGTTATCCTTTGAATCATACGTAGCACTTCACCCACCTGCATATGTATGCTAACCATGACAAATATTCAGTATGAAATCAGACAAAAAATTAATCCGAGGTGTGTATAATTGAATATTCATTTAGCTTTAGAAACATTTATGAAATAGAAAATGTTTTCCATTTTCATTCTTGGGATCAGATTTTTTCACTACTTTAAATCTGTCAGCTGGAAGGAACAGCTGTTTAATGTTAAAATTGAATTCAAATAAATATAAATATTAAACATATATATAACAGATATATATAAAAATATATATATAACAGATAGCTAAGCTAAAAGAGCAACAATTAGTCCAATCTAGGCACTGGTTTTCAGTTGAAATCTCCTTCACATTTAAAGAAAATCCAAAGGAACCTCAAAGAGAGATGAAATGGAACATAATCTGGAGACACTTATTTCCCTCTATTAACAGTGGAGGCTTGCAAGTGACTAAATTAAGGTGCTTAACTGTTAGGGAACTACATTTAGATGAGAAGAATCAAACTCTAAATATAAATAGTGTTCAGGAAAAATGTGTGCAAACTTTTTATTACTGCTTTTGTGGGGATGGTTGTCATTTATCTATCTTCTAAGTGTCACCACACCTACCATACCTAAAATCTATTATTTTGAAATGCTATTTTGTAACATTTATTAATTTCATACCTGTTCTATTTCATTTTTCCTGTCTTTAAGTGCATACAAGTGGAAATGAAGATTGTGGGAAAAAAATAAGAAAAAGAATAGTGGCAAGATTTTTGGTGTTTATTGGTCTTATATACCAATTTTCTTGTTTGCTTCATTAATTCCTTGATTTCTTTCCCATTTTCTTCCAGTCTTCATTTATTCCTGCATTCAGAAGTGTCATGGTTTAAGCCCAGCTGGTAGCTCAGAACCACGCAGCTGCTCTCTCACTTGCCCCTTCCTTCCCTCCCCGCTCGCAGAGACATGGGGAGTAGAATGGAAAGAATGTGACTCCCACGGGTTGAGATAAGAACAGTCCAGTAACTAAAGGTACAACACAAAACAACTACTGCTACTACCAATAATAATAATGATAAGGGAAACAACAAGTGAAGAGAATACAACTGCTCACCACCCGCTGACCGATACCCATCCGGACTGAGCAGTGATCTAACCCTTCCGGGTAACTGCCCCCAGTTTATATAGTGGGCATGACGTGCTGTGGTATGGAATACCTCTTTGGCTAGTTTGGGTCAGGTGTCCTGTCTCTGCTTCCTCACAACTTCCCCTCCTCCCTGGCAGAGCATCAGAATCCGAAAGTCCTTGGTCAGAGTAAAAATTACTGAGCAGCACCTAAAAACATCAGTGTATTCAGCGTTGTTCCCAGGCTGAAAGTCAAAAAGACAGCACTGCACCAGCTGCTAAGGAGAAAAAATGACTGCTACTGCTGAACCCAGGACAAAAAAGACTGAAGTGACTTTGTATTTACAAAGCCCAAAATTGTGTTATACTATGTTCAAGCAATTTTTCATGTTCCTAAGGAAAGACAAGGTCAGATTTCCATACATCACATTAAGAGAAAGATTTCTGAGATACCTGCGCTCTGCATATTTATTTTCATTGGTTGAAATGAACTTAGTGCACAGCCACACTATATCACAGAATGACACACAAGGCTGCTTTGTAGTATCATTCTAAGATGTTTGTGTCATTTCCACTATAAAATAAGATCTATATGAGAGTAAATTCTTTCCTGATAATGCATGAACCTTGACTTCTAGGAGATAAGTTACCTGCTATGAAGCCAGCCTATGTGTTTCAGCCCATTTAATCATCTCTGGACAGTTAAAGCTCTCAGCTTTTTCATACTTTAAAGGAACCACTCAAAACACATTTCCTTTTACTCTGCTAAACTGATCACTAAATATTTATCTTGTAGATACAAGATAAATCATGGAATCATAGTATCATAGAATAGTTAGGGTTGGAAAGGACTTTAAGATCATCTTGTTCCAACCGCCCCTGCCATGAGCAGGGGCACCTCCCACTAATTACTACCACAGATATGCTTTCAGTAATTAGAAAATTTTATTTCATTTCTTTAACCAGTTTGTCAAAGCAGATTTAAAAAAATGGTACTGTGAACATTATTTTAAGGGAGGCAACAGTGGACAGTCATAAATACGCAATAAATGTATTCTCTTCTTCAGCGTTGCTGCATGTCTCTTGTGATGTGTCTTCACATCGTATAAATTATTTTTCTTGTAGATTTAACATTTTTGGGGATATGTTTTCTCTTCTTGGCATAATACAAAATAATACCTAAGGAAGAAATGTGCAGGAAAATACTATGCAAAATCCTCAGTTATTAGTAATTCAATTTAACTATTTTTGTAATATTTTCACTAAATAAAAGTTAACTGGTAAGTTCACAGAATTTGGCTTTAAAGATATTTAAATTCAATGGAGTTCCAGACATTCAATATTGAAAATAAGCAACTCGATATTTGTAAGTTACAGTTTTAAAGCACATTTGATCAAACTGAAAGGTCAAAATAAACCACAGGAGATTTGAAAATATACAGATCATTCCTGAAAGACTTATATGGGTTTTGAAATGCAAAATAGTTCTACAGTAAATAAATGCTATAACACTGATTGTTACAATACAAAAAAAAAATGGTCTTTACATCACTGAACCTGTGCAGCTTATTTTCTTCAATGTTTTGATCATTGCTACTTCTTCCTTATGTAAGAAAGACGCGTAGCACATTGTAAGCAGGCAAATGTCAACACAATCAATAATCCATCTGTATTTAACAAAATCTAGAAATATATTTAAAAAACTACAAAACTTATTAAAAAATATTACACTTCAATTATTTTTATAGTAATGTTTCCTTTTCATGGAGTTAATATTTTATCCTCATTTTTACTTTTAAAGGTATTTAAACTCTAGCTATCCAGGGATTGATGTTTCTAACAAGTCATGCACAGCACAATTACTCACCAATCACTGACCAATACCCATCCCATCCCAAGCAACAATCTGGGCCTTCCAAATAACTTCCCCCGGTTTACATACTGGGCATGATGTGCTGTGGTATAGAATATGCCTTTGGCTAGTTTGGGCCAGGTGTCCTGTCTCTGCTTCCTCTCAGCTTCCCCTCAGTTTCCCCTCCTCCCTGGCAGAGCATGAGACTGAAAAGTCTTGATTGGAGTAAATATTACTTAGTAACAACTAAAACCATTGTTGTGTTATGAGTGTTGTTCTTCGCCTAAAGTCAAAACACAGCACTGCACCAGCTGCTAGGAAGTAGAAAAATAACTGTTACAGCTGAACCCAGTACAAGCACTTCCTCTCCTGCTGCTTCCCTCACCTGAGAGGTCACAAGGCTATTTCTCACCAATTTTTCCTCAGTGCTAACTACCAGGCAGAAAGATTTGCCATTTCACAGAGATGTTGTTTCTTACTTATTTTTCCCCTTCTCCTCTTCTCTCTGTCATTTTCCCCCTGTCTTTAATACACTTCAGTATGTTTCTGAGAGGCACTACCACACTGGCCAAGGGGCTCATCTGTGCCTTGTGGTAGGTCAGTTGGAGCCAGCTGGAACCAGCCATATCCAGCACAGGACAGCCCTGGCAGCTCCTCACACAGGCCACCTGTGTAGTACCCTCGTTGTCAGTGCCTGCGCACCTGCACTCAGTGCATAAACATGATGAAAATGCATACACTTAGGGGCAATCTTAGAGTCCAAACCAAAATTCTCATGGAAGTAATAGAACCCAGAAAACAGACTAGTTTTTAAAAGGGATCCTGAACTGCGCTCCGTGTTCGGTGAAAGAGGTTGCACAACTCAACATGCTCTGCAATAGTAGAGGGCTTTCTGAGGTTGCTGCACTCCTTCCTTTCTTCCTGTTCCTGTGCTGGCAGCAGGGCTGCATGGCAGGTTTCTTGGCTCTTGGCCCAAGGTCTTTCCCATGCTGTGGTATAGTGACCAGGATTTAAAACTGTATAAAAGGGGGTAAAAACAGTAAATAAAAACATTATGTTCATTTTGCAGGAGATAACAGAAACTGCCGTTTCCAGGCAACTGCAGAAGCTTCTGGAAGTAACTTTGACGTCATTCCCAATTTTTGCTACCAAGGTTAGTTATCTCTTCTGCCTCTACATAGTCAAACAGTTCTCTTGACTTCAATATTCTCAGATATTTTTGTGCTGCTTTTATTTAAGGGTTTTCTTTTTACAGGTACCTCTTTGAATATGATTTTTTTTTTTACTGTGCAGTTGTCCAGAAAAGAGAACATTACTATTAAGCAGATAATTTCACAATGTATATTTCTTTAAAACATCCAACATCTTATTTAAAACATTCCAGCATCTTATTTTTTTAATTATGCAGTGTTTGTTGCTATGTAATTGTTTACTTCATTATCAAGATTCTGTAAATGGACTGTGTCTTGCTAAAAAGTGTTTCTTAGAATAATTATTGGTTAATTGTAACTTTCAAAAGAAGAAATAAACTTTTTTGTTTATTAAGCCATAAAATTATCTAAAATTCTGCTCACTTCCTACCTCGTCAGTTCATTAACTGTAGATGATGGGTAGCTGAGAGCCTTCAGAACAGCAAGATCTCTTCAGACAGGCCTTAGGTATGAACTGCCCACTGAATGGTAAACTTATTTGATACTCCTTCTTGAGAAATAGAGTTTCCTAACAAAACTGTCTTCTATTTTTACTCTATTAAAATTTCAACCCTATTAACATCTTTCTATTTCTTTATTACCCAGTTGTGGTTTAACCCTAGATGGCAACTAAGTACCATGCAGCTGCTTGCTCACTCCCTGCCACCCCTGCTGGGATGGGCGAGTTGAGATAAGCACAGTTTAGTAATTGAAATAAAGTAAAATGATAATAGCAGCAATAATAATAGGAAATAGAGGTGAAGAAAACAAAATCCCAAGTGATGCACAATGCAGTTGCTCACGCCCACTGACCAATGCCCAGCCTATATCCAAGCACTGATCAGCCACTCCCAGACAATTCCCTCCAGTTTATATACTAGGCATGACATGCTGTGGTATGGAATACCCCTTTGGCTGGTTTGGGTCAGGTGTCCTGTCTCTGCTCCCTCCCAGTTTCTTGTGCCCCTCTCATGCAGAGCACAATAGACTGAAAAGTCCTTGATCAGGGTAAGTCCTCCTGAGCAACAACTAAAACATTGGTGTGTTATCAGCATTGTTCTCAGACAGAAGCCAAAACACAGCACTGCAGCAGCTACTAGAGAGAAAATTATTTCCATCCCAGCCAAAAACAGGACAG
Source organism: Ara ararauna (assembly GCA_028858755.1). Lineage (NCBI taxonomy): Eukaryota > Metazoa > Chordata > Aves > Psittaciformes > Psittacidae > Ara > Ara ararauna. Next base: position 147,123,362 of record CM054376.1, read on the forward strand.
CAGTTAGTGGTATTTTGCTCCATATGGTATAAAATAAGCAGTGAATGAGAAAGGCATTTTAATATTAAATTTGAGATATCAAATTGACATAATTACAAAAAACATTATAAAGATGCTTCTGCTCATAATGTTCTTTTTGCAAAATCTATAGACCATTTCACTTCAGAAACAAGTAATGATTTAGAAAAGCTAAAGTTATCTTTAAAATTCTTACTTCCTAAACATTATAAGAGTTTTAATCCAGTTTTATCATTGGATCATTATAGTTGTCTACATCAGTGTTACATTAGAATAAAGTTAGGAAGTGAGTTTAACTGTTTTTCTGAGAAATGCTTTTGTACAGGAAGTTCCTCCAGCAAAGTAAAGCTGGCAGTCTAGCTTTACAGTACTTAATTTCCAGGACCATTGGTGAATAAGTAGGTCCCAGGAGGAAAAGGGTAATGTCTTTTTACTACATCCTCAGGAGCTATCAAATAAATACCTTAAGTGTTAGGACACACACACAGTACAAACCAGGCTTTAAATTTCTTGAAATAATGCTTCATATCATCCTTCCCTAAGTTCTTAAGAATGGTGAAATGCAAACAGGTATAGCAAAGCTCCACAAAATGAGCATCTTTCAGTTGCAGCTAAAAGTCTGGGACCAGATCCAAGAAGTACTAGTCACCATTGGAATCAATGGGGGCTCGCTACTTAAATAACTGTGTGCTTTTTTTCTGAAGTTCGTAATATTTCACCCCTGATATTTTACTCTGTGATGTTTCTCACATTCCCTTTATATAACAGAATAATTCTTGCCTTTATGATAAATTTATAATTAGTGAACTTAGAAACCTGCATTTTCATACAGAAAAAAAAAAAAAGCAGAATTTTTCCTTATCTCTCTGCAATTCCTTTCTTCTTACTTTTGTGTTCAAGAATTATAGGTCTTCCTTATTATCTTTACTATGTATCAAACATAATCATGGAATACATAACCTTTTTCAGGTTTTGACAATTATGAGTAGTGTCATCATTCCTGAGAGTTAGAATGCTGACAAATCAACAGAGCTCTGCTTTGAACCTCCTTAATGCCTGCCACTGAAATCCACGTGTAAACGCGCAAGTACTTTTGTTGCTTCGAGGTAAGACCAGATCTAATTAACTCCACACTGAAGTATAAGAAATATTCTCTCAGGTGAAGGGAAGTATAAATCAGGGAGGAAAAGACTAGATATAAAAATCTTCCAGAACATCTTACGTTGGGGAAGAAAATATACAGGTAATGGATTCAATTTTCATGACTGCTCACTGAGCTTCCCATTATCTAAATCAGAAAAAATGGTTTGGATAGCATGCAGCACATCATGGAACAACACAGGAACAGATTTTTTTTTGATCTTATGGAGAGATAAGGCATAAAATATGGACTTCTAAAAAGTTTAAGTTATTTTTTTGATTTGTGAAGAAATTGTATAAAATAGGGATCATTTAATGGACATTCATTTAAATAGATTTAAGGCAAAATATTTACACACTAAAATGAGCTCTCTTTCTATCACCTTATCCTGTACCTTGCCCTGTTACACTGGTGCTTATAACCACAGGAAAATTAAAATAAAATAGATTCACATGGGCTATCAAAATTATAATTTAGTGATGGCTACTGCCATGGGACTGATTACTCACTTTCATTTCTTCCTTAGAGATTGTGTAGAGGAACAATACTGTTTCTTTGTTGCAATGTGACTATGTCATAAAAGTGCCTATAAAATCCACAATGAAATAACAGTTACTACCAAACATAAATTGATGTACAGTGGAGAACTTGATTTGTGTATTGTGCTCATGCACTGCAGCTGCCAGTAATTTGGCTGTATTTTTTTCAGGACATTTTTAACATTATATAGAAAATATTTTCTTTGTAATACATATGTATTGTTTGTTTGTTTGAAGATAAATCACATTTCATTGTATGGTTCATTCTCATTTTATTTTCTTGGCAAAATGAAGTTTGAGAACTGCTGAGTATTCTTTCACATAAGGTTGATATATTGCAGCTAAACACTTCATCACACAACGCTACTACATGTTTAACACAGCAATCTTTGTAGTCATCTGAGAAGAAAATTTGCGTTCAAAGAAAGTTTAAACGAACTAAAAAACACTGCTTTTAGCTGATAACTGACAGTCTACAATAATCAGCTTTCAAAGGCTATATCTCTAGGGATAGCAGGATGGATTAGTCTAAAACCTGCTGACATAGGTAAGTGAAGTTATTCAGTTCATCAAATGTGAATGTCCACTGAAATCCATGAGCCAGACAAGCATGAATTTATGGATGATGTTAGAAAAAAAAAAAAAAAAAAAAAAAAAAAGTACAACTACTTTTAAAATTGACCAAAATACTACTTCTACTCACCTAAGTAAAGACATTTCAATAGCAGAAACATTTCTTCATACATTTCTTTTCTCTTCTAAACATTCCTATTATATTTTTCTTTCTAAATTTTTTAATTACAGATAATCTCATTTTACTACAAAAATGATGACTAAAAGCTGAAAAGTGGAACATTTTTGAGAAAAGTGTTTTGGGACGTTCATTGTGTTTTTAGTGTGCATCTGAAAGTGGATGGTTGATACCTAAAATGAATTGAAACTTTGAACTATAGAATTAAGGAAGACAATTCTAAGGATTCTTTAATGTAGAACTATATGATAAATTCCATTAACTACAAAATATACTACAAGTACTTTAGAATAAAATGATTAGTAAACTATCTGGGATAAAAAATTGCTGACAATTTTGGTCTTGTAGAAAACAACTATATAATATTTCTTTGATATTATAATATCAGCAACAATCAGTGACCATTGCATATAAGCAGAGATAGTTTTGATTTTTCTAAAGCAAGTGAAGAATACTTGAGTAAAGATCTTGCAGATCATTTCTACTGTGCCTTGAGAGATCACCTTCAGAGTTATTTTTAATAGCTTTTATGTCATAATGAAATAAGTTAATCTCTTTTTGCCATGATTCCTTTCCATTCCTCCCTTTTTTGCAGAAGGGGCAGCACCTGAAGACACTTAGAAGCTTTAATTGGCCATGATGACGGCCATATATTAAGCTATACAAATCCTTTCCAGTTTTTAGCATTTGGTTCCTTAGCATATACCCAAAAAAGCAGTGTAGCACCAGCTTTGGAGTTGCCTGCAGAGTTGTCTTACCATATCTCTGTGATGTAGCTGCGTGCACTGTTTTCTTGTTTCCCTGAAAATGAGCTTATTTTCTTTTACTTGATACTCACTAAAATGTAAAGGGAAAGGTCTACAGTGTCACTAATTTTATGGTGTTTCTAGTGTTTTCTTAATGGCTCAAATAAAATGAGAATATTTTGTTTATTTGGTGTAAACTCATGAATGAAGACAGGAGAGGTAAGTGAGGAGATTGGCTACATTATTTAATTTCAAAATTTTCATTGTATATGAAGAGTTTTCTTTTCCCCATGTTTTTAGAGAAATCTAGTTTCTTCTTAGTCTGCAGTATTGAAAATTTAGATTTTGGACATAATTTTCATTTACAATGAACGTTGAAGTAATAGTCCGTACTACCAGTCACTAAAGTAAATTAATGGAAACTGAGGATGTAGTTAGGGAAAAGGATCTGTGGAGAATGAGCAAAGATATATTTAACATATGAACAAACTGTACTAAAGCAAGCATCAGAGAAAGACCCTTCTATATATGCATTTGCTTTTGTCAGTGTTTGTTTTCACATTTCATCTACTGAAGTCAATATACTGTATTTTTATCAAGATCATATGGGAAGATCTAGTAACAATCACATCAGAAAGATTATCTATTCTTCTTCAGATGGTATCAGCACGTACTACAGAATTTTCCTTTAAGCACACATTTTTGCTCATACTAAACCTTCCTGAATCACTCTTTAAAAAAAAAAAAAAAAAAAAGTTGCTAGATCTACACTAATCAATCTTCGTTTTACAGACAATCAAGGAGAAAGAAATGAGAGCAAGTTCCTATTATGCAGTCCTTCAAGAACGATTAAAACGAGGAAAAAAAATCATTAAAACCAAAAATTGATCTTGAATCTCCCCTAAAGTTCAGAAAATTATGGGAGATATTTTATTCCAGCCATAACACTAAATAATTACAAAGAATATGAGTTCAGGAGTAATATTTATTCCTTTGCTTACATCTTCACTCTTCCTTGTCCCAAGTAAAAGGTAAAAGGCCATTATATAAAGAGATATATGATTTATCTAGCATTTTGGGAAGACCAGTAATTAAAAAATGTGAGGAATTTTGTCAGTAAAGATTTAAACTTTTTTTTTTTTTTTTTTTTTAGGTAATGCATGCTTATCAAGAAAGCATGCGCCTACAAGCTGCAGTTGTTGCATACTTTGTTTTCAAGGCCAGCACATGTAGCAAACACATTATGAGTAGGCAAATACAGTGTGGCCATAGGTTTGCAACAAATCAAACCCTAGTCTGTCCTTCTTCCCTTCACCAGTCAGTGACACAGAGGTACATGATAAAAACAAGAAAAAAACAAGATTCAGCTCAGTTGTCTGACCAGAAATAAGAGTCAATCAGAACAAAAATCTTTAGGCTGCACATCACATATTCTTCTGTCTGTATTTTTCTTCTTTACAGGCTCTTTCTTTAAAGAGAGATATCAAACAAAAGATGTCTTCAGTATGAAAAATGTAGAACACTTACTGGGCTGTTAATAAGATATTCAAGGCTAATGTATTGATTACTGAGCAAATTGCAGTGTGAAGAAAGTCTGTCTTCAGCTAATGGAGAGCAATCAGATAGGAAAATGGTAGTTACTGTTATTAAGACTTTCCTCAATGGAATTGTTTTGAGCTGAGTTTTTGACACACTTGCAGACAATATAATGACTTTAATTTATATGGCAACTACTGGATACTCAGTATAGATATGCTTTTTGGTGTATCACCCACCTTCAACAATCAAATTTTGAAAATTTAAACTGTCTTAGATAAGTATAATATCATGACTGCAGTATCTCAAATGTTTCTGGTTTAGACATGGTGACTTCAATTTTTCTTTTACAAAGCTTTTACAAAGAAAGACTGTTAAATGTTCCAGCCTGGAATTGCCGCATATTTATAGAACTGTTTAATTGGTGCATGTATGAAGAATTTGTATGGAGATGCTGTATATTTTTCCCTCCTTACTCAATCAGTATTTACCTAAGGTACTGCCTTTGGTGAGCGACAGTGTACAGCTTTGTTTACAAAGAACCCTCAAGTGTTCCTCATTACTGATACAGTGGAGAAGGAATTTGCACACTGAACAGCAAATTGTTTTAAAATGCCAATTTTTTTTTATTTTATTTTTTGCCTAAGATTACTCCTTGAATTAGCTGAGATTTCTAAAAAATGTAAAAATTTTATTCCCAGTTAAGGATAAGGTTAATGGTAAAACATAAAAACATATTGAAAAAAAAGAAATGGGAAAAACATCCCAAGACAGCTGTCAGTGTAAACTTTTCATTTTAATTAGTGAGTCCAGTGGATTCACTAGGTTGTGTTTCACTCAGAGTCTTGTGTGATTGCTACTACAATTTATATTTAAAAGTGAAAGGTGATTTTGAAGTGAAAAATGAAATTTTAAATAACAAAACTAATTTCAAGCTGTGCATTCTGTAAAAGAAATGGATTGAAATGTTTTTTTTTTCTTTTGAAGAAAGTTGCAGCTCTGACAAAATTCTTCAAAATAGTTTTGATTTCCTTAAGCAACCTTGTTAAGTCACATCTCAGAGTACTAGAGTACTAGAAAAATGGTATTATGTAATTATCTGAGAATAAGTCATGGTCTAGAAACTACATTTCCAAAAAGGGAAGGATTGTCAGCATAATTACTTCATTAAAAAAGAGTACCATTATAAATTCAACCTGAGTTGTGCTGAGCAATAATTACTTCATTAACAAACAGTACCATTAAAAATTCAACCTGAGTTGTGCTGAGCATACATTTGTAAGTCTAGGTTGTGATAAAGAAAAAGGTTTAACTGTCAGTGGAGAGTTTTCTCCACTTCAGAGAGGATGTCTACAACACATGTGCACATGAAAAAAACCCAACCAAACAGCAAACCCTGAAAACCTTTTGTCGTGGTTTAAGACTAACTCACGCAGACTCTCTCTCTCACTCACTTCCCCCTCTTTCTTCCCCCTGCGCCCGGAGGGATGGGAAGGAGAATCAAAAAGAATGCAACTCCCACAGGTTGAGATAAGAACAGTTCAGTAACTAAAGTATAACACAAATCACTACTGCTACCACCAATAATAATAATGACAAGGCAAATACAAGGAAAGGACACAATTTCTCACCACCTAAAACCAAGCCCGACCACTCAGTGCACCCCCACCTTTCCGGGTCTCTGCTCTCTGCTTTCCAATCCTGGGCATGACGTGCTGTGGTATGGAATAACCTCTTTGGTCAGTTTGGGTCAGGTGTCCTGTCTCTGCTTCCTCCCGGCTCCCCTCCTCCCTGGCAGAGCATGAAACTCAGAAAGTCCTTGGCCAGACCAAAACATCACTAAGCAGTAACCGAAACACTGGTGTTATCAGCGCTGTTCCCAGGCCGAAAATCAAAAGCACAGCGCTGCACCAGCTACCAAGAAGGAGAAAAATAACTGCTGCTGCTGAACCCATGACGTTATCCACCCCTTATTCCATACCATTCACGTCATGCTCAGATCCCACATTTTCAATATACCATCACATGTATATGTATACATCCACACACACACAGAAAGGGAGAGAGATCATCCTTTAGTGCGTGGACCAATCCCTATAAAGCTGCTGAGTCCATTCAGTCCATGGTATCAGGCTCCATCTCTTGTAACAGCCTTTCAGAGCAGGAGAGGCTGTGTGCAGTGTTCACACTCATGAATAACCTGTCCAATAGTGTCTGTTGCTAAGTCCACCCCTTGATCATAAGTCCATCTGTATGTCGTATCTCTGCCCTGTTGGCCTGAAGTGTCATGGGCCCATCAGGCTTAAAATAATTCATCCACCCCTCCAGCAGTTTCTGAAGCTTGTCGGTGAGGGCTCCATACAGCTGCCTTCCATCTGTGATGCTTCCAAAGCACTGGAGGGGCCCAGTGGACTAGATACTCGCCCGTACTGTCCCACACACACTGCCACTCATGGCTGTCCAGGCTTGGGGAAAGTCTCTTAGTCATCCTAGGTTGCAGACTAACCCCACACAAGGCCCACACCCCACTCTGCTTAACTTTTGGGACCAGACAAAATGGTTGTGGGTAAAACACACTGTGTATGCATGTCAACATGCTGATCCCCATCGCAATCAGCAGGGAGGTCTCAAGGGTACCCAAAGGCCACTCAAACCCTTCAGAACTCTCAAATGAGGCTGCTGTACTTGTCACTGGGGCTGGTGTAGCTGCTGTGCTTGCCGGCTCTCTCACCACCAGCTGCTCTTTGTCTGAGTCCAGATCTTCCTCCTCTGCCTTGCTGGGAAGTGCTGAGCGGTCTCCTGAATCCTCCTAGGGCTCGGGCTCACGGGGCTCTGCAGGCGGCTGCTGGGGAATGCTCTCGGCCGCCACGGGGCTGGGCTCAGCTACAGGGCTCGGCTTTTCCACAGTCGTCTCCTCCCGCTGCTCGGCAGCTGCCAGGCTGGGCTCAGCCGGGGGGCTCACACCTTCTGCTACCTCCTTCCTCCTCTCGGCAGCCACAGGGCTCACGTTCTGGTCCCCGGGTCCTCTCCCCTGGGCCATTTCGGCGGCCGGCGGCTCCCGGGGCGGCCCCCCCTCGGCTCCCCCCAGCCTCACAAAGACGGCGGCAAGGACGAGGGCCAGGGCGGTGAAGAGCAGCCAAACTGCCAGATCCAAGTCCGTGTCCAAGTTCAAATCCGCCCCCCCCTGCTTCTGGAGCCCACCCGTATTACAAGCCATTCCAATAAAGTACAATGAAACAAGAACCTTAACCCAAAACCCATATCTGAAAAATGCTAAGATAACAAATACCGGCTGTAAGTAAGGTACAACAGGCTGAAACCATGAACTCACGAGAATCAAAAGCAACAACTTTGAGAGCCAATAAATCAGCATTGTGACAAGTGGCTATTAATCCTGTCGTTATCTCAACCCTTCGTGCCCCACGTTGGGCACCAAAAAGAACTGTCATGGTTTAAGACTAACTCACGCAGACTCTCTCTCTCACTCACTTCCCCCTCTTTCTTCCCCCTGCGCCCGGAGGGATGGGAAGGAGAATCAAAAAGAATGCAACTCCCACAGGTTGAGATAAGAACAGTTCAGTAACTGAAGTATAACACAAATCACTACTGCTACCACCAATAATAATAATGACAAGGCAAATACAAGGAAAGAATACAATTCTCACCACCTAATACCAAGCCCGACCACGCAGTGCACCCCCACCCTTCCGGGTCTCTGCTCTCTGCTTTCCAATCCTGGGCATGACGTGCTGTGGTATGGAATAACCTCTTTGGTCAGTCTGGGTCAGGTGTCCTGTCTCTGCTTCCTCCCGGCTCCCCTCCTCCCTGGCAGAGCATGAAACTCAGAAAGTCCTTGGCCAGACCAAAACATCACTAAGCAGTAACCGAAACACTGGTGTTATCAGCGCTGTTCCCAGGCCCAAAATCAAAAGCACAGCCCTGCACCCGCTACCAAGAAGGAGAAAAATAACTGCTGCTGCTGAACCCATGACACCTTTGTTGCAGACTATGAATGTATTCATCTCAGCTGATGAAGACCATTCCAATTAGAAAACACTGATGTTCAATCACAGATATGTTGATAATCGTGTTAACTGCCATCAAGTCTGGAGTCTGTTTTCACTAACCCATGGCATTAGTTAACCATGTTTCAAAGAAAGACATGGGAAGCTGTACAACTTTAATCTTCATTATATTATATATGTGTATATATATATGTAGGCATTCAGAAAAAAAAGCATATAGAATAACCTTTGTATTATTCTATAGTAAAGTTAAATCACTCCAAAAATATAAAATCTGGATCGATTTATCAGACTTTACAAAAAAAAAAAAAAAACCAAGAAAATCTAGTGCTGTTCAAAATACAGTGCTGCACTGTGTCAGCATTTACTCTTTGATGCTCTGAGTTCCCAGAGACATATTTTACTGTGTGAAAAGAATTGGTCAACAATTTGTTTGAGTGGAGAACTGAAAATTCATAATCCACAGTTCACGCTGCATTTCATGCTGATGCAGTTAGAAGGGCAGTTATTTTAGCTTTGTCTACTGCAACACATGCAGTCCCAGAGTGATGATATTATTTACCTTGTTTATGAGAAAATGTCATGGTTTAAGCTTCTCATGCACTTCACTCACTCACTCCCCTCTCTTTCTTCCCCACCAGCTACCAAGAAGGAGAAAAATGACTGCTACTGCTGAACCCATGACAGAAAAAGACGTTAAAAACCCTTTAAATAAAACTGTTGGGCATCTGTTGCTCTGATCTTTACAAAATGCACTGCAAAATTTGTGGTGAAAACATCTAAACAATGCTGTAAATATGAAATATATAAATAACAAATATAAAATATATGTCAGTGTATCACTGAGCTTCCATGGGAAAAGCATGCCTTCCAGTGGGTACCATTGAAGCAACCATGCCTGGTTTAAAGGCAGATAACATAACACTTGGCAAAAAAAAAAAAAAAAAAAAAAATAGAAGAAAAAATTCATCAAGCTGATGAATTTGTGCAGATCTCCCTGGCATCCACAAAATCAAATGTGACACAAGGGCAGACACTGAACTATGTACCTTTTGTTCTTCTCTCCAGCTTCTCAAAAATCTGCACAGAAAGCAAGTTGAGAGGAAAAAGCCAAGCCAAACCAAACAAAAAAAAAAGAAACCAAACTAAACCAACCAACCAATCAAATAAAAACAAAAACAAAAAAAACCCCAAAACGTCAAAACCCACACCCCGATCCAAACACAATCAAAAAACACCTGAAACTTAATTCAACACCCCAAATAACCTTTTAATAAAAACTGTCATGAGAGTCCAGGTTTGCATCCTCATAAGCATACATAGACCAATAGCCAAGTCTTTTTATAAATTCCAGAAAAAGATTTTTTTGACAATATTTTCTTTCTTTTTTAAAGCATTTACTTGAGTTTATTCTTTTCAAGGTAATTCAGAACCTGCTTTGGTGCTTTGAGTGTGCATAGCTAATTTTCTTACAGGGCCATTTTCCTACATGTGATCATGTTTAAATCTAACTAAACTTCTATTAAATTTGATATGCCACAAATCATGAAAACAGATCCTCATTAGTATTTAGCAGTCTTCATTTGAAATTCACACCTTTGCACCTTCATTGCATGGCTGAAGTGCCACATTTTTGATAAGAGTGTGGAAAACCCTTTCAGAATCAAAGCAGGTTATAGAATGGCAATAGAATGAAAGGGTCGGAAAAAAAACCCGACAAACAATTACAACATGACAAATCAAATAAGTTTACTGTCTATGCTCTGCAAAGATTGTTTTGTCTACATTACAGATTCCATTTTTTCCACTGCATAACAATTGTTTTCCTTTGCATTACAGATCAATTTCCTTGATTTCAGTAATCCACTTGTTGTTTAAAATTTACTGGTTAGTTCTAACTTCAGTCATAAATGGACATCACATTCCACATGCAAGTATAAAACTAAGCTTCTAGGTCTTTGAAAAAATAATAGTTAACGATTCCCTCTTTTGACAGCAGTTTTGGAAATTAAATCTCTTTGCAAAAATATTGCATTATATTTTGTTCAAACTGGTATACTATATATAAACAGATGGAGGGGAGAAGAAAGAGAAAGGGGGTTAGTGAAAGAATTCACAGACCAATATTCTGGAAAACTTAAGTATCACAGCTTTGGAATAAATGGAATACAGAATGGAGTAAGTGCTTTTTGTTTATTTATAGATTAAAAATGGTAGTAAAATATCAATATATGCAGCAGATAAATAATGGTTTGATTTACTGCAAGATAAAATTTTAAGTGGATTAGAGAGGTAGAAAAAAAGTTATTAAAATGTAAAAATCTCTTAAAATGAGTATTTCATAGATCTACAGTAGCAAGCTAATTATAACTGAAAGCTATTACAGTACATTGTATTTGTCTTCACAATAAATATAGCAGCTGAAAATTATGACCATAGTGTACTGATGTTACAGGAACTTTCCTGTTTAATAAATTTGGTATAAAGTCGGGCTTCTAAAATCATGGGAGTAAAGCCTCCTCTAAGATGGTAAGATGAAAGCTCCACTAAACCAGCTTTTGCATTTGCTGTAATCTGTATAGAAAAGTGCTGACTTTTTGTTCTTGTTAAGGATTGATCCAGAACTGTGTTTCAGCTAGAAAAATGGTATTGTCATTTCCAGTCATACACCACACAAGCAAATCCAATTGTTTACAATTACCTATCCAAACCATTACAATAGGGAATACAATTTGCTGTCACTTACCAAAAGCCTTAGGCCAGTCTGTTGCTTCTGACAAGAAATTTAGGATGGGAAATTTTGATAAGAAAATAGCTAGGAATGAATATGAGTGAATTAGTATGTATTGTAATATCAAAGGAGAAATAATGTACAGTATCTTGCCACTCAAAAGCAGAATCTACCTCCCAACAGCAGAGATTCACTAAGGTGCTGGACATATAAATAAGATGCAAGATTTGTTCTTCTCAGCTCGGCTATCAGAAGTGATGAAAGTGTGTTATGGAAGATGCCCTGCAAATGAGATACACAAAAGGCAATACAGAGGGAATGAAAAGAAACAATCTTTATGAGGGTGAAAGAAGGAAAAGGAGGTATGGTGTCTGAATCATTTGCAGAATAGTTTATAATAATATGCATAAATCCAGTGAACAACTGAAGAAAAATTACTTTATCTTGGCTCCTGTCATCACAGTATATTCTCTTTAGAGAGTGCCAGATTGATTTTAAGCAAAAATTCTGATTTTCTGAGGCAGTTTGTGAGAATCAACCCAGATGGTTTTTTGGGTCAGATGGTTTTGAAGACCTAGAATGGATCATCTGTGTCGGCAGAGTAGAGGTCTGATGTTAATTTAACCTATTTCAGATGAGATTTGTCTGCTTTATATTATTATTATTATTATTTTTATTATTATTATTTTCATTATTTGCTATCTATTATGTATCGATAATTATTATCTGCTTGCTGTCTTGCTTGATTTAATTGTTTGCTATTGCAAATTACAGATGAAAAAAAAAAAAAACCAACACCAGGCCATAATTCAACCTTGATTTTTATCTAGAAGTTTTTAAGACATTTGCACTCAAAGAGTTTTCAACAGATTGATGTCCAAGTGGAGATCAGTGAATAGTGATGTTCCTCAGGGGTCAGTACTAGGACCGGCATTGTTTAGCACTTTTATAGGCGACATGGACATTGAGATTGAGTGCATTCCCAGAAAATTTGCTGATGACACAAAAATCTCTGGTATGGTCAACTCACTAGAGGGAAAAAATGCAGTCCAGAGGAAGCTTTGCAAGGCTCAAGAGGAAGGCGTCTGCGAAACTTCTGAAGTTCAGCAAGTCCAAGTGCAAGGTCCTGCACTTGCACCACGGCAATCCCAAGTACAGGCTGGGCAGAGAATGGATTGAGAGCAGCCCTGATGTGAAGAACTTGGAGATATTGGTTGACAAGAAGCTCAACATGAACCAGCAGTGTGTGCTTGCAGCACAGAAAGTCCACCATGACCTGGATTGCATCAAAACAAGTGTGGCCAACAGTTTGAGGGAAGTGATTCTCCCTCTCTGCTCTCCTGATGTCATAGGTTCAGCAGCAGCAGTCATTTTTCTCCTTCTTGGTAGCTGGTGCAGCGCTGTGTTTTTGATTTTGGGCGTGGGAACAGCGCTGATAACACTAGTGGTTCGGTTACTGCTTGGTAATGTTTTGGTCTGACCAAGGACTTTTCTGAGCCTCATGCTCTGCCAGGGAGGAGAGGAAACCAGGAGGAAGCAGAGACAGGACACCTGACCCAAATTGACCAAAGACGTATTCCATGCCACAGCACGTCTTGCCCAGGATGTAAAGCAGAGAGCAGAGATCCAGAAGGGTGGGGGGGGGGGGTGTGCACTGCTTGGTCGGGCTGGGTATAGGTGGTGAGCAATTGTATTGTTTCCTTGTATTTGCCTTGTCATTATTATTATTGGTGGTAGCGGTAGTGGTTTGTGTTATACCTTAGCTACTAAACTGTTCTTATCTCAACTTGTGGGAGGTGCTTTCTTTCAATTCTCCTTCCCATCCCTCCGGGAGCAGGAGAAAGTAAGAGGGGTGAGTGAGTGAGTGAAAGTGCGTGGCTGTGAGGCTTAAACCACGACAGTTCCTTTTGGCGCCCAACGTGGGGCACGAAGGGTTGAGATAATGACAGGATTAATAGCCACTTGTCACAATGCTGATTTATTGGCTCCCAAACTTGTTGCTCTTGATTTTCTTGAGTTCATGGTTTCAGCCTGTTGTGCCTTACTTACAGCCGGTATTTGTTATCTTAGCATTTTTTGGATATGGGTTTTGGGTTAAGGTTCGTGTTTCATTGTACTTTATTGGAACGGCTTTTAATACAGTCGGGCTCTGAAGCAAGGGGGGGCAGACGTCCTGGCCCTCGTCCTCGCCTCTGTCTTCGTGAGGCTGTGGGGAGCAGAGGAGGGGCTGCCCCGGGAGCCGCCGCCACCTGAAACGGCCCAGGAGTGCAGCCCTGGGGATCAAGAGGCCATGAAGGAGGTGACAGAAGGGGTGAGCCCCCCCCTGCTGAGCCCAGCCTGGCAGCTGCCGAGCAGCAGGAGGAGGCGATGGAGGAGCCGAGCCCTGTAGCCGAGCCCAGCCCCGCGGTGGCTAAGAGCAATCCCCAGCAGCCACCCGCAGAGTCCCGTCAGCCCAAGCCCTAGGAAGATTCAGGAGACCACGCAGCACTTCCCAGCAAGGCAGAGGAGGAAGATCTGGACTCAGACAAAGAGCAGCTGGTGGTGAGAGAGCCGGCAAGCACAGCAGCTACACCAGCCCCAGTGACAAGTACAGCAGCCTCATTTGAGAGCTCTGAAGGGTTTGAATGGCCTTTGGGTACCCTTGAGATATGCCTGCTGATTGTGATGGGGATCAGCATGTTGGCATGCATACAGAGTGTGTTTTACCCAAAACCATTTTGTCTGGTCCCAAAAGTTAAGCAGAGTGGGGTGTGGGCCTTGTCTGGGGTTAGACTACAATGTAGGATGACCAGGAGATTTTCCCCAAAGCTGGACAGTCATGAGTAGCAGGGTGTGTGGGACAGTATGGGCAAGTATCTAGTCCACTGGGCCCCTCCAGTGCTTTGGAAGCATCGCAGATAGAAGGCAGCTGTATGGAGTCCCCAGTGACAAGCTGCAGAAACTGCTGGAGGGGAGGGTGAATTATTTTCAGCCTGGTGGCCCCATGATACCTCAAACCATCAGGGCAGAGGTGCAACATACAGATGGACTTATGATCAAGGGGTGGACTTAGCAATGGACACAGGTTGTTGATGAGTGTGAACACTGCACACAGCCTCTCCTGCTCTGAAAGACTGTTACAAAAGATGGAGCCTGATATCATGGACTGAATGGACTCAGCAGCTTTATTGGGATTGATCCATGCACTAAGGGATGATCTCTCCCTCTGTGCGTGTGTGTGTAAGTATATATACATGTGATGATATACTGAAAATGTGAGATCTGAGCATGACGTGAATGGTATGGAATAAGCGGTGGATACTGTCATGGGTTCAGCAGCAGCAGTCATTTTTAGTCCTTCGTTGTGGCTGGTGCAGTGCTGTGTTTTTGAGTTTCGGCCTGGGAACAGCACTGATAACACCAGTGGCTCGGTTACTGTTTGGTAATGTTTTGATCTGACCAAGGACTTTTCTGAGTCTCATGCTCTGCCAGGGAGGAGAGGAAGCTGGGAGGAAGCAGAGACAGGACACCTGACCCAAATTGACCAAAGACATATTCCATGCCACAGCACGTCATGCCCAGGATTGGAAAGCAGAGAGCAGAGACCCAGAAGGGTGGGGGTGCACTGCTTGGTTGGACTGGGTATAGGTGGTGAGTGATTGTATTCTTTCCTTGTATTTGCCATGTCATTATTATTATTGGTGGTTGCAGTAGTGGTTTTGTGTTACACTTAAGTTTCTAAACTGTTCTTATCTCAACCTGTGGGAGTTGCATTCCTTCGATTCTTCTCCCCATCCACGCGGGAGCTGGGGGAAGAAAGAGGGGGGAGTGAGTGAGCGAAACTGCGTGGCTGCGAGGCTCAAACCATGACACCTGAGAACCCACCTGCAGTTCTGTATTCAGCTCTGGGGACCCCAACACAAGAGGCACTTGGGCTTGGTCAATCTAGTCTAGAGGAGGCCCACAGAGATGATTAGGGGGCTGGAGCACCCCTCCTGTGAAGACAAGCAGCAGACCTCCTTGGATGGATAAGGAGCTTCTGAAGAAAATTCGAAGGAAAAAAGAGGCTTATAAAAGGTGGAAGCAAGGACAGGTGGCCTGGGAAGAATACAGGGATGTTGTCTGGGAAGCTAGGGACCAGGTTAGGAAAGCTAAGGCCCACTTAGAATTAAACTTGGTTAGGGATGTTAAGAATAACAGGAAGGGATTCTATAGATACATTGCAAATAAAAGACAGATTAGGGACAATGTGGGCCCCCTCCGGAAGCTACTGGGAGAACTGGCTACCCTGGATTTGGAGAAGGCTGGGGTTCTTAATGACTTCTTTACCTCAGTCTTCACTGGCAAATTCTCTGACCGCACCACCCAAGTCTTGGAAGGCAGATGCAAGGACTGTGAGAATGAAGACCCTGGGCCCGCTGTAGGAGAGGATCTGGTTCGAGACCATCTTAAGAACCTGAATGTACACAAGTCCATGGGACCTGATGAAATCCATCAGTGGGTCCTGAAGGAGCTGGCAAATGAAGTTGCTGAGACACTGTCCCTCATATTTGAAAAATCATGGCAGTCAGGTGAAATTCCCGATGACTGGAAAAAGGGAAATATAACCCCCATTTTCAAGAAGAGAAAAATGAATGAGCCAGGGAACAACAGAGCAGTCAGTCTCACCTCTGTGCCTGGCAAAATCTTGGAGTGGATTCTCCTGGAAGGCATGTTGAGGCACATGGGTGCTTGGTGACAGCCAGCATGGCTTCACTAAGGGGAAATCCTGTTTGACCGATCTGGTGGCCTTCTATGATGGGGCTACAAAACTGGTGGACAGGGGTAGAGCAGTTGATGTTATCTACCTGGTCTTGTGAGAAGCTTTTGACACTGTCTCACATGACATCCTTGTCTCTAAGTTGGGGAGACATCAAATTGATATGTGGACCACTTGGTGGATAAAGAACAGGCTTGATGGCTGCACGCAAAGTGTTGTTGTCAATGACTCAATGTCCAGCTGGAGACCAGTAATGAGTGGTGTCCCTCAGGGATCAGGTTGGATGGAGCCTTGAGTGGCATTGTTTAGTGTGAGTTGTCCCTGCCCCTGTCAGGGAGGTTGGAACTAGATGATCTTAAGGTCCTTTCCTACCCTAGCTATTCTATGATTCTATGATTCTACTCATTGTTAGCACTTGACTATAAGAATCTTAAAATTATTTTACAGTTATTGGAAAGTTGATATACCTAAAGCTATTTGCTTTTAAACTTATCATGTGAATGTGCTATGATGGATGTTCGGAAGATTAATGGATTTTTGAGGTACCATTTGTATTTGTAAAATTGTTAAGCTCTTAATTTGACCTAACGGAAGAATTCATCTGACTATGAATCATGGTAAAAAAACCAGTTGAATCTGCTGGAGTGTTTTCTTCTCCTTATTTTAGCCCTTATTTTAATTCTCATATTGCCCAATTTCTCAAGTCAGGCTGTGATGGCAATGAGTGTCCACAATACAGTTTTTCATCAGCAAAGGATGCTGTTAACCTAATTAAGGCGCCTTCATTATGTATGTTCTTTTTCAGTTTGACCCTCGCAGTACCCTGAGGCAGTTCTTAGGCCTCACATGGACCAACCTCACTTAATATTGGATCACTTGTGGATCTGAAAATGCCGGCCTACATCTCACTCTGGTATTGGAAGCAAATTTCTATTTTCATTTTTTTTTTTTTGCTGTGTTTGATTGAAAAGAGAAGTAGAAGACAGAAATCTCAGGCAGTCCCTAAGTCAGAATAAGTTTTCATAGCTCCCTCAAGTCCCTGTTGTTTGTTCTGCTTTACATTGTTGTTTATGGTCATAAAAAATTCCCCTCTCAAATCAATCCCAGTTTTCATAGGGAAAGGTCCGCATGCTTATTGTGGACACACCAAAATTTCTGGCACTTATTTTCCACTTAATGATGCATTTACAGTACTGACACAGAATTTTCACTTACTACAATGCTGTATTTTGTGATTATTTTTCATCAGTTGCTGAGAGTCATTGACCTCAAGGAATACCGTATTAAAACCAGATCTGATTTTATTGTAGTGTCTTCAAATGGCAGCCAGGGTAATAACCTGCGGCTCCACTTTAAAATTGTGATTTTATTATCTCATATTATGAGTTAGATTTAACACATACTTCCAGGTTTAATTCCATCTATGGTACATCCATACATTGAAAAAACCCAATACTTTCTTATAAATAAAGATATCAATCCATTCCACTGAGGACTGTTGTCAACACAGTATCTGAACCCCAAGGTATTTTTTTCTTTTGGGCATCGTACTTTATAAATTAAAGGACTACAAAAATGTCTTGAATTTCATGGGTTAAATACCAAAATGTGCATGAGTATCAACATGCATTCTTCCTTTTTCTCTTAATTGCCTTATTTTTATGGCCACAGATGCTACTTGCTATGGATTTAGTAATCATACATATGTGAAATGCAAAAGTAGAAATAAAGAATTATGATCTCTTTAAAAAATCCTTTAAATTCACAAGAAGATACTTTAATCTTAGAGCTGCATTTATGGTACTTTTCTGAAAATAATGATAAAATTTAGTAACTGGTTTGTAGTTGTTCTTACAATGGTGTCATGGGTTCAGCAGCAGCAGTCATTTTTCTCCTCCTTGGTAGCTGGTGTAGCGCTGTGTTTTTTGACTTTGGGCCTGGGAACAGCGCTGATAACACCAGTGTTTCGGTTACTGCTTAGTGATGTTTTGGTCTGGCCAAGGACTTTCTGAGTTTCATGCTCTGCCAGGGAGGAGGGGAGCCGGGAGGAAGCAGAGACAGGACACCTGACCCAAACTGACCAAAGAGGTTATTCCATACCACAGCACGTCATGCCCAAGATGGAGGACGGAGAGGAGAGACCCAGAAGGGTGGGGGGTGCACTGCGTGGTCGGGCTTGGTATTAGGTGGTGAGAATTGTATTCTTTCCTTGTATTTGCCTTGTCATTATTATTATTGGTGGTAGCAGTAGTGATTTGTGTTATACTTTAGTTACTAAACTGTTCTTATCTCAACCTGTGGGAGTTGCATTCTTTTTGATTCTCCTTCCCATCCCTCCGGGAGCGGAGGGAAGAAAAAAAAGGAAAGTGAGGGAGAGAGAGAGAGTCTGCGTGAGTTAGTCTTAAACCACGACAGTTCTTTTTGGCGCCCAACGTGGGGCTCTAAGGGTTGAGATAACGACAGGATTAATAGCCACTCGTCACAATGCTGATTTATTGGCTCTCAAAGTTGTTGCTTTTGATTCTCTTGAGTTCATGGTTTCAGCCTGTTGTACCTTACTTACAGCCGGTATTTGTTATCTTAGCATTTTTCAGATATGGGTTCTGGGTTAAGGTTCTTGTTTCATTGTACTTTATTGGAATGGCTTGTAATACGGGTGGGCTCCAGAAGCCGTGGGGGGCGGATGTGTACCTGGCAGCTCGGCTGCTCTTCACCGTCCTGGCGAGGCTGCGGAGAGCCGAGGGGGGGCTGCCTCGGGCGCCACTGGCTGCCGAAACGGCCCGGGGGAGCGGACCTGGGGAGCAGGAGCCGAGCCCCCCCACCGAGCCCAGCCCGACGGCTGCCGAGCAGAGGAAGGAGGTAGCAGAAGGTGTGAGCCCCCCGACTGAGCCCAGCCCGGCAGCTGCCGAGCAGCGGGAGGAGACGACGGTGGAGAAGCCGAGCCCTGTAGCCGAGCCCAGCCCCGCGGTGCCCGAGAGCATTCCCCAGCAGCCGCCCGGGGAGCCCCAGTAGAACGCAGGAGACCACGCAGCACTTCCCAGCAAGGCAGAGGAGGAAGATCTGGACTCAGACAAAGAGCAGCTGGTGGTGAGAGAGCCGGCAAGCACAGCAGCTACACCAGCCCCAGTGACAAGTACAGCAGCCTCATTTGAGAGCTCTGAAGGGTTTGAATGGCCTTTGGGTACCCTTGAGACCTCCCTGCTGGTTATGATGGGGATCAGCATGTTGGCATGCATACACAGTGTGTTTTACCCACAACCATATCGTCTGGTCCCAAAAGTTAAGCAGAGTGGGGTGTGGGCCTTGTGTGGGGTTAGTCTGCAATCTAGGAGGACTAAGAGATTTTCCCCAAGCCTGGACAGCCATGAGTGGCAGGGTGTGTGGGACAGTACGGGCGAGTATCTTGTCCACTGGGCCCCTCCAGTGCTTTGGAAGCATCACAGATGGAAGGCAGCTGTATGGAGTCCCCAGTGACAAGCTTCAGAAACTGCTGGAGGGGAGAGTGAATTACTTTGAACCTGGTGGGCCCATGACACCTCAGGCCATCAGGGCAGAGATGCAACATACAGATGGACTTATGATCGAGGGGTGGACTTAGCAATGGACACTGTGGCCCAGGTTATTCATGAGTGTGAACACTGCACACAGCCTCTCCTGCTCTGAAAGGCTGTTACAAGAGATGGAGCCTGATACCATGGACTGAATGGACTCAGCAGCTTTGTAGGGATTGGTTTATGCACTAAGGGATGATCTCTCTCCCTTTCTGTGTGTGTGTGGATGTATACATATACATGTGATGGTATATTGAAAATGTGGGATCTGAGCATGACGTGAATGGTATGGAATAAGGGGTGGATAATGTCATGGGTTCAGCAGCAGCAGTCATTTTTCTCCTCCTTGGTAGCTGCTGTAGCGCTGTGTTTTTTGACTTTGGGCCTGGGAACAGCGCTGATAACACCAGTGTTTCGGTTACTGCTTAGTGATGTTTTGGTCTGGCCAAGGACTTTCTGAGTTTCATGCTCTGCCAGGGAGGAGGGGAGCCGGGAGGAAGCAGAGACAGGACACCTGACCCAAACTGGCCAAAGAGGTTATTCCATACCACAGCACGTCATGCCCAAGATGGAGGACGGAGAGGAGAGACCCAGAAGGGTGGGGGGTGCACTGCATGGTCGGGCTTGGTATTAGGTGGTGAGAATTGTATTCTTTCCTTGTATTTGCCTTGTCATTATTATTATTGGTGGTAGCAGTAGTGATTTGTGTTATACTTTAGTTACTGAACTGTTCTTATCTCAACCTGTGGGAGTTGCATTCTTTTCGATTCTCCTTCCCATCCCTCCGGGAGCGGAGAGAAGAAAAAAAAGGAAAGTGAGGGAGAGAGAGAGAGTCTGCGTGAGTTAGTCTTAAACCACAACAAATGGTGAGATTAAAAGCTGTATTTAGGAAATGGAAGGCCAAGTGCTTTTAAATATCTTGTGCCTAAGTCCAGGGAAATGCTGAGCTTGTGTTTCTAAAACTAAGCTGATGAATACTGCTTGCTGGTTGGATGTGAGAAACTTTCCCATATGAGGATAGAATGCTTAAATAAATTAAATTGTAATTGTTCTCTCTCTCTTCCTTTCCCTCTTCTTTTTGTTTGTTTACTTTATTGTTTGTGGTATTTTGTTTGGAGGGGTGTGGAATGGTTTTTGTTTTATTGGGTGGGGAGTTTTTAATGTTTAACCATTCAGGCATGGAAATGAAAGACTGAGACTAGATGAAAATCATTAATACCTAGTCTTCATCCACCAGCAAAAAACAGTGGTTCCTCCATTTAGTTTTTTTATACTGCCATTTTGTCATTTCAGTGCAAATTTCTGGACTACGTTAACTTGGTTCTAGCAGTGGGTTCTTCTTCTATGTTCCAGACTGAATAAGAAGAAAAGACTGGAGTGTAGCTATTTATTTTGGATTCCAAGTGTTTTGTCTTTTCAGTCTTCTTCATAATAACAGAAACTATGGTAACTATACCTCCTAATCCAGCTGTGATGACTTATCCTTTAGCACAGAATATGTAACCTCTGGATCCTCAACTAATATAGCAGGAGATGATACGATTTCTTTCACCCATACAATGCCAGAAGTAAATAAATAAATAAAAAAAAAAAAGAAAAATGTTATCAGAAACATGGAAGGAAGAGACTTATAGAATGGATATGGATCATAAAGAATTCTTTCTCCAGGACACAGTGTGTCATTTCAGTTGAAGACTGGCACATTTCACTAAATCATTGAGTTATATAGTGTCACATATCGGTAAAACAGAGCGGAACAAGAAAACTCCTTAATGAATCAGCAAGTAACAAAAATATCTTACAAAAATATAGAAAGAGAACAAGTGGACAACTTCACTGTCTTAAATGTACTTAAATGTGTGTACGACATGCTAAGCAAATTGCAGACACTGCAACAGCAGCAAACACAGTGATAATAGGAAATTTCAGTGTTTCCATAGAGATGGGGTACTCTTACAATGAGACTTACTGTACAGATTAACTAATCATAAATAATAAAAGATTTCATTACAGAGCAACTAATGAGAGGGGAGAAGGTCTGCTCACCTCAATGCATTTATAAGCAAAAAACAAATTCAGAAAATCCAGCATTGTAATTCTTATTTTCAAAAAGAGTATCTACAATGAATGAGAAAAATAATTGAATAATAATTAAAAAGGATGTTAAAGATAAAAAAGCTTGCCATCAGTCTGGACACAGTTTAAAATTACTACTTTACCCAGCATATATAAATGTGCCAAACTAAAATGGACTTCAAAATGACAACTACCCTAACTTCCCAAATGGCTTCTCGACTATAAGACAAGTTAAAGGACATTGTTATAATTAAAACTACTTCCTTTTAAAAAAAATAGAAATAATATAAAATGAAAAAAAATAATAACAATTCTGACATGTTAAGTGTAGAATCATGGAATCATTTTGCCTGGGAAAGATCACTGAATCCAACTGCTATGCCTCCAGGGATGGTGACTCAATCACTTCACTGGGCAGCCTGTTCCAATGCTTGACAACCCATTCTGTGATGAACTTCTTTCTAATATCCAATCTATACCTCCCCTAATGCAGTTTGAGTCCATTTCCTCTTGTCCTATTGTTTTTTACTTGAGAGAAGAGGCTGACACCCACCTCTCTACAACATCCTTTCAGGTAGTTGTAGAGTGAAGTAAGGTCTCTCCTGAACCTTCTTTTCTCAACAGTAAACAATCTCAGTTCCCTCAGCCGTTCCTCACAGGATTTGCTCTACTGACCCTTCATCTTTATTGCCATCTTTATTGCTCTTCTTTGGATGCTTCTTTCCCTGAATGTCTCTCTTGTAGTGAGGGGCCCAAAACTGAGCACAGTGTTTGAGGTGTGGCTGCACCAGTGCTGAGTACAGGGGGATGATCACTGCCCTAGCCCTGCTGGCCACACTTTCTGCTACAAACCAGTATGTTGTTGGCCTTCTTGGCTACCTGGGCACAGTTCTGGCTCATAGAAATATAAATACAAAATTATAAAAAGGTGGGCCAAAAAATGCTTTGGAAAACAGCTTGCTAAAAAAAAACATGGAAAGCACTAATAAAACCTTTTCTTTTTTTAAAATACAACAGAAGCAGGAAGACTGCCAGTAAGTCTGTAAGGTCAATAGATGAGAAAATTGTGATAGGAGTGCTCAAGAAAGATAAGATGAGAATTAAAAGCATTTTTGCATTGGTGTTCACTGCAAAGGAGCTACAGGTTGTTCTTCCTGGAATTGCTCTTTGCATGAGGTAAATTGAAGAAACTCTTGCAGACTAACATATCACCAGAATATATTTTAGAATAATATGGAAGATGAATAGAAAGAAATTGTCAAGTATTCATTTACTTGCTCAGAAAGGACTAAGAAATGAAACTGTAAAATTACTAATCCCATAACCTATCATTTAATCAAACTCAGTAGAATGAAATGTGGGCTTGGTGAAATCTGGAAAACTACAGACCAGTAAGTTAGCTTTCTGTATTAGAGAAATAATTACAAAGTATGTAAAATAATAAAAGAAGCTTTATAATAAGAGTCAAGATGGGTCTTATAGAAAGAGCTATTTTTAAAAAATGCTATGTTTCTTTTAAGAACACGATACTGTAAACAAAAATTATCCTATTATTTTTGAACCACACATAAATATCTAGTTCAGGGTAAGATGAAAAGCCCTTCAGACTGTAGGATTTACTCTTCACTGACTATAATGGAAAATTTCACACTTGTGTCATATAGTTCTGCAAATTTCTGTGTCTTGATCTATGAATTGTCCACTTCAATTTCATTTAATGTTAATAATAACATAAACTACTGGGAAATAAGACTTTAGGAGTAATTGCCATCTTTGTGTTCTTAAAGATAGCATAAAAATATCTAGAATAGCATTTGTCAGTTGACAAATGCCGGAAATAAATACCACCATGTCCTTCTGTGAGATTTGTGATATTCAATACATTTATAAATAGTGTAGAAATAGTATAATTAGTGAAGCTGTATTTAAATATAACAGTGATGCAAAAATGCTCAGATCTTTAAAAATAAAGGCTGACTATAAAGACTTGGTAGAAGGATTTAAATGTAATTGACCTCGCAATATTGCAGGAGTGGGAGTTTCAGTTGAAGTGTAAATAATGTTTATGGGGAAAAACACACCAAAATAAGACACAAAGCAATCTTAAATATGCCACTTCATGATGCACTGAAAACTATTACAGTTCATGGGTAAAACAGACTTGACTTGGGAAATTAGTTCAATTTATTGCCTATCAAATCTGAGTGGGATAACGAGTAATAAAACCAAATCTTAAGAACTGCTTCCCATCTCTCTTCATCCTGGGTTAACTTTACTCCTGAATTCACCACCTCCTTCCCTAAAGTGGTGCGGGGGATCCAGGAATGGGGGTTCCTATCAGGTCATTACATGTTGTCTCTGTTGCTGCTTCCTCCTTAGGGAAGGAATCCTCATACCCTTCGAGGGCTTGACCCACATTTTGTGAAACCTTCATTACATGTAGATGTAATGGCAAAACCTTTTTTTTTTTTTTTTCTTTTTAAATACCATCTGTAGTACGGGGCTTCAAAGAGTTTTCAGTAACATCTTCTATACCAGTGTAGTTAAGTCAATAAAGTATCTGCGCAAATCAGTCCTCATTAAAAGGCCATTTTGAAACCATGATTATTCTTTTATCTGGGTTTTATGGCATATTGTTTTCACTTTACCTTTATCATCTACTTAAAACACAGGATCTTTAGTATACAGATAATCCATCACTTTGTGTTTGAATAGCTTTAAGCACCAGAGAAGAGATTCAGAGCAGCCCTGAAGAGAAGGACTTAGGGGTGTTGGTCAATGAAAAAACGAACATGAGCCGCCAGTGTGCGCTTGCTGCCAAGAAAGCCAACCACATCCTGGGTTGCATCAAAAGGAACATGACCAGCAGGTCGAGGGAGGTAATCCTACCCTTCTACTCTGCTCTCGTGCGACCTCACTTGGAGTACTGTGTGCAGTTCTGGTGTCCTCACTATAAAAAGGACATGGAACTGCTGGAACAAGTCCAGAGGAGGGCCACGAGGATAATCAGGGGACTGGAGCACCTCTCGTACGAAGATAGGCTGAGAAAGTGATCCCTCACTGCCACTGGCATTTCTAACATGCTGCTGCACCTGGTGGTATACATACTGCTAATGTAAATCTGTATGTGGTTTACCATAGTAGTGATTTCTTACTGGATAAAGCAGGTGAAACTCTGCATTGACAATGAGGTTAAGTCTGTTACAAACATCCATACCCTTACCTCCGTCTAAAATTACCAATGTTCGGCAATACCCGTTGCCTGCAGCAGCACTTACAGGAGTTGACTGGGTGGTAACAGAATTAGAAAAAAGGGGTATCATTAAACAAATTCGCTCACCTCATAATTCCCTGGTGTGGCCTGTAAATAAACCCACCGGACAATGGTGTTTCACAGTAGATTATCGAAAGTTAAACACCAATACTGCACCTCTAACTGCAGCAGTCCCAAATATTGCCAAAATTGTGACAATGATACAAGGAGCTGCCCACACTTGGATGGCTACCTTAGATGTTAAATACATGTTTTTCATGATTCGCCTCCTTGTGAGGACAACCGGTGTTGGTAAAAATGCCTCAGATTGGAGCAGTACCCATGGTACTAATCACTCCTAAAATCCTCATGCATGGGAAACCGAAGACTGTTCAGAAAAGGTACACTGGATTAACACCCGATGGATTTTTACCTTCCTTTTAACCCCGTCAGTCAAAAGGCTGAGCATGTTTTCTGTTTTATGTTCACAGAAATTCTAGGTGAACTGCACATGGACAGATGGACTGGCCTACACTGGACTTGAGTGCATCCAAGGAATCTTGTCACTCGTCCTAGCCGTAATAGTAATAGTATTCTTTGCATTCATGATTATTTGCCAACCTAAGTTTTAAAAAATGGTAAACTGCAGAACTGAATCAACATTATGTTTCTACAGACCTCCAGTGACCCTGGACTGAGACTCATACAAAATATACCGGGAGCATGGGATTAAACAGGGGAGATGCAGAATTAGATTCTAACAAAGACTTAAATCTGTCAACAGTGATGATACATGGGACAAGAATGTAGATGTAGAGTTATCAATGGATCCGCCCACAAACAAATAAGTCAGATCTCCGTAACCAAAATAGAGGCAACAAATAAAAATCTGTACTGTGGAGAGATGGGATTGGTGGTCCACCCAATCTTTGTGACCTGCCTCTGGGCACAAGACAACATAAGGCTGTCCTTTAAATTCAAAATCAGTACCATGGCAGCCACTTCTGTGCCACATACGGAACTACTTATACTTACAACATCGAGCTTTATGTCATCAAAAATAACCCATCATACTCCCTCAAAAGTGTGGAACTGTCAATGCAAATCAACATCTCTACAATTAAACCCACATGCTCACCACTCCTGGATACATTGTATGCAGGATGGTCAACATGGTTAAATGGACGACCCCTTAAGACGATCAAAGAGGTTTGTAACTGGTGTCTTAGGAACACGGCTAGGAGTCTTAAATAGCATAGATGCTGAAATTCTAGCCAACAAACTAGCCACAATAACTAGAGACTTGACTAAATTGAAATACCCTTTACAATCTTCTCTTTTGGCTTTGGGAAATCACCAATGGTTTTTATCGAATATATTACCTCAGTGGGAAGAAATGAGTGAAAAAGACCACCAGCTAATCATAAATACACTTGATGTCACTCAAAACAAAGTTTCGCTGGCTCTCAGCTGTATCCAAGCTCAGTTATGTATACAATCAATGACAGCTGCAATTATAAGGGAACGTGAAACAGGTACCTTACCCACTGAAATGTGGAAAGTGGTCTGGGATAATGCAATTGAATTTAAAAAGAAATTCCAATCTTGGTGGCACCTGGTTAATTTCACTTATGACCCCATTGAAAGTAAAGTCACTGCCTTTGTTCCAACGATACGCAATGCTTCGGTACATACCATGTACCCACTCATTGCACTGGGATTGAATCACCATGGGACCGTACTCTATCCAACTGAATACAGAGTATGGGCACAATATAACAATAAATGGCAAACTGTTGACCTCGACGCATGTATCACGTGAAACCAACAAGGATTCATTTGTAAAAGTAATACCATAAAGACGCAAGACATTTGTCTTGACAATGAACAAAATTTTTGTCATTTTGAAATACATCCTAATGAAAATCCAAAAACTATACTCGTATATATTGGAAAAGGATGTGCTTGTATGAGAACCCTTTGTAACTCCATACTAATAGATAATGTTACTATGAATATCACTAATCACTCTAACCTTTGTATTTGCAATTTTACTAGCATCATTGGGTGTGATTTTAATTACTCAGCTCCTGTTACTTCTCAGCAATTATTGCAATCTAAATATACACTACTCAATGACTTGATATTCACTCCTATTGGAATGAATCTCACCTTGGTAATGAAGCTTCTACACCATGAAGACTTGAAGCAGTTGCTGACCCAGGCCAAGGAGAAAGGACAAAGAACTCTGATCACTGTCCACGATGATACAGAAGAAGTCCATCAGGTGCTAGAAAGAGTCCAGAAAGATACAGAACATAAATGGTGGGACACTCTCTTTGGATGGTCACCAACTGCCACAGGCATTTTATATAGGATGCTTCACCCTGTTGTGATTTTGTTAATACTCACTGTATTAGGTTTTGCTTTGACAATTGCTTTCTATATTAGGCTTTGGATTATGTTAAGACACTTAACTAACATAGTATATCCACAGGATATATATGTACTTAGCAATCCTCACTCAAAAAGTGTATGGGATATTCCAAATTCCTCCTAATTATTGTGAAGCTTGAGTGACTATAGTCACGGGGTGGATTATGTGGGATAATTATGAAATGTGGAATAATTACGAAATGTGAGATAATTAGGAATTAAATTTATATTCGAAATGCAGCATTGCCCACACATCAGAAAAAACGGACTTTCAGGGTCTCTCAGACCCTGCGAGATGCAGCCATACCTGCTATGCCAGGAATGTGCACTCCACAGCGGTTCCCGTGGCAACATGAATGGAGGGTAGAGCGAGGTGGAGATCTCGCAGTTACGCTTTGTCATAACTTCAGCAAAAAGATGTGAACTAGGTGGTACAAGAAACTGACAAGCTGCATACATGCTACCCTGATCCAACAGCCTGTCATCTTTTGACAGAATGCCGTCCTCAGTGTGAACTTTGCCTCATTATAATGTCATTATAATGCATTTTCATGCTAAAATACACTCCCATCTCCAATGCAAACCCCCCCCCCCCCCCAAAAGGAGACCACCCCTCTCTGAGCATGCGCTCTGAATTTTTGGTGTCATATACCTTTAAAACGAAGTGAGAGAGATTTGCACCAATAATAATAAAGGTATGTATGACTAGAGTCACTCAAGCTCCACCTTGAAGGTGAAAATAATATAAAATTACCCAAGAGAGAGGGGGATATTAGGGAAGATACCATCGTGAACGAGTCAAGGAAGATAACATCAACAGACTCCGGGGACCGGTCGACGGACTGGACCTCTCTTCTCCCCCATAGGGACGCCTGTGGGTAAGACTTGCACTGGATCCAGTGCTTCCCTGGGAAAACTTAGAATCTCTATAGAGTTACTTTTACTGTCACCTGTATACTTCAGAGCTATGCTGTGTTAACTTTATCAAGCGCTTGTATCCATGTAACTATTAATTGCACATGCTTTTGCAGACAGTATTTATCACCGGCAATCCATAAGAACCTGTATCTGTTGCCTCAATAAACTCAATCAATAAACTGCACTGTTTCGATAGCCAATCTCCACTATCGGTAAATCCGGACCAGTAGAGGTTCGATAAAAGCAAACGTGGTCAGAGTGACATCCGGACCAGTAGAGATTCGATATAAGAGAATGCGGTCGGACCGGTAGTTGCATATTAGAAAATAAAGCAAGGGGGTTGTTTTCCCCCCTTTAACACAACAGGAGGGACTCTTCATTAGCGACTGTAGTGAGAGGACAAGGGGTAACGGATTAAAACTTCAAGAGGGGTAGTTTAGATTGTATATAAGGAAGAAGTTCTTTACTGTAAGGGTGATGAGGTACTGGAATGGGTTGCCCAAAGAAGTTGTGAATGATCCATCCCTGGCAGTGTTCAAGGCCAGGTTGGACAGAGCCTTGGGTGACATGGTTTAGTGGGAGTTGTCCTTGCCCATGACAGGGGGGTTGGAACTAGATGATTTTAAGGTCTTTTCCTACCCTAACTATTCTATGTTTCTGTGATTCTAAGATTTTGTTCTCAGTTCTTAGGCACCTCCATGGTACAAATCCTAGTGAGAATAAAATTATTGTTATATTTAAGCCAAATAAGATGATCTTAAACAGGGCTTCTTAATGAATTAGGTGATTCTGCTTACACCTCAAAATGCAGCTCCACAAAAGCTATTAATTCAGCAAATACATTAAATTAGCAGATGATGACCCTCCATGCCTTTATCCATGATAATGTTTAATGGCCATCTGTTTTAAAGGTCATGTTAATCACACTCTGTAAAATTCAGAGATCTCAAGTGCAGAGAACATATTCCTCACTTGATTCACCTCCTTCAAAAGTGCAACATGGACCTAAAGCGCTTATGTCTGGAGACACAGATGTATTTTTATATGACAAGAAACTAAAGAGATTTTTGATGTTTAACTTAAAAAAACCACACATGATTAAGAAATAAAATGGTAGAGGAGAGGGGGTTATACAGAGGGCTTATTTTTAAACTTTCTTGAGCAAAATGAGGGGATAAAAAAAGGCAAATAGACATTGAAATTATTTAGCAGTGCTTTTCATCACAATATAAAGGAATATGTGTCACTTGCTGCCATAGAATAAAAGTTTTCAAAAGTTCAGCAGTATAATATATAATAAAAACTAGTACAATTAATGTAAATTAATATAGTTACTAATGAAGGATAGTTTTGATTTCATAGTGGGGAGTCAAATCTTTTAATGTCAAACATAGTCAATCCTTTAAAAGAAAATCCTTTTAATGAAAACTGATTATTCCACATGCGGTGGTTTAGAGAATCTGTGAACTTATAATGTGAGTTTTATACATTATGCTTATGTCTTCTTAGTCTCTGTTACTGTATTCTTATCTAAAATTTCTTTCCTTATGGGGAACAGGAAGAACCAACCAGGACTTCAATAAATTACCTGAGAAAGACACAGAAAAAGAGGTAAGAAACAGTGTCTTTATGGAAGGAAATGCATATAGTTAAAGACTGTACACATAAAATTCTAAAGTACACTTGGCAGTAATGGTGAAACAGAGGGAAGCACCCCATATGAATGTAATAGTTTTTGTGTAGATTAATATATTCTCTTAAGAATTCACTCCAGAACAATAATGATAGCTGCAAATCACATATAGTCAGGACTTCCAAAAGTTTTAAAGCTTGTGATTTATGAAAAACTTGACATTTTAATTTCCTGTTGCAAAAGCTCCATCACTGTTGCCTGCAGTGACTTCCCTGCTCTGTGCTCCCATGACTGGACTTTACAGAGCACCAATGTGATTCTGTGCTGTACTTTCAGCAAAGGACCAGGACCACAAAAGAGTCTGAATTTCACCCAGTACGTGATGTGCAAACAGAAGCCGCTCTCAGGTGGTGCTTGACAGAAAAATAACAAGATCTTCCTTAGACAGGCACATGTTTACAAAAGGCTCATGTCTCTTATCTACTATCATGCAATGCACGTTAAATATAATGTGGCCAGCGTCAGACACAGTTGTCTGCCACACCTTTCTAAGTAAGGCCTGGTATTAGGCATTATCAAAGTAGACAGCTTTTGCAGGCTGAGCTCAGATTGACCTTCAGCCTTGTAGGCACTTTAAAGCAATCAAGGCAAGTCCTTTACCCACTAATGTGTATGCTTTGAGTCTGATCTTGTATGATACAATTAAAGGCACCAAATGTGTACAATTCCTCCTATCATTAATCTGTTTTGTTTGACTTATGCTGAGATACCTGTATTGGCTATTCCTAAATTAAATGTAGGTCTAGAAGCATCAGTGAACATAATGACACAAAGAGCTGTGCATCAGTGTACATCCAGAAAGAGCTTGGTGAAATTTAGACACCCTCTACACCACATATTAAAATAGGAAGAATATTTCAAACTGAGTTTTTTAAGAAAAAAGTAACCTTTTGCTCTGGTGATTTATCATAAAGTTAAATTAAGGAAAAGTATTTTAATTGGTGTCATTGGAACTGTTTTCAAATGAATAACATTAATATAAGGACTGAAAAAATGTAAACCATTCATTGTCATATCCAGGGATGGATATAAAAATGGGAAAATTTGCTTTAAGATGACAGTATAAAGTTTTTAGGAAGGACTGGAAGTATAGACCCAGATCAATGTTGTAACTTCAAAAATCAGGGGAAGACAGCCAGTGGAGCAATGGTAGATTGTATCTATAGTGGTAGATAAAGTACATTAACAGAAGGCAAAAGTCTTTTTAGATAATTATAAAGATGCTGTTACTTTTATTAGTCCCATTTCTTTGAAGTGATTGGGCCAAAATTTAGTCTTATTTGCACAAGCACAATTTTGACTACTTGTGTTGCACTGAAGCCAGTTACACTGGCATAGCTGGGGACGTAATTCAGTTTAGCATCTACTTTACTGTAACTCACTGATTCTGTACTTCTATTTCTGCACAAAAGTATGTGGCAGTGAAATAATTATCAATAGCTGCAGGGAAATGAATTTCAGAAGAGTTTTCATTTCTTAAACTGTAAGCCAAAATATTTTAAAAGCTTCCCAGAAGATTTTTTCTTCCTCCCTACAGTTTTTACCTTTTGTTATGAATTTCTAATTATTTTTCCATTAATGCATTTTCTATTGGATAATAGAGTAGATATAGGTTTTTAATCTTTGAGAACAGAATTATTTACCTAGTACCAGAAGTAATTATGGGGGTTTTAGATGCATTTTATAAAGAACTAATGGAATGAACAGTCAAAAATCCACTACCTCCAGAATCATGCAAGCTTCTTAAAAATAAACATAAAATCTTCTCC
Source organism: Ara ararauna (assembly GCA_028858755.1). Classification (NCBI taxonomy): domain Eukaryota; kingdom Metazoa; phylum Chordata; class Aves; order Psittaciformes; family Psittacidae; genus Ara; species Ara ararauna. The sequence continues at coordinate 147,155,283 of CM054376.1, forward strand.
CAAATTCTTTTCCTTTAAAAACTGAATTTGAAAAATGCCCATTTCTCTAAGCCAATATACCCAATACTTAATTAGTGAGACTTTTATTTATTATCTCCCAAGAAAGAGCTAATAATTATTTTGAGGTTTTTATGGGATTTCTCTTCACTGCACACTGCTATAATAAGCAGAGGTGAGAATGTGACATGGATTAGAATATAAGTAGAGACTGCCTCTTGAAATATTTAAAACGGGAGTGGATGTAGTGTACAGTTAGAGCTATATAGTTTAGTGGAAGAAGAATTCCTGCTTTAGAAGAAATATTTTCTGGATTACCTAACATGGCTTATCCCTCCTAAGATTCTGCAAAATGGAAAAATAAAGTTGCCGCTGGTGTGCAGATTTTTTTAATGCTTACACTAATGGTTTTCAGACCTTGAGTCAGAGTATATTTCTGAAACATTTTAGCCAACATGATTAGTACTTTAGTAATAAATTCCAGAGGAATGTGGTGTTAAAAATGTTAAAATACATGCAGAGGTCATTTCTTTGAACAGCTTTATCTTTGAGGTGGTGCCAGGACAACCTCACAGAGAGGTCACATTTATGAAGTAATATGTATTTTTCCAGGCACATAAAATTTGTCTTTATACAGCCATATTATAAACTTTGAAAAACTGCAGTATTCATGTGCTCACTTCTCGGGAGCCCTCTACTACACACAGCAAATGCCATGGCTTCCCTTCCTTGCAAAATGGGCCATTCACAAAAAAAAAAAAAAAAAAGACAAAAAGAAAAAGGCTAAAGTTATTGCCTTGGCACATGTCACTCAATGTCAGGAGCATCTGCTCTCAAATTAACAAACATTCTATGTCCCTAACTCACAAATGCACACGCATTAAGCATCTGAAATAAATAGAGTCTTAGGGGAGAGAATACTATCATTCCACATAACCCCCTTCTGCTCGTTTAGAGTACACATTTTCCCCCAGCAGTGCTAAAGTGAGAGCTGGACTGATCCATTGCTTCCAATAAATGATTTTTAAGATTTATAAAGACAGAAAGACTGTATCTTATGTTAGTAACACATGTAAATAAATACATTTCTGTAGTACAAAAATTGCATGGCACTGCGCTTTCGCATTCCTCCTTTCCAAACAATAATTTTACAGCATTAGAATAAATACCATTTTGTCATTTCAAGCCGATTTTCTATATTCTATTGTTTTCTATATTTGAAATCCATACTATCCAAAAGACAATCAGGAAATAAAATCTCAGATATAAAATCCCTGATTAAATATACTGAAGTGAATTTGTTATGATGCGCATAGAAAAAGAGAATACTAAGCTGCTCCCTTGGGACTGCTATTTAGTCCTTATTAGAGACCCCTATTTAGTATAAGCATCAACTGCTTATACTAATGGGGCTCACATAAGGCTTCCATGTGACACATGTTCTAATGTTTAAGTCATAGGTATAAGATATTCTACCTGTTATCAAATCTGACATTAAAAAAAATCATTAATCTCATTTTTATGTACTATAATGAGATTCTTGTGTGCATATAAAATGGAATGACATATATAACCTATTATGACCTATTAAGATTACAATGCCTCTGGCAATAATTAGTAAATCCACCTCGAATTTAAAATAAATAGACATTTGAGTAGTAGCCAAAGAAGAAAAGGAAAAAAAACTGTACATATGCCATTCCCTAAAGCCAATAGGAAAGTTCACTCTGATTTTAAGCTACTTTGATGTCTAATATGAATGTCAACTGGAATAACAAATTACCTGTACTGGAGTGTGTGTCTCTTTATCTCTCTATACATAAAGCTATCTGCCAAAAGAATAGACGTAATTATTTGAATAAGCTTATTGCACTAAAAGGATTTTAGCTCTCCAGTTCACTATGCTGCATTACATACTTAAAACATAGCACAAATTATTGATGTTCAGTGCTAGTGTGAAAATATAGATGAAAAAAAAATCTCCAACGTAAAATAGATATGCATGAATACAAGAGTCATGTGTTCAGGGCTTAATTAAAAAGAATAGAAAAGGTAGCATTTTTTTCTTGTTTTAATTCTGTTGCCATTTTTTTCCTATTAAAGAACTAAAACCAGAACAACAGAGGAAAACAGAAACAACAACAACAGAACAAAACAAAGCATTAAAACAACAGGTAAGCCAGTTCTGAAAAGTGATTAAAGGACCAAGAGGAATTAAGTAAGGATCTTACATGCTCAAATGTAAAACTGGTATCCAGAATAATCTCTCTTAGCCATTGCCTGACTCTAAAGAAGCCTAAGCCACTTAGGATGCTCCCCTCTTTACCAGCATCCTCAGCATCTGCAATGCTGCACTGTGTTCACCTGATCGGACCTGCTCAAAACCCAGGTCCTTGGCTTCAATATATACAAATATTTACATCTTTACATTGCAATCAGCTGTGAAAAATAGGAACCACCTGATCAAGTAAGCTGGAGATCAGACCCCAATCATTATTTTATAGATGAAGACAACTGGCATTTCAATGGCTTAGTCCATGACATCTTTAAATGGCACTTTTAAAGAAGGTGAGATACTCTAAAAATGTCTTTTCCTTTCTACTGCCTTTAAAGGCACTCTGCCTTGACCAGTATAGATGAAGATGTCTATACCTGTAGCAGTTGATAATGACAGCTTTAACTGTAAATGCTAACAGGCAGCAGATAATTCAGTGTGTGTGTGTTTTATGGGAAAATGTCTGCAATTGAGCTTTTGTATTTTCTAGGAGAAACTTGTTGCTGGCTAGCTGAAATCAGTGTGGACTAGTTGCAAATTTTTATAACACTTGGGCTGGACAGAAGTGAAACATCTGAATACCATAATTAATAGAGAGACATAAGAGGAATCACCAATTAGGAAGCTAAGTGTGTGAATGCACACTATTTAGGTGGGAAAGCTCAGGGCTTGGGTTTCTGGAAAGAAAGATAGTGGCCAAAAGAAAGACTAAGAAGTGGTCTTGCAGAGAAAAAGAGGATCTGTAAGGGTGACAAGCAGGTCGTCATTGGAGAAAATAAACTGAAAGTGGGCCATGATCCTGGAGATCAAAGAGTTGAGAGGGGTTGAATGCTGGGGATGCCCAAGGACTTGGGTGCTGAAACTGGTACCTTCAAGAAGCTGTGCAGCACAAACTGACATGACTTTCTGCCCAACCTTCCTGGGCAGTAGGGACCTCCCTGTGGACATGGGAAATTGAGACCTAGTGCACATAGCACTTTGCAGAGCAAGTGATTGAGTGTGTAATCAAACAGGATAAAAGTCCTAGCACTGAAGGTTCTTAAAGAAATCCCAGTGTCCATCTCTACTGCAGGTTGTTGATTATTCTGTCTAACCTGTAATAAAATCTTATGTGCCTGAATTTGTGCAAGATAAATTCTGTGTAAATTGATGAGACTGAAACTATCATGAAAAGCAATTGTAACCAGTTTCTTTTTGGTTATACAGTCATGAGAAGAGGACATTGCCCATAATAAAAGAAGCATGGACCTCTCCAGGATGCTGAACAACCATGTCTCAGTACTCTTCTCAGCCTGACAGCACTCCTGCCTGACAGCAAACACCAGTTGCTGTGCAGTTGAGTGTGATAACACCTAGACCTCTTTTTGAAGCCCATGGAAGCTGTCATCACATACCAAAGAGCATAACCTTGCTGATGAGGGAAATTAAGTAAAGACGCAAAACTCCATGAGCAAGTGTTCAGGGGAAAGACCCCCATTCCTAACATTCTAGAGTTTTATCCAGATTTTGCACAAAACATTTAAATAGTATTGTAGGAAGAGACTGATCTCATAGACAGGATGTTGCCTGTAAAACTAACCGTATATCATTTTTTTATTCAGGATCCAAAGAACTGTGGTCCAGAAGGTGAACGAGGCACCTCAGATGACTGAAGTAGAATTTGATTACTTCATTTCTCAGTTATGACACTATAGCTCTTCTGTCTCATCTAATGTTCATTCCAAAACACCCAAAATCTCTCATCCTTTACATTTTCAACATTAGCAGTTCCCTCACATCTGAAGTTCTGCTTATGAGGCATCCAGGATATGCTTCAGCTTGGACAGTTTTAAATAAATCCATGTCTAAACCATGTCAATGCCCAGTGACTAGTTGGGAATTAGTTGGTCCTTGACCATGACTTTTAATGAGCTTCATCTTGTGGATAATCTCAGAATATTTTGTATACATTACAGTCCATATCCAGCACAATGACAATGACCTCTGAGTAGAAGATTTTTGTTGGAGCCGTTAGAGCACCCCTCGGGGCTTCTGGAGATTTGTCTGACAGGGCTCTAGGCAAGCTCAGAGCCAGTGCAGTCAAAAGTGGCCTCTTCCCAGTGGCGACCCCAGGGAGAGATGCTCAGGTGCCATGGTGCTGAACCCTGACCAGGGAAAGTGCTTCCAGTTGAGGCTTTCACCTTCGTCCTGGCAGAGCTACAGCTCCTGCCATCCTGCAGCCATGTGCCTGGTCATGGGTCCGCTGAGCTACAACTACCTGCAGGCCAGCATCCCAGGCTGAGAGCAGGGGGAGGTGTCCAATGCCTTGGGTCAGGGCTGTATTTACTATGAAGACTTCACTGTGAATCCAATCTAAAACACAGAAATTAAAACCTAAAATTCAAATTTAATGTTGCATTTGCCTCATTGGTGGCTGTAAATAAGCTTAAAATTTGCAATGAATCTCTGAGCTTGTTTTGTCTCAAACCTTTAAATTTTCAGTTATGGTATCTTATTTATTTCCCTTTCAACTCCAGAAGAGTTGAAAGAGAAATCTTATCTGCTCATTTACTTTCTTATTATTTCGTACTACTTTGTGATAGTACATTTTAACTTCAGATCCCATAACTTTCATCAAAAATAGTTTCTTGGATTCAGTAAAGAGTGCATCGTTCAAACGAGAGAAAGAACAAGGCTCTTCTTAAAAAGGGTGACTTTCCCAGTAAGGGAGGAATTTACCTTTAATGATGAATAGTCTTGTTGGAATCCCTGCATTTCCTCTGTAAATGTTCCAATGAATGTCCTGTTCACTGTTCACTGAGTTGAGTTTATACAAGAAAAAGTGTCCTTAATGGGCAGTGGAGACAAATTTAGGGCACTGCAGGTAGTCCTTTACACAAATTTCTTTCTCTTGAATATAGAGGAATTCCATGAAAATTAACCTCTTTTCAGTGTGTCTTGTTTCCTGTGGAGCTGTTTCATTTTGTACAAATAATTAGTGTTTCCCAGGGTAACATGGAGTGGTTTAAATATTCACTTCTTTCACTAAGTGTGCAGTTTATACAGAGTGGAATGGCTGCAAGAGAAGTCATTGGGGGATAATGAATACCATAAAATCCACATCAAGAATAAGAAAGTTGCTGGGGATAGAAGAATCTTGGGATCTTGTCAGAGATTATGGGTCAGACGCAACTGGAACTTGAACATGATTAGTGAAAAGCAATGAAAAATCTCTGCATGTACAGTGATGAGCTGACAGCTAACAATCGTTACCAAGAAACAAGATCTTTTGGTCATAACAGATAACTATGAAAATGTCAGGTCAGTGCAACAGCAGTCAAGAAAACAGATGCAATTTTATGAAGTACTATGAAAGAAATGGGAAACTAAATAGAAAACTTCATTATGCACTTTTTGTAGAGATCTATGGTATATGTACATTTGAATATTGTGTACAATTCTTACTGGTGAAAATACTATAATAGAACTGGGAAAAGTCTGGAGATGTGTGACAAAAGTTCTTAAACATATGAAAATGCAACAAGGACTACTGAATAGATTACAGCTTTCGAGCCCAGATAATAGGCAAGTGGGGAGGATTATGTAAAGATATATGTACGTCATGAAGAAAATGCATAGGAGATTAATATTATAAGAATTAAAGAATATTAAAAAAAGGAAGGTAGTACATAAACAATGCCTTCATTCAGTGCATACATTTGGCAAGGAATGCTGTTGATGTTAAAAACTTACATGAGTACGTTCAAGTATGAACTGTGTGAATTCACAGAATAAGAAAACAAACAAACAAACAGAAAACAACACCAAAGCCATCTGAGGATTATTAAAAACAGATTTCCATCTTGTTCAGAATAGGCTTAGCCAATTCATCTTACTGAATATGGCTCATCACAGGAAACTATTGGAGGCAGTAATATAACCTAGTTGTGTTTTCCTGTTCTTTTCAATATCTCACATAAATGCCTGCCTACAGCCATGTTTCAGTTCTGGTATTTTTTCAGTTTTTCATGTTAGAAACTGAGGCCATAGAGAAAAGATGAATTCTCCAAGGTAACATACTCAATTGACATCAGAGACAGGGAAAGAAAATAATTGTCTCCTGACTGTCATCTTTGTGCTTCAGCCCTGAGACAGAAAACAAGCCTTGCCTGTTTAATGGATGCTTAAAAAATGACCAGATGCATTCAGTTAAAAAAAAAAAAAAATCACTAACAAAATCTGTACATGATAAAATTGGTTTAAAAATATAACACACCACAGAGAGGATAATGTCTGACAGTAGGGATTATGTCTTATACTGTGTCTTGTAGTGTGTGTGCATTCTGCACACAAACACTGCCATGTATTTCTCTCAATTTGATCAGGCTCAGCTGGAAACAGTATTTTTGATCAAGGCACAATACAAAGGAATGATCTTTTTTCTCACTGCTTTTCCCTTCTTTCTTCACAGAAGGTTCTTCAGTGGTCAGAATAAACCCAAAGGTCTTTGTTCCCTACTGTCTTGAGATATCACGGCACATAAGTATTTATCTCAGCACACGGGTATGGAAAAATAATTTGCATGTAATGATTTTGCATAACAATTAGTGGGAGAAAAGGACTTCTCATATAAAATCATGTAGAAATAATGATTTGCTATACAGAATCGAAATCCTAGCTTCCATGATCTGAATGAAGATGTTTGCACCTTACCTTTATCTAATTTCACTCTAATGAGCACTGAAAGGGCTGTGTTCATGATGATGTAAAAGAGAATGAAATTGCCTAGTACTATGAAGGGAAGGAAAAATCTTTCCTAGTGCCATGATTTTTGAATACAAAGGCTGCTTTCACTTGAGATACCACCAAGAAGGAAGGTATTCCAAGAAGGAAGAAAGGAATGAAGACATGGCACTTTATCTAAAGGAGCACCTAATAATACTAATGGAGCAGGCTGCATTGTTCTACTGACTTAAATGCTCAAGTAAATGCTTGAATCTTCCTGAAGCAATCATCCTGTTGCTGTTTAATGATCATGTTTGTGTAAAAATAGGTTCTCACTCAAAAATAAGGTGTACCGTTGCAATATCACTTATATACTTATGCTCATTTTACAGTGAATGTGGCTTAGCCGCTTCATTTGCCAGCTCCTTCTGGACCCACTGATGGATTTCATCAGGTCCCATGGACTTGTGTACATTCAGGTTCTTAAGATGGTCTTGAACCAGATCCTCTCCTACAGTGGGCCCAGGGTCTTCATTCTCACAGTCCCTGCATCTGCCTTCCAAGACTTTGGTGGTGTGGTCAGAGCATTTGCAAGTGAAGACTGAGGCAAAGAAGTCATTAAGAACCCCAGCCTTCTCCAAATCCAGGGTAGCCAGTTCTCCCGATAGCTTCCGGAGGGGGCCCACATTGTCCCTAATCTGTCTTTTATTTGCAATGTATCTATAGAATCCCTTCCTGCTATCTTCTATATCCCTAGCCAAGTTCAATTCTAAGTGGGCCTTGGCTTTCCTAACCTGGTCCCTATCTTCCCAGACAACATCCCTGTATTCTTCCCAGGCCGCCTGTCCTTGCTTCCACCTTTTATAAGCCTCTTTTTTCCTTCAAATTTTCTTCAGCAGCTCCTTATCCATTCAAGGAGGTCTCCTGGCTTTCCAGCAGCACTTCCTTCTAGTAGGGATGTATTGCTCCTGAGCTTGTAGCAGATGATCCTTGAATATCAACCAGCAGTCTTTGGCCGCCCTGCCCTCTAGGGCTATATCCCATGGAACCTTACTAAGCAGGTTCCTGAAGAGGCCAAAGACTGCTCTCTTGAAGTCTATGGCAGTGAGCTTGCTGCACGCTCTTCTCACTGTCTTGAGGATCTCAAATTTGATAGGATGAGAAAGTTGGGGCAGTTCAGCCTGGAGAAGACAAGGCTGCATGGAAACCTCATAGCAGCCTTTCAGTATCTGAAGGGGGCCTATAGGGATGCTGGGGAGGGACTCTTCATTAGGGACTGTAGTGAGAGGACAAGGGGCAACGGGTTCAAACTTAAACAGGGGAAGTTTAGATTGGATATGAGGAAGAAATTCTTTACTGTAAGGGTGGTGAGACAATGGAATGGGTTGCCCAGGGAAGTTGTGAGTGCTCCATCTCTGGCGGTGTTCAAGGCTGGACTGGACATAGCCTTGTGTGTCATGGTTTAGTGGGAGGTGTCCCTGCCCCTGTCAGGGATGTTGGAACTAGATGATCTTAAGGTCCTTTCCAACCCTAACTATTCTATGATTCTATGATTCTATGACCATCTCATGATCTCTGCAACCAAGGCTGCCCTGGAGAGTCACATTTCCAACCAGCCCTTCCCTGCTGGTGAGGACGAGGTCAAGCATGGCACCTCTCCTTGTCGGCTCCTCTAGTACTTGCAGAAGGACGTTGTCTTGCACATAATCGAGGAACTTCCTGGATTGCTTGTGCCAGGCCGTACCATCCCTTCAACAGATATCAGGGTGGTTGAAGTCCCTCATGACAATGTTATAGTGGCTTTTATCTACATTTTAAAAATAAGTTTTATTGTCTTTTTGAATATTTACAACTCATTCACAAATAAAAATACCCATCCATTCCTCTTCTTCTGCTTCCATAACTAACTAGTAAATTTGGAAGGATGCGTAGGGCTTAGCATTTCCCTTAAGGAAATACTGACATTTCAAATGCAAAAACAAAACTAAAAACAACAACAGCACAACAACAAAATCACACACACACACAAACAAACAAAAACACAAACCAAAAGCCCCCCCAAAAACAAAGACAAAACCAAATAGCCCCTGACCTGGAAGAAGAATTACAAATTTCCTGAGATAATTAAATATGGATGGTATGATAAAAAGGCAGAGTAACTGTTAGAATAACACATGCATAATACTAATTTTACTTTGATTTTTATATTTATTTAATACAAATATCTGAATAAAATTAGTCAAAATATTATTTAAATAATAAACTCAGATTTCCTCATTGAAAAAAATTACTGAACTACATTCCAGTTAAATACTTCTACAGATAAAACTGCATTTGTTCAATGATAAAAAACTCCATCTAAAATATCTCAACACCACTTGATTGTATCTTCTATACAATTAGCAATGGAAATGGAAGAAGATGCTTTGTTCCTTCAGGCCTTGATCTTATATACCATGGAGATGTACAAGAGTTTTCCCTCAGGTGTGGAAAAAACCCAACCACACCATACAGAGGCCACAGCCCAGATTAAAGGGAACCTAAAAAAGAGGCTATCAGAAGAACAGAAAAGAAGAATTCAGCTTACTGGCAGAATAGATCAAATATTCATCAGTATCTGCTGAAGTTTGAAATGACATTCAAGCCAGAAACTGGACTGGGCTGGAATAGGGACAGCTGGCGAAGCAGAACAAGCCAAGAAAATAAAAGATCCTATTCTTTTTTTTTTTGTCTTCACTGTTCTGTTGGTAAAGATACTCATGTGTATCCACCTGTAAAGAGAGAAAAATGAAATTGCCAAATTCTTCAGCTGTACTTTTGCACTTTTAGGGAGGTTTCTTAATAACCCAGGGCAGATGACCATGGCTTTTGACAGGGAACCCCTAGCAACAGCAATTTTCTTAGAATAAGGTATTTTTCTCAGAGAAAAGACCTTGCTGAGAGCCAATTTGTTACTCAACTTAAAAATAATAAAACACAAGAACATAAGTGCTCTATTGACAGTAAATTCAGTAATTCTTTTGAAAAATATTGGGAAGAGTTTTGAATTACCTCTTCAGTCAGAGCTGTCTATCCTGGATTTATATGTTCCTGTTGTTAGTGAGACCATAATTCACTTTGAGGACCTGTTCATCCTGCTGAAATGTACTTGCCACTTTTTGAGTAACAGCATTACATGAGTTATATAAATGGAAGCTGGTGAATAATGCATTAAGTCAAAATTGCAAGAAAAATTTAAGTTGCCATAATGCTGAGCTAACCATAGCTTGACTAGCACTTTGAAGCAGAGATCTTTTTAGCTTCTGAAGGAGTAATAAGAGCTGCAGTAACTGTAGTCTGGCAGCCTGGGGAAGGTGCTGGGAGCAAGAAAAGTTAGCTATGTTTCTCAACTGACAAAGGAAGGGCTTTTGCTTTTTAATGCTCAAATTGTTTGTGGAGACAGGAAAATTCAGTTGAAGCAGATTCATTTTCATGAAAAGTTAGTTTCAAAGAATATCTGCTTGTTGTAGAGTTTCTAGGCAGTTCCACTAAAAGTAATGTTAATTTGGGAAAGACAAACTATAGTTATGTTCCCTTATTATGGAACAATATTTGAAGAATTCCTTGGCATAGTAAATCACACTGCAGTAGAATATTATCTTCAAAATATTTCTTAACAGCAATAGGCACTCTTTGAATGTTTGACACCTCACCTTGACCTGAACTAGAACTCCTACTTCCAGAATTACAGGCAGCATGAGGGGATTTGACTCTCATCCAAAAGAATCAGTTTGAAACAAGAGGAAGTGTATGGCAAACTCACACAGGAAGGAAATGAAAACTGGGGCAATCCTCCTCAGACCATTTAGATGTGGGCATAATCCCTCTGAGGTTTTTGCCAATATTGCTTCATGGATACTGTATGTTACAATACTGCAGGCTAACAATTTATGTTAAGAAGGAATAATAGCTTGAATACAAAATTTTAATGTACTTTACAGTGAAGTTAGACTCCATAGGAATTCTGACGCTTCTTGACTTGTTGTCAACATTTATATTTTTTGCATGACATTGATTAATACCTGTTACTGTATGTATCAACTGCTTAGCTGAAGACATTCTTCTTGTTTTGGGAAATTTCAGTCCTGAATTTCTTATAATTATACGTCAAATTTTGAGACTAGCTGTCTGCTTCCTTATCACACAATCTTAATATTTCATCACACTGTTTTTAATTTTAAAAATTCATACATAGTCTTATGTAAAGAGATTCAATATATACTATAAATTTCATGTTTTGTATAAATGCAAAATTAAATGTAGAAAACTTTTTATTCCTCTAGTCAATGGTAATAATGTGAAATAATTTCATATCTAGTGATGAAATTGGAATCACTGATGTCCACCTTGGGACTGAATTTTTATGCACTTGGTATTTCTGCCAATGTTTTTTTTTCAGCAGTTACCCAAGTTCACTGTACAACCCCAATATGATTTGAACACTCTGCATTAATTTTTTTCTCTCTCTCTTTTTTAATGCATTACTAAAACACAGGAGCAATTTCACTGGGCTTAGTTTGAAGGATTACTGAGCTTCTCAAATTGAGCTGGACGAATAGACTGCATTGATTTCACCACTGAAAGTTAAAAATATAGAAACGTTTACTCAAATATCAAAAGGTTTTGAAAGTAGAGCAGTAGTTCATGTGGACACACAAGAACAGGAAGAAAACTTTACTCTGCAAACAAAGACAATTTTGTTCAATCACAATCTGTTGCTCTTACTTTTCATGAGGGAAATAAAACTGCCAAATAACTCCTAAGTATGTGACATGAATGCATTTATAGAAAATAATTTTATCAGTGAATACTGGAAGAGGATTTTTCTTTAACTTGCCATTCTTCTATTTAATCTTCAGTAGATAGACGTAATGTTAAGTTTTGATGCAACAAAACCAGTTTCATAAATAAATACTGCGTGTGATGCAAAAGAGAAATGTCTAACTAAAGCAGATGCACAACTGAACTTCTTAAAGTAGTTTAACCTCAAGAAGATAGTGTCTGAGGGAGGACAGCAACAGTGACAGTGACAGTGACAACTTACCCATCTGTGTGAATGTCTGATTAAAGGGCAGCAAAGAAGGTGGAGTCAGACTTCTCAGTGATGTCCAATGAAAGAACAAGAGGCAACTGGTAGGAAAGCTTTACTTTGAGGGTGACCAAACATTTTAAAATGTTGGTCAAAGGTGTTTGGAGTTTGGGTTTGAGAGTTTCCATTCTCGCAGTTATTTAAAACAGTTTATTGAGATCTATAATGGGCACCACCATCCTGAATGTAGGACCCATCTTTATTGTTGCAGGGTTTTTTGGCTTTGTTTTGGGCAGTTTAATTACTTCTATGTCAAATAAAATCACTGTGTAAAAAACACAAAAGTGACATGCAGAGAAATACAAGCCACTTGGAAGAATGAAAAATTCTACCCTCCTTTGAATGTCCTAATCACTGTATTCTTTCCTTGTATTTGCCTTGTCATTATTATTATTGGTGGTAGCAGTAGTGGTCTTGTGTTATACTTTAGTTACTAAACTGTTCTTATCTCAACCTGTGGGTGCTGCATTCTTTCAGTTCTCCTTCCCATCCCTCCAGGAGCAGGGGGAAGAAAGCGGGGGGAGTGAGTGAGCAAAATTGTGTGGCTGAGAGGCTTAAACTGTGACAGTCTGCATCAGTGGAATTTTTCATATTCATAAAACATAAATATAGAAAACAGGAAATACTCTAAGCATAGCATATCTATAAATAGCTAGTGATTAATATAAAGTAATACAATAGAAATTTGGGCAGATGTGCCATCTAGATATCAAACAAGTGCCAGTGAAAGCATTATCTGATGCAATGATGTGCTATATAATATGTATGTGACACATACAGTATAATTGTTTATTTTAGAAAATCTATAAAGTTTTTTTCTAATGTAAAGGTTCATTATTTTATATTATAGAGATAAAGTTTGTAATTTTTTACCAAAATAAAACATAAAAATGTGTGAGAAATGACCAAAGGAAATGTCACATCTTGAAACAGTAAAAGAGGAGAAAAAACAGAAGTGGCAACTATTGAAGAAAGGGCAGATAAAGAGACTGCAGGCATTTGTCAAATTTAGTTATTGAGGCCATTTCAAATATATCATAGTGCTCAAAAATCTGGATTTCTGTGTACTTTTCTGAACCTGTTGTCTTGTTTGGATCACATTTTTATTTAAACTAGACATGAGTAGGAAGTCAATGCATAAACATGTAAGGAGTGAAGAAATAATCATATTGAGCACCCTTTTAAATCTCCTGATTCTACACAAATGATGCCTGATGCCTATTCTGGACTCAGTGAAAATTTTGCCTAATTAAGCTGAGGTAAAATTGTTGCAGGGAGATCTACTTTTTCAAATGTGTTAGGGAAACAGCAGCTAATGTCAAAAGAGGCAGTTTTTTCTTATTTGCAAATAAACAAGTACAGCACTGCTAGTAGGATCACATTTTGAGTGCTTTACCAAAGCTCAAAGATACCTGCTCTTCATGTTGTGTTTTGATATAAAAGATACAAAAGGCAGAAGCAGCAGTTCAGACATAATAATAGTATATAAAAAGACTGTATGTGTGTGTATTTTTTTGCATGTATGTCTGATGCTTTCCCATTGATATCTACATCCATATGAAACACATTTATAGTTGTGTATATATAAATATGAAAATATTTAAGAACAAGAAAAAACACTGATTCTTGTCTGAATTTTCTTTAACATGAAACATTAAAGGAATCTCACCAAGGAATTATTTTTTTGTGGCAGTAACAGATTTTGATTTCTAAATTTATCCTAATATCTTAGCATAGAATCATAGAATAGTTAGGGTTGAAAAGGACCTTAAGATCATCTAGTTCTAACCCCCCTGCCAGGGGCAGGGACACCTCCCACTAAACCATGTCACCCAAGGTTCGATCCAACCTGTCCTTGAACACTGCCCGGGATTGAGCATTCACAACTTCCCTGGGCAACCCATTCCAGTGCCTCACCACCCTCACAGTAAAGAACTCGTTCCTTACATCCAATCTAAATTTCTGCTGTTTAAGTTTTAACCCATTACCCCTTGTCCTCTCACTACAGTCCCTAAAGAAGAGTCCCTCCCCAGCATCCTTATAAGCCCCCTTCAGATACTGGAAGGCTGCTAGGAGGTCTCCATACAGCCTTCTCGCTCCAGGCTGAACAGCCCCAACTTTCTCAGCCTATCTTCATACGGGAGCTGTGGCAATGGAGGCATGGACTCCAGTTGCGGTGCAAACGAAATAGCTTATTGAGTGAGCTTACAGGCTTTTTATGGACACCTGCCTAGCGGTTAGTGACTGTTAGTATCAGTTAGTTTCTTTTCAATACTTTTTGCAACATCATACATTTTTTCCAACCATTCATATTATTTTTCACGCACCTTTGCTTGAACAATTTACTCGTTCCCAGATGTATAAGCACATTTTTCTGTTATCACTTTCTGCTACATTATTACTTTCAATTTTCCTTGAACACATATTCTTTTTGTCCTCTCAGATCACATGGTAGACTTTTATTAGCTCCTGGGAAAGTCCCGTTTACAACATCCCATCTTTGTCTTCAGTAACTTCTTTGTTTCAATATCTACAGTTCTTGGAGATTATCTGGGTGTTTTAACTCTGATTCCTCTTGACTCCCATGGTTCGCAGCTGATGAGAGTCAGGATGTTCATGCTCTCATACAGGTCTGCTGGTGCAGCTTCTTGTGCAACACCCCACACTGGGAGGTGCGCCAGTCCTTGATCATCCTTGTGGCCCTCCTCTGCACTTGTTCCAGCAGTACCATGTCCTTTTTCTGTTGAGGACACCAAAACCACACACAATACTCCAAGTGGGATCTCACAAGAGCAGAGTAGAGGGGCAGGATCACTCCTTTTGATGCAGCCCAGGATACGGTAGGCTTTCCAGGCTGAAAGTGCACACTACCAGCTGATGTTTATTTTTTCATTGACCAACACCCCCAAGTCCTTCTCTGCAGGACTGCTCTGAATCTCTTCTCTGCCTAACCTGGACCTGTGCCTGGGATTGCTCTGACCCAGGTGGAGGACCTTGCACTTAGCATGGTTAAACTTCATCAGGTTGGCATCAGCCCACCTCACAAGCGTGTCAAGGTCCCTCTGCATGGCATTCCTTCCCTCCAATATATCAACCGAACCACACAGCTTGGTGTCATCAACAAACTTGCTGAGGGCACACTCAATCCCACTGTCCATGTCACCAACAAAGATGTTGAACAAGACCGGACCCAACACCGATCCCTGAGGGACACCACTCATTACTGGTCTGCAGCTGGACATTGAGCCATTGACAACAACACTTTGCGTGCAGCCATCCAGCCAGTTCTTTGTCCACCGACTGGTCCACCTATCAACTTGATGTCTCTCCAACTTAGAGAAAAGGATGTCATGTGAGACAGTGTCAAAAGCTTCTCACAAGTCCAGGTAGATGACATCAACTGCTCTACCCCTGTCCATCAGTTTTGTAGCCCCATCATAGAAGGCTACCAGATTGGTCAGACAGGATTTCCCCTTAGTGAAGCCATGCTGGCTGTCACCAAGCACCTTGTTGTATTTCATGTGCCTTAGCATGCCTTCCGGGAGAATCCGCTCCATGATCCTGACAAGCATAGAGGTGAGGCTGACTGGTCTGTAGTTTCCCTACTCAATCATTTTCCCCTTCTTGAAAATGGGATTATATTTCCCTTTTTCCAGTCGTCAGGAACTTCACCTGACTGCCATGATTTTTCAAATATGATGGACAGTGTCTCAGCAACTTCATTTGCTGGCTCCTTCAGGACCTGCGGATGGATTTCATCAGGTCCCATGGACTTGTATACATTCAGGTTCCTAAGATGATCTCGAACCAGATCCTCTCCTACAGTGGGCCCAGGGTCTTCATTCTCGCAGTCCCTGCATCTGCCTTCCAAGACTTTGGTGGTGTGGTCAGAGCATTTGCAAGTGAAGACTGAGGTAAAGAAGTCATTAAGAACCTCAGCCTTCTCCAAATCCAGGGTAGCCAGTTCTCCCGATAGCTTCCGGAGGGGGCCCACGTTGCCCCTAATCTGTCTTTTATTTGCGATGTATCTGTAGAATCCCTTCCTGCTATCTTCTATATCCCTAGCCAAGTTTAATTCTAAGTGGGCCTTAGCTTTCCTAACCTGGTCCCTAGCTTCCCAGACAACATCCCTGTATTCTTCCCAGGCCGCCTGTCCTTGCTTCCACCTTTTATAAGCCTCTTTTTTCCTTCAAAGTTTCCTCAACAGGTCCTTGTCCATCCAAGGAGGTCTCCTGGCCTTCCTGCAGCACTTCCTTCTAGTAAGGATGCAACACTCCTGAGCTTGTAGCAGGTGATCCTTGAATATCAACCAGCAGTCTTGTGCCCCCCTGTCCTCTAAGGCTATATCTTTTCACTGTGTTATCTATCCATACCCGCTGTGGTGCAAAACTGTAGACAAGTAGGAAAACATGCTTTGTAGTATCTCAATTGCTCTGTGATTAATACACTTTCAAGTGCAGACTTTCCTACTAAATAAAGGAGTAATTAGCACACACATTCACCAATAGCTCATGGTCAATATTCCTGGGCACAAAGGTAGTAATATTTTACAATAAGGATTCGCATATGCAGAATATGAGTTTTTTAAAAAACTGCATAATTATAGTAAGTTGTCTCAGGAGATATTCCTGTTTGCTTAAAAACTTAAAAAAAAAAAAAAACACACAAAAAAAACCAAAAGCCAACAAAACATTGTAGTGTAATATCAGTTGGATATAAAAAATGCTTGCATATCAACCTGAAACGTACAACCATTTCAGTAGAGACCTTTGAGTCTAGTAATAGTTAAGTAATAGTGAATCAGTGACATCTTGCATATCTAATGTCTTGCCATATTAAAAAACACAATATGTTCACAGCTGCAATTGTAATGTCTATGTGTTTACTTTTTTCCTGTATTTGTTATCCATGAAAATGTGTGAGCACAGCTTCTGCATTTCTTTAGACATTTTAACTAGAACCCTTATAGAAACCTGCTTAGTGTGTTTAAGGTAACCTGGGGGTGATTCCAAGACTTGGAGAATTGGTTGAAACATGAATTGCTAACTGAAAAAGCAAGAGGGGTAGTGCAACCACAAGCTTTACCAGCCACCACCCAAGCAGGATCAGGGTGGCAGAGAAAGAAGAAAAAAAGGGATGTGACACAGCAAACTCCTTGACTGTTAACACTGTGCAGTTTGCTTCTGCAGCTGCTTTACATTCCTTTTTCATCAGAATGCCTCTGCTTTAAGGAAACACTTTAACCTGTCTTCTTCTCAACAACTGATAACCTGGGTGAGGGGGTATATTTGTGTCCTCCTACTCACAGGTCCATGGTGTCTGCCTGCAAAGTTTGTTGAGCCTTGCCATGAGCTGGACAGACGAGTGGAAAAACCCAATGCCTCAGCTATAAGAGCTGACCGTGAATATCCTGAGCAGAATGAGATAGAGGAAGAGAAAAATGAATGACTGCAAAACATCAGTTGGGGGCAACTGAAAAGTAATAGCTGGAATATGTGTGCTTGTAAAGTAACTATTGTTAGAGGCTGTGATTTTGTGTATAAAACCACCTGTATTTACTAGTCAGTTGTTAATAAGAAACTACACCTTGTATTGTATGGATTTGTCACTTGTAAAAGAGATGTCAGAGCTTGCAAATTTGCAGCAGCTGCTAGAAAATGCTAAGTCAAAAGTTAGAAAGATTCTAATACAATGATAGTGTTATAAAGCAGGCAGTAGAATAAATTAAGAGGGTGGGAGAACTCTACTGGTAGGAAATTTCTTTGGCTGGTCCCTCGCTGCCATCAGCATCTTCAACATGCTGCTGCAACCTGTAATAGTTACTCTGCTAATGTAAATCTGTGTGTGCTTTGCCACAGTAGTGGTTTGTTACTGGATGAAGCAGGTGAAACCCTGCATTGACAACAAAGTGCAAGGACTGAGGTTGGCCAAATGCCTCCTACCACAGTCAAGGGCAAGACTGGGTTGGCCTCTGTGTTTGACACCAAGAGGAACCTTTAGCTCCGCTGTTGGCTGCAGCCCAGCAGGCATTGAGCAGTGGAGACACATGTCATGCCAGACCTTGATGTGAGGGATGGCGTCCCCTGTTATCAGAGAGCCAGCCAGTGGAAGAGCCAACAGTGTTTACAGATGGCTCAGGGAAATAGCAGAAAAGCTGTTACTGTACTAAAAGAAAACTTTCACTGGCAACACCAAATAGAACATCAAGAAGGATCACCCCAAGTAGTAGAGCTTAGAGCAATAGCAATGGTGTTTCAACATTTTCCTGGCCTGGTTAATGTTGTTACTGACTCTGCTTATGTAGCCTGGTTGGTACAGTGATTAGACAAAGCAGTTTTGGGACAAGTGTCCAATGAAAAATTGTTTGGGATCCCAAAATTAGTATGGCTAACAATACAAAACCAGAGACATCACTATTATATTATGCATGTTAAGAGTCACACCACCCTCCCAGGTTTTATAGTGGAGGGTAATGCAAAGGCAGATGCACTACTACCTGCAGTTGCCCTTAGACCTGTTCCCAATATAAAACAACAAGCGCAGGCATCTCGTCAATTTTTCCACCAAGGCTCTCGTGCTCTACAGTAACAGTTTAACATTTCCAATAGTGAAGCACGTGCCATTGTTGCTGCCTGCCCTGACTGTCAAGGCTAACATGTTCCTGCCTATTTTAGCACTAATCCTTGGGGTTTACAAGCATTACAGATTTGGCAAACAAATGTTACACATGTTGCTGAATTTGGCAGACAGAAGTATGTGCATGTTTCCGTAGATACATTTTCTTCTGCTATTGTGGCCACTGCTCATACTGGTGAATCTGCCTGGGATGTCATCCACCATTGGCAGTGTGCATTTGCAACTTTAGGGGTTCTACAGCAGATAAAAACAGACAATGGCCCTGCTTATGTGTCGATGAAGGTTGCGTCTTTTTTGCAAGCTTGGGGAGTTTCTCGTGTTACTAGTATCCCCCATTCTCCAACAGGTCAAAACATTTGTAGAACGAACCCGTGATACGCTCAAATGTTTTCTTTAAAAACAAAAAGGGTAATGTAAGCATTTTCTCCTCGCAGTTAGCAAAATCGCGATTTGTATTAAATTTTTTAAATTTGTCTAGTTTTGATTCTCTTTATGCAATACAGCGTTTGTGACATCCGACAGACGATTCCTTGCCCAAACCACTGGTTCTATATAAAGACCTACATGATAACGAGTGGAAAGGACAAGAGCCATTGCTGACATGGGGTGGAGGATACAGCTGTGTACAGCTAGCGACAAGACCATGCTGGCTGCCAGTGAAACATATAAAGCCCCAGAACTCAGCAACATAAAGAAACGACAATGACAGAAATGTTTGTAATATCTGCTCTATTATGTGTGACCATGGGTAATGGACAAGTATACTGGGCACATTTGTTAAATCCCCCATTATTCAGACCAGTTACATGGTGTGTAGGATTCACTGGTATGCCACATGTTATAAAGGTTCAAGTGACTTCAAATCAGACTAATCTTACTGAAATAATGCTGCCTGGAGTAGTGGCTGGCTATGTTAATCACACAGGTCAAGCAGCGATAGAGCGGACACAGCAAATTGTAAAAAACATACTAGTAAAACAAAAAGGGGGAATGATAGAGGAGACTCCAAATGCAAGAATCAACAAAGCATTGTTTGTCTTAAATGTTTTAATATTATCCAGTTCTTATTTACACACGGGCATGAATGTCCCCCCAGTGATCAGACATTTTTCTGCACTAACCCATGTAGGCCCAGATCAGATAACAGGGAAAGAACCTGTTACGGTAATGGTAAAGCCTTTGGAAAATCATAACTGGGAAGGTCCTTTTAGGTTAACAACTTGGGGAAGAGGGTATGCTTGCGTTTCTACAGATGGAGGCCCCCACTGGATTCCTGCTCAGTGTGTGTGTCCTGTTTTGGATTCTGACTCCAACAAACGGAAATCTGCATCTATCCTCACTGTCGCCGTGGAACAGCTCTTGTATCTGGGTGACTTAACCAGAACACTGAATCAAATGACCTTTTGTGATTCTATATGTACAGCAGACCAGTCCTTCCATACATGTCTAGTTGGCCTGCCAGTACAAAGGGTAGTAAACAATACAACTATTTCTGATTGGATACAAGCGTTGCCCAACATAACGAGAGATCCAGAAGAAATAGATATTGTGGGCACAGTGAATGCCCCTCAATGTTGGTGTCTTGGCTGGAAAGGCATGCGCTGTACCATGGCCATGACACGATTAGGCCAAAGCGGGTCAGAATCTCTGTGGTCAGACCTGAAGCGTTATCACAATTTTACTGATGTCTGACCAAACAGTTCTCTGTTTCGTAATATGACAGCAAATAATAGTTCATGGTGTTCAGTTTTTAATGAAACTACTATTGATAGCTTATCAAAAGCATTACCTAGAGGTATATTCTTGTATTCTTATTGTGTGGTGACAAAGCATATCCTGGTATTCCATGGAAACCAAGAGGAGGTCCATGTACATTGGGACGGCTATCATGGCTTACATCCAACATAAGTATGATCTTAAATCATACACAGTTACACAGAGGTCATCAAAACCCAACAACGCTTGACTCCAATTGAAATGATAATGTTGATCTCTGGAATAGAAGGGAGAAATTTTTGTAGCTAGCTTTTTCACTCCGGGGGTTGCTGCTGCTACAGTATTAGCACAATTAAATGAACTTGATTGCTGGTTGGGAAAACAAACTACTGAAACAGCAAAAATCTTAAGTGCCTTAGCAATAGATGTTAACTCTGTAAGACACACTACTCTTCGAGATAGAGCAGCCATTGATTTTTTATTGTTAGCACATGGAGATGATTGCCAAGAATTTGATGGAATGTGTCATATGAACTTATCAGATCACTCTCCGTCCATTCATGCTAGCATTCAGAAATTGATGGACCAAACTCAGAAATTGCAGGAAGACGATGGATTTTTTGGACTGGGAAAGTGGTTGAGCTCCTAGGGACTGGAAGGCTGGGTTGTATCTCTGATAAAAGATGGACTTATGATGTTGTTTGCTCTTCTCTGTATTATGCTTGTGGTACCGTGCTTGTTATCCTGTCTGCAAAGGGCCCTGCAGAGGATGATAAACACAGCCTTTTCTGTTAAAAAACAAAAAGGGGAATTGTGATGAACTACATGACTGAGGGCATGAAGTTAGAACTTAGCCTTGAAGATATCAAAGCTTATCCATGAAGAATGAAGCACCGAAGGTAACCAGATGGGAAAGCAGAAGGCATCTGGATGAGAAAGCAGAAGGCAACTGGAGGAGTAAGTCAAAGGGAGTAACTAACTGCAGAACAAGAACTTGGCAAGATAACAGACTTTAGTAATGCGGGAAAGGGTCATCCAATAATGTGTTGTTGCTAACTGATGTAACCAATGGCTAAAAGACACATGTATGTTAGAAACTACATATAAGTAAGGGTTTGTAATAGTAAAGGAGGAACTTTCTACTGAGTCACCAAAGAAATATGTGTGTGTTTTTTGGCCGTCTTGACCGTGACATACTTCAACACCCATCAATTTCTAATAAAAAGCCTTGTTTATGTGCCTAATAAACACACAAAACGTTAGGGAATCATGAAACAGCTAATTAACTTTGTGAATTTAAAGTCCTATTCTTGCGCATGAAAACTAATTAGTGATTATACGGATTCCTGAATCAAACTTCTGTTTTCTCTTCATGAGGTTGTTAGCTTAAATTCAAGAGATTTGTAGTATTTTCCCTTATTTTTCTAAAAAGGATGCTGAGTTTATAATTAGTAAAAAGCTGCATTGTGTACATGCTCTGCATCTGCTCATGTTTCATTGCCACCTTTTTGTTTCACACAGTTGTAAGAAAATTACTCACATTTTATCGAAGTCTTACGCATTCACTTCAGCTTTATCAGGAGGCTGAATTCAAACATGACTCAAGTAATAGTTTCCTACAATTTACAGCTAGGCTGTGCCTAGCTTCGGGATACTTATGTGGGGAAATAGGTTAGGACTCTTCCTTTCTTGTGTGTGGTTTAGAATTAAACACAGCAGTTCCTCATAATTATGACGCTCAGGGGTAGGTGAAGTTTGCTCAGTGAGAGATGGTCCATGCCTTGAGCAAGACAGTAAGAAAGAGTGAGGAACACTTCCTGTTCCCTACTGACAATCAGTATCTGTGGTTTATGCACCCAAGATTAGTAGTAGACTGAAAGCATTAATAACCATTGATCCATTGAGGCATATTATGAAAACTTCAGGAATTGCTGTGCTCCAAGAATTTTTAAAAGCTTCCTCATTCCTTCTCATGTATTACTTTGTTGCTGTGTCACACTATATTTGGTGATATGCTTATGATCACAAATCAATTGTAAGGTGATCCTTTCCTCAGATATTGGTATGGAAGTCTGCAAAGTACATTATATTGGCAAGGAATTCAGATTCTAGCCAGTGCCATTAAATGGAACAAAAGTTGGAAAGAAAATTGAATCAGGATCCTGGCATAGCATAGGTACAGACTGCAGCTCTGCCACAAGATGATGTATCACAAATGTTCAGCAAGGCAGAGAGACAGGGAGGCCATTCCAGGTAGGAGCTACAGAAAGGAAGACTGCTTCTCTGAAGTGGCAAAAGTGTTCATTACAGATAGAGATTTGTTGTAGCATTATTTCCTACTGTGTGCTTCTTTATTGACTCAATGGCTATTGGAAAAACAGTACAACATAAGAACAAAAGGTAGAGAAGGTAAAATCATCCTCTGAATGAGCTCAATTACAAAATTAATAACATAGAAATAAGGTTCTTTCTATTTCAAGAGCCATGAAGTCATGGATCAGCAATACTGAATCAGAGAAAAGATCACTGGTCCTACTCTTAGAAAACGTCTGCTGCTGCTCATTTCCTGAAAATGAAGTTTAATAAGAATCTTCTTTTTCTTCTTCTTACTTTTTTTTTTTTTTTTCTTCAGTAAGGTAATTATACACAGATCAATTCAGTGACTTCTTTTTCAAAATTCAATTGGCTCATGAGGGCGTTGCAATTGTTTCATCTGGTGGAAATTAAAGTAAATTAAAGACCCAGTATGAGTTAGTTGTGCAGCTACTAGAATCATAGGATCATAGAATAGTTAGGTTTGGAAAGGACCTAAGATCATCTAGTTCCAACCCCCCTGCCAGGGGCAGGGACACCTCCCACTAAACCATGCCACTCAAGGCTATGTTCAATCCAGCCTTCAACACCGCCAGCGATGGAGCATTCACAACTTCCCTGGGCAACCCACTCCAGTGCCTCACCACCCTTACAGTAAAGAATTTCTTCCTCATATCCAATCTAAACTTCCCCTGTTCAAGTTTGAACCCATTACCCCTTGTCTTCTCACTACAGTTCCTCATGAAGAGTCCCTCCTCAGCATCCCTATAGGCCCCTTTCAGATACTGGAAGGCTGCTAGGAGGTCTCCATGCAGCCTTCTCTTCTCCAGGCTGAACAGCCCCAACTTTCTCATCCTATCTTCATACAGGAGGTGCTCCAGTCCCCTGATCATCCTCGTGGCCCTCCTCTGCACTTGTTCCAACAGTTCCACGTCCTTTTTATGTTGAGGACGCCAGACCTGCACACAGTACTCCAAGTGAGGTCTCCCAAGAGCAGAGGAGAGGGGCAGGATCACTTCCCTCAACCTGCTGGTCACGCTCCTTTTGATGCAGCCCAGGATGTGGTTGGCTTTCTGGGCTGCAAGCGCACACTGCTGGCTCATGTCCATCTTCTCATCAACCAAAACCCCCAAGTCCTTCTCTGCAGGACTGCAGAAAAAGAAACTGGCACAATGGCTAGTCTCAATAGAAGTGGTGTGGACAAAGAAAATGTTTAGCCACTTTAAAAGGAAAAGTTTCAGGAAAGCTCTAAAGAGAAATTGCTTGTATATAGCCTTTTGTAACCTTCATCAGCTAATCCATAACATCATTTAGGTTTAGAAGTAGTTATATTATCTCAGAATAGGCTACCTTTGTATCTATCTTATGCATTCAATAGGAGATATTAGGTCAGATGAAATTTCCGGTTAACATGATATCTTCTCTTCATCTGTATTTATTTTATAGTGCTTATAAAAAGTGTTTAAAAAAAGCACAGATAGTAATACTTCTTTGGTATAACCTCCCAGCTCTAAGCTGTCTGACTTCTTGAGTCAGAATTGATATCTTTGTGCTTAATAGCCCTTGATATATTTGTCTTTAGTGAATTCATCTAATTTACATCACTTCCATATCTACATCCATCTTCAGGACCACTATGCCTTCATAAATATCTTGCCAAAATTCTTCAGTGTCCTGGTGACCTTAAAAATATTCAATCATAATCATGGGTGTCAAAAATACCCAACCTTATAAATATTTCATCAAAATCTTGTTATCACTCACTGCCAAAACAGCATTAGTACTTACCACATTCATATTCTAATCCAATAAATTAACATATGACAAAGCCTTGGTTTTGCCTAGTTGAATGAGCAGAATTTGCTGTCATTAGCTTTACAACTTTATTGTCTGTTTTTAAACTATTTGTTCTAAAGATATTTAGATTACAAAATCCTTGTAATTATTTAATTAAAGGAAATTAAAGTGAAATTACATACTCAACATGGATATTAAAGAAATATACCTCGCAATATGTGATAGGACACCACTGCTCAATCCCCCTGAAGCTGTTTTTTCGAGGCTGAACAAGCCCACCTCCCTCAGCCTCTCTTCATGGAAAAAGTGCTCCAACATAAAGCTACTGTTTTGGCCCTAAACTGAACACTGTCCAGTTGAATGAAGTTTGGTACCGGGAGCTCAAAACTGGATTCAATATTTGTGACACTGTTCAAAGTGTGCTGACTAGAAGATGATAATCCATGCCCTTGATGTACAGGTTCTGCTCCTGTTAACACCTCTTTGCGGTCAGGTGACTACCAGTTCATGTTCAGCTTACTGTCTGCAAGAGCCCCAGAGGGTTTTCTACAGAGATGCTCTCCAGCCAGTCAAGCCACAAGCTATACCTGTTGCAAGGGGCCCTTCCTCCCCTGGTACAGTGATCTGCATCTTACCTTCCTGAATTTAATGAGCATTTGTATAGAGACATCTGAGCTGAGCTCCAGTTGAAGCCAGCTCATTGGCTGGAGCAGCTGAAATATCTCTACATTGCTCTGAATGTTTATTATAGGTGCTGGCAAGTGACTGGGTGTGTTGGGATGGAATGATGCTCCCCTCCCCCAACACATCTAATTTAAAGCATCCTTGACCAGTCTGGCAAGCCTCCTCCCAAATCCACTCTTCCCTTTCTTTGTCAGACCAGCTCCACCAGCCCCCAGCAGACCCGGCCTCCTAAATTGAGTCCCATGTTCAAGGTACCCAAACCCCTGACTATAGCACCACCCTTCTAACCATTTATTAACCTGGACAACCCTCCTAGACTTTTTCAGGTCCTGCCCTGTATCCTGGAGAATTGACGAAAAGACAATCTGAGCTCCAGAGCCCCTAACCACCTCTCCCAGAGCTCTGTAGTCCTTCTTTATGTTCTCCTGGCTACTACTATCTATATGAGTAACACCCACATGGATCACTAGAAGTGGGTAATAGTCAGTGGGATCAATCAGAGCAGGCAGCTTTTCTGCAACATCCTTGATCCAAGCCCCTGGTGGGCAACACGCCTCCCTTGAGCCTGGGTTAGGCCGACAGATGGCTGCCTCTGTTCCTCTCAGAGTAGAGTCCCCTACTACTACGGCCTACTGCTTTTTCCTGGCAGCACCAGTAGTGATCTTTGCCAGGTCTTCAGCTGTTTGTTCCTGGTGGGAGTGCGTTTCCTCATCAGCCTCCTGCAGGACAGCAAAGCGGTTCTGGGTGGGAACAACAGATCTAGGAGGAAGCCCCTTGCTTTTAATTGTCCTCTTCCTTCTTTTTTTGTTGCTTTTTTCTGTTACTTTTTCCCAGCTTCCTGGGTTAGCGGCCTCCTTTCCTGCATGAACGACAGCAGACGCTTGAGGCCCCTGCGCAGTCTGGTCCTGGAGAAAGCAGTGCTGCTTCCCCTCAGCTTCCCTGACACCTTTCAGCCTAATAACAACGTCCTGCAGCTCAGCCACCTGCTGCAGGAGGACCTCCACCAGGGAGCACAGGGTGCACCTCTACCCATTGCGCACCCTCCTCTCAGGAGAACAGTTTCATCACCTGTAGTTTTGAGGAATGAAATAACAAACTAGCAATTATACTTACTTCAGTAAGTATTTCTTTCCTTGAAGAAATATGATAATGTGAATAAAAAACATGAACTTTTGAGCGTGATAAGACAGCAAGGATTAGGTAGAGGAGAAATTAATGAATGTGTCCAGTAAGCAATGGGAAAAAATGGCTTTAAAAATCGTTCTAACGCATGGTAGTACGCCCTGGTGAAGTTAGGATTAACATCTTGACCTCACTAAAATTAATAGCAAAGGTTTTACCAGTTTAAACGGAGAATAGATTTAAGCTTAATTGTGATGTCTTAATGTCTGTGCTGTTGACACAGGCAACTCCTGCCTTGGTAATATGTGAGCTTTTCCCTGTAATAAAATTCATCGCAGATAGATGTGTTCATATAAAGTATGCTGGGACTAACAGCAGCCTGACTGTACTAGCATATTGCTGTATCTGAGCCATGCTAGGAGGGTTATGCCAAATCGTACAGACTTTTCTCTCAGTGCAACGCTAAAAAAAAAGGTTCTATGCATTACATTGTAATGCTCAGTTTAGTAGCGCCTTACATGTGAACCCTTAACTCTATATTGATCTTTATAAACTCCCCAAATTTCTTTTAACTGCAATAAAAACTGAAAATAAATATTCATTTAAAAAATCATGGCCATGTTTATATGCTTTGGCAAGTTCCTTGCTCAGAAAATAACCTCAATGAATCACAGAAGCACAAAATTTTTGAAGCTAGACAGAACCTCTGAAGATCATCTAGTCCAACTCCTCTACAGGTGCAGGACTCTGTTCTGCTTCATGAGGTTCCCGTCAGCCCAGTTCTCCAGCCTGTCAGGGTCTCTCTGAATAGCAGCATGACCTTCTTTCACCCATTCCTTGCAGTTTCATATTATCTGCAAAGCTTCTGTGGATGTACTCTGATTCCACTCTGGAGGGAAAAGTAATTAATGAAGATGTCAAACATGACTCAACCAAATACTGACTCTTGGGGCCATTGTCCTTCAGCTGGACTTTTTTCTAATGATCAAAATGCTTTCAGACAGGCAATTCAGCCAGTTTTCAGTCCACTCATTGTGCATTACTCTAGCCCGTACTTCATCAGTTTTTCCATGAGGATGTCATGGAAGACAGTAACAAAACCCTGGCTAAAGTCAAGATAAACAACACCTCCTGCCCTTCCCTCTTCCACCAAACTAGTAATTTTGTTGTAGAAAGCTATAAGGTTGGGCAAGCATGATTTCACCTTTGTAAATCTATGCTAACTACTCCAAATCACCTTCTCCTATCTACTATATTTGGGAATACTTTTAGGTGAATTTGTTCTACTGCTCTCCCAGGGATTGAGATGAAGTTTGCTGGCCTATACTTCCCCTGGTCTTCCTCTTTTTCTTGAAGACAAGATCAAAAAAAAAGGAATTTAGAATGAGGATTTTGGGATGAGAATGAACCCCAAATGTAAAACATGTTTCAAGTTAAATAGCATGTAACTAAACCTGAAACTTCTACTTTCCTTTTTCTCTTGTAAAGTATTACTAATTTCAGCTGAATAACCTAACAGTCACCATGAGTTGCACCTAATTATACAACCTTCAAATCTCTAAAATGTCATAAATAATCCAACAAATGTAAACTAGTTGTATTACATAAGCAAATATATTTTTTTTGTTTTGAAAAACGTAAAAGTAATTTAATTTAGTATCAGTAAGAATATCTTAGTCTTATGATATTAACTGAGTTCTTTCTTTAAGGACATTAAATAATCTACTAGAAGAATATGCCTCGCAGACAGAGAAGATACATATGTCCTGGAAGACTATTCCTCTTTGACAACAGCTATCATTTCAAAGTAATACTTTGTGAAAGAAGACAAAGGCAGACATTAAAAGACAGTGTATATATAAATGAAATAAAAACATGGACACATTTGTACCCTTGTGATGGCAAACAACAACCAGGGAAAGAAAACAAGACAATCTGGGGACTAAGGAAGAAATCCTCTAAAGATTGATCGCATCCATATTTAGGTATCTGAAGATTAGGTGTATAGTGTAGCAAACTGTCTAGGATTTACACCCAGGAAAAAAATAATTCTGTGAAAAGCTGCTAGAAGCTTCCACTATGTCTGACAGAGCCACTTCCAGCCAGCAGGAGCTGGCTGGACCTGCTGCTGGCCAAAGCTGAGCCCGTCAGCAACATTAGTAGCACCTCTATGACAACATATTTATAAAAGAGTAAAAGACATTGCACAACAGATGCTGGGAGAGAGAAGTGAGAATGCATGGGAGAAACAGCTCTGCAGACAGCAAACTCAGTGGAGAAGGAGGGGACAGCAGTGCTTCTGGTGCCAGAGCAAAATTCCCCCATAGCCCATGGTGCAGACCAGGCTGAGACAGGCTATCCCCCTGCAGCCCATGGAGGTCTACAGTGGAGCAGATATAGACCCACAGACTTTTAGGACTAAACCAAAGCAAGTGTATATGTCTGCAGGAACTGTGGCTGTGGAGAGCCCACAAAGGATCAGTTTTCCTGGCAGGACTTGTGACCCCACAGGGGACCTAGACTGGAAGAGCCTGTGCATGAAGGACTGCACCCCATGGAAGGTACCCACACTGGAGCAGCTCTTGAAGGACCCACACTGAAGAAGTTTGTGAAGGATCCCATGCAATGGAAGTGTGTGAGGATTGTGATGAACTGAGCTGATGAACAACCCCCATTTCCCATCCCACTTGGTTGTTTGAGGGGAGGAAGTAAAGAAGTGGATAGTGAAGTTGAGCCTGGGAAGAAGGGAGGGATGGGGGGAAAGTGTTTAAAATTTGTTCTTATCTCTCATTACCCTGCTTTGTTCATTGGCAGTAAACTAAATTAAATTAATTTCCCTAAGCCGAGATCTATTTTTCCCATGATAGTGATTGGTATGTGATCAATCCATGTCCTTATCTTGACCCATAATCTTTTTGTTATATTTTCTCCACCTGTCCTTGTTGAGGAAGGAGAGTGGCAGAACAGCTTGGTGGGCAGCTGGCATCCAGCCAAGGTCAATCTGCCACAGTATATTAGGATTTATAAAATGCTTTATGACATCAGAAGTTATTGAATGGAAAAGGAAATGTCTGTATGTAAATTGGCATCTATCACACAGAGAACCAAATATAGGTTGAGGTTGAAAGGGACCCCTGGAGGTCATCTGGTCCAACTCCTCTGATCAAGCAGGGTCACCTGCGGTCAGTTTCCCAAGATTATGCTCAAACAGCTTTTGTATATCTCCACTACCTCCCACTACTGGGAACTTATGCTAGTGCTCAGTCATCCTCACAATATAAACATTTTTCCTGATGTTCGTAGGGAAGCTGTTGTGTTTCAGTTTGTGCCCATTGCTTCTTGCCTGTCACTGGGCAGCACTAAAGAGAGGCTGGCTTCATCTTTCTTGCATCTTTCCTTCATGTATTTCTATACACTGCTGAGATCCTCCCTAAGTCTCCTGTAGGTGAAACAGCCCAAGCTCTCTCAGTCATTCCTTATGTACACGATGCTCCAGTCTCTTTATCACAGTAGTGGCCCTTCATTGGAGTCTCTTCTGTAGCTCAGTATCTTATTTGTACCATAGCTTTTTAAACAGCCATCAAAAAATCTTGGAGCAATTTCCATCTTTTGCTTGCAAATAGTCCTCAGGCTCTGAAAATGGGAAGAAAGTCCTGTAGAGAAATCACTAGCATCATGACCTGATAGTTTGAATCAATAAAAGTCAAGAAGAAAACTTCTTTAATCTTTTAGGGAACACTTTCTCATGCACCCACACAATGTTCTCCTATGTATTACAGTTAAGAAATACATGTCATATAAATCTCTGTTATAACTATTTTCTGTGCAGTTTATATTTAAATATTGGATGGTTTTAAGTACATGAAATGCACTCTCATTTCTTATTTTTCTTTTCTTCTCTTATTTTTGTTTCTGTTCCTATTAATACTAGGTCCATTCCATCACTTGACTGTTGTTTATAAAATGCTTCCTCTCACATTTTATGCATTCATCTCAATGTCTCAAGTCTCCAGCATCACTCTTCCATTGGCCATTAGTAGCTTCCCTTAATTGCATTTTGCAAATGAGCAAACTCTTTTCTTTTTCCTACTTTTTTTTTTTTTTCCTCAGGAAACTCATGCAATCTACATGTTTTCTCAGGATCTATTCTTTGTGACTCTTAACAGCTACGGTGATATATAAGGACAAAAATCAAAGACTGCATTATGTCATAAAATCCTTACGAGCACTGTTCATAAGTGAACACTGATGTAGATGGTAATTTTTGTCTGGCCAAAAACTACTTGAACCCTGATCCAGCTGAAGCTATGAAAGCGAACCTACATAAAATATTTTACATGTCTTCTGTTAAATTAAAGCCTCCCTCAATGAAAATACTAGGACTTGTGCTCATTATATGAACACTTGATATTCTTTTGAAGAGTCAGAGTTTATAAACTAATGAATGAGACATAAATATTATACACTAGTTTAATCTCTGGCAATTATCTTCCTCCAATATTTTTAATGTTCTTTAGCAAGAAACTGTATCCATATTACTTAGTTTGGATTCTTTAAGTTCAGAAGCATCTCTGTCGTGGTTTAAGCCGTAAATCACGCAGCCCCTTCACTCACTTCCCCCTCCTTCTTCCCCCCCATTCCGAGGGGGGAGAAATGGGGAGGAGAATCAAAAGAATGTAACTCCCACGGGTTGAGATAAGAACAGTCCAGTAACTAAGGTATAACACAAACCACTGCTGCTACCACCAATAATAATAATGACCAGGGAAATACAAGGGAAGAGGATACAATTGCTCACCACTCGACAACCGAGCTGTGAACTGAACTCTTCCGAGTTCCTGCCCCCGGTTTTCCATCCTGGGCATGACGTGCTGTGGCATGGAATAGCTCTTTGGTCAGTTTGGGTCAGGTGTCCTGTCTCTGCTTCCTCCTGGCTTCCCCTCCTCCCTGGCAGAGCATGAGACACAGAAAGTCCTTGGCCAGCCTAGATATTCTAAGCCATAACTGAAAACATTGGTGTCCTCAGCGCTGTTCCCAGGCAGAAAGTTGAAAACACAGCACTGCACCAGCTACTATGAAGGAGAAAAATGACTGCTGCTGCTGAACCCATGACAATCTCTCAACATGATTAAGCTGTGAAATGTATTTGAAACTAATTGCTTCTGACAACTGCCATTAGACACATATTTGCAAATACAGTTTATAATTTCTTAACAGCAAGACGTTCTTGTTATCTCTTGAACTTTTGTGCTTGGTTGTGAGCAACAAGAAAAAAACACTTTTGCTTTAACTATTTAAGCCCCACGAAGGAGAACAAGACACAATTATAAACTACAGCTATCAAAGGAAGCAGTACAGGTCAAGCAGAATATGCTCGTTAGTCACGTACATTGATGCTAACTAGACTACAGCAAGTAGGAGGAAATTATATCCATGTTTTTGCAAAAGACTCTTTAAAGACTTGCTCAATAAACAAGTCTAGGAATCCTATTTTTAATATTTTATGTTGAAGGTTGTAAAATATAATATTGTACAATTGTTTTGCTGGTTTTATACTATTTGGAAAATTAATAAATCAGACTACATTATACTATGATTTCTCATGAAATGCAGCAGACCATAGAATGCATTATGATAAACACACTACAGTTAAATCACTAGATGATATTTCTCAAATACCATGCACTGTATTTTCTGGAACTGAATTTTTATACTTCCCTAATCTCCTAAACTGATCGTGTAGGAGACTGGGATGTACAGCTACGTTATGAGCTCCTCATATTTACCAGTTAAGATTTGTTGACATTGAGTATAAAGCATTAAATAATGCCAGTAGAGTTATCTTCCTCCCCAGAATTTAAAAATGTAACTGGTAAAAGAAGACAAGAGATAAAAAAAAGAGAGAATTATTATTCATGTTTAAATTATTTGAGCTAAAGCTGAGAAAATAAAAAGTCAACATTTGAGGTAGAAATAATGAATTCCCCTTTTCAGGTGCTTTTCTTTCTCCATTGACTCTAGACAACTTTGATTAGATACCTTACTTTTAGCTAGTAATCATTAATTGGGATGCATTGCATTGAGTGATTTACCCTAAACAAGGAAGTTTCTGGTTTTACCGAGAGCTGTTTCAATATCTGATGCAGTCTAGCTCCTTACTCACAGGACAATGTGTCCTACTTTATCTCTACACAGTGATAAAGCAATGGTGTGCCCTTCATCACAAGTCCTGTAGAGGCAAAATTACAGACAGAGTAAAGATCATTATATAAAGAGTAATGGTGCCAAAAGAAAGCAAAGCGAACCCTTTTGTCAATGTGCACATTAAAACTCCAGTTAAAATAAAATGAACATCCTTGGTTCCTGATTTTCAGAGGCTTTAACTAGGTCACATGGAAACTAATTTTATTTGGAACAAGCAAAGTTAATCCCCCAATGGAGAGAAATCTATTTCAATTCCAAGGTTAGAGTCCTATCTATAGATATCTATGCTATTCAAAAAAGTGAAGATTTCAACAGGAAAGATTTATCTCCCCTCCTCTGCACAGGCAATTATTAAGTATGTAGCAACTGTAATGAACTTGATGAAGAGAGATTTCATACCCCCATTATACCCTTGTTTTCTATGGTTTTCCAATCCTTATATAGAGGAAAATAAGTTAATATTAATAATGCTAACACTAATACCAGAATCTACTTAAAACTACTTTTCACTTTTAGACTTTCATTAAGTTGTTAACATTTTACATAAAATGTTAATGTCATCTCCACTAAAACGTTTTTGTCCTATATAAATCTGAATTTTCTGTGTGTAGATGTGAATTTTCCAAATGGCCATTGTCTGATCACTGATTCTGGAATATCAGTTTGGTGATTAGAAAAAGTTTTCCATAAGTACTGTAACTAGAAAAGCACAAATTATTTATTTAGCTATGTCTTTTTCCGTCCCATTGAATAACAATATCCACATGCTCCATCTTCTAAGATTTTTTCTTAATCTCTGACTTATTCTCGCAAGGTATTTCCACACCCGCCTTCAACCCAGACTTAATTTCTCTTTGTCCCATATTCCTGAGTCCTCAGTGTCTGTCCTTTGTTTTAGCGAAGAAGAGGTAAAGAAATGTGGTACAGATCCTGTGGAGACATGCGTGAGCTAACTGATCAGGCAGTATTTTGGCAAAGATCACCAGCCATCTACCCACTAATGAATAACAGCTGAGATCTTTGGATCATTTCTCAGTAGAAATGTTAATATAATCAACTTGCTGTTCACGTTTGATGTAGCCCAGAATACCTTTGGCTTTCTGGGCTGCAAGTGCACACTGCCAGCTCATGTTGAGCTTCTCATCAACCAACACCCCTAAGTCCTCCTCCAGCCTTCCCTCAATTCAGTCTGTGCCCAGTCTGTATTTTTGCTTGGGGTTGTCTACTCCCAGATGCAGGACCTTGCACTTGGCCTTGTTGAACTTCATAAGGTCTGCAGATGCCCACCTCTTTCTTGTTATTAAAATAAAATTTTCTCTTCATTATTAATGTTACGCAGAGTTCTTAAATGGCACTGAGACAGAAATATACAGTCAATTCAAATTGGTCTACAAGCTGAAACAAAGCATATTGACATCTGCAATAGCAAGAATGGAAACATCAGTTATTGTTGGCTAACATGTGATAGCACTTCAGCAACAGAAATACATCATATTAATGTCTGCATCTTGCAGGACAAATAGAATTTTTAATTGTCATTCATAGATGGATTAGGATCCACATAAAAAGAAGGAAACATCTGATGCAATTCAGTCCAAAAAAATATGCAATTAAACACTTAATATTGAAGAGAAGGTATCACTAGCACAAAAATACTGTTTTTCAAAATTCCCATACTTCATTAATACCTTCCTGTTCAAGTGCATGAAGTTTGTTAACTACACATAGTATCTGTGTGCACGGTTAAGTATTTAGTAAAAGCACAAAACAGTCTGTCCTGTGCAATCTGGCATTTGACTTTATCTCACGTGTAGATATCAAGCAGTCTAACAAAGCTAATATGAAAAAGAGATTAAAAATTTGTAAGCCAGGATAGTAAATGTCAATGTGTGCTTTGAACTACCTGTCTAGTAAAAGATCATAAATGTTCCTATCAGTTACAGTGCTTAAGCATAATTTGTCATCAAAGTGCTAACCCAGTCTCTGTTCTAAACATGGAGCCTCGAAGGTGATGTCAACTACCACCTCTTCCTTTTTCTGCTCCTGAGCAACATATGGATCTCTGGCAACCTCCTGACTTTATTTTTCATTCTTAGTTTCCACAGTTTCTAAGACACTGCTTTGTATTGTTCTGTTATTTTTTATTCTTATTCTATTGTTTTCAGTGAAAATATTCTATGCTAAACTTTTGACTTTTTGCTGCCTGTTCTCTGTGAGCCATGCTGGTATTTCACCTCTCTCTTGTTTCTCCTGTTCATGTTCAGACCTTTTTTCTCCACTCCTCTTTCTTCAGAATCCTTTTTCTTCTTCAATCCAGGTGTTGTTTTGTTTGTTTGCTTATGTGTTTTTTGGGGTTTTGCTTTTGTTTTTTTTTTTTGTTTGTTTGCTTGTTTGTTTCATTTTGTAAGCTTATTTGTTTGTTTTTCCTCTGGTTTGGTTCACCACATTTCTTCCTGCATTGTTATGATTCTTTATTATTAGCTTCTCTTCAGTGACTTGAAGCTGTAGTTTTATTGCCCCCTTATCAATCTTCCTGGAATACTCTTGTTTGTCAGTTTACTTCCTTGCTTCCTCCTTCTTATCAAACAGAAGAATTAACATAACTGCCAACCATGTGTATCTATCCCATTCTTGTCATTTATTTTTGACATCTTTAGTCCAGAAGACAAGTAATTCTATGTCAGTGCATTCTTGACTTTGTTAAGAATATGCCTTTTCACGGAATAGCAAGTCTGACAGTCTTTTCTAAAATAATCATATCTAACTTCCTCCAGATAGATATTTATTATCCAAATAGAAGTAGTGCTCAAGGGCCCAGAATCTTCAATCTTGATTATACTGGCTTGATTTTTAAGCTAGACAGTGTAAAAATACAGTCCTGGTCCCTTCTACAAAGGACCATGAATATGAACATTACATGTAAAGAACATATAAACATATTGCAGCAAATAGACAAGCATGCACCTATACTCTCAGGGTGAGTCCCAAGTTAAGGTGAGGGACCCTGCTGGCACAGTCACAATTTCTTCTCAGAGACACCTTGTGCTACAGAAAGGAGGCAGAACTCTCAGCAGAGGAAGCAACCAGAAGAAAAGCCCTTTACACACTTTATATAACAGCAAGGACTCATTGTTCTTATGTTGCTACCTCAGTGCACTTCAGGGTATGACTAGAGTAACAGTAGATGACCAGTATCTGAAGGGGGCCTATAGTGATGCTGGGGAGGGACTCTTCATTAGGGACTGTGGTGAGAGGACAAGGGGTAACAGGTTCAAACTTGAACAAGGGAAGTTTAGATTGGATATGAGGAAGAAATTCTTTAGTGTAAGGGTGGTGAGGCACTGGAATGGGTTGCCCAGGGAAGTTGTGAATGCTCCATTGCTGGCAGTGTTCAAGGCCAGGTTGGACATAGCCTTGGGTGACATGGTTTAGCAGGAGGTGTCCCTGCCCCTGGCAGTGGGGTTGGAACTAGATGATCTTAAGGTCCCTTTCCAACCCTAACTATTCTATGATTCTATGATTAGAGAGCACGCTAGTGGCTTCTACGTAAGAAAAAGTGCCAGCACATCCATTCTCTATTTTTCTGAGTAAAGGCTTCCATTCAAACAATACTGTGTGAAAGGACATGGCCAGTGATACTAATAATTAAAGCAACAGTGTACTGCCTGAAACTAGATCACATCATTGTAAGGGACCTAAAAAATGGGGGCAAAAGGCTGTTTTCTTATCCCAGAAATAGTCATCTAAACATGAAGGGCTGAGAACTGAAAAGAAAAACAGAAACAGAGAAATCACCACATTAATAGTTAGTAGAAGAAAACAGCAACTGTTTTGCTGAAGGAATACAGCAAATTAGCTTTCTGGGTGTGTAATCTCATACAACTAACTGGTCAGCAGTTAAAATCAGCCTCTTGACGATGGATAATAATTTTCAGGTTTTTGTCTTCTTTCTTTTTTTTATGTCTGAGGAAGAAAAAGGAACTCTTCTTGAAAACACAAAAGCTTAAATCATAATATTCCTAACAGAATTATTTTTGCTGGATAATCTAAAATTGCCCCTTCTTCTGTCACAGCCTTACTTAAGTCACTGAAATAAGCACATATATAGTATGACCCGGAGGAGCTTGCAAGATTCAGAGGACATTTGAAAGAGGGATAGACAGTATGCCTCCACATTTTTTTCAGACTTGATCACTAGAATGGGACTATGAGTAAACCAAATGTAAACCAAGACAGATGACTACTGCCAAAATAAATTATTCTAGTTCAAAGGTTCCTGTCTGGAAAAGCACGGTGGCACTTCACACCAGTGAAGAACTCTCTTCAACTCTTTTACAAGCCCAGTGACTGCAAAATAAATGCTTGAACAAAGAGGAATGAATAAAGAGCTGGACTGAATGGGAATGATCCAGAAGGATGGAACCCTGCTACTACAAAGAACGGGCTGAGAGTGTTAGGGTTGGTCAGCCTGGACAAGAGAAGACTCCAGGGACATCTCACTGTGGCCTTTTAATAATTAGAGGGGACTTACAAGAAAGACAAAGAAAGTTTTTTTACCAAGGCTCATAGTGACAGGAGAAGGGGCAATGGCTTTAAAGTAAAAGAAGGTAGGTTCAGATTGAACATAAGGAAGAAATATTTTACAAGGAAGGTTGTGAGGCACTGGAACATATTGCCCAGAGAAGCTGTGGATGCCCCATCCCTGGGCATGTTCAGGGTTGATTTGGTTTGATCTAATGCAAGATTTTCCTGCCCATGGCAGGCGGGTTATACTAGATGACCTTTGAAAGTCCCTTCCAACCCAAACTGTCGATGATTCTATGACAACCCTTTTTTTTTTCCTTTATTGCTATTTGTCCTAAGTAAGGCTCATTGTTAGACCTGGCATAAACGCATAGAATCATAGAATCATCTGAGCTGGAAAAGACCTTTAAGAACATCAAGTCCAGCCGTCATCCCAGGATTGTAAAGATCACCACTAAATCATGTCACTAAGGGCCTCATCTTCACGGTTTTTGAACAGCAGGGGTGGGGACTTCACCACTGCCTTGGGCAGCCTTTTCTAATGCCTGATCACCCTCTCTGTGAAGAATTTTTTACTAATATCCAGTTTAAACTTCCTCTGGTGCAGCTTGAGGCACTTATCTCTTGTCATGTTACTTGGGAGAAGAGACCCTATACCTCCTCTCTCCATCCTCCTTTCAGGTTGTTGTAGGGAGCTATAACATCCCCCTTGAGCCTTCTCTTCTCCAGGCTAAACAACTCCAGTTCCCTCAGCTGTTCCTCATCAGACTTGTGCTTCAGGCCCTTCACCAGCTTTGCTGCCCTTCTCTGGCCTTCTCCAGCAACTCAGTATCTCCCTTACTCAAAGTTCAAAGCAGACTTGTGTGTATACAATAGACATGTATATATCTTCAAATCTTTATGTGCTCTTTTGACTTAAAATGGGATTTTCTGGTGAACTCTCACTTCTTTTAGCTTTTCCTACTTAATATTCTTATGCATTGACATTGCAAGCTAGCACTGGAGTTTGTTTCATGACTTTTGCTCTGTATTTTTTACTTATAATTCCTTAAAAAATTTACATTACATTTAGCAAATGACATGGAGATATTCTCAAAATCCTTTAACAGCCAAGAGAAACAACTGAGCCTCAGAATTATTTTTTACAATTCAAATAACCAACACAATGAAAGAGTCAGTTCAGACTACAAAGATCACACCGTAATGTCTGAGAATTAAATATTTATGGATGGAAAGGAAGTATTCCAAGATAAAATAATTTTTAAACCTTTTGGTTTAAAAAAAAAAAGTGAAGAAAGAAAACATTTAGATTGTGAAGTGTATCTTTATGAATGGTTCTTTATATTTATCCTTAATATACTCTTAAATATGAGCTACTTGGTTAACTGATACCAGATATATACAAGATACCAAGAACAATGATATATCTAACAGGACTGAAATTAAAATCTATTGGTTTTCATTTTAGTTCTCAGCCTCTACATTTTGGGATCAGCGTTTGTAAGACTAACCCAGGTTGCCAACGCATTACTTCCAAAGACTTCTGAGATTTCATTAAATAGTTTTATTAGTGTTCTGCACAATAAAACTGCCAATAAATAAATGAGTAAAAAACATAGAAATAGGAGGAGAGAAGATAAAAGACAGAGCAATGAGCATGAAAACATATCTTAAATCTGTGCTGCAGATTCTGTCTTGGTCTCTGATGGATTCCTCTTTTTCAGCCCACCCTAGGGCAACTGGAATTTATACCTGCTTTCTAATCTGCAGTCCTGTGCATTTTTCTGTATCTATCTGACACAGAAAAGTTGAAACAGGTTTTTGCTATTTAGCCAGCAGTACTAATTTGAGGAATTAGTGTCAAGAAAAAGCAGACAATGGAGGACACAGCAAAAAAAGGCTGCACTGGCATCTTGTGTTAATTTTTCAGTACTATACAATAATTGTTTAGATAGAACTTCAGATATGCCAGTACCCTAAAATCAATAAAACTAGCCACAGAAATACAGTTTACCCTAAGGGTAAATTAAAGGAAAACTTCCTGTACAAGAATGCAAGTTTGAAGATTTCTGAAGCAAATAGAAGCTCAGTTTCTAGAAATAAAAGACTTTATAAGGGATATTTGAGAGGCACTGTTGTCAAAACATATCTGTGTGTACCGTATGTAGCTGAAAATGTTGGCTTAAAATTGATAATGCATACTAAGCCATCAAAGCACTCTATAAAATTGTAAAAACCTGAAAAATAGCTTGGAGATGAGAATGCAATACGGTAAAGCCCTGATTAGTCAGCCATTGTTCACTGACAGTCTCTGTTCTCCAAAATCAGTGTATGTCTCAACCTGCACTGTGCATATTTTTCTTTTTTTTTCTTCTCAGCTCTGCCTATAGATATTAACAGTTTAATTATTTCTGGGGCCTTTAATCTTAACATTACAAAGACACAACCAGCCAATGCATAATCACTTTGCTGAGAGTACTATTATCTCAGCTAACAGGTGGATAAGTGACTTGCCAGGACAATAACTGCATTTAAATCGTAATAGACAAAAGTTGAAATAAGAATAATAATTAAAATGCCTGTATGGATAGACAGATAGATGGTCTTTAAATCTTAAAAATTAATCATGATAAAAGAGATGTAATTTAAAAGAATGACTTTTACAAAAAAATCTTTCAACATTTAATTTTTTCTATTCTCTGTTGAGTTTAATAGTGAAATTCTTCCATTGTTATTAACATAGTTAATTCTATGCAACTGTACTTGAGCTGTGTCATTTTGTATCAATTGTAACAGAAGGAAAACAGCATCACAGCATGAGATTATGACAGTATTTCTCAAGGTTATGAAATTCATCAATCAAACACATAGCAGCCTTCCAATATCTGAAGGGGGCCTATAGGAATGCTGGGGAGGGACTCTTCATGAGGAACTGTAGTGAGAGGACAAGGGGTAATGGGTTCAAACTTAAACAGGGGAAGTTTAGATTGGATATGAGGAAGAAATTCTTTACTGTAAGGGTGGTGAGGCACTGGAGTGGGTTGCCTAGGGAAGTTGTGAATGCTCCATCACTGGCGGTGTTGAAGGCTGGATTGGACATAGCCTTGGGTGGCATGGTTTAGTGTGAGGTGCGCCTGCCGATAGTAGGGGGGTTGGAACTAGATGATCTTAAGGTCCTTTCCAACCCTAACTATTCTATGATACTATGATTCTATGACTCTCTTTGAAATAACTCTGTAAAACCATTTATTAGGCTTTCTGTAATAGTCACAGATGCTGAACTCAGCTGTCACAGATGCTTCCACTAGAGAGTCTGATAACTGGGTTGTGTCACAACATGACCTTCTTTCTCCAAAGAACAAAACATGCTAATTAGACCTATGAAGGAAAGAAATCCTCACTTTAAAAGCCATATTTTTTCTCTCTGTCTGCAAACTTAACATAGCCTGCATGTATTCTTGTTAGCTATGTTGCATACATGTCATGACTTTCATAAAATCTGTTGTTCCACCATCAGTAACGATATGTAGGTGTTTTGTTTGGTTTTTTTTTAAACATTATGTGGCATGCATGTTATTTCACTATAATTCCGTATCTCACTTCTTGAAATTGATGTATTTCTCCTTTTGTACTAAAATCTCTGAAATGGCTAAAAATAATTTGCAATAAACTAGCTTGAAATGACACTTTAAGAAGTTGTAATTGGCATGTATAAATGCCTTCTGCAGGAGTTGAAAATTCTGCAAGACTGAGATATTGATCTTTAGCAGCTCAGTTTATCATAATCTCATTTCCTTAATGACCTAAGTAAGCATTTTAATTAAGGAGATACTCCAATAAATCGGCATGATAGTGCATCTGAATGCTATCAGAAAGAACATTACTTTACTGGATGGAAAGATAAAATATTTTCAGCAAACACTGTGAGAACAGCAAAAACTGTGTCATGATCTTGATAACAAGCTAAGTAAGTAAACATCGAAATTGCCTACCCTAACCGAGGACTTCAGAAAATTTCCCTTGAAGTGTAACCCAAAGTTCGTGGGGGTTTTAAATCTTATTTTCTTTTCTGTTCTTCAGAAAATTTAAAGTTCTATAAGTTGATGGATTTAAACAAGAGTAGAACTGTGTGTAAATAAATGTTTTTCTGCTAAAAATTTCTGCTCAGACAGTCCCTTTGTATACAGGTTTCATGTATTTCATGGGAAAAAAAAAAAGCTAGACAGACAAGCTATCACTAAGCATCAAGACTGATGAAAAGAAACAGATACAGAAGGGAAAATCCCTCTACTCTAAGCCACTATGCACTGTCACTGTAATATGAGGTAAAAACTTGCACTGTCGTTGGGTGCTGAGAAAAGAAGGCACATTCAGACTGTGACAACACAAAGATGTGTACAGAGATGTGTATGAAGCTTTTTCACCAATGATGTTCTGACAAGTATCCATCATCCGAGAGATGTGAAAAATTAACATTGCCAATAGGGAATACTCAGGCTGAAGTAAGACAGGATAGGTAAGACATTGTATGAGAGAACAAAAACCACTGTGAGCATGATAGACATAACTGGGATAAAAAAGACACAAAATGCAGGTCAGAGAGGATTCTTTTCCGGACACAGAGTGATGATTCTCCAAAACCACTCACTTTCACATAGGTGTACAGATTTCGACAGTGTAGCTTTCAGAAAGTAAAACTGATTTAAAGTATGATAAAGAGAAAAAAAACCAAAATTTATTTCAGCCTTTTGGGGGAAAGTTTTCTTAAGATTCTCTCTTACTGCATCTTTTTTTCCCTATTGATTACAGCAGAATAATACAGTAAAATTTTATTTTTTTTTAATTCCATGCCATATAACCAAAACATTTTTCTGGACCTCAAATGATGTTCCTGTCGCTCTTCACCAACTCCATATATTTTTCATGCTTTTTTATCTTGAAGTTGTAGATTATTTACATAAGAAACAAATAAATTTCCTTTCCCGGGCGGTTCTAAATCATCTAGTCACTGCCGCTATTATGTATCACCAAAATATTACCCAGAGGTTTCATGACAATCATTAAATCTTTAGTATATTTCTCTTGTCTTGAAAAATACTTGAAAAAGTACTAAACCACTCAAAATTAAAATCAGAGTACATGTATTAGATTAGTCTGCCATTAATATAAAATTGCACTCTCCAAACTGTAGGTGAAATCTTGGCTTGAATTTCTGTTGACCAGTCAATACTAAAATTTTACTTGAGGGTCATCTAGAGATAATTTTCTTAGGATGTTTATCTAAATGGTGGACCCAAATACTGCTAAAACATTTCATACAATACAGCTCACGAACCAGGTAAACATAGCACGCTTAGCTGCATTAAGCACGATAAGTTGTGACGAGCTGAAGGTCTATTCACTGAATTGCTCCTAATTAAATATCAATAAGTTCTTTGTGTGGACTCTCAGTTCTCTCATCAAGAAAAATCTTCATGAAGCAGATTTTAGAGAGATGATAAATTTTGAAATCTTGAACAGCTGAGGGCACAGATTTTAAATTTTCTTCATTGTGCTAAACTCTCTTCTTCAAGCAGGCTTTGCATTTAGGCTGCAAACGTCTAATGCTTAGAAACTGGATTTTTAATAATAGAGCTAAAGAAATAGATGTTTTCCTTGCTATTGATTTCTGTATACTTAGATATTACAACTTAAAAATAGCCAACAGATTGTTCTCCAAAGTTCTGTATATGTTTTTGGTGCTTTGCTAGAACCCTTTTGAAAATAAAAGTCATGAACCTTTGTGGCTAACAGTTTGTTAGAAACTTGTTAACCTGAAGGGGCCATAATTTATTTCTCAAAATACGTGAAAAATATAGTGTAGTTCAAGCACATACTTTAAGTGCCTGGGAAAGGCTTGAAACACCATTAAAGTAGCACTTATGTTGTAAAATGAAAATATAATAAGAGACCTCTATTTTCAATTGATCAGAATTTAAAGATTCATCTTTTTCTCTGTGGAGGTAGTGTTTAGCTGACTTGACTAAAGGCCATTTCAATTGTCTAAAGGTTGCTCCAGCAAGCCCTTTTTTCTAAGCATGTGCAAACCAGTAAATCTATTATTTGGCAGAATTGTTCTTCAACTTGCCAGTCATTTCACCTACATTTTTTAGACGGCTTAGATATATCGCTTCTATCAAAAGCCAAATTTTAATTTCTTGAAGCAGCTTTTACATAATTCTTGCTACTCATCGCAAATACTCAATAAAAACTTATACAAATTCTGTTGCACATGGAATACAAATAAAATGTACACAGAATAAAAATAAGAATGACTAAGTTACTGCAATGAAGAAAAGAGGGAGTACATCCCAACTATAAAGCAGGTATAGATCGTGAGAAACATAACCGTTTTCTGTTACTTTACTAACTTTTGGCGTTGCATGAGACGGGTAGGAGAAAGAACAAGATGTGATCTAACTATTGAAATGTTTCTCTCCATAGTGGAAAGCAGATCAATGCCGTAAGTGTCAAGATTTTTGTGGCAAGAAGAGGATGCCTCGAAAATGAAGCACAAAAAGCCTGTCTCATGTATGGTAAGCTACAGCTGGATATTGTCAAAAAGTAAAATCTCTTCTGTTCAGACAGGATTGTACACTCAAAATTATTCCAGACTGTTGTGGTTTAAGCTGTAAATCACACAGCCCGTTCTCTCACTCACTCTCCCGTCTTTCTTCCCCCCGCTCCCGGGTGGATGGGGAGGAGAATCAAAAGAATGCAACTCCCACAGGGTGAGATAAGAACAGTCCAGTAACTAAAGTATAACACAAGACCACTACTGCTACCA
Organism: Ara ararauna; assembly: GCA_028858755.1. Taxonomy (NCBI): domain Eukaryota; kingdom Metazoa; phylum Chordata; class Aves; order Psittaciformes; family Psittacidae; genus Ara; species Ara ararauna. The sequence continues at coordinate 147,199,209 of CM054376.1, forward strand.
CCAATAATAATAATGACAAGGCAAATACAAGGGAATAGGATACAATTGCTCACCACTTGACGACCGAGCTGTGAACTGAACTCTTCCGGGTTCCTGCCCCCAGTTTTCCATACTGGGCATGATGTGCTGTGGCATGGAATAGCTCTTTGGTCAGTTTGGGTCAGGTATCCTGTTTCTGCTTTCTTCCGGCTTCCCCTCCTCCCTGGCAGAGCATGAGACTCAGAAAGTCTTTGGTCAGGCCAAAACATTCTAAGCCATAACTATAAACATCGGTGTTATCAGCGCTGTTCCCAGACTGAAAGTTGAAAACACAGCACTGACACATGACACATGACACAGACTCAAAGTCTACAGTGTTATTCTACTACTACGTGCCTACTTTTATTTTGATAGTGAAGCAAAAATCACTGTTTTTTATAAAGTAAGCTGTATTTTTATATATTATATATTAATAACCAACAGACTAGAATAAAGATAATAGTTCCAACAAAATTTATTGAGAATGTATGTACTTATAATGACTCATTTGGGATAGAGTTTAGTTTAGACACCTCTGTAAAATAAAAACACATGGTTTCAAAGACCCAAACATGGAAAAAGGATTTGAATCTTGATTTCTAACATCCTTGCTAATTGCTCAAAATTTTCCGCTATTGAGAAAGAAAAGCAGGGGGAAAAAAAGGAAAAAATAGATTATCTTACTAAATTCTGTGCAGAGCACAACCTCTTAGATGTGTAGAGAAAGATTACCCCTCTAAGTGTCCGCAGAAATAGGACTTTTGTGACTGAGTGACTAAAATGTCAAAAGCTACAGTCTGTGGAACTTAGCTGCAAATGTCATCTTTAGCCTTTGTGTCCTTTAGGATAACATCTTGAAAATACCATGTGTTTAGAAAATCTGAATAATTTTGAGTTCTGCAAATACAGGAGAAATTCCACCTATAGTTTTGGACTACGACATTGTTATTTCAAGGTGAAATATAAAGAAATTATTAAAAAATAAACCACTGCTATACTTTTCTTATTAATTAACTGGAGACGACCTGCTGAAACTGTAATTCCAGTACAATGTACTTAAAAATGTAGTAATTTTTTATTTACATTGGCTTGATTGACATTATAACTGAGATTGGCAGTAATAATCTAAATGGATATTTAGTCATATTTGACAGCTAAATAACACAATTTTATTTTTTCTTTCAAGATTTCTGTCATGCAAAGTTTTCATAACATGCTAGTGTAGATTATCCTATATTTGCCTGAATGTATTTTTTCTGAGGTCAGTGTGGGTAAAGTTACCAGCTTTCAATACCTATTGCTATTAATTCTTAATGAATTAAAAGCTCAATAAGACTACTGAAATTATGAAATAGCAGTAGCAAGAATAAAACAATCTGAAACAAACAAAAAATCTTTTGCAATAATAAATTATACTTTAGACCAAGACTGCTGCCTCATGAATTATAAGTCCACTAAAAATCAAAGAATTCCGGTTTACCTGATGGTCTTTGTGCATTATTTAACCTCCTTGCTGCAGATCAACTGGCAGTACAGAGTATAATTCACTCTATCTGGCTTGAGGAGCGTAACCATAGTATGAAGTTAAGAGGCTATGCAACCTATAGAAGAGGCAATCTAGAGGAGATTTAGGTGTCATGGGTTCAGCAGCAGTAGTCATTTTTCTCCTTCTTGGTAGCTGGTCTAGTGCTGTGTTTTTGATTTTGGGCCTGGGAACAGCGCTGATAACACCAGTGTTTCGGTTACTGCTTAGTGATGTTTTGGTCTGGCCAAGGACTTTCTGAGTTTCATGCTCTGCCAGGGAGGAGGGGAGCCAGGAGGAAGCAGAGACAGGACATCTGACCCAAACTGACCAAAGAGGTTATTCCATACCACAGCACGTCATGCCCAGGATGGAGAGCAGAGAGCAGAGACCCGGAAGGGTGGGGGTGCACTGCGTGGTCGGGCTTGGTATTAGGTGGTGAGAATTGTATTCTTTCCTTGTATTTCTCTTGTCATTATTATTATTGGTGGTAGCAGTAGTGATTTGTGTTATACTTTAGTTACTAAACTGTTCCTATCTCAACCTGTGGGAGCTGCATTCTTTTTGATTCTCCTTCCCATCCCTCCAGGAGTGGGGGGAAGAAAGAGAGGGAAGTGAGTGAGAGAGAAAGTCTGCGTGAGTTAGTCTTAAACCACGACATTAGGTCACCTGAACTTTGAAGCATGTTATCACCCTTGATGACTAGGGTCTTTGGTAATGTGTTGCAGTTAAAAGTCTACATTTAGAGAAGGTGAATTTGAGCCAAAGAGCTCCCTAAGCAGTTATGGAATAAGTACTTATTGGATAAGTACCACCTTCCCTGTCCCCCCTCCCCCATGAGTAGTTATGGCTACACTTTCCCTGAAAAATCTGACTTCAGCTCTTCAAGAAGTAGTATGAAATAATATGGTGACTACAGAAGGTGACTGTTAGAACTTGCCAGAAAAAATCTATTTTAGCTTACAGTCATGTGCAGTCCAAAGAGTTATAAAGTATAATTGTATCTCTGTTTAGACCAAAGATTGGATTTTTTACTAAGTAATTTCTATTTAGTTAGGAAATGAGACACCAAGTAAGAAAAGCTGAGGTACAATCAATATATTCAGAAAGATTCCAGAGATCTCTCCCAGGAAATGGATATGCACAGTCAGCATTAAGGAAGACTCACCACTTGTACAGTTGTTGTAAGTTTGCCTTTTGCCAAGCATGTCTACCTCCTTTCCTGAAGTGATTTCCCCAGCTCCAGCCATATGTACATATATTGTGCACACTAAATGAAATTTCTTTTTCAAATTATAAACTTACTTTTGCATGAATTTGCAATGACCACATTTGCAAGACAGGTGAGATTAAACCATTTACTCATAGTAGCTTAGTTAGAAACACACAAACAAATGTGCCACATTAGGCAAATTACAAAATTGCAGTTTGGCAGGTAGCCTGCAATAGCAGGTTGTAATGGTGTCTTGCAGTAAAAGTAGAAAATTCTTTTCCCCATGAACTATTTTACTGTGAGGCAAGTGCATATAGTTCCTATAGACTGGCTGATGCGTTGCAAACTGCCATACTTCTTGATCGTGATGTAATTTGTTTATGTGCCCATTCCCTTAGTGATATTTAAAGATTGTCAGTACAATTAAAATTGATGCTGCCAAAAGAAGCAGAACAGACTACTTCTGAGTGATATCTTTCTTGCTATACTTAACTATAAAATTGATACCTTTAAGACTTTCAGACGTTGCTGTTGGCACAGGAATTGAAGCTAAAACTGGGCCAGGGAAAGAGAAGTGCAATACTGCCAATGGCACATTACTTCCTCAATATGTGGTTCATACACCAAGAAAAGAACTCCTAGATAGTTTTGGTTTGTTGTTTTTTTTCAGTCTAACTGATTTTATCTTTCAACTCTAACACCAGCTTATTTTATTCTTGACCTCATTTTCATTCATTACAGCTAACTGTGGAAATCTCTTAAATAATTCCACAATGCCAAATAGCACTTGTATACTGTTGTTTATAGATAGACAGAAAAACACCAGATGGTTGATTCTGGTTATTCCATTTGAGTACTATATTATACCTGACCTGCCTTACTACAGAGACGTTTTCATTTTTTTCCTACTTGCTACTGTTTTATTGAATATGCAGACATTTCATTTCCAGTAACCCAGTAATCCATGACCTGGACTCAAAAATTCAACTAAATCAAGCACTGAACAGAAGTCTTCATGCTCTAACTGCAAAATATATAAACTTTAACCCAGCCAATTTGATTACCAAATTTCGTTCCACTTCAATGGAAGTGTTTAAAAGCATCCTGTTAACTTGCAACATTATGTTGCCTTGAAACATGCCGACGACACCAAGCTGTGTCATGCAGTTGACATATTGGAGGAAAGGGATGCCATCCAGAAGAACCTTGATAAGGCTCGAGAGGTGGGCATCTGCAGACCCTAAGAAGTTCAACAAGGCCAAGAGCAAGGTTCTGCATCTGGGTCTGGGCAATCCTAAGGATAACTATGGGCTGGGCAGAGACTGGATTGACAGCAGCCCTGAGGAGAAGGACTTTGAGATGTTGGTGGTTTAAAAGCTCAACATGAGCCAGCAGTGAGCACTTGCATCAAAAGGAACATGGCCAAAGGAGGTGATTCGCCCCCTCTACTGCACTCTCCTGAGACCTCACCTGGAGAACTGAATTCAGCCTGGGGCCTTCCAACATAACAAGGAAATGGACTTGTCAGAGTGAGTCAAAGGAGGCTCACGAAGATGATCAGAGGGCTGGAGAACCTCTCCTGTGAAGACAGGTTGAGAATTGGGCTTGTTCAGCCAGGAGATGCGAAGGCTTCAGGGAGACCATAGAGCAGCTTCCAGAGCCTAAAGGGGGCCTACAGGAAATCTGGAGAGGGACTTTTTGCAACAGCATGTAGGAATAGGACAAAGTGGAATGGCTTTAAGCTGAAAGAGGGTAGATTTAGATTAGATAAAAATTAGAACTAGATTAGGAAGAAATTCTTTACTGTGAGGGTGGTGAGACACTGGAACAGGTTGCTCAGAGAAGTTTTAGATGCCCCATCCCTGGCACTGTTCAAGGCCAGGCTGGATGGGGCTTTGAGCAATCTGACCTAGTCGCATCTTTCTCTGGTTGGAACCAGATGAACTTTCAGGTCCCTTCTGACTCAAATAATCCTGTGTTTCTACGATCATGTATATTTTGACAAGTGTAATCCTCTGATAATAACTCAGTTGTTTCCTTCTCAATAACTTTGCTAAATGAAATGAAATTTCCATAATCAAAACAGTTAAATTATTTAATAAATTATAGGAAACACTCATTTTCAAGAAAAAAAAATCTTACAAGAGTTTCTAACACTGCAAGCAATAGATTTAAATCCTGTAGAGACACAACATTTAACACCTTTAATAATCCACTGTAATCCCTTTTCTCAACAAACACTTCTTATGTACAGTTTTGGGGTTGTACAATATGAAATCAAGTTTCAAACGAAGTGTGGATCAGAAAGATAAACCTATCTTTAAGTCCCACTGATTGTCAAGTTATTATACTAGAACAAAGTCTGCTATCTAGACTCTGTCACCAATTACAAAACCAGAATGAATCTTTGCCTCCAGCAGAAACTGACAGCGAACAACTACAGGGAGTAGTGGGAAGGATCATGTGTTTATGTTATCTAATAAAGGATATCTCTAACTGTTTTGCCTGGCCATAACTATTCCATTCATCACCATTGTCAATTCCTCTCATTTATCCCTCGCTGTCTCCCTTTGTTTTTCCTTTTTTAACCCCTACACTACTGATTCTTACTGAAGCTTTTGATTGTCATGGGTTTGGTTGCTGGGATTTTTGGTTTTGTTTTCTGATTTTTTTTAAACTTTGAAAGCATATTAGCCTCCTAATTCCCCAAAAATATCTGCTTGAAATCCGTTTGCTCATCTCATTTCTTTCTTTTGCCTGGGGCAGTGCATAAAACACAGCTGAACACAGTTCAATAATTAACCAGTGCAAATATCTTCATTAATTTGACAGGTTTGGACCACAAGGTGTTATTAGAATTCACTTATCTTCTTTCAATTCTCTCTTGTAATTTCTGATTGAAAGAAACTTATATTGTTTTAAACAGGAATTGACCCTCCCCTACAGTAAATATCATTAATTCAGCGAGTTTATTCTTAGTCCTTCTGTAAAATTCTTCTGAGACTACTGGCTGTTGTAGCCTTTCTTTCCCAATCTCCTATATCATGTTTCTGAGCTCTTACCATGATGATTAGTTCACAGTTAGGCTTGTTTACTGAGGAATATCAATCCTTCTTTCATGGCCTGTACCTGATCCCATAATTCTAAATCAATAAACGCAATAGCAATTTACAGGTTTCATCAATCCTTAAGATCTGTCCAAAATTAGCAGATGTTTTTAAAAAAGAGTGAAGCTCCTTTTATGACCACTAGTAGGACATTTTCTCTTTGTGCATCTGAATGAGGATTCTACGTGATTTCATCATTTTCATATACTGATAAAAATGCTTGCTTTCTTGTGGATTGCTTCTTCTGAGAACCAAGGGTGGGGTACGTTTTGGTTTTAATTATTTTGTTTTTCTAAAATGTTATTAGGAACTGTAAACACTAACAAGTCCAAAAGACATCTTTCACTGGATGACCAGAATTTTCTGAATGGTAAATACAACTTTTTTCTGTTTTATAAAGCTCAATATTGACTTGTCCATGTTGATCCCATTTTTGTTTGAAAGCATCAAGTACTTGCTAAAAACTATGTACCAGGTTTCAAAAATATATTTTCTTTTTTCATAGGTAAAGAAGGGGCCTTTCTCTTTTGACCATTGACAGATAGTTTATATCACTAACATAAAGTCAGAAAATATCCAGAAAATTTTGTATGTTTTTTTCTAGTAAATAGAACTGTTTCATGATTTTGTTGAAGGACTAGTTTGTTTGTTTGTTTGTTTGTTTAGAAGGAAAACAATCTATACAGCTTAAAAAGATTAAAATTACCCTCACAGACAAGATCCAGAGCAAATGGCAGTTAGTGCATTTAGGAGTGTTTTAACCATTTGGACGTGTTGAAAAGAGACTATTACAATAACATTAAAAAAATCTTCATTGCCTCACTCCGTGCTTTGAATTCCTACTATCAGCAATAAGGATATTAAAAGCATGCTGTACTTCTTCTGGTGTAATCTTAACTGAAAAGAGTTTGAAATGCTATTTGAATGCCAGTGAAGATTTTTTGTTTATTTCTCCTTCAAAAAAGGAAAAAGTAATAATGCAATACAGTGTGTCCTAACTTTGGACTTTTTTTGTCTCCCTGTGACTTAAGTGCTGTTATATTATTTCAACAAGTACTCACATGCCACTGCACAATATGAGCATTGTGAAGTAGAGGTTTGTTAGGATGTTTCCTTTTGAGTTAATGACACATGTCTGCTTAGTTGAGATAATAAAACTCTTCACATTAGCAGTGAAATAAGTTTCTGGCTGATGGTCTAGTATTAGTACTATTTTTTTTAGTAAATGGATCCATTTCTTCCAGGGCTGTAGCAATCCTGTTCCTGTATGGGTAGTTAAGCAAACCTGCCTTTGTGCTATTAGCATTATGCAAATGAGATTAAAATTCTTGATGCAGTGACACTTTGGCTACAAAATGTGCCATGGAGGGAAAAAAGTTGATAATGAAACAAGCATTTTCACAGAGAAGAGATAGAAGCAGCTAACTTCCCATTTATTTTTGCATACTTCATAACCATACTACATAAACTTCCAAACAGGCCTTTGAAGTTATGCATTAGCGTAATTACACTATAATAAGTTTTCATGTCGGTTTTGTTTTTCATTAATTCCTTACTGTCTTACACAAAGTTGAGCTTCCCTGGCAGTACACATTCACATCAAAACAACTTTTTTCAAAGTATGTCCTTAAGCATTCTTCCTTCTTTCCTTTCCTTTCCTTTCCTTTCCTTTCCTTTCCTTTCCTTTCCTTTCCTTTCCTTTCCTTTCCTTTTTCATTTTTCCTCTTTCCTCTTTCCTCTTTCCTCTTTCCTCTTTCCTCTTTCCCCTTTCCCCTTTCCCCTTTCCTCTTTCCTTCCCTCTTCCCTTCCCTCTTCCCTTCCCTTCCCTTCCCTTCCCTTCCCTTCCCTTCCCACGGGATTGTGTTTGCAAACTGTGTCAGCACCTCACTTCTTGCAAATCCTGCTGCAGACCTCATACTGGAGAAGAGTAATGACACACTTCTAAGGGGGAGTGGTGATGAGTCCGTACAGTGCCACAAGCCTCATTCAAGTCCCAGTTTCCTGATAGAAATAAAACAAAGAATTTCTCACAAAAATTTCATTTATTAGTCTCATTAGTGCACTTTCCCAGGCAAAGTTATCTTTTTCAGCAATATAAATTTTATGGAACAAGTTTACCCTTATCAGTTTAGGGGCCTTACACTTTCATTGTAAAGCAATGACTATGGAACAATAGAGTAAGTCAGGCACAGCATGTGGTATCATCCCTGGTGCTGATTGACCAGCCATGCAGTGCAGGTTACCCTGTGGCTCTTTCTGAAACTTAAGAAGGTTGTTAAAGTTTTGCTCTACCTTTGAACTTCTTCCAGTTTAACAATATCTTGCCTGCACTGGACTGACTATAAGTGGATGACATCCCTCTATGTGCTGGCTCTGCTCCTGTTAGTATAGCCCAGGAGGTTGCTGGCTCTCGTTGGTGCTAGAGCACTGCTGGCTTATGCTTTTCTTGCCGTGTGCCAGAGCCCCAGAGGCTTTTCTGCAAAGCTGCTCCCCAGCCCTCAGTCCTCTGCTTGTGTCATTGCAAGGAGCTCTTCCCTCCCAGCTGCAGCATTTTTAATTTGTCCTTGTATTTCTTGATGTTCCTCATGGCCCATTCTTCCAGCCTGTCTAGGTCCCTCTGCCTTACTTTCTCGTGTACTGACTGGTCAACCCAGTTTGATGTCGTCCTCAAACTTGATGACAGTGTTCCATCACCTCACCAATTATGAAGTTGTTAAACAAGACTGGTCTCCCAGCATTGACCCCTGCATTACTCCCCTTGCTGCTGGTCTCTGGATAGAACTCTTTAACCACTACACTTTTAGTCCAATCAACCAAACAGTTGGATAATACAACCATCTGGTTTATCAGTCTAGACCTTGATCAGGCCATCCCAACTTGGATAAAATAATATTGTAGGGGCCATTGCTGAAAGGCTTATAAAGTTGAGATAAATAACATCCCCTGATCACTCTTCAATTACATTTCCACTCTGTTTATCATAGAAAGGAATCATGCTCTTCAGGTGTATTTTACTGCTGGAAAGTCCATGATTTTCCCAAGGACTGAAATAAAACTGATTGACCTCTGGTTTCCCATGTTGGCCAGCTAGTCATTTTTGAATGTAGGTGAAACATTTGACTTTCTTCAGTCAACAGAGACGTACCCATTCTCCACCCCCATCTCATGCAAAACCTGTAGAGTTTGCTCTTGCAAAGACCTTGTTCGATTCTCTCAGTTTAGACAGAGCCCATCAAAACCCATGTACCTCTAAGGATCCCTATAAATCTTGCCATCTGTCATGGTTTAAGCCACTCACTCAGTTCGCTCACTCACTCCTCCCTCTTTCTTCCCCCCCTCCTTCCCAGGGGGATGGGGAGGAGAATTGAAAGAATGCAATTCCCACAGGTTGAGATAAGAACAGTTTAGTAACTAAAGTATAACATAAACCACTACTGCTACCACCTATAATAATAATGACAAGGGAAGAGAATACAACTGCTCACCATCTGATACCCCCCTCTTCTGGGTTCCTGTCCCCAGTTTTTACATCCTGGGCATGACGTGCTGTGGTATGGAATACCTCTTTGGTCAGTTTGGGTCAGGTGTCCTGTCTCTGCTTCCTCACGGCTTCCCCTCCTCCCTGGCACAGCATGAGACTCAGAAAGTCCTTGGTCAGACTAAACCTTATTAAGCACTGACTGAAAACATCGGTGTTATCGGTGCTGTTCCCATGTGGAAAGTCAAAAACACAGCATTGCATCAGCTACCAAGAAGGAGAAAAATGACTGCAACTGCTGAACCCGTGACACCACCAAAAGTATTTGCTGCAACATTGAAGTGAAAATATCCTTCTGAATTTTTTCTCAGAATAGTTAAATTGTAACACTTTTCTAGGTAACTCTGAACATTAATCTTAACCTATGGCTCTTTGGCACTGTTTTTGCATTAGGGCTGGAAGTGTACCATAGAATAGAGCATCAACTAAGGATTATTACACTGTTTTCCTTGCTAATAGACAGTATATTAAGAATCTGTCACATGAAATTCATAGTATATGTTCTGTACTGCTGTTATTTTCTAGTTCTTAGTTGCAGGTATCAAAATACAGATAATTCTGTGTGTTAAGACACAGCATACAGCATGTGTTCACTGAACCATAAACTGTTGCAGTATCCTGGAAATTATGGTTCTTGGTGAGAAACATCATATGCGGTAGAGAGCTTGGCTGAAAAAGAACTTTCAAACCCTTAAACTTTGTTTATGCTACATATTCAAATGGTTGTAAATTTTTTGTTGAGAATGGAATTTTGACAAAAAAAAAATCAGTGTAATATCTGAGGGTTTTAATCAATCTCTTTCTCTCTAGAGGTGACCAGTGAGCTCTGGACTGCAGAAAACTTTCCTTTGAAAAATTTATTGAAAACAATATGCCTCTCAGGAAATATTTTGGCTTCTAGAAAATTACATTTAGTAACAGCTTTTCCAGTCAAGTTTAATAATGCAAGAATAATCATAATAGAGAAGAGCTGCCCAGACCTTCTAGATTAACGATGTAACACTTCTTTGTAAAAAAACCCTGAATTTCCTACATTAATGAAAGGGATAGAAATTAGGATACTAAAGTATGTGGACTAAAATAAATATATATGATTTCCAATGTTAGATAGATAAAATAATTAGTTGATTGCTTTTTTGTGGATTTTTTCAGGCTGACATATTTGGTTATATAAAATTGTGATTTTGTGATTTGGATATATAAAATTGTGATTTGCCTGCTTCTGGACCTGTGTATGTTTGGAACACATTTATTCTATTCCTGCTATTTTTCTCCCAGTGGGGATACATTACTGAAGTAGTAGTAGCATTTGAATATAAATATAGAATTAAATAATGGTTTGAGAAGTGTTTTTGAACACTTAAAACACAAGTAAAATCGAATTGTCTAAATTATTGTACTTGAATGCATGCCCTTTGTAATTCTTTCAAAGTGGAATCGCATTTTCACATAGATATGCTGGTTTATGGGTATAGCAAAGATGGAGGAAGCAATGCATTTTTAATGTTGTCTGAAATCCTTGCACTACAGTCTGGATATAAGGCATGTAAAGAGGGAGAACCATGCATCATGGCTATACTCCTTTCCTGAATAATATCACACAAATTTGGTGCAGCTGCATACAAGTAACACATTGCGTGCCAGAAGAAATCAGCATTAGGTTTCTCAGCTGTCAGAAGAGAATGTTAACCAATGTGCTTCCAAACATTGCCATAGATTATCGTGATGATATATTTATTTTGCATACTTGAAAAATAAAAAGAGCAGGGAGAAGAATAACTTCTGTGTCACTGAGCTTATAATGTGATTGTGAAATATCATGGAGGGATTGCTTTGAATAAAAAATTGCAGGGCTTATGGTTTGAGAAAAATTCTTGCTGTGAGTATTCTGCCTTAACTTTTTCCATGAAAGATTTTGTTGTAAAAATAATTTCTACTTGTAAAAAAGAAATGACAGGGAACATAGAGGTAAGAAGATTTTTCTATACATCTGTTACTGATTTAATGATAAAAAAAATATTCAACAAATGCTTCTGAGTAGTATATGATTTTTAATTATGTATTTATGAAATTATTTTTAATTTCTGGATTATTTAATTGCCAATGACTCACTTGAGCAGAGGAAGAGGGATCTATAATAAAATGAGAGCAGAAAATCCACTGTGTTTTAAAGGCCTTGGTGCAGCTCAGCTTTTAAAAGGGTGTTGAGAGTGGTGGTTTCATTTCCCACCCAAGGAATACCATCTTTTTAAATTATTAATTAATGTTTCAATTGTTTGGTGCAACTGATACACACTGTACCCACTAAGGAGCTATAAAAAGCCTTTCAGTAGAAATTAAATCAACTCTACTGTATGGCCATGAATTTTAAAATAGGCTTTTTTTTCTTTATCTCTTTTACTCTGTAAGGGTGTAATATGCAGTAATGCCATGCACATTCTTGCTTTTCTCATAAATAAGATTCAAATTTTAATGCCCTCCAAAAACCATTAGAGGACTTTTCTATTAAGCCACATTTACATAATACATTAATTCTTATTTCAAGAAAGTTTCAAGGGAAAAATTTGTCTCAAGTCACTTCTACATCCCTGAGATGCAGTTTGTCACAATCTAGAATAAACAGTTTAACCATTTCTAGAGTTCAGACACAGTAAAGGGTGTATAAGGAAATTAGATTTCAAGGTCAAATTAAAAAATAAAATAAAAATAAATAATAAAATAAAATAAAATAAAATAAAATAAAATAAAATAAAATAAATAAAATAGCCTTAATATAAAAACAAATATATATAAAATCTTTCTCCCATCCAGGTACCACTCTGCTTTTAAATAAAAGAAAGAACATTGCAGGTTTTGTATTTTTAAAAGCAATCTCTTTATGGCTGAAGTCCTTATTGTGACAAATCCTGTTTAGTGCAGGCTGAGTTGAGCAGAGAAATGTGTTAACAGTGGTTTCCTTAAGGGCTTAGGACTTGTTGCTTGCAAATGTCTAAAACACTTCTATTTAAAAATCTTGCTAAATTTGCATTATGACTTTCTTTTAGTATGTTTATTGAATTCTGTTCCACAGGCACAGACTACTTAGAAAATCTGTCTCACTTCCCTGGAATCTTTTGTCACTTCACAGAAATACCCTCTTCAGAAATTTAAATCATTCTCTTATTTTTATAATATCCCTAATTATTAAAGTTGGGTTCACTTTTTTTAATAAACATGAGTAAAAGTTGCTTTTCCTGGCATCCTTGTTTGCTCAAGAATGACATTCTGTAGCCAGCAGCTTCTCTGGAAAGGCTAGTGAGGCATGCTGCACCCTGCAAGGCCAGTGTTGTTCTGGATACCTAGTGGGACCTGTCGCTGGTATTTGATTGTGCTTAGTCTGTGTGCAGATCTGCAGTGAAACTTCACCACATAGTCTTCATTTATACCACAGCAGTCTGCAGTGAAACCTCACCATATAGTCTTCATTTATACCACAGCAGTCAGCTTAAGGGACAGCACTCCTCATCTGACTTGAGGAAGAGGGCAAAACAACATTAAACATAACTCACTACATAATTGATTTGCTAGAGTGTTTACCCTAAAGGAAACACGTTCAGTAAAAAAACCCTAGTCATTAAACATACACTGCGTCAGATGTATCTTTGTGGAACAACCATGCCTTTTTCTAACTGATGTGGTACATATATAAACAATGTACTTCGTGAAAAGAATTCGCAAAATGTTGTATCTATGTAGCTACATTGTGTGGAATATTCCTTTCAAGAACATTCAGTGTGAAGAAAAGTGATGTTAGATACACTTTTTACTGAACTGACAGATCATCATATTTTGTCTTGGGATTTTCAGTTCAAATGTCAACTGCTTGCTCTGGGTAATAAACAAGTAATTCACGACCTTTACTTAAGTTTAGTACTAGCTTGTTATAAAACCATTGTCACTCCGTTATGTAGTCATCCACAGTCGTATATGAAAAAACCCTAAAAACAGTAAAGATGGTTCCTGTAAACAAGCTTGCGAAATTGTGGATTCTAGCACAAACAGGTGAGCTTTGGAAACGGTAGCAGAAAATTGCTCTGCGATAACATTTTATGAGGAAAAGGAGTGTAAACATAAATTTTATATAATAATTTCTTTGTGAATCATCTGATTACTAATCCTTAATGTGAACTAGCAGCAAAATAGGAAATAATATGCATTAAAAAAAATGGTCAAGTCACTGACATGTTCTTTCTATATCAGGATATACAGGTTATAACCTTCCTCCTATGAGACTACCTTCTTGACCATAATAGTGTCTACATTATTAACCTTTAAAAAGTTCAAGTGTAAAATATGGCCTCACATTTGTATCTGATTTTATATTTCACTTTAAATACCTAACCTCACAAATATCTGAATTTACCACAACTTCCTGGTGTGAGGATATTGATTCAGCCTGCCACTTAACAGAGATGCTTTAAACAAACACATGCAGTAGTTCTTATTTCTGTGAAGGGGAAAAAGAAATCAAAAAATATTGCTGAAACGATGAGAAAAACCTACTTCTGACATTTACAAATGTTCAGCATCTACAAAAAAACATACATCCATCTAAAGAATGAGGGAAGAAGGGAGGGAGGAAGGAAGGGAGGGAAGAAAGAAGGGAGGAAGGAAGGGAGGGAAGAAAGAAGGGAGGGAGGGAGGGAGGGGAGAAGGAAGGGAAGAAGGGAGGAAAGGAGGAAGGGAGGAAAGAAGGAAGGCAGGAAGGAAAGAAGGAAGGCAGGAAGGAAGGAAGGAAGGAAGCTAGGAAGGAAGGAAGGAAGGAAGGAAGTTTTTGAGCTTCGGGACAGTGAGGATGGGGAAGAATTATCTTTTGTTGTCTACCAACAGGAATACCGTGTACGTTAACAGCCTCAGAAATTAAAGATTTACCGAGTTACTTTATTCTTGCGTGTTACTTTATTTAAAGGAAAGGTTAGCTTCATTGGTTGTATGTCTTTGCTGTGTTCAATTCACACTTGAACACTAAGCTCAATTTTGAGCTGACTAAAGATAATTTTTGGATATGGTGTTTTTCACAAAATTAACTGATTTCAAATATAGTAACATGATGAGCCATGCTTATGATACTGCATATGGAAGGGCTAAAGGCTGAGTTTGCAAAGGGGTTGTTATTTACCTACTGTATAAGTGATGCTACTGGCATCACTTAACTTCATGCCTACAAGACTGGGACCATGTAAATACACACTCTCCACACAATCTACATTTTCTGGGAACTACATAGTCACTGGCAAGCTATAATACTTTACTTATCATTAAAATACCACTGCATTATAACATCACTATTATGGCTATTGAAGCATAGATCAGAACATGATATTTTGCAGCTGATAAGCCTTAAAATAGAATCCTGAAGGCTAGTGGTTAGAGAGAAGTCAAAACAAAGCAGGAAGCCATTTAAACAATAAAAACTTGAACATAATAAAGAATTTGCTACTGTGGGGTCGTTCTTGGAAGAGCACGGACATTTTGTAAGCCAGCAAGAGTAAAAGTTATTAAAGGGCAAACAAAGGTTACTACGAGACAAGAGAAACAGCCACGTCGAGACTGTCCAGAGGAAGTAGCAAGAAGAAGTGCTGAGCAAGTAGGAAGACATGAACTAATCAGCAGAGACTAAGGGGTGCATGGACAGCGCGTGAAAAAGATAGAGGAACCAATCAAAAACTGCATGATCAGCAACTAAGTTACTATAAAGCTCGTATTGTAACACGCAATAAACGGCACTAGTTTAATCATATTGATTTTGCTGTGTCCATTTTATTCCCACAGATGGTGACCCCGACGTGATGCAGTGCGAGAGTGCTTAGATTGCGAATGAGGGGACGCATGCTGTGGGGGACTCTGGCCAGACAACCCTCTCTGGACAAGAGGTTGGAACTTTCGCTGTGGGAAAAGGAGAAGCGCTGCGGTGGCGGAGAGATAAAGAGATACCTTGGATCACCCAGTGAGGTGAGCAGCCAGAGCGCAGCATGTGACAAACTTGCAGTCGAGACAAAAAAGCTATCGTAACTTTGTTGCTGTACATTCTCTCTAAGAGAGGAATTAAGTATGATGAGCTTCTGCTCCGTAAAATTTTGATGTGGTGTTGCGGCCAAGGTTATACCCCGGAGACCCAAAATGTTTTTACACTAGAAATGTGGGAGGCAGTAGGGAAAACATTATGGGAAGTGATTAGTAATGGGGACAATGATGCGTCCTCAGCAGCAACTGCTTGGAAATTAATTACTAATGTGTTGAAAGTCATGAAAGCTGAGCGGGGAGAGGCAGAATCTGCAGTCTCTGCTTTCCATGCTGAAACTAACCCTTTACATACACCTCAAGCGTTTCCTGTACAGGCATTTGGGGACTCTTTGATGGGACCAATTGCTGCCAGCTGCCCTGGCTTGGCAGTTCCTTACTCTTCATATGGCAATCCTTTTCTGTCCCCCGAACCAATGGTACCCCCTTCGGCGCCCTCAGAGGAGGGAAATCCTGTTCAGGGTGACCCAATTAAAAGAGAGGAATCAAAGCCAGAAAAACAGTCTGCTGTATCCCTTGGCTTACAGTACCCGCCACTTCTTCCATCTGTACCCTCTTCTAATTTTCTGTCTCCCCCTAAGTCTCCCCCTGTTACACCTCCTGCTAAAAATCAGGAAGAGGACTTATGTCGGTTGCACGAGAAGCTGTTTGATAAACTGGACAATATCAATCAAATGGTCCAGGATTCAAAAACTCTAGCAGTGCACCCTAAGGGTACAGACAGCACAAATAATGAGGAAAAACAGACTATTAGGGAAGGTGTTCAATATCGCTGGGAGAGTGTACTGAAGAATGAGTTTTAGAAGGTATTGTCGCACTGCAAGTCACTGCCTTTCCTATATTTACATGGGCAGATGGTACGGGAAGGCACAATACTTATTGGAATCAATTTCAATGGGACATGATCAAAGAGTTATGGAAATCAGTTAAAGAAGGTGGCTTATTCTCACCCTTTACGCAATCTTTTTTAGATCACATTTTTTGTAATCATTTATTTACTCCACAAGATAGCAGAACCCTTGCAGCTATGATTCTGATGTCCATGCAACAAATGCTTTGGCGAGATGCTTGGGTCAGAGATATAGAGGAAATATTAGTGCATAATTTAGAATTGCAAAATGGGGTCACACAAAAAGTAGTGAGAAAAGCCATGTTGTGTGGACAGGGGCCTAGGATACATGTACAGCGTCAAGCTCAATTAGACTGAGCCATTTTAACTCAGTCCCAGGAGGCAGCCTGTCATGGTTTAAGCCTCTATAACTCACGCAGTTTTTCCCACTCACTCCCCCCTCTTTCTTCCCCCCGATCCCAGAGGGATGGGAAGGAGAATAGAAAGAATACAACTCCCACAGGTTGAAATAAGAACAGTTTAGTAACTAAGGTATAACACAAATCACTGCTACCACCAATAATAATAATGACAAGAGAAATACAAGGAAAGAATACAATCGCTCACCACCTATACCCAGCCCGACCAAGCAGTGCGCCTCCTACCCTTCTGGGTCTCTGCTCTCCGTTTTCACATCCTGGGCATGACACGCTGTGGCATGGAATACCTCTTTGGTCAGTTTGGGTCAGGTGTCCTGTTTCTCCTTCCTCCCGGCTTCCCCTCCTCCCTGGCAGAGCATGAAACTCAGAAAGTCCTTGGCCAGCCTGAACATTCTGAGCCATAACTAAAAACATTGGTGTTATCAGCGCTGTTCCCAGGCCGAAAGTCAAAAACACAGTGCTACACCAGCTACCAAGAAGGAGAAAAATGACTGCTGCTGCTGAGCCCATGACACAGCCCAAAATGTGTATTGTAATATACTGGATGAAAAGGTTACACCCCCTTATATGCCTGTTAAACAACAATCAGGAGAATCTTATGTGCATTTTTTGGAACAGCTGCGAGAAGCTTTGGATAGATCTTTTATGCAGGACTTGGCAAGAGAGGGGTTGTTATTAACACTAGCAGTAGAAAACGTCAATCCAGCCTGTAAAAGAGTCCTCCTAATGCTTCCAAAGCAAGCCACTTTAGTGGAAATGATGGAAGCATGCTGTCGTGTCAGATCTTCTGAGGAGCAAGCCCAGCAAATGGCTGCTGCTTATGCAGCCATGTCAGAACATAGCACAGAACAGCTGGCAAGTGCATTTTCTGCAGCTATTAAACCACTCATAAAGCAAGGAAGGGGTGATAAAGGACCTATGGTTTGTTTTAACTGTGGCAAGCCCAATCATGTCAAAGCTCACTGTAGAACCCCTAAAAGACAAGAAAATATTAGGAGACCAGAAACCAACCAATCATGTACTGGAATGTGTAAGCATTGTGATAAGTTTGGGCACAGAGCGTCAGAGTGTCGCCCCCATTTCAAAAAGGATGGAACTCCTTTGGGAAACGGGATGACCAGCTCCAAGAACCCAGGCGCAAGGACACACAATAGGGGTTCCACGGTTTCTTGGATGGCCTCTCCGCTGTTACCTCAGGGGGTGCTGGAGTGGATGTCCACACAGCCACCAAAATAACTATTACCAATACTGTTGTAACGATTCCTACAATGCTCACTGGGCCATTAGGGCATGGATTAAGCGCTCTTTTGTTAGGACGATCTTTCATGACAGTCAAAGGTGTATTTGTTTTACCAGATGTTATTGACGCTGATTTTGAAAGGCAAATCAAAATTATGGTTTGGTGTCCCACTCTCCTAGTTCATATTCTGGCTAATTTGCACATCGCTCAGCTCGTTCCATTTCGAGCTGCTGTGCCAAAATCTAAAGATGAAAAGGGAGGAGGGGGAGGTGGATATGGCTCCCGGAAGCTTTTCTGGTGCTACAAATTAAAGACAAAAACCCCATTGATCAAATTACCTTGCAACATCCTAATGGGGAAACACAATGTCTTGAAGCATTAATTGATACAGGAGCTGATGCTACCATTACTGGGGAAAATTTTTGGCCACCTGACTGGGAAACTTCACCTATCCCAGAACCAGTGTTGGGCGTTAGAGGTTTACAATGAACAAGAATTAGGAAATGTCCTATTCAGATAAAACTGTCAGATGGTGCATGTTATACAGTATGACCTTATGTTATGCATACGCCTATCTGTTTAATGGAACGGGATGTTTTGAGTCAGGTTAAAGCTCGTCTTGTTACCAGCACTCAGGTTTTTTGGGAACGGCCATTGGAGGGCAGCCAATCCTTAAGTTAAAATGGTTATGTGAAAGACCAGTTTGGGTCAATCAATGCCCGCTTTTAACAGAAAAGCTAGCCCATGTCCACGGTCTCATAGCAGAACAGTTAGAACGGGGACATATTCAACCACCTATAAGCCCTTGGAATATGCCTATTTTTAATATACAGAAGAAATCAGGGAAACGGTGACTTTTGCATGATTTGCGAGCCATTAATAATGTAATGGAAGATATGGGAGCGTTGCAGCCCGGTCTTCCATCACCCTCTATGATTCCAGCAGATTGGCAATTATTAATCATTGATCTAAAAGGCTGTTTTTTTCACCATCTCATTACATCCTGATGATTATGACAAATTTGCTTTTTCAGTACCAGCTATAAACAAGAGCCAGCCACTGAAACGATACCAATGGGTGGCGTTATCTCAAGGGATGAAAAATTCACCCACTATGTGTCAACTTTATGTTGCTTGGGCTTTGGAGCCATTTAGACAAAAATACTCAGAATTGATTGTCTATCATTATATGGATGACATTTGAAGAGCTGGACAGAATTTTGACCCAAAGAAAATATTAGCAAAATTACAGGCACTGTTACTACGGCACAGATTGCAAATAGCACCAGGAAAAGTTCAGTCAAATTCCCCCTGGAAATATTTAGGATGGGAAATCACAAAGTCTAAGATATGGCCTCAAAAAATTACAATTTGTACTGAGATCAAGACATTGGCAGACATTCAGAAACTCGTAGGAGATCTTAATTGGATAAGATCCATAATAGGGATTACAAATGCTGAATTAGAACCTCTCGTAAAACTGTTGAAAGGGGGCTCTTCCCCTGCACAGGAACGACATCTAGACAATCAGGCCACAAATGCTTTAACACATATTGCCAAGAAAATTAATTGATCATATGCTTATCGCTGCGTCTGGGGAGTATCGATACAGTTATCATTTTTTTAATTATCCAAAGTACCCATGTGCTGTATTGGCCCAATGGATTCAGCAAGATAACATAGACCCACTGCATGTATTAGAATGGATTTTTGTCAGTTTTAATCCATCCAAAACCGTAGTTACCCGCCTAGGATTATTTGCACAACTTACAATGAATGGTAGGCGTCGACTGTTGGACATTGATGCCTCAGAACCAGAAATTATTTTAATCCTATTAACAACAGACTATTGGAATTGGGCTTTGTTACAGAGTGAAGCTCTACAGATTGCATTACTTGAATATTCAGGTCAAATTACTAACCATTACCCTGCACATCAACTGATAAAATTTCTGAGTGATCTGCAAATAGTAGAAAAGCTCCCATTATCTCAAATTCCTCTAAATGCTTTAACCCTGTTTACAGACACTAGTCATAAGACAGGCAAATGGGCAATTACTTGGCAAGAAGGGAAAAGGTGGCGGTCAATTACAGGAACTGCATTAGAATCGACGCAGAAATTGGAATCATGAGCAGTCTCGGAAGTATTTCGCAACTGGCCATATAGCGCCCTTAATAAAATTTCAGATTCTTTATATGTTGTAGGGAGAGTAACTTGAATAGAGCATGCAATTTTGAAAGACATACCAATCCAAATCTCTTTTCTTTAATAAGTTCTCTTTGGTGGATACTTACAGAACACGATAAACCTTATTTGAGACCATCTTAAGAGCCTGAACGTATACAAGTCCATGGGACCTGATGAAATCCATCCTCGGGTCCTGAAGGAGCCAGCAAATGAAGTTGCTAAGCCACTCTCCATCATATTTGAAAAATCATGGCAGTCAGATGAAGTTCCTGATGACTGGAAAAAGGGAAATATAACCCCATTTTCAAGAAGGGGAAAATGGATGAGCAAGGGAACTACAGACCAGTCAGCCTCACCTCTGTGCCTGGCAAAATCTTGGAGGGGATTCTCCTGGAAGGCATGCTGACGCACATGAAAAACAACAAGGTGCTTGGTGATAGCCAACATGGTTTCACTAAGGGGAAATCCTGCCTGACCAATCTGGTGGCCTTCTATGATGGGCCTACGGAACTGATGGACATGGGTAGAGCAGTTGATGTCATCTACCTGGACTTGTGCAAAGCGTTTGACCCTGTCTCACATGACGTCTTTGTCTCTAAGTTGGAGAGACATCAATTTGATAGGTGGACAACTCAGTGGATAAAGAAGTGGCTGGATAGCTGCACACAAGATGTTGTGGTCAATGGCTCAATATCCAGCTGGAGACCAGCAACGAGTGGTGTCCCTCAGGGATCGGTGTTGGGTCTGGTCTTTTTCAACATCTTTGTTGGTGACATGGATGGTGGGATTGAGTGTGCCCTCAGCAAGTTTGTTGATGACACCAAGCTGTGTGGTTCGGTTGATACGCTGGAGGGAAGGAATGCCATGCAGAGGGACCTTGACACGCCTGTGAGGTGGGCTGATGCCAACCTGATGAAGTTTAACCATGCCAAGTGCAAGGTCCTCCACCTGGGTCAGAGCAATCCCATGCACAGGTCCAGGTTAGGCAGAGAAGAGATTCAGAGCAGCCCTGCGGAGAAGGACTTGGGGGTGTTGGTCGATGAGAAATGAACATGAGCTGGTAGTGCGTGCTTTCAGCCCAGAAAGCCAACCACATCCTGGGCTGCATCGAAAGGAGTGTGACCAGCAGGTTGAAGGAGGTGATCCTGCCCCTCTACTCTGCTCTTGTGAGACCTCACTTGGGAGTATTGTGTGCAGTTCTGGTGTCCTCAACATAAAAAGGGCATGGAACTGTTGGAAGAAATGCAGAGGAGGGCCACGAGGATGGTCAGGTGTGGAAGCCTTCCTTGTTGAGCAATCCAGCCTTTGATTTAGCCTCACTGGAGTAGTGAGCAGAAGACTTCATAGGCTGCTGAGGGAGGTAACAAAGGACACCTGCATCTGCCGAGGGGGTTAACAAAGGACACCTGTGTGCTGACACGGAGAGGAAGTGTCCTGAGCTGCAACCAATCATTAAGCTGTTGCTAACACTCGACCAAGAGGCGTTAACCAATCAGATGTTATCGAATGTTCTAGTAGCTTGAAACTTTCTATAAAGGGTGACACCTGTGTTACAATAAATTGTCAATGCTTGATCACATTGGTCGTTGTTGCATTGTCCTTGATCTCCCACAGTCAGGGGACTGGATTACCCCCTGTATGAAGATAGGCTGAGAAAGTTGGTGTTCAGCCTACAGAAGAGAAGGCTGCGTGGAGACCTCCTAGCAGCCTTCCAGTATCTGAAGGGGGCCTATAGGGATGCTGAGGAGGGACTCTTCATGAGGAACTGTAGTGACAGGACAAGGGGTAATGGTTTCAGACTTAAACAGGGGAAGTTTAGACTGGATATGAGGAAGAAATTCTTTGCTGTGAGGGTAGTGAGGCACTGGAATGGGTTGCCCAGGGAAGTTGTGAATGTTCCATCGCTGGCGGTGTTCAAGGCTGGATAGGATATAGCCTTGGGTGGCATGGTTTAGTGTGAGGTGTCCCTGCCCCTGGCAGGGGGGTTGGAACTAGATGATCTTAAGGTCCTTTCCAGCCCTAACTATTCTATGATTTTATGATTCTATGATTTTTTTTACTACTAACACTGTATTGCATAATTTCTTTTGTACATGGCTGGTACTTCATCTTAAAAGTAAAAATGCAATCTTTTTTTTCCAAAACACTGGTATGGTCCCTCTCTGCTTAATTAAATGAAAGACTTTTTCACTGTCCTTAATTAAATATATGTGTCATCGTTTTATATGCTTGTACTCTTTTGTTGGTGTATATTTGATTTATGAATGAATACAAAGTTATTTTTAAATATAAATACAATTCTCAGTTTAATTCTCACGACATATGCTGAAATAATGGATATTTTTTCGACGTTCATATCTTTTCCCAGCACTGACTTTTCTAGATTGGAAAGACCGGTGTCTCCTATGCCACAAAAAGCTCTTCATTGCCTCTGTTACTCAAAAAAAGTCCTTTTCCACAGGGCCGATGTCAATCCATTCATCCCCCAGGTTGTATTGATATTGGAAATTGCCCCAGCCCAGGTGTAGAACCTTGCACTTGGCCTTATTGAACTCCATAAGGTTCAAAATGGCCCACTCCTCAAGCCTGTCAAGGTCCCTCTAGATGGTATTCCTTTCCTCCAGCTAATCACCTGCACTACTTGCCTTGGTATCATCTGTAAACTTGATGACATTGCTCTCAATCCCACTGTATATGTCATTAATGAAGATATTAAATAGTATTTGCCCCAGGACAGACCTTTGAGGGATGGTGCTTGTTACTAGTTTCCTCTTGGACATTGAGCCACTGACTGTAACTCTTCAGACATGGACATCTAGCCAATTTCTTGTCTAACAGTTCATTCATCGTACCTCTTCAATTTAGTAGCAAGAATGTTGTCGAGGCTTGTACCAAAAGCATTACAAAAAGTGCAGGTAGATGACATACACAGCTCTTCCCTTGACCACTCTGCAGTCACTCTACCATTGAAAGCCACTAGAGTACGCAGGCAGCATTTGCTCTTGGTGAAGGCAAGTTGGCTGTCTTTAATCATCTCCCTCTCTTCCATATGTGTTGACATACCTTCCAGGAGGATCTGTTCTATGATCTTACCAGTTATGGAGATGAGACTGACTGGTCTGTATTTCCTGGGGTCCTCCATTTTTTTTTTTTTAATGGGTGATATTCCCTTTATCCAGTCACTGGTGACTTCACTGAACTGCCATGACTTTTCAAATACGGTGGAGATTGACTTGGAAATTACATCAGCCAATTCCATTGGGACCCTTGGATGCACCTCTTTGGATCCCATGCACTTGTGTATGTTCAGATTCCTCAGGTGGCCACAAGCCGGATCTTCATTTACAGTGAGAGGGCTTTCAAGCCCCTACCTTGAAGTTCTGGGGCTGGAGAGATGTGGGAAGAGAAATTAACATTGAAGACTGAGGAAAAAACAACTGTTGAGTACATCAGCTTTCTTCATGTCCACTGTCACTACCTGTCCTATTTATTGGGAGGGTGTGTTTTCTTTACTTTTCTGATGAGCATACCTGTAGAAGCCTTTCTTATTCTCCACATCCCTTGCCAAATTCAGGTCCAGCTGTGCTCTAGCTCTTCTCATCCTGTCCCTATACATCTGTGCAGCATCCCTATCCTTACAGTGCTTTGAGGATAATCATAGAATCCTAGAATATCGCAAGTTGAAAGGCACCCATAAGGATTATCAAGTCCAACTCCCTGCTCCTCACAGGATTGCATAAAGTTAATCATATGACTAAGGTCATTGTCCAGGTGCTCCTTGAACTCTGACAGGCTTGGTGCCATGACCTGAGAGCCTGTTCCAGCGGCTGACCTCTGTCTCAGTGAAGAAACTTTTCCTAAGGCCCAATCTGAACTTCCTCTGACTCAGCTTCTCAGCTTCAGCATATCTCTGGTTGCAGAGATAGCACAACACCTCCCACTCCACCACCACCCTTTAGGAAGCTGCAGACTGTGATGAGTTCCCCCTTCAGCCTTCTCTTTCCGAAGCTGAACAAATCAAGCGACATCAGCCACTCCTCATGTCTTGCCCTCAAAACCTTTCACCATTTTGATCACCCTCTTCTGGACATATTCTACTAGTCTGATGTCTCAGGAAAAAAAAAATCTACTTCCCAGTTTGAGTAATAGTAAGTTCCTGTCATCGAGGGAATTCAGACGCTGTCGGCTACAACCGCACTCCTTTTCAACAGCTAGTGTTTAAGAAATGCAGGTAGATAGTGTCAGAAGCAGTTTACTAGTTTCATGTGGCAGAAAAAAACGACTGAAGACTTGAACATAAATTCACGCTACCATATCTTTGAAGTCACTTCATGCAGTGAGATGTTCAACAGCATTAATTGACTCAGGAAGACAGCCATTATAGGGAAACTATTTCTGGTATCCCTCTTGAATCATTTAGAGATTGTTTAGCCCTCTTTGCATAGGATTGATTGTAGATACCTAAGTCTACCTTAAGCTGTTCTGCAGTCCAGGAAGCCAGAGGCACTTAAACTGATTCTCAGGCTTGTCTGAATTACGTTTGTGCAGCAACAGGGTTAGAAAGACACAGAAGTGATTTCAAGCCACTTAGACCTCACAACTGATTTCTGTAATCATATATACCCAGTTCTCATCTTGTTGGGTGCAATCTGCTATTGGCAGGTAAGGAAGAATATCTTTTCTATTTGCCGACTACAGCAATTATTTACATAAGAGATTAGGAGAGTCTCATTCACCAGTAACTACTGTTAAATAAATTACTGCATGCCTAGTACAGAGCAGGGGAACAGCTGGCTGTGGCCAGAGGCAGGCTGTCTATTTGATTTGAGCAGGCAGCTGTATTTTCAATGTTATTAGTAACTTAATTATACATTTATATTTTCTTAATGTACTGAACACATAAGTAGTAATGATTTCTTTCAAAACAAACCTTAGCATGCTTTTTTTTTAATTTGTTTTATTTTCTTCCAAGCCAATTACTGATTGCTTCAAAAGATTAGAAAGTTATAAGACAATTTAGACATTATATTTGGAATATCTTTTTGTTAAGGAGAGTAAAAAGAGAAAATATAATTACAAAATATGAGATTTGCAGCTAATAGATAGTACATACCATAGCTAGTAGGAGGAAGAGAGCTACAAAATTGTTGTAATTTCTAATGACCCTATTCGAGCATGAATTATCTTTAACCAAAAACCCTTCAGTCACATACTGTTTCTGAAGACATTAAAGGATGTGACTGCGTGAGTCTTCTTTTTGAGATTTTGTGATTTCTTCTTCTCAGCGGGATGCTTAAAGTGAAATTCACAGTGAGTCTGACACTGATGTAGTTAGTACAAAAAGTACACAGCCTTTAATTCCAGAACTGCAATTATGGTAGCACATGAATAGTACATTAACAAGAATTTAATTTCTACTGTGCTGTTTTTTTTCTCTCTAGCAGACAAGCAGTCAAATATAGTTAGAATGGTGACAAATTAGGAGAATGTTTGTCTACATTTTTCTAAAGGAGCATTGACTATTTCATGGGTATTATTTTGCACTGCCACCAAAAAAAAATCTGAGACTGAGGGTGATGGCAACAACTATACAGTTAAGACCTTTTATTAGAATCTTTTTGTCTGATCTTGAGAATCAAAAAAGCTCATCAAATAAAGCTTGTTGCTTTGGATATAAGCCTGTTTAAAGCTTCTCTAGAATAATTTCTACGTAAAAAAAAATATTTCTAAATCAAAACATTTTCTTATATTATGAAAATGGCAATATTTAACATAGAAACCCGCAATTACTTGACATCTATATGACCCATAAAAAAAATAATTTTCTGAAAATGGATAAAATTTAACTTGAATCCATCTTCCCCAAATCTAGAGTGAAAATTTTGTAACTGAGTTAACAAAAAAATATGAATAAATATTTAGTCAGAAGACAAGCAACGCAATGCATCTAATTTTTCTTTACAAAATTATTTCAAACCTTGAAAAAAAGTATTTCTAAGACTAGGGTCCAGCTTCAAACTTTGCATTTAATAGCACTGATATTGCATACATTAAGCTTCATAGTTACATTATACTTGCTACATTAACATACTTTAAAATTAATATTAAACACCAAAAACATTAAACCTGATATTTAAAAAAAAAAAAAAACAGTTTTATTTGTAGTGTCCTTATTTAGGAGGTTTGGGTTTTGTTGTGATTTTTCCACTTACTAGTTTGTCAGGATTTCTGAGATGTTGATAATGCATTCTTCACTACTATGCAGTAATAAAGATTTCTCTGGAAAAAAAAAAAAAGAGAAAAAAACATAGCCCAAACCATAAAATAGCTACAAATGTATACTCCTTATTGTTTTGATGCATGCATAGAGCAGGAATAGAACTACAGGTTTGGATTCTATTCTCTTCAACATATTATATTTTATTATTTATTTCATGTTAAATTACAAATGCCCTATCCCTGGAAGTGTTCGAGACCAGGTTGGATGAGGCTTCGAGCCCCAATTGAAAAACAATGAAATGCACCTTTTAAAAAAGATGATGAAAATAACCTGAGGATAGTTAAAAACCTAATAAATTTTATGGGACTAAAAATGTAATCTTGGAATCCACTCATAAAAGTTCTCTGAGTATTATGGGTGCCTATACAAGGGGAAGATAAGCAATCTGAAGAATTGGCTGCCCACCAATTTAGTGTCAATGTGACAGCATGAGAAAGGAAATAATCTTCCTCAGAATAGACATTCAGTCACACTGCACATACCAGAAAGTGCAGTAAAGGGGATTGAAAAAGGTCAGGAAGTATTCAGTAGACTCATTTTCCTCAGAAAATGTCAGTTTGTCAAAGCCCATATCATTTGTGAGGGAAAATTTGGTTTTGTGAATTCTCTATTCCAATTTTGTTCTTAGTTTGGTTTTGACATGCTGAAACATCTCATCTTATCTGTTTGATAAAGTGTGATATAGAAAAGGTTTTGGTTTGTATCATCTGACTTTTTAAAATATATATTTTCAGAGAAGATGAAAAAAATTAAAACCAACTAAGTTGTTTTGAAATTAATAAAATAAATGTCTTCACCTGGGTGAGGTGGTAAGGGGAGCTCTTCCACAAAAAGTGGAATTGAATCATGACTTGAATAACAATGGAAAAAAATTCATGAGAAGGGACTCAGTTTTCTCAGTTTTCATTTAGTCTGTGATGAACGAGATTCAGATTCTCAGAACTGCCACTTCATGTGATTGCTGTTTTAGCTTTGGATTAGACCTATAGAGTGGAGAATTTACACCACTTGTAATTCAATTAGCTGATTTATGTGCTGATATACTGACTTTTTAAAAGAAAGAAATAAGCAAAGGTTATAGTTCATTACATCAAATAAATGCATGAGTCTTGTAAATAATAAATAAGATGTACACATGCAATTTCTCTTTGTGTGGCTGTTCACTATGCTCTAATAATTACTTTTAAACACCTTTCTGGATAGATCTGTATAGCCCATATGCATGTTTACAGGACTTGAGATTGCTAGCATCTGGATAAATTGTTGCTACTGACAACAAAAGTAGGAGAAAAAGGACAATGAACTTCTCTGGCTTTAACATCATCAGAGCTGCTCAATCTCTGCAAATGAATCCAAAATTTATTCTGCCAATTAAACTTTTAAGAAGTTTAAAACACATGTGAAGAATGAAACTAAGTGAATGGGAAAACATTGGGAACTGCAGATTGAAAACATTTTGTCACGCTCAGACACATAATGGTCACAGTGGTTCATTTCACTCTGTTTATAAGAGATGAAGGTTACTCTCAGTCCACGAACTCTGCAGTGTTTTTTAAAAAAATATTTGAGAGAGCAATTATCAAGACAGTTCCTTCTCCTGTCTTATACATTTAATGAAACCAGAAACTGTCACTGTTAACAGATTTTGCTTAATTGGAGCTGTCTGCATGAATTATATCTGTACAATATCTGTGGCTTTCATTGTTGTACCAGTTTGTACATAGAGAACAAAGGTTCCACATGTCTTTTTCATGTCAGCAGAAACTCAACAGATGTGAAGAAGTCAATTTAAAATAAAACAGTAACTACTGAGAAGAAAAGGTGGAAATATTCCTCTTGAAACAATTAGGAAAAATCAAAGCCAAGAGAATTTTGACAGCTAGGACTACAGGTCAGTAAATAATCCAGAAACCATATGAACCTATTTCCTACGCAAAACTCTTCTCCGTTGCCATTCTGTCTCTAATCCAGTACAAGAAGCAGTGGACAAGGTTATCTGTTGATTTTTCAGCAGAATCAGAAAGCATTCCCAAAAATGCCACCATGTCATGGTGATAGTAAGGGGATATTCCTGTGGATTTTTTTCAATAATGTATATGATTTTTCAAATAAATTAACTTTTCATATAAGAAATATTTCTGTCTGGTGGAAAATTTCAGTCTTTCATGAAAACAGAATGTTTTCAGTCACAAAACAAATCACTTGAAACAAAACCTAAAACATTTTATTTGGAAATAACCTTATGCTTTAATCACTAGAGTGCCGATTATTTTGGGATAGCACTGTAACTACTCCCTATTTTAGTTCTCATGTGATAAATATTACTTAAATATTAACTGGTGCACACAGCTGAATGATGCATTTGAACCTACATTTGTGCAGGGTTTAAAGAATTAGTTGATTGTCAGCCTAAAGAATTTGCCAGTACAGATCTACCAGGGTCTTTTATTGAGAGCTGATCAGACAAGGAAAAAAAATCACAAAGTTGCATACTACATTTTTTCCTAATATTTAAAGTATAACCAAAGTATTCTTGTATATTAGAAATGTTCCCAATAGGTATTCTTTATTAGAAAGTAAATGCTGACTACTGGACTAAAAAGATAGAAATCATTTCAGCCTCAACCATGGAGTCTTACTGTGGAATCCATAATAAAAATATGGAAGACAAAAAATAGATTAAACAGTCATCAGAACTGATTAGAAAAAAAATTATATTATCACAGTCCTGTGATCCATTCTTTCTTTTTCATTATTTGCTATTATGCTTGTAATCAGAAGTAATCAGCTTGTTTGGTTGAAATATAACATATACTGTATAGCCAGGACTGTAATTTGTTTTCAACCAGTGTCATTTTACTGAAGCTAACAAAGGATTGTTAATAAAAATATTCTGAGGAAAGATGAGCACTCAACCAGGTTTTGTAGTATTCATGAATAATGCTGTAATTACAATTATAGACTGATACTCTCCTTTTCCTCTACAGAGAGCAACGGCATGGATTGTGCAAGTGGTGATTCTCTTAAACTCATCAACAGCTTTGTGAGAGACTCATGAAATGTGCTTTCAACAGGTTTGTCTATGACCTGAATTATCTGAGTCCCCAGCTGAAACCTCATTGAAATTCTACATGGCCCCCACTGATTGCCAGCCAGCAGTAACAATTCTGCAGGGGCTTTGCATGATATGTACATGTCATTTGCTTACCAATGTTTAAAGATTACTAAGTTATTACAAAATTGGGTAACAGTAGCCACCTTCAGTCACACAATATTTGAAGTAGGCAGCTGGAGATACCAGTAGTGCTATTAATTTGAGAAAATGTACATGTTCATATCTGGTGTAGTCCTCTAAGGGGCAAAAGAAAGAAAAATAGATTCTTCCACAAACTGGCTGTTCTCATCCAGATGAAAAAGGTTCAGTCAATTATGCCCTGAAGATTCATCAAAGCCACTTAAGAGATTGAAGCTGAATTTATAAATAAAAGTCAAGCTTTTCATAGAATGTTTGTGTCATAAATATCCAAAGAAATGTAATGCATATTCAGAAAGCTATGAAATTTATTTTAGCAGAGCAAATTATGGTTTATTTTAGCCATGTTTATTTGTTATCATATCTGTTGTCTGGCCACCATCAGCAGTTAATTTATAAATATTTTAGGGCATTTTAACATATATATGTAACCAGGATTAGTTCTGGCTTTTTTTATGCAGAAAGTTGTTAAAACAGCAGCTATTGCAATGTCTTTCTGGTTTTTCTGAGCATTTAACAAATAAGAAGCAATGTCATGCCATCTGTAAACCAGTTTTTATTTGGTCATAGAGGGTAACATGTACTATCAAGAAAATAAATCAATAATGCATGCTTGAAACCAGCATGAAAGGCCTCTTTGAAAGTCATGAACATAATCTACAGAGGTTGAGAAATATTATCTACATTTAAAGAAAGAAAAATAATCTTTTTGTGCAAAATCTTAAGAATGCATGAGGCAACAAAAGCTGCATAATCAAGAATAAGTCCTAATAAAAAGTTACAAGGCGGGTAACAGAGATCTTGTACTCAAATGGTTAGAAAGATTGAAAATTTACTTTATGTCACTTGAGATATTTTATAATCAAATTCAGGGCAGATGAAATATTTTATTCCAAACTGTATGAACTATAAAAGAAATAGCAACATTAACAACAATGTACAAAAAATAAAGCTTCAATAATTTAGAGAAAAAACTGCACTACAGAAAGTCTCACATTATCAGCTAAGCGTTAAATGTCAGCTTCTGTTTTGCCTTTTGGTCAAGTGAAAATGCCATTCCAAGAAATAATTTTTTTTTGGCTAACTGATAGTGCCTCTATCTGAACTTAAAATATTATTGCTTTGATTGTAACTTCTAGTTTTTTCCTTATTTTAATTTTCCATTATTTAAAATGGAAGAACTAATTGTTATAGATGGAAATAGTTTTTACTATGCATTTTCTAATAATATACTATTTTTGTAATATAACTGTGTACGTTACAGGAGTGAATGCTAGAAAGAGCTTAGAAACATCATTACATGTATTATATATCTTTGTTATATGTAAAATTACATACATAAACATACATGTATATACAAATAACTACTCATTGCCAACAGTTCTCATAAATAACCACTGGTAATGAATGGCTCGTGATCTAACTTTTGATTTAACTTAGTTAACTGTAAAGGGCAGCTTTGTGGGGAGAAAAAAAAAAGTGTTAACAGAACTTACTTCATATCAAGTAAAAATTCTGCCTTCCCATCACAATACTGCCATGTTTGTTTAATTGTCATCATAATGAAAAGTTAACAAATTCAAGCAAGTTTTTCCTCTTTTCTGTATTTGTTTGAGAAAGAAAGCCTTTGTAAAGAGAAACAAAATGAAGACTCATGGTTGCTTTTGATGAGGTACATCACTGACTGCAGGGAAAGAAGAAACACTGGAAGGATTTTAATCATGGCAGTGTGTGCAGGCACTTTCACTCTGCATTTTGTTGAGCGTTTCAAAAGTTTGTCTTGGTTCAGTAAAGGGTTACAAGGTCTACACCACCTATCTGGAAAACTGAGGTGGGCCTACAACTATATTTCCCAAGTCTCCAGCCATTTCTAACACTACTGGGAGCTGCTGAATCCAGCAGCCCAACTGATGTGGGATTGTGGCTGGCCTATGTTCCCAGGTCCAGCCAGGACAGGGGCTGAGCATGCAGTCCCAGCAGGCACACACATCCGCATAACATTTGACATATACAGTGCCAGCTAAACAGATCAACACATAAAACGGAGCACTCATAAACACCAAATATAATCACAAAGTACATTCCTTCAGTAGCTGGCCTGAGTAGACACTCAGTCGATCCAGTCACTGGCCACTGGATGTCCCAGCTGTTTCATGGACAGACGCACACATACAAATGCCTCTCTCTGTAGCTGCTTTCAACTTCTGGCCTTACCAGTAGTAAACTCCCAGATCCTGTAGTCTCTCCAGGAGCTGGTTTGAACCTCCTGGTCCCTCTAGTAGCGAACTCTCATTCCCCCAGCCTTTCAGATTAATATTCAGATTTGTGACTGATTCAAAACTTGGCTCTCAAGCCTTTTGTTCTGCTTTAAGGCTAGTCTGACTTGATGTTTGCTAGCTGTTACATGCTGATATGCACAACTGCATAGTACACACACTCCAGCTTCTCCAAGTACTGACACCCCAGACCCATCACCCCCTGTGTCCTACTCAAGCTGCCAGTACTCAGTCCTCTCTACACACACAAGGTCACAGAATAGCAAGTCCCTCACCCAGTAAAAAAAAAAGTAGACTTTAAATAGGACAGACTGCATTAGTTAGGAGGAGGTACACTGTCTAACAACCTGTTTAAATACAACCTTTTATCCCTTTTTTTCTCTATTTCCCATGCTTGTTTCTCATACTTTTGGTCCTTCTCCACATTACGAGTCTTGTGCAATCCCAAAATGTTCTTATAAAAGTCCCCCCTACCCTTTCTCGTAATGGGAGGTGATGGAGGGAGTGTTTCTTGTTGGCTCAGGATGGCAAGTATAGCTCCAGGCAGTGGTCTGATGCTTCCCAGCAATCACCTGGGGAGAAACCAGCTGAGGGGTTCCTTTTGCTCTGATGAGGTTTTTGGGGTTCCTCTGCCTGTTACTGTTCTTCTGGGCTCATTTGGACTCATGAAGATGTGCCTAAAACATGAATCCTGACATGCAGAGTTCAGACATTCTATTTGCGGAGATACAGTAGAGACAAAACATGTGGAGGCACCATGGCTGCAGGATTTCAGGATTTTCTTTCAAGGATCTATTTAAGCAGCCACAATCCTTTGTCATGCTTGTTTACAGGAGTAAGAACACATGGCCCTCCTGGCCCTTGACATGAACTGCAAGTTGCCAGAATGACTCATTCTTTCATTTCTTTATCTTGTAGGGGTATGGATATACATTTGTATCTACAAATCTATGTGTACATATATACATTTATACAGCTGGACAGAGATACATGCACATACATATATATATATACACACTTAAAATTTACCTAATATATAAGTCTGATGTGATATATGACTTCAACTGTGGCTGGAGAATGTTGTGAGGGAGGTTCAGAAACTGGGTGATTAGCGAAATCCACATTATTTTGCAAATGTAACTCACCATCTACAACTGTAGGAAGGGAGATTAAGGCAGCTGAAGTGGAATGATTCTGGTGAGTCTTAGAAAAAGCAATGAGATTAAGTCTGGAGCAAGACAACAATATGATAGCCACTCTGTGACCAGTAGCTGATGTAAAAGGAAAGCCCATTTAAGTTGAAGAGGCTTTCCATTTTCTCATTTTCTCTCCTTTTTCTTTTGAGTAGTAAAAATACCAAATAGCATTACAGGAGAGAGAGTTATTTGGGACACTGGCCAACCTCCCCAATTTATAAATTTTAAAAAATCAGAGTGACTTTTTACAGTTCACTCTCTTCTTTGTTCAAATCACAAATTTGAACTCCTCCATTATCTCCCTCTTTTATTTCTGGTTAGCCAGGAAATAATCAGTTATGCCACCAACCTCTAATCAAGTGAATTACCAGGCAACTTGCTAGCGGGAGAACAGTTTAGTTTAAAAGTGTTCATTCTCCTTTGCTGACCCTAGGTGCTTTGTATAAATCACTTGAGAGCAATGCAAGAACTGTAAGAACTGGAGAAGAGTGAAACAAAGTAGAATCTGGATGTTCTAAGTCTTAAATGAGTGGCCTAACCCATAAGGTGTGCAGTCATCCTTGAGCTTTCTCTCCAGCTCAGACACTCACACAAAAAAGTGACATGAACTTCCAGTGTTGCCTCTGGATAGTCTGTTGGTTTTCCCAGTCAATTGCGTTCTTCTCATCTTTGCTCATATCTTGCTTGTCATAGAGTCAGTTATCTGAACTGTAGTAAATTGACCTTTAATTTGAACCCCTCTCAGGAGAGGATAGATTTTTCTCCACAAGTTCTCTGGGTATCAAAGAGTTCACGTAACATCTAGGAGCTGCTCTCCTCAGCTGAATAATTTAGAGTTAGGTGGGAGGGAAACAGAATGTCCTTTCATCTTGTGACACTGCTTTTTGGGTTCAAGTAATTTCCAAAAATTAAAAAAAATCCCTAAACCTTCCATTATTTTTCTTCCATTTGTTTGCTTGTTTAAATAAGAAGGACTGATCGTTGTGAACTTGTATAACAGAAGGCAAATGAGGAAGAGATACATAAGAATTACTAGAACAGTTGGAAACATCAATGTAACATCCATTCTTGCTAGATAATTTAATTTATTATTAACCACTATTGAATAAAGCCTGAATCAAGCAGTAACAATTTGCAGGATCAGATCCATAGTCCGTGGCTGGGGCATTATCACTGAATTGAGAGGTACTGAACATACTCCTAATCAAAAGGCCAAAGAAGGTACTTTTTTTCTTCAAGTGAAGAAACAGATGCATGCGTACATTGATATGTACATTTGTCATGGGTTCAGCAGTAACAGTCATTTTTCTCCTTCTTGGTAGCTGGATTTAGAGAGGCTTAAACCATGACAACATTCTTCACAGTTTTTTCTTTCTTGCTCTTTCCCAGAGGTCTTAACAAGCAAATAGAATCAAGTCTACATACATTCCCAAAGGTTTGCAGAAGGAAGACATTTTACCAGAACATTTGAATGCTTACAAAACTAGTCAGCAGCTTTTTGTTTTGATATCATTCACAAAAGGTGCTAAGCAATGTCTTTCAAGGATTTTCTCAACAAGTATCTGCATCAAATGCACTAGCAATAGCAATAAAATCAAAACACTCAGACACACAGCACAAAGCATAAGCCAGGCATTTATAGCGTGGGTTTTTTAATACACATAAATAAAACTGATTGTATGTTAATGTCCAACTAACTGAAAAAAATTAATGTAAAATTTGAATATGAGCATTAATTGGTCCTGACTGTAATCACTTAACTTGAAAGATATTACTGTAATCATCATGCTCTATTTGTATATTCTCATGGCCACACAGAGTGAAACATTATTTAACTACAATGGCAGCTGTGCCTGTAAGTAATATCACACATTACAGTTGTCTGCACTCAGAAATCTTAGTTTAGTTTGATGCATCTTATAGTACTCATTAAGAATCTAGAGATGGTTTAATTTTTATAGTTACCATGAAGGAAAGCTGTATTCTTAAGTATAAGCATTGTTTGGTGCATAATTTCTGAAAAGATTTGTGAATTTTATTTGACTTATGAACTTTTTCTGCATCTAGACTTCATAATTTTGTGCAAAGTGCTAGTCAATCAACATGCCTTGCTCAGCAAGACTGACAGGGTCTTCATAGTGGCAGTTTTTGTAAAAACCTATTATATTCCTATTGTATTATCAGTGTTAAAATACAGCCGGTGAAGATATTTTCCAAAGGAAGGAAAATCTACCTAAAGTTAGTTCTATGCTAACTCATACTAATCACATTGTTCTCAAAATATTATATAATACTTGCAAATATAAACATATAACCCAAAAAACAGACTTCGTAGAAATTTCTTTTTTGATAGCAAAACTTTTCTCCTTTGCAGTCATGTTTCCCTGGTTACCCATAAAGATATATGGCCACATTGTAAACAACAGTGAAATCCATTTTATGGGCTCCTTTTCTAGCTTTACCATTTGGTCAATGAGATCATCAAAATACAATTTTTACACTACAAAATATACCAGTGACTGAATCAAACAGGTTATTTAGACAAGTATTCATTCAACTAAATTTGCAGTGCACCAAAAAAGCCCAAACCTTGAGCTACACCCAAGCAATGATGAGGACAGAAGTAAATACAGATAGGTAAAGAGGAACAGAACAAGCACTATTGTGGTTTTCAAAATAATTTTGGTTGGCTTCCCATGGACTTACAAAGATATTATAACATGAACTTATTCCGCAGGTGCTTTCTTTTACCTCTGTATACATTCACTGTATTTCACAAAGAAGTTCCCCTTAAAAGGTGGAGCTACTGGGTAACATGAGATTCTTTGCTGACTTATTTGAGCCATGGGATTAATAAACACAGCTGGAATTGAGCAGCTGGCTCTAATTTCTTGTCAGATTTCTTGCTTTTTATCAAATCTTCATTTCAAATTTGAACTCTGATTCCAAATATGAATGTTTCTTCCGAGGCAAAAAAGGACAAAAAAATGGTGGTGCTTTTTCTTTTCTTTTTTTTGGGGGGAGGGGGTAGTTTTTTTGGTTTGGTTTGTTTTTTGTTTCATATATTGCTGCATTTAAGTTATATAAATGTTGAACACATTCTTAATTCTGATTTCTCTGGGTCTGCAGAACCTCATTTGCTCTTATTCTCCATTTCCTAGGTATAGTAAAATAACTAGACAAATGTCAGCAACTAGGTTTATTTCAACTTCTCTAAGAGCTTTCTGAAAAGATGTGGAAGAGATACTGTGACTTGCTGTTCAAGAACTTGCTTTCTATTTTTTATGCTAATTATCCAAACACTCTCATACAGATTTAGCTTTTATGTGAAAAATTGACAGCATGAAAATCAGAAATCTTGCATATATTTGGACAGAGGAGGAAGCAAAAACACAAGGCAGCCATGATTTTTTTCAGAATGGAGCACCATAGTTTCTTTTTGAGTTCCATTCATTGAGGATCCACAATATCATGACGCTGATAGAAGAGCAGCTGACTAAAGTGTGCTTCCTCTTCTTCCTTCTGCTCCTAAATCCTGTTGCAAATGAATTATGTCATGTAATGGAGGGCATTCATATTTGAATTAAGATTTTTATTTGCTTACATACATTTGAATCTTCATTGAATGGTCTGTTATGTTTTTATTAATAAAAATATAAGTTATAGAGCACTTCTGTTTTTCCATAAGTGCTTCCCCAGGGTGGTTCAGGGAACCCATCCAGCTAGACAGGAAATGTTGCACTAAACATTACACAAAAAGAGCTGATGCCTAAGTTTCTCTGGGTTGAAAATATCGATTACTGTGGCAAAGGCTTTTATATTAAGATATGTCAGGTGAGGTAAGAACCATTCAGAACGATTTACTGTCATCTGAAAAGACAGTTTTTTTGATCTCAGCCACTCTGCTATGAGTTCCTTTGAGGGATGAAGGGAAAATGTGTTTCTAAACCTTTTTTGCCTACTGAAAGAAAACAAAATCTGTAGCATCATAATCAGCACAGCTCTGTGTTCAGCAATGGTGAGGCTTACAGTTTATCAGCTCTGCTCACATAAATAAGTATCACTTCAGTCAACGGGAGTTCTTATAAAGGCAATCTTCAGGTTTGGAGATAAATCAAGCACCTAAAGAGGCATTAAAAATGTGTGAGGATGGTAGAAGGATGCAAGCAGTTTCAAATATATTTAGCTGTCATATAAAAGATCAGAGCTTGAAGCTGGCATGGTTTTGATGTAATGAGTGCTACAAGCATCCTTCTTACATCATCACCTCAGTGTCATAGGGAGGGATATTTAAAAAATGGTGTTGAGAAGAAAAGCCTTTAATTTTTTTATTAATTTTTTTTTAAGTCTGATCTTGTCATTTATGAGATGGCAAGTAAAGCTCATTGGGTTATTAAAAATATAAGCAATCCTTTTGTCCTGTTGAAACAGAGTTGGATTTTGACAGCCGGGTCATTGTTGGAAATGAATAAGAACTATGTTTTTTTACAGGTATAAGTTGCAAAAATAAAGCACAAAAATAATATCAGTGAGTTCCTGCGTATTTCAGTGGAAATACTTAAAAAACATATTTAAATATATTGGACTGCATGAGTACCAAATCTGCACTACTTTTACATACATGGCAACTGCTATATATTCTCTTACTGTTTTTAATGTTATAATTTTTTTGTTTGTTTAAGAAAACAAAGAGTTCATCAAAGTAGCTTCTGTGTTCTGTAAACTGTATGTTCTTACAGTTCAGCTAGAAAAGAAATGTAAATTTTGAAGAGGATGAGGATTTTATTTTCAACATTTTTCATCTGGTTGGGAACTGTGACCAGAGCCAAAGCAAAGGATCTGAATAGACCCAAGAGAGCTTTAGGAGTGAATATCTTTCCAAACCTTGACTGTGAAAATGTCCTGACTAACTAAAGGCTTTAGGGAATGGTAGTTTTGGAAAGTAGTTGACAAAAGTTATTGTTTAATCTTTATTCTTCCATAGTTGATAGCTCCATATACTGCTCCATATAGAATAATAATAAAAATCCAACCCAAGCAAACAAACAAACAAAAAAAGATTTCTTGCAATGTTACACACCTGACAGTGTTGTTAAATGTAATAAGGCAATAAAAATAAGTTTGTGAGACAAATAAATTCCCAGAGTGGCTGTACAGCCTTCCATGTTTGAACCAGGATTATACTCTCCCAGTTGACATCTAGGAAAAAATTTAGTTTACTTGAAGTAGGCACAAATAAGATTTAACTTAAGCCAAATACCTAAAGGGATGTTTCTGCAGAGTTAGCTGCGAACTACACTGCAAGGCCCTGCCTGAAGAAATCACACAAGTGGTAACAGAACAGAGATGCAGAAAAAATCTCAG
Source organism: Ara ararauna (assembly GCA_028858755.1). Classification (NCBI taxonomy): domain Eukaryota; kingdom Metazoa; phylum Chordata; class Aves; order Psittaciformes; family Psittacidae; genus Ara; species Ara ararauna. Next base: position 147,237,732 of record CM054376.1, read on the forward strand.
CAGTTTAAGTAGGTGAACAGTTCACTGTGTGAGCAGTGAATATTGTTTATTTTGATCTCAGTGAGGCTTTTGAAACTGTCTTTTGTAAAGTCCTCATGGACAAATTGATGTGAATTCTAGATAAGTGAAAAATGGGGTCAACTGAAAACCGACTAAACCGACCAGCTTAGAGGGCTGTGATCATGAAGTCCAGTTAGAAGTCAGTCACTAGTTGTGGAACCAGGAGTCCACACTGGAACCAGTACTGTTTAACATCTTCATTAATGACTTGGATGATCGGACAGGATGCACCTTCAGCAGTTTTGCAAATGTGTGATTAACACATCAGAGGGTTCAGAGGGACCTGAACTCACTGGAGAAGTAGTATGACAGGAACTTTACAGAGTTCAACAAATGGAAAAGCCAAGTCTTGCACCTGGGAAGGAGTAATCCCATGCACTAGTACAAGTTGGGACTGGAAAGCAGCTCTGCAGCAAAAGACTTATAAGTCCTGGTAGATAACAAGTCGAACATGAGCCAGAATTATACTATTGATGCAAAGGTAGCCAACAATATTCTTGGATGCGCTGGGAAAAGTGTTGCCAGCAGGTCAAAGAAGGCGATCCTTCCCATCTATTCATCACTGATGAGACCATAGCTGGAGTACTGTTCCCAGTGATGGGCTTCACAGCACAAGACAGAGAAACACTCCAGAAAATACTGGAGAGACTCATGAATAAGAAATTGGAGCATCTGAGCCACATAGAGGGGCTGAGAGCTGCAGTTGTTTAGTTTGGTGAATAGAAGACTCAGAGTGAGGTTAGTCATATGTGTAAACACCAGATGGCAGGTATTATAGAAGGCAGTGAGAGACTCTTCTCAGTGACACCCGATAATGGAACAGTATGCAATAGGCAGAAATTGAAGCATAAGGAATTCCTTTTAAACATTATGAAAAAAATAAATCTGAGGATAGCTGAAAACTGGAAGACCTTGCCTAGAGAAGCTCAAGAGTCTGCATCTTTGGAGCTATTCAAAACCCAGCAGGACATGGTCTTGGGCAGCATGCTCTAGCTGGCCTTGCCTTTCCCAGAGGATCGAAGCAGATAATTTCTAGAGGTCCCTGCCAACGTCAACTTTTCTGTGATTCTATGTCCATTCGTCATGGGCTCAGCAGTAGCAGTCATTTTTCTGCTTCTTGGTAGCTGGTGCAGTGCTGTGGTTTTGATTTTGGGCCTGGGAACAGCACTGATAACACTGGTGTTTTCAGTTACTGCTTGGTAATGTTTTGGTTTGACCAAGCACTTTCTGAGTCTCATGCTCTGCCAGGGAGGAGGGGAAGCCGGGAGGAAGCAGAGATAGGACACCTGACCCAAACTGACAAAAGAGGTATTCCATGCCACAGCACATCATGCCCAGGATGTAAAATGGAGAGCAGAGACCCGGATGGGTGGGTGTGCACTGCGTGGTTGGGCTGGGTATAGGTGGTGAGCGATTGTATTCTTTCCTTGTATTTGCCTTGTCATTATTATTATTGGTGGTAGCAGTAGTGATTTGTGTTATACTTTAGCTACTAAACTGTTCTTATCTCAACCTGTGGGAGTTGTATTCTTTCGATTCTCCTTCCCTTCCCTCCGGGAGCTGGGTAGAAGAAAGAGGGGGGAGCAAGTGAGCAAAACTGCGTGGCTGAGAGGCTTAAACCACAACACCATTGCTAGAGGAACCCTTTATTTTTGCGCATTTTTTCCTGCAACCAGTGTGCTTTCGAATACACTTTGCAATGTGTACAGGCTAGAAGGGCTTTTTTTCCGTTACCATGGATTTTGTTTCAACCACAATGGCTTAGTCTTCACCAAGACTTTTGAAGAATACTAAACACAATAAATCCAGTCTTTTAGAAGGTGTGGATAAGTATTTTTAGCAGGTACAGATGAGTATTTCATTATGGTATTATTGTTAATCTTGTATAGCAGTTGGAAAGATCACTCTTCTACTCCTCCATGGGGGAGCTAAGGATAACCTATGTTAGTCTTAAAAGCCCAAGAGCTATTCTTTCACATGACACTGGGAAAAAACACATCAAATAGGATGATAAAGAGGTAAGATTCCTCATTATTGCTGTTTTACAGGCAAATGTCAGAAGGAGTAGTTTCTGTCTTTGATGTCCTCTAAGAAATCAATTCAGATAAGGTTTGCTGAGAGTGAATTCCAGTGAGGTGGCAGAAATTAGTGAACACTGGTAAATGAAGAATCAGTGAGAGGATGAAAAGGCACTGAGAGGTACCTAAGAAGTACTACTGTAAGGCAAATGGACTTGAGAAGATGTAAAGTTTTCTGTTCTTACAATCATTAAATAAAATCAAACCTGAAGAAACTATGTGTTCCATTTCAAAATGTTATGCTACTTTAAATTACTTTTCTGTTTGGTTCTTGTGCTTAGGAAAGCACGATAAATTCCCTCCTAAAAAGTAAATGATGAAAAAAAAATTGAACACTTTTACTGTTTTAGATCATTTAGTTTCTCCATGCATGGACAACAGTTGAATAACATCTACTGATGTGAATACTATCCTGCAATAAAGCCAGTCACAAGGGAGGTCAAGATAGAAATGAATTACAACCTCAGTCTAAAAGCATGATCTTGGATTTTATTTTTTTAGGGGGGTGGAGGAGGGGTGGGTAAACAGGATGGTTGTCAGGTGTTTCTGGCTCACATATGCATTAGTTTAGGTTTACTATGCTACCTGATAAAAAAGAGAAATGTCTGTTAATAGAGACTAAAGTAAATTGTTGTCACATACAAAGATCAATAAAATCCATTAGAGTGCTATGGTATTTGTACTTTCAAAATACTAACTTTTTCCTGCTCCTAACTGAATTGATGTTTATCCCACTTTTGACCTGTTTTATATCACAGTTTTTAAACTTCCTTTTTAAAAATTGCTTACTATAGCACTATAATAATTTTTTAAAAATGTTGCAAAAAATAATTGTTGAATATTGAAATTACTCATTAAAACAGTAGAAAACAACAGAAAGTTTCCTTTATATTAGAAAATATTTAATTATTCTACATAACTTTTAAAAAAATCATTGGATTCTATAACACTCCATTGTAAATTCTGGGACTTAATTTTACATAAAGTGAGAATGCATAGGGATTCAGATCTTTAGCCAGAATAAATGGAAATAAAACTCCAGTCAACAATGTGTATAACCTGAGTGCCTGCTTCAAGAATTCATTTATGAACAATTGAGGTGATCACTAGTTCCTTTAGCTCATTAGTTATGCTAAAAATAGAAGTGAAAGGGTTTATGCTACCTTCCTGAGGGACTGAAAAGAGAAGAAAACCTAAATTTGCTGGTGGATTTCCTAGCACATCATAGAGCTTGAATTCACTGGGATTACTAGAAAAGTGGCTGATAGAAGATGAGATAAGCAGTCAGACACAAGTGTAACAAAGCATGTAAATAAGAGGCTAAAATGTTATGTGGACTATGTTTTCTTCCTTCTAGGCTGAATTAAAACATATATTGGAGATATTCTGACATTTAAGTGGGCTGCTTGTCTTGTGTCATATAGGATGAAGGAAAACAAAACACTTGTCTTTTATTTCTGCCCCTATCATTCTAAGTTCAGTCAGTGACTGCTAAAATAACCTTTTCATGCCATCAAAAGAATTGGAAGTGATCAGTCCAAAAAAGGCAGCTTCAGAAATGCTGATGTTCTTTATTATCTTTCAGCTGCAATCTTTCCTCTTCCGACTCCCAAAGTTCCTACTTTACTTCTTTGTGTCCACAGTTTCACTCTAGTAAACTGTCTCTGCTACCTACTCCTTCAGTCATGTCAAACTTCAGCAACAACGTGCTCAGGGTATGTGACACTGTATTTTAAAAGTGGTAGGATTAAACAGTTGACTACACATATAAACTCTCTGTTCTACTTTGACTCTTCTTCCCCATCCCCTGTATGCTTACTAGCCAGCTTTGGTCACTATTTGTATTTCCTTCTCCCAGAGACATATTAATGATGACAGTTGTTTTAATCTTTCATGATAGCAAAAGTGAGGATCATAGCCACATCCATTACAGTACTATTAAGATTTTGGTCAAGATAGTTTTGGAGGTCTGGGTAGTAGGTTCCAGGAGCCCTTCCTATTTTTATCTGTGTTGCTCTTTCTGGGAAAGAGAGACCTCCCTGGGAGACTTCATTTCACATCGGAGACAATGCAAAAGTTGATGCCAAGACTTCCTTCTCCTCCAATGTCATCTTTGGATGCGACAGTCTTCAAGCTGCAGAAATTGCCAAATCCCTTCCCTGTCCCTTGGGACACAGTTCAATACAGACCCTATTGCATAAACAAATGGTAGGAACCAACAGAGGAGGTGTACCCTAAATTTTCACATAGTCACTAATATTCAGAAATGCCTATACTCCTCTGAGTAAGAAAAAACCTGAGGAATAATCTCCCCTTTTTTAATCCCCACAGCTGCTTCTGGACTTTGGGGAATAGCATATCAGCCTCATGCAGGCTCCTTTCCAGCAGCCACTCAACTGTTACTTCCCCTGCTCCCTAATTAATGTCTTTCTCACTTTCTACAGCAGCCAATTCCAACCTCATCCCTGAGCAACTGAGTGAAAGTCACAGCAGGGAAAATCTGAAGCCAGTTGCTGCTGGCACCAAGGCAATCCAGGTAATGGGACATGGAGAAAGATGGAAAATACTGTCACAGTTTAGTGCAGCTGCTGCTTTCTGGCATGCAGAGTAGTAGGACTAGGGCATGTTGTATGCTCCATGATGACTTTGAAAAACTGAGTGCATCCCAACCAAACTAGCCCTGTTACAGCTGCTAACATGTTAAAGTTCAGTTGCGGGGTTTTGTTTGCTTGGGGTTTGGTTTGGTTTGGTTATTTTGTGTTTTTGTTTTGTTTTACTTTTTTTTCTTTTTTTGGGGGGAGGAGATTGGAGGGGTTGGGGGGAGGGGTTGGGTTTTTTTTAGTCTGTGACAAAACAGGTAAGAATTTTTCAATAAAATCTCAACCCTGCCTCCCCTCTCCCCCCCCCCCCCCCATGCCCATATTCTAACTTCTTTGTTGCATTTATTCCAAATGTTGTGCCAAATGTCTTAGAACCTCCCCCTTGAGCAGAGCAAGCTATGCAGGTCTCAGTTTTTATGTTAGAGCTGGGTATTATAACCCAAAATATTTCTGTGGAGGTTGTTGTATTCAGGAGTTTTCTGAGTTACTCCTTATCTAATTTTCACACACTTTTGTACATATCTGTGGGAATAAAAAGACATTTCAACGCAGTCATTTGGTCAAAATGGAGAATAATTTGAAAAGGAAAGTAATATGCTGTTTACATGTACATCTATTCAATATTCATGCAGCAAACAGTGTAAATGATGTAAAAGAAATACATAAGAACAGAGAAAATAATTGTTGTTGGTTTAACCTCAGCCGGCAACTAAGCCTCACTCAGCTGCTCACTCACTTCCCCCAACAGTGGGATGAGGGAGAGAATTGGAAAGGTAAATGTGAGAAAACTCATGTGTTGCGATAAAGAGAGTTTAATAGGTAAGCCATTTACAAGCAAAGCAAAACAAGGAATTCATTCACCACTTCCATGTTCAAGCAGGTGTTCAGCCATCTCCAGGACAACAGGGCTCCATCACACGTAACAATTACTTGGGAAGACAAATGCCATCACTTCCAGCATCCCTTTTTCCTCCTTCTTCCCCCAGCTTTACATGCTGTGCATGGCATCACGTGGTGTGGAATATCCCTTGGGGTCAGCTCTCCCGGTTGCGTCCTCTCCCAGCAATTTGTGCACCCCCAGCATGCTCGCTGGTGGGGTGGGGTGAGGAGCAGAAAAGGCCTTGGCTCTGTGTAAGCACTGCTCAGCAGCAATGAAAACATCCCTGTGTTATCAACACTGCTTTGAGCACAAATTCAAAACATGGCTCCACACAAACTTATATGAAGAAAATTAACTATCCCAGCCAAAACCAGCATACGCATCAATTGTTAAAAAAAAAAAAAGTTTGTATTTTTTTGTAGCTAGTTTTGTTTTGCTTGCACATGTGGCTTTTGCTTTATGTATTAAACTCTCTTTATCTCAATCCATGAGTTTTCTCACTTTGACCCTTTCAGTTCTCTCCCCTACCCCAGCAGGGGGCAGTGAGCTAGCAACTGCATGGGGCTGGCTGGGCTCAGATCATGATAGTGATTTAGAACATTTTGTTTGAGCTGATAGAAAAAGGGGGAACTAACATACAAAGTCTAAACTTGAAATATATAATATTCTGCATTCATTTTTCACTATTAGATGCCTATAATGGTAAAAAGTTGCAGTTCACATTCCAAACTGCTATTTTTAGGCTTTAGGAGTCTGAAGGAGAATAGTGAGCGCAAATTAAACATACTGAAATCCTGTTAGAATTAAGTTTTCTCTCTTACAATTTGGGATCTTCTTTCAGTTACTAACATATTACTAAACTTCAAAAAATGTGAATGCCTCGGAATGTAAACTCAGAATTTCTGGAGTTTCCACAAATGATGAATATTGGCCATAATTATTTCTGCTTCTTAAAATCTAAGAGCTACTTTGGATAAGCATTTTCTGTGTTCTCAAGAGCAGGAGGAAAGGGGAAAGAAGAACAGCAAACAAACAAGTAAGGAAATATGGCTGATTAGGAGATGAAATAATAGTACTTATCAATATATATATATATGTAAAAAAATTATAAACAAATGAATGTTCTACTGCAATGTGTTAGGTTTCTCTGAAAACAAAATGTGTCTTGTAATACTTCAACATTCAATAATTTTTTTCTTTTTTTTAGAAAACACTAAATTGTGTATGAGTTCATCATGACACATTATGAAGACTTAGTTGGTATCCTGGGTTCAGCTGTAACAGTTATTTTTCTCCTTCCTAGTAGCTGGTGCAGTGCTCTGTTTTGGCTTTAATCTGAGAACAATGCAGATAACACACCGGTGTTTTAGTTATTGCTCAGTAACATTTATCCTGATCAATGACTTTTCAGTCTCTCAGGCTCTGCTAGCAAGGAGGGGCACAAGAAGCCAGGAGATAGCAGAGATGGGACACCTGACCCAAACTAGCCAGAGGGGTATTCCATACCACAGAACATCATGCCCAGTATATAAACTGTGGGGAGTTAGCTGGAAGGATCAGGCTGGGTATTGGTTGGCAGGTGGTAAGCAATTGCATTGTGCATCGCTTGCGTTTATTGGGTTTTTTTCCCCTTTCTCTTTTTAATTTTTTTATTATCTCCCCTTGTTATTTCCCTTATTATTACTATTAGTAGTAGTTTTATATTATACTTTGGTTATTGGACTGTTCTTATTTCAACCTGTGGGGTTTACATTCTTTCTATTCTCCTCCTAATCCTGCCTGGATGGGGGAAAATGGCAGGGGGTGACCAAATGGCTGCATGGTTCTGAGTTACTGGTTCAGCTTAAATCGCAACAGTTGGAAAGCTTTGTTCCACAAAGGCTGCTGTCTTAAGGACTATAAACCTCAAGAATGTCTGTAGGGATATAATAAATTCTTGTACCTGTGGTAGAGGTTTGTACATATTGGAGCAGACCTGGAGATCAGTCCCAAGCCTTATTTGATATCTCCATCAATGACTGGCAAGAGGAAGCAAACTGAATATTAATTAATTAACAGAGAACATTGAATTAGAAGGAGTTTTGCATACCAATGAGGCGAGAAAGGCACATAATGAAAATGTAGAGTTGTTTGTATTATGTTGCAGATTCTGTTGACTCTGAGGCAAAAAGTGGCTCACTGGGTCTTGGTATTTGCTTCAAAACATTGTTCAGACAAGAACTAAGAGAGGACAAAAAAGCTCTCAGAACTGGAAAAAGGGACAGATTTGGAGAATAAAGCATGATATAGATAGGAGGGAAAAAATTCCTGGATAAAAATCACAAAAGGTAAGAAATGCCCTGAACAATTCATGTGGAAGAGGCCTGGACTGGATGCGGTAGGAGGATGAAAGGGGAAATGACCTCTAATTCCATACTAATATATTTGTGCCCTATCCCTCTCCCTCTTCACTACTGTTTGTCAGGTGGAGCAAACAAATGTGAATAGTTAGTAACTACTTTTTATGTATTGTTGATTATGGATAAAACAGGAAGAAGGAGAGTTATAAATGGATGTCACATAACGGTAGTGTAAGGGACCTTAGATGGCTACATTACATAGGAGTGGGAGCTGCACTGACAGGAATTTAAATCAATTACGAAGTACAAAAGCATATAAGTGTATTGACAGTGATTCAGCAATGTATTCACTGTAGTTTAACACAGCTCCTGTTTCTTTTCCACTTACTACAGCCAAACACAACAGGGCAACTTATTTGTTCAGGGCTTAATCAATGCCTGTGAAGTCAGAGAGAGTCAGTAATTTCCACAGTCTTTGGAATAAATCATTAAATTAAGTCATTTCTCATAAGGCAGAGAAAACGGATGCTCCAGACAAAAGTTAGTTACCCACTGAGCACTGTGCAACCTCATACTCAGCTGATTTTTCTCAGATTTGTGCTGAGAACATGGCAGTTTTCACATGTATCAGCCAGCACACTGTGTCTTTCCATGGCAATATAATCTCAACTCCTTCATCAGTCTGTTAGATTATGAAGTTATCTAAGTCCAAATGATTATATTGAGGCATCTGAAAAAACAGGTCAGTTTTAATTCCTTTACAATTTCTTCTATGGTAGGTATCTTATATGGTGGTCATATCCATAGTAATCACTTCTCATTTCTTTTAATATAGTAAGTTTTGGCATTCACTGTAATTTTATTCTGTAAGTAAAGATAGTACTTCTATAAACCAGAATCCTAGAATCATATTTATTTCTCCGTGCCTAATTAGTTACATCTATTTCTCATTCCCAACCTAGATTTCCTTTTCAAAACTGTTGTGTTAAAGAAAGCGTAACTCCTGCAAACTGAATACCAATTATGAGTAAAGTAGAAGTTATCTGAAGCACTTGATACTTCTGATTTTAAAATATCAAGAGTTGGATACTAACAAAATAGAAAATGACCAGAGGATCTCCAGGGATCATGCCTGAACAAAGCAGGATAAGTGTGAAACCTGGCCTTTACAATGACTGGTCTGCTGCTAGTAAAAGCAATTAATATTGCATCTCACAAAGGAACAGAAACAACTTTCTCCTGAGTATTCTCAAAGAAGCCTCATCAGCAACTCAGCTACTTATGCAGCTGAGATTTCGCATCCTCCCTTAAAGTGACTTAGACTTTGAGTTTTGCCTCAAATCACTCACCTGGCTGTAGAACAGGGAATTCCAGTCATCTATGTATAGTTCCATGGTTTATGATTTAATACATATGTGGCTGATTCATAGTTAGCTGGTTTGTTTGGAAATGAAAAGAAAATAAATCCCCTGGGATTCCAATATGAGATGTTTTAACGTGAAGAAGTTACAGTGACACCCAGCAGAAAAGCTAAAAAAATAGAGGAATTATAAATGGTGAAGAGAAAAGCTGAAACAGACCTCGCCATTTTTTTGCTGGGCATGCCTTATCCTACCAAAAGTGTAATTTTTGAAAACCACTTTCTTTTTTGTAGGGAGTGGGAAAGCATTGGTTTTTCAAAACAGGAAATAAAATACAAAAATTGATTTTGCACAGGGAAGAATCAACATGATGCTCTGAGACTGCTTTCCTAGAAGGCTATTTATTTTGAAAATCCTGCATCCCTAGCAATTGTTCCAAATTTTAGCTAAAGAATAATTCTGCCCCTCTTCTGAGTTTAGCAGAAATAGCTGCAGTATTGTTAACAGACCAGAATACTCTCACAAAGGTCATTAACTCTAAAGAGACATCTTTTTTTAATTTTATTTTAATGAAAACATCTTCAAAGGAAAATAATAAAAAAAAAGAAGTCAAATTGGCTGTTTTATTTTCATAGTTTGTGATGAAAATAATTTTAAAGTGGCTTAGGAAAGGATATAAAATTTCTCACTGTCTCCATTGGTTCAATATAAAAAAAAATAAAATAAATATTTTCAAATTAAGCTGTTTATTTATAAGATTTTTTTTTATTTTAAAGAAAGAAAAGTAAGAGAATTCTTGCATGTTTTTGCAAAATGCAAAGAAAAAATGCAAAAAAAAAAAAGGCAAAAGCAAAATTATTATACAATATTTATTTTATTTTGAATTAGCTCCAAGATTTTCAATTGAGCTTTCACGATCTGATGGATTTTTAGCTGAATTTTGCAAAACACTTTTTAACCTTTTATTGAACAGAAAATCTGTTTCAGAGAAAAGATATTGTTTAGGGTAAGGCTAATGTTTCAGACTACGGGAGCCAAATCATACTTAACAACGTCAAACTTAAAGTTGTCTGCAATAAAAAGAAGTCACTTCTAAATTTAACATTCCTGAAATCTAAGGATAGCCATATAACTATAAATATCCTTCTTCTGTAAGACTATAGGCAGTGTATCTAGAAAATAATACATTCATGGTATCAAATTATTCTGTGTGTTAAAAACCCAAAATACAACATGATCATATGCCAGCTGCCTACACTTTCAAGTGAGAAAGTGATACTTTTTAACAAGTCTGATTTTAAATGTTTTGGTCAGCTGATTTATAAATTTAATTTCCAAACCAATTTCCTTTCAATTGTGAATAATGTGAAATTCATGACTAAAAAGAAAGACTCTCACACTGGATTAAAGTACAGCATTTATCAAAAACAGAATCATCAACAGACAGCAGACAGCTGAAGTTTACATTAAAAAATGGGGGGAAAATAAGAGAAAAAGGAAGAAATAATAAATCTTTTGTTTTGTGGTTTAAACAAATCTCTACTCATTAGAGCCAGAGGCTCATGCCTTTCTGTGTGATCTGATAATGTCTGTTTTCTCTGGGAAAATTAGTATTCTGAATAAAATGGATTTGAGATTTGATCTTTACGATAATTCCTGGGTTTTTTTTTTTTTTAGTTCCATGTGCACATATTTTTTTCCCCCTGCAGCCAAAACCTATACAAATAAAAATTAAATGAGATAATTCTTTTCAAAACAGTCATTTGAACCCACAAAGAGGTTCAGAGCTCTATGGACAGAATCTGAGTCTGTAATATATATCACACCACTGTTATTTGCCCATCAAAACTGTATACTTACTCAGAGTTGCAGAACCTTCCTGCGTGTCTTCTATGATGATAGATGAATGGACAGATGGTGATGCAAAAGAGAGTGATTAATATGGACTAATGCTGCTGCTTCTCTATTCTTCAGATATTGATACTTACATATTCATTTACACAACTGGAATAAACAACCTATGAAATTCTTACTCCACATACTTTTCTGGCAACAGTTTTACTGCCAACATCTCTACCAGAACCCAAACATTCTCACTTGACATCTATAATTCATTGCTGACATTTGATGCGAAGGAAGGGCAGAATATTATTGTCTATGACTATGTGTTCTTATATGTACAGAAATGTGACTTTTGTTTTCATTTGGAAACCTAACACACCTGAGCAGATTTGTCACTGAGAGGTAAAATTATTTTAGGGTCTTAAGTATGTCTATGGTCAATTCACAGACTGGTAATACACTTTTAAATATTTTACTAGGCAGTCTGTTTCTGTCTTCAAGTAGTGTTAGACCAGAGGGTCTGGACAAGAATAGCATCCATTCAAGCCTTAGGTGACTAATTTAAAGGGTGCACTGAAGCTTTTCCTCCATTGGTAAAGAGAATGAGTGGTGTTACTTCTACTACACAGGAAATAAGCCACATTCCTGAGGCACTCTCCATTCTCTTTCTTCATCTCAGAATACATACAAGAGCACCTGAAGTCTGTACCCATGGAAACACTGTCACTACATAAGGCAAGAGCATTTATTTGATCTTTGATTTTTCTGATCTTACATGGATTTTTGACTTTTACTTGGATACAGTGAAATTTCAAATGACATGTCTCAGAAATAAATACTTCAAGGCTTACAAATGCATTACAATACTATAAATGAGTAAGGATTTTTAATATGCTACACTTTAAGTTGAATTTAAGAATAATTTTGAAGGCTATTTATTCAAATACATAAAATTACTCTTTTAATTCAACTTCTTATCAGAATGCATTTTGTTTGTGTTCAGAAGAAAAAAATCAGTTAAGTAGTTAGAGGTTTACAAATGTTCAAAGTCCATGGAAGCAGAATGTTTTTTGCAGCCTTGAAGCTCAGCAGAAATACTTTCTATGTGAAGTCTCAGATTCACATTTTTACAAATCGGCTTTTACTTCAATTCAATGCTCTGGGAAAAAAAAAAAAAAAGAAGAAGAAAAAAAGAAAATGCTAATCCTGGTAGGCCTTGGGCACTCCTCAAACCAAATAACCTGGATGGGGGAGATTAAAAATGGTTGGTTATTAGAAAGTTCACATGAAACAAGAATTGCAGAAATGAATGTTGCCCAAAGCACTTTTAACTTTAATGCTTTATGTGTGCATACAGCCTAAGACAAGATTAAAACTCCTGAGACTAACTTTTAGGTAACCAGCACTGACAGCCTAGAGCAGCAGACCTTGGGTTCAAAGCCACCCAGCCAGCCTTAGAAGCTAGGAAAATTGCTCTCTGCTGAGATATGCTGTGCCGTTGGAAGACAGCTGTTAATATTTCACTCAACCAGTTTAAACCTGCCTTAGATACACCTAGACAAGACATAATCAAATCTTTAGTATAGCCTAAATAAGCCATTAATCAGAAATAATGTCTCATGGGAAAGGAATAATATTGCCTAATTTGAAATGCCTATACTGTAAATCTCTGCATTTGAACTAGCTATCTGATGCTGCATTTGTAATCAAATGTAGACAATAGGGTACAATTACTACGGATTATTTTAGAAATCTGCTTTAGAATGAAATTAAACACAACCATGAAGGGCCTATTGTCTTCTGTTTGCCAGGGCGACCTGCAGGGGGCACATGAGTGTTGGTTCACTTGTTTTCACTGATTATTCCTGCATGTCATTCAGTGTCTCTCATCTGCAATACCTAGCAGCTGAGAACTGCCAGGCAGGAAGAGAGATAGAATAAAAAAAAGCAATAAAATACAGATCTTGATGTACTGGTTTTGTCCCTGGCGATGACAAGGTATTTCTGGAATACTTTTTGACAGATTCATTTTGCTTTTTCCTGAGGAGGTATAAAGTAAAGGGAATCTGCAACTAAATTTATTCACAATGCAATCTAACATAATTATCTTTTTGAGTAGCACTTGTATATTCATTTGCAAGTTCTGACCTAAGCATCTTGATGGCCTCTTTAATCAAAGGAAAGAAATAAGTTCATTTGGAAGACACTTACTCCCACAAATATTAGATGTACTTCCAAAGGTCTCTGTTAACTGTAGAGAGCTTGGTCAAATAGCTCATATCGGAATATCAGAATATTGTATTTTAGATAGATAGATTTGGGGAAGATTAATTCCTCCTTTTTTTTTAGCATTAAATATATTATTCTCCTCTTCTTTTTTTTATTTTTTTTTTATTTTGGACCATAAAATTTCCTGAAGCACACAGAGTGACAGAGGAAAATATTTGTTTATAACACTCCTTCAAGAGCTTTATAAGTTCATCAAATCCCCTTATCTAAATATGTGGACATTATGATTTACCTGTAAACATTTTCCTTCTGTTGCCAATATTTCACAATTTCAACATTCACTGCCCTTTAGAACACTGTATTAGCAGCTAAGCACAGAAAAAAAGAGGATCTGATTATTTGCACTCCGATGTTCAAAGACATAGGAAACCTGTAGAGAGCTCTGATTATGCTTTTTATAATTTTAAGTTTATCAAGGCCTATTGTAAAAAAATAATAGTAAAAAAGTGCAAAAGGGCTTTAAGGCATTAAACAAAGGGGATGAATGATTTATTGCTCTGCTTAGTTGTACCAATCAATTTCCCACCCAAGACTCAGATAGAGATTCAACATCAAGGGATTCAATAAGCGTATAAATGTTTAAGCTTTAGTGACTCTGAAAAGCAAAGGAAATAAAATGAAAAAGAAAAAAAAATTTAAAAAAAAAACAAAAAAACCAAAAAACCCAATATCAAAGCTATCATCTTAAACATCCTATTAACAATATTGGTGAATAGTAGTCAAGCAGCAACAAAGCTAATGGCTAAGTTGTGAGAGGCGATCTGTTTCTGAAACTGGAAAAGGATCTTTGCAAATTATTATCCATGCTATTCATCAATACTGGCATTTCTTTACATTAATTTAGAATATAAGTGCATTATTTAGAAGGCAGAAATTAGAAACAACATGACCCTGCCTTATAACATTATGCATATGAGAAATAACCAGATAGGATTGGAAAGTTTGCATCAAAATTGTTTTCCCCAAAGATGTGTCAACTTCATATTTAGATAAATCCATTTATTTTAATGAAACTTCATTTGAGTAAAAGAACCTGATTGAAATACTATAAAAATGTCAAAAAACTCTGCTTTTGTATTTATGGAATGAGATGCTTCTATCTGAAATATAGAGAATTAAAAACTTAATAAATCGAGATTTTTTCTGGCTTCTTTTAAACACCTACTTTAGAACAAGATAAGTGAAGCCTCAGAGAGCTCTGCTTTTTAACACTGATTGCAGAAACAGGATTAATTAAAACATCAGGTGTACATGCTTATAGCTTGTTAGATGAATCACTCTTATTTTGACTTTTCTAGGACACTTTCTTTTTTATATATATATTAGATGAAGTAGCATCGAAACAAAACTTTGTCTTCAAAAAGTCAGAATCTTGAAATTCAATGACAAGTTAAAATGTGAAGGTTGAAAAATGCAGGAATTTTCTCTAGACATTCCATGTGCTTCTTCTAATTTATGTTCATTGCTCACTGAAAACTGTGTGTAAAATAGCTTTGATTATTAGCTGCATGTGTATTAACAGTTCTTGAGCTTATTATGCTATAAATTAATGCCAAATTCGAGAAAAATAATCTGGAAAACTTGAAAACAACTGTAGAACACTTACAGGAACTAGTCAATGAAGACTGACAATATCTTCAAGCATCTATATAAAGTAAAATCTGAAAGGAAAAGTACAAAAACAATAAGCTGTGAAGAGAGTAGGTGATTGCAGCAGAAAGCCACATCAGTTGTATATTCAAAAAAGTAGTTTGCAAAGGTTAAGCTGTATATCATCATCACTTAGTCTCCTAATTCCCATTTATCCAGGAATATTTGGTGTACATCTTGATCTTGAATACTTATCTCAGATTCTCTCATTTAATATCATGTGTGCTTTATTAACATTCTCAACTCTCTTCTAGTTTATCAGTGAGCATATTAAATGGAGGTCAGAACTCTGGCCTCTAGAGTCAGCACAAGATACCTCCCATCTGCTTATTTGATTGTTAATATTCATTACTCTTTGTTATAGACTTTTAGTCAGATTTTAGTCCATTGACTGTGTTATCTGCAGAATAATTTTTCTGAAATTTTCAAGTGAAATGTGATGGAATCAGTGTTTCTTTTATTGCATGAATTTACATCTGTGAAAGCCCTTTTAAGATCAACATATACTAGGAAATGGAGTTAACTACTGTGTCAGAGTCCACTGAGATATTAAAGAAAATAATACATGCACATGATTATTAAAATTATAACATAATTAAAATATTTTACTAAATGGGGTGCCTAATTCTTATGAGTTCTTATTTTCCAGGTCTTGCATCTACTGACCTGAATTGACCTCCATAGAATTGAAAGTGCCAACTGCAATAAAATATTGACCCTTCCACAGTTAATAATTTTTTTTTGGGATTTTAATGTAACAAAGCGCTTAAATGTGTGGAATAAAAGAAGCATCCAAAAAATAACAAAGCCAGCCAAGTAGTCTCACTAAAGTCAGGATTCCCACATATAAGTGTTGAGTTACACATACAGGCTAAAGTCCTGATCTTCACCTGAGCTAAATCGGTATGAATTCATTTAATTTAATAGAACTAGGAAAGTTCACCTCATCCAGTTATCTGCCAGCTCACACTTTTCTACTAAGAATATGAGCTTGACAGAAGAGGTTCTACTTTGAGAATCATTCAATTTTTCCAAATAATTGTGGGGTTTTGTTCTTTTTTACCTCTTACAAGTACAATGTCACAAAGTAAATGTTGACTTACAAAAGACCATGAGCGTGTATGTCAGTCGTTTTCACAACATTCTCATTGAGTGCTATGCTGAGTTTGGTATAAAAGGGTAGATTAGATCTGGTTCTAACACACAGCACGTCATTTAGACCATAATGTAGGACTTTGATCTGGATATTTACTAAAAATATTGCGACACATAGATGCAAGAATGTCCATCAGCTGGGAAGTGAGTTACCATTTAGCTGCTGGTTGTGTTTTTAAACCCACAGCATTGCTTCTCCTCCCCCTTCTTTCGCAAAGTGAAGTGAAAGGCATAGTTAATACCCACCTGATTATTTAACTAATAAAAGGTATTAAGCTAAACCATTTAGTTTTGGAAGAAAATAGGGAAAGTTTCACAAGCAGTACTGCTCTTGACATACTAATTAACATCATGTGTTCCTGCCATATGTGCTAGTATTTTGTATCTTTTTTTTTTTTTAAACCCAAAGTCAAATAGGTTAGGTTAATATCTGTGGTTTCAGCTAATTGATGGGATTTTTTCATGAAAAGGAGGAAAAGCATTCAGCGGCTATAACCACCCTCAGCCTGTAGGAAAGAACTGTGAACATTATCTTTCACACTGACTTGTCTTGACATAGAATCATAGTATCATAGAACAGTTTGGGTTGGAAAGGACCTTCAAAGGTCACCTCGTCCAGCCCCCTGCAATGAGCAGGGACACATTCCACTAGAGCAGGGTTCCCAGAATCACATGCAGCCTAGCCTTGAATGTAATATCAGTTTTTCCTGATACTTGGTAGTTGCGGTAATAGAGAACCCAATAAGATAATATTATTATTATTAATAATAACAGCAACAACAACAATAACAATAATTAAAATAATCCTTTTGGGAAGAAACTTAAAGCTTAGAGCTCACATGTTGATGTGCTCCAGTACTGCAGAATCATCAGCTAGGAGATGCATAAAAGGATGTCCCTTTTGAACTTCTTACGTATCCCAATTATGCATAAGTTTCATTCCCAGCTGGAAAAAGAGGAGTAAAATTCTATAAAACTGCACCTTTTCCATTTGTGCAGCTTTTGTTCAGGTAAACAATTTAGATTGAAAATGTTAGTAATTTCTACCTGCTTGATTTAGACTGCAGAGGGGTAGATGTCTTGACAAAATGCCAGATAAAGGAGAAGCAAACATCTTTCCTGTATAATGTTCTTTCCTGTTGTTTCCCCTCTGATTTTTTCTTAATTAGTGATTTTCAGACCATCGGCCCAGACCAATGCATTAAGTTGTTGTAGAAAACATCAGAAAATTATTTAGAAAAAAAATCTCCAACTTCTCCCATGAGATCCTACAGCCCAGATGAATGTATGAGTACATTTGCAAAAATACTACAAACATTCATCCAAAAACTAGAATGTCAGGAGACAGAAAGTAACTTTTATGGAACTGTTTTGATTTATTATATGCTGAGAAGCAAACAACAAACTTCACAGAACTGGAATTAATTCAGACAAAAGTTTCATTGATATATGAAGCTGATAGATGCTGCTCTCTCTGTATATTATGATTTATAGCTAGCGAGTGTACATATATTTTGAATGTTGAAATTTACATTGTTGAAAAATAATCTTAAACTATCATAGCAGGAAATGGAAATCGAGTAAGGTTACAAACTAAGAAAATGACTGTGAAACAATAACATCTATGTAATGTGGCACCCAGAAGGGAAAATCTGCAGTTTTACTCTATGTAATGACAGATTTTAAGAGCACCTAGACAAACAACATTTTCACACACGAAAGAGAAGAAGAAAGGAAGTACTTTCAGTGCTCAGCTTCTGCTTTTTATGTATTGCCATCTTTTATACTCGATTTTTCTCTCAGTTTGCATGACAGCAGGCCTTTGTGCACATACAATTCCATGGCACATTTAGCTATCAACTAGGCTTATTTTGATCCATTTACAGAAAAGTGTTATTGCCATAGGAGCACTAGGCAGTGTGTAACAGTTTAAATGAAAACTGTACTTCAGAAGCCACAAAAACAGCTCCTTAGTGTCCAGCAGCTTTTATGAGCCTTTGCAAATAGGCAGCAGAACTGTTAACAGACCATGATGACATTAGAAACATGCTGTATGATACAATTTTTTTTATGCTAAAGCAATGATACAATTCATTTTAATAATGAAACATAATACACTGCTAATTGATAGTGCATTAGTTTTTATGGAATATGGAATATGAAAGTGACTGGAACAAATCACGTATATAATATCCTGTTGTAAGCTAACTTCTGCTTAACATGTAGGGAAGTGCATAAATAAAAGCTCTCAACTATAGTAAAAGTGTCAATACTGCTTCTCCAAAGGCTGTGAAATGTAAAATATCTCTTGAGCTCATCTGGTTTTACCATATTCTCTTTCTTAAAAATGCCATGTTCATTCTGAATTTCTGGAACTACTTTTATAGTTATTATAAATAGCTAGTCTCTCGTTCTTGTACTGGGAAAGTATATATTGTTAACAAGAGCTTATGCTCAAAAGGGGAACTTCACAGTAAATCAGACTGGTATTGTGTATGGCCAAAACATTTTTAAGTTGAAGTTTATGGCATTGAGTCTCTTGAAGCAGTCAAAACCAGTAAAATGTCTCATGGTTTGAAATACCTTCCCCCCCCCCAATACCAGCTTGTCTGTTACATTTAATTTTTAATAACCAAGTTCAACTTTTATATAACAACTGGGATAAATGGCCATGTAGAAAAACATATCAAGTATTATGTAATCAAAATTGCAGCTGCCATTATAGCTAAATGAGCCATTTTGTCTTGCTGCTCTTTGAAGGTAATATTTTTAAAATAAAGCCTGTGATCTCATGCCTGTTCTTTATTCGGGACTGAAAAGAGTAGGAGCACTGCTTCCTGATTCAGCAACAACTTGTCTTTGCCTCAAGTTATCAGAATTTACATGAGTCCTTTCATGTTATAGAATCACTTGAAGTTAACATACTTACTGATTTTAGGCACTATGACTCCTTTCATTTAACCATTTGGCACTTAAAACTAGAACCTGGACAAATTTTACCTTTAGTCTGCTCTCCGGTGCAAGGTAGGAGAATGCCATGATAGCCCCCATAGCCCTTTAAAACACAAAGAAATTCGGCCAAGAGAGCAGGAAAGCCTAAAGAAGGGCTTTCAACAGTGCTTTGCCATACAGAGTTGACTTGTATGATTCAAAGTCTTTGCACTGCACTCCTCCTAGCTCCTTGTTCAGGGATTGTTACAGACAAAACCTGCCAAATTGCCTCTGCACCCACTATTGGAGATGTGTGTAAAAGTCTAATATGGGTGGGAGGTGGATAGAATTGTAGGTTTTCAACATTTCTTTTTTTGCAGACTTAGCTCTATTTCCTCTCTGCCCATCTCCTAAGCCTACCATTAGAAAATATTCCTTGAATTACTGAGTGCAGTGTCAAAGTTTAAGATGTCCAGCCCTGTTGCAGAACCAAGAACGCAGTTTGAGGTGGCTGTATCGTATAGTGCTTATTGAATACTAAGGCAATTAATTCATGGATACTTCGGTCTCTAAAAAGCCAGTGACACAGTTCAGCACAGAACAGACTGCTTGCTCAAGTCTAAATGTAGTGACTGCATTTTTCTCATCTTCTTTTTTCAATTAAAAAGCTCTCGATTTCAGTTTTATTTTCTTGAATGCAGTAAAGCATTGATATGGCTAGACTGTAAGGGCAGTTGAGGTTTCAAACCTGCACATAACGGTAATAACTATTACTTGTGAGGTGCCTTCTGCCCTTAAGTGTCTGCCTACTGAAAATAGTTTTGTGGGCTAAGAAGATAAAAATAAGATGACAATGCTAGGGTGACATAGCAACTAAAGTGAGATTTTTCAGAGTTACAGCTTCTGATTTAAGCGCTTTGCATTTAAGTGCCAATTCACTAGTCTCAATCCTTTTTCTTTTTTTGCTTTTTCTATAATCTAGCCCTAGGGGAGATTATAGTGTACAGCTTGCAAGAAAGTTAATGTAATTATTGACGGGCATAAGTTGCTAATTTTCCCTGACATAATAATGCTGCACAACATCAAATGCAGCAAATAAATGGAAAAGTTGAAAAAAGAAAAAGGGTGAATGAGAATGTCACTGCATCAATCTTATTTGCAGCCAACTGAGCATCACACAGGAAAATTTATTTTAGGATTTGGCTTATGTGACCTGTGTATTCATCTGGATCCCAAATAAGAACCTGCAATTTGCTGCTTCATCTGATCCTGACTTTTTGGGAAATGATTGGATTTTCCTGACCCTTCCTGACAGATCTTAATTGTATGGTTGTTAGAGGGATAAATGTTAAATATGAATTCTCTCTGCTGTCCTCATTTCATAGAGTCATAGAATCCTAGAATAGTTAGGGTTGGAAAGGACCTTAAGATCATCTAATTCCAAACCCCCTGCCAGGGGCAGGGACACCTCACACTTAACCATGCCACCCAAGGCTATATCCTATCCAGCCTTGAACACCGCCAGCGATGGAGCATTCACAACTTCCCTGGGCAACCCATTCCAGTGCCTCACCACCCTTACACTAAAGAATTTCTTCCTCATGTCCAATCTAAACTTCCCCTGTTTAAGTTTGAACCTGTTACCCCTTGTCGTCTCACTACAGTTCCTCATGAAGAGTCCCTCCTCAGCATCCCTATAGGCCCCCTTCAGATACTGGAAGGCTGCTAGGAGGTCTGCACACAGCCTTCTCTTCTCCAGGCTGAACAGCCCCAACTTTCTCAGCCTATCTTCATATGGGAGGTGCTCCAGTCCCCTGATCATCCTCGTGGCCCTCTTTTGGACTTATTCCAACAGTTCCATGTCCTTTTTATGTTGAGAACACCAGAACTGCACACAATACTCCAAGTGAGGTCTCATGAGAGCAGAGTAGTACTTGTACTTGACCCTGGGGGTGGTGTAGCTGCTGTGCTTGGAGCTGGAGTAGCTGCGCTGTCCGTTATGGTTGAAGTTTGGGTAGCTGCTATACTTGTCCCTGGGGGTGGTGTAGCTGCTGTGCTTCTCAAGGCCCAAACCCAACTCTTCGTAACTCTCGGGACCAGACGAAATGGTCGAGAGTAAAACGCACTCGGTATGTGCACCAACATGGCGATCCCCATTACAATCAGCAGGCAGATTTCAAGGGTATCTAAAGGCCGTTCAGAACCTTCAAAATTCTCAAATGATGCTGTAAATGATCTGGTGGGGGGGCTGGGAGCATAAAAGAATGTCTCCTTCACACATCTCCTTCTTGACCACCTGGAGGTGAAAAAAGATGTGTAATTGCACTTCTATTACGTACCTCCCAAAGTATAGAGGTGATGACCACACTGGGAACAAAAGCCGGGTCAGTTTCATGATCACTGAGCCTATTGTATTAAAAGTCATTCCAATAAAGTACAATGTAACAAGAACCTTAACCCAAAATCCATATCTGAAAAATGTTAAGATAGTACTGTAAGTAAAGTATCATACACTGAACCTGTGAGATCCAGAGCAACAACTTTGAGAGCCAATAAATCAGCACTGTGATGAGTGACTATTAATCCTGTCGTTATCTCAATTGCTTGTGCCCCACGTTGGTCGCCAAAAAGAACTGCCATGGTTTAAGCTGTAAATCATGCAGTTTGCTCACTCACTCCCCCCTCTTTCTTCTACTCAGCTCCCGGAGCAATGGGGAGGAGAATCAAAAGGATGCAACTCCCACAGGTTGAGATAAGAACAGTTTAGTAACTAAGGTATAACACAAGACCACTACTGCTACCACCAATAATAATAATGACAAGAGAAATGCACGGAAAGAATACAACTGCTCACCACCCAATACCAAGTCCGACCCAGCCGCAAACTGAACTCTTCCAGGTTCCTGCCCCCAATTTTTCCCATCCTGGGCCTGATGTGCTGTGGTATGGAATACCTCTTCGGTCAGTTTGAGTCAGGTGTCCTGTTTCTGCTTCCTCCTGGCTTCCCCTCCTCCCTGGAATAGCATGAGACTCAGAAAGCCCTTGGTGAAACCAAACATTCTAAGCTGTAACTATAAACATCGGTGTTATCAGCACTGTTCACAGGCCAAAAGTGGAAAACACAGAGCTGCACCAGCTACTAAGAAGGAGAAAAATGACTGCTACTGCTGAACCCAGGACATGCACCTGCCTTAGTAAAGTAATGCTTTCTATTAAAAATGTAGCCGCCTGAAAAATTACTTAGATTTTAAGGTATTATGTTCATATTTGCTAGGTTTTGAAATTCTAGAGTCACAGTTTCCTCTTTTATTTTTCTTTCTTTTGTGTCAGAATGCTGAATCTCACCTTCCAGTGCTCAATATGCCAAGTATAGCTCAACCACCTGTGTGTGCCAGCAGGTGTAGTCACTTGTAAGACCACTTGGTATGAATGGCTTGCCTTACAAACCATTCCTGCTACTGCTACAACTGAGTCCTTGCAAGTCACTATGTTCACAGGCATGTCCTGGTTTCAGCTATAACAGTTATTTTTCTTCCCAGCAGCTGGTGCAGTGCTGTGGTTTTGAAGTTCATGTCAGAAATTACTTATTCAATTTTTGAGGTTACCAACCTTCCCACAGTTTTGTAAATCACTTTGCGGCATGTTTTAATGAAGTTAAGAGCCAGCAGTGCAATCGTACACTAAGAGTGGTTGTGAGCTCTGATTTCAAGAATAAGGCCATACGATTTGGAGGAAAATACTGAACCCAAGCTACAGCCAGACTGTGAAGACTATGAGTTTGCACATGACCAGCCAAGTAAGGGCTGACAGGCAGCAAAGCAGTTTTCAAAGCACACCTCAGCAGTAACTGGTAATGTGAGCATTCCTGAGCAAATGAAGTGGATGAGTTAAAATCAAATTTATTTATTTGAAGTCTGAATTCACGTGCTTGGCTGGGTTCTAAAATGAAGTCACTCACACTGTTTCCTATTTAGCAAATCCTCTTTTGCTGCTTCACTGCTGCTGTCAAATGCCAGCTAAGACCCAGCATGAGTATTGCGCCTTCTCTAGAAAATCACATTTCAGCTGAAGCAGAGCACAGCTACTATGTCTTAGTGTTATTCAGTTCACTTTTTCACTACCTGAGACCCCTGTACAAAGAAGACATTTTCCTTTGCTCCATTGCATTGTAGGCCATTGGCAGAGGTGTGACAAGCACTTCTCTATGTATGTAATTAATCTTGACAGTGGGGGGTCAACACATGGTATCAGTGATATTTACCAGTCCCTACAACCTTGTATCTGTGATTAATATCTGACTTCATAGTTGATGCTGAAAAAGAACATGTGTAGCTAGAATTTCTGAACCAGTGTCTAAAGTACAAAAATATTTTTTGAACATGCTTTCTAACAGTCCTCTGCTGTTAGTCACTGTTATGGAAGTTATGAAAGACTGTTAGCATAGTTATGGAAAAGGCTTGCTGTGTGCTATCTTCTTGAATGTAGGGGAAAATCTGACATTTCAGGAACTGTCCTAGAGCATCAGGCAAGCATCTCAACTCTAAATGAGTTATGAAATTTTCTGTACTCCCATACTCAAGAAGATGTAGAGTGCTCCCATGCTTTCATGGTGCTGCAAGTTCTTCTGCGTTTCAGATAATAGCTAATAAATAACTTGCAACTTTAATTTTGTAAATTGCATCAGTCAGTATAACTTGGTAAATATGCTAAGCACCATTTTATTGGGTAAGGTTTTGTATGAGAAAGAAAAAGAAAAGAAAAATTTGATGCATTGATGTATGAGATCCTGAAATAATTGTCAAACAAATTGATCAGCTCCATCCTAATAAACAGTATGACCTTCAGTCAGCATTTTAAGCCTTAGCAGAAATTTACTCCCAGGAAAATCCCAATAACTTCATATAATACACTAGCACTGTGATGTTAAAATTTGTTTGAATTCCACAGGGTTCAGTGGTTTTGCACTGAAGTTAGCCTTAAATATAATCTCACACATCTGCTTGCCAGCATCTCAGTGTCACAAGCTAGCTTTCTACATCCTGACAAAGAACCTGAAGTTAACCTCTCCTTATTGTAGTGTTATGATGCATGACACATTGTAGCTGCTGAGGAAACATGATGAGGTGCTTGACTGTTTTACAGTTCATGATAAAAATACTGACTGATGCCAATTACACCTGCCTGGAGACTGTTGTTTCAATTTAGACTGGTGCCAAGGGATTTGTGACCACAAATGAACAACTGTTGTGATGAGGTTGTGTGAGTAGCATCATTTGGACTGTTTCATCACCAAGCATTTTACATGAGACAAACATATCAATACATTAAAATCCTACAAATCTTTGTGGTTTGGCCTTTCCATGTGCTTCCACAGGTGGGATAGTGAGTGATAATGAGTAACTAACCTTTGAAGAAAGAAGTAAACTGAAGAGCATTCAGTCAAAAGCATGTAGAAATAAATATATGTGCATTGAGCAAGATTAATGAAAATTTAACAAGCTATTTATGGATTTTTTTACCTAGAAAACTGAGAATATATTTTTCCTTGATGATAGGTATTATCTAGGTTTGAAATTAGATGATCTGTCTTGTTTCTAATGTTGTCATTATTCTAATCTGTAATACTTTTAAATAATTTCAGTGTCTTGCATTTCCATGATGTTAACTCAAATTTAAAGCACCTATGTATCATAGAATCATAGAAGTAAATTAATTTTATCATAAAATTGACAAAACTTGAGGGGAAACTTCTTCCTTAGTTTTTCTTGCACATTGAAATCTTGAAAATAACATTTCCATAAGTAGGTACAACTTCATATGTAAATGAATATATGTCTCAGCGAGCATTAGCAAAGATGATACTTCAAATCTTGATATGAAATGATAAATGGAAAACAATGATTGGAATTTATAGTTGTAAGACTGGAAGCAGGTGAACAACCGTGTGTTATATTTCACATTGCTCATTGCAACACAATTTCTACCAGAATTTGTTTTGGAAACTTCACAGAAAATGCACTAATAGCATTTGGAATATTTCAGAAGATGTGCAAGCAGAGGTGTGACTTGATTGTGAGGACAAAACTGTCCTTCATAGATTGTCATAGAGATCTTAATCTTCCTTTCCAAGGTATCTCAAGACATCTAAGAGTAGATATCCTTATTCTTCTTTCACTTACCTTGACATCTACCCTGCACACAATTCATTTATTAAGTTCTTCTGGGATAGTATCTAAACCATGTCTTCAAAGCTTAAAGGAAAAAATGAAGAGAAGCTAGTTCTATGCATCTTCCCAATAGTATTTTCTGCCCTGACCAAATGAATCAGCTGTCTTATTTATATGAAATGCATCTTTTGTTTTGCTCTATACTGCCTAAATATATCAAAATTGGTCCAGATATTACAGAATAAATGGGTTCTGTATGCTGCTTACCCAGGAGTGGAAAGCAGAAGTGGGAAATCAAAAGTCAGTCAACTGACAAGCTGCACTGAACTTGGATCTAAGGGTAAGGATTTGACACTTTGGTTGTCATATTCCCTGCTAAAGCAAGATGGAAAGAAAAAGATGCTTCTGGGATAGAGCAAGTATGTACCACACATTGCAATTTGTGTTATCTATAGGTTGCTTTATCTGAAGTTTTCATTTTGAAATCTTTTATACATTAAAAAAAGATAAACTTGTTACAAGGTGAAACCTACCTGAAAGCACAACACAGATAAAATGAGCTCTACATCTGCCCAGCTCCAAATGATTCAACAATTCTGGTATGCATTGGAATGACAAAGCAGCGCAGATAATTATCACCAGGGAGGCTTACCTGAAAGCACTGCTAGATGAGATCTGAACTACATCTACTCTCCTGTAATGGTTTAGAAGTGCACTGGAGAGAATTAAAGATAAATTGTTAACCACATCGCATCCTGGAAACACATTTTGGGCAGAAGATCAGAAAAAAATGCTGCCCCAGGCAACCACTGCTAATAGACTTTAGAAGGGGGGCAAGTAAATCAGGCTGGGGATACGCGACTAACAAGATTATAGGTGGGTGCTACTGGCCATTAAACTTAAAATTCAATAGTATAAACAGTAATAGTCCCTCAGTGGGTACACATCCATGGAGTTCCACCACCTTGCATCAGGCTGAAGACAGCAATTCTGGAGTGGGATGGCAGTGAGACCCTCGCCTCAGCTGCGACAGCCTTGGATGCTGTGTGATTCCCATGTCGCAAAGGTGACAGGAACACCTGGACCCCATAACATGGGCTTTGACTGGTGTGTGTCTTGTGTGCAGTAGAACAGATCTCCATACAGAAATCAATACCCAACTGGTACACATATGACCCTTAGAAAATTAACTATAGTCTTATGTCACTGTGATGACTAGTTCTGCTCTTGCAGTTAACTGCACACCAACCCACTCCCATACTACTGAGGATAAGCCTAAATAATAAAAATGTCTCTATTAATAAGCATGCTTTTTTTGAGAGGGATAATTTAATTTAATAATTTAATTTAATTTTAATTTATTTATTTTATATTTTATTTTATTTATTTTATTTTATTTCATTTTATTTTATTTATTTTATTTTGTTATTTTATTAGACCTCCCCTAATCTTTTGCCCAGAGAGAAAGGAGGGTAAAGAGAGGCGAATACAGATGGAGCTTTTAATATATTGCCACCCTGACTGAGAGCTCAGCACTGGCAACAGGGCCACCAGACTCTCTTAACTTAGCACTCAGTGTTATATCCTACACATTTCCACACAGTAGAGCGGACACAGGGATTAGTGAAGCTTATAAAATATCTGTTTATTAAAACTCCATAAAAAATTTTCTCACATCTTCAGTGACAGAAGTTGCTTTGAAGTGGAAGGGTGACACAGCTTTCAGACTTAACTTAATTTAGTTCCTCAGGATTTCTGAAGTTACAGAGATGAGCTGTACCATTCAGGAGTTCGCAGAAATGCCTAGGATACGTATATCCTTCTTATTATGAGCCTGCGGATGTTGGCTCTGTTGCTAGCCAGAGCTCAGGGAGTGGGTGTGATTTCAAAAATGCAGGCAGGATACAGTAAATTAAGGAAGAGAAAGAATTTTTTTTTGCTCCAAAATATGCCCTTGAGAGCAACAGATTTGTATAAATACTTCAAAAAAATCTGAACTGAACAAATAATTGGACATCAGTCAGACTATGAAGAGATCCTGGCATTTTCCAGTAAGAAGCAGTGATTGACTATTGTAATATTATGTCAACCCATGTTACTTTCCTGTATTCGTGAAACAAGAATTTTCTCCCCATTATCTAAGCCTCAGCAATCCAAACAAATTTAAACATTCAGATATAAGAAGACATCAGTAAAGTCAAGATATAGAAAGATATTGACACCCACAGCAAAGAAAATTTGAGAACATTTCTGTGCTGCACATGGAGAAGAGTACTAGCTCTAGAACTGAAAGCAAATAGTTGAATGACGTATTTGAGCTAACACTTGGGTGCTGTATTGTTCTGTACAGCCTTATTTTTTGCAGGACTGAGCAATGATCTCAATACAACATTAGTCCAGCTTAAACAGACCTTGAACAGTTCTTTATTTCTTGGTACAGACATATCCTTAGGAGCATTACTGGAATAGGAAGGAGGATATTTCACAGAATAAATATCCGTGAAGGGCACAGTCTTGCTTAACTGTTGTACAGTTTTTTCCCCATAGCATAAAAGTGTATAAAGGAAAGACATAAAGCAGCATTTATGAGGTGCAACATGACACTTTTGGCAACATTTCCATCTCTAAAAAATTTTGTAATCCACTACCAATTTGATTCAAAAACACCCAAAAGATATAATTGTATATTTCCTCCAAACATGAAATTTCTGGCAAAGGAGTAATTAAAGGATAGACATTCCTTCCCATCTGTAAGCAGTTTGCTCCTTGATTATAGCGATAGTGGATTCTTTCATTTCTCTGCACCATTTACTTGAGAGACCAGAAAAATTAGATTTATTCATCTTTCTCCCACCTTAATCGAAACTCCAGTCCTATGGATCCTTCTCTCTGCTCTTTTCCTTGACCCTGTTGTCTGACTAGATTTATCTTAATCTATGGTGTCATAAAGGTAGTAACAGTGCTGACTGTAGGTCCAGGTTCATCCCCTCATTTAAGTAGGAAATAGGGGTGTTAGTGTCTCTTATATTGAAAGGAGAGAGGGAGGCATTTCACTAGGCAATTCATTCTGCCTAAAATAAGAATCACACTCAATAAATACCAGAACAGGACCTCAGATGCATATATTTCCAGCTTAGGCACTACAATTGCAAGTTTGAAATAAGATTTGATTTTAATACCGAATTTTAAATATTATTTGTATTTTGATATTTTAAATATTTTTAATACATTGATATTTTAAATATCAAATTGTTTATTTGATTAATATGAGTCTTAAAATGAAGTTTGTCAAATTTCTAAAAAAAATTTCTGTTGGAGGTAAAGGAAAGACTAAAGTGATATGAAACTTGGAATGTACATTGCAAGGGAAAATTTAGTTTCTTAAAAGATATTTTTGAATATTTGAACACAAAAAGATTCTCTTTTCTTATTTAATGACATGTAAACAACTACATTATTTCTTCAGTCAGAGTTCCCATGTTCACATTTATTTCTCCACTGCTCACTACAACCAGCTAATGTCTGTATTATGTTTAACATTATTTGTTGCATTATCAGATTGAGACAATAAACTCCCTGAGATAGAAGCTTTGTCATTTTATGTTTTAGGAAGCAGATGGTGGACTTGTCAGATTGTCACTTCCTCTGCATCACTGGTGATGTCTTTAAAATGAGGGCCATTTAAAGACAGAATTTGCTACTTGCAGGAGGTGCCTTTGCTTGACTGTGTGCCATTTTCCATTTCAGTATTGTGCAAAAAAGCCCCAAACCCAACCAAAAAAAAAAAAAAAAAAAAAAGAGGGGGGGAAAAAAAAAGCAGCAAACCAAAATCCAAACCAAAAAAATCACAGCAAAAAATGGTTATTTTTGTGCCCAATGCAAGAGGAATAATATATAATCTAATTAAAACTGCCTAAATAAGTGATTTCAGTTTATTTGAAACCTGTTTACTTGCAGTCTGTATGCCATTATTCCATGTCTAGTCTCATTGAACAAGTGAAGTAATCTTGCTGATTACTTTACTCACAAATTGTTTCAGAAGAAATCTCCCACTGTCATCTACAAACCGTGGGAACTAGTAAAATGAATGCAATATGATACTGAAGCTCCCAAAGTAATTATCATCAATATCTTGAACTTATCCCATTACACTGTAACATATTAGCATATTAAATCTAAATCTAAATTAGATGTCAATATAACTCCAAATTTAATCATCATAAGGGCTTCGTCTGATTTCATTGATAGCTTCTTGCTGTAGAAGTAGTAATAGCATTCTCCTGCTGCTTCTGATTAACATAAACAAATTAAAGTCAGCCCTCAGAAAATATTCTTATCATTCAGATTATAGGGAAGAGTCACAAAAAATTGGAATCTAATCACATTGACTTCCAAAATAAAAGCAGCTATTTTTTGAAATTTAAATATTTGTCATGGTTTAAGTCCAGTCAGCCACATAGTTTTGCTCTCTCACTCCCCTCTCTTTCTTCCCCCCGCTCCTGGAGGGATGGGAAGGAGATTCGAAAAGAATGCAACTCCCACAGGTTGAGATAAGAACAGTTTAGTAACTAAGGTATAACACAAATCACTACTGCTACCACCAATAATAATAATGACAAGGCAAATACAAGGAAAGAATACAATTTCTCACCACCTAAAACCAAGCCCGACCATGCAGTGCACCCCCACCCTTCCCGGGTCTCTGCTCTCTGCTCTCCATCCTGGACATGACGTGCTGTGGTATGGAATAACCTCTTTGGTCAGTCTGGGTCAGGTGTCCTGTCTCTGCTTCCTCCCGGCTCCCCTCCTCCCTGGCAGAGCATGAAACTCAGAAAGTCCTTGGCCAGACCAAAACATCACTAAGCAGTAACTGAAACACTGGTGTTATCAGCGCTGTTCCCAGGCCCAAAATCAAAAACACAGCGCTGCACCAGCTACCAAGGAGGAGAAAAAAAAAAATGTCTGCGGCTGCTGAGCCCATGACAACATTTTAAAATGTTGTTAGGATCTTGCATATATATAATATAATGTAATCATATTTGAAAACAACATTACTGTTATACTTGCTTTACTTGCTTATGGCCTGACCAACCTTGCCACATAAATATATATTTGAGTTATGCTAAAGTTTTCTTTGGCTTACGTAAATATTTGCTGGATTTTTTTTTTAATTGAAGCATGATTTGGCTTTTTGATCAATTTTCAAATCATCTGCCAATAGAAAGGAATCAAAAACACAGAACAAGATGCAGCCAATTTTAACATTTGACAAATGTGCAAAGAGGGAAGTTTTCAAAATATGTTATTTTGAAATTCTCAATATTCTCTTTCATTCTCTATTCTGTATATCTGACCAGATCTTGCATACTGTTTGCTACTTGCTATGTTTATTATAGTTCATCCAGTTGTTAGGAGCAGTTACTTCTTATAACAGTTCAAAATATGTGAAAATTGGAATTTTTCAGAACTTTCACAATTTTCAAAATGATTGCATTTCATGAACAAAGTTTGACCATAAGGGCTCAGTCTGTCTTTTTACAATAATAAAGAAAAGCCAACCAAACAAACATAAAACCCCAAACAAAGTACAAAAAACAAATCCCAGGCTGTAGTAGCAGAATAGCTAAAGGAAGGAACAATACTTCCTTCTAAATTTCAATCCTGAAAATGAAATAGGAAAAATTATCTTTAAAAAGACCAATAACGAGGTATTGGTGATGGTGGGGAAATTTCAAAGAAACATACGTTTATATGAATATAAATTAAATTCCTCAGTAGTCAGTTCTAGAAATAAGGAGACCCTGAGTAATTTTGTTTGCTAAGATTTCAATTCAGCACAATAATCTGCTTTAATATGCAAGGCACCAGTGAAGCAATTCTGCAGCAATGAAGTAAGTCTCCTCCTGCTTTTGAAAGTTTCCTTTAGGGCGGAGGAGCTGGAGGAAGTATCCAAGACAGATTTTTGGAGGGGAGTTATCCACATGTGTTTAAAGTTTCTGCTACTGAATTGCTGCTTGTAGCATTTTAGTAGCAGAAATTGGTAGCAGAAACTTCAAACACACCTCAATGATTATGTGAACATATCACCCCATAAGTAAGGCAAAATAAGACATAAAACTGAAGTAGTTTTCAAGCGTGAAGTTCTATTAACAGAATTGGAGGCATTCAGCTGTGGATCAGACTGATTGTTTGATCAGAACTCACTAAGTAATTTTGTAGCAGTGGATGACTGATGCAAGTCAGGAGAACATATCTGTCTGGCAAATAGCAGCAAACAATGAGCCTCTAATTTAACCACCAAAAAGCAACAGACTCAGATGTAACTCTGGATTACATGGAGGCCACGTGCGCAGTGAGAAGGAGGGAGAGGGCTGGACAGATAGATATTGCAAAACATGTGATTGTTGCTGTTTTCTGAGGTTTCTGTATGGAGAAAACCTTCAAGCTCTGTTCCCTACCTTGAAGCCCTTGCTTTTACTTAAAAAAAAAAGAAAAAAAACAAAAAACAAAAAAAACCAAGGTTATCAACCAAATTTGTCACAGTAGCTGTGGTTCAAAGTTTGTCACAGTAGCTGTGGTTCAAAGTCAGTCCAGGACAAAAACGAGCTATGTCTTCAGGTCAGTTATCTGCCTTCTAGAAAGCACTAATTTTGCAATATATTCACACCAACTGTCTTCAGTTGTCAGTTACCTTGATATATGACAACCGTACACGATCAGATTTCTTACTCAACTTGCCAAGACACCACTAGTAGGACATATAATATCAAAAAAAAAAAAAAATCAGTTATGTAGATATGCTGACCTGAGAAGACCACTAAGCAGTCTAATTGCTATAAATATATTCAATCCCCTTTTTAAATGTTTGGCTTAAACACCCTGTGGTCCTAAGCATTCTCTACGAATGAATATGCAGCGCAGAGATATCATCTGAGCTAGCTATCCAGATTCTTGCCATTGCCATTTAATTTAGGATGCAATTCACCTCATTCTGAATCAGATTTTTTTTTTTTTTTAATTCTTAGTACTCTCCACTGGTAATAGAGGATGGAAAAGGAAGCCCAGGCAATACCTATAAATTCGGGTTATTTTTGTGAGATCCTGAGGGATCTGAGTTGTGAAAAAGTGCTTTTGAGGCTCCTGTTATCATTTGGTAGAGGAGAATTGCAGTGCTAAGTTTGTCTTCAAGATGGGCATAAATGAATCCATCCTGCATGAATGTATGTCATCCTTTTCTGATTTTTTAGTTTCCAGAGCAGCCTACAAAATTGTATTCTACAAATTAATTAGAAAAAAAGAAGGGAAACCAAGCCCAGCAAATAAAGCAAACAAAATCAAAGCTCCCTCACTTAAAATTTTTCCACTTTTCATGAGCACTTCTGCCACAATTATTTCACTTGGTGCCTTCACTGCATGTGGGAGTGAACAGGCACTAGGGATAGGGAGCTAGAACATATGTGTGTTCTAATTGGTTTAAATAGAGTGACCAGAACTGTACACCTTTATGTTGTCTGTAGGCATTTCAGGGATTTATGTGGTAAAATAAAACAACCTAGTTTGTCTCCATTTTTTTTTTCCTAGTAATTCGAAATATCTCTACCATTTTCAACTGCTAATGTTCAGAGAACAGATGTTTTCAAGGAAGCATTCACAGTGGCTGAAAGACCTTGTTCCCAAGAGGTAATAGTTAATTTAGAGACTGCTGACGTGTAAACGTAGTTAAGGTTGATATTACCCCCTGTGCATTACTTTGCATTGCTGACAGTGTTACATTCATCATTTTATTGCTAGTCATTCTGTACGGGAAGTTTTAGAACCAACTGTCCTGAACACTTTGTATCATCTACAGACTCTTTACAGTTCACTGCCCTTTCCAAACTGATTAAGGAGAATGGGAAGAAAATTAATAAAAACACTGCCTCTTCCTACAGCTGTTAAATAGCAATTGATTCACTGGCAAAAATCATTTCGATAAAAGCCAGTCTTTCTACCTTTTCATTGTTGTTTTGCAAAGGTCCTGCAAGCCTTGCACACATACTTTTTATTGACTAGTTTTCCCTCCTTTCCAAGAGAGGAGGTGATTTCTCTGAAGATCAAAGAATGTCCCCACAAGAACTGATTCACCATGTAGCATATACGTAGTCTTATTTCAATCCCTTATTTCTATTTCTGTAGAATTCTTAAAGGGATTTAACTGTTCCTGGACTCCTATAAGGAGTTACCTATAGTCCAGTGAGGTAATGCAGCATTGCCCCCAGTATGCATTTTTTTATCTACTTCTTTTTCTTAGCATGCACAGTTCCATTAAACATACAATAGAGTTTCCAAATCAATGTTGCTTTCATGCTGAAACGATCTGATTTTGCATGAGTTCATATATACTGGTGTAGTGGATACATCGTAGGTACTTTTCAACTGTATATTAAAGACCTTTCATTTTTTGTTTATAAATGATAGTGTTAATATTCATGGAAAGTGACATCTTGATGCTGATTAACATACCTTTTTTCCTACTGGCACTAGTGAGGTAGCTAAATCCAAAATTAAGTGCATGCTTTTTCCCCAAAAGTAACAGAACACATAAAAGACCCATATCTTGCACCTGAAATAATGCATATTGTAAAGTATCAGTTGCAATATATTTTGAGTTAATATTAGGACAGTGGAAGCACATGAGCACTCATTAAACATAAAAGTTTAAAACCAAAGAAATAATATGTTTAAAAGATAAATGTGTGGCTTGTCCTGGGTTCAGCAGTAGCAGTCATCTTTTGCGTTCTTAGTAGCTGGCGCAGTGCTGTGGTTTTGACTTTCAGCCTGAGAACAGTGCTGATAACACCGATGTTTTAGTTGTTGCTCAGTAATGTTTACCCTGACCAAGGGCTTTCTGAGCCTCATGCTCTGTCAGGGAGGAGGGGAATGTGGGAGGAAGCAGAGACGGGACACCTGACCCAAACTAGCCAAAGAGGTATTCCATACCACAGCACGTCATGCTCACTATATAAACTGGGGGCAGTTACCCGGAAGGGTGAGATCACTGCTCAGTCAAGCTGGGTATCGGTCAGCGGGTGGTGAGTGGTTGTATTCTCTTCCCTTGTTTTTTCCCTTATCATTATTATTATTATTGGTATCAGTTGTGGTTCGTGTTATACCTTAGTTACTGGATTGTTCTTATCTCAACCTGTGGGAGTTACGTCCTTTCGATTCTCCTACCAATCCCTCTAGGGGCGGGGGGAGGAGGAAGGGAGCAGGGGATTGTGAAAAAATGGCTATGTGATTCTAACTTACCGGCTGGGCTTAAACCATTACAGTTCTCTGAGATTAGATACAGAGAGTCTGCAACATTAAAATTAATCAAATCAAGCTTGGGATAAATACTGTTGCTAATCAGGCTCAACAAGATTGCATGCTTAGAGAATGGTCTTGAGAAAAACTCAATCATATCTCATGTTGTCAAAGGTGCAGTTTGAGCAATCAAGAGAGGAAATGAAAAGTCCTTTTGTTCACAGCTTTGGTAAGAATCAAATAGCAAAATGTCCTCTCCTGCTACAAGTTTGCAATACAATGTTTTCTGGAAGTCTGTAAAATCTGACAAAGAAAGAGAGTTTTTTCATTGTCAGATATCTTTAGCTTCCCAGAGGATTGAGGATTTTAAATTATTTTCCTTCAGAGACTTAGGAGATTCTTAAATGTCTTTGAAATCTAAATTGAGAGATTATGAGTCATCAAGGGATGTAATGCTTGTTTTAACTCATAGGAATCATCAAATCGCTAATAGTGAGGCTTGCAGAACGAAAATGTTCTTTAAAAAAATGTACATTCTGTATTTTAAAAAGCTGTTATGTATTTTCACCATGTGAAAACCATGAAATACATATCCTAAAGATACTGGACATTTACTAAGTGAAAATATTTTAAATTCAGTAGGCTCAGAGAACTTGTACTTAAGTCTGCAAAATATGTGTTTTTAAAAATCTGGGATTTTAAAAAGTTGATATATGTAATTGTTCCCATTTGTCCCCTTTCTGGCCAAAGAGCCACTTAGGCCATTATGGGACACTTCAGAGCTTAAGGCCTTCTATCACAGACACCTTGCTTTATCATCTCAAAATACCTTAACGTATTCCTTCAGGCAGCCAGAGATGCAAAATATATCCCTGTCTTTCTGAGGATGGTTCTTGAAATCCTAATTATTCCCCTACCTAGACTACCATTTATATTCAAATTCACTGACTTCTATTTTATCCCACACGAGCCAATCTCTGTTGAGTTTCCCTTTCTTTATCTAGTAAGGAAAAATACAAAAAGCAATACCTCTGCTGTAGTTTAATGTTACATTTTTTCCTTCTTATTGTCTTAAAACAGTCTGCTGTAGTATTCTGACTCATGGGATTTTCTCACATTAATCCACAGGAACTAATCTTCTCTTAACTGCTTCCACATCTTCATATACCTACTACCAGTCAGATCTGTCCCCTCCTAAGCCTCCCATCCTCTCTTTCACTCTCCTCCCCAGCTTTGCTGTTTGCTTCAGCTACTTCTTTTGAAGTGATATCTTTGGTCACCCTGTCATCTTCATGACCTCCTGCAGATTTTTGTTTTTTTTTCAATTTCCTTTTGAAGTCTGATAGTCCTTGCCAGCGACTCTCCAGACTCTGCATTTAGTCTGGGAGGTCTATGCCTTTAAGAATCATAGAGGAAATATTCCATTATTTCAAATGTGAACTTAACACCCTACCTTCCCATGAAGAAACTTATGTGCCTATATATTCAGCTATCTTATGTGAAAATGGTGATGTTAAGTAAAATAAAAATTATTTATTTAATTATTATTTAACACAAATACCATTTTGACCATTTAGGCCTCTGCTCATGGTCAGAATATATCACTTCTAACGTGTTGCCTAAACAGTTGACCATCCCTACTAAGCATTTATTTTAATCTTCTCTATTATCTGTAAATGCACCTTCTGACATGCTGAGAACAGTAGATACTAATGCTTATGTGCCTCCCTGTTCATTGTCTCCACAATCAAGGCTCATGGAAAGA
Source organism: Ara ararauna (assembly GCA_028858755.1). NCBI lineage: Eukaryota > Metazoa > Chordata > Aves > Psittaciformes > Psittacidae > Ara > Ara ararauna. Next base: position 147,274,134 of record CM054376.1, read on the forward strand.
TGTAATTTTTTTTCCCAAACAGTAGTGTATTATTGTAATAATACTATATTACTATCTATATGGAGTCCATAGTTAAGAGACAGAGTAGGCTTGAACTGGAAAATAGTTTGCTTTCTGTTCCTTTCTCTTCTCTGAATGCTTTTAGCAGATTGAAAATTCTCTTCAAATAAAGGAAAAAAGCTTCAAGGATGCTTTAATCTATTTCCACAGATAATAGCTAACATAGATTTATTGTGTCAGACAGTATCACTCATGTAAATTTACAAGCAGTCAAGATATAGCCTAAATAATTCAAGATGGCACATTATCAGAATATAAATACACAAATGAAATAAAAGACTATTTCTGGGTCTCCAAAAACCTTCTGTTCCTAATATTGTCACATTTAAAATTTGGTAGTCAAACAAGAGCATCTTTACTTAAAGATTAATGTTGTTATTGCTACGGTAATGCAAAACATAAGGGAATTGTAACCACTATAAAAAAATAAGTATTTTCAAGAGCTTTAACATAGAAATGGCCTGGGCTTCCTGGGTATATGCAATATGCAATGATCTTGATTTATTTGCATATGACAATCTGTAGCAATAAGCTATTTAGTTAGGGAAAAAACTCCAGAATTCATCTCAAAGGTGGATGAAGCATTTAGAAATTGGTCCAGTTCAGAAGTGCAGCAAGAGTCATCCTTCACAGAATGATCGCTTGAACATCTGTTCCTCTGCAAATGTTTCTTCAGAGATGATAAATAGATGTTTCATCAAGCCAGGAAGAATAAAAACCAAAGGATCCTGGGAAGGTCAAGCCTACTGCCTTTTCACTCCTGAAGGAGAATTTAAAAGGGAATTGAATCTCAAATTAGATTAAAATGTCTGGTACTTGATTTGAGTTACTTGGTTTGAGGTCAATTGATTCAATGGTCATTGAGTACAACTGAGTAGGTGATACTTTATAGAGGGGCTGGGGGATGGGTTAGGTATTATATATTATTTGTTTCTTCTGTCTACTCATAGATTATCATATGTCTAGATCTGACTCTCTTGGTAGATATGATGGAAAAGAATTTGCTTTTACAAACAACATTAGTAAGATAAACTCTACTCAGCTGCCCCCAGAGTTTTCTTAGAATTGCGTAGCAGCATATTTCCCAGTGTCACAAAATACTGTCTGAATTCTGAGCCCTGGAGTGAGCACATCAAATCAATAATTTCTTAAGCATATGCTTATTTAGGCTAAAAAGCATATGCATTTTGAAACTGCTGCATGAATTCTTTAAAAATAGTTCAGTGGTTTTTCAGAGTATTACCTTCCTCCTGTCTCTCCCATGCACTGTTTTCTGAAGCACAGAAAATGTTCATTTTAAGTTTAACCCATGCAATTGAGTCTAAATACATTCATTATTTAGATTGCAGAGTATTTTTCTTTGTGGAAAGTGTAGGGTTTGTTGTTATTTTTTTTGTTCTACACTGATATAACGCATGTTATAACAGTACATGAGAAGTTCTGTCTTCTGGCCTTCAAATCCATCTTTTGTTTTGGAGTCTAAAAACCAGAGAAAGTAATCTGAATTTTACTCTAATTCTGGAATATATTGTAATGTGAGAGAAATTTCAGTCATATGATCACTTTGTCATGTTACTTCAGAATTTCTCTAGGGTATATGTGTTATGTTAGGGGGTTCTGAGAGTAAGAATCAGATCTCTTTTTCTTCTGGCTCCTCTTGTTTTAAGTTTGCTACAATAATTTACTTGCTCTTGACCTGTGGCCTAATGCTTATGTCTACCAGAGCTTTGTTGGCCAGGCTTTCAGAGTTAGCAATCAGAAAGGTGCTAGGGTATACTGAGAGGAATAGCCTGCATGCTACTTACCAGGTTAAATCCATCTTCAGGTTATTGTTGCCCAAGACTGCTGTATCCAGCTGCTTATACATGTTTTTTAGCAAGATTAACAGTTTCTAACTTGTTGCCATTGTACCATGTTGAATCAAACATCTTTGTGAAAGGACTAAAACAATTGATGATATTGCTTTTGCTCTCTCAGCCTCTTTTATGGTCTGACCTTGATGCTGAATTTGCTGCACCATCTCTGTCTTTGCAGAAACTATTTTTCTCCCCAGATCATTACTCAAGTAATTGTTTAAAATTTTGCAACAAGATACACTTATATTGATAAAAAAACCTCCTGCTTCTTGCACTTACTCCAAAATCCATTATTAGCTAACATTCCATTAGAGACAATTTAGTAAAATACAATCATAGAATCATAGAATAGTTAGGGTTGGAAAGGACCTTAAGATGATCTAGTTCCAACCCCCCCTGCCAGGGGCAAGAACACCTCACACTAAACCATGCCACCCAAGGCTATGTCCAATCCAGCCTTGAACACCACCAGCGATGGAGCATTCACAGCTTCCCTGGGCAACCCATTCCAGTGCCTTACCACCCTTACAGTAAAGAATTTCTTCCTCATATCCAATCTAAACTTCACCTGTTTAAGTTGGAACCTGTTATCCCTTGTCGTCTCACTACAGTTCCTCATGAAGAGTCCCTCCCCAGCATCCCTTTAGGCCCCCTTGAGAAACTGTAAGGCTGCTAGGAGGTCTCGATACAGCCTTCTCTTCTCCATGCTGAACAGCCCCAATTTTCTCATCCTACCTTCATACGGGAGGTGCTCCAGTCCCCTGATCATCCTCGTGGCCCCTCCTTTGGACTTATTCCAACAGTTCCATGTCCTTTTTATGGTGAGGACACCAGAACTGCACACATACTCCAAGTGAGGTCCACGAGAGCAGAGTAGAGGGGCAGGATCACCTCCCTCGACCTGCTGCTCACGCTCCTTTTGCGGCAGCCCAGGATACAGTTGGCTTTCTGGGCTGCAAGTGCACGCTGCTGGCTCATGTTCATTTTTCCATCGACCAACACCCCAAGTCCTTCTCCTTGAGCTGCTCTGAATCTCTTCTCTGCCCAACCTGGAGCTGTGCCTGGGATTGCTCAGACTCAGGTGTCATCTTGTATCTGGAAATGATAACCTGAAAGCAATGAGGAATATTCCGATTGTATGTATTGTATGTTTATGCCTTCATGCATGTAACTGAAGCTTTGGAATATGTGTACTTATAAAAATGAAATTATATACTAAGACAGTCTCACAGGTAGGTCCTAGAAATAAGGACTCCCATTACTGAATTTCATATCCTTCTGTTTGATCTACTTTGAACGTGGCCATGTTTTTTGAGCAGGGATTTGAACCAGATAGAACACCAGGACTCTTTTCCAACTTAAATTACTGTGTAATTCTGTGTTTTCTTTATAGAGCTTCTGCACAAGAGTATCATGAATCACACTCATAAATACAATGGCATAAAAGACTTAAGCAGTCCCTTTCTGTCCATGGTAGAGAATTGAAAGTGGAAATAAAAGTGGAAATAAATATCTCCAGCAAAAAACTCTTGATGACAACTATCAACATTGTCAACAGCCTGAATCTTGTAATTTTTCAGGGCATTGCAAAGGTTTTATTTCTTTTTTTTTTTTTTTTTGAAACGTTTCTCATCAGATGTAAAATGGTCATGGTTGAGTGGCCTCTTGAATAGGTTTACTTGATTCTTCATGTTAAACTATTTTATAACATTTGAGGAGAACGTCTATTTATAATCATAATTGATGTTCCACTCTTCACTGACTAGAAGTGGAATGCAAGGTATTTCACAGGGTGGGGTACATTTCAAACTAGGAAACCTGATTAATGAAGCAGCAAACTAGAGCTAGACAAAAATTTTCATTTGAAAATGCTGATTCTTCAGGTATGAAGCACTTTTAGATACTTACTGATGTTTGAAGAAACTTTATTTGAGAAAGGGAAATACCTTTTCCCTAACTTTAACACTAAAATAAAATATTTACTCTCCCCTTCTTTTCCTCATACTCTCCATCTTATATAAACTTAAACATTTCTTAAAATCTTCCAGAAACCTTGACACACTTGTGAGGTGGGCTGATGCCAACCTTATGAAGTTTAACCATGACAAGTGCAAGGTCCTACACCTGGGTTGGAGCAATCCCAGGCACAGCTCCAGGGTGCGCAGAGAAGAGATTCAGAGCAGCTCAAGGAGAAGGACTTGGGGTGTTGGTCGATGGAAAAATGAACATGAGCTGGCAGTATTTGCTTGCAGCCCAGAAAGCCAACCATATCCTGGGCTGCATCAAAAGGAACGTGAGCAGCAGGTCGAGGGAGGTGATCCTGCCCCTCTACTCTGCTCTCGTGAGACCTCACTTGGAATATTGTGTGCAGTTCTGGTGTCCTCACCATAAAAAGGACATGGAACTGTTGGAATAAGTCCAAAGGAGGGCCACGAGGATGATCAGGGGACTGGAGCACCTCCCATATGAAGATAGGCAGAGAAAGTTTGGGCTGTTCAGCCTGCAGAAGAGAAGGCTGCGTGGAGACCTCATAGCAGCTTTCCAATATTTGAAGGGGGCCTATAGGGATGCTGGAGAGGAACTCTTCATTAGGGACTGTAGTGAGAAGACAAGGGGTAATGGGTTCAAACTTAAGCAGAGGAAGGTTAGGTTGGATATGGGGAAGAAATTCTTTACTGTGAGGGTGGTGAGGCACTTGAATGGGTTGCCCAGGGAAGCTGTGAATGCTCCATCGCTGGCGGTGTTCAAGGCTGGATTGGACATAGCCTTGGGTGGCATGGTTTAGTGTGAGGTGTTCTTGCCCCTGGCAGGGGGTGTTGTAACTAGATGATCTTAAGGTCCTTTCCAACCCTAACTATTCTACGATTCTATGATTCTATATCAGTTTGAACATGACTTCATTTATGACAATGGAATGAATTGGATGAAAACCTTTTCTATTAACCAAGGAAAACAAATTGAATACAGTAATACATTTTACCTAATCCCTACACATAAATACTACATAGAAAACTGCCAAATGTGACTGTCACACAATCAATTTATCAATCCATTCAAAGACATTAAGTCCAAAAGTTAATTTCTTTTTTTCTCTTGATAGGAAGCAAAACCTATATTTTCTCTTTCCCAAACCCAGATGTCTGTAGACCTGAGAGATAGCAGACTCAGCTTACATATCCGCAAAAAACATTGCAAAAGCAATGGCAATATGCTCACACTACAATTAAGATTTTTCTTGTAATATCATTGCATCATTTGAGCAAAACTTTGGAATGATTATTGGTCAGATATTTTGATATAACCAATTGAGGAAAAGATGTAAAACACATCAAAATCTTTTCAAGTGTCTAACAATATGTTTTTGTTTAATTTCAGAGATCTGTTTATTTATTTGTTTATTTTTCCTGCTATGTGAGTCATCAATAAACCTACAGCTAATTATGGCACCTCCTTTTCTCTCAGCCTTTCTATATACTATTATCTATAAAAATACCTTGATGACAAACCTGAAAGAAATCTCTTTTTCTTTTTGTCATGGGTTCTGCAGCAGCAGTCATTTCTTCTCCTTGGTAGCTGGTGCAGTGCTGTGTTTTGACTTTCGGCCTGGGAACAGCACGGATAACACCAGTGTTTTCAGTTACTGCTGAGTGATGTTTTGGTCTGACCAAGGACTTTCTTAGTTTCATGCTCTGACAGGGAGGAGGGGAAACCGGGAGGAAGCAGAGAAAAGACACCTGACCCAGACTGGCCACAGAGGTTATTCCATAACACAGCACGTCATGCCCAGGATGGAAAGCAGAGAGCAGAGACCCAGAAAGGGTGGGGGTGCACTGCGTGGTCAGGTTTGGTATTAGGTGGTGAGAATTGTATTCTTTCCTTGTATTTGCCTTGTCATGATTGTTATTGGTGGTAGCAGTAGTGATTTGTGTTACACTTTAGTTACTAAACTGCTTTATCTCAACCTGTGGGAGTTGCATTCTTTTCGATTCTCCTTCCCATCCCTCCGGGAGTGGGGGGAAGAAAGAGAGGGAAGTGAGTGAGAGAGGCTTAAACCACGACACTTTTATATTTCATGAAAATACCTTTTCATTGCTCTTTATGTTTCTAAGTTTGGGTGCTCTGCAGCCAATGGAGAGCTTTACCATTTATTTCATATGGCATCATACCAGAATGTTCTGAGAAATGGCAAATCTCAGGGTCTTGGAAATAAATACATTAGGTATCTTCCTGAGATCTTTCTTTCAAATTTGTATTCAACTGATAAATAATTTAATAATATTTATTTTCCTTTGACCCAGTCGTGAAATCCTTTTCAGATAAGGATTGAGTCTGAAAAAAAACCTGAGTCGAGTCTGAACTTCACTTCTTGGAGCAGGAATATTTTCATATATTAAGTTCAATTTTTAGCATAAATGTCTGTCTGTGGACTGCAGCCACTTGGCAGAATATTTCCCTGGGGTCTTGAAAACTTTATGCAATTCAACAGACTGCTGCTTGCGTAGACTTTTTGTTTATAGCACAGTGAAAATAGTGTTGTCTCCAAGCTTTTTACTGATCATCAGAGAAACTTGGATTGATTAATTTGCATATAATAGTAGCTATTTGTGTATAATATTAGCACAAGCTAATTTGTACATCAAGAATTCATACATACATCAAGAATTCATGCATCTGAAATATTAATTCAATTTGTTTCACCAATTTCTCAATTGAGTTTGGGTTTTGAGTTGATTATTGAGCCAGAGAAGTTGCGGATGCCCCATCCTTGGGAACGTGCAAGGCTGAGTTCGATGCGTCTTTGAGCAATCTGGTCTAGCAGGTGTCCCTGGCCACGGCAGGGGTGTTGGAACTAGGTGATCTTTAAGGTCCCTTCCAACCCAGATAATTCTATGTTTCTAATAGTACCTTTCAACATCCTCCAGGCCATCTAAAAATTGACATGATTTATGCCTCTTTGTGGGTACACATGGCAGCTACATTCCTCTGAAGATTCTCACTGAATGTCATTCTTCCTTGCTCCTGTTTCTGGGCTTCCACTCTGCACAACAATCTTTTTCCCTTTTTTTTCCCCAAAACTGTTCTGAAGACAAGAATTCAGTTTTCTGCATGTGTTTTTACATTCATTTTTACAATAACATTTTATTTCATTTGTGTGGAAAAAGTGTTTTCTCTTTTAAGAATCTGGTACTCTTTCCCTGAAATTGGAATGAGAACCTTAATATCTACTTACCAGGGTTTTAAGCACAATAGGTTTGAGATTTATTATTCAATAATTCAGTCTGAAAAAAATAAAATCTTGACTTATGTTTCACTGTAGAATTTGTTTAAAATGTAAGAATTCTTAAAAGCTTGGTTTTTGACATTTTATTTTGTCATGTATATTTAAAATATACAAAAGACTTTTTTTCCCACAGTGCACTTATTTGTTGCCAAGGTCCAACTGGATAAAACCCAGTTTTGGACATATTTGGTTTGTGATCCCTAGAATGAAATTAGGATGCAAACAAGATCAAGTACCGCAATTGGTCAGTTTGTTTATTATAAAAAAATAATTATTATTAAAAAGATAATTATTAAAAAGGTAATTATTATTAAAAATATAATTATTATTAAAAGGTAGTCATAAGACAGATTGGAAAAAAACAATAGAAATTAAGCAAGAATTCTGAGTACAGAGATAGTCACCACTGTGGATCCAGCAGTGTCCTGAGGATCCATAGCTATCGTCTGCAGTGGTGAGTGTCCACTGGCGATTACTTTCTTTCCCTTTTATAACAAGTTAGGCAGAAGTACATTTGTTCTTGATGTCACATTAAGATTCCTGGTGGACCACATGCATCCAGTTTCTCTGGTCTTGTAGCCAGCTCTTCAACTGTGCATGTCTGTCAGCAATCCTTGCGATAAAGGTGTGAGCAATTCCTCACACCAATCCTTGAGATAAAGGATGGTGGAGTCTTAGCTCCTCACACCCATCTCTCAGGCAATGGACGGTGGAATCCCATCACAGCTCCTCACACCCATCTTGGAGATAATCTACCTCAGCTCCTCACACTAATCTTTGAGACAATGGACGGTGGAGTCTGATTTCAGATCAGTCTCTCACACTTTTCTTTCAGTGTATCTTTCAAATACAGTCATGACTATATGTAATATAAGTCATATGTTAAAATCAGACAAATTTAAGTGGATGCAAATGCCAGAAAATAGCAGATTTAAAACAAACAAACAACAACAAAAAAAAAAAGCAGAGTACAGAAATAAATGCAATACTGCCATCAAATATATTGGAATCACTTTCTATATAGCACCATGTCCACCAGATTCTAACATGTTTTAAGAAATTAGTGAGGACACAGAGAATCCTGGACATTAGACTGTGATCAACAAATTGTGATAATTCAAGAGGTTTTACTACAAAGCTCACTGAAATTACTCATTAGGAAGATGAATTTGCAAAGTAATTTTTTTCCAAAGTAAATAAGTGGAAGGCCTTGATAATTTTTGAAATATTAGGCATTGACGTAAATTTAATTAGAGGATTCAAGAAAATTAATGACTTCTTTAATAAAAAACCTCTCAAGTATGCAGAAACCTTTTAAAAAATATGTTTTGATTAAATTATAACATTTTGCAAAACACAATTTTTCATTGTCTTCAACTGCCCAAGAAATTTAAACAGATTGGGAAATAAATACATAATGCAAATCTCTTTAAGTATCATATAAAGAATCTGAGGCTTAGTTGAAAAGAGAAGCTGGATCTACCCTAACGTGTTACTGTGTAATAGCTCCAAAATCCTCATTCAAAACATGAGTTAGAGAACTGAAGAAACAAATGTGATTTAAAATTATTTTTGTATAACTACATCTATACCTAAAAGCCTTGGGTTTTTTGGCTGGCATCTGGTAAGCAAAAAGAAGTTGTTCTAAAAAGGTAGCTTAAACTTAAATAAAAAATAATAATTTAAAATTAATCATTTGAAGTTTTAATATGAGTCTGTTGAAAAGAAAAATAGCAGTTCAAAAAGCTCATGACAGGAAATATTTGACCATTTGTTCTGAAAATTGACACAGTTACTGACAGCTATTGAATAGTAGAAAGCTCAATAGAGATAAACTTTTCTGAAACAGTGTATTCTTAGAGAATTGTAACATTTTATTTCATGGCTTAAACAAATCTATGGAACTTAGTTTCTGAGGACAGCCTTTGTAAAGTTCTGTAGGGCATCCATATGAAAGAATTCGTTTTTTTAAAAAAAATATATGTGTTAGGGTAATTCCTACGGAATTATAATTTTTTCAGTTTTATTGTATTTTCTATTTCTTTAATAAAGTACTTGTTTCCTTGAAGTCTTATGTGAGTATAAAAATTACGAAACATTTAGTGAAATAGCTGTTCTGGAATACATTTTCTGAATTGCTTGATACCTGAACTTTACCTTCCTCCTAGAGTTTTCAATCCATAATTCTGTTGTTTCTTTGAAAACATGTAAAAACCAAGGAAGATCATAGAATAGAATAGTTAGGGTTGGAAAGGACCTTAAGATCATCTACTTCCAACCCCCCTGCCATGGGCAGGGACACATTGCACTAAACCATGTCACCCAAGGCTCTGTCCAACCTGGATTTGAATACTGATATATTTTTTTTTCTCTTAATATATACTTTATCTCTTCTTTTTAGATTTCTTTTGCTTCTTTTTAAAGGAAATTTCTAGAAGTACACTATCAAGCCAAGAAAGACTGGCCAAAAGTTAATATTTGGCCACTGGGCAAAGTCTAAATAAGAAAATGGACCTTCTTTGTGGGTAATGATTTCCACATATTAGAGATGTCTTATAAGGGGATGAACCTAAGCATCTGTCTACATTGATTTTTCTATGATGTTTAGAAAAGATCCTAAATGAATTGTTTAGACAAAATTTAGTTTTTAATCATCTGGAGTTAAATTACATAACCCACACTAAGGTATTTAAAGTGATACGCAGAAAAGAAAAAACAATGAGGATCTTTTCTGAAACATTCTTGTGTTATTTCATATTATATTAATGATGTATGGCTAAAAAGGGAGGCTGCTTTTTTATTTGCAGAACACAAAAAACTGTGGAAAGCTGCAAGTTTAACAAGTTTTCAAGATCTAGTTCTATTTAATATGACCTGTACTATTTAAAACCCTTAGTCACCAGTACATTGTCTTGTCAACGTAACATATAGTATTTTTTGGTAAGATAGCTTTTCATCATTGTGTTCTACTGGTAATATTCATTTTGACCATATTCCTGATGGTGAGCTTATTTCTGTAATTCTTATTCATGTCATATAACCAAAGGCTCCCTAGGTAATTACATCTAGAGAAAATAAAGAATGCAAACAATGGTAGCAATTCATCTAATTCTAAAAGTTTAAAAATAAGAAAAAGTCAGGATCATTCAGAAAATATAGACTTCTACACAAAGATTGCAGAAAATAAATGCTTTGGACCTATTTTTATCAGTGTTAGAAGTAAGTCTCTTGTGAACCCAGTCAGACGAGTAATCAGTAAAGCCAATGACTTTCAGAATGAGGACTGGAATGGTAAATTTCTTTGTAGTTTGCACTTTTTTTGCTATAGATACATTTTGATTGTAACAAGGCATCTGATATTGTTGCCCAGTAACATAGAAAATGAACATGAATCAGAGAAAAAAGTCAGTGAGAAACAGAAAATGCCTCATACTAGAACAGTAATTCCTGTGTGAGTTCTGAGACTGGAAAAGAAGTGTTATTCTCTGGAGATAATTTTTGGAATGCAGATTATTTGATGTTTTCATTATTGATCTAGGTGGGGTAAAAAGCTGACTTTGATTAAATTTGTCAATGACAACTGAATCTTAAAATGTGAAACACATCAGCGCACATGCAAATCCACAAATGCAAAATAAGATACAGATTGCAAGTGATCTGGAGATAGATAATTAATTGTATTTAAGAAAATAGAATGTACTATTCCTTGCTAAATCTGAATCCTGAAGACAGGAGAAAAGATGTAAGAAAATTAACAGAGGGAAACTTTGGAAAATTGAAAGTTAGAATAAAAAGAAGTCTGTCAGTGATAACAAAATAAAGATATAGTTTACAACATGACATAGAGAGGGCAATGGTATTGAAAATATATTATAATCTGAACATGGATCTAATATCCATGAGTTATTATTGCATTTTATACAGCCTTGCTGGAAGATTATCTGAAAAATTATATGAAACTGTCCTTTTGCATAAAGTCTAAAACTAAACCAAATAAAACCAAAACAAAAACTATATCAAAGAATGGAAAAAGTTATATGAGAAAGGGAATATCAGAAGCAGCAGTAAAATTCTTTATAATCCTGAAAAGAAAAAAAAAGATCACTAGAGGTTTAATTATCCATCTCTTCCTTCTGTCTTAAGTACTTCTGAGGATCCTATCATTGTGGTATCCAAGGGCCATATAAACCTTTACTATAGTGCATCAGTACTTTCAAAAAAAATTATAAATGAAAGCAAAAGGTGCTGGGAAGACTTTCTTTGCACATTTTTGTAAATCTAGGAATGCCTGTTTCAGATAGTGTTGTCATGGTTTAAGCCCAGCCAGCAACCCAGAAAACCACACAGCCATTCTCCCACTCCCTCCTTCCTCCTCCCCACGCCCCTGGAGGGATGGGTAGGAGAATCAAAAGAATGTAACTCCCACGGGTTGAGATAAGAATACTCCAGTAACTAAGGTATAACAGAAAACCACCAATAATAATAACAATGATAAGGGAAACAACAAGGGAAGATAATACAATCGCTCATCACCTGCTGACCAATACCCAGCCCGACTGAGCAGACAGACCTCACCCTTCCGGGTAACTGCCCCCAGTTTATACAGTGGGCATGACGTGCTGTGGTATGGAGTACCTCTTTGGCTAGTTTGGGTCAGGTGTCTTGTCTCTGCTTCCTCCTGCCTTCCCCTCCTCCCTGGCAGAGCATGAGACTCAGAAAGTCCTTAAACATTACTGAGCAGCAACTAAAACCATTGGGGTTATCATTGCTGTTCCCAGGCTGAAAGTCAAAAACACAGCACTGCACCAGCTACTGAGGAGAAAAATGACTGCTACTGCTGAACCCAGGAGAAGCATCAACAGAGGTGGTATCTCTCCACTTACAAGAGATATCACTCTTGTGGTGCCTTGTCAGAGCACCACAAACCCAGCATACAGCTGCTACGGTTCCTTGGTTACTTGTAGTATATATAAGTTAAATTCCTGACCTTAGAAACAGACTGTTGTTTAGGGCCCAGCCACAGACTGTGATTTTCCATATGCTTTACCGGATGTTTCATCAAATACTTAGCTGGCAAATTATCAGCAAATAATTTCTGGATTTACTGCACTGTCCTAATAATTCAGTGAAGGATTTTCTGCCCATCATTTATAGTAGCTGGCAGTTATTATACACCATATGAGATATATCAGGTAATTTCAAATTATTCATAGCACATTTCACAGATTCCCATCAGGGAAGGATCCGTTTGCATTATATACTGTAAAACACAGAAGAAGGACAACCTTTGTCTTGCTCAGCCTATTAAAGGTAAAAAAGTAAATAACAAAAAGGTGATTAAAAAGTTAGAGTGTAAGTTTTTGTAAACTTAATATCAGCAATTAGAAAAAAAGTTCTACTAGCATTTTTTTCTCAATATCTCCTTTTCTTTTATGATTATTATGATTCAATACCTTATTTTATTTTGTGAGGTCATGAACCTAATCATAAACCTTCCATATTAACTATTACATTCCATGGCTATATATTCCTGTATTACAACAAGGTGACACAAAGACGCCTACAACTTGTTCAGGCTGCCAAAAGCACTCCAGGGGCCTGCTCAACCAAGTATCAAGAAAAATAAACATTTTTCTATCCTTGTTGTTTATTATGTTCTACTTGTCATTATGTACTTGTCCAACACCCTTTGTTTCTTCCTGTCATTTTCTTTACAATCTTCATTTGTTCTTTTTGCATATTTTTTGTAGGCTGTAAAATTTTATCTGAAATCTATTGGTTTTATTTTTACTCATGTTTTCCTCAGAATGTAAGTCCTTATAACAGCAATGATTCACACTCCATCTGTTCCCACAGCTACTTTGCTAGCTTTTGGTTTTGACATTCATCTGTGTCATCTATTTTATCTACTTGCTCATTTTGGCACCTTTGGTGTCTCTTGATAACCTACTTGACACTATCAAAGCTTCCCATGGTTGGATAATGGGATTCAGTTACATATCTGAACAATGATCAGTTTATTTGTGTTCTATACTATTTCAGCATCTAGCCATATTCTTGATTTGTTAAAACTGGGCTTCCATCCTGATTTTATATAATGATGTGATTCAAGTGAAGCTGATCTAGAAATCTCTAAATCTAGTTTCTCATGCTGTGGTATTAAAGCACACTGATTTCAAGGACGAGCTGAACTGAATTGAATTGAATGACTTCATTGATCTTTCTCAAATGATGCTTCCCCATTTTAATCGATAACCTATTTTCCCACTTTAGCACTGAAGTGCCTTGTAATCTTTAAAACACATTTTTAACACAGATTTACTTGTTCTTTCTGTTGCAGTTAGCGCTTTTCAGTGTCACCATTCATAACTGCTGTACGCTTATGCAACTCGGTAATCCTAAAGTAGATTGAAACAAACAGCAATAGCTGTTTTGTTTTGGGTTTTATTGTTTGGTTGGTGGGTTGGTTTGGTTTTTCATGCACACCCGTTACTAAGGAACAGGGGTATCTGACTACATAAATCTAGCTCCTTAAAATGGCACAGGTAAGTACATTACATAGATTGGTGTTTGGGTATGCTAGATTGTAATTATTATTGTTTCTGACATTCCTCATTACTCTCCATATTCAGATGAGCTCATAACTAAAAATTTGACTGATTACACATACTCTTCACACTTAAGTAGCCCAACAAGTTTCAAACCCAACTGGATCAAGATGTTACTTATATAAAAGCCAATATTTGCTGAAGGGATTTTCAATTTTTCCAAGGCTGTATAATTCAATTCAAGCTATTTCTGGAGGTTAGAAAACTTTTAACTATTGTGCTTAAACACCCAAAGTATTTGCAGGCAGTTAAGAAATTATAGCCAATAACTACAGCCATTATAATTTTCAAGAACTTACTATTCAGTGATAATTAAACATCCATAAATTCTTGAGCTTTCACCAGTATTCAGCATTAGTCCACAACATGGTTTGGACCTACAACAGGGAATCATAGCAAAGAACTAGAAACTTGCTACCACAGCATCCTCACTTTCCCTTTATTTAGAAGCAAGTAAAGTATTCTTGATCATTTTATTTAAAAAAAAAATAAAAAATTACCACAAATATTTTTCTTCTTCTATATTTACTCTGAGTATAAAATAAACAGTTAATCTTTTACTCACAATATGATTCTTCTCTTAGAAAACAGATGACAATTTCTTTCTCGTGCTAACATATTTGTCGTTACCAACATGAACATAAAATACAAAATAAATGTTACTTGATAAGGATACCTATTTTGACTACCGAAGGAAGGATGATTTGAAATAAATATATTCAGGACTGAGAATGACTACTAAAATTGGAGTAGTTTATTGAAGGACTGATTATTTAGTGAGGGAATTGTATATAGGAAAATAAATACTACTCCTGTTTAATAATCCATGAATACATCACTGAATGACCTGGAGATAGCAATCCAGGACAGGTATGCTAGTGAAGAAAAGACCCATCTCATTTCTCTAGTGTCTTATGAAGAGGAGAGTATGTTATCTAGCTAAGATATTCAAATATGGATTATATAGTGTAAATATATATTACATATATCTAAATACAGATCAATTTGTTGGCAGTTCTGATGCCTACGCTTTATTTAGTTATGCATGTCTTAAAAAAATATACTAAAAATAATAAATATAATTCCTATAGCTAAAGAAGCAATTTATGTGAAACCCAGAATTTAAAAATACAATAGGAAAACAATCAAACATGAAAAATACTTTAAAAATAAGAAAATGTGATGCAACTGATCTGGTTTCAGCAAACAAGAAGAATATGCAATTTCTTCTAGCAGAAATCACCGAATTGTCTGGTGACATCTGAATTTTTAGGAAGTTGCGACAAGTAGGTTTATATTTGATCACTAAATCCAAGCACTTCTTAGGCTACTCTGTTGTATAAGTCTGCTTATGAAATTATTAAGTTCAGAAGGTCGTTAAAACTTAGAAATACATCAAGCTTATGTAGTAAGCATTTACCAGTGAAACCTAAAAATCCAGCTATTTCTTGTGGAACACTTCGTGTTTAACTTGTATTTCTTCAAATACTGCTTACTTCTTAAGCTTCTGCTGACTATTCTAGGCTGTAAGGTATTTTGGAGCAGGATGTATCAACAGTAGACAGATTTGCCACAACGTATTTGCAGTAACCATACAAATACAGCACAGCACAAATATTTTTCAGACTGCGGAATCTAGTCAAAAAAATGAGACCAAGGAGCCCAGAAGGGTATCGAAGATCTCCTATATCCCAATCTGGTTTACCTCTTGAGCTTTAGAACATTTCCCTTAGAGGCAAGAATGTGTGCTGGACCGTTCTGCTGTTGAAAGTGTCTGCCCAAGCTTCCACTGTTTTAAATGCAGTGAAACCAGTAAACTTAACTAATGATAAAATCAGATGACATGGCAACCACCACTTTCCTTCTCTGATTAAATTAAATATATTTGGACATATGTATGTAAACATTTGGAGGGGATCTGTGCCTGAATCTATAGGGATTTTCTAAGTCCCATCAGTTTAAACTTGGTATACTTTTGTTTATTTTATCTAATTTATCAGAAGAAAGTAAGTCAAGCAATAAATCACATTTTAATTCTAGATTTGGATGATAGGAAGCATTATGAGTTCTGTGTTGAAAAAATACTGCTTTACGGAACTAGATGATCTTAAGGTCCTTTCCAACCCTAACTATTCTATGATTCTATGATTCTATGTGGTTGTTGTGTTAAATGGCAAGGGGGGAGGAAAACAAACCCCTTGTTTTACTTTCAGATACGTTGCTATCGGTCCGATCGCGTCCGCTTATATCGAACCTCTAATGGTCTGGATTTACCG
Source organism: Ara ararauna (assembly GCA_028858755.1). NCBI lineage: Eukaryota > Metazoa > Chordata > Aves > Psittaciformes > Psittacidae > Ara > Ara ararauna. Next base: position 147,290,215 of record CM054376.1, read on the forward strand.
ATAGTAACAATTAGATATCAAAACAGTACGACTTATTGACTAAATTTATTGGTGCAACAGTTACAGGTTCTTATGGATTGCTGGTGATAAATACTGTCTGCAAAAGCACGTGCATACAATGGTTACATGAATACAAGCGCTTAATAAAGTTGACACAACTTAGTTCTAAAAGATAGAGGTGACAATAAAAATAACTCTATAGAGATTCTAAGTTTTTCCTAGGAAAGCACTGGATACAGTGCGAGTCTTACCCACAGGCGTCCCTATGGGGGGGGAAGAGAGGTCCAGCCCGTCGACCGGTCCCAGGAGTCGGTTGATGTTATCTTCCGTGACTCGTCCACGATGGTATCTTCCCCAAAATCCCACTTTCTCTTGGGCTATTTTATATTATTTTTACCTTTAAGGTGGAGCTTGAGTGACTCTAGTCATACATACCTTTATTACCATTGGTGAAAATTTCTCTCGCCTCGATTTAAAGGTATATGAGACTAAAAATTCAGAGAGCATGCTCAGAGAGAGGTGGTCTTATTTCGGAGGGGGGTCGCACTGGAGAGGGGTGTGTATTTTAGCATTATAATGAAGCAAAGTTCACACTAGGACGGTATTTTGTCAAAAAGATGACAGGCCGCTGGCTCAGGGTAGCAAGTATGCAGCTTATCAGTTTCTTGTACCACCTAGTTCCCGTTTTATCTGCTGAAGTTAGGACAGAGCATAACCGCAAGATCTCCACCTCGCTCTATCCTCCGCCTGTTACGGGAACCGCTGTGGAGTGCACATTCCTGGCATACCAGGTATGGCTGCATCTCACCCCGAGAGGCCCTGAAAGTCCGTTTCTCTCTTATGTGTGGACAATGCTGCATTTTGAATATAGATTTAATTTCCAATTATCCCAAATTTCTTAATTATTCCACAGTGGTTGATATCCAACTGGAAAAAGTTTGTCCACTGACAAGAATATTTTGTGCTTTTTTAAGCACAATGTATCCCATTATCTCTAACTACCCTTGCTGAATTTATACATGTATGTTGTTTTGAGTAATTTTTTGTCTGTCTGAGGACAAATTTTTTGAAAGGACAAATTTTTTGAAAGGACAAAGTCTGGCAATGTAATAACAAAAAGTCAATCTTTTGCTCCCCAGACATTGAGAACAGGCATGTTTAAGAAATAGTAACAGTATCCTTGGTCTTGTGAGTTTAAATTGATTTTTCCACTGTGAATGAATATCTAAAGTGCTGGAGAATGGAATATATGGTTATGGCTTTTACTTACTTTTTAATATTTAACATACAGTCCATTTTACCAGGTTTCTGCATGCGTAATAACAAAGCTATTTTCTTCTAAAGGCTCAATATATTATAGACTTTCTGGTTTTTCTCTTTCTCTCCCCCCCCCCTCCCTTTAATGTAAATCATTCTTCTAAGTAAGCATACAGACTTGCTCACCAAAGGTCCTATGGACCTATCTAGAAGATCAGTCTGAATGTCAACGGTATTGAATGAAGTCATTAGTTTGATTCCAAGGTTTTGTCAGTAGCGTGAGGTTACAATAGAAACACTGGACAAATATCTACCAATTCTTGAAAGTATCACAATGGACAGGAAGACCTTAAATGTACTACCTGAATTTCTCTGCCCTTATTTAATGTAAAAAGAGAGCTTGGTATAGCTGTAATCACTTTTAAAGTGATTACATCTTGAGGTAAATGAGAATTGAACTTCCAGTCCTCACAAAACTGAAATCAGTTAACCTGAGTGGAAAACCAGCACCCATGTGCTCCTTGCATAGGTGCAAACAGACTGAATAAGCTGAAAGTTCGTTATTGTCACCCAGTTAGTGCTTTATCTCCAGGATCTGTCACAAGTCCCTTTTTACTGAAATAGTTCAGCCTGCATTAGCTACCTTCTCTGTTTTCAGTCTGTGCAGTTGTTACTCTAGAATCACTAGGTAACTCAGGTGGGACCTGAAGATGTCTCTAGGTTAACTGCTCACTTGAAGCAGGGTCAGCTATGAGGTCAGGCAGGTTACTCAGGGCTCTGCAGCTGGGTCTTGAAAACCCTGAAGGATGGAAAGATATTGCACAAACTCTCTGGGCAACCTGTTCCGCTGCCTGACTGTCTTCATGGGGAAAAAATTTCCCTTTACATCAGACTGAATTTATCTTGTTGAGTGCTCATTGCCTCTCACGCTCCCACTGTGCACCACTGTAAAGAGCCTGCTCCTGTCTCCTTGATAACACCCCCATAGTTAGGGAGGTTGTTGGGTTCTTGTCTAAGCTGAACAAGTACAGTTCCTTCAATCTCTCTTCATAGGTGAAAGTACTGCTGCCCCTGCCTGTCCTGTCCTAGTGAACCTTCACTGAACTCACTCCTATTTATCAATGTCTTTCTTGTACTGGGGTGGGGAAGGGAGTGTAAAACTCTAGACATAGTCTAACAGATGCTGCTTAGAGAGGATAATCGCTTCCCTTGGCCTCCTAGCTTTGTTCCTATTAATACAGCCCAGGTCTGACCTTCCTTGCTGCCAGCTGAAGGATGCATGCAGGCATGCTGCCTGCTGGCTTGTTCCCAGCTTGCTGTCAACCAAGGCCCTGGAGCTTTTTCTGCAAAGCTGTTCCCAAGCCAGTCAGTTCCCAGCTAGTGTTTTTGCAAGAGATTGCCCAAAGTCATGTTACAGACTGAAAAGCTTCTCAAGTTCAGTAGGTATTTAAGCAGAATTTCTCTACTGGGCATATAAATTAGTTACAAAATGAGAAGAGATTGCTACTGAGGTGGCTGTTGACAATGGACTAAATAATCCAATATAAAGCATGTTATAACAAAACTGGAAAAGAAAGCAATATTTTATAATGAAAAAGCATAATACTTCTATAAACAGCCAGTAGCTGGATGAACAAAATGGATGATGTAGCTGTATTTTTCAAGCTTACAGTAAAAGGAGAATTTTATTTCAGTTTTTCAAGCATAAACATGAAAACATCTGTGAGAATGTCTAGGGACTTACTCATTTGCATGGTATTTTTTTATTGCTTTGCAGTATGAAGCTGTTCATTCTTAATAAGTTTGCAAAAGTGTCACACAAACCAGTATCACATCGTTAATTGACATCACTCATGTAAAAACATTCTTAACTCTGTTTAGAATGTTACTGAGTAGGCATACGATCCATTAAACGATTATCTTTGAAGTTACAGTCATTGTATTTAAGATTTCAAATAAAAAAGACAATGATTACACCTGGTGAAAAAGAGAGCTGTGGATAAATAGAAACCCCACAAGGTCATTCATATCTACAAATAGTACCACGCGCCCTGAAAGTTGAATAAAAAGGAGCTAATTGGCTTTGAGGAGAAAAATTAGCAATCTGACAGAACTATTTCTTCCATGAGGATGGTAAAAAGCAAGTCTTTCAGGTCATACCCTTTACAATGCTAAAAATAGAATAAACCAGTAATTAATTTGTGTTAAGAGTTAGATGGGGAGTAATCACAGCAATTCACAGGTTACATTTTCACATGTAAAGTGCAGCAGTGTTCCACAAACACAACATAGTTCATTTCACAAAGCTGCTAAACTAGTTATGATGATAATAGATACCATATATGTATCTATGTGTTAATAGAGAAAAAAAAAAAAAAAACACAGTAAAATTTTGCTGCCTTCCAAAAAGCAAAATGCACACAAAGTATATTTAGAAAGACAGAACAATATTCCAGCAAATGTAATAGATTGAAAACTGAGAAAATTAGGAAAACTAAAGAGTTTACTCTTTAGTAAACTCTCCTTGTCAGAGCTTATTTTGTGACTCTGGTAAGCTATGTAATCTTATAGTACTTATTTTCATTTTCTGAAAATATTGAAATAAGAGGTCCATCCTATTCATTTGGTTTTGATACTCAGAATAGTACAGGGTTTGTCCCTTAGCGCACTTTAATAATGTGTCTAACAATATATGGCTAATTCTATTGGTACTGTGATATGCATAATGACATATTTATGCAGATCCTAAACGTTTCTTAGAAAGGAAAAAAGTTCTGTGTAGCCTCAGAGAAGTAGTCAAGGCATAAGTTTTGATAAACTCCTTACAACTCCTTTTGAGGAGTTGAAGAGACGCAGGTTCCAGGGATTCTGATCTGAGGTTTTCTTGCCATAAGGTAGACACCACCATGCAGTAGTTGTACTCGTGTAGCAATTACAAAAGCAAATTGGATGGCCTCTGGGTGGATAAGAATAAGCCCCTGTAAGTCTGTATTGTACTAAATAACACATACCTATGATATTAAAATGGTGATTTAAGTTTGCTGATCTGGAATTGCCTATCTGCATAAAATTTACTTCAGTTCTTATGTACCTTATACAATGATGTCAAGTTTGATTTCCTGCCTTGTACTCATGATTTCAGGTTTCATTAAAGATGTTCAGTTTCTGCTCTATTGAATAATCAAAGTTAAGAAAAACTGAGATAAAAGATGTTGTACAAGAGAAAAATAAAAGTGTATGTGAAGCTAACAAACTCTGAAGTGTCGACGTTGGGAATAACACTGAAAGAGACTTTAAATTTGATTGTGATAAAACAAAGCAACTACTTTGATTACTTACGGTCTTCCATCATCACAAAATTGCAGTTCCTCAACATTTTAATATTTATATTAAAGCAGTACTTGTTGGCTATTGAATAATTTTTTTATATACAAACTTTAGCTAGAAAACTGAGGCCAAAACATGTGATTTGCTGCAGACACACAGAAAGTCTACAACAGAGAGGGGAATTTGATTTCTTCAGAGAGAGGATCGCAGTCATTATACTATCTTTTCTCTCTGCTCTTTGAGAAGTAACTAGTGAAAAGGATCAGCTACTGTTCTGAAGTGGAGAGAGGGCAATAGCGGCAACACTGCACCCCTCACAGGTCTCAGATGACTGCCTTTATGACCCATCCTCCTTTATAATGAGTTAACAGTCTGGGGATGAATTGGGAACTAAGAGAATATCTGTTCTTTACCTCAGTAAACAGACCTGAGAACATCCCTAATAAAACCTATGATCGATAATCTGCATTGCACAGCTCCTCTACAGGTATGGCAGACTAAATCCAATCCATGTATATGATTCAGAAATTTGTTGTTGAGATATAAAGCTACTTCATGGCAGCCAGATAAATGGGTCAAAGACTAAGTGAGCGTAAGGGTTTCTAAGGTCTTGTAAAAGTCATACGTTTTTCTGGCTAGGTGAGTGGTAACAAAATCTTCCATTTCCAAGGAGTGGTGTGTTCAGGCATTATGATGTGAATTCAGACTTTGAAAAGCTACATGCAATCAGAATTTACCAGATTGCATTTTATTGAAAAGTCTTGGAAAAGAAATATCACCCTTGAGAGTAAAACATTGGAGCATAGAAAGGTTAACTACCTTGTTGTGGGGATACCTCCTACCTGGTGAACACAATGGTTGTAGGTAGCGTTAGCACCTAGCCAGCTATGTCAAGGAGAAATATCCATGTTGGCATACTGTTAACTAGTTAGGCAGGGTGCCTGTGAAAATGCTGTTGCTCCCATAGCATTATTGTACAGCCTCCTGCATTTCAGCAGACTGGTGTAATCCTTCTTGCCGGTACATGGGTTCAGGATGGGCAGCCAAGGAGAAAAAGAAAGTGTTACATTTTGTCTCACCTCAATCAAGGACTGGATATCACAGGACTGCTAGGGGCATAGGACAAAGCAAGAAGGTAGAATACTTCTTAAAACAGTAAAGACAGTAGAGTCTGGCATACCTAAATGCCAACATACTTGATGCTGTTTTCTACAGGATTGATCACAGTAGCTCTAGGGTCCTGGAATTGCATGGGTATAATATAAATATGTAGGACAAAGAGCACGTTGAGGATGAGTTTGCACCTTGATACTTTTATTCACCTCCAGAAGGTCCTAATTGCTACCAAATATGAAGTATTAAATTTAACAAGAGCTCTGAGGTTATGGAGTCTCTGTGAGCGGCTACCTCTATTGAATGTATTTTTTACTTAAACAGATAACAAGGAGAATTTCTGTCAAATAATTTACTTCAGTAGATCTTTCCATAATGATGTTTCTTATATAGATAGGTAACTCATCAATTTTGATCTGAAGGAGCACATGTTACTAAAGACTGCTATCATAATAACTACACTTGATTTTTCTGTGTGTTCTGCAATCATAATGATGCAATTGCAAAATGTTAAGATCAGGATAATTTTTTAATGAAGAAGAAATCTCATTAGGTATACGTCCTGAGTTCAGCAGTAACAGTCGTTTTTCTCCTTCTTGGTAGCTGGTGGAGTGCTGTGTTTTTGACTTTCAGCCTGGGAACAGTGCTGGTAACACTGATGGTTTTAGTTGCGGCTCAATAATGCTTACACTGACCAAGGACTTTCTGAGTCTCATGCTCTGCCAGGGAGGAGGGGAAGGCAGGAGGAAGCAGAGACAAGACGCCTGACCCAAACTGACTAAAGAGGTATTTCATGCCACAGCACGTCATGCCCACTATATAAACTGGGGGCAGTTCCCCGGAATGGTGAGATCACTGCTCGTGTCAGGCTGGGTATTGGTCGGTGTGTGGTGAGTGGTTGTATTCTCTTCCCTTGTTCTTTCCATTATCATTATTATTATTGGTGGTAGCAGCAGTGGTTTTTTGTTATACCTTAGTTACTGGACTGTTCTTATCTCAACCTGTGGGAGTTACATTCTTTCCATTCTACTCCCCATCCCTCCGGGAGCGGGGGGGGAGGAAGGGGTGGGGGGAGTCAGAGAGAGACTGCATGGTTTTTTTCTGTGTTACGGCTGGGCTTAAACCATGACAGTTCTTTTTGGCACACAACGAGTGGCACGAAGGGTTGAGAGAATGACAAATCTGACCAGTGTGTCTAATCGTATTTGTGATAAGCATTCATTGTTTCAGATTAATAGTCACTCGCCACAGTGCTGACTTACTGGCTCTCAAAGTTGTTGCTCTTGACCTCGGTGTTTCAGTATGTCAAAATTTACTTACAGCCGGTATTTGCTGTGTTAATGTTTATCAGCTGGGGGCCTTGGGCTAAGATTCTGGTTTCATTGTACTTTATGGTAATGATTTGTATTACAACAGATTCATTTATCATGAAACTGATCTGGCTTGAGTCCCCAGTGTGGTCACCACCTCTATACCTTGGGAGATATATAATAGAAGTGCATAGCAATTACACACCTTTCTTCCCCTCCTTAGGTGGTCAGCCTATGAGGGAGACATTCCCACACACCCTAGTGACAAGTACAGCAGCTACTCAAACTCTGACTACACCAAAGCTACTGCAGCTCCAAACACAGCAGCTACACCAGCTGCAGCTCCAAGCACAGCAGATACACCAGCTGCAGCGTCAAGTACAGCAGCTACTCAAACTCCGACCACAGCAGACAGCGCAGCTACTCCAGCACCAAGCACAGCAGCTATACCAGCCCCAGTGACAAGTACAGCAGCATCATTTGAGAGTCCTGAAGGTTTTGAATGGCCTTTGAGGACCATTGAGACCTGCCTGCTGATTGTGATGGGGATCAGCATGTTGGCATGCATACAGAGTGTGTTTTACCCACGACCATTTCGTCTGATCTCGAGAGTTAAGCAGAGTCGTGTTTGGGTCAGACGACGACATAGGAGAGACAAGAGATATTTCCCAAGGCTGGACAGTCATGAGTGTCAGGGTGTGTGGGACAGTATGGGCAAGTACCTAGTCCACTGGGTCCCTCCAGTGCTTTGGAAGCATCGAAGATGGAAGGCAGCTGCATGGAGTCCCCAATGACCAGTTGCAGAAACCGCTGAAGAGGAGGGTGAATTATTTTGAGCCTGGTGGCCCCATAACACTTCAGGCTCTCAGAGCAGAGATGCAACATGCAGATGGACTCATGACTGAGGGGTGGACTTAGCAATGGACATTATTGCCCAGGTTATTCATGAGTGTGAACACTGCACACAGCTTCTCCTGCTCTGAAAGGCTGTTACAGGACATGGAGCCCGACATCACAGACCGAATGGACTCAGCAGCTTTATAGGGATTGGTCCATGCACTAAGGAATTATCACTGTGCGTGTGTGTGTGTGTGTGTATGTATATATATGTATATATATGAGATAAGAGTGATGGTATATTGAAAAAGTGGGATCTGAGCATGATGTGAACGGTATGGAATAAGGGGCGGATGCAGTCCTGGGTTCAGCAGTAGCAGTCATTTTTCATGTTCTTGGTGCTGTGTTTTTGACTTTCAGCCTGGGAACAGTGCTGGTAACACCAATGTTTTTAGTCGTTGCAGTAATATTTACTCTGACCAAGGACTTTCTGAGTCTCATTCTCTGCCGGGGAGGAGAGGAAGCCAGGAGGAAACAGAGACAGGACACCTGACCCAAACTAACCAAAGAGATATTTCATGCCACAGCACGTCATGCCCACTATATAAAGTGGGGGGAGTTACTCGCAAGGGTGAGATCACTGCTCGTGTCAGGCTGAGTATCAGTGGGTGTGTGGTGAGCAGTTGTATTCTCTTCCCTTGTTCTTTCCCTTATCATTATTATTATTAGTGGCAGCAGTAGTGGTTTTGTGTTATACCTTAGTTACTGGACTGTTCTTATCTCAACCTGTGGGAGTTACATTCTTTAGATTCTCCACCCCATCCTTCCGGGAGCAGGGGTAGGAAGGGGGGGAAGGGAGTGAGAGAGACTGCATGGTTTTTCATTGAGTTACGGCTGGGCTTAAACCACAACAGTATACTTTCCCATCTTTCTTTCTTTTAGAAATTTGTATTTAGCAAGAAAACCACTTATGAAGCAAGTTTTATGTTGCTACTGACTGGCTATGTTTCTATAAATCAGTAAGCCAAGAAAGCAAAGTGAGAAAGTAAAAGCAAATCATGCACTGTAAAGGCTTATTCCTTTCTCCAGCTGACTTTAGCATACAGAAAGAAGCAAGACTGGATTTCAGGGACTCAAATTGTCTAATTATTTATCTATATCCACATCTGCTTTTCTGTCTGCCTATCAAAACTAGAATTTGGTGTGTTGTCATGGGTTCAGCAGCAGCAGTCATTTTTCTGCTTCTTGGTAGCTGGTGCAGGGCTGTGTTTTTCATTTTGGGCCTGGGAACAGTGCTGATAACACCAGTGTTTTCAGTTACTGCTTGATAGTGTTTTGGCCTGACCAAGGACTTTCTGAGTCTCATGCTGTGCCAGGGAGGAGGGAAAACCGGGAGGAAGCAGAGATAGGACACCTGACCCAAACTGACCAAAGAGGTTGTTCTATACCACAGCACGTCATGCCCAGGATGTAAAAACAGAGAGCAGAGACCTGGAAGGGTGGGGGTGCACTGCATGGTCGGGCTTGGTATTAGGTGGTGAGAATTGTATTCTTTCCTTGTATTTGCCTTGTCATGATTGTTATTGGTGGTAGCAGTAGTGATTTGTGTTATACTTTAGTTACTAAACTGTTCTTATCTCAACCTGTTGGAGTTGCATTCTTTTCGATTCTCCTTCCCATCCCTCCAGGAGTGGGGGGAAGAAAGAGATGGAAGTGAGTGAGAGAACGGGCTGCGTTAGAGAGGCTTAAACCATGACGTGTTTACTTTCCCAGTCAATTATTGCCTTCAAGTGATGATCCTATTTCAGTGTTATTAGTTATAATATATATGCTGCCTTTGAATTTATAAACTGAGGAAGATTTTTAAACAAATACCCTTATGATTCAGATATAATGGGATTTAACTTACTATTTTTTTTTTTTACAGCTTTGTGAATCAACTGAACTTTTCTTTATAGCTGATGCTAGCTAGTGGTTTGCAATTTTTTCAAATTAGTTTGACTAAAATATAATTAACTCCTTTCAAATGAGCTAACTAGGAATTACAGTCTGGAATTTGTTAATGAGCCACAGACAATTCAGAATGGGTTCAGTACCCCTCAAAATGCAAAATTTCACTCAAAATTAGTATGAATCCGGAGTGATATTTAACTTGTATTTATTTTAAAACATTAAAGAAAACCAAAAAGCATGAAACAATTTAACACATGTTAAATAATTACAAAAAGTATTATGAAATAACACCCTCTCTGAAAAATACATATTTCTTTATGAACTAAAAAAGTAACAACTATTTTAACATTTGCTGTTATTACTAACTTTGGAAAAATATGGTATAGTTAGTTGTCTAATTAAATGCAAACATTAAATTATAAGTTACAAATTCAGTCAACTTAGTTAAAGCAAAATTGCACATCTTACTTTCTGATCCCTCACTGTCAGGCAGTAATATATATGTTCCTCTTGAGATGTGCTGCATAGCCATAGTTTTTTGCAGAAACACTGTATTTGTGATGATACTTTTTCTAATGTTCCTTTCTCAATAATGAAGAACGTTTGTACTTGACTATAAATGTGAGCCCCATTTTGAATTCAGAATATTACTTTGCCTTTTCCAATATTCATTTCTCACAGTTCTAAGAAAAAAAAAAAGAATTTTTTTCTGTCTCTATGAACCATGAAAGTGCACCTACAGAAAAGTGAAAATGATAGTTCTACAAGAAATAATAGTAACAGTGTGGGAAAGGGTCAAACCACACAGATAGTCTGTGCAGGTTATGAGTAGAATCATGGATATGGTTGCCTAAAATATGATTGGTCTAGATTTGCAGTCTCAGGATCATTCTTTGTTCTTTCTTGACAAGATGTCTACCTGGTTCATTTACATGCTGATACTATCAGGACTGGGCTTAATGGAAGCCAGTAGACTCAGTTTCCAATGTATTATTCTACTCCAAGCATGTACCTATTGATGACACCTACGTCTGGTCAGTGGAAGACCTGTTGACTCCATTGGCTGTGTTGGCGGTTTCTTGACTCTAGTGGCTCACTTGGCACCCATACAGACACCTGTTTGTGAACACCTAAACATCAATGTTATAAGGCACAACTTGAATTTCAGCTCTATTGTCACAGACTGACGTCACCATCTCAAGTGCAACCTGTTTAACAACTTGACTAGTTTGTTTAGGATTAGGGCACAATGCCAATGCAGTGGCAGCTCCTACAGAAGTATTCTGAACTACCTAGCTCTGATTGAAGGAGTTGTGTTATTAAAGCAGTGAAAAACCTGACTAACCTCCTGGTTTGGTTTTGCAATACCTTACACATGAGAGAAGGTCATTGCCCATATTACTCAGTTACCAGCTAACTCAGACATTTTCAGTATTTCACTAGAAATATTAGAAATATTGTAGCTTTGTCTTTGACAAAGTTGACTTCTCAGAACTGGTTTGCTTGAGCTGCTTTTGACAGTAAGTTGTTTAGGATAATTTCAAACAGTTTATTGAAGCAGTTTGGAGACATTTATAATGCCAATTAGAAAACATCACTAGTATTTAACATCCTTCTGATCTCTCCTTTTGATTTTGTAATACCATAGCAGCCTTCCAGTATCTAAAGAGGGCTTATAGGGATGCTGGGGAGGGGATGAGAAAGTTGGGCCTGTTCAGCCTGGAGAAGACGAGGCTGTGTGGAGACCTCCTAGCAGCCTTTCAGTATCTGAAGGGGGCCTATAGGGATGCTGGGGAGGGACTCTTCATGAGGAACTGCAGTGAGAGGACAAGGGGTCATGGGTTCAAACTTAAACAGGGGAAGTTTAGATTGGATATGAGGAAAAAATTCTTTCCTGTAAGGGTGGTGAGGCACTGGAATGTGTTGCCCAGGGAAGTTGGGAATGCTCCATCGCTGGCAGTGTTCAAGGCCAGCTTGGACATAGCCTTGGGTGGCATGGTTTAGTGTGAGGTGTCCCTGCCCCTGGCAGGGGGGTTTGAAGTAGATGATCTTAAGGTCCTTTCCAACCCTAACTATTCTATAATTCTATGACTCTTCATGAGGAACTGTAGTGAGAGGACAAGGGGTAACGGGTTCAAACTTAAACAGAGGAAGTTTCGATTGGATATGAGGAAGAAATTCTTTGCTGAAAGGGTGGTGAGGCACTGGAATGGGTTGCCCAGGGAAGCTGTGAATGCTCCATTGCTGGTGGTGTTCAAGGCCAGGTTGGACAGAGCCTTGGGTGATGTGGTTTAGTGTGAGGTGTCCCTGCCCCTGGCAGGGGGGCTGGAACTAGATGATCTTAAGGTCCTTTCCAACCCTAACTATTCTATGATTCTATGACTTCTACTGTCAGCTAAATTAGCATATTTCTTTCGACCTAATTTTCATTCCACACATATATATGCTTGACCACAAACAAAAGTATGCTTGACCAAACCTAACAAGTCTATTAAAAACTGATTTCCTGAAATTAACATTAGAACTTCAGTTAAATCTTGCCCGCAGGTAATTTGGCCAGTTCTACAGTCCAGTGATTCTAATGATGATAACAAGAGCCTTTGTTTAATTTTTACTATTCTCACAGCAACAAAAAACCAATACATCTATGCAATCATTCCATAGGAATGTTCAGACAATTGAATGTCAGAACCGAATATGTTCTCCTAAATTTTCCATTTCTTTGTGATTTTATTTATTCCTGAGATGTTAATAATTTTTTAATCTTTCTTTGGTTTTGGCTTTTGTTAGTTTTAATAATTTTTATCTATTGGATTTTATTTGATGTTCAGAAATAAATTCTAGTTTTGGATTTAAATTGACTGAAAACTTTTCTTAATGCCATGTTCTTCAATAGATGCAATTAAATTATAGTCAAAATTCTCAGTGTGATAACACTGTAAAAATGTTCATATTAAAAGTTTGATGTAAATTACTTAAAGGATAAATAATAATTATTTTTGAGTGTAGCTTAAGCAAACATACACAGTTCAGCATATCCTATGTTTGTATTTGCTTCTTTGAATGACTTATTGACACCAGCTTCCCATTGATCTGTTGGATCTTGCAGATTCAGGAAATCAACTTCTTTTAAAAAAAACAAACCAAAAACAGATCTTGTTCTTTTCTAGCTTACTCTGTTTCTACTCCATGTGTTTGAAGAAACTCAGCAATACTTCTTTTTTTCTTTTTCTAAGCTAAGTTCCCTATATTCTTTAGATCACAGATTTTTTACACAATAAATTCTTATTTCTTAATCTAATGATAATGGAACCTCCAACAAAAGAAAGAAATTGAACTGCTGGAGCAACTCCAGAGGAGGCCAAAAATATAATAATTACATTGCAAATGAACGACAGATTAGGGACAACATGCGTCCTATCCAGAAGCTACTGGGAGAACTGGCTACCCTGGATTTGGAGAAGGCTGAGGTTCTTAATGACTTCTTTGCCTCAGTCTTCACTTGCAAATGCTCTGACTACACCACCAAAGTCTTGGAAGGCAGACGCAGGGAATGTGAGAATGAAGACCCTGGGCCCACTGTAGGAGAGGATCTGGTTTGAGACCATCTTAGGAACGTGAACATATACAAGTCCATAGGATGAAATCCATCTGCGAGTCCTGAAGGAGCTGGTGAATTAAGTTGCTAAGCCACTCTCCATCATATTTAAAAAATCATGGCAGTCAGAAGAAGATCCCAATGAATGGAAAAAGGGAAATATAACCCCCATTTTCAAGAAGGGGAAAATGGGTGACCTGGGGAATTACAGACCAGTCAGTCTCGCCTCTGTGCCTGTCAGGATCTTGGAGCAGAATCTCCTGGAAGGCATGCTAAGGCACATGAAAAACAACAAAGTGGTTGGTAACAGCCAACATGGCTTCCCCAAGTGGAAATCCTGCCTGACCAATTTTGTGGCCTTCTATGACGGGACTACTGAACTGATGGCCAGGGGTAGAGCAGTTGATGTCATCTACCGGGACGTGTGCAAAACATTTGACACTGTTGCACACCACATCCTTGTCTCTAAATTGGAGAGACATCAATTTGATAGGTGGACCATTCAGTGGAGAAAGAACTGGCTGGATGGCTGCATGCAAAGAGTTGTGGTCAGTGGCTCAATATCCAGCTGGAGACCAGTAAAAAGTGGTGTCCCTCAGGGATTGGTGTCAGGACTCATCTAGTTCAACACCTTGGTCAGTGACATGGACAGTGGGATTAAGTGCACCCTCAGCAAGTTTGCCGATGACACCAAGTTGTGTGGTTCGGTTGATACGTTGGAGGGAAGGAATGCCATGCAGAGGGACCTTGACACACTTGTGAGGTGGGCTGATGCCAACCTGATGAAGTTCAACCATGACAGGTGCAAGGTCTTACAGCTGGGTCAGAGCAATCCCAGGCAGAGTTCCAGGTTGGGCAGAGAAGAGATTCACAGCAGCCCTGCGGAGAAGGACTTGGAAGTGTTGGTCGAAAAAATGAACATGAGCCGGCAGTGTGCCCTTGACGCCAAGAAAGCCAACCATATCCTGGGCTGCATCAAAAGGAGTGTGACCAGCAGGTTGAAGGAGGTGATCCTGCCCCTATACCCTGCTCTTGGGAGACCTCACTTGGAATATTGTGTGCAGGTCTGGCGTCCTCAACATATAAAGGACATGGAACTGTTGGAACAAGTCCAAAAGAGGGCCACCAGGATGATCAGGGAACTGGAGCACCTCCCATATGAAGATAGGCTGAGAAAGTTGGGGCTGTTCAGCCTGAAGAAGGGAAGGCTGAGTGGAGACCTCCTAGCAGCCTTCCAGTATCTGAAAGCGGCCTATAAGGATGCTGGGGAGGGACTCTTCATGAGGAACTGTAGTGAGAGGACAAGGGGTCATGGGTTCCAACTTAAACAGGTGAAGTTTAGATTGGATATGAGGAAGAAATTCTTACTGTGAGGGTGGTGAGGCACTGGAATGGGTTGCTCAGGGAAGTTGGGAATGCTCCATCCCTAGCGATGTTCAAGGCTGGATTGGACATAGCCTTGGGTGGCATGGTTTAGTGTGAGGTGTCTCTGCCCCTGGCAGGGGGGCTGGAACTAGATGATCTTAAGGTTCTTTCCAACCCAAACTATTCTACGATTCTATAATCAGAGGGCTAAGAACATGTCTTTTGAAGACGGGCTGAGAGAGCTGGGATTGCTGAGCCTGGAGAAGAGAAGGCTCCAGGGAGACCTTACAGCCTACAAGAATTTTGGAGAGTGAATTTTCACAAAGGTATGTAGTGATAGGACAAGGGAGGAGGTGGACGGCTAAAAGCTGAAAGAGAAAAGATTTAGTCTGTATATGAGGAAAAGTTTCTTCACTGTGAGGGTGCAACAGGTTGCCTGTGGGTGTAAAGGACCTTGATGTGAAGGATTTCTGAGCTAGACTAGCTGCTGGGAGAGCTTTGCGATAGCAAAGGAATGCTGCTGGGAATGTTTTGAGACTGTAGGGGAGTATTGCAGGGAATGTTAGGCAAGATAAGAAGGAAGAAAGATGCAAGGAACCAGTATCCGATGGGACAATAGCGTGAAGCAGGCATCCAATCAAGGCAACTAGTGAGTAAGATATCAACCAATGAAGAAGCAAAAATACCCACCTAGATGGTGATAGCTAACCAATTGTATTAGCCGCTCATACATGCGGGTACTTCATATAGCTTATATCAGCCCTGGACCTTTGGGAAATAAACAATTTTGTGTCCTAACCAGAAACAGAGTCCATGCCTTATTCTCCACAGTTGCCAAGAGAATTATGGCTGCCCCATTCCTGGAAGTGTTCAAGGCCAGGTTGGATTGGGCTCTGAGCAGCCTGATGTAGTGGAAGGTGTCCCTGTGTATGGCAGGGGGGAGGGAACCCGATGATCTTTAAAGTCCCTTCCAATCCAAACCATTCTATGATTCTATGACTGATTATTCAAGCTGAGTGTCCTTGAGAGCACTCTTCTCATTTATTATAAATGATGAATATGCAACAAAGTACACATCCAGAAATGGCTGATTCAGTTCAATTAGGGATTTTCTTTATTTGATGTCAGTACATTTTTATTAAAGGCAATCATTATTAATGGTTATATTGATACATTTTTAATTTTCCAGTCAGACTGTACTGATGAAATACACTTTGTCATGAAGTATTTAGAAAGAGAAAAATTCCAGTTATAAAGGACTATTGAGGCATGTCTTCTTGTTAACACATATGATTACTGAAATATTTAATTTGTTTTCCAATGTTTGGACAGGTTTCACAAATACTCAATATAGATTAGGATCATAGTTCTTTTTCTTGGAGTGTTTGATAAACTGGCTCTAACCTAATACTTTCTATGAACAAATAGAAGACAAAGTTTAGTTTTCTAAGATTATGAATATACATATATACTACCTACTTATACATATACACAGGTATATATATATCCATCTATACATATTACTATGCTTTTATAGGAGTATATTGTGTTCAGTGAACAGGTCTTAGGAATCAGTCTGAGACTGGAATAGAAAAGACAGACTATTAGAAATTACATTGCCTATTACTCCTGGACAAAACGTGTTTATTCATGGGATCACAGGACAGGTCCCATTCGAAGAGACATCAGATGATTCAAAGTTGGATCAGCTATGAGATCAAATTTCCCAGGGTTTGTTTCAGATCTTGAAAAACCTCCAAGAATGGAGAGACCGCACCACCTCTCTGGACAGCCTGCTGCACTGCCCATGTGTCCTCATCAGAAAGAACTTTCTCCCTGTAGCAGTCTGAACCTCTCTTTTTTCAATTTATGTCTATTGCTTCTCATCCATCTGCTGTGCTACACTGAAGATGCTAGCTCCAACTTCTTTATAACTTTCCCATAGGTTCTGGTGGGCTGCTTTTTATTCCATCAGAAACCATCTCTACTACAGGCTGGAAAAGGTCAACTTCCTCAGCCTCCTCTCACAGGCGAAGTGCTTCAACTCCCGAACATCACTGTGTGCTAAACTTGCTCCCATTTATCACAGAATGGGTTGGGTTGGAAGGGACATTCAAAGATACAGTTCCAGCCCCATGCTGCGGGCAGAGACACCTTCCACTGGATTAAGTTGGTAAAAAAACCCATCTAACCTGACCTTGAACACTTCCAATGGTGGAACACCCACAGCATCTCTGGGCAACCAGTTCCAGTGTCTTACCACCCCGGTAGTAAAGAATTTCTTCCTTATGTCCAGCCTAAATATCCCCTCCTTTATAGTTTAAACCTGTTACCCCTTGTCCTATCAATACAGGCTCTGGTAAAAATCTGTCTTTCATAGAAGCCCCCTTTAAGTACTGGAAAACCACAGTAAAATTTCCCCAGAGCCTTCTCCAAGCTAAACAGCCCCAACTCTCTCAGTCTTTCTTCATATGAAAATGTCTTCTCACTGTGGGGCCCAAAATAGGATGCAGTACTCATGCTGTGGACATCTTGCAATTGTTTAGAGTGGGATAATTACTTCTGTCTCTCTTGCTTAGCTTTTTCTAATGTTCTCTGAGCAGTTATTTTTACCCAGTTGCACTAATAAAGATGTGTTTCCTCTGACTCTGTGTACTACATCTCCTACACTTTCTCTTGTAGCGATAAATGCATTTTATGACCCCCTACTTTTTTTTTGCCAAGGAAATGGCAGCACATCTAACTGATCGTTGGTTTAACCCGTAGTATTTCATTCTCAGCACACCCCAGATTACACTCAAAAATGATATTATCACCTTTAACAAATTTAATAAAACCAGATATGCATAGCCGCTGGAAGAGCAGAAGCAGAATGTAATAAGACAAGCAGCGGGGAATAAGAAAAATAAATCACACCTATATAAGCTTTAGTTCTAAAAAATACATAATTCACCTTTACAGCACAAGGGTGCCTATTGTGATCACTGTGTTCATTGTCAGAGCTGATAATGAGATGCATCCTATCCCTAACCAAGAAAATTACTGAGACATTTAAAAAAAAGGTTAAGCTAATGTTAAGACCTCAGATTTCTTATCTTTTGGTTGCCGTATAACGTACAGATAGCATAGTTCTTGTCAAAAGCTGTATTTCTGCATCAGACAAAGTAGCAGTATATCTAAGCCAGCAACAATCTTGCTTCTCTTCAGTGTCTCCACCAAGCACCTTATAGATAAATAGCACACATAGCTAGAAGGAAAGGAGGCAGACCCTAGGAACATAAATTTAACTCAAGTTTCTGGAAAAAAGTGAGGTGCAAAACAATCAAATTTCATCTTTGAAGTTAGTATCATTAGCATAAAGTCTGCCAATTAATGGGCTTCTGTTGCGCTGTTTGACATTTGCAGTTCATGTAGTTCAATATAATACAGAAACACAGGATACAGACTTAACAACATATTGTGTCTTGCCACGCTGTTTTCTGTCTGGCATATGTAAATAAGTGTTGTGGTTTAAGCTGTAAATCACGCAGCCTGCTCACCCACTCCCCTTTCTTCTCCCCCAGTCCAAGTTGGGGGGAATGGGGAGAAGAATCAAAAGAATGTAACTCCCACAGGTTGAGATAAGAACAGTTTAGTAACTAAGGTATGACACAAACCACTGCTGCTACCACCAATAATAATAATGACAAGGGAAATACAAGGGAAGAGGATACAACTGCTCACCACCCAAAAACCGAGCCGTGAACTGAACTCTTCCGGGTTCCTGCCCCCACATTTTCCATCCTGGGCATGGCGTGCTGTGGTATGGAATACCTCTTTGGCCAGTCTGGGTCAGGTATCCTGTTTCTGCTTCCTCCCAGCTTCACCTTCTCCCTGGCACAGCATGAGACTCAGAAAGTCCTTGGTCAATCCAAAACATTACCAAGCAGTAACCGAAAACACTGGTGTTATCAGTGCTGTTCCCAGGCCAAAAGTCGAAAACACAGCACTGCACCAGCTACCAAGAAGGAGAAAAATTACTGCTACTGCTGAACCCATGAAAATAAGCAACTCTTATTTTTCTTCACTCTACCAAAAAGTATTGATACCAGTTGTATAAAATTTCTTAAGAGATGCTGCCTTTTCTTTACATGCAGAAGATTTCTTTTAGTAATGAACAACTGTTTATCAATAATGAAAAAAAAATTTGCTTAATTCAAAATTTAATATTTTCTTTAGTTTTGGAAAAAAATGGAAAAAGCATTTAAAAATTTTAAAATTCTCCCAATTCTGTACAAGGTCACATGTACTTTGTTCACCTTACTGCTTTCATGGCTATGCCAAACTGTTTAGTCAGTTCTTAAATCCAGAGTGAAAACAAATGTTTAATTCTAACAGTCAGAACTATTCTTCAGTTTCTGCTTTACATTAATTTTCCTTCTTTGTCAGTTCTATATCTTCCAATAAAAAGAAGAGGCAGTCATGTTGTGATAGATGATTAATTGCCTTTAAAATTCACACAAAAACTGTAGGAGTGTTCACCCTGAAAAAAAATCACTTCTAGACATAGGCTGTGGTTATAGATTCCCTCTTCATACACAGTGGAAGAGTTAAAGAGTCAAAATTACCCATGTGGGAAATAATACTTCATGTGTTCTTGGTTGAAGACTGTGAAGATCTAAGGACTCAGTAGCAAAAATACATAACTGAACATAAACCAGAATTTTTAAGTAAAAAAAAAAAAAAAAAGTTTTAGCAATATTTTCCTTTGGATGAAAGGGTGAGAGAAGATTAACGCACAGTAATTTGCTTAATGTATTTGTAGAAATACATAGAAATAATTTTATGCAAAATATGAACTAGAACAGAATGGTATAGCTGATTTTGAAAAACACTACAGAATCTCTTATACTGCATCCTGCTAATTCTACACCCTACAAATATATTTGAACAGATCTTTATTCTGGATTAATTTCTCTTCACCAAATTTCTTCAATTTCTTTTGAACAGTGTGAAATTAACTCTCACTACTCAAGACTACAGTAAAAACATGATCATTCCAAACTACAGCATATCTCTTCTGAGAGACATATTTCTATGAACATGAAGCTGATGGGCTGTAACAGGCAATAAATGATTATTTCATTTTTGTGGATTTACATTTGGAACATAGAGCATAGAATTTAATTGGCTTCACGCACTGCTGTTCATAGGTATCTGTTATGACAGAAAACCATATTATATAAATGTACACACATTTATGAAGTTAAGTGCTGCAGAGTTATACATCTGCTCTTCTTGGTCTGACATGATGAAGTTGTACTGTTCTATTAGTTAGAAACCTTTTTTTCTGATTTTAAGTCTAGCACATTGAGGTGGTTTAAGCCTCTCAGCCGTGCAGTTTTCTCACTCACTCACTCACTCACTCACTCACTCACTCACTCACTCCCCCCTCTTCCTTCCCCCCGCTCCCGGGAGGATGGGAAGGAGAATCAAAAGAATGTGACTCCCACAGCTTGAGATAAGAACAGTTTAGTAACTAAGGTATAACACAAATCACTACTTCTACTACCAATAATAATAATGACAAGGCAAATACAAAGGACAAGAATACAGTCGTTCACCACCTATACCCAGCCCTACCATGCAGTGAACCCCCGCCCTTCCTGGGTCTCTGCACCTCGTTTTTACATCCTGGGCGTGATGTGCTATGGTATGGAATACCTCTTTGATCAGTTTGGGTCAGGTGTCCTCTCTCTGCTTCCTCCCGGCTCCCCTCCTCCCTGGCAGAGCATGAGACTCAGAAAGTCCATGGTCAGACCAAAACATTACCAAGCAGTACCCGAAAACACTGGTGTTATCAGTGCTGTTCCCAGGCTGAAAGTCAAAAACACAGCGCTGCACCAGCTACCAAGTAGTAGAAAAATGACTGCTGCTGCTGAACCCAGGACACACATTTCCTTTTTTTTTTTTTTTTTTTTCCCTGTTTGTGGATAATACTAATACTATTAATACTATAATATTGCTGCTCTTTAGAATTTCTGCTTTCTTGGTATTTACCCTCATGGTTTTGGAGAGAACATTAATTTGATTAAGGTAGACAAGCCAAAGTTTTTTCATTTTCTGTTACTTTAATAAATATTCCAGTACTGATAATATAGTAATTTCTCATGCAAATCACGTAATTTTTGTTTTGTTCAAAAGAATATATATCCCAACTGAAGCTTGTACAATCACAATTCAATCACATCTCCATTTGCCTACTGGAAATAGCTTGAATGATACAGCCAAGCATTGCATCTGTTTTTTTAGACATTTTTCTTTGCCAAATTGCATTTATAATTTGTTTATTTCAGCATATCTTTCATGATAAGACAGAAAAGTTAGCAACAAATAATTCCTCTGTTGAAGAAATTGTTATCTTATATCACTGCTGTCCACTTGCAAAAGTGTATATGGTTATGTGCATATATGTATGTATGTATGTATGTGACAACATATAATGTCTGTGAACATATTCACCAGAGAAAAATAACTAGCATTAGTATTCAATTATATTTTTATGTTATAGACAAGTTCCCAGATTCTGATTTATTATACAGAAAGTAAAGCTGGTATCAGTGCCAAAGATTCCCAATTTATTCTGATTCCATAATTTTGTTTTAGAAATCTGGTAGAATGTCCATATATATTTATGTCTATATAGCTTTTTTCAGAGTAGTATCTATCCAACGTAAAATAACTTTACTAGTAAGGTCAGTTGTTCTCCAAGTAGCCAGCCCCCCTTGGCTGGAAGACAGGGATGGGGAGCAGAATGAAGCCCACATAATCCAAAGGGAAATGGTCAGCAACCTGCTACACCAGTTGGACACAAACAGGTCTATAGAACTGGATAGGATGTACCCAAGGGGACTGAGGGATCTGGAAGAAGTGCTCACTGACCCACTTTCAATCATTCATCAGCTGTCCTGGCTAACTGGGGAGGTCCCAGCTGACTGGATGTTAGTGTATGTGAAGCCCATCAAGAAGAGTCAGAAAGAGGATCTGGGGAATTACAGACTTGTCAGTCTGACTTTGGTGATGGAGAAGACTGTGGAGCTGATCATCTTGAGTGTCACTATGCAGCACATCCAGGACAACTAGATGATTAGGCCCGTTCGGTATGGGTTTATGAAAGGCCTGGTCCTGGTTGACTAATCTGATCTCCTATGACAAGCTGATCAGCTTACTGGATGAGGGAAAGGCTCTAGTTGTCTCCTTAGACTTTAGTAAAACCTTTGACATGATTTCCCACAGCATTTTTCTGGAGAAACTGACTACTCATGGCTTGGATAGGTGTACTCTTCACTGGGTAAAAAAATGACTGAATGGCAGAGCCCAAAGAGTGGTAGTGAATGGAGTTAAATACCGTTGGCTGTGGGTCATAAGTGAAGTTCACCAGGGCTCAGTTCTGGGACCATCTTTATTAACGATCTGGATTAGTGGATCGAGCACATCCTCAGTAAGTTTGCAGACAACACCAGCTTGGGCAGAAACGTTGATCTGCTGGAGGGTAGGAAGGGTCTGCAAAGGAATCTGGACAGACTGGATCAATGGGCCAAGGCCAATTGTATGAGGTTCAACAAGGCTCAGTGCCAGGTCCTACATTTGGGTCACAACAACCCCATGCAATGCTCCAGGCCTGGAAAAGAGTGACTGGAAACCTGCCCATCAGAAAAGGACCTGGGGATGCTGACTGACAGCTGGCAGAATATAAGCCAGCTTGTGCGCACATGGCCAAGAAGGCCAACAGCATCCTAGCCTGTATCAGAGATGGTGTGGCCAGCAGGGCCAGGGAAGGGATTGTCCTGCTGTATTTTGCACTAGTGAAGCTGCATCTCAAATAATGTGGTCAGTTCTGGGCCCCTCACTACAGGAAAGACATTGAGGTACTGGAGTGGGTCCAAAGAAGGGGAATGAAACTGATGAAACATCTAGAGCACAAGTCTCATGAGGAACAGATGAGGGAACTGGGATTGTTTAGCCTGGAGAAAAGGATGCTCAAGGAAGACCTTATTTCTCCCCCTCAAACGCCTGAAAGGTGGTTGTTACAAGGTGGCTGTTGGTCTCTTTTTCCCAAGAGCAAGTGACAGAATGAAGGCAAAACACCTAAGTTGCATGATGGGTTGTTTAGACTGGCTATTAAGAAAAAGGTCTTCACTGAAAAGGTAGTCAGGCGTTGGAACAGGCTGCCCAGGGAAGTGGCTGAGTGACCATCTCTGGATGCATTCAAAAGATGTGTAGATATGGCACTTAGGGGCATGATTTAGTGGTGGATTTAGCAGTATTAGGTTAACAGTTGGACTCAATGATCTTAAGTGTCTTTTCCAACCTAGATGATTCTATGATATGTGACACTGATTTGTTATGGAATTCTTCTGCAAAATCTCCATCTAGGGATTCCACAGCAGTATGTCTACACCAGGCAGGTGGTATTTACAGTGAACCTCAAAAGAAAATTTGCTACCAGGTGAAAAACCTTTTGGTTTAGAAGGATATCAAGTCATACACTTCAGCTGCAGGACGTTAATGCATTTCTTATTCTGAAAAGAGGCAAATGCAGCAGAAGGCTAGAGAACGCTAATACTGAATCACTCAAAAAAAATTTGGAAGGCAGAGGGGCCATACTGACATTGTATGGAAAATAAAGAATGCGTCTCCAGTTAAGCTGATCACAGCAACACTGTTTCCAGGTTTGCCCTATGAGCAAGACTGTTTTTAGGTACATAAGAGTGCTTATTTGAAATATGATAAAAAAGCGTGTTTGTTATTATAAATAAAAATAAATGTCAGTATCGGAAAATTAAGGTGAAATTATTTGAGCACTGGAACATTCAGTTTCCCCAACACTAGCAGTAAGAGTCAAATACTACTTAAGCTATTTCTTATCTCCCAGTCTCTCTTGCTCTAGTTCTTCAAATCCGCAATACCCGCCCTCCCCAACATGCCACACAGAAAAAAACAGTGAAAAGACATACACTATCCTAAGACAAGCAGAAATACAAGGATTTTGGGATGTTGCCAGTTACATTTCTTCCTTCTCAAAAGGACCATACTTCAGTTCTTCCTTCACAAATCCTTATTCCTACAGCACATGCACAGAAATGACTCTAACATATATGATTTTTATTATTATATGCTCAAGATCGTATTTGCCAGGGTCTACTCAATTGTTTCTTGTTATTGGTTTGGTTACAATACTTCAGTTTTCAGAGGAAGTACCTTTAAAGCTGTCTGATCATTTAGATCAACTAAAAATCATTAAGATCAACATTCTGCTTAAGATATAGTATATTAATACATCCTCTAAGGAATTTATTGACATCTGTAATTTTAGTGAGGTGAAGTCATACATTTACTAGTGCAAAAATGTTGTGTCTGCCTGAATCCCTAAGGATTAATTTCTGCACTTCAGCTTTCTAATAAGAAAAAAAGCCCAATGTGTTTATCTCCTTTTTTCAACACACTTACACACATTAATAGTATATTTTACTTACATAGAAAGTGTTTCTTTTTAAAAAAAAAAAATCCTGTCTTTATAGTTCATTTATACTAGTTATTTTATATTGCAAAAAATATAATATTTTATTCATAAAAACAAGGAAATAAAGCAAGGGATAAAACTGCCAGCTTCTGCTTGAAATGGTGTCACAAACTGGCTTGGACTCTTCTTTAGGTAGGAGTTTTCCTTTTGGAACCAAGTATCTTCCTGCAACTGCAGGACAGGAAAAAAATAACCTTAATTGTTGAAATCTTGCATGATAACTTCTTCACTGCGTTTTGTCTACCGTACAATACTGCAGTCATCTTTCTTTGAATACTGGTTGACTCAAAAAATAAGTGATGAATTTTCTTAATTTTTTTGTTGATCATTATTTGTTTTGCCTGTGAATTCAGTCTTGCCTTCTTTGTATAAGACATTAATGCGGAGTCAAAAGAATTTCTACATAAATAAGGCAAACTATATTCCAGACATTCTTTTCTGGCTTACTTCACTTTTCCCCCTGCATATTAGCACAGCTGCATTGTTCCTCTGAACTTCGGGCTGAAATTAACCAAACGAACCAGCAAGCAGTACTGTGATGAGACATGGAGGGTCAGCAATTACTGCTTCTTTAATTTCAGTGAAAAGACTAATTTTTTGTAGTTCTTGCTGTGGAAGTAGTTGGGACCAATTATGGACATGTATTGGCTTAAACGTTCTAGAATCAATCTGGAAAAATTTTCTGTGGCCTTCAAAACACTAAAATCAGTAAAACAGATCAGAATGAGACATGCTGCACATGAATTCACAAATTTGTGAGAAGAGAAAGGCTCAAATCGCAGATACCAGGGTGATTAAAGACAGACAGTACTGCACAATGCAGTCTTAGCTATGCCTTTTGCTGTTGCTGTTATATAAGATCCATAGAATTGGGGTTTTTTGAGCAATGACTGACATTTTAGTGTATATCTCATTGCAACGGTTCGGGTCTTCTATGAAATCAAACTGTGCTACTTACATTCAGCTTATTTGTTATCACTTTTTATAGTTCAATTTTAATTATATATGTATAATACGTTATATATATATTACCATTTATGTTATATGTTATATTATACATACTTTTATTATATATACTTAGATTATATATACTTTTTCTCATAAAACTTGTGCCTCAATGCACTTGCCCAGATTACAAAGAAATTTCACAAAACAGGCAGGGACAGAACTGAATTTACCAGGGGTGTTAGAGTGTCCATCAGATCATTCTTCTTCATCAGGTCAGTTTTTTTCAAGTATTACTGGAGTTTTTTGTCTCGCTCATTTTATACACATACCCTATGTCAAAAGGATATAGAAACTTAAATATTGCTAAAATTCTAATTTTTCCTTTTTTTTTTTTTTTTCCAATTAGGCTTTAGATTGCTTTCACAAATGCATCTTGATATATAAAATATTTTCTAATTTTTAACTTTATTACTTTGCCAGCTTAGTTTGTTCTGTCCTCTGATTGTTTTCAGGGTGCGCTTCAAACTATCAGTTACTGATCTTTTCTCTAAGGCAGTATGTCTAGAGACATCCTGGCCAGCTCATGGTTTTCACTAGGAATCAAAACTGAAGACGCACTTTTTCTTTTGCTTTCAGACTTGTAAAATTTGACACAGGAGACTATGTCATAGAATGTTTTGGTTTTCTTTTTTATGCTTTTCAATATATCTTGCCATGAAAAAAAATTACGTAAGTCAAGATGATAGGAACTGAATGAAATTCGGATGATAGGAACTGAATGAAGTTTTCTATGTGTGATCTCCAAATTAAAAACCTGCTGAAAGCTATACTGATATAAACTTTTAAAAACTTCTGTGAATGCCAAGTATAAAACCCTGCATTTTCCTTTATTTTATAGTACAGTTGATGTATTTTTGTTGCCAATGTCATCAGACTTTTTAGAATCAAAAAAACATATGCCCTAAAAAAGGAAAATTGAACTTTCAGACATATTTTCCACAGAAGTTTTTTTACTAAACCTCTATTTCTACTTTACACTTCGGCTAGCAGTAGCAGACGCTCTCTAACATATATTTCCTCTCTCTGTTTTTGGGGCAATTTAGTTTACAAACAAGGTAGTTTTGACCAGAAGATGTTCTCTGTTCCGTAAGTTCTGTCCTTGACTTCTCAATTCCACTTCCGCCTCAGAACTAGAGCATCTTCTCAATCTGCATGAAGAATTAGAGTCCTGCTTCATCATTTGCAGTCTTCAGCTTCTTGAATTGACTCTTAAGTAACTGCCACAGGGAGTTGGCATATATCCTTTGAAGTATGGTAAATGAGAAAGTCATGTTATTACAGTGGGCCAGTTGTCTCTAGGGGCATCCAATGAAGACCACTGCAACTTATAATTCTCCTAGTACAGCATTTAAAAATGATGTAACCTTATATAGTAAACACAAAGCCTGGTGTAAAATAACATAATTAATTTAGTACTTTTGACATTCAGAGAGAAGCTAATCTTTACAGTCATGCCTATAAAAGGAAAACTAGCAAAATCATCAGTTTGCACTGGCAAGTTCAAATGGTATGAAATAATAATACCTTAGTGTGTGAGGAAAGTAAGATATAAATGGTATGCACTGTGCACACAGTACTGACTGGCAGAAAACTAGAAATAAAACACCTAGTAGAATATTCAGAAGACTGGTTGACTATGAACTTTTTTAGGCATGTGCAACCTATGTGATTGATAACATATTTCATTCTAAGCAAAAAAAAAAAAAGCATAATAAAATTGAAGTAGAATCTAATTTGACACAGAGTAACAATTTCATAAATCAAAACAGTTAGACATTTTATTGTAAATAGGAGGATGTTCTAATTTTTGCACTAGCTGACAAGAGGATACAGCAATGTTCTTCTAGACTTGCTTCTTTTATTATAAATTTCATTAGTGTGTCCAAAATGTTTCTGACTGTCTTAGGTACACATTTAATAAGACTCATTCTTTTAAAACTGACAGTAAAGCAGCAGTACACTTACTTTACAAATGAGATTCTCCATTCAGCAACTGAACAACTGCAACTCTTTGATAGATTCTCTTCTTTTAAGGAAATTGCTTATAAGAACTGCACTCAGCTTTTGACAAAAACCACTTTTCACAAGATTTCAAAAAACAGACAAATGGCAAAAAAAAAAATTTATAAATGAGCTGAAAGAAATGTTTATGACCTGAAGCTTCTGCCTGATGTATTTGAGATACCAATTTTATCTCCCATTCATTATTTTCTAAAGGTAGAATTCTGTTGGGGGGTTTTATTATGATCTTTTTTTCTCTTTTTTTTTCTTTTTAAAAATGGGAGAATTGTGTAGTAGTAGTATATACATAACTGCCATCAGAACATGCAATAACACTGTGCTCTCAACTTAATGGGATTCATTTTGTATGTCTGGAAAAATCGTATTAAAAATATATGGGTTTGGAGCAGGCATAAAATAAAAATACCACTTTACTGAACTTACACATTACAGATTAGTATACATCGTATGTATGTCATTGTTACGCATCTGATATTCATGTCATCTGAAATAAGCTTATTATAACAGTGAAATACATATAACAATTTTTGTGATCTGTGATGGTATTCTGTCTTTTACATAGAAGCTTTTATGTTTGTGTTTCTTTTTCCTGTCTATGGTTTTCTCGATAGTAGCATAACTGAGGACTGAACCTTTTGCATCCTGCTGCTATTTAAAAACAGAGAAAACGGAAAAATATGTAACCTCTGAACAACATCAAGAACATATTTATACACTTCTTACATATCCTTCAGACCTGGGATATTGCTGTAGAGATAATTTTATTTCCTTTTTCTTCAGGAAATTAGTTCATTATTTCTGACTAACTTGATGAATAAGGAAAAAATGCGCATATTTTAGAATCCAAAACTTCTAAATTTTTGTGTGTTTTTGTTTGTTCATTTTCAGTAATCAGCAACATAACAGAAACAGATTAAAGAATAACTTTGAGTGGATCAAAAACCATGCATTTATTAACAGCAAGATGAAAAAAACACTAGCTACACCTGGAAGAAATATCTCACTGCACATACTTTAATACAATTTTTATTGCTTTCATCACACTTCTCCTTTTGTATTTTCTTTAATTTATTCACAAGTATCCAGTAATATAGGAATCCCTGCTTTTAAACTTATCGTTTTGTACAGTTATATTAACCCTTTGCTACCTTGGGTGAAGAGGAGGGAATCTCTACCACAGATGAAACTAGGCAATCACTAGCCTATACATGGCAACATACTTGGTTTTCTGTGATGACAAGTAGGCTGATCCTGTCCAGTTACACCACCATAGAAAGTAAAAGGGTTGGACTTTATCTCTTCTAGGAGACTACCATCATCTGAAGCAATAAAGCCCTGCATACTCAGAACTGTACAGCACTTCAGTTATTTTGCCTATGTTTTACATTAATTTGTTACTTATTAATGGAAGTGAGACTTTATTGAAAATCCCTCAGAAATAATCCTTCAAATCCTAGCAGCTGTGAAAAGAAGAATATAAAGATGAAAAAAGATGTGAGGAAATAAATTAATCCAAGGCCCAGTTTATTTCATGGTTACATATTTTGCTGTGGAAAGTACTTCTCACAGCCAACAGGGACTCTAGCATTTCAGTATTCATTAAAACCAAAATAAAACACAGCTTTGTTTCTAGTCTTCCTTGCTATAACCTTGAAAGCATGAGCAGAGCCTGTAACCAATTAAAGGTAGCAGAGTGTAACCAAATGTCTTCCCAAGATGAAGAAAATTAGAAATTATGTCTCTGAGAGCTGTGAATTTCCTCATTTATCTCATCAAGGGCTTTGCAGACTCCATGATCCCATATCTACAGATCATGTCATTTTTCCATAGTATTGTAGAATACATTTCATTGTAGCCAGTCACCTTGCCTTTTGTTTCTCTGGGTTTTTTAATGCCCATCTGTGAGATTTTGTTCATCTATTTCTTATAAATCCCCTAAAAGGGGGAATTAATCAGATTTCATACATTCTTATGGTTCTGTCTTATAGTATATTTCTCTTTTACCTTGCTCTTAGAATTGTAGAATTATAGAATAGTTAGGGTTGGAAAGGAACTTAAGATCATCTACTTCCAACCCCCCTGCCGTGGGCAGGGACACCTCCCACTAAATCATGTCACCCAAGGCTCTGTCCAACCTGGCCTTGAACACCACCAGGGATGGAGCATTCACAAATTCTCTGGGCAACCCATTCCAGTGTGTTATCCAGTGCATTATGCCATTGCATTTAAAAAAAAAATGCATAGTAATTCTGTTGATACACATTTCTAGCAAATTTTCCCACTCATAAAATGTCAAGGATTTTCTCCACTATGTAATGCTTTTTGTCGGTGACATGGACGATGAGATTGAGTGCCCCCTCAGCAAGTTTGTCGATGACACCAAGCTGTGTGGTTCGGTTGATACATTTTAGGGAAGGAATGCCATCCAGAGGGACCTTGACACGCCTGTGAGGTGGGCTGATGCCAACCTGATGAAGTTTAACCATGCCAAGTGCAAGGTCCTACAGCTGGGTCAGAGCAATCCCAGGCACAGCTCCAGGTTGGGCAGAGAAGAGATTCAGAGCAGCCCTGCAGAGAAGGGCCTGGGGGTGTTGGTTGAAGAAAAAAGAACATGAGCCGGCTTCAGTGTGTGCTTTCAGCCCAGAAAGCCAACCGTATCCTGGGCTGCATCAAGAGGAGCATGACCAGCAGGTTGAAGGAGGTGATCCTGCCCCTCTACTCTGCTCTTGGGAAACCTCACTTGGAGTACTGTGTGCAGTTCTGGCGTCCTCAACATAAAAAGGACATGGAACTGTTGGAGCAAGTGCAGGGGAGAGCCACAAGGATGATCAGGGGACTGGAGCACCTCCCTTACGAAGATAGGCTGAGAAAGTTGGGGCTGTTCAGCCTGGAGAAGAGAAGGCTGCATGCAGACCTCCTAGCAGCCTTCCAATATCTGAAGGGGGCCTATAAGGATGCTGGAGAGGAACTCTTCATTAGGGACTGTAGTGATAGGGCAAGCGATAACGGGTTCAAACTTAAACAGAGAAGTTTAGATTGGATATGAAGAAGAAATTCTTTACTGTGAGGGTGGTGAGTCACTGGAATGGGTTGCCCAGGGAAGTTGGGAATGCTCCATCCCTAGTGGTGTTCATGGCCAGTTTGGACAGGGCCTTGGGTGGCATGGTTTAGTGTGAGGTGTCCCTGCCCCTGGCAGGGGGGTTGGAACTGGATGATCTTAAGGTCCTTTCCAACCCTAACTATTCTATGATTCTATGATTGTGTGAAATTCTTAAATGCTCAAGGAGTAAGACAGTGAACAAATATCACTCAAGACCCTTTATTACTACTCATAGAGCAGTCCTGAGCACTCAGCCCAGAGCCATTTAGGATTCTAGAACAACCTTGTTGACCTACTACCTGGTGTAAATTGATGATGAGCTTCATCCCTGACCATGAAGCTGACTTACCCTTAGCTAAATATCAAGTCCTCACATGCTCTGACATGACGTGTGTTTTAAACTGAATTCTTCCAAACAAAAATTACTATATTCCTTCTGTACATGGAGCATAAGAAAATCAGTCAGGATAATAAAATGTCCCACAACTTTTGATTAAAAATTTAACCTATAAAGTGGGTTTTTTTGCCTTTCCTCATATTACTGACTAGACAAAATCTCTGATTCTCAGAATCTTCCAAATTTTCTGCATATTAGGATATGGTGTTTTTCACATAGAATTTCCTTTCATATTCCTATACTTCTGTATAGCTAGGACTAATTCAGTAGTAGAGAGCATTTTGGACAATTCATTCAGTGAATATCAAAATGACCACGTGTCTAAACTTTACCTCTGTGTTACCAGTTAAGAATGAGTTTCAGATCTGTTCTGAATTCTTGATTTGCCCAGTATACTCAGCTACTATCTGCATAATGTGAAGAAATTATTTTTGTGTTGATTTAACTACTTTTAACTTTGTTTTAGGTTTATTTTTTTCAAACAAGTTTTTGTACTGAACATTAAAAGTAACAAATTATATTGTAGAATCACATATAACAACAGCATAGTGTACAAATTCAGTTGATGCCTCTTAAAATTTGCATCAAAGAAAATGCAAGCTGTCATGTACCTGTAAACATTGCTACATAATATGCTACAGTAGACTGAATATTTGGAGGATCTGGCCCATAAAATTTTATTCTATTTTTCTCCACAGGTGCATTGGTAAGGCTGATGTTTCATAGTACTGTAAAGAAAAACAATAATGTAACACGAACCACTAGATATCAAACAGCTCAAATTAGCTCATTTTACCAACAATGGGGTGCATGCTTTTCTCTCTGCCTACCTCATCATTTATAGAAGAATAGTTTTCATGGGAATTCAAGCAGATTTTAAATTGCATCTAGGACTGCTAGCCACATACATTTTACAAAACTTTCACTTGAGACAATGAATAGAATGAGCACATCATATAGATTATACACAAGAAAGAAAGCATACAAAAACTTATTTATACTTCAGCTGAAAAGTGGAAGAGAGAAAACTGTCAAAATCATGCTCCACCTTGTGAAAAAATGTTGTGCTGAAAGCTCTGAGTAAATGTTCCTCACGGACCACCTAACAAGGGCTTGCACATTGCACTGCCCTTGCTGCCACGCATCCCTGTGAAATACTATGCATCCACAGGTCCTAAAGGAGCCAGCAAATGAAATTGCTAAGCCACTCTCCATCATATTTGAAAAATCATGGCAGACAGGTGAAGTCCCCGATGACTGGAAAAAGGGAAATATAGCCCCATTTTCAAGAAGGGGAAAATGGATGATCCGGGGAACTACAGACCAGTCAGCCTCACCTCTGTACCTGGCAAAATCTTGGAGGGGTTTCTCCTGGAAGGCGTGCTGAGGCACATGAAAAACAACAAGGTGCTTGGTGACAGCCAGCATGACTTCACTAAGGGGAAATCCTGCCTGGCTGATCTTGTGGCCTCCTATGATGGAGCTACGGATCTGATGGACAGGGGTAGAGCAGTTGATGTCATCTACTGAGAATTGTGCAAAGCATTTGACACTGTCCCAAACAGCATCCTTGTCTCTAAATTGGAGAGACATCAATTTGATAGGTGGACCACTCGGTGGAGAAAGAACTGGCTGGATGACCTCACGCACAGAGTTGTGGTCAATGGCTCAATGTCCAGCTGGAGACCAATAAAAAGTGGTGTCCCTCAGGGATTGGTGTTGGGACTAGTCTTGTTCAACATCTTTATCGGTGACATGGACAGAGGGATTGAATGCGCCCTCAGCAAGTTTGCCGATGATACCAAGCTGTGTGG
This sequence comes from Ara ararauna, assembly GCA_028858755.1. Classification (NCBI taxonomy): domain Eukaryota; kingdom Metazoa; phylum Chordata; class Aves; order Psittaciformes; family Psittacidae; genus Ara; species Ara ararauna. Next base: position 147,322,878 of record CM054376.1, read on the forward strand.
TTCAGTTGATACGTTGGAGGGAAGGAATGCCATGCAGAGGGACCTTGACACGCTTGTGAGGTGGGCTGATGCCAACCTGATGAAGTTTAACCATGACAGGTGCAAGGTCCTACAGCTGGGTTGGAGCAATCCCAGGCACAGCTCCAGGTTGGGCAGAGAAGAGATTCAGAGCAGCCCTGCAGAGAAGGGCTTGGGGGTGTTGGTTGATGAAAAAATGAACATGAGCTGGCTTCAGTGTGTGCTTTCAGCCCAGAAAGCCAACCGTATCCTGGGCTGCATCAAGAGGAGTGTGACCAGCAGGCTGAAGGAGGTGATCCTGCCCCTCTACTCTGCTCTCAGGAGACCTCACTTGGAGTATTGTGTACAGTTCTGATGTCCTCAACATAAAAAGGACATGGTACTGTTGGAACAAGTGCAGAGGAGGGCCACAAAGATGATCAGGGGACTGGAGCACCTCCCATGTGAAGATGGGCTGAGAAAGTTAGGGCTGTTGAGCCTGGAGAAGAGAAGGCTGAGTGGAGACCTCCTAGCAGCCTTCCAGTATCTGAAGAGGGCCTATATGAATTCTGGGGAGGGACTCTTCATTAGGGACTGTGGTGATAGGACAAGCGGTAATGGATTCAAACTTAAACAGGAGAAGTTTAGACTGGATATCAGGAAGAAATTCTTTACTGTGAGGGTGGTGAGGCACTGGAATGGGTTGCCCAGGGAAGTTGTGAATGCTCCATCGCTGGCGTTGCTCAAGGCCAGGTTGGACGGAGCCTTGGGTGGCATGGTTTAGTGTGAGGTGTCCCTGCCCCTGGCAGGGGTGTTGGAACTAGATGATCTTAAGGTCCTTTCTAACCCTAACTGTTCTATGATTCTATAAAGTAAAATGTGTGGTACCTACTGGTATGGCAAGGCCATTTACTATCTTAAACATTACAAGTGATATGAAATTCCAATACCTTTCTTATAATCAGGTCCATGACAGTGCAATCCATCAAAGGCCTGCTGTTTCAGCATGCTGTGCCTGCTACAATTGCCTAAAAAAGGGAGGTTCTGAAGAACAGAAACCTTTTGTGCCAAATTAATGTAATTTCAGCTTGGAAGGAAAATCTTTTAGTATGACTATGGGATAAAAAGATGTATATCAGCTGTACTCAAGTACATTCCATTTCTACATGGACTGTGAGTCCCCTGGTGCAGTTTTGGGAAAGGAAGAAGTGGCTGATAATGCTTTCTGTTTCACAGCCTGAGATGTTGTCTTCTATTTCTGAAATATGACCTGCTCCAGAGAGACAAGATTTTTCTTATTCTGGTAGTCGCTGAAAACTGGCAGCAGTTTTCAAGACACTGTCGGCACACCCTTTAATAAACTTATATCAGCAATACACCATTTTAAGTGTATGTGTGAAATTCACTTTCATGTACCTTCGTGTACATTCACCCTGTACAAAACAGAATGACATTAACAGTGTCATGAACTAGGAAAAATAACATTAAAAAAAAACAAACAAAAAACAAACTTTCTATTTTTTCCACTTGACCAAAAAATGTACTGCAAATATTTTTTCAAGAAAATATAAATATTTTCATTCAAAAATATTGCAATTTTTTCAATAATATGACACTTTTTTAGCAGAAAACAAGACACATCTTAGCAAAAGATATTCTTAAGTTATCAGGGATTTTTTTTCCAAAACTATCATGATTGTTTTCCTTTAGGGTTGATTTCTTTGAACTACTCAGTCTAAGTTCGATCATCAACAAAACAGCACTTTAAAATCCAGAAAATTTTGCAGCCACTCTGTAAATTTTAAGAATTTTTAAAATTTCACTTTTTTATTATTCTATCAGCTTTACAAATTTCTTTTTTTGTCTATTTTTTTAGGCAGGCTTCATATTGATTTCATTTTGTTAAGTTGCCTTTACAAAATTCCACTATAAAAAAGTTAGCACAAACCTATTTTTAAACTTCAATATAATGAAGCTGGTAGAAACATATTTTTCAATTATATACTTTACAGACATGTGATATTACCTTATTGATCATGATAAACAGTAAATTAGAAGAGAAAGAAATGTCAAAGCACATTAATTTAGGAGTGATCTTCCTAAAACTGCAGAATAAAATTTAATTTTTCTTCCTTATGATCCTTTCAGAACCTTTGAGTTTCATATTTCTACCAAATCTTTCACTGATAATCTTATAGAAACTTAACAAAACAGTTTGTCTTCACTGTGGTTATGATTCTGTTATAAAATCACAGAGCACAAAGGTATTAATCTTCCTCTTGAAATGAATTTGGGATTTTAATTAAATCCATTCTGGTTTGGTGAAGGAAATGAACTGTTGTTGATCCTTCTAGCAAAAACCCCCAACAACATAATATACAAATAAAATCCTATTTAGGAATTTCACTGCTTGCAGCTGATACATTTTGGATGAAGACAAGCTAATTTAATATAATAGTGTAAATTTCCTGAGATGGGAAAAAATAATGACAACTGATACCCCAGTCCTTTTTCTTATTTATAAAGAAAAATCCAAAAGTAAAATTTTCTTACCCCACTCCACCCCAACCCCAACACCTAGAATTTTACGGCCCATTTCTTTTCAGTTCCATATTACATCTGTCTGCTATCAGAATTACTGTATTCAACGAAGTCTTTAAATGTATCAAGAGATTTTCTGAAAGGATAACAGTAGCATTTCAAATGAATATAGAAATTAATTTAAATGGACTCAGACAATTCAGATTAGAATGCAATTTACAGCAAATTAAAGAGTGCGCTGGACAACATAAACTATAGTGAAATTGATAGCACAGAAATATGCTTTTTAAAAATATATATATGTTAAAATCATAATTTCCAAGGTGATAATGATTTTAAATCTTAAAAAAGCAAGCATCACAGAAGCAATACTCAAGAAAGATCATTCCTAAGAATTCTAATACATATTTCCTGCAAACAAGTAGTAAATTGAAAAAAGAAAAATCATAATTATGATTTAGGAGATATTAAGAGCAAGGCTCTGTGTATTCACAAAATTCACATTGAAGGTGATCTTAGAAGGCATCCCTGTTTTCCATAGATGCATTTTTTTTTCTCATTTCCTTCCCATGTGAATTTATATGGCAGGTATGAACTGCATATTTTAACACAAGCTTTTATTATCTGGAAATCTGAAATAAAAATATCCTTAAATGAAATTATATATTGATATTCTATTGACTGCCATACTTCAGATGGAGAAATATATGCAAATATATACACTTTATGGCTAGTCTGCAGTGAAATACCATTAGCTCAAACAAATAAATATGGGCAGTAGTTTCTCATAACTCCACTAGGACTGCTGTGGAGTGACATAACTTAGTAAGCAATGTAGTTTGAGGCAAAGCTTCTTTGAAATGTAAAAATATGGCTTTTTATTGTACCATATTCTAAAAAAAACGAGCAAACACATGTTCTCAGATCCATTTTATATTCCATTTTCAAATGTTTATTTTATATATATGTATATGAGTCTGGGAATATAGGCATGTATTCTCCTTTTTTTCACTAGAGCCTTTTATATGTCACTCAAATTCAGCAAAGACAATACTTTTTTCTTAGTGTCACGGGTTCAGCATCAGCAGTCATTTTTCTCCTTCTTGGTAGCTGGTGCAGCTCTGTGTTTTTGACTTTTGGCCTGGGAACAGCGTTGATAACACCAGTATTTTCAGTTACTGCTTGGTAATGTTTTGCTCTGACCAAGGACTTTCTGAGTCTCATGCTCTGCCAGGGAGGAGGGGAAGCTGAGAGGAAGCAGAGAGAGGACACCTGACCCAAACTGACCAAAGAGGTATTCCATGCCACAGCACGTCATGCCCAGGATATGAAAGCAGAGAGCAGAGACCCGGAAGGGTGGGGGTGTACTGCTTGGTCGGGCTGGGTATAAGTGGTGAGCAATTGTATTCTTTCCTTGTATTTGCCTTGTCATTATTATTATTATTGGTGGTAGCAGTAGTGATTTGTATTATACCTTAGTTACTAAACTGTTCTTATCTCAACCTGTTGGAGTTGCATTCTTTTAATTCTTCTTCCCATCCCCCCAGGACTGGGGGAAGAAAGAAGAGGGAGTGAGTGAGCAAAACTGCGTGAGTTATAGAGGCTTAAACCACGACACTTAGTTTTTACACAAATGCAGGGCAAAGCATGTTGTCATACTCTGCCTACTGCAAATTCCACCCTAACTGTTGCTTCTGCTCCTTAGCAATATCTGGTTTTGGATCTATTGGCTACCTAACTATATCACCTACGTCAAAATATCAACTACATAAACAGCCCAGCAAAAATCTTGATTAGTTACCAACTAGAATGACTAGGATATCCCAGGATGAATTCTATTTCAGTGAGGTATGTAACTGTATGTCCCTTAGCAGAAATCTGAGCTCAGGCAGGTGTCAGAGACTCTTCTCTCTAGATCCTCTGTCTGGTCAAGGTGTTCCCATGATAAGCATGCTAGATGCTATGCAAATCAGTGTACAAACAAACTTTGGACCAGACGCAATATTTTAAAATTGGGTCCATTTAGTGTCCTGGGTGTGATGACAAGGAAAGCTCATAGGACTTTTCCTGTCAGCACTCTCTCAGTTACTGATTATGTTCAGCTCATGGAATTTCCTTACCTTCACATGATCTGTTTAGCAAAACTCAGTGGATCTCTCGTCCAAGTACCTGTGCAATTCTTCACTAAATATAACCTAAGATTCTGACCACCCACAATATTTTTAGCTGCATTCTTCTATTTTTTTTCTTTTTCCTTTTTTTTTTTTTTTTTTTTTTAACTTGCCATTTGCTAGCTTCATTTTGTGTACTACATTCTTGGAAGAGCTGGTAAGCAATCAGTCTTCATCTGTCTTTCCTATGTCACTTACTATTCTGCATAAGTCTGCTATGTCTTTTCCTTCTTCATAGTCCTCTCTGTTCCAGGATGATGAGCCTTATTCTATTCAGTCATTCAGAAACCTTTCTAAACCTGTGATGACCCTTTTGTCTGTCTTTCGAACAGTTCAAATTCTAATCTATTCTCTACTAATGCAATGTTTCAATGAAATGTTTGGAAACCTGGGTATCAAATTTCCATTCCGGTCTTACTGACTTTTAGAAAGTACAACAGAGTAGAACCTTATTTAAACCTCTTTGAATGAATTTAATAATAGTCTATGGATTCAAAAAACTTGACATCCCTAGGTGCCTAAACTTTTTTAAACTTTGGTGTCACCTCAGAACCATTTCAGGTATACTGAAGATGTTGACTTGGAAGTTGTCCTTTGCCGATTTCCTTTAAAATAATCCGGCCTTCAAAAAAACAGCTTGGGGTTAGAAACTCCATGCTAAAATGGAGATGTGTGCATCAGATTCTAAGGAAAAATTCTTGAGCCCAGCTTTCATCATGAGTTCTATCTGAGTATCACTTGCTAGGGTTTGGTTTTACAATGATTCTTTGAAAAGTCCTACCTTAGTATTTTGTTGTTCTGAAAATTATCCAGTCAGATTAGCCAGCAAGTACCTCCAGAAGACTGACAGTCATCTACAGGAGGGACCATAGGTGTTGGACAGCTGCTAGAGAGATCTGCAGGTGTGTGTTTGTGTGTGAGAAATCTCCCAGCAAGCTATGAGCCTCATTAGCTGGCAGCCCCATTAGCAGGATGAAGCTGTTTGCATCGTTCATGTTTATGAGTGCTATGTGTGTGGTTGTGGTGCCTGTATTGATCTGTCAATTGAGAGTGTCTGCATAGCATAGGTATGTATGTGTGCACATAGTGTGCTTAGCTTCACTACTGGCTGAACCTTGGAACAGAAAACTACAGCAGAGAAGATATCTGACAGGTTTGAGAAGGAGAAATAGCTTGGGTATTAGAGACTGTCAAATTTAGCTCCACTAAAATTGGGAAAGAGAATTTCCTTGGCACCAGAGGTACGACACACACATATATATATTTATTTCATAATGAAATATCGTGTATCACTGATGTTAGCAATTCTCATAATTCAGAACCACATTTTGTGCATTTGTTTTTAGAGATTTTGCTGTCTGAAACCAAATGAATTGCTATGGTGAATTCATTCATTTTGGGGAAGGAAAAAAAAGAAAAAGAAAAGAAAAAGAAAACCAGTGTATTAGGTTTTTCCAAATTGTTCCAGCTCCAGGCTAATAACATAACTTCAAATCTTTACAAGTGAAGAAAATGATACATATGGATTGATTCCAAAGCCCTGTCCATCTTCTTTCTCTGTCTTCCTATTGATTTTCCACTTAAGACCAACAGCTTTTTTAACTAAACGCAAAAAATTGTTTAAAGAGATAAACGTAAGTATTGATAGAGTGGGTCTACCTGGGGGTCTTTAATTGAAGTAAAATCAGTTACGAATTTTCTGTTTGAATACCACAAAACATGCTTTGATTAATTACACATTTAACTAAAGAATCAGATGAATTTGGGTTAACTCAGAAGCAATTGAGAGAGAAAGCATTCATAGGACATGGAACTGTTGGAACAAGTGCAGAGGAGGGCCACGAGGATGATCAGGGGACTGGAGCACCTCCCATATGAAGATAGGCTGAGAAAGTTGGGGCTGTTCAGCCTGCAGAAGAGACGGCTGCGTGGAGATCTCATAGCAGCCTCCCAGTATCTGAAGAGGGCCTATACGGATGCTGGGGAGGGACTCTTCATGAGAAACTGTAGTGAGACGACAAGGGGTAACGGGTTCAAACTTGAACAGGGGAAGTTTAGATTGGATATAAGGAAGAAGTTCTTTACTGTGAGGGTGGTGAGGCACTGGAAGGGGTTGCCCAGGGAAGTTGTGAATGCTCCACCCCTAGCGATGTTCAAGGCTGGATTGGACATAGCCTTGGGTGGCATGGTTTAGTGTGAGGTGTCCCTGCCCCTGGCAGGGGGGTTAGAACTAGATGATCTTGAGGTCTTTTCCAACCCTAACTATTCTATGATTCTATGACTGTGGGAGAGACTTCTCTATTCTCTCTGCACAAAGGACCAAGAGTGGGAGTATGACTGGCTTCAGAAACTGAAACAGATATTCAGCTCCAGCATTATTCTGTTGCTCAGGTCAGTTTACACAAAGGGACAAAATAGACTTTTCACACAGGTTATTAAAAATATGTAAAATGTATAATATCTAAAATATCAAACCATAGTTGTTACCACACAATGATTTTCTACTTCATTTTTAAGAACAGGTTAAATACAGACATCTGGTTAATTGGATTGCTCTGACAGCAATTCCAGTAAACCAAAGCAACAAGCAGGAGAAGTTCAGACAGAGCAGACATGGCAGGCCTCATCCCTGAGCAAAGATAATGAATTACAGGGCCCTGGGGTTACAATTTCTAGTACAAAATGATATTGAAAAGTAAAGAAAGAACAGTTATTCAATTTAAGTAACTACAAAAAATTCACAAGGCAAAATGTAATTACTGCATTGGAATTTGGTCTTTCAATCCTGATCTCATAAAACTTATTTACCACTCCCCAACTTAATCTACAGAAGCACAACTGTTTTATCTTGACCATAGCCTACGTCTCTACAGTCTTCATAGATGTTTTTTCAATTACACTGTCACAATTTATGCAGAAGGAATGTACTTTTGCTCCTATAATGTAATAATATGGTAAAGCAAGAGCACATCTGTTCAGAGAGGCATCTTTTTTTGGACAAAAAATGCATTTTTTTTTTTGCAATACATCTATGGCTTACAATATTTACCAATGCACTGGAACTAACCTTAGAAATACATTAAAAACACGAGGTAGTTTCTAGGGAAAAAGAAAATTCTTTGTTATTTCATATCACAGTCAACACCTGCAGTGTGTAGTCGATTAGAACTGACCCTTGTACAAAGCGCGCACAAAATATGATATTCTCCACTCTAAAGATATATGTGACTCCTATAATAATTAGAGTGTCAAATTCCAATGTAACTGTCAACAGAACCCATCCTCTGTAATTGAATTTCCCTATACTACAGAAACCTGTAATTTATTCTGCTTATACTATTATTTTTAAATCCTAATTAATATTTAAATTCACATTTAACTGAATTCAGTAATGGCTTTCTATATGATAATTTGTTTGTAGATGAAGGCCATCTGTTGTTGTGTAGGAGCTTCCCATCTGTATTTAATAATTTACAGACAAATGGACTTTATTTTAGCTTTAAATTCTCTTCTTTCCATTTCTTTGTTTTAGCTCAGAAAATCTGAAATAAAATTAAACTTAAATTAATTTCTTACTGACTAAATACATTGTTCCATAATATTCATATAAAAACAATAATTTACATGAGGAGTTCAATCTCCTTGTTATTTTTGAAATTATTAAATTATAAACATTCTCTGTATATTGTACAGTTTATTGACAATTTTGTGATCTAGATTACAGGAGCTCCATGGGCTTCTATAGCTTTACCAAATGTTTTAATGATAACATTTCAAAAGAATTAAACAGGTGTATCCTAATTTCTTAATGAGGAGATAATGCTTTATATTTTTCTGGGTTAGCACCAGAAATACATCTTTACATTTTTACTTATATAAGTTATAAGGAGTTCACTCGTACTTTACATGCATTCTCTCCTTCCTTTATTTTCTATATGTTTATCACAAAGAAACTTTGGAGTGACAAGGCAAACATGGGAAAAGTAAATGCAGCCTTAGCTTCAGTTTCACTGAGTCCGTATTAGTTGTGGTGCAGATGGTACCAAAAGTGCTTTATAAAAATTAGAGAAAAACATAGCTCAAAATTTAATTTCATTCACATAGGACCTAAGCCCTACTTATTCCACCTTGCTGTATTACTCACCACCTCTGGGTGAGAACTCCAACTCCATATCCATATCCATGGACCAGAAGAAATGGAAACACAAAATTCACTGCCAGATGCCTTGGTTCTTTCACATAAAAGAAATGTAGCTGTGTGGTTGGGCAGGAATTACCAAATACTGTAAATAAGTGCTGGTCCAGAAGATCAAGTAAGCAAGAACTAAGGGCATGTGTCCTGAGTTCAGCAGTAGCAGTCATTTTTCTCCTTCTTAGTAGCTGGTGCAGTGCTGGTTTTTTGACTATCAGCCTGGGAACAGCGCTGATAACACCCATGTGTTTAGTTGTTGCTCAGTAATGTTTACTCTGACTAAGGACTTTCTGAGTCTCATGCTCTGCCAGGGAGGAGGGGAAGCTGGCAGAAAACAGAGACAGGACACCTGACCCTAACTATCCAAAGAGGAATTCCATACCACAGTATGTCATCCCCATTATGTAAGCTGGGGGCAGTTACCTGGAAGGGCTAAATCACTGCTCGTGTTAGGCTGGATATTGTTCGGTGTGTGGTGAGCGGTTGTATTCTCTTCCCTTGTTATTTCCCTTACCATTATTATTATTGGTGGTAGCAGCAGTGGTTTGTGTTGGACCTTAGTTACTGGACTGTTCTTATCTCAACCCATGGGAGTCACATTCTGTCAATTTTCCTCCCCATTCCTCCAGCAATGGGGTGAGGAAGGGGGTGGGGGGAGTGAGCGAGTGGCTGCGCAGTTTCTGAGTTACAGCTGGGCTTAAACCGTGACAGTTCTTTTTGGTGCCAAACATGGGGCATGAACAGTTAAGAGAACTACAAATCTGACCGGAGTGTGTCTAATCGTATTGGTGATAGTCACAGCAGCTAAACTAGAGGACCAGTTCGTGTCAATATCTGTTGCCCTGTACGCAAAGGGAAAGCAAAAAAGAGGCAAGTAAGATGAAGCAAGATGAAGAAACAAGGTACTCACCACTGACAGCATCTAACCAAGAGTTATTAGTACGTGAATCAGAGGAAGAAGAGGTGACTTCTCGACCCCGAGATTTTACTTCAGCTCCTGTGATAAAGACTAATCCCTGTCAACAAGACATAAGTGACCAATGTGATGACTATTAGAGGGGCCCTGCCTCCAGCCAGGTGGAGGTAGAGGACAATTGGATTTACTGGACTGTGTGGATCAGGTGGCCTGGCACATCAGTCCCACAGAAGTATAAGGCCCTAGCAGATACCGGTGCACAGTGTACCCTGATGCCATTAAGCTGTCAAGGGGTGGAACCCATTTCTAATTCTGGAGTGACAGGAGGATCCCAAGAGTTGACTGTACTGGAGGCTGAAATAAGCCTAACTGGGAGGAAGTGGCAAAAACACTCCATTGTGACTGGTCCAGAGTCTCCATGCAACTTTGGCATTGATGACCTCAGGAGAGGGTACTTCAAAGACCCAGAAGGGTATCAATGGGCTTTTGGTATTGCTTCTTTGGAGACAGAGGAAATTGAGCAGCTGTCCACCTTGCCTGGTCTCTCAGAGTATCCATCTGTTGTGGGGTTTATGAAGGTTGAAGAACAACAAGTGCCAATAGCGACTGCAACAGTGCACCAGCGGCAATATCACACCAACCAAGGCTCCCTGATTCCCATCCATAATGTGATCCATAGACTGGAGAGTCAAGGAGTGATCAGAAGAACCCACTCACCTTTTAATAGCCCCATATGGCCAGTGCGAAAGTCTAACAGAGAGCGGAGACTAACAGTAGACTATCGTGGCCTGAACGAAGTCACACCACCCTTGAGTGCTGCTGTACTGGACATGCTAGAACTTCTGTATGAACTGGTGTCAAAGGCAGCCAAGTGGTGTGCCATGACTGAAATTGCCAATGCATTTTTCTCAATTCCCCTTGCAGCAGAGTGCAAGCCACAGTTTGCTTTTACTTGGAGGGGTGTCCAGTATACTTGAAGCTGATTGCCCCAGAGGTGGAAGCACTTGAACAGAGGCAAGCTCCAGAACATCTGCAGTACATTGTTGACATTATCATGTGGGGTGATACATCGGAAGAAATCTTTGAGAAAGGGAGGAAAATAATCCAAGTCCTGCTGGAAGCTGGTTTTGCCATAAAATGGAGTAAGGTCAAGGGACCTGCACAGGAGATTCAATTTTTGGGAATAAAATGGCAAGATGGACGTCAACAGATCCCCACAGATGTGATCAACAAGATAACAGCAGTGTGTCTACCAACTCATAAGAAAAAAACAAGCTTTCTTGGGTTCTGGAGAATTCACATCCCGAATTACAGTTTGATTGTAAGCCCTCTCTATCATGTGACCAGGAAGAAGAATGATTTTAAATGGTGTTCTGAGCAACAACATGCTTTTCAGCAAATTAAACGAGAGATAGTTCATGCAGTAGCCCTCGGACCAGTCCGGACCGGGCCAGATGTCAAAAATGTACTGCACACTGCAGCTGGGGAGAGTGGTCCTACCTGGAGCCTCTGGAAGAAAGCTCCAGGGGAGACTGGAGGTTGACCCCTTGGCGTTTGGATTCGGGGATGCAGAGGATCTGAGGCCAGCTATGCCCCAAATGAAAAAGAGATACTGGCAGCCTATGAAGGGGTTCGAGCTGCTTCGGAAGTGATTGGCACTGAAGCACAACTCCTCCTAGCACCCTGGTTGCCCGTGCTTGGTTGGATGATCAAAGGCAGGGTCTCCTCTACACATCATGCAACCAATGCTACATGGAGTAAGTGGGCTGCACCAATTACAAAAAGAGCTTGAATAGGAAGTCCCAGTCATCCAGGAATTCTAGAAGTCATCATGGACTGGCCAGAGGGCAAAGAATTTGGAATGTCACCTGTCATGGTTTAAGCCGTAAATCAAGCAGCCCATTCTCCCACTCGCTCCCCTCTCTTTCTTCCCCCCCGCTCTCGGGTGGATGGGGAGGAGAATCGAAAGAATGTGACTCCCACAGGTTGAGATAAGAAAAGTTTAGTAACTAAAGTATAACACAAATCACTACTGCTACCACCAATAATAATAATGACAAGGCAAATACAAGGAAAGAATACAATCGCTCACCACCTATACCCAGCCTGACCAAGCAGTGCACCCCCACCCTTCCAGGTCTCTGCTCTCTGCTTTCACATCCTGGGCATGACGTGCTTTGGCATAGAATACCTCCTTGGTCAGTTTGGGTCAGGTATCCCGTCTCTGCTTCCTCCCAGCTTCCCCTCCTCCCTGGCAGAGCATGAGACTCAGAAAAGTCCTTGGTCAGACCAAAACATTACCAAGCAGTAACTGAAAACACTGGTGTTATCAGCGCTGTTCCCAGGCCGAAAGTCAAAAACACAGCGCTGCACCAGCTACCAAGAAGGAGAAAAATGACTGCTGCTGCTGAACCCATGACATCACCAGAGGAGAAGGAGGTGATGCATGCTGAAGAGGCCTTACCATATAATGACTTGTCAGAAAGTGAAAAACAATACGCCTTGTTTACTGATGGGTCCTGTCGCATTGTGGGAAAGCGTTGTAGATGGAAGGCAGCTGCATGGAGTCCTCGACAAGTTGCAGAAACTGCTGAAGGAGAGGGTGAATCGAGTCAGTTTGCCAAGGTGAAAGCCATCCAGCTGGCCTTGGACATTGCTGAATGAGAAAAGTGGCCAGTACTTTATCTCCATACAGACTCATGAATGGTGGCAAATGCTCTGTGGGGGTGGTTGCAGCAATGGAAGCAGAGCCACTGGCAATGCAGAGGTAAACCCATCTAGGCCGCTGCACTGTGGCGAGATATCACTGCCAGGGTGCACAACCTGGTGGTGAAGGTACGCCATGTAGACGCTAATTTGCCCAAAAGTCTGTTGCGTTAAAGAGTGTGGGGGGGGGAAACAAACCCCTTGTTTTACTTTCAGATACGTTGCTATCGGTCCGACCGCGTCCGCTTATATCGAACCTCTAATGGTCTGGGAGCCAATCCGACCGCGTTCGCTTATATCGGACCTCTAATGGTCTGGGTTTTACCCGACCGCGTCCGCTTATATCAAACCTCTAATGGTCCGGAGGCTAATCCGACCGCGTTCGCTTATATCGGACCTCTAATGGTCTGGATTTACCGATAGTAACAATTAGATATCAAAACAGTACGACTTATTGACTAAATTTATTGGTGCAACAGTTACAGGTTCTTATGGATTGCCGGTGATAAATACTGTCTGCGAAAGCACGTGCATACAATGGTTACATGAATACAAGCGCTTGATAAAGTTGACACAGCATAGCTCTAGAATATACAGGTGACAATAAGAGTGACTCTATAGAGATTCTAACTTTTCCTAGGAAAGCACTGGATACAGTGCAAGTCTTACCCACAGGCGTCCCTATGGGGGGGGAAGAGAGGTCCAGCCCGTCGACCGGTCCCAGGAGTCGGTTGATGTTATCTTCCTTGACTCATCCACGATGGTATCTTCCCCGAAATCCCCCTTTCTCTTGGGTCATTTTATATTATTTTTACCTTCAAGGTGGAGCTTGAGTGACTCTAGTCATACATACCTTTATTACCATTGGTGAAAATTTCTCTCGCCTCGATTTAAAGGTATATGAGACTAAAAATTCAGAGCGCATGCTCAGAGAGAGGTGGTCTTATTTCGGAGGGGGGTCGCACTGGAGAGGGGTGTGTATTTTAGCATTATAATGAAGCAAAGTTCACACTAGGACGGTATTTTGTCAAAAAGATGACAGGCCGCTGGCTCAGGGTAGCAAGTATGCAGCTTATCAGTTTCTTGTACCACCTAGTTCCCGTTTTATCTGCTGAAATTAGGACAGAGCATAACCGCAAGATCTCCACCTCGCTCTATCCTCCGCCTGTTACAGGAACCGCTGTGGAGTGCACATTCCTGGCATACCAGGTATGGCTGCATCTTAGCCCGAGAGGCCTTGAAAGCCCGTTTCTCTCTTATGTGTGGACAATGCTACATTTTGAATATAGATTTAATTCCCAATTATCCCAAATTTCCTAATAATTCCACAAAGTCGCACCACTGAGTAACACCAGAACAACCGACAAGTGGATAAAGCTGCTAAAATTGAAGTGGCTCATATGGACTTAGATTGGCAACATAAGGGTTAATTATTTTTGGCTCGGTGAGCTCATGACACTTCAGGCCACCAGGGCAGAGATGCAACATACAGATGGGCTAGTGATTGAGGGGTGGATTTAACAATGGACACTATTGCCCACATTATTCGCGAGTGTGAAACATGTGTTGCAATTAAGCAAGCTAAATGGTTAAAGCCTCTTTGGTATGGAGGATGATGGCTGAAGTATAAATATAGGGAGGCCTGGCAGATTGATTATATCACACTCCCACCAACTTGCCAAGGCAAGCGCCATAGAATCATAGAATCAGAGAATAGTTAGGGTTGGAAAGAACCTAAAGATCATCTAGTTCCAGATCATCTAGTGCCAGGGGCAGTGACACCTCACACTTAACCATGCCACCCAAGGCTATGTCCAATCCAGCCTTGAACACCGCCAGCGATGGAGCACTCACAACTTCCCTGGACAACCCATTCCAGTGCCTCACCACCCTCACAGTAAAGAATTTCTTCCTGATATCCAGTCTAAACTTCTCCTGTTTAAGTTTGAACCCATTACCCCTTGTCGTCTCACTACAGTTCCTCATGAAGAGTCCCTCCCCAGCATCCCTATAGGACCACTTCAGATACTGGAAGGCTGCTAGGAGGTTCCCACACAGCCTTTTCTTCTGCAGGCTGAACAGCCCCAACTTTCTCAGCCTATCTTCATATGGGAGGTGCTCCAGTCCCCTGATCATCCTCGTGGCCCTCCTTTGGACTTGTTCCAACAGTTCCATGTCCTTTTTATGTTGAGGACACCAGAACTGCACACATACTCCAAGTGAGGTCTCACGAGAGCAGAGGAGAGGGGCAGGGTCACCTCCCTCGACCTACTGGTCACGCTTCTTTTGATGCAGCCAAGGATACGGTTGGCTTTCTGGGCTGAAAGCGCACACTGGTGGCTCATGTTCATTTTCTCATCAACCAACACTCCCAAGTCCTTCTCCGCAGGGCTGCTCTGAATCTCTTCTCTGCCCAACCTGGAGCTGTGCCTGGGATTGCTCCGACCCAGGTGTAGGGCTTTGGTGGAGGCAACCACCGGGTGGCTGGAAACATAAGCTGTGCTCCACACCACTGCCCGGAACCCTATCCTGGGCCTTGAAAAACAAATTTTGTGATGACATGGCACCCCAGAGAGAATTGAGTCAGACAATGGTACTCATTTCCGGAACAGCCTGATAGACACTTGGGCCAAAGAGTATGGCATTCAATTACTATATCACATCCACTACCATGCACCAGCCTCTGGGAAAATCGAACGGTACAATTGCCTATAAAAAACTGCACTGAGAGCAATGGGTGGTGGGACTTACAAACATTGGGATACACATTTACCAAATGCCACCTGGTTGGTTAACATCAGAGGATCTGCCAACAGGGCTGGCCCAGCCCAGTCAGAACTTTTACATACTGTAGAAGGGGATAAAGTTCCTGTGGTACTGCCATGGGTTCAGCAGCAGCAGTCATTTTTCTCCTTCGTAGTAACTGGTGCCGTGCTGTGTTTTTTTGACTTTCTGCCTGGGAACAGCACTGATAACACCGATGTTTATAGTTATGGCTTAGAATGTTTTGGCCTGACCAAGGACTTTCTGAGTTTCATGCTCTGCCAGGGAGGAGGGGAAGCCGTGAGGAAGCAGAAACAGGATACCTGACCCAAACGGACCAAAGAGGTATTCCATGCCACAGCACGTCATGCCCAGGGTGCAAAACTGGGGGCAGGAACCCGGAAGAGTTCAGTTCACGGCTCGGTCGTTGGGTGGTGAGCAATTGCATCCTCTTCCCTTGTTATTTCTCTTATCATTATTATTATTGGTGGTAGCAGCAGTGGTTTGTGTTATACCGTAGTTACTAAACTGTTCTTATCTCAGCCCATGGGAGTTACATTCTTTTGATTCTTCTCCCCATTTCCCACCCCCCCGCCCCCTTGGAGTGGGGGGAAGAAAGTGGGTGAGTGAGTGAACGGGCTGTGTGATTTACGGCTTAAACCACGACAGTTCTTTTTGACACCCAACATGGGGCAGGAAGGGTTGAGATAACGACAGGATTAATAGCCACTCGTCACAATGCTGACTTATTAGCTGTCATGGTTTAAGCCTAACTCACGCAGCCCGTTCTCTCTCACTCACTTCCCCCACTTTCTTCCCCCGGCTCCCGGAGGGATGGGAAGGAGAATCGAAAAGAATGCAACTCCCACAGGTCGAGATAAGAACAGTTTAGTAACTAAAGTATAACACAAATCACTACCGCTACCACCAATAATAATAATGACAAGGCAAATACAAGGAAAGAATACAATTGCTCACCACCTAAAACCAAGCCCGACCATGCAGTGCACCCACACCCTTCCGGGTCTCTGCTCTCTGCTTTATCTCCTGGGCATGAGGTGCTGTGGTATGGAATAACCTCTTTGGTCAGTTTGGGTCAGGTGCCCTGTCTCTGCTTCCTCCCGGCTCTCCTCCTCCCTGGCACAGCATGAAACTCAGAAAGTCCTTGGCCAGACCAAAACATCACTAAGCAGTAACCGAAACACTGGTGTTATCATCGTTGTTCCCAGGCCCAAAGTCAAAAAACACAGTACTACACCAGCTACCAAGAAGGAGAAAAATGACTGCTGCTGCTGAACCCATGACATTAGCTCTCAAAGTTGTTGCTCTTGATTCTCTTGAGTTCGCGGTTTCAGCCTGTTGTACCTTATTTACAGCCGGTATTTGTTATCTTAGCACTTTTCAGATATGGGTTTTGGGTTAAGGTTCTTGTTTCATTGTACTTTGTTGGAATGGCTTGTAATACGGGCGGGCTCCAGAAGCAGTGGTGGGGTGGATGTGGACGTGGACTTATACCTGGTCGTCAGGCTGCTCTTCACCGTCCTGGCTCTCGTCCTCACCTCTGTCTTCGCAAGGCTGTGGGAAGCTGAGCGGGGGCGGCCCCGGGAGCCGCTGGCAGCCGAAACGCCCCAGGAGCGCAGCCGAGCCCAGCCCCGTGGCAGCCAAGAGCATCCCCTGGCAGCCACCCACAGAGCCCCGCGAGCCCGAGCCCTAGGAGTATGCAGGAGACCACACAGCATTTCCCAGCAAGGCAGAGGAGGAAGCTCTGGACTCAGACAAAGAGCAGATGGTGGTGAGAGAGCCGGCAAGCACAGCAGCTACACCAGCCCCAGTGACAAGTACAGCAGCCTCATTTGAGAGTCCTGAAGGGTTTGAAGGACCTATGGGTACCCTTGAGACCTGCCTGCTGATTGTGATGGGGATCAGCATGTTGGCATGCATACACAGTGTGTTTTACCCACAACCAATTTTGTCTGGTCCCGAGAGTTAAGCAGAGTGGGGTGTGGGCCTTGTTTGGGGTTAGTCTGCGATGTAAGATGAAGAAGAGATTTTCCCTGCAGCTGGACAGCCATGAGTGGCAGGGTGTGTGGGACTGTATAGGCAAGCATATAGTCCATTGGGCCCTCCAGTGCTTTGGAAGCATCGGAGATGGAAGGCAGCTGCATGGAGTCCCCAACGACAAGCTGCAGAAACTGCTGGAGGGGAGGGTGAATTATTTTGAGCTTGGTGGGCCCATGACACTTCAGGCCATCAGAGCAGAGATGCAGCATACAGATGGACTCATGATCGAGGGGTGGACTTAGCAATGGGCATTATTGCCCAGGTTATTCATGAGTGTGAACACTGCACGTGGCCTCCCCTGCTCTGAAGGACTGTTACAGGAGATGGAGCTTGATGTTACAGACCGAATGGACTCAGCAGCTTTGTAAGGATTGTTCTATGCACTGAGGGATGATCTTTCTCCCTCTGTGTGTGTGTGTGGATGTCTATACATATATATATATGATGGTATATTCAAAAAGTGGGATCTGAGCATGACATGAATGGTATGGAATAACGGGTGGATACTGTCATGGGTTCAGCAGCAGCAGTCATTTTTCTCCTTCGTAGAAACTGGTGCCGTGCTGTTCTTTTTTGACTTTCCACCTGGGAACAGCGCTGGTAATACCAGTGGTTTCAGTTACTGCTTGGTAATGTTTTGGTTTGACCAAGGACTTTTCTGAGTCTCATGCTGTGCCAGGGAGGAGGGGAAGCCGTGAGGAAGCAGAAACAGGATACCTGACCCAAACGGACCAAAGAGGTATTCCATGCCACAGCACGTCATGCCCAGGATGAAAACTGGGGCAGGAACCCGGAAGAGTTCAGTTCACGGCTCGGTCGTTGGGTGGTGAGCAATTGCATCCTCTTCCCTTGTTATTTCCCTTACCATTATTATTATTGGTGGTAGCAGCAGTGGTTTGTGTTATACCTTAGTTACTAAACTGTTCTTATCTCAACCCATGGGAGTTACAATCTTTTGATTCTTCTCCCCATTCCCCCCCCCCCCCCCCCCCCCCCCGTTGTAGGGGGGAAGAAAGTGAGTGAGTGAACGGGCTGTGTGATTTACGGCTTAAACCACGGCAGGTGCACATAAAGAATTTGCTGGGGAAGACAGTCTGGGTTATTCCTGTTTCAGGTAAAAGCAAACTCACTCGTGGGATTGCTTTTGCTCAGGGGCCCGGATATACTTGGTGGGAAATGCGGGAATATGGGGAAGTCCGATGTGTACCTCAAGGGGATCTGATTTTAAAGGAAAACAGCCAATGAACTCAATTGTATGCTGTTGCTTGCTATGTAGCACTTTTATAGCCCACCAACTAGATGTCTTCAGGTCACCAGAGACTGGCCCTGACTGCCCTACAACCATCATCCCAACAAAGAATGAACTTTGATGAAACCAGATAAGTTCTGCAGTATGATTAGCAGGCAACAATCCAACACTGCACACAGCCTCTTCTGCTCTGAAAGACTTGTACAAAAGATGGAGACCAACATCATGGACAGGATGGACTCAGGAGCTTTATAGGGATTGGTCCATGCACTAAGTAATGAGCTCTCTCCCTCTATGTGTGTGTGTAGATGTGTATATATATATATAAGATAAGAGTTATGGTATACTGAAAATGTGAGATCTGAGCATGATGTGAATGTTATGGAATAAAGGGTGGATACTGTCATGGGCTCAGCAGTAGCAGTCATTTTTCTCCTTCTTAGTAGCTGGTGCAGTGCTGTGGTTTTGACTTTCAGCCTGGGAACAGCGCTGATAACACCCATGTTTTTAGTTGCTCCTCAGTAATGTTTGCTCTGACCAAGGACTTTCTGAGTCTCATGCTCTGCCAGGGAGGAGGGGAAGCTGGCAGAAAACAGAGACAGGACACCTGATGCAAACTAGCCAAAGAAGCATTCCATACCACAGCACGTCATGCCCACTACATAAACTGGGGGCAGTTCCTCGGAAGGGTGAGATCACTGCTCGAGTGAGGCTGGGTATTGGTCGGTGTGTGGTGAGCGGTTGTATTCTCTTCCCTTATTATTTCCCTTATCATTTCCCTTATCATTGTTATTATTGGTGGTAGCAGCAGTGGTTTGTGTTATACCTTAGTTACTGGACTGTTCTTATCTCAAACCGTGGGAGTTACATTCTTTCGATTCTCCTCCCCATCCCTCTGGGAATGGGGCAAGGAAGGGGGGTGGGGGGAGGGTGTGAGCGAGTGGCTGCGCGGTTTCTCAGTTACCTGCTGGGCTTAAACCACAACAGCATGCTAAAATGATGCATCACAAGGAAGGAACTGTTCCTCATTCTTGAATGGGATCAATCACTTTTAATATGTTCTTTTCTCTCTGGAGCATAAAAGGCTGTAGGCAAATAGAAGTAAAGAAAGATGCTATCCTAAAAGTGAGATAGGAGCAATTTTGGTCTAAAAAGGTTCTTTATTTGTTTCCCATTATCTCTCATCCTCCTTCATTTAAAATGTCCAATTTTTATTGATCCACAAGAACTAATTTAAATGCTGAGGACTTTTCTTTAGTATCTTATATACTGCCCTTCACAATTGAGCTTGGATTTAATTTGAGGCTCCTGGACACTGTTGTCATGCAAGCAAAAAATCTTGATAATAACCATGACTGAAGGAATGGGCCAGTTTGTAAAAAAGCACATGAAGCTCAAAATAACAAGATGGTCAGGGAAACCACCTTGGCTACCAGATTTTCTGCCTGCATCCCCAGGAGCAATGGATTTTGGCTTTTTATTTTGAATATTTATATGTTTTTATCAAACAATATATTTTAATGCAAGTGTTGGAAAAGATGAGAATATATGTTTTTCCTGAAACAATATTCTCCTTTATACACTGGATCGCTCATATTCCTTTCAAATTCAATGCAAAGGAACAAAACCATTTACAAGAAATAAAAAACAAACTGCATGTCCTTATTCTCAGCCTGGTATTTGCAGGATTAAAATGTTTAATCAGCTACTTCTTTTTTTTAAAAGATCTATCTGTCCTTCAAATATAAAGCACCCTAGAAGCCTTTATAGGTTCCTGCCACTTCCTAGAATTTACTGGCATGGGGCTCACCTGAGTCTAGGCTAGAATCTAATGTTAGGGCCCACTTGAGCCCCAACAGACCAGAATCATTATTTGGCCTAAATGTCAGCTTTCTGTTGTTCACCTCTTCTACATATCCACTGGTCGGAGAAAGTATTCTGACCGTAGACAAGCCCAGCTCATGACTGGCAGCATGACTTAAGTATTGTACAACTAGAAGGGCTTCTTCAGCCTCAACTAAACAACAAATGAAAGTTCACTGTCTACAGTGGTGATGACTGTCTACAGTGATAAAACAAACAATGCCAAGATGCACTAACAGATTACAGCACGATGAGACACAGAAAAGACTGTATGATTAACTAGACAATGAACTTGACAGAATGAACAAAAGAATGCATGTCGTCAATAATGTATGTTCTGGCATCCAGTGAAGACAGAAAAAGTTCTTAACTTGCTTACAAGAAGTACTGTTTTCTACTCCATATGATCAAGTTTTGTAGATAGCTTCTAAAAGCTACCACAGAAGGAATATCCTAATGAGAGTAAAAGTAAATATATATTTGTGCAAATAGTAAAAACACCTTCCATGACGTTTCACTAAAGCGTACACAATACACTTGTACAGACATACAAGGTATCATAATTTTATATAAAGTGAGAGTGTAAAACCTTGGTTTCTCCAGAACAGACATTGGAAATGTGACAGCACAAGGAAAGGTCAGGCTCTTACTCCACTGTGTTTCATACTGGGTGAGACATGATTCCTAGGTCTGTTAATCTCATGGGGATAAAGCAGGGTTGTCCCAAGTCCAGAGCATCAGACATAACGAAAAGCCTTACTGGGTCATTATCTACTTTTTCTCTGCCATTACATAAGCATAGCGTCTGTCTCAGTGGTCTTCACTATCATGTAAGTTATGTATAGGGCAGCTAATCTTTCCATTGCTTTAGTACTTTATTTGTACCTATATCTAACTTCTATATCTGCTGTATGTTGTTGGTGAAATTATGTCTCTTCAGGCTGCTGGGCATAACATAACATTAGTTTGAAAATATTAGGAATTATTATTGAAGTTATAATAATTATTCAAAAAAGGATTTTTTTCTTTACTTTGAACATTAATGTTCAGTCATACTCCAAGGCAGATTGAAGACCTAGAAATAAAACAGCACTTCTGTGAACTTACTGTGAACTCATATGCTCAACCCATCAGCACTGAAGCCAACAGGAAATTTTCCCATAGACTTCATAGGGGAATATATTCCTGCCATCTAAATGCTGTTTATGATCATTATACATAAAGCACAAATTTAAGCACTTGTACAAACCTACAGCTTGACTAAATTTTAGCTGAATGTTAAAACTGGCTTTGAAAAGATTCAAGGTAAATTTGTGAAAAGAGGTAATCAAGTGCCAGAAATAAATCTCTCTGTTTTCTGAGTCTTTCCAGAAAAGTCATCTTTCAGAGCATGAACTATTTTTTTTCCATAGGACTGAAAGATGAGATTTAAACATGATCTGGCAACATCTGGCAGCTACACACTTGCCAAGTCTGTATTCAGAAGATCGCTGGATATCCTGTGAATAAACGCATGCACTGTTTAGCACTGCTTCTCATTTAATTGAAGCTTCTGATGGTCTCAAATTATGCATACATTCATCCTACCATTTAGAGCCACATCCCTTACCAAAAAAGAAAGAAACGAGAAAAAGCAATTACTGATTATTATTTTATTTCTTCAGTGAATGCAAACTCCTCCTTCTGATTAGCCCATTATCTTAATTTCTGTTTTAGGTGTAGTCTCTTGCTTGGCTGACTAGCATAGCTAAGGCCTTTAGTGAGCTCCTTCATACTGCAACTCTGAGCCTCAGCAATAGCTCCTGCGTAGCTGAAGAAGCAGAGAGTGATACAGGTCAAAGGAGGTGATCCTGCCCCTCTACTCTGCTCTCGTGAGACCTCACTTGGAGTATTGTGTGCAGTTCTGGTGTCCTCAACATAAAAAGGACATGGAACTGTTGGAACAAGTGCAGGGGAGGGCTACGAGGATGATGAGGGGACTGGAGCACCTCCCTTATGAAGAGAGGCTGAGAAAGTTGGGGCTGTTCAGCCTGGAGAAGAGAAGGCTGTGTGGAGACCTCCTAGCAGCATTCCAAAATCTGAAGGGGGCCTAAAAGGATACTGGGGATGGACTCTTCATTAGGGATTGTAGTGATAGGATAAGGAGTAATGAGTTCAAACTTAAACAGGGGAAGTTTAGATTGAATATAAGGAAGAAGTTCTTTACTGTGAGGGTGGTGAGGCACTGGAATGGGTTGTCCAGGGAAGCTGTGAATGCTCCATTGCTGGTGGTGTTCACGGCCAGTTTGGACATAGCCTTGGGTGGCATGGTTTAGTGTGAGGTCTCCCTTCCCATGGCAGGGGGTTTGGAACGAGGTGATCTTAGGTCCTTTCCAACCCTAACTATTCTATGATTCTATGATTCTAAGATACATTAATATCTCTGCATCATCAGATGTAACAAGTAAATACTAAGTACCTCAATTTTTTTTCCCATTTCCTCCAGATGTATTTTCTTTAATATATAGTGCGGAATAATTAGGAAATGTGGAATTAAGCTTACATGTGAAATGCAGCATTGTCCGCACATAAGGGAAAAACAGACTTTCAGGGCCTCTCGGGGCAAGATGCAGCCACACCTGGTATGCCTGGAATACGCGCTCCACAGCGGTTCCTGTGGCAACACAGACAGAGGGTAGAGCGAGGTGGAGATCTCGCGGTTACGCTTTGTCCTAACTTCAGCAAAGAGATGGGAACTAGGTAGTGCAAGAAACTGATAAGCTGCATACTTGCTACCCTGAGCCAGCGGCCTGTCATCTTTTGACAGAATGCCGTCCTCAGTGTGAACTTTGCCTCATTATAATGTCATTATAATGCATTTACATGCTAAAATACACTCCCATCTCCAATGTGACCCCCCTCCAAAAGGGACCACCTGCCTCTGAGCATGCGCTCTGAATTTTTGGTGTCATATGCCTTTAAAACGAAGTGAGAGAGATTTGCACCAATAATAATAAAGGTATGTATGACTAGAGTCACTCAGGCTCCACCTTGCAGGTGAAAATAATATAAAATGACCCAAGGGAGAGGGGGATATTGGGGAGGATACCATCGTGAATGAGTCAAGGAAGATAACATCAACAGACTCCGGGGACCGGTCGACGGGCTGGACCCCCCTCCCCCCCCCCCCCCCCCCCAGGGACACCTGTGGGTAAGACTTGCACTGTATCCAGCGCTTCCCTGGGAAAACTTAGAATCTCTATAGAGTTACTTTTACTGTTACCTTTATACTTTAGAGCCAGGCTGTGTTAACTTTATCAAGCGCTTGTATCCATGTACCTATTATTCGCACATGCTTTTGCAGACAGTATTTATCACCGGCAATCCATAAGAACCTGTACCTGTTGCATCAATAGACTGCATTGTTTCGGTAGCCAATCACAATAAACTGCACTGTTTCGGTAACCGATCATAATTTTCTCACTGAACGCGACCCCATCTCTTAGTGTGGCCGTGAGGGTTCATGAGCACGATTCAACCGGCAGTGTGGTGCACTATCAGTGAATCCAGATCAGTGAAGTTCGAAATAGCGAACATGGCTGGACTGATAGCTGCCGCTGATTGTTTTGGGCAGTGTGGTACACTATCAGTGAATCCGGATCGGTAGCGAATGCGGGCGGACTGGTAGTTGCATATTGGAGCCATTCCTCCCCCCTCTAATAAAACAAGGGGATTATTTTTCCCCCTTTAACACAACATATAGACAGAAATCAGATGCGAAAACAAACACTACCATATTTGTTCCTGGTATTATTTTTCCCTTCCAAAAAAATAGACAAGAATTACAAATAAATAGATCCATTAAAGTAGTGATTAAACCTCAGAACCAGGGAACCTTACACACAGAGATATCATTTTGGGTTAATTGGCAGTGTCATGCATAGGAGACTTCAGAACTGTGCACTACCTGCAATTACTGTTCATATACAAAAAGATGTCATATAAGCGAAGTCTATGGGATAGAGCTCCAGCTGGTGTAAATAGTGAGGATAGCAGTGAATTCAATTCCATGGATTTAAACCAGCAAAGGTTCTGACCTGATGTGCTTTAAAGCCTTTATGAAAATGTAAACTTCCACATACATGGATATAGTTTTTGTGTATTTTCAATCCCGATTAATTTCACCAAGCTTTAATATTACTTATTAGTCAGCAAGCGTCTAGCCTAAATGAATCTAGGTGATTTATTAGAACCTGGCCCAATACAGTGTTGGTCATATAGGTGCACAGTACAAACATAGTCAATAGAGGGACAGGCACCATCTGTCTCTGTCTACATTAAGATGTAATAAATAAATTTATGCAAAATATCTATTTCCTTTCCTCCCCTAAATTTGGAGGATTACACTAAAAATCTAACTTTCAAAACCTCAAATCATATTACATGAATTTTATTAATGTAGCAAACCAGTAATACCATACAGTCTACGTATGTTGTACATAATATGACACACGAATATACATATATTGACCACTGAAGTTTATGTGCTATTGAGTACATTGCTGAAGGCTAATATTCAGTAGATTGCAAAATAACTATTAGAGAAATTGCAAACATATTCAGAGGGGAACAATATTTATGCACACTCCAGTATCTGAGTAATGAATCTGTTATGTTTCAATTATTTTTAATTTTCATGCTCATTATATTTCAAGTACTGAGAAAACAGTCTATACATTAGTAGTTTCAAATGTGTACCTACATGGGCATCTATTTGATATATTGAGTTGTTCAAAACCATCATTTACACAATATTTCAGATTATCTCCAGTCTCACATCACTGTTACACCCTCAGAGGTCTCTTCTGGCAAAAATTCAACATTCGCATGGATGGACAATTAAACTTATGTCCTGTATATGTAGTTTTTATTAAAGGAGAAAAGAATCTCTTTCAGCTAAGACAAAGCTTGAGAAGTCTTATAATCATTAGAACTAATCTCACTTTTCCCATCAACTTGTGCATACTAACGATTCAGATGGCAATACTGGATGAAAAAACAGGAGCTCATGAGAGGGTTTTGTGTGCAATAAAGCGTATAGACATTAAGACTCCTCTGTAAGTCATCCTTGTGCTGCACAGGGACTACTTAGCAATACCATAGGAAGTACTTTTTTAGAAACTGACATAAAGTTTGGAATTTATAATATGGCATGGATCAGTTGATGCTCTGCAATCTTTCAAGAAGGATCTTTGTCTCCTTGAGGCATCCCTTACATGTGCTGTTTGCTGAAGGAGAATTAGTCACAGTCTTGAAATATGGTAAAATTTTTTCTGTGTCTATTGCTGCTTCACTTTCAACTGAGGTGAGAAAATTCATGGGTGAACTAATCTTTGTTTTAATAATCATATGAAAACTGTTCTTATTCTTTGATTTAAAAAAAAAAAAAAAAAAGTGATTAGGAAACATTTTGTTACCGAAAGTGTTGTCAAACACTGGAAAATGCTGCTCAGGGAAGCAGTTTAGCGGCCATCCCCAGAAGTATTTAAAAGATGTGTAAATATGACACTCATGGACAAGGTCCATAAGGATATGATTTAGACTTGGATTTGGTATTCTTAGGTTTATGGTTGGATTTGATGTTCTTAAGGGTTTTTTTCCAAAGTAAATGGTTCTATGATTCATTTTGCTTTGCCAAGGTCAAGTAAAAGATGGAAAGATGTTTCAAGTACATTACCTATGTAACAATACAATACACAGCTGTGTAGCCATATGTGATCTTTCCCACATTCTTTATTGGCAAGGTATAAATCATTTCAAGAAATATCTGAATTAAACAATTGTCATATTAGTCACTTTGCTGAGGGTCAAAAGAAAATCAGTTACTCCCCGTGCTGACCAGAGTATTCTATAACTCTAGGAGCATTGCAGATTCAAGACAACAAATATTAGGTTGCAGACCTTCCATGAGGCTTTATGCTGTTAATCATTACCTAATGGCTGTCTGACAGTGTAGTATGGATTCACAATCAAAATCTATACATCCAAAGAAAGTATGCAGAAAAATTCAGGTGTAGAAGCGTTTCTCACTGAGAGTGGTTTTGTGAGCAATCCAGCCTTTGGCCTGGCTCCAACTGTCCAGTGAGCAGAAGGCATGAGAGGCATCCAGCCCTTGGCTGAACTCCAATTCTCTGGTAAGCGGAAGTCATCAGAGGCTGCAGGGGGGTTGCTATAGGGCACCTCACCGGAAGCCACTAGAAGCTGCTGGCAGTTGCCAGCAGCTTCTGGAAGTTGCCAGGGGGTGCTGGAAGTTGCCAGAAGGGGACACCCACTTGCTGACATGAATTTAAGCCTCCAGTCACAAGCCGTTGCTAGGACCTGACATGGAGTCAGAGCCAATCATCTATTGTGGAATGTTCTGGTACTCTTTAATTTTTCCCTATAAAAGGTGTGCTTGCGCAGAATAAATTGTTCAGTGTTCGATTACATTAATCGGCATTTGCGTTGTTCCATATCCCCCGCAACTGGCGCCCGAACAGGGACCCTCAGATTTGCCTCCTGAGAGCTGCTTCGGTGGTGAAGATCAGTGCAGACCTGATGGGTGGGAAGCCGACCGAAAAGGAGCCAGCAGTAGCCCTGCTGATGTAGAAGGAGGACGTGCACGTCCCGCGGAACAAAGGTGTATCTGCGATTAGAGAGTCCACTCCGAAAAAGGCAAGTGGCGGTCGGGGAGGAATGGGGGCGGCTCAGACAAAGGAAGAGGCGGCTGTCCTCAATCTCCTCCAACACGTCCTCTCAAAGAGAGGGATTAAATATGAAGAAGATGTTCTTAAGGGGCTACTCCAGTGGAGTAAAGAAAAGGGGCTGTTCAGCAGGGTTGGAACGGCATTTGAAATATCTACGTGGGAGGCGATAGGCACCCAGCTTTGGGACACTATAACTGATGGGGGGAAGGCAGCGCGTGAGGCTCAAATATATTCCACGCTATGGAAGCTTATCCGAGAGACTTTGCAGGATGTGAAATCAGAGAGAGCTGCACCTGCCTCGGCAGCTAAAGCCCTGTCTCCGGAGATGCTATCCCTGCCTCCGCCTGAACCTCCAGCCCCACCCGCCTCCCAATCACCCGAAAAGCACCCGATTACGGGTGCAAAGAGCCCCGATCGGAATCCCTTTGAACATAGTATCGGGGAGAGAACGCACCCGGAAATTGCGAAGACAGTGAAGATGGGCTTTCGGTCTGTGCCCAGCGGGGAAAGATTGAAATCTGATACTGTTACTAATCCTGAGGATCCCGAACCTTGCAGCGGGGGGAAGGCATCCACGGGCTACAGACCCGGTGTGACCGAGTATTCCCTTATCTCCACCCCAAACCATTCCCCCACTAACTCTAACATTTCTACCTCGGAAGAAACAGAGCAGCCGAAAGAATTAAACGACCCGACTAAAGAACTGTTGCAGAAAGTTTTACAGAAACTCCCGGCAGTGACTCAGGGAGAAAGAATGCGATCCTCATGATAAATTGCCAGCTGTAAAGGGAAAAGTAAGATGGGTGGGGGATGCAGATGTATTGTGTGCTTATAGTCTCTCTGTGATATTCATGCACTAAAAGTTAACAAATACAAGTATGTTCATGTTTCTATCGACCCTTGCAGACCTTTATAGATATTGCTGGCCACTTCTTCCGATGTAGGCTGGCCACCTGCATCAGAACGAGTGTGCATTTTGATCAGTTTAGAAGCCCAGGCCTCATGCAATGTGAGGGAGGCAGAGCCTCTGCGGGGACGCCCGCTGAGATTGAGCCTGCCACCTTACATTGCAATGACGCTGTTTGGAGCTGGTTTCTTGATTGTCTTCACAGGGTCATTGCACCACATTTTGTGTTTTAAATTTTGTATTTGTGTGAAGTCTGTTTATGGGATCCCATGTGTATGCATGTGTATGTATGTGTGCGTATGTGTGTTGAGGGCAGATACTGTTCTGTGTATTTTTTTTTTTTTGTTATTGGGTTCATGTAAAAGTTTTAAATGTGTAACAGATTAACATTTCAGACAAGAAAGGGTTAATACAGAAGTGCTGTTGCTGACAGGTATTTATGGTTGCTGCTCGGCAGACTGCCAGCTGTAGCTGCTGTTGAGCAGGCCGGCGTTTGTAGCCGCACAAAGCGGCACTGAGGGATGATTTCTCTCTCTCTCTCTCTCTCTGTGTATATATATACATGTGATGGTATATTGAAAATGTAAGATCTGAGCATGACATGAATGGTATGGAATAAGAAGTGGATATTGTCACGGGTTCAGCAGTGGCAGTCATTTTTCTGCTTCTTGATGGCTGGTGCAGCGCTGTGTTTTTGATTTTGGGCCTGGGAACAGCGCTGATAACACCAGTATTTCGGAGCAGTTTGTAGAGACACCACAGATAAGGCTTAAAGAGGCCTGCAGCACACTGGGCACAGAGGAGAAGTCCTGTTTAGTGTGTTTTAAGTAACCTGGGGGTAAATTCAAGACTTGGAAGAACCAATTGGTTAAAATAAGAACTGCTAACTGAAAAAGTGAGAGGGGTAGTGCAACCACAAGCTTTACCAGCCGCCACCCAAACAGCATCAGGGTGGCAGAGAAAGAAAAAAAAAGGAACGGGCGATGACACAGCAAACTCCTTGACTGTTAACACCGTGCAGTTTACTTCTGCAGCTGCTTCACATTCCTGTTTCATCAGAATGCCTTTGCTTTAAGGAGACACTTTAACCTGTCTTGCTTCTCAAGAACTGATAACCTATATTTGTGCCACCCCCCCCGCCCCCACCCCCCCACCCACAGCTGCCTACAAAGTTTCTCAAGCCTCACCATAAGCTGGACAGACGAGTGGAAAACCCCAATGCCTCAGCTACAGGAGCTGACCATGAATATCCTGAGCAGAACGGGATAGAGGAAGAGAGAAACAAATGACTGTAAAACATCACTTGGGAGCAACTGAAGAGTAACAGCAATATGTGTCCTTGTAAAGTAGCTCTTATTAGAGGCTGTGATTTTGTGTATAACACCACCTGTACTTACTAGCCAGTTGCTAATAAGAAACTACACCTTGTATTGTATGGATTTGTCAATTGTAAAACAGATGTTGGAGCATGCAAATTTGCAGCAGCTGCTAGAAAATGCTAAGGCAAAAGTGAGAAAGATTTTAATACAATGATAGCATTATAGAGCACACAATGGAACAAATTAAGAAGGTGAGAGAACTCCACTGATAAGAAATTTCTTTGGCTGGTCCCTCACTGCCACAAGCATCTTCAGCATGCTGCTGCACCCTGTAGTATACATACTGCTATTGTAAATCTGTATGTGCTTTGCCATAATGGTGACTTGTTACTGGATGAAGCACGTGAAACTCTGCATTGACAACGAGGTGCCAGGACTGAGGTTGACCAAATGCCTCTTACCAGTCAAGGGCAAGACTGGGTTGGCCTCTGTGTTTGCCACCGAGAAGAACTTTTAGCTCCGCTGTTGGTTGCAACCCAGCAGGTGTTGAGTGGTGGGGACACATGCCATGCCAGACCTTGATGTGAGAGATGGCCTCCCCTGTTATCAGAGCGCTATATAAGAGAGAAAGGCACGCCAAGAAGCCTGTAGTTGGCATATTTTGCAGGTGTGATCTAGTCTAAACCCACTATTATTCTGACCAACTACATGGTGTGTAAGAATTGTTGATATGCCACATGTTACAAAGGTTCAAGTTACTTCAGATAGAGTGAACATGGCAAATTGTAAAAAATATGCTACTAAAGCAAAAAGGGGGAATGATAGGGGAGACCCCAAGTACACAAATCAACAAAGCATTCTGATCTTAATAACAAGAACAGCACACCTTCAGGAAGATGATGGACTGAATTGGTTGAACAAAGTGTTTTCTGGCTTAAGCATTACAGGATGGCTTTACTTTATCTTAATCATTTTGTCATTTTAATAATGTTTTAATCTGTGTGCCTTGTTTGCTACAATAGCTAATGGAGAATCTAGAAACTTTGGCAAAGGTAGATCATAAATCTATAAAAACTGTCTTTTGATGTGGGTGCAGGGATAGAAATAATTAACAAAATGGATTCAGGCACTATCACCCTGGTCTGGCTTCAGCCCTGGGAACAGCAAAGAAAACAACAGGTGTTAATGTCCTGGGCAGGCCTAAGCCTTGAGAACTGTAAAGACAACAATGAAGGGTGAAGATTGGTTAGCAAAACAAAGCAGAGAGTTTGCAAGATAAAGCAGGATGTGCATCTCAAAGACAGACCAAACAATAACCTTTACTTTTGCTAAATCAGGGTGATAAGGGACGCTATAGAGGAAGACAGCTTTGTCCCCCAGGAGTATCCTGTCTCAGTCAACCCTCAAGCAGATGTTACACAAACAATACACTACAACAACACCAGGCACTAGCATAGAGAGGCTGAAAAATGAGTATATCTACAAAAATCAGAATTTGTGGCTGGAGAAAGCGTTGCCTCTACCTGGAGTTCTCCTGCTTATCATCCTAGTTGTGAATTTTTCTTTGACAACTTGGAATTTGTACTTTAGTTGAAAGTATGTAAGAAATACCTGTATTTGAACATACTTCCTTTAATTTCTGTATTGATGATAATCTTTAAAATACTGAAGTTGTTGACAGCTTATAGTGAGGTAAATCCTAACCATTCCAAGAGAATGTATTTTACTGTTCTCTCAAAGTGTCTATTTAGTTTATGTTTTATAACTGTGCTTGCTGTGATTTCGTCTCATACTGAATTCTTAGTGTTTTACAGATGCTGGTAAGCATTCTAAATTAGCCGCTTGTGTCTGGCAGAACCACAAACGGTGGGAGAAACATGTGATTACTGATACTGTTGATGATTCATTGCAAACAAATTATAAAAAGCCTTCTTTTAAAACAAAAGAGGGGAGAAGTACTCCCTCCGGCAGAACGATTGGCAAAAGCAATATATATGGCTAATTATTTACGATTATCAGGAGACAGAGCTGACCCACCTATGGTCATTCATAGTTTGGCAATGCAATCAGGATTATCAGAAAAATCTAACCAAAAGATTTTGGTACAATATAAAGACTTGGTTACGGGTCAATGGAAAGGACCTGCAGAGGTTAAGTTAACAGGAAGAGGCTATATGTGTTTGATTACAGATCAAGGTGTTCGGTGGGTACCAGCCCGCTGGATACGGCCCTGGCGAGACTCAGCAGAGGACATCTCATCTGCGCCGGAGGATGTCAGCAATGATTAGGAGCCTGCTAGTAGCTAAACTGTTAACTCTGTTATTTGTATATAGTTCTGCATCTTTGTTACATGAAATTAATCCTAGAAAAAACTTGTGGGTGACATGGGCTGATGAGAGTGGGGTGTCAGAATTCTGTCTTGCTATGACATCAGCCACAGATCCATTTCAAACATGCTTAATAGGGATACCTGGGTATAATGAGAACAGTTTTAAGACGTTTTCGACCAACAACTGCAGTGAGTCAAAAAATGTTGCGGATTGCACAGCAAAATTGATATCCGGGTTGAATAAGATGCTTCCTTGGGATCCACAAGAACTGAACTTAATGGCGTTGCAGGCAATTGGGAACAGCTCACAGAACTGGACACAGACCTGCGTAATGTTCGGATCTAAATATGCAGCCTGGCCGTACCTGGCAGACTCACCTGATGTTTCACCCAAAGATAGAGCCTATTATTTTGATGGTGAATATTGTGGGATGAACGATACGGCTGAAAAGGTAACAGCCTTTGGAGCATATGGGGTCACTCACTGGCCCGGGTCAGTGCCCCTCCTGTGGAATAATAACTCTGCCAAGGCCCTACCGCCAGATGTCTTTTTAATCTGTGGGGATAGGGCACGGCAAGGAATACCAAAAGATATTGTTGGTGGACCATGCTATTTGGGCTCATTGACTATTTTTGCGCCAAAATTTTCAGAATTGTGTAATCTTAGTCATATTCTCCGCTCTAGATTTAAACGATCCATAGGGCTTACCCCTGGCTGCAATGACAATGTTCAATTACTGAGCCGAGCTGCTCGGGTAGCCCTGTCGGTGTTTATCCCTGGAGCGGCTGCAGGAAACGCCCTAAGAACAGTAGCCCAGCTGGCTTGTTGGGCGGAGAAGCAGGCTAATACAACTACGGCCGTTCTCGAAGAATTGTTAATGGACCAAAATAGCATGCGACACTCCCTACTGCAAAATCGCGCAGCCATTGATTTTTTGCTGTTGGCACAGGGTCATGGCTGTGAGGACTTTGAAGGTATGTGCTGTATGAACTTATCGAATCACAGCGAGAGCATTCACAGGCAATTAACCTATCTAAGGGAGCACTCCCAAAAGATCCAGCAAGATATAAGTCCATTGGATGACTGGCTCCATAACATTTTTTCGGGATGGGGAATAGGGGCTCGAATTCGTAGTTGGATGATTATTGCTCTGAAGATATTAGGTATTGTATTACTAGTTTTCCTTGCATGCACCATTGTACTCGCTATAATGAAGAGATTTGTAAACAGGGTACTGGCTCAGGTCTGGATTGCTCAAAACAAGAAGAGGGTATTGTAGAAGCGTTTCTCACTGAGAGTGGTTTTGTGAGCAATCCAGCCTTTGGCCTGGCTCCAACTGTCCAGTGAGCAGAAGGCATGAGAGGCATCCAGCCCTTGGCTGAACTCCAATTCTCTGGTAAGCGGAAGTCATCAGAGGCTGCAGGGGGGTTGCTATAGGGCACCTCACCGGAAGCCACTAGAAGCTGCTGGCAGTTGCCAGCAGCTTCTGGAAGTTGCCAGGGGGTGCTGGAAGTTGCCAGAAGGGGACACCCACTTGCTGACATGAATTTAAGCCTCCAGTCACAAGCCGTTGCTAGGACCTGACATGGAGTCAGAGCCAATCATCTATTGTGGAATGTTCTGGTATTCTGTAATTTTTCCCTATAAAAGGTGTGCTTGCGCAGAATAAATTGTTCAGCGTTCGATTACATTAATCGGCATTTGCGTTGTTCCATATCCCCCGCATTCAGGTATCCGTTCAGGAGGCACAGGTGGTACATTGACATTAATAAAGTAAATAGAACTAGTCTTGGTCTCAAAGTACTGCACATAACAATTTATATTGTCTGTTGGAATCTGGCATGCTTCCAACTTGCACCACTTAGCACTTTCCCAGACATTGGTGAGCCACAACCCAGAGAATGTTTACAACATGCAGTATAATTGAGGCTATTCTTAGCAAATTGTGTACTATTGCATATTTTTTCAAGGTCAAAAAGTAGATCCAAAACTGCTTTGCTTAGAAGCAGTCATGGCATAGCACGGCATAGCAGCTGACATGATGAGCAGTAGGATGCCTACGTCCATCAGTAAGGAGCACTGGGAGAGGGAGAAGTTACTTGCTTAACTGCAGTGCTTACTGAAGTAAATGTTAGAACAGGGTTTTTCAGCCAAAAAACCACCACATTAATTTTACACTTTTTAATAACTTTGTTCTTACTAGAGACTATTTTATTTTCCTAATTCTTTGGTAGCACTGCCCACAAAGACATCTAAAAATAAGTGCCCTATAATGAAATAACATTTTCACACTTGATTGATCAAACAATATTTCAGGAAGAAAGAGTTAGAAGTATCACATTCAGAGTAAAAGGAGAAAGCTAAATTTATGGCTAACTTTATGCAAAGTCATATACAGTTTTCTGCTTGTATTACGTTATGCGTATTATGTGAAAAACATAAGAATTAAATCATTTCCTCCTTAAAGATAATGCAATTTGGAAGTTTCTCTGATTTCTGACATCTTTCTTATATTATTTGTTGCAGCAGCTGTCAGAACATATTTTTGAATGGCTTGAAAACACACCTAGGAATAAAGGAAATAGAGATTCTGAGGCAGTTGTTATACATAGGTATTCCTAATGGCATTCTCCAAAGGGAAGTACATTATGAAGGTCTGAGAAATTAAATTCTACTATTAAATTCCACACATAACATTCTTATGTTTAGATCATAGAATCATAGAATCATAGAATAGTTAGGGTTGGAAAGGACCTGAAGATCATCTAGTTCCAACCCCCCTGCCAGGGGCAGGGACACCTCCCACTAAACCATGCCACCCAAGGCTATGTCCAATCCAGCCTTGAGCACCACCAGTGACGGAGCACTCACAACTTCCCTGGGCAACCCATGTCAGTGCCTCACCAACCTCACAGTAAAGAATTTCTTCCTCATAGACCAGTTTCCATATATCATTTCTCCCTGAAACCTGCTCCAAACTCTTCTTCCAATAGTCTATGCGGTAATTTACCACCACTTTGACTTTCTCAATATTTCACCAAATGTCCTCTGCTGCTTCATCCAACAAATGCCAAATTCCAAGTATATTTTTCTTTGAGTAAAGCACAATCTTTGGTGGCAAAATCCTATTCCCATGGTGGATTTTAGGTACCAAAAAGATTCCTCTTTTTCAGATAATAAACTGCCTTGCTGTAAATGAATTTCACCCTTTTGTGGAAGGTACCAGCTGAGTTCTATTTAAGCTGTCAGGAAGAGATACAGGTATCAGATCTCCAGTCTGAATTAAATCAGTTTCTTTCTATTAGATTCAGAGGGCTTCAATTCACATGCTGAACAGTGGTGAATATTCCTTGAAATCGTAACCCTGTACTTTTTCTCTCTTATGCTACATCAGAGCATTACATTTCATCCTTCTCTTTGAAGACTCATGAAACAATAGATTAAAGTAACAAATAACAGGAATTATGCGGTTGATTAATAAAGATAAACAAGCTATATTCTAAACACGGTCATCTCAAACACTACTGCATTTTTATGTGATACTGTGGCATCTACTTGTTCTTTGGTTCAGTGAATCACGTACATGATGTGCTTCTCAGTCTGCATAAATGACAACTCAAGCCTTCCCTACTCTGTTAGTGGCAATATAATTGCATAGGAGAGCTAAAAATATCAAGGTGACTTTTGTACTATGAATATAAAACATGTAATTGTAAACTCCTCAACCATTCTACATTATGTAACTGCGTTCAGCATAACTGTGGAGCACAATGGGTGGTACTCATTAAAGATAACAAACATGGTACTATTTTGACTAGGCTGATTTTCTTTATATTCTTGACAAAATTCATCCAAACTACTTTTATACACTCAGAATAATTTTCAAACTTCAGAGTTTGATGTAAGCTTTTCAGAGTCCTGGACAACTAAGTTAACCAACCTTAGAACCGGCTATACAAACTTAAGGAACAATATCTCATAGAAAAGAAATTATTTACATATAAAGATATGTATCATGTAATTTTCCATTAGTTATATGAAAATATATTTATTAATTATTTATTCTGATGAAATCAAACCAGTCTTCTAAAATATTTATTTGTATATATGAAGTAGGTAGGTAGAAATACAGACAGACAGATAGATAGGTAGATGGATACACAAACAGATATTTATAGTATTTAGTATATCATATAATACGTACCTGAAAAGTATGATGTAATTTACAAATGATACTATGTTAACGGACATTTAGTTGAATTAAATTAATAAATTACAAAATAATAAAATATAGCTTGGAAGGGACATCTAGAGCTTACCTAGTCTGATACCCTGCTCTCAGGCCAGATAGATAAGGTTGCTCAGGGCCATGTACAACCTAGGCTAGATTATCTCCAGGGCCATAGATTCTGCCAACTCTCCAGTTAACCTGTTGAGATATTTAACCAGTTTCTCTATAGAAAAATTGTCCTACATGAAGATTAGCAAAGGGAGAGATTAAGAATAGCCCTGCAAGTAGGTACAAAGGTGCTGGTATTCATACATGTACTAAATAAACAGATATTTTACCAGCTTGAGGCAATTATAATATGATTTCCAGGGAGGCTGGAACTAGATGATCTTAAGGTCCTTTCCAACCCTAACTATTCTATGATTCTATGATCATGTGATTTAAATTTAGATTTTAAAAATAGCATGAAAAAAACCCCAACTTTAACAAATATTCAATAGAAGAGAACATAGATGCTCCAGTACTGAAGGAGATATATGCCATGGCAAATCTGACAATATTTTCCTTAACAAAATGTACAGAGTAATAAGTGCATTTTCTGATTGCCATCTAAGTAAGCAAAGGGATGGAAAGCCTTCAATAGGAACTTGTTCTGAGCAGAAAAGAGAGAAATGAGAAATTTTCATCCACTCTCATTTATTTTGAGAAAAGGAGGATGAAGGGTTAACCTCACCAGAAAATTGAGAATTTAAGAAAAAAAAATCCTCAGTTTATAAAATTACTTTGAATATTTGCTAGTTCCTCCCTCTTTCTTAGTCACTTCTTTAACCATAATGCTCAGAAACTAATATATCTCTCAGGTTACAGGTTCATCCAGCTTGTTCAACTTTCATTCCTTTTAGAAAACACTTATGTTTTGAGCTGTCATGTTTTATCTTTGAAAAATTAATGATGACTTAGATTCATCCATTAAATCTGAACATAGCTAAGACCTTCAATGAAAGTGGGGAATGTGTTATGTGTCTGTAACTGTGACTATAATTCCAAAGTGACTGGGTCTACGGAAGACATTTTTTCCATTTATACTGACTGCAGTAGCTCAATATAACTATAGAAAACACTAGAACCTTGAGAAATATGTGAATTTATTCACAAGAAGTACCAAACTACTTCATGAATGAGGTTTGACTTTTCTTTCTTGACATTTCTCCAATGAGTAAATATTATTATCTGAGAGGTCAGAGGCTTGATTATTAAGCTACTGAAAAGTAAAGCATCTGCAGATGTTTTGAACTTCTTTATTTAGATAATGATCCCTCAAAAACTATTGATCAGATACTGGGAACTTCCAGAGAGATTTCATAAAGGATGGAGCTTAGTACTGAGGTGACACTCCACCACCCGAGCCCTTACACCTGGAGCTGTCATCCTGCTCACCTGCAATGACTTTTCTTAGGTAAATGAATTGATCCCAGTACTACGAACCCCTGGGAGTGGCAGCTGCACTTGAGATGCACCAGTAAATGCGCTGGTAGATAGACAAAAATGTTAGTGTATTTGTCCTTCTTTCTTCTCCTTTTCATTGCTTTGAGAGTTAGCCTTCATTTTTCTCTTGGAAGTTTTTCTTCACAGGAAGCCTGTCCACCAAGAATGATCTGAAGTTGTCTGCCATTTTGTATGTTTTCTTGCAATGATATTTTCCCTCAGAGTAAGGAGCTGGCTACACAGTGAGCAGCGCCACTGTGTTTATGTCAGGTTTAGGCAGAGAACATTGTTAAATGTGAGACTGGCTGACTGACAAGACATCTGGCACACCCAAAATTACAACAGTTTCTTTTGCTGTAAGTGGGACACAGCAAAAAGCATTGTGCATTGCTAAGGAGGCCACATGGTTTGTCTGCCTTAAAATACTATGCCAAATATTTTGGCATGTCTGTGCATGTGTGTGGCTTAATTTAACTGTAACATTTGAGCACCTTTTTCATGCATCTCTTCTGTGTCCAATATAATTGAACAATTTCCTTGTGCATATATCTCCCTCTATCTGACATTATGAAAAGGGTCATGGAGTTTACCAGTTTTCCTGTGTGCCAGTCTAGACTCTCTGATGATCCCCACTACTTGTTATTCTTTTGTCAATCTAAGTCTAATATTAAATGTAAATCTTACCTGTGAGAGTGAATGCTATTAAATGAAAAGTGACCTCCTCATTGTATATAAAATCTAAATATCAGTCATGAAGTCTGAAGGCTGCACCTGTATGTCACTCTTATCCCGATAGAACAAGAGTGCTGTGATATGCTCCTGTATGTATATAACCTAGAGCAACATGTGTCCCCAGAACACCCACATGCAATCATTGGTGTTTGATCCTACAGCAGTCATGCTTCATGGCCATACATATTGCTTTATAATAGTCCTTCTCTTCAGCAGCATTTAAATCAGCAGCAGAAATGTCTTGGCTACAAGCATTCACAGGAAATTTTTTGCTTCAGCAGTTACAAGACTGAGAAAGGAATAAAGGGATGGTCTGAAAGGAGGCTCTGACTCTCTCATAGGGACATCCTAAAGAGTCATTGCTATACCTAGAAAAACATATCTGTTCTTCTTATACATAATCCAAAAGACCAAAAGTGCAACATGAACCAGCCACAGCTAGGCCAAGAAAGATGACCTTTTCTTTGTCACAGGCTTCTACAACCTAGGTCAGTTAGATTTTACATGCCTGTTTGCCACTTCACTAGTGATTGAGGATACACTTTCAACTTTAGGATGTTACAAACTACTCTCATCGAAGAGAATGCTCAGGAGGTATGAGGTTTTATTAAAAATGTCACCAAAAAAAAAAAAAGGATTTGTTTAATAATTTTAAAATCACAATATTTTTTAAAAATCTGAAATTTTATGTTTGCTGTAATTGAAACAGTCCTTTTATTCTAAAAGAAACAGGAGACATGTTCACCATGTCTTTCAAGATGGCAAAATTTAAGCAGAAAACATTGCAGCTTTTCTTTTTAATTCATTCCATATTGCACTCTCATCCATCTCTAAGTACTATTGTTTTGCAATTCTCTCTGATTTCTTTTTCCTTTTTCATCCTGCATTTGTTTGTTTGTTTGCTTTCCAGCTGATTTTTTCTCCTTTCTGCTTCATTATCCATAGTACTCTTAAGTGCAGTAGAAAAGACAGAATTTGAGTCTAATTTTCAACCCCATTGAGGGAAAGTAATTAAGCAAAATATGCTTCTGCATTCCTAACAGTATGACTCTGCAAACATTAAGAACACACTGATATTGGAGAGTGACACATATAATGTGATAAAGTAAATCTTAACACAAAAATCTTGTGTCTGAAGCATGAGACTAAGAAAGTCAGAATTTAAGGGCAAGCCAAGCTTCAAAGAACACAAGCCGAACTGATCAGTACTGTAGCTGCATTCCTTTGGAAAGTTTTCTTTATTCTCTAAGTTTATAGTTAGTCTGAGTGCGTAACCTCTTGAGGTGCTACTGGAAGAAGGAAAACATTGTGGCTAGAGAGATTACACAGCCTAGCATTTCCACAAGAATGGTACATTTTTATTTCAAGTGTGCAGGACATTATGTGGTTTCTTTATTGTTTGTGTAGTGGAAATTAACAACATATGAAAAAAATGGAAATACAACAAAAAACTTTCTGGAGTTGTGTGTGGAAAGGGCATTCTGTGTCACGAAGTGCTGTTTTTCTTCTAGCTTGTGTAACCTAATATAATTGTGTGATGCACCCACGTCAGATTCCTTTTCAGACTGATAAGGATTATTTTTCCTTATTGTTCTTTTGGAGAGTCACATTCCTCCAAAAGTTATAAATTTTATTCTAATTTTTAGCCCAGAGTTATTCCTGGTTCATAGTTGTACATCTGTTCATCTGTCAACATCTTTTTTAAATTATATACCTCCTTTGCTTCAGTGGGTTTGTGTTGCGGATGCAAAAGAAAAGAGGGGTATTGTTAGGGAATGGCTGCTGGAGAACGGACACGATGAGACCATAGGCCCAGCAGTAGTGAACCAAAGGCTTTGAGGCCTTGGCTGAAGGCTACTAGAGAACGTGTGCGTGAGAAGAGTTTGAGGGAGTTGGCAGAGGAGCCTGAGAAGTCGGGATATGTAGGGAGGAACTGATAACTGCAACCTTGAAGCACAGCTGCAAGCTGGAAACCCCCTGGAACATAACAAGGGGAAAACTACAGAGG
The DNA here is from genome assembly GCA_028858755.1 of Ara ararauna. Taxonomy (NCBI): domain Eukaryota; kingdom Metazoa; phylum Chordata; class Aves; order Psittaciformes; family Psittacidae; genus Ara; species Ara ararauna. The sequence goes on from CM054376.1 coordinate 147,363,074, forward strand.
GGGGTGGGATGTGAATGCAACCTTTGAGCTGTGACCAAGCACAAACCGATCATGTAACCAATCATGTATCAATTAGTAGCATAAGTAGCCAATCGCATATTAGCAAGTGTGCCTGCATAGAGTATATAACTGGAACCCTCAGATGAAATAAACTGAGTCTGATGAATGATCATATTGATTGTCTTCATTCTCCCACCACGGAGAGCAGGCAGGGGGGCCTGCCGCAGGCAGAGGAGCCTGCAGTCGTTGCCTACCGCACAGGCAAGAGGAGCCTGTGGGCCCTGCTCGCGACAGGTTTGCCTATTTCATGTTTATATAGAGACATCCTCCTTACTATTACTTTATATTTTGTTAAGCTAAACAATATTTTTTTTATTTTTTTTTTAAGACACTACAAGCAATGGTTCTACTGGCAATATTTCCATGCTGGTACTGCTGGTACTTTTGGTAATCTTACCAAAAAATATTTGTTTTTCAAAAGAAACTGAATCCTCAAAATCTAAACAAGGAGGCAAAGTTCACTAATGTAGAATATCTTTTTTAACCTTTAGATCTATTGCTTAAAGTTGCTACAGTTTAGATGTCAATTGGCATCAATTTTGTCAAAAAAAAAAAAAAAAAAAAAGCCATTGCAGTAATTTATGTATCTTTATATGACTTGTATTAACATATACATAGATATCAAACTTATATGCATGTACACAGTTGCACATACATAGATTTGTGAATGTTTAAATATACCTATACATATAAGCAGCTATATATGTATGTATATGCATATATATATGCATTGATACGTACATATATATAAGCACATATAAATATAAACTCTCTCATATAATTTTCATGCTGCAATCCTTGAGAAATGACTAGCAAGGACTTGTCAAAAAAGTCAGTGCCTTGCCAGTGTTATGTGCTGCTTCATAAGCAAGGGTCAAAACAAAATATAGTGTTGCAGCTTCTCATGGATGGCTTCTGCCAAGAAAAGGGGATGTGTTTTTTGTATGAAGATAGATCCTTTGGAGAGTAAGACTCTGAGGAGTCATACAGAAGGTTACTGCATACTGCATTCCTCACTAGAAGGAGCTATCCAACAGTTACCAAACTAAAGGTCCTTAAGCTGTTAACCCGTCTTAGATTTTAGCTTAAGCAAAAAGGAATGAGAGCACCGAGCACACCATTACAGTGAAATGTTAGGCATGCTTTACTGGAGAGTATTACTGCTTCTTATGGTAACTATCATTCCCTTAGAGATTATCTATAGTAGTCTGGGAACAAAATAGTTCACCATGAGTAAGGCTCATGAACTTTTATAAGAATCCAAGAATTTAGAGAATGCTTATGAAACTCTCCCAGTAAACAGATATTTGAAAGCATATATAATGTTATGCATGTTAGCATGTATTTATGTCTTTACACCTGTCTACACTATAGAGAGAGTTCTAGGCACATTTGTGACAAGTAAGAATTTAATGCAATACTATATCCTGCTTATATTTACTTGTGAACAACTCTTATTTTTATAAGTGTGCTACATTCAGATATTTGAGTAGTTTATGTGAAAGATTTTGGGTTGTGACTTTCTGGAAAATTCACTGTTGTCTTTCATACAATATTTTGAACTACTATTAATCAATTAATTGGTTGACTTCGGCTTCACAGAAATGCATAATTTTTGTACAGAAGTTCTGTGTAAATGCATGTTCACAGTAATCCTTTATGTTGTTCTATCATGGAAAAAAATAAAAAGGGTTATTCAAATATTTGTGTGACTATTTCTGGAAAGAGTTATGCCATAATTATTTTTTATTTATGGTGACAGAACCTCTTCCATCCAGGAGCATTCATTGGAATAAAATTTATTCACATACGTATGAAGAATGTGATCAAGCATTACACAGAACAATTAGGCTGGTTTTATTTGCTGCAACACTAAGCATAACCAAATATTAGCCAAGTAAGTCCACAGACACTTCAATATCCTTAGAGGTCGTCTATTTTTCCTGCCAGAGAATTTAGCCTGTTTGTAACACTTACAGTTTTATTTCTGGTCTAGCTTTTCCAGACTTGTTTTCCAAACAATAGGGAAAAGAGAAACATTTATACCACATGGCACAGAGGAAATGTACTGTTTGTCTAAGCTAGTATTTCTTATCCTTTCTCTGCAGAATATGGCATATTAATTTTACAGTTTCTGTAACATTACAGTATACAGTTCCTCCAGTGCTAAAGGGTTCCATTGTAAAAGCTGAGACTATGCATTGCAGCATCTTTTTTTATAAAGAGCAACTGGCCGCCAGAACAGGGAAAATTGATAGAGCAGGCAACCACAGAAGCATATTTTTCTGTTTGAGTCCCGTTATCAGTGACACAATTCTATGTCTGAACCCAACTGTGCAATTAGCAGAGCTGCACATAACTTGTCTATTCATATATCTATTCCTGGCAGGAATTTAAACCTCTAATCAGAAAATTCTCCTTTACTTTTGGAAAAAAAGCCTAACCTAGAAAAACTCCCTTGATCCTGACAGGCAGCTTGTTGGCTAAGTTTATCACGAGGGCAGCCCACATTTAATCAGTTCTGCCCTCATTTGTGCATTCACTGGAAATTACTATAGTTGGCTGCAGGGGACAAGAGGATAATTTATCCGGCCAAGAAAAGAGATTAAGCACTGAAGCCCCCAAAATGATAACACTGCAATATGATTACATGAGACCATTAACCATCTCAAAAATAGGACCGAATAGTGGGACTGAAAAAAAGAAAAACAAACCACAAAAAAATAAAAAAAGGCACAGAAAAATTACTGGGGTTTATGTACCATTTCCCAGTTCTGAGACCAATCCCTGTAGAAATACCTATTACAAACTTGCATGTATATTTTGTTACAATTCTCCATATGCTTTATATTCCTTTATGTTAACAGTTACACACACTGTTCGGCACTCCATTAAAAAAGGCACTTACAAAACAGATATTGTTTATGCCACTTTCCAAAAAGCTGAAATGCCTCAAGCACTACGCTCCATTTGGTAGAAACATAATAGCATGTTATAATTTTTACCTGAAATAGATAACTCAAAGATTTAAAATGCCATTGGGTTCAATCTATTGCTCAAATGTGTTTTTAAAATAGGAACATTTAAGAAGAGTCATGCCAAATAAAGTAAAAGATTTCTGATATAATTATAATATTAAATCATAATATCTGTCTTTGGATTCTTTTATGTATCTTGGCAAAAACAAGTAATTTCAAAGTTAAGGCTGAAACTAATTTTAAAATTCCATATTACTACATATTCATGCAAAATATTTTGAAGAGTCCTGGGTTCTTAAAGACATAGATGTCTACGAGAGCAAAGTAATGACAAATAGGAAAGAGAGTGCCTTAAAGGAATATGGTGGACAGTAAGACTTTTTTTAAAAGAAGTATTCATGTACATATATATATATATACAAATGCAAGGCATATGGGCAATAAATAGCCTAGAGAAGATACCAGTGATTGCTTAGCGATGTAAAAGTCAGGTTCATATGCCATATGCCCCAAAGTTTAAGAGTCTTCAGATGTTACTTCTGGGGTCAGTTTCATCAGTAACAGCAAGCAAATAAATGACGGCTCAAGCTTGGGATTGTAACTGAGCCCAAATGAGAAAGTTTAACTAAAAATATTTCTTTAAGGAGATATTATGTAGAAAAATAGAGGAAAGACAAAGAAAGAAAGTGTTGCTAAGTTGCTCTGAAGGCTATTCAGACAGCTTTTTCTCTGCAACAAACACAGTATTACCAAAAAAAAAACCAAACAACCCAAACTAACCTTCTTTTCTGAATCTTTTGGTCTGTTGAAACTGTTTATGTTTCCCTCTTGGTAAGGTGTACATATCACCTCTTGCTAGCCACCACCTAATCACTCACTGTTAGGTAAAAAGTTATGCCTCCATGTACTTGGGATGTGTTCTACCCTCCCATGCAGAACTAGCCACCCTGGTTACTTCTTTACCCCATGGCTACTCATTATCAATTGTAATTGCCCATTATCATTGCCCATTATTATTGCAATTAGAGTATTGTGAGACTCTGAGTTGCCATCTGTAGAGCTTTTCTCCTCTTGCCAGATTAGTCCATACAGCACCTCTATGACAGACACGAATCTTGAAGTCAGTTACAGCATGAGTTCCTTCAACTAAGCTGTTCCTGCTCCCCAGTCTACTGGACCATTTTGCTCTTGCTAACTCTCCTGAGAGTGATCTCTCTGGACCTGCATGATGAGCACCTAGAGCAATTCTTAACATGCTATTTATCTTATAGACCTTTGGACCTACTTATCTGGAGATCTCTTGATGGTCACACATTTGTCTACTTACTTATTTCTGCAAGATTTGTCTACTTTTTCATTTCTACTATAGGAGTAAAATGACTCTTCTCATATGAATTTATTCCAGAATTCCTCTTTCTAAGACATGATATCAAGGGTTACTTAATACTCCTTCAATACAAAACCCACTGCCTTAACTCTTTAAGTGGCCACAGATTCTTTTCATGAAACTAATCCCTTCCCTGCCCCTACTTTAAATTTAGCTGTAAGGCATGAGATACCTCAAAGCTTACTACCTTAAGTGTTTATGATTTCTCTGGGTTCTATGTGGGTATCTTTGGATGAGGTTTATTTTACAAATCTGATTAGGATTCCTTATATTCTGCTCATAAAATACCCAAGAAAATAAGAAGTTTCCTATAGGCTGTGGTAGCTGTGCTCTTACAGCATGATGCAGAAGCTGTAAGGTTTATACAGAGGATGTAGCAGAAGGGTATAAGATCTGCATGGAAGAATGAAGAAACATTGGTAGAAGCGCTGCCAGTATGACCTCTAAGAATCCCTCTCATCCTAACCATTACAGTTGTCCTTGGAGATACCTAACCCCTCCCAGGATTAGTCTGGGATGAGATTTTGCTATTCACTGCAGATGGGAGCCCTTACAGATATGCAGAATTAATTGTTTGGAGAACAAGACCTTGATATACAACAGGGATTAGTCTGAGATGAGAATGTCAACCTGTGTATAGTCTATAATGGGCTGAAAAACTGTAGCTGAAATTTATAATGCAGGGTGAACCCAGGAGTAACCCTTCTCTCTAGTGCTTTTCTTCTATCCTATTTTCCATATGTGTTTCGGTAATTATTTTAAGGCTTTAAAACAAAAGATCGCCACGACTAAAACTGAGGCAGACATTCTGATTTTGTGGCTCAAATGTAGATAAATGCCCTTGATCAACACCTTTGGTTATTTCACTACTGTGTGCTTTAGTTTTGCCAAAAGAAAATCCTACGAAACTCACAAGTGGAGACTGAAAAATGAAAGGCATGATTACTAACAGCATCACTGAGGAAAGCAAATGCTCTCTGATTTTGGTGGTCTTTTAGCATCCTCTATATATTTTGATGTAAATTATTATTTTAATGAATGATGTGGATGAAAAGTGTCCTGGGTTCAGCAGTAGCAGTCATTTTTCTCCTTAGTAGCTGGTGCAGTGCTGTGGTTTTGACTTTCGGCCTGGGAACAGCTCTGATAACACCGATGATTTTAGTTGCTGCTCAGTAGTGTTTACTCTGACCAAGGACTTTCTGAGTCTCGTGCTCTGCCAGGGAGAAGGGGAAGCTGCCAGGAAGCAGAGACAGGACACCTGACCCAAACTAACCAAAGAGGAATTCCTTACCACAGCACGTCATGCCCACTACATAAACCGGGGGCAGTTCCCCGGAAGGGTGAGATCACTGCTCGGGTTGGGCTGGGTATTGGTCGGTGTGTGGTGAGCAGTTGTATTCTCTTCTCTTGTTATTTCCCTTGTCATTGTTGTTATTGGTGGTAGCAGTAGCAGTTTGTGTTATACCTTAGTTACTAAACTGTTTTTATCTCAACCCGTGGGAGTTACATACTTTCGATTCTCCTCCCCATCCCTCCGGGAATGGAGCAGGGGGAGGAAAGCGAGTGGGGGAGTGAGAGAATGGCTGCATGGTTCTGAGTGACAGGCTGGGCTTAAACCATGACAAAAAGCTAAATATAAACAGGTTACATTCTAAACCAGTGCAAAATGGAAGGCATTACAGTCATCAGTGAGTGTGTCACAAATTGACAAGATAGATAGTTTTTAATTCTAAAATGTCCGCAGGTAACCAAAAGGGTTTAATTCAACCTTTGAAAACGCAAGTTAATGTGTCTGAGAGAAAAATAAACTCAGATACGAGTATTCAGTAGAAGGAAGAAGCATATTTGAAGACCAATAAAGCACAGCATTCTTTAGGGAGACAGCAGACAGCAGAACAGATATCATAATGTAATCTAATATACTCAAAAAGGCCAGGCATTTTGAAGCTAGACTTGCAACTACATAAAATGCCTTGTTCCTAGTTCAAAGTGGTTTATCTGTCATTCCTTGCCACTGTCAGATGAAGGTGACTGTCTTGTTCCATAATGACAGAAGAGATTGGAATCAAAATACTTGATTAAATACTTAATATATTTACGCCAGGAAGATATTTACAGGTTGTAGTAATTTCAGGAAATAATGAACAGTCTAAACCTTTTTTTCCAACACCCTGGATCTTCATAAAGCAGAAGAGGACTCCAGACGTAATGTATAATATGTAACCTGTTATAATATGCATTTCATAAAAAATGTTATAAAACATGGAATAATATAAGATTATGGATTTGATATAAAATAATAGATTAACATACACAATGAAAATGATATACAGTGGAACATTGAATCACATGTATAATTATATTTTACTGTTATATATGATTCTCGTACCTTAACTGCTCAACTTAGGAAAGTCTTTTTATAGTAGACTGTACTAAAAATTTATTGCGTTAGTTTTCTCTGAGTTCTAAAGAATTTTGCTGTATTGCACTGTAAATTTAAACAAACCAAGCTATTTGAGGCACCATTAATGAGAAGGAAACAAGCTTTGTAAAAAAAGAAAAATAGTTATATCTAGACATAATTCCTGGAGAAGTTACAATGTAGAGTAGTTAGCATATGGAAAGCAACTGTATGAGAAACTTGAGATCATTACTGTGTAAATAATCAATATTTTGTTTCACTAGAGTTTGAATGATTTTGAGGGGGAAAAGTCATAACCTGTGACCTTAAGCAAACTGAAAACTAGAATAGGAAAATGCTGCAAACCTCATTTCTTGTAAGACTGAGGGGATGTTTAGAAAAGAGACAGTGATTACTACTTAATAGCTGTCACCTGATAAAGTAAGACATAGAGAATAAAAAAGACATATTTAAGCTGTTGGATTTGACAATGTGCTCATGGTAATTTTTTTTTTTTTAGTCGATTTGCATGCTGATATGAACTTTTGGATTAATATCTAATACACTGTTGGAAGCACTTCTTTATACCACTGTATTTACTACAGGTAGCAAGTAATCCCAGGAGATAATGTAGTAGTGCTCAAAACCACAGCTGACCTTGCCAAGGAAGAATGATTAATGAAGCGTCTTTCTCCATCCCAGAGAGACCAATCCTGCCTTCACTTTGGCAGTGAGTGCATTGCAGCATCCCATGAGAGGGAAGGCACATGCTAGCCCCTGGCAAGAGATGCCAGACAGATGACTGGCTTATGGTATAGGTCCCTGCACCACACCTAACTTGTTTTCAGCTGTCTTTTCTGCAACTGGTGAAACTTGTCAAGTATAAAATAAATCCAAAAGTGAAATAGAAAAGCACTAAATCTTTCATTAAAAAGTACTAAATGCTGAATATCAAAATGTAGGTATGGTATGCATTGTTGGCATGACTCAGCTCATTTTGTGCTAGCCAACTAGACTATATTAATGTAGTTTAATAATCAAGTTTCCACTAAAATCGGTGATATGAGACAAGAATGTGCAGAATATGACTCACACAGTCTGAACAAAAGTTTCTTACAGAGATGAGAGGAATTGCACAGCAGAGGATCACTGCATAAAAAAATCGCTACCAAAGAAGTTTAGAAGGCTAGTTTATATAAAAATCCGAAACTTCAATAAGTCTAAGTTGAGGTAAATTATTCCTATTCTAAGACTATTCCCATACTAAACAGTATTTGCTCTAGAATATAGTAATGATGTATTTAATTTAAAGTTTCAATATGTATCCATTCTTTTTGAAGCAAACAATAAACTACAGAGAAAAATGCAGAAATAATTTTTTAATAGGTACAGGTGGAAAATTGTGCAATGGATTTCTCCTAAATTTAATAAGAAAACCGTCATAAACTGAAAATATGCATTTCCCAAAAGTGGATGTGATTTTGCTAGAAAATGAGGTACTTCCAAGTTGCATAGCATAACCTGATGCATTAAATTCTTCAGGTCTTTTTAGCTAGTAATGATATGTTATAAAAAGAAGAATGCCAGAGGAAAAATAATCTACTCTGGCAAGGAAGTCAATGTCAGAATAACTTCTAAAGCCAGTTCAGAAAAATAGAACAAAATGCTTTCCTGACCACGCAACAGTGTGTAGCCAAGTTGAATGACCTGGAAAGAGACTTTAATTATTTCCTAAACTGCAACAGACTGAGATACACAGAACAGCCAAATGGGCCTTGTAAGAAAATACAACTGTACGAACCTTCCAAAGTCAATACATAATTACCTGCCTGTAGAATGATGCTGAGTGTTAACCATGCTGGCTCTGAACTTGAAGAGCATTTAAGCATGTAATTGATTTTAATCCTGCAGGTCTCCATTCTTGTCTAACATGGCTTGAAATTCAAACTCATATCTTTCAATATTTTATGAAATAAAGGCCTTAAGTAACATGTTTCAGTAAATGGCAGTAAAGACATCACATGCTTTTGTTTTCATTAAAACAAGTAGTTTTGGCAATGAAGCAAACTCAACATTATTATGATACTTGGCTAAATGCAATTCCTTTCAGATCACATCTCAAAAATTTCAGGGAAGTGTCAAACTAGCATTTGGGATAAAGCTGCATGGCAATTGCAGGCTCTCACGTTGTCAAAGCATGTTATACCTAGTATATCATTTAAAAAAAAAACAAACCAAAGCAACCCTTTGTATTGAAGCCTTAGGGACGTGTCTTTAAAATAACTCATCTTCCTTCTTTGCAAATACTTTGGTAAATGCCAGCTGAAATATTGTGTATTTGAAATTGCATTTGTTAACCCGGGCATGGCTTTTATTTTTTTTCTCTCCCTGGGCATATGTTTTACATCCTCAGGCATTCTACAGTCCATCATGGGTTCAGTGGGTCCTACCTACAAGAGTCATAATTAAAAAAAAGGTAGCTTCGGTTTCAAACTTGCCAACAAATACTGGGTTTTGCCTCTCAGAGAAAATGGGGGTGGGATAATCTCTCTTCAACAATTTCAAAACTGCCTTCTTCTGACACAGTGCCTTGTAACAAAAGAAAGAAAGAAACCTTCATGCTTGAAAGGTTATGCTCTTGACTGTTGAATATACGTATGTATATATGTATGTATGTATGCATCTGCTGATTCTCTTTTCTCTTTTTCTATAATTTTTTTTATTTGTCTTCTGCTTTCAGTCTAGCATATGAGATGCTATACCATAGAATCATAGAATCTTAGAATAATTCAGGTTGGAAAGGACCTTAATATCATCTAGTTCCAGCCCTTGTGCCATGGGCAGGGACCCCTCACACTAGGCCATGTCACACTAGGCTCTGTCCAATCTGACTTTGAACACTGCCTGAGATGGAGCATTCGCAACTTCCTTGTTCAACCCATTCCAGTACCTCACTACCCTCACAATAAAGAACTTCTTCCTTTTATCTAACCTGAACTTCCCCTGGTTTAGTTTGAACCCATTACCCCCTGTCCTATCACTACAGAACCTTTTATCTAACAAAGAAGAGCATATGAAGTTAAAAACTTGTAAGTTTTTAGTAATAAAAAGCAACATACTCAGGGAAAGAGAAAGACAAAATCTTTGAAAATGTTAGAAAATGCTACTGCTTTTATTTTTTTAATGGTAGAAATGTGTTTTCAAAAAAAACTCGAACCTTTTACTGAGATTGGCAGCTGTCTGTCTTCACTTTGAAAAATGCTTAATAAAGAAGATTTTTACTTTCATCTGAAGACTGCTTACGCATACTTAAATGACAAAGTAGACATACTACAATGAAAAAGCCTATTAAAAGGTATGTGGTCAGTAACAAAACCCATGAGATTAAGTAATACATCTTGTTTCAGAACATTCTAATGTGTCGCAGTTCTTATTCATTCCATTATTTTAGAAATTATGAAAACCATATGCAATTTTATAAGCTACTTATAATCATACATTGCTCCAGAATTAGCAAATAGACATTGCTAGGGAGCCAGATTTCAAACCATTTATCACGGAATCCTGCTTCACTCTGCTGTCTTCGCACAGATGCATTTAATCAGAGGCTCTTGAGTGATGAAGTAAATATTTTCTGATTTTCACAGCCACTCCTTTCCATTCTCTTTGTTCTTTTCTTGATTTATGGTATCTCTCATTCCTCATTTGAGATGTATCCAAATAAAAATAAAATGTCATATATTGCTTTCTTCCTATGTGAAAAAGTAAGGAAACTTTAAGCAGTAAACATTAGTCTTCTTTCTTTATCTTCTAGTGGATTTAAATCAACATCTTCTAATACTTCACCAGAATTAGATAATTTTGGAGAAAATTTGTCCTGATTACTACATAACAAAAAGTGTCTCTGACTTCAGCTGTTTTACATGCTGAGTTCAGTTACATATGCTCATCTCATTAAAATTTCATTGGTTTTCTCAAAAAAAATCCCCTTCAGACCCCAACTCTAAGCAATATTTTCTACTCATTACTTGTTAATGCAAATAATAGCTAAAATTGATGTCATAGACTCATTTGGTCCTTATAAATCGGAGGTCAAAGAAATTGAGCTGCAGGTATTAACTCTCTAAAGTCACTGATGTGTAGAGAGTTCCAGGCAAAAAGCAGAACTTAATACCTTTAGTGTAATGGACATCAGTCTGTATTATATGTCTAGATATGACTACTGTCATGGTTTAACCTCAGCCCCAACCAGCAATTAAGCACCATGCAACAGGTCATTCGCTGCTCCGTGATGGAGAAGAGAATCCAGTCACCTCCTTATTCCCCATGTGCCTTATAATCATTTCTAGGAGGATCTGCTCCATGGTCTTGCCAGACATAGAGGTGAGACTAGCCAGTAACTTCACAGGCTTTCTTTTTTTCAGCTTATTAAAAATTAGGGTTATGTTTCTCCTTTTCCAGTCAATGCAAACTTCACCAGGCTGCCATGATCTCTCAAATATGATGGATAATGGTTTGGCCACTTTATCTGCCAGTGCCCTTAGAACCCCTTGGTGCATCTCACCAGGTCTCATGGAGTTATGCACCCTCAAGTTCCTTAGATGGTCTTGAATCTGATCTTTTACTTCAGTGGGTGGTTCTTCATTCTCCCAGTCCCTGTGTTTGTCATCTGCAACTTGGGTGGTATGGCTGGAGCACTTGCTTATGAGGACCAAGGCAAAAAGTTGTCAAGTACCTCAGCATTCTCTATATCCCAGGTAACCAGGTCTCCCATTTCATTCTGGAGAGGGCCAACGCTGTTCCTAGTCTTCCTTTTATCTCCAGTATACCTATAGAAGTTTTTCTTGTTGCAATTGACGTCCCTGACCAGATTTAATTCTGTCAGGGCTTTAGCTTTCCTAACCTGATCCCTGTCTGTTCAGATAATATCTCTGTATTCCTCCCAGGCACCCCATCCATGCTTCCGCCCTCTGCAGGTTTCCTTTTTGGTTTGGAGTTTGTCCAGACACACGTTCTCCAAACACACAGGCCTCCCAGAACTCTTGCTTGACTTCCTCTTTTTTGGTTCAGCAAGTGACATATCACTTAACAATTTTTATAATAATTCTGAAAGATAATAGGTGTGACCATAAGTATTCAAGAACTATCTTGTGATGCAGGCTGAACATAGCGCATTAATAACTGTGCACTAAGGAATGGAAGCAGAACTGAAATCTTAATGTATCTTGTATTTCCTGTCAGAATTAAAGTCTTTATTCATGTGGCCTGTGTGAAACTTTTGAAAGCTGTCGTGGTTTAGACTCAGATGGTAACTCAGCGCCAGGCAACCGCTCGCTCACTTGCTCCTCTCTTCCCCCTCACCAGGGCAGGATGGGGAGCAGAATTAAAAGAATGTAAAACCCACGGGTTGAGATAAGAACAGTTTAGTAACTATAATAAAGTAAAATATAGTGGTAATAGAAATGATGCCAGTAACAATACTGATTAATAATAAGGGATAACAGCAACAACAGCAAAAAAAGTAATGACAATTCAGAAAACCCAAGTGATGCACAATACGTTGTTTACCACCTGATGACCTAAGCAGTGATCAGTCCCTTCCAGGTAGCTCCCCCAGTCTATATAATGTGCATGATGTGCTGTGGTATGGAATACCCCTTTGGCTGGTTTGGATCAGGTGTCCTGTCTTTGCTCCCTCCTGGGTTCTTGTGCCCCTCCTCACTGGCAGAGCATGAGAGACTGAAAGACTTTTCAATCCTTGATAAGGGTGTTACCTGAAACATTGGTGTGCTACCTGCATTATTCTCATGCTAAAGTCAAAACACAGCATGAAGAAAAATAACTCTGTCACAGCTGAAACCATGACAAAAGCCATCTGAGATGCTTAGATGTCCCAGAATCCCTTTGACTATTATACCGTCAGTGTTCAAGGCCAGCCTGGACGGAGCATTGAGCGACGTGGTCTAGGGTGAGGCATCCCAGCCAATGGCATCTGGATTGAAACTAGATGATCTTAAGGTCCTTTACAGCCCTAACCATTCTATGATTCTATACAACAGTTAATCAGCTTTTTAATTTTCATGTTTAGGGTTTCTTTTGATCTCTGGGATTCCTCTTAGCTAACAGCTGTTTGGGGAGCATTTCCCTTAAATACTGAGGACAGAAACTGAAATTTTCTGTAAGGATTCTTCTTTATCTATTTTCCTTAGGCCTTCTGCTAACACAGATTAAAAGCAAAAATCTAATTTATGGGGTTTCTACAGATTTACAGAGAGGAAAACTGTAATAGGATATTACTGTTTTCCTCATATGCAAACGCAGTAAAATGAGAAGGTTGATTTTCTTTCTTTATTCCCTTTTTTCCAATGTATGCTGTAGGAGGAAAGCTATTTGACACTATAATTTTGTATGATTCAGAGCTATGACTCACCTGGAACTGAACTCTTTAAAAAGCTTATTCATGAGACTGTTTTTTCTACAGCCAGTGAAAAGTCTAGATTTGAGGTACATAGAAAAAATAAAAGCTTTTAGGATGGAATCAAGGGATCTTTTTTTTATTTTATTTTACTTATATCTTTATCTTTGTTTCAGAACAAAAAAAAAAGAAATAGTCCTTATTTTAGTTTTCACTTATGCTACCATTTTCCATATCAGCCATTGCTGTGGCAGGATTCTAAAACAGTTGATGTTGAAGAAACAGAAAGCACACCATATATTAACACATAAAAGCCCATAAAATGTTGCAATTAGAAAAAGACCGGGCAATAAAACCTTTTTTTGTTGCCCCTTTCCACAAATATATGTGCAGTTTACTTTTTCTTCTTCAGGAAAAGCTAGTCACTAATCTTAATTACATTCTTTAAAAAGACTGTTATGGAAAAACAGAGTGTATTAAATGAAGCAGACTACCATATTCTTTCATAGGAACAAAGAAGGATTATCCACAGTTCCTCAAAATGTTCTCCTCTGTACCATATTACGTTGTAATGATTAAAATAAATTTCAGTTTGTGCTTGATAGAACCTCAGAGGTCATGTTAAGGGTAAGAGTAAGAAAAAAATTCTGATAGCCAGATTAAGAGGAAGCGTAAACTCATAGATCAGGCACAGAAATGAGCCCTGGGAGACTGCTTCCACATACCTTTATTCTTCCACGTAAAACTGGCTTCAAAAGCAAAATCATGTCCATATCCTTTTTCATTTTGCTTGTGTTTTCTTTGACACAAAAGCAATTTGCACCTAAAATCTCAGCAAGGACTCAAAAAACATCAGGCGCTAAACTTTTATAACCTTCTGTATTTTAAATTTTAAAATACAGGATTGCTGAATGTTTTTTTGTATTACTGTTATGTGTGCTGCCTGAATGTGAACTACTTGTATATTATCATTTTCAGCAGGTTTGTAATAATTTATCATTCAAATAAGGTATGCAGACCCTGGGATAGCTGAAAACAGAACTTCACTCTTTAAAATGGAATTCATCAGAAGCCTGTCTAAATTCTTTCATAGTTTGTGCATAAAGGAGGCCAAGATCTCTGTTTCACTGTATTTATACATCACAGGAGAGAAAAGCAGGGCTCTATGAATGAACTTCACTGAGGAGAGCTCATTTCCTATACCCTGGTCCTGTTGACCTTGGGGCAGACAAATGGGAGTATGATGTGGGAGAACTGGAAGATGTCAGAGCAGATATAGGACATGATGAAGATACAGGGGTGGCAGAAACTCTGAAAGGAGGTTTCTTTCTTCTTTCCTTACTACAGCTCCATCCATCACATTCCCCTGTCCTCAACTGCCCCAGGCCAAGTGGGAGCAGTTATAAATTGTGGGAACTGCCCAGTTAATGCTACATGGGTGAAAATGATGCTTTTATCTATGCCTTGAAGGCAGCTTTGGCTGATAGATAGTACTGGGCTTTGAGCACTATGGTCTATACAGAAGTTACACCAAGTAAAGCAGTTAAGAACACTACTGGAGGCAGAATACAAGGAATTAAGAATTTAATAAAGCACCGTGTTTGCTGGCATAGCTGTGAAACTTCACCTTTTTTTTTTCTTCAATTAGAACAAACAATCCTACAGAATCAATGCATGCTGAGCTCTCACAGTCTCCAGAATTTTTCCCTCTGAAAAATCTCCAAACTATTGCAGAAGTTGCTTATTCTGTGTTCTGTGAGGTGGTAGTTATTTTTTGATGTGTTACATCAATAATTTTACCACCAAGATATATCTGATAAAAAATAAAAGCATTTCATTTTACTTTGGCCACATCTGTATATTTTAATGATAGTTTTGAAAGTCCAATGTTACAGCAAACATCCCGAAACTTCTAATAATATGGAAGTTCAGTTTTAGTGTGTTTTTTTTTTAAACATCTCAGCAACACCTGCTTTAAGATTTAGACCTTTGACTCTACCACAAAGCATTTTTTTATTCCATATGCTTATTCATGACATGCAAAACCACAGGAAGAATAATGAGATGCCTTTGACTAGAAATCTTCAGAGAATTTGCACTTTTTTTGGTGAGCATTCCTCATCACGTCTCTAAGAGGGTGTCAAAACTGACAAACACAAATGCAGAATGCCTGTGTGTTACTAAGCAATGCAGTCAGTATTCAGGAGAGATATCTCTTATAAAGTTAGTTAAAGCTCAAAAACTCATCTCTAAACCATTTAGAAAAACCTTTAATTTGATATGACTGAAGGTAGTCTGGGGTCTAGTCTGGAACAGTGTGTTTCAATTTGTTACATTTGCAGAATTCTCAGGATTTAAGAAAAAAAAAGAAATTGAGAGTTGGGTTATATTTGGGGTTTGATATTTTTGTTTGATTTTTCAGAATAGTTATGGATGTTGATAACATTGGAATTCTGCTTAGTACTGATGCAAAATACTTTACAATGGCATGTAGAGAATTAAAAACATTTATAATTTATTGTGAGGATGTGGTATGTGAGGTTTGGGAGTTATTCAGGACAGTAATATCACCTAGTACAGAAGCTACAGTAGACAGGCCATGAACAGATTCAAAGCTATGGATATAAATTAGAAGCCAAGCCGACAAAGAAAACCTTGTAGCTGGTGTTTACTAAAGGCTACCTGATCATGGGGAGTCTGTTGATGAAGTGTTCTTACTTCATCTATGGGAAGCACCACATTTGCTGGCCCTGATCCTGCTATGGGACTTCAGTCACCCTTATATCTGCTGGAAAAGCAGCACTGTGAACTGTAAATAGTACAGCAGACTGTTGGATTACATCAAGGATAATTTCTTAATTTAGGTGATAACCCAGTCAGAGGAGAAGCACTACTAAATCTGTTGGCCACCAACAGGCATGAAGGAATTAGAGGTCAAGATTGGTGGCAACCTGGAGTGGGATCAGAAAAGGCAAGGCGCAGCTGGAGCTTAATTTGACAACGGATATTTAGAACAATAAGAAGAGCTTCTACAGGAACATTAATCAGAATGTAAGGTTAAAGAAAAATCACCCCTCCAATAAATAAGACAGGAGAACTAGTGAAAATAATAATGGAAAGGTATTCAACTGTTGGGGTTTTTGCCTCAGTTTTCAATGGTAATCACTCTTCCCACTTTCCAGCCCCAGAACCTCAAAGCAGCAACTGGGGGATAGTAGTGACTCCCATCCTAATACAGCGTTCAAGATGCCTGAGGAACTTGAACATACATAAGTCCATGGGAACCGATAAGATGCATCACAGCGTCCTAAGGGATTTGACTGATGTAGTCACTCAGCCACTCTGGATCATATTTGAAATGTCATGTCAGTTTGGCAAAGTCTCCACTGATTGTAGAAGGGGAAATATCACCCCCATTTTCAAAAAGGGTAATAAAAGAGGACCCTGGGAATTACTGACCAGTCAGCCTCACCTCCATGCCTGGTAAGATCATGGAATAAATCCTCCTGGAAGATATGTCAAAACATATCATAGAATCATAGAAAGATTTGGATAGGAAGCAACTTTAAAGCTCATCCAGTTCCAACCCCCCTTCCAGGGACATCTTCCACTAGACCAGGCTGCTCCAAGACCCATCCAACCTGGCCTCAAACTCTTCCAGGGATGGGAGAGCCACAGCTTCTCTGGGCAACCTGTCTCACCACCCTCATAGTAAAGAATTTTTTCCTAATGTCTAATCTAAATCTACACTCTTTCACTTAAAGTCATTTCCCCTTGTCCTATCCCTTCCTGCCTTTTTAAAATGTCCTTCTCCAGATTTCTTGTAGTCCCCTTTTAGGTATTGAAAGACTGTTATAAGGTCTCCCATGAACCTTCTCTTCTTCAGACTGAACAACGCCAACTCTTTCAGCTTGTCTTCACAGGATAGGTGTTCCAGGACTCTGAATATCTGATCAACTGCATTGGTTTATAGCAGAAAAATTAAGCTTGAACTGTCAACTGAATTGGACCAGCTGAAGGTCTGTCTGTGTACTGGACTTGAATGGGAATATTTTTATCTATTTTTAAATCTTTCCTTTTCTTCATTGAAGCAAAACAAAGGTCTTGTGATGTTTTTTTAACTCCTGCTTCTCATTGTGACTGCAGTTATTCTATATATTATTCAGATTACTATCATAATGTTTTATTTATTATCTCCTTTTTGTCCTGTGAGACATATCATAACTGGAGATGTCAGGGTCCCTTATTACTGATTATTCATAGTTCATTAGACTTAATAATAAGACCATACATTTATTAAGTCACTGTCAAGTCCATATGTAGATAACTTCTAAAAATTGCTTATGTTAAAAATCACAGTCCGTTTCACAGGTGTCAAGTAGACTGTTTTCTAAAAATTTAAAAGTATGTTGCTATCTCATATGAAAATTATTCCAATGCAAATTGGAATCCATTGTTCCTTAGTATAAGTTAAATTTACACTGTAACTTCCTTCCAAAATTCCAAAAATATCGTGAGCAACTTCACAGTAACAGTTGAACTTGACATTACTGATAGAATGCATACTTTTTTATTTCTAAAATTTTTAATGTAATTTTCTTTTGATTTGTGATTAACTTGAATCTTTAAATATTATCTCAGAAGTAAATACTGGCAACATAATAAAAGCAATAGTGTTTTGTGTGTTAATTTAATATTAAAATTCACTTCTCAAATTAATCTTTCATTGCTTTAACACTATGCATCTTCTAAATATTAAATTATGGGGAGCTGAACAAATCCAGATGTATGTCATAATTTAACAGGCACAGTTGGTAAAAAAGTCAGGAAAAGAACTTAAATGGTTTATGCTTGCATTATAAATATTTTTTTCAGTATCTCTGAGTCCTTGCTTGCATTCCATTCTGTCCACATCTTCAAGGTTTCCAGAGCATTTACCCGACTCGCTAGGCCAATATACTACTCCCAGATACTAATAGCAAGAGGGTTTTCTACCCCATCATGACACATTTTTCAATACTTTCTCTTTAAATAATGCTAAATATACAAGCATAGTGTCACTATAATCAATAAAGCACAAAATTTATAATTTGCTATGGTATTTACCTTCCTCTTAGCAACCACTGCAGGCTAGTTATCATTCCTCACAGATACAACTGAAAGCTGACTTTCTAAAAACAATTTCTGTATGGAGAGTTGTAACTAAACCAGAAAACGGATGACCATTATAAGCATCAGCCTGGTGGGGGTAGAAAGGCAGTTACATACCCCATTTTTGTTACCACCACGAGAAAGAAGGTGCAGCTCAACACAGTCAGAAAAATAGAACAGAAACAGCTGTAGTGACTTCATGGAGGAAATGAGATTACTCTGGAAACAAAATGCCTAAGTACTGATGTTGGACATTTACTTTTTCTGTTGTACAGCAATTTAATGACAGTTGATAAAGATCACAAAACAGTGATGCTTTTTCATGTAAGAATTCATAATTCTCTGCATCCCCCTTCCTGCCTCCAGCCAGAGATTAACATAATGCTTCAGCTGTGAGAACAAAAGCCTTAGGGCCTTTAGGAGAGAAAATATGAGGAATGTATATCTATGACTTTGTGATTAGGGGAGTTACCCAGGAATACCAATGTGTTGCTCCTGCTTTCTGGTCTTAAGGCAATGAAACTCTGTGATTGGCATAAGGACCAAATGCTGCCATTTCTCAACTTTCTGTTGCCTTTCAAGCCTAACTGTAGTCACATCAAAAAGCCAATCTTTCTCAAGTTATATTGCAAGCATTCCACTTATCCCTACTACTCTGCAGAATTCAACGCCTTAACCAGAGGTCACACTCTTCCTCTGTGTGTCTTTTTAAAAAGAGAGGGCTTGCTAATGACCACCAAAAAAGATTCAATTTTAGCTGCAGGTCACTTTTCTTTTGTTGAAAAGCACCCAACTGTCTCTCACAAGTGTTTGGGTTTTTTCCTTTAGAAAGCTTAGAACCTAGTTTCCTACTGCCCTAGAAGGAGCTGCTGTCTGCACTTTAGGCATGAAGTGCTGTAAGCTAGAAAAATGTATCACTTGAATAACCATTTTAAGATGAATCTTGATTCTCAAGACACTCCCCTAGATTTACATAAAATGTCAGTATTTCACTAGAAAATATAAAGATCTTTTTGAAAACAAGCTAAGTCAGTGAGAGACATTTCATTTACTCATCTGTCTCATTACCTGACTGTCGGTGACAGCAAATGACAATCAAAAATCATAGAATCATAGAATAAACTAGGTTGGAGAAGATCTTTAAGATCATCAAGTCTAACCATTATAGTATAACTTGTCAATTTAAAAACAATACAAAACAAATCAAAACAACACAACAAGCAAACACGTTTTGATTTTTTCTAAATATCTTTTCATTCTATTCTGCTCATCACGGCTGTCCAGTTCACTATTGTTAGTAAGACTTCTCTGTGTCCTCGAGCACCAATGATAAGTAGTTGATATGGAAAAAAGCTCTTATTTTTCAGCTGTTCTGTCAAATTTTATTTAATCTCTACTGACAAAAACTTCTTCAGACAGTAGAAAATTTGCTTGTAAAATTATCATAGTTATGCTAAGCTTGAAGGTATTTGTGAAGTATAGAATCAAGCTCATGGAATGTCTCCATTTGTTTTGAAAACATAATGGAAAACTCATGTAGTCAGTGAGATCAGAACAGCCCCAAGCAATGATATTTAGAGTCATAGAATCACAGAATAGTTAGGGTTGGAAAGGACCTAAGATCATCTAGTTCCAACCGCCCTGTCATGTCACTAAACCATGTCACCCAAGACTCCATCCAATCTGGCCTTGAACACTGCCAGGGATGGAAGTGTTGCTTGTAAAAGGGACTGCCTCTTTCTATTGCTTGACCAGGAAAGATAAATATCCTGTGCCACAGAGAAACAACCAGTGAGAATGGACTTTACCTTGTGAAGCTAAAGCGTAACCATATAACTTACAAATAAGATCTTCTCTGGTTAAATTACCTCGCTTGTTGAATAAGCAGCTTTCACCATAAATACACGGAAACATTCTCTGGCTTTCCCATAATGATTTCAATTTGTAATGCCTAATACAGAGCTACAAAGTCACCTCTACATCGTTAGAAATATCTTCTGCCCACTACACATGAAATATGCATAACTTATGTTGAGTCAACCACCTTAAACAATCAGCTTAAATGACCGCTAGTCTAACAGCTTCTCTAAATGTAACAATTGAAAAAAACAAAAAAAAGAAAAAAGTCATTATCATGTGAAGGTGAAAATACAGCAGACAAAATACATAGTTTAATATGGTTCAGATGGCTTACAAATGCAGCTCAAATACAGTCTTTTTAAAATAGTTCTGAAGATGAATCAGTCACAGGGCTCCCGAAATTATATCAAAACTCTCGTAACAGCTGTGTCTAATCTCATCATTAAAAGCCTGTGGCTTCACAAAGGCAGAAGGATCATAATAAAAGCCTGAGGTTGCTTCACAATGTCCATACAAAAACTATGAAACCTGTCATAGTGATCAACTTGAAATGCTATTAGCATATTGCATCTATCTGGATTAATGAGATTACTATTACCTGAAAAAGTCAGACTGGATGATTTATAATATTTGTGTGACAGAATCTATGGCTCTAGGTCTTAGTCTGTCTTGTGCATGGTCTCAGAAAATCTTTATCAAATCATGGCCTAAGTCCTAGACACCAGTGTCAGACTTCTGTTCATATTAGCATGATACTAGAAATACCATGCATGTAAAATATTCTCAGGTAAAACAGAGACAAATAATGTTCATACATAGATCAAATTTGAATTACTATCATTACATTAATGACTTTTCTGCATCTTAGTAAAAATATTATTGTCATAAACATTTCATAAACAAGAGTAAGCAATTCAAGTCACTGTTGTCAATTTATTTTATCTGCAAAGTCTATCTCACTTAGCAAATATGCATAACAATATTAAAGAATCATGCAAATTCCACTACAGTGTTAGCATACAGAGCAAGCATTGTAGAACAAAACTTGACAAGTGTCAAAGACTGTTATTATTACACAGGGATTTAAAACAAAGGCTTGTTAAAACATGCAAAGTCTTACAACCTTAGGCAAGAGTTATCAGCACATACCTATTTTAGTTTTAGTGATTCAATAGGGTTTTCTGAATCACTTCTTTTAGTGATTCAACAGTTTGTATAAAGCTATTGAATCACATGGTTTACTGTGGCATAATTTAAAAAAAAATTGTCCAAGGTTATGAGAATGCATATCAGATTTTCAAAAGGATTTTGATGGGTAAACTGAGTAAAAGCATTTTGAAAAGAAGACTCACTTACAAGACCACTATTGGATTTTTATCTTAAAGCAGTTTTATCGAAAGCTGCTATAATTCCTGAAGTAAATAAAATATACAATTTCATAAGAAGATGACACCATGTAAGAACAAAATAAAAATACAAAGGCCATGCCTAAGACTGTAAAACAGACTATTTAAACCCTTGTGATTTTGAATGTATATCGTTTAATGAAAAAAAACCCTTTAGAATTACTTCATTTTAAAATTACGATCTGTCACTCAAAGCACAGCAATATGCTAAGCAGCAATTAATAATAACAAGAAAGTGAAGGAGCCATAAACAATGCTAAAAAGTCTATTCAAACAGGGAAATGGATACGTCCATTAAAGTAGGGTAAATAATCCTGTTCGTCTAAAGTGTTAGGAGGTTTATAGTTGCCATGGTGCTCAAGATATCAATTATATATTTCATCTAAAAATGGCAGCCTTAGAGAATCTGGATAGACACACAAAAAAACGTAAATTTGAGTTAATTGCAAACTATACTTCTCAGTTACCTACATAAATCATATTTGTTATTTTTTCACTAGCACTAAACTAGTTTTGAGTATGAGATCAGCTTCCACTGAACACTACATACAGATTGTCATTTCAGACCTACCACCCAAATACCATATATGACCAAGTAACAATATATTGAACACTTAGTAAATAAAATAATAAATCTCTATCCCATTAACTTGTGAGACGAAATAAGATCACAGCCTGTGGTGATGCTGAAAAAATTCTGTAAATTATCTATAATTCAGCAATAGAACAGCAGAAATACCTAAAGCAGGATTTTCAAAGAAAACAATTCAATATTTTCCTATTTAAGACAGAGGAGGCGTACGAAAGACCTTCAGAAAACATGCATCAGTGTGACAGATGGGAACATTTAAAATGTGAGAGAATTTGTGGGGCAGAAAGTAAATTCATCTCCCATGTTGCAGGAATGTTGAAAGAGGAAAAAAGTTATCTGAAGCTTTTATACTTTGAAAGCTTCTGTAATAGAAGTAAGAAAGTTTGAGAAAATGTGATGCCTATATTTCAAGTTGCTAAACATACACCGGATGAACTTTTCAACCTTAAAATAGTGTTCTAAAAACCAGAAAACTACTGGATAAGTAACTGCCACATGCAGAGCCCACCAAAACACCCACATCTTGCTTTTCTAGCAGACACAGTGCTTACAGCTCCTGCTCTGATAGAACGAAACAGGGATTTAGACAATTTCTTAATGACAGAACATTTGGTAACGGTGGTTTAAAAGCTGAGGAGGTTTGTTGTGAAGTTTTTTAAGTGCTTTCAGAGGGTCCTTTTTATTTTCCAATTCTCCTATTGCCTGTAGAATTCTGCAGTCATACTTGGAGAAAAAAAGAACCGCAATGCAATCAGAGTATCAATTACAACATAGATTTAACATAGCTTTAATTACAAAAGAACTGTGGCAATAACAAGGAAATAGAATACATTTGAATGTTTATTTAAATTATATCAGACTATGCTTTGGCTTTAATATTAGCCACTCCAAATATGTCATCTGTGTGGTGAGATTTTATCAGCTCATTCTGGATGTTAGTAGGAAAACCACGTTGCAACAATTCACAGTTATTTTAAAAAGTGTTGAAGCCTTATTGAAAAAAAAAAATCTAAGTATTTTACAATTAGGTAGCTATAAAATACTCTGGATAATACAACAGAATTCTTGACAGAACACTTGGAAAATGAATACATAATAGTAAACCTCCACATGGATCAATGGATTCTCTATGTCAGTGATCAAGACAGAGCACAGGCAAAATCATATGATGGTTAATCTTTCAGATATGGGACTGTCATGTGTTCAGCAGCAGCAGTCATTTTTCTCCTTCTTGGTAGCTGGTGCAGTGTTGTGTTTTTTGACTTTCGGCCTGGGAGCAGCGCTGATAAAACCAGTGTTTTCAGTTACTGCTTGATAGTGTTTTGGCCTGACCAAGGACTTTCTGAGTCTCATGGTCTGCCAGGGAGGATGGGAAACCGGGAGGAAGCAGAGACAGGACACCTGACCCAAACTGACCAAAGAGGTTATTCCATGCCGCAGCACATCATGCCCAGGATGGAAAGCAGAGAGCAGAGACCCAGAAGGGTGAGGGTGCACTGCGTGGTTGTGCTTGGTATTAGGTGGTGAGAATTGTATTCTTTCCTTGTATTTCCCTTGTTATGATTATTATTGTTGATAGCAGTAGTGGTTTGTGTTATACCTTAGTTACTAAACTGTTCTTATCTCAACCTGTGGGAGTTGCATTCTTTTCGATTCTCCTTCACATCCACCCGAGAGCGGGGGGAAGAAAGAGGGGGAAGTGAGTGAGTGAAACTGCGTGAGTTATAGAGGCTTAAACCACGACAGGGACAGAGCATTGAAAGCAAAAGACCCTAAACTATAGACAGGAATATAGACAATACTAGAATTGCAACAGTGATGTCTGCAATTCTGCCTCAGATATGTAACTGAAAGTACAGAAATTTGTAATGAATCCTTACTGAATCACAAAAATTAATCAGACAACTTTTGTTCATGCTGTAGAAATTGAGATAAAATGTATAATAAGAAGCATTTATCCTTAATGGGAAGCTGTCATACCCAAGTGTACCTGTGCTGTATTTCTAGTATCTGAAGACATTCACTCAGAGATGTCTATATGCCATGGCTTTGTGTGATGACGTATACTGCTGCAGGATTCTTTTGTCAAACATATTCCTGCTGTTCTGAAGGTTGATGGTATTCCCTGCCTGAGAAATGTGGATCTCCTGTACCTCCAGAAACAGTGCAAGGACTGATCATGTATGAATACTTATAAAAAGAATTCTGAAACTGAGCATGAAGTTGGTATTTTTGTTTAAGTGAAGTTGTGCTGAACAGCACAAGTGCAGAATAAAGTTGAATGCTGCTGTGCTGGCACAGCATTTATACTAACATTAGTGTGATGCATAAATATTTTATTGTAGAGGACTATATCTGTACTCTGCATACTAATTGTCCCATCATTGTTACAATGGAAAAACTCGTCAAAGAAAGTTTTGAAGACAACATGGGGGAGAAGAAAGTAAAGGACAGAAAAAAGATAGTGACACCATTTAGCAGAGCAGGGTATTTAATGATTAGTGAAGGAACAATAAACCAATGGAGAAATTAGTGATGGGTAGTCTTGCATTACTGTAGAAGAAAATCAGAAAAAGAAATGTAATGGGCACGGTCATTAAAGATTTAGCACCCTGCAAGGATATTTGCAATTGCCTGCAGATCACAGAGCTTTCTAGTACCTCATGATTTTCTCAATTACATGTAAGACACTGGTACCCTGAATACCTTTGCTTATGCAGAAATGATGGCAGAATAGGGGACATGAAGTTCTTACAGAGTCCATGACAAATTCTGAAAAGGGTAGAAGATCAAGGTAAGAAGAAGGAGAAATGAAGATTTTTTCCCATGCTTGGAGTATAAGAGAGCTTAAGAAAGGGGGAGGGAAAACAACAGAAGGAAGACCTATAAAAAAATGAAAATAGGCTGATCCAGATTCTTAGCTTCAAAAGGGAAAGAAATTTAGGAAAAGCAAACAAACAAACAAACAAACAAACAAACCTAAAAAAACAAGGAAGGAAAGTTAGACTGAGGGTTCCAGGGAGTCAGAAAATACAGGGGGAAAATGTACACAGGGACTCTTGCATAGGACACTATAAAAGAATGAAGAGTGATAGGGGTTAAAGATTAAGTTCTGGCATAAAAGCAAACAGAAGAATCAAAAGGATCCTATGAATAAAGCATGGGAAGGAGACACATAAGGAGCCACTGGGAAAGTAATAGACCAGCAATCAAGATGTGTACTGAGCCTGGCTGGTCGGAGCAGCAGACTGTGTCTCACCAGTGTGGCTGGCTAATGACATGGCTGCACAGCTTGTCTTCAGTTCTCTGGGAGCATCTACTGATCACAGACTTTATAACTGCAAATTCAAGACCTCCTAACTATGTATTTTGCAGCTGGGGAGGAGCTTACTGCTTTGGAAATCACAGGGAAGTGATTTGGAAGTGAAAATGTTCCAGTTCCAATGGAGTTTTAGAAAGAGGTTTCAAAGTTTAATTCCCCAAAATAAAAATGTGAAAAGCAAATAAACTTATTTTCTTCATTCTGTCTTCTTCCCCTCTGCCCAAACAGAAACAGAAAAGACACAAAATCAAAGTAACAGTTCCTTGTTCAAATCAAAAGATTCTCTGAAATCTAACAGTACAGAATAATTCAGAGATGATGAAAAAAATTGTATAGATGTAATTCAGCTTTTTACCTAGTTACGATTATTCTGTCGTAAATAAAACTGACTGCCATGTCACTATTCATGCTACATTTGTATCTCTTGCTTCCACACAAGTGAATCTCCTTTAAGTTCTAAAAATCTGTTTATGTTTTTCATTGTAAACGGTGCAGTAATCTTAGGATCTGAGCTACTTACCCAAAAGCAATTACCTCTCTGACATCATTTCTCAGCCCACACATTAGTCTTTCTCCTAGAACTTCTCCCTTGAAAGCTTCAGCTTGAGTTATAGGAGAGGAGCTGCTGTAAGTAAAAAAAAATAAATCTCAGCAACAAACACAAATTTAGGATTAAAAACCACCCAGATATTTTCTCCCATGTACTTTATTTGGAACTGCTTGAAACACTGCATTTTCTCTGAAACACAATAAAAGCATTTTGAAGTTAGTCATCCATAAACTCTGCAAGGGAATACTTTTCCAGGTTAAAATATTGATTTCTTAAAACTTAAACATTAGGGAATGTTATGATATCTTTGGTTTAAAAATAATATAATCATAGTCTCATTAGATAAGATCAAGGCACGTTGTCTTATAAACCATAATACTTTCTTTCTGAACTTCACTTATAGACCTTTCGAGAACTTTTTAATTTTATTCTGAACCACCAAAAAAGAAAAATTTGAAGCTGAAATCCACTGAAATAACTCTAGTAATTTAATTTGTCTTTATAAACAAAAGTGCCTTTTCTACCAGGCAAAGTGCATTGGATCACATTTAGTTTATTTCTACAAGAAATGTTTAATGTACTCAGCCAATGCTTTGGTGTATTTACAAAAATTCTCACTTGCTGCATGAATAAGACTTGTTACCAAAATTTAGAGACCAAAGTATTTATTGCATTAACTCAAAACAGAAAAAAGAATTCATTCCATCTGTGACTATACAGAACTAATGTTATTTTATGCAAAAGTGAAGATGCAGAATTAGAAATACTGAAGCATAGGAAAGAAGAATGAAGAAGCAGTCAGTAGCCACTGCGTTATCTGCTAGCTGCATTCAAGCTCTTAAAGACATTTGATGGAGAACAAGTAAAAGTGAGGATTATCATAGAATCATTGAATAGTTACGGTTGGAAAGGACCTTAAGATCATCTAGTTCCACCCCCCCTGCCAGGGGTAGGGACACCTCCCACTAAACCATGCCACCCAAGGCTATGTCCAATCCAGCCTTCAACACAACCAGCGATCACTTAATATACCAGTAATGTTCAGTTCTTTTTAAAAGTAAGCTTCCTACACTTATAGCCAGGGAAAGGAATATTTCTCCTTGAGTTTGAAGAATGCTTAAAACCTGGCTGGAGGGACATGGGAAGTAACTTCTTTTGAATATTTTATACATTAATTAATCTTTTAATCTAATGATTGCTGAAAGAGCATATCAAAAGCTTAAATTAGCAACAGTCTAGTAATAAATATTAGCAGTCTGCAATACTACGACATGCTGATAACTGATTGCTTGCAGACCTGTCAGCCAATTGGAAAAAAAGTTTAAGAAACTGGGAGAAGAGAGTCTGCATGAGAATTTTTAAAAACAGCATCTCAGTGGTGTTAAGTCAAATGCTATTAACTTTCAATCTGATGGTCATGTACCAGGATTGAGATTTAATATAAATAGGATGTAAAATATAAATAGAAAACCCTGAACAATATATCAGCAAATGTAATGTTTTTTAGTGCTCCTTAGTTTCCATAATTTCTGCGTTTTAGTTTGGGTTGAGTATAGCTAGGAAATTGTGTATGAGTGCACAGTGAACTCAGCAGGAGTTATTATGCCTCCATTTGATTCTTCCAGTAGAATTTGAAAAGATATGTCCTGGGTTCAGCAGTAGCAGTCATTTTTCTCCTTCTTGGTAGCTGGTGCAGCGCTGCATTTTTGACTTTCGGCCTGGGAACAGTGCTGATAACACCAGTGTTTCGGTTACTGCTTGGTAATGTTTTGGTCTGACCAAGGACTTTCTGAGTCTCATGCTCTGCCAGGAAGGAGGGGAAGCTGGGAGGAAGCAGAGACAGGGCACCTGACCCAAACTGACCAAAGAGGATTTTCCGTATCACAGCATGTCATGCTCAGGAAATAAAATGGAGAGCAGAGACCCGGGAAGGGTGGGGGTGCACTGCATGGTCAGGCTGGGCATAGGTGGTGAGCGATTGTATTCTTTCCTTGTATTTGCCTTGTCATTATTATTATTGGTGGTAGCAGTAGTGGTTTTGTGTTATACTTTAGTTACTAAACTGTTCTTGTCTCAACCCATGGCAGTTACATTCTTTCAATTCTTCTCCCCATTCCCCACCCTCTTGGAGTGGGGGGGAAGAAAGAGAGGGGAGCGAGTGAGAGGGCTGTGTGATTTACGGCTTAAACCACAACATGAAACATTTGCATTCACCCTGGAAAATATAAAGTGCTATAAATTTCTATTGCTTTCCTTAGTAATTGAGATCAGCTTCTTTCTGGATCCAGCAGTCTATAGACAATGCTTCTGATTCTAGAAAGTTAATGTTCACTTTAACAATTTTAAACTAGATTCTTGATTCATTTAAGCAGACACAGTCTCTAAAAAATCAGGCTATCTCTTTCCCATGTATTTCTTTAGCACAATCCTGTCAGAATCCCCAGCCAGCATCTTTTCTTCAGTTTAAGATACCTCCACACCCGTTTTCTTGTTTCTGCATTAAAATCTGGATGTTTTCTGGACACGCTACATTCATAGTTTGTATAAGCTCTTCACATTTCCATGTGTCGTGGTTTAAGCTGCAAATCACGCAGCCCGTTCTCTCACTCACTCTCCTCTCTTTCTTCCCCACACTCCCGGAGGGATGGGAAGGAGAATCAAAAGAATGCAACTCCCACAGGTTGAGGTAAGAACAGTTTAGTAGCTAAAGTATAACACAAGACCACTACTGCTACCACCAATAATAATAATGACAAGGCAAATACAAGGAAAGAATACAATCGCTCACCACCTAAAACCAAACCCGACCAAGCAGTGCCCCCCCCACACACCCTTCCGGGTCTCTGCTCTCTGCTTTCACATCCTGGGCATGACGTGCTGTGGCATGGAATAACCTCTTTGGTCAGTCTGGGTCAGGTGTCCTGTCTCTGCCTCCTCCCGGCTTCCCCTCCTCCCTGGCACAGCATGAAACTCAGAAAGTCCTTGGCCAGACCAAAACATCACTAAGCAGTAACTGAAAACACTGGTGTTATCAGCGCTGTTCCCAGGCCCAAAATCAAAAACACAGCGCTGCACCAGCTACCAAGAAGCAGAAAAATGGCTGCTGCTGCTGAACCCATGACATCATGTACACCACCATAAAGGAGATTGAGGCTATTTAATTATTAACCTGGGAATGATTTTGGTTTCCTCTTCCTTGGTAAAATTCATATTTTGTAATGAAGCCACTTAGTTAGCCAATGAGAAATGCTTACACAGGCATGAATTTTCTATCTATTGACCACAGCCATTGTATTCTAGTACATATCTGAGCTCCAAATGTGTAACTTGGATAAATTCAAAAATTTGGTAAAAATGTGAATAAAAACAATGGCTATAAAAATTTTAGTACCAAATGTTTTTTATAAGGCAAATCCAGCACTGTACATCTTAAAATAATTAAGAGTTTAGAATGAGAAATATTTAAAAAAATTTGACAGGCTACAGCACTTAGATGGGAAGGAAATAGATGCTCTCCAAAGAAGTGATAGCTATGTGATGCATATCTCTGCTATGTGACTTATGTGTTCTAGTCCTTTTGAGTGCTCTTCTCAGTAAAAATCGCAGTGATAGTAAGAGACACAAAATACATACAATTGACTGTGCTTTTGCTATCTTCCTTATATTAGGTTATTAAAACATAATGGTAACATTTCTATATTACTTCTACACATATGTGATTTGAACAATTATTGCAAGGCAGCTTTTTATGAAACCACTCTAGCTGATGTTAATTCTGCATGAATTATAGACCATTAGTGGTAGCACACATTGGCTATATATTAAGTTTCTGGTTTCCAGTTAAATAGGAAAGTAGGAAAGAAATGATACCGCAAAACACCCTTCGATACCTTGCAGCCTACATGTAATATATGGAAGGCCAAAATTCAACAAGGTGTGTTGTAACAGAGGAAGGAAAAAGGCAGTGATCCAGATCTCTCCAAACACAACAAAACAAAAATAACCAGTAATATCTACAAGATACCATATCACATCCAAAAGAACTGCTGCAGAAAATGCCCTGCTTAGCTTTCTAGCACTTATTTCAAAACTGACTCAGCCAGTTCTTATTCACAGAGTTGCAATCTCTGTTTAGCTTTGAAATACATGTTAATGGTTGCTGGCATTAAGGTGTCTTTGGTTGCAGAGAAGCTTTTAAGAGTCACTGAACCACCTTATTTTAGATCAGTTATCTTGTTCCGTACCCACACAGCAACCCTGCTGGTGTGAATGTTCAGGATAACGAGAGAAGAAAAGAAAGAAGCGAGGTAAGTTGCTTCCTATTGAAATCACAGCCTACAGATTTATCTTTTTTACATCTCATTTCAGCCTCATTAAAAAAATTTCTATCTTGTTAAACCACAGTGGTCTTTTTTTCTCAGTCAGTTTACTTCGACTGAGTAGTATAATATATTTCACAACATAAAGTCCAGTTAACTAGTAATTAGAGAATCTTTGATTAATCTCCAGTGCTGTGATACCTGATTAGCTAGTCTTTGAAGACTGAAGCAGCTCTTTTTAGTGCATTTTATTTTTCTCTAATAGTAGGTTTTACTATGTGGCATGAAACATATGCAAAAGACATCAGGGTTAATTTGCATTTAAATCCCTTGAAGAGATGTTCATAAAATGATTTTTTTTCCTCTTTTTTGGAATTGTTTTCAAACATAAAAAAGTATTTCTTTGCCCAAAGAACAATAATTGTGTTCCTTTTCCTTCTACCATGCAATTAAAACAGGTTATTACCAAATCAATAACCATTTCAGAAAATGCATCCTTCCAATGCCTCTTTTGTCCTGCTCATCTGAAAAGTCTAACCTGTATATTTATTCTGCTTCTCCCTCTGCAGTAAAAAAGCAAAAATCTTAATCAAAACAAATCTCAAGCACAGTCTCTTAAGCACCACTGCAGCTTAAAAATGAACAGAGCATATGTCAATCTGTCTCAATTATGACAGTGTGCTAAGGGCTATACAGACTTTGCAAAGATGTTAGTATGTGAAATACCTACCTAAAAGACTTTATGTTTTGAGCGAGAATGTAGAAATATGAACAAGAACTTGAACTTATAACCAAGCTCAGTATGAAGTCTAGTACCTGCTTTATCTCCACAGGTTTTTTATTAGTATTTATAGGCATCATGCTATTTCTTGATCTCATGTTTATTTCTCTCTTTTGCTTGAAATTAATCAAGTATTCCAAAATACAAAAAATGTCAGGCAACTCTTTAATAAAAATGTAATAGTTGCTTGTGGTAAATGATGTTTCTCCCCTTGTACTCTTCCTCCCTTTCTTTCTCCCTGGTATCTATCCTGTGAGGACTGCTTTAATAAAAATGTAATAGTTGCTTGTGGTAAATGATGTTTCTCCCCTTGTACTCTTCCTCCCTTTCTTTCTCCCTGGTATCTATCCTGTGAGGACTGCTGAAGTATGAACTTCTGAATAGAATATTTGTGAGGCACTGAGAGGCAGGTACATGGACTTTTATTGAAGGTGTATGTTCATGTATCTGTGAGGACTTCGTGAAGGAGAACACATGGGAGGAGAGGAGGATCTGTATCAGATCTAGTGTTAGCTGGGAAAAGCAGAAGTAAGAAGGACAGAAAATGGGGTAAATGCCAGTCTGAAAGGCAAAATGTGAACTTTCAGTTCACTCAGAGAAAAAGAAAGATGAGTAAGTCTATGGAGGAGTAGGGCTTGGCCGAGGTTATTGACACAGTAAGTGATTTTGTGGTAGCATTTATAAGAGCTCAAAGTAAAAGGAAATAGAAAATAAGACATGTAAACAGTCAAATAAGAAATATCGATAACCTTTTAAGGTGAAACAGAGAGGATCAGATAATCTTCAAATGCACTCTAGAGAAAAAGGAGAAAAGTCTGGGTATTTCCTTAGCTTTTTTTATCTACCAATTTCAGTTATTTCAGACTTCACAATGTGTGAGCATGAAGTGGTCACAATCGTAGCTAGCACATATTAAAAATTTAAAGTCCAACCCCTGCAAAGGATAAAAGAAACACGCATAGAATTTTCTAAAAAATCACAGTAGGCTGATTAGGTAAGAGAAAGGCAGCAAAGCCTAGGTCACCATTGCATCATATAGACTCTTATTCAGCACCTATTGTGTTCTTTGTGACCATTTGGTTTCAAAACCGAATCCTTTTATTTTTTTTAGTTGCCTCAATCAAATGAGACACCACGTGCTGTAAGTATTTGATGTCTGTTTGCATACTGATGCAAAACATTTTTACTGTCATTTAAGACATTTAATTCATCTGCGTAACAACTGCTGGTATATGAACTACTTCTGAGCATTAATTTTTTTTTCTTTACTTTAAGAGAAGCCATTTATTTACATCTTTAATGAGAAACTATAAGCTTAAAAAAGCCCAAACTACTCTGATTACTCAAGTGTGCCATAAAAAGAGGCTAAAAAAGTACAAGCTTGGAGGTTATTAATAAGATGAAAGATTGTTCTTTTATTGTGATGAAATTGTGATGTGCTTGTTTTGCTTAGGTGTCAAATATTACAGGAAAACAGAGTATTCCTCATCCTTGGAGATTTTGTTATAAGCCGTTACTCAAACCTTCTTCTTTTGATGCATTTCTGATATCAGCATCTTCATCTACTGTGAGATATTTTCTCTGCATACCCAGAGGAGAAAACACACAATGTCTTTTTCAAATTTAAATGTCTCTTTGTTGATTGAAAATTCTTCTTGTCTTCTGATCTATAGTTTGTGCAAATCTGCTATGCATGTGCACATTCAGATAACTTCACAGATATGAAGCTGTGAATGGTCATCATGGATATTTTTTTTCACTTTGTGGTATTAAAGTTTGGATTTTTTAATTGGAAAATATCAAACATTTAAACAAAAGTTTTCTGGAGAGAATATATCAGATGCCATTTAACAAAAAAAAAAAATTTTTTTTGTAGGGTATTTTAGGTAAAGAAGTGCAGAAAGCCATGAATATAAGGACAAAGATCCTGCATCGCTAGAGATCAAGATTCAAGTCTAAAGTGTATTATAGTAAGCATTAGCTTCACTGGAGAAAGAATTCCTCGTTGTGCTGTGCCTTCATGGGCTTTGACTTCACCTATAAGCACAGAGGAAATTCTTTTGCAGCTCTGAACAAGGGGGTTTTTTCAGGACAAGAAACTCTTTCCTGTCCAGCTGTACTACTGACCTGGAGGTATTCAGCTGATATCATCTTAAATCAGTTTCTATGTTTGACCATTACGGGCAAGACCTGCTGCTGTAAAGTAGCACGTGGCATCATGCCCGAGTTCAAGTGGACAGATTAGAAGATTGCTTTTGTACTCTCATTTCTTGAAATATGCGACTGAAAAGAAAACAGACAACTTCGCTGTCATGCACGGGTGTGAAATTACAAATCATAACAAATCCACTCCACCACTGTGATAGTGCAGAAGTCCAGATGAAATGCATGCTGCTTTTGCTCATCTTTTTTTAAGACTCTGCAGAACACAGAGGCAGAAAATAGAGTGAAAAATATCCTATTTATTCACTGGATAAAGAAACTGTCAAAACTGTTGAAAAATGACTTAGCAGGGCAATCAAGAAAAGCTAGCTTGGTTTGAAACAAAAAATGTATTCTCATCAAAAGAAAAATGAAATGCAAAATTTTTTGTTTCTTTTTGATATCTTGTCTTTTTTCTTCTTCTAATTTTTTTTTTTTTTATTTTTTTTCCCTTGATGTAAACCAAAAGATGAAAAAAATAGAAACAAAATCATGGAAATTCTATAAATGAAGTTGCTGTTTGCTGACCATTCTAACTTTTATAAAATGATGTCAAATGCCTAAGAAATTGCCAACAGAAGTTTAACATGAAATCTTTTGTATTTGAATTTAAATTCATCATTCTGAGTATATTATACATACAGTTCAAGTCAAAAGACATTTTCCTCATAAATAGAATGTAAAAGAATTGAAAAAGAACTTATTTGCCTACTTGCATTTTCTAATATGACTTATTTTGTAAAAAAATATGGGAGAGCACACATTAGCATAATGATGTAACTTACAGTCTAGAAATATTGCTCACTATTAAATTAACATAGCTGAATATCTCATAAATTATTGGGATCTTTGAATCAATTATATATAAATCCCTATATCATTTTCTGGAATTGTTAATGGCTTGCACTGAAGAAAAAACTATATAGAAGTCTTTCTTGTATTATATTTCAATAAATGTCCAGTCACATGAACTTTTTACAAGCTCTTATTTTCACAGTCCTTCTGGTTTTCAAAAAAAAATGGCAAAGTCCCAAAATCTTAAGCCCATTTTTCACCTCTTCTGTCCCTTAAAGTTTTTTCTATTGGTTAGTTACTGTACAATACATTCTACGTAACTTATTTCACAGCAGAAGTAAGTTTTTATTATTCACATTTTATAAAATAACAATAAAAATGGTGTTAAACATTACAAGTATTTTCAAATCACAACTTTCTAAAGGTATATGAAGCTAAAAAGTTTCTCACAAATATACAAAATAGTAAATTTATTGACTAATACAGCATTGAGAACATGTAACTTTTCCCATATTAAAATAAAATAATATACTCATGTTTCATCTTTGTTTCTGCTTTACAAAAATGCTGTATCTGTTGAAAAAACCTATTAAAACTGTTGATTTACATCAGTTCTTAGTTTTGTGTAAGGAAAATATTTATAAAGTCCATCCCTTAAAGCCAAAAAGTAGATCAATGCCCAGAAAACCTAGCCACTTGCTTCTTTTTCGCACCTGTAGAAACATTTTTGCTCAAATCCTTCATACAGAGAACACATATTAATGGAACTGTTGGAACAAGTCCAAAGGAGGGCCAAGAGGATGATCAGGGGACTGGAGCACCTCCCATATGAAGATAGGCTGAGAAAGTTGGGGCTGTTCAGCCTGGAGAAGAGAAGGCTGCGTGGAGACCTCATAGCAGCCTTCCAGTATCTGAAGAGGGCCTATAGGGATGCTGGGGAGGGACTCTTCATTAGAGACTGTAGTGAGAGGACAAGGGGCAATGGGTTCAAACTTAAACAGGGGAAGTTTAGACTGGATATGAAGAAGAAATTCTTTACTGTGAGGGTGGTGAGGCACTGGAATGGGTTACCCAGGGAAGTTGTGAATGCTCCATCACTGGCGGTGTTCAAGGCTGGATTGGACATAGCCTTGGCTAGCATGGTTTAGTGGGAGGTGTCCCTGCCCATGGTGGGGGGGGTGGAACTAGATGATCTTGAGGTCCTTTCTAACCCTAACTATTCAATGATTCTATGATTCTATATTAGCACTGTCAAAGGAAATGAAAACATAAATGCCATCTCCTCATCTCTGTCTCCTGCTCACTTTCAGAAACATCCGCAGCCTTTGCACTGTGATGCTGCTTTTCATTTGTCGTGGTTTAAGTCCAGTCAGCCACACGGCCCGTTCTCTCACTCACTTCCCCCTCTTTCTTCCCCCCCGCTCTCGGGTGGATGGGAAGGAGAATCGAAAAGAATACAACTCACACAGGTTGAGATAAGAACAGTTTAGTAACTAAAGTATAACACAAGACCACTACTGCTACCACCAATAATAATAATGACAAGGCAAATACAAGGAAAGAATACAATTCTCACCACCTAATACCAAGCCCAACCAAGCAGTGCACCCCACACCCTTCCGGGTCTCTGCTCTCGGCTTTACATCCTGGGCATGACATGCTGTGGTATGGAATAACCTCTTTGGTCAGTTTGGGTCAGGTGTCCTCTCTCTGCTTCCTCCCAGCTTCCCCTCCTCCCTGGCAGAGCATGAAACTCAGAAAGTCCTTGGCCAGACCAAAGCATCACTAAGCAGTAACCGAAACACTGGTGTTATCAGCGCTGTTCCCAGGCCCAAAATCAAAAACACAGCCCTGCACCAGCTACCAAGAAGGAGAAAAATGACTGCTGCTGCTGAACCCATGACACCATTATAGTCAATGCCTGCTTCTTCCAGAAGGCCCTGACTCAATGTAGTAATTTAGGGGAAATGTGTACTCTGAGTTGCCACTGTAACTTTTTTGGTGTACTGATATTTGCACATATTCTTTAGCTGGTAGGGAAAAATAGGACCCTGGAACAATGATAACAACGATGGAAAATTATGCCTTATCTGATGCCTCAGTTGCTGATATTATTCCAAGGATCCAGTATCTGATCCAAGGCAAACTGTCAAAGGCAGAAGGAAAAAGGCTTCTGGCATTTGCTATTATAGACGTAACTCTAACAGGAAATCGAAATCTCCTTTTCCAAATCAGTTCTAAACCACATGAGCAGCAGAAGGGGAAATCTGTGTTGTCATTATTTCCCCCAGTCTCCTGGCTCAATAAGAGAAAAAATCTCAATATTATAGTTTATTTATCCAGCAGCTTTCAGAGGAACTCAATTAGTTTAAAATACAGTTCACAGAGTTATTTTAAACATGTTTTTATGCATTTTTGTTGTTTTTTCAAGCATTATCCAAAAGTTCTAGCTCTAGTTACGGAAGTTACCTTAACTGCAAAGAAATAATCGTCAAAACATAAAACTGAACTGGTATGTTAGTAATCTGAATTTGCATCTTGTTAGTAAGAATACAACTAAGCAACAAATTTAAATGTACAGATTCTGCATTAATATCAGCCAAAATTTGCTACAGCTGTTGTCTTAAATTTGGGCAAGCTGAAAAATAGCTCCCAAGTACGGTTAGCAAGACTTCAACGGGAGGAACTTGTAAATTTTGATCACTGTGTTGAGTGCATTTCTGAAATAAAATTTACAACTTTGCTCTGCACTAGGGCACCTTTTTTGCTGATTAAAGACATTCAAAATAAGAAAAGGCATCCTCTTATTCCTTCTCTATACATTTGTTGATGAAAATACAGTATATACGGAAAATACAGTAAACACAATACAGTGAAATATGGAATTATGTCTGCTGAATTGTGATACGGTTCTTGTTTTTACATTAGCATTTGTGCCTGCTGGTGGTGATACACAGACATGAACATTGTTGTCTTCATGATTAAGAAGACAACATCTAGAAGTACTTAAAAATAAGTAAGTAAACTAAAATTGTCTGTGACCTTCCTGTTTCCTCTCCATTACATTATTGAAGCTCAGAGACAGCTATTGTTATTTTTTTTCTAACTACTCCTAGGATAAAAGCGTAGCTTTTGTTTACTTCTCTTCAACTATTTTATTATACCACATATGATCAAATGCAAATGTTGTATTACAAATTCAGGTCAGAATTTAAAAATTATTACATGACTATTATGCATATTTTTCATAAGGCCAAAAGAGAACATGGGACTATTTGATTTGATTTTTAAACATAGTTTCTCACTCAGTTCATTTCTACTTTAAGAAAACAATATAGTTTATTTTTAAAAATGCTCACAGTTTAAAAAGTACTAGTGTTGAACAATCTGTATGTGACTATAAGGGAGCAGCACTTATTTTATATATGATAGAGGAACTTGTCTTCAATATGAAGTGACTGTTTTTTCCTATTTCTTTTTTCCTTTATCTGATATGCCTTCTACTATAAAATAGGGAAATTCTTCAGTTATATATTCATATAGGATTTAAGCGCCTAAAGTGGGACTTAACATTTAAATGACTAAGACCAGAAGATAGAAGGCACACTGGGGAAACTTTATTAAATATTACTTCAGATAGTGCCTCTGTCAAAGGCAGACACACAAATCAGTGGCCTGTATCATCACTTTGAGGACCATTTTTAACTTATATGTCTCCATCTAGCTGTTTCTTTTCTCTAGAAAGACAAAACTCTTTGCCTTTGTCTGTACATTAGACAATGCAAGGTAATATTACAACTGTTTACACTTTTATTTTGCTGGAACAGACCCCATCAGTCTCCTAAACAATTCCCAGGCACATTTTAGCACCTAGCACAGGTAAAGAACTGTTTGTTTTCTTGCAGACATACTGTTTTGACTGGAAGCTTGCAAATGCTGAAGAGAGAAGTTTGTGACTGGGTTCCTCCTTCAATGAAAAATTATATCTTTAATGATTCCTTAATATAAAGCCAACCATATCCTGGGCTGCATCAAAAGGAGTGTGACCAGCAGGTCGAGGGAGGTGATCCTGCCCCTCTACTCTGCTCTTGGAAGACCTCACTTGGAGCATTGTATGCAGGTCTGGTGTCCTCAACATAAAGAGGACATGGAACTGTTGGAACAAGTGCAGAGGAGCGCCACGAGGATGATCAGGGGACTGGAGCACCTCCTGTGTGAAGACAGGCTGAGAAAGTTGGGGCTGTTCAGCCTGGAGAAGAGAAGGCTGCATGGAGACCTCATAGCAGCCTTCCAGTATCTGAAGGGGGCTATAGGGATGCAGGGGAGGGACTCTTCATTAGAGACTGTAGTGAGAAGACAAGGGGTAACAGGTTCAAACTTAAACAGGGGAAGTTTTGATTGAATATAAGGAAGTAGTTCTTTACTGTGAGAGCGGTGAGGCACTGGAATGGGTTGCCCAGGGAAGTTGTGAATGCTCCATTGCTGGTGGTGTTCAAGGCCAGGTTGGACAGGGCCTTGGGTGACATTGTTTAGTGTGAGGTGTCCCTGCCCCTGGCAGGGGTGTTGGAACTAGATGATCTTAAGGTCCTTTCCAACCCTAACTATTCTGTGAATCTATAATTCCATAAAATGGATAAATAAAACTCTTTGTTCACGTGCTTCAGTGTTGGAAGTTGCTGAGCTCAAGTGGCTGCCTAACTAACTTTCAAATACTGTTGAACCTTCTATTAGATCTTATTCTATATCCTGTATGAGTCAGGTCCTAAATATCTCAGATATGTGGAACATTTCTAACACAAATAATTCTTGAGATATTTGTAAACCAGAATGTGAACACAAGAAAGTGAGGAAGATGGAAGATATCTGATGACCATAAGTATTACTGTGAGAAAACAGAAGTGAATATTGAAATAACTTCTCTAAATGAGATTAGAAAATTAATATCTATTTTTGCCAGTGCAATAAGTCTACATACTGCCATCAGGCACTGAATCACTTGTTCTTCTTTCATACAGGAAATTCAATTCAGTAAGCAAATGCTTAATTCAATCATAGATTCATAAAAAGACATCAAAGAGGAAATAATCCAAGTTGGGAAAGGAGTTGGAAATTGCTAATGTTAGAATTGTGAAGGCTGAAAAATGAACAAGTTACACACATGAGAAAGTCATACACTTCAGAAACACAATATCTACAGTCAGAAGACTTCGGCAAGTAAGAAAGCAGAAGCAATTGTAATAATGTTCAAATATTTCCCCTCAGAAGACACATTTCTTTTAGATAGAAATAGAAAAAGTGCTGGAAGGTAATTTGAAGGAACAAAAGCTGCACAGCAGAGCGAGCTAACTGACCTCATTAGAAATACATACAAAGGTTCAAGCCTTTCCAGTAGCAGTTAAAAAAAGAACCACAAACACAAACAAAAACAAAAAATAAAACAGTTCAACAAAACAACAAAAAACACCAAACCAAAAAAACCTGAAGGAGGCAAAAACGGCTTTGTGCATGTATGAAAATAAGCACCGGAGGAGTCACTATGACAAGGCACACCTTAAATATTATAACTTATGAACATAAAATTATTAATATTGATTTAAATAGTTAAATTCCTTAGTGAAGTGGAGACTAAAATTATTAAAGAAAATTATCATGTTCAAACTGATTTACGGCCTAATGAACAGAGCCCTCAACAGGGAGTAAGGGAATATCAGCAATGGTTCAGTACTCTGTCTGCTATGTCTAATGTAAAGTATATAATTGAATATTAGAATATATTAGATTTTCCCCCCCATTAATGTCTTCTGCCACTTCTGTTTTTGAGTCACCAGAATTGTGCTTTTCAGTCTCGCCTAATCCTTTATTCATTTTTCCTTTTTTTTTTCCTACAAAGTAAACGACTGCTCAAGAGACATGTGAAATGTAGTTTTGCTTCTTTGCTGGGAACTCTTCCTCAGTGAACACAGTACTCACAAAGCTAATGTACGAAGTTCTGAAGCTCTAAAAGGAAATTAGATTTATGACATACTTTTGATCTCAACATTAGATTGCTATGTAGGTCCTCATTTGTACGCATTTTGATCTAGGTAAGTAATATCATGGGGCACTGGAAGCCAAGCACAGGAAAATTTGTTTCAGTGTGTTGTGTTACCGAAGAAAGATTGAATGGCTTTCACTACCTTCTAAGTTGATCACTATAATATTTAGTTAATGGGTCTTTGCTGGGTGACTTGAAATGTTTGAAATTGGTCCCTATCCAGCCAACAGAGTGCCTCTGAGTAGCTATTCGGAGAAACTATGTGTGCCTTCTCTCCTTTCAGAGGAGCTTAAAGGACAGGGGTCCTTACTTTTAAGGCCTCTTCATCTGATGGATTTTGATCTTTTCATAATCACTATCTAGGACAATCTTTTTTTTTTTTTTTTGCATTTTTTGCCTCCAATTTGACAACTTGAATTAACAGTTTCGGGGCCACAGAAATGCTAACCTGTGCTGCTGGACTGTATAAAATTCATAAAGTGTTGACAGTACACATCCAAAAAGAAAGGAAGTGAGATCCCTTTTCTGCTTATGCATTGCCCTTTTAAAAGCTGTCAGATAAAGAGCTGTCATGTGGACAGTAGTGTTTCCCCAGTCACAACACTATTTAAAAAGAAAAAAAAGAAGTTTAAACATTATGACATCCTTACAGATGACAGTCACGGGAGCTGTGTATTTCAGAGCAGTTGCTGATACCAAGTTGCTAGAAGTTACTGTAGAGTAACGAAGAGAACTTAAGCAGGGGGTAATGTTACCTATAGGCAGACAAGAGTCGTATGCCAAAATAATTAAAAACATGACTGAGACTTATGAAATCTGATCCTTTGAGACTTCTCAGTTATGGATCCAATAATTTATTTTCCTTACTCACTCACATGTATTTTACCACAGGTTTAATTAATATGCAGCTGCTGTATTCAACATCAGGTAATCAGAAAACCATTTAGTGGTTCATATTGATTCAGGTTACAATTTATAAAAGTGAGTGACTTTTAGTGATGAATAGTCTGAACTCTTTTAAGAAATACAGCCAAAAGTAGCATGTAAATCCTAAAGTATATGCACTGCTTTAATCTTGTTTCTCAACATTTTGGGAGCCAAGATCTTCAGAATTAGGAACCATGAGTCTTACTGATCTTTAAGTCTTGTAGTTCTAAATCTTCCAGACTGAATATTTACAAATATTTGTTAGAAATATTAGTATTGAGGTAGAAAATATAGGAATTTGCTTTTGTCTTAAAAAGTTT
This sequence comes from Ara ararauna, assembly GCA_028858755.1. NCBI lineage: Eukaryota > Metazoa > Chordata > Aves > Psittaciformes > Psittacidae > Ara > Ara ararauna. The sequence continues at coordinate 147,404,574 of CM054376.1, forward strand.
GTGACAGTTCAATGATTCATTTATCTGAGTGGAGAAAAAATAATGGTTATACTTTCAACACAATTAAGAAAGAATTAGCAATGAATACTAACGAGATGACAAAGAAAGGACATCTTTCCATATATTCAAGCCTCCTATGGACACCATTATGATAGAAATAGGATTTGAAAAATCATGCGCGTTTTCCACACGAAGAAAGGGATGAAAAAGATTATCAGGAATCTTCAGTTGCCTTCACTTAGGCTGATAGCAAAATCTGCAGTTTCAATTATAAACATTTAAATTGTAGCAGAATTTAACCTTATCACTTGTCTAGAAATAAAAATTATAACTTTGTATTTGTATTCCTAGAATTTACGTCATGTTTTCCCCCAATACAGAAACTGTTTTACCAGCAGAGTAGTGATTTCATCTTAGTATAGTTAACACACTGCTTTCCCCTAATAAGTTTTAGCACTTTGTGCAAACCCCTGTGCAAAGCAGATGCAGAATTCTTGTCAGTTATGCTACAGAAGTATTATTTTAATTATGTCATATCTGAGCACATGTCTATCCATAACCTTTGGCCACAGTCTACAGCTTCATATTTAAAAGGCTGATGTCATACAGTTCATGTCCCTCATTCTTATTCTCAAGCATGCAGTGCAGGTTGCCATAAATATACATTACCAGTTTTAAGAAATGAGGATCTGATTATGGAGACACTTTTAAATCAGTTCTGGGATGTGAGAATATAATGTATTTTACGAAATGGTTTAAAACTCAAATATTCTGTAACTTTAGTATAACTGCAGCAAGGAAAAACTACTTGAAAATATAATCTACGATGTGGAATTATTTAAGGTCAAGAAACCCCACTGATACTAAAAGAACATTTTCCATTTGCAGAAAGAAAAATTGTGGCTACAGACAGAGAAACCTTTCTCTCTGCCTGGAAGATTTTGATTAAGAAAAAAAATTTCCTTGTCTGGAATAATTATCCGTCCTTTCAAATTACCACGTCTACCATGAGAATGATCAAAGTTGTAGAGAATTCCTTTCCTTCACACGCTCACCCATAACAGATATGAAACCAATCTCAGGTTAGGAAGGACCTATAAAGTATTTTTTACCAACTCACTTCTGATTTCTTGTTCCAGTTTGGTGTTGCAATTTTCAAATATCAGTTTCAAGAGACATAGAATCATAGAAAAAAAACATAGAATCATAGACAAAGATGTTGAAAAGACTGGTCCCAACACTGATCCCTGAGGGATACCGCTCGTTACTGGTCTCCAGCTGGACATTGAGCCATTGAGCACAACTCTTTGTGTGCGGCCATCCAGCCAGTTCTTTATCCACTGAGTGGTCAACCTATCAAATTGATGCCTCTGCAACTTAGAGGCAAGGATGTCATGTGAGACAGTGTCAAGCGCTTTGCACAAGTCCAGGTAGATGACATCAACTGCTCCACCACTGTCCATCAGTTCCGTAGTCCCATCATAGAAGGCCACAAAATTGGTCAGGCAGGATTTCCACTTAGTGAAGCCGCTCTGGGAAACTTCTGAGATGTGTAACAAAATCTATCCCTAAATTGTACTTGTTAAGTCTTTTTAAGCCAAAAGTTACACTGATCTTTGATTTGAAAATACTGATGACTGCCTATTTGGAAAAGCTTTTTCTTTAAAGAGTGTCCTGCAGCAGTAGGAGAGCAACCACAGCTCCCACCACCCACAGGATTTGCTGAATCTAGTTTTGCAGATCTGTGTAGTTCACTGCATGTTCTTACAACTAAGCTTGTAAAGGTGCCCTGTTAAAACAAATTTTATGAAAAATGAAAACTTTGCCTCATTCCTGGTGGGAGGAAAAATTGCAACACGTGCAAGTCATACCATCAAACCAACCATCATTCATTTGGAAGACAAGATAATTATCTTGTGCAGTTAATGGCATGTATCAAAAGATATGAGCATTTTTTAGGGATACAAAAATATAGATTACATAGCTGGCCTTTCACAAAAAAATCTATATTGGCAAAATTTTCATCCATGCTTCATACAGACTTCTTGTATCCTTTGATTGCTAGTTTTGTGCCCTTCCATTTCCAAGGTCTATCTTCCAAATTAACTCATGGATAAATTTATGTAGGAGGGGTAGCCACAAAGTCTGCTTTGGGCATGATCATGAAAATCAGAGTAAGAAATCTCTGTTTGTGGTATTCAAACAGTTGACTGGACTTTGGCCTGAGGTCTAGCCGACTGAACAGAATATAGCACACTATGAATGGGAGTGTAATAAATTATCTGTAATAAATTGCATGTAATAAAAAAGAAAGTGCAAAGGTGCCAAAAGTTACAGATAGTGCCATGGGGAAAGGCTGGATTTCTCATGTGCTTATAAAGGGAAGTTAGAAATAGCTGAAGCCGAGCTATCTAGCTCAAAAAGCAAATCAATGTCCTTTTGAGGAATAAAATCCAAAGAAACTGTATCAGCAATATTATAAGGTCAAGAGTACTTTTGGAATCACATGAGAAATGACAAAGTAGGAAGTGGATGCTGCAAAAGTGGGACCAAAGATGAAAAAGTAATTACTGGAGGTTTATGTGTCTAAGAAGAGACAAGTGCAGAGAAAAACAGAGGGATCAAGGTAGATGGGGAGGACAACCATGGACAGTGGTCATGCATACAGTGTAGTGGGAAGACAGAAAACCCCTAGATCCTGAAATGGATAAAATTAACTTTCTCTTAACACGTGTAATTCTCTCCAGCTCCTACTGGCAGAAGGAAGGGCAGAGTGAACCTAGAACATCCAAATTAGATTGAGAAAATATATACTATGAAATGGACAGTTGTATTAGAGAGCCAAACAAATAAATGCTCTGTTCCTAAGAATGTTGGTGCATATATATATAAAGTGAAAACATTCCTGTCTATTCCTACAGCAATTTAAATCTTTATAAAAGATTTTTCCCTCTTCCATTCAAAACAGATAGATAAAATTTAATTGAGAATATTGGAGGAATATAACTCAGATATGGTTCGAGACCATCTTAAGAACCTGAACATACATAAGTCCATGGGACCGGACGAAATCCATCCGCGGGTCCTGAAGGAGCTGGTAAATGAAGTTGCTAAGCCACTGTCAATCGTATTTGAAAAAGCATGGCAGTCAAGTGAAGTTCCTGATGACTGGAAAAAGGGTAATATAACCTGTGATGGGGAGCTACAGTAGGCCTGTGGATTCCCTCACTGAAGACATGAAGTTAGAATTCAAAAACCAAAAATACACGTGTGTGGTTTTTGGCCATCTTGATGACATCAACCCCATTTTCAAGAAGGTGAAAATGGATGACCTGGGGAATTACAGACCAGTCAGTCTCACCTCTGTGCCTGGCAAAATCTTGGAACAGATTCTCCTGGAAAGCATGCTAAGGCACATGGAAAACAAGGTGCTTGGTGACAGCCAACATAGCCTCGCTAAAGGGAAATTCTGCTCAACCAACTTGGTGGCCTTCTATAATGGGGCTACGGAACTGATGGACAGGGGTAGAGCAGTTGATGTCAGCTACCTGGACTTGTGCAAAGCGTTTGACACTGTCCCACTCGACATCCTTGCCTCTAAGTTGGAGAGACATCAATTTGATAGGTGGACCACTCGGTGGAGAAAGACTGGGCTGGATGGCCGTACACAAAGAGTTGTGCTCAATGGCTCAATATCCACTTGGAGACCAGTAGTGAGTGGTGTCCCTCAGGGATCAGCGTTGAGATCGGTCTTGTTCAACATCTTTGTCGGTGACATGGACAGAGGGATTGAATGTGCCCTCAGCAAGTTTGCCGATGTCACCAAGCTGTGTGGTTCAGTTGATACATTTTAGGGAAGGAATGCCACCCAGAGGGACCTTGACATGCTTGTGAGGTGAGCTGATGCCAACCTGATGAAATTTAACCATGCCAAGTGCAAGGTCCTCCACCTGCGTCAGAGCAATCCCAGGCACAGCTCCAGGTTGGGCAGAGAAGAGATTCAGAGCAGCCCTGCGGGGAAGGACTTGGGAGTGTTGGTCAATGAGAAAATGAACATGAGCCAGCAGTGTGCCCTTGCAGCCCAGAAAGCCAACCGTATCCTTGGCTGCATCAAAAGGAGTGTGACCAGCAGGTAGAGGGAGGTGATCCTGCCCCTCTGCTCTGCTCTTGTGAGACCTCACTTGGAGTATTGTGTGCAGGTCTGGTGTCCTCAACATAAAAAGGACATGGAACTGTTGGAACAAGTGCAGGGAGGGCCACGAGGATGATCAGGGGACTGGAGCACCTCTTGTGTGAAGATAGGCTGAGAAAGTTGGGCCTGTTCAGCCTGGAGAAGAGAAGGCCGCGTGGTGACCTCCTAGCAGCATTACAATATCTGAAGGGGTCTTATAGGGATGGTGGGGAGGGACTCTTCATTAGAGACTGTAGTGAGAGGACAAAGGGTAACAGGTTCAAACTTAAACAGGGGAAGTTTAGATTGGATATAAGGAAGTAGTTCTTTACTGTGAGGGTGGTGAGGCACTGGAATGGGTTGCCCAGGGAAGTTGGGAATGCTCCATCACTGGTGGTGTTCAAGGCTGGGTTTGACATAGTCTTGGTTGACATGTTTTATTGTGAGGTGTCCCTGCTCATGGCAGGGGTGTTGGAAGTAGATGCTCTTAAGATCCTTTTCAAACCTTAACTGTTCTATGATTCTATGATTATAATTTACCCATCTTTCTCTGTGAAAACCTTTTGCAGTTTAAGACACATTTAGAATTTTGAATGAAATTTTAAAGCCAGCAATTTCTTTAACTATTTAGCAGTCTTCTCAGTTAAGTTTTCCCAGCCAAATAGAAGGTGACAGAAAATATTTAGCTGTTTCCTTAAGGTAAAGCTTGTGTTGTTATAATGCATTAGTCTTGAAATTCCCTCCAGTAATTTTCTGAAATTGTAATGTATAAGAACCTGAAGAATAAGTGATAAATCTTTTACAGAGAGGAACTTTCATGGAATAGGTAGGCTGTCATCTATTCTTGTTCATCTGGCATGAATAGCTGAATGTTCCTACGCAGCAAACAAATGTTTACAGTGTTGTGTGAGAATCTATTCAAAACCACTTTGGAGTAATTCAGCTAACATCCACTAAAGTTGCACTCAAAAATCTAATCTGATTTAGATTGTGCATCTATTTCCAGCAGATCCCTACACTGACTCTCAAGTTGTGTGTTTATTTGCTGACAATGAGGAAATGTTAATTTTCAGCTAATTAGTACATTTTTATATGATAGTGAGGTGTTGGTACATATTAATCTCCAAGTTAGAGATTAAATAAAAGAATTTTGTCGCACTAGGATCACAGGAGGAAAGGGGTTCATAATACTAACAAATTGTGAGTGTGATGACATCTGTATCTCTGTGATGAGACCAATTTGTATACCATCTGGCACTGAAGGGTTTAGCTACTTGCAGTTATAATGGACATATTTTGACTACAACACTAAATAAGCAGAATAATAGGTATTTGGTGAGTTAAATAGTTGGTACAGATACCCTGATGGAATTAAATACTATTGGATAAGAGACAGGGTAGTATCATTCTGTTAGTGGCACATATTGGTGGCCCAGCCAGTCAAAAAGATATAAACTGAGAATTCCTTCATCACGACAGAAAAAAAAAATCTGTTTTATTTTTGTATTTCTTTCCAGGTTAATCCATACCTTTTTGTCCTATGATTAAAAGTGCATACAGCAAAACTTTGTACCCTAGACAGAATAACAGGGAAGAAACTATTTGGAAGGGTGTCTGTATGCTGTCTCTCTAAGTAACAGCTTGAGAGAAAATTACAGTCATTATGGTGCAATGGCAAATAGCTTTTACTTCTATTTAACTCTAATTAAATTTGATTCAGAATATGTGTGGAATGGTGGATGCTGTTGCCAAGATGCAATTAGAGCTTTTGCCTGTAATTTCTGCAGGCCTTTTATTAGGGTGAAAGACATGATTTCTAGCATCACCATTATGAATCATTTTATTTTCAAAACATATTGAAAAAAGTATCAATAGCATAGAGAAAGCTTTACAATTTTTGACTACTATGTCTACTTCCTTGTCCTATTATTTTAGCATCTGGTCCATAAATCAGTACTTTGGTGCCAACCTAAGCCAGAGCTTTAAGCCAGAGGTCACACATTTTTAAAAAATCCAGCTACAGGACAGAAGTCTTTTGGAAGGTAAACTTCATTAGTTTCATCAGCCTGGAATGAATCATTTTTATCTGCTTATTATCTTTTTTTATTTGTCTTCACTCATCAGAAGTCTGAAGGCAGTAAAAGTGAGTAATGTAAAATAACTTAAGATACAAATTCCCTTATAGCAAAACACAATGTTTTCCTATTAGAAGGCAGCACAGGGAAGGTAACAGGAGAGCAGCTATTCTTGGGCTGTGATGCTTTTCTCTTGAGTTACCAGTTTTTACTTTATTGTGAAAACTGTTTATTAAGATTCTACCAATGACTGGTACAGTTAAAATAATTTTCTTCTGTCTGTCAGGTTTTGATCCACTGCCTGCTGAACGAAAAGAAAGGACTTGTAATTAATTACTGTTGGACAAGAATCCTAAATCCTTATTCTCATCAGTTAAGCCTCCTATTTCTGCCTTGGCTCAAATCCCAGCTAGAAATGTATGACTCTGTAAGTTCTTTTTGCAGGTGCCGTGAATCATATAAGCTTATGAGTGAAGAAATACTGTGGTAGCATTCCTGTGTAAGTTAGTACTTGGTGTATTTGTACAACTAATACCCAGTAAAGCAGCTACTGAATACATGCAGAAAAAAAACAACTCTTAAGTTGGTTTGATGTCACCCTAGCTTCAGAGGTTCCTGCTTTGCACAATCTGTGCATGTCCATATTTGAACAAATTCTGCACTGCACATGATCTGTAGAGAAATGCCATCAGCACAAGCATCTGAGATAGAGGAATATCATCTCCAGAGCTGATCACTACTCATAAACAATGCTTTCAACATTTAAAACAACAAGAAGGAAAACACACATTGCAGAAAATGAGTCATCAGAATGAGAAAGCATCAATTAACATAATATTTTTCAAATGCAATTCAATGACACAACAGACCAGATGATTAGCTATGCAAACTTACCAACATGCATGGAAAATATAGACTTCTCAAGTAACAGGACTTTCAGAAGCCTTTGAGAAAGTTTGCAAACTTTCTGCTCAGTGAACATTGTGATCCAAGAAAGAAAGTCCTTTTGTTTAGTTCAGCAGGCAGTGGAGCACTATTGCTATTCCTTCTGTAAAGCTGTCTTAGTCCTGTAGGCTGCTGAAGAGGTGACCAATGAGCCATTCTGCCATAGTTTGTCTGGTCTCCCAAAGACCCTTTACAAATGTTACATTATTTTCGGAACAAATCAGGAGTAGTTCTTTAGATGTGATATTGGACAGAATGAGAGAATATATTCATAAGCAAAAAAGTGCTGGTTAAAAAGTATTATTTTAATTATTTGTTAATATTCTAGATTAATGTCATTTCTTTCATTCTCTCTCATGCGTTATCCAATACTTTTCAAAACTTATATAACTGTTAAAAAATATTTGGCTTCACAAATACTAAAATATTTACTTCATAGAATAAAATCATAGAATCAACTAGGTTGGAAAAGACATTTAAGATCATCAAGTCCAACTGCTAAGATCATCAAAATTAAACAGGGGAGATTTAGGTTAAATATAAGGAAGAAATTCTTTACTGTGAGGGTGTTGAGGCACGGGAACAGGCTGCCCAAGGAAGCTATGAATGCTCCATCCCTGACAGTGTTCAAGGCCAGGTTGGACAGGGCCTTGGGGAACGTGGTCTTGTAGGGGGTGTCCTTGCCCATGGCAGGGGTGGTTGAAACTAGATGATCATAACGTCATTTCCAACCTAAACTATTCTATGATCCTATCAAGTACAGACTTCCTTCTGCATTGCTATCCCATGAGATGTCAAAAGATAATGTATTTCCTTGACAAAATGAAAAAGTACTCAACAGAAACGACATAAAGGCTACAGAACTAATAGTTAGATGTTAGCATGTGATAGTTTTCTTCCTAATGCACAGAATGACAAGAGATGATCATACCTCAAAAAAAATATCACTTTCTGCAAAACACAAAAGCTTTTGCTCAGAAAAGATGCTGTGATTGTGAAAGTTACTGCTACTAGAGCAAAATAGATAATGGTGTCAATGCTCTGCAATCATTTACAATTTTCATTGCCAATGTATAACCCTATTTAGTTCATAGTGTGTCCTCTCACCATAACAACAGAGGGATTAAAGAGGAGTGATTGTGTCACAAAAATGGGCAATCTAGATTCTTAAAGTATTTTGGCATTAACAGCAAAGACTGAAAATTCTTCTGAGGATGTGTGCTGTCCTGATGGTAAACTATTATTCTGTTCAACTGGGAGAGGAGAACAACAGACTAAAATTCTGAATTATAACTCAGAAATAATTCTCTAGTTGCATGTCCCCACAGAACATGAAAGAAAACCAATACAAAAATCAAGTATATTAAAACTCCTGGCTCTAATAATACATAAGAAAATGCAATTTTGAACTAATATTCCATGTATGTACTCACAGTGACATGGCTCAAGAATTGTTTTCGGGCCCTATGCACTCTGAAATTTTTAGCAATAACGTAGAAGAAAACACTAACTCATTGTCAACTAAGTTTGATGTGAAATAAGGATTAGGGGAGTGCTAAATGAGTGATTCAAAGCAATCTATAATCATTTAATAAATAAGGCAAAAAAAGTGTTTTATTGAAATGAGGATAATGCCCTATCTCAGTGGGCAAAGGAACAGTGTGCAGCTGTAATCACAAATAAAGTGACTTCAGGTGCCCCGATGCGGAGGGAAAACATGTTCTACAGCTCAAATTAGGAAGGAAAATCTTCCCAACTTTAATGTTTTCATAGAATAAAAATCCCAATGTATTAGTATCTTTCATTTGAAAGAAAGGCAAATGTCCAGGCAGAAACATCTGAGCTGCATTAGCATCAACAGGGACAGTATATAGGAAAGGTGGGAAGAGAGAACTGAAAACATGAATCTGTGCCTTCATTGCCCTATGTCCTGCCACCAAATGAGTAGAAGGTACAATAGGAAAGGATTATGCTGTGTCCAAGACTCCTGATAATCATGTATCATTGAGTCTTCAGGGCTTGATATACTATGTATGCAAGGCACAATACTTCTAGCTAACACTGGGAAGAATCTTCCTGAGATGTTTCCTTTCATTTAGGAAAAAAAAGAAAAGGCAGCTTTTTCAAATTCATAGAATCATAGAATAGCTAGAGTTGAAAAGGACCTTAAGAGCATCTAGTTCCAACACCCCTGCCAGGGGCAGGGACACCTCACACTAAACAATGTCACCCAAGGCCCTGTCCAACCTGGCCTTGAACACCACCAGCAATGGAGCATTCACAACTTCCCTGGGCAACCCATTCCAGTGCCTCAACACTCTCACAGTAAAGAACATCTTCCTTATATACAATCTAAACTTCCCCTGTTTAAGTTTGAACCCATTGCCCCTTGTCCCCTCATTACAGTCTCTAATGAAGAGTGCCCCCCCAGCATCCCTATAGCCCCCCTTCAGATACTGGAAGGCTGATATTAGGTCTCCACGCGGCCTTCTCTTCTCCAGGCTGAACAGGCCCAACTTTCTCAGCCTATCTTCACACGAGAGGTGCTCCAGTCCCCTGATCATCCTCGTGGCCCTCCTCTGCACTTGTTCCAACAGTTCCATGTCCTTTTTATGTTGAGGACACCAGAACTGCACACAATACTCCAAGTGAGGTCTCCCAAGAGCAGAGTAGAGGGGAAGGATCACCTCCCTCTACCTGCTGGTCACACTCCTTTTGATGCAGCCAAGGATACGGTTGGCTTTCTGGGCTGCAAGGGCACACTGCCGGCTCATGTTCATTTTCTCATTGACCAACACTCCCATGTCCTTCCCCGCAGGGCTGCTCTGAATCCCTTCTCTGCCCAACCTGGAGCTGTGCCTGGGGTTGCTCTGACGCAGGTGGAGGACCTTGCACTTGGCATGGTTAAATTTCATCAGGTTGGCATCAGCCCACCTCACAAGCATGTCAAGTCCCTCTGGGTGGCATTCCTTCCCTAAAATGTATCAACTGAACCACACAGCTTGGTGTCGTCGGCAAACTTGCTGAGGGCACATTCAATCCCACTGTCCATGTCACTGACAAAGATGTTGAACGAGACTGGTCCCAACGCTGATCCCTGAGGGCCACAAGGATGATCAAGGGAGTGGAGCACCTCCCATATGAAGATAGGCTGAGGAAGTTGGGGCTGTTCAGCCTGGAGAACAGAAGGCTGTGTGGGGACCTCCTATCAGCCTTCCAATATCTGAAGTGGTCCTATAGGGATGCTGGGGAGGGACTCTTCATTAGGAACTGTAGTGAGAGGATGAGAGGTAACAGATTCAAACTTAAGCAGGGGAAGTTTAGATTGGATATGGGGAAGAAGTTCTTTACTGTGAGGGTGGTGAGGCACTGGAATGGGTTGCCCAGGGAAGTTGTGAATGCTCCATCCCTGGTGGTGTTCAAGGCTGGGTTGGACATAGCCTTGGGTGACATTGTTTAGTGTGAGGTGTCCCTGCCCCTGGTCAGGGATTTGGAATAAGGTGATCTTAAGGTCCTTTCCAACCCTAACTATTCTATGATTCTATGATTCTATTATCTTTCAGCCTATTGACAGCGTCCCACAGCTCAGCCGCCTGCTTCAGGAGGACCTCCACCAGGGAGCACCAAATGCGGCATCATATATATTCTGCAAGATTGTGTGGCTTTCAGTTATGTTTTATGGCAGTGAAACACATGAGGAGAAGAAAGAACTTCTGTAAAGTCAAAATAGAGGCTTTTGTGGTTTTCTATTTCAGATTTAGCTGGAATGGAATTATTCTGATTTAGATATCCGTGTTACAATATATACATTACTTTAAGTTACTTTTCAGAAAATAATGCTGGTGTTGTTTTTAAGCGTCTGTGGTGATTTTTAATGGGTAGGTTTTTTTTTTCTGGGAGCCGGCGTAATAAAACCCACAACAAAACCACCTGAGGTTTGTTACTCAAATGAATTTTAGGGACTATCTCATTTTTCTGTTCCAGGCAGTTCCTCAGCTGTCTACAGACACTGTGCAGAGCTGACGCTCTCTTGTAACATTCTTACTCAACTGACTTTAAAAGTTTGTTGTTGTCTCACCAATAATGTTATCTATAGTAACACATCTTATTTTTAATTACCTGTTTTGTTTAGGGCTCATTTCAGGAACACTCCTTCCCCATATTTTTAACCCAGAGCTTGTATTTGAAAAATAGATCAAAAGCCCATTTTCCATTGAAGAGAATAATGGAAGACTTCTATGGAAGCTGTCTGAAAGTAGCCGAAATCTTTGGTAGGCAAATGGCATCCGATTTCTCCGCTGTTCCAGGCCAGATACTCTTTTTTCCACTAGTCTTGGCTGAGATCTGGAGCAGGCAGGGCTGGTTTTCCTAGGGTATTCTTTGCTTCAGAAGAGGCACTGTGTAAATTTTTTTCCCTCTTCTGAAGTCTGATAATGTGCCTTCAACACTTCATTTCATGTTTGCCCTGGGCAATTCAACCCCTTTGCTCTTTCAGTGTTTGACCTTATCTTTGGAAGTGCCTAAAAGATGGCAGTTTGTAAGAGTTTGGGGCCTATGTCTAATAGAAACTGGAATGAGGTAAAAGGTTTCTTTTATGTAGTCAGTTGGCCATTCTTCTAGTAGCAATGGTCTCAGTCAGAATTCTGACAAGCTAAATAACTTCAGCTGAAGAGAGATTTGTTCCAGAATTATCATTCAAGATTCTCTCTTATGTGTTTAAATTTAAAAAAAAATGGTAAGGGGTATGGGTGCAGATTGTTAACATAATGAAAAAAATTTCAGAGGGAGTAGAGCTGATAGTGTACAAGTCTTGTCAATGCTACCTAAGTGCAAAAATGTTGTGAAAGTATAGTATTCCTAATACTATTATTCCTAATAACTGAAAGCAAAACCAAATGCTGCATCAGCACATTAACTTTAACTGAAAACAAAATTTAGTACTACACTCTAAACACAAAGACATTTCCAGTGAACTGATTACTTATGGTAGCTGTAGTAATGTACTCAGTGTTTTTAACAAGAGGAAAAATGATATTAATATGCCAGAAACAGCTCAGATCAGCAGCTCTATTCTGACAGCTTGGGATCTGACCTATTACAATATATAACTGCTTCTTAGAAATTAAGGCCAGATAAGACAATTAGATACTCTATTACGACTTCTTATTTTCTGCTGGTGCTGGATTTCACCCAGTTATCTTTGCATTGAGCCTAATGATTTGTGTGCTAACTACAGCAGAACTTGCATTTGGGTAAAGCATATTGTTCTGTATGTTACTTGGTCTTAAACCTAAAATGCTAATAGATACTCTACCAGCTCATCTGACAGGTTGATCCAATGTTTAATTACCTTTTTAGTTAAAAAAGATAATTTAAGTTTCAAATTCAAATGTGTTTGCTTTCAACATAAAATCACTGTTTCTTATTATGGCTTTATAAATTTAGTGACAGACATTTTCTACCTATGAATATTCTTACATAAAAATTGTAAAAGAATAGTAATTTCATCTTCTTTTTGATAGCATTAGACAAAATCAGGCTCTGTAAGCCTCAAGGATATCCAACTATTTAATCTTTTTTATGAAACTTTTCTGAATCTTCTTCAGTTTTATAAAGTTATTTTAAAATTGAGGATACTAGAACTTCATGCAGTCTGCCAGTATAACTATCAGAAAAATACTGCAGTTAGATGAAATCATCTTTATTCACCTTTCACCTTAAGCTGCTTTCTATCATTTAAAAAGTCTGCATTCTCTCTTCTACCTCAACATCACACCGGGAACTTCAAATGGACTCTTCACCACAGTCACTAGCTTCCAAGATACAGTCACCTGGTTTCATTAATTTCTTGTTTCTAGATGTAGTCTAGATGCATCTGATAAGATTTTAATGTTCTATTTTTTATATGCTCACTTAATCAAAAACATTCTGGATGACTCCCCTGCCACTATCACATGACATGTTTGCATTAGTAATGATTTTACATTTACATTTTGGTCCTTGATGAGGATGTTGTATAGCCTAGGGTTTAGCCAAATCCATGAAGAATATCACTTAGAAGTCTTACCAATTCTCTCCTTTTTGAGAGCCTTCAGAAAGCCCTGTGTGATATGGACAAAAAATTGCTTTTCAGTGGCTGTGTAATGAAGTTTTCAGAAATTGTTTGCAAGTCAATGTAAACTTTTGTATTGGCAGATTTCGATCTTTCACCTAAGAGTGAAGTAGCCGAACAGCATAACCTTAGTTTTTCAATATTCTTGTAACAGAATAATGAAACATTATCAGTTACTTTCACGTGTGCATTTTTGGTAGATTAATTTGATGCATTTTAAATTAAGATGTGCATTTAACACAGCTTAATGTAACTAAACCTGGGGTTAAGTTTTACTGAGTTAATGACTCATTACACTTGCATCACATGTGCCTGTTAATAGATCTCAGTGTCTGTATCGTCTATTTAACTTGCATCCATCATCCTACACTCGGTGATTTTTAAAGCTTAAAGTACCACTCAGCTTTGGGTTACATTATCGCATACTGTAAAATTACATACACAAATGATACAATGACAGCAGCAAGCTTTTTCGTGTAGAAGCCCTAGTTTTCTTTGGGTTTCTTGTCTTAACTCAAACCTGGGAATTTGAACTGGAAGATCTGACAGATTTACACTATATCAACATCATATGTATGCATACACTGCTTCACAGGGTCTCGCATTCACTGGGGGTACATTCAATGGCAACAGATTGTCAGATAGCAGTAGCGGCATGGAGACAGATGAAGGTCTGAGTATTTTCTAAGCGGTCAGGGTGTGTTACTCTTTTACAGCTCAGGCTGCAGGTGAAGGGCAGGAAAGCATCCTAGGGGTCACTGACTGCTGCCAAGAACAGCTCCTATGCAAACCCCTAAGAAGCATATGAAATAATTTTCTTAATCTGTACATATGCAGAAATGCAGACAAAATAGCCTTATCTCTCTACTTAGAGCAATAGTAGCTGAAAAATACCGTGAGTTTTGGTAATTTCAACTACTTGACTAATCAACTGTAGTAGTTAATGTCGTTCATTAACAGTTCCTAGGTAACGGCTAGGAACTGCCGTTGGAACAGCAGTTGCCTTCAGGAAACACTAGGCCATTGGCTTGTTAAACTCTATGCATTTGAAAGTATTCCTTGCTTTCTCCTCAAGTAGAAAGCCTTAATGATTTGCAAATTTCACTACAGAAATAAGTATGTAAAAGAATATTTTCTACTCTAAGAATTAGAAACTTTGGTAATGAGAATAAATTATAAACTAGGACTAATTTTTAAATATATTGGATCAGATTCTCAATTGGCAACCCTGACAGAACTCCTGTGGTCTTCAGTCAGCTTCTATCATCTGCAAATATAATGGCTCATGCAGTTCTCCAAAACAGAGGTATGCTAATCACTAAGAATAGAATCCTTATTCTCAATGCATTTCCTATATGCATTCTATGTGTCTAGTGGAGGGGATTGTTTTCTACTTTTTTTTAGCAATACATGAAGTTGCAATGTAATTTAGAACCTGAGTGGCAATTTTCATGTTTAATTTTCTCAACTGATTGGATTCAGCTCTACACTGGACACCCTCACTGAAGGACTTCTTGGCACATAAAGTCTTAACTGTTCTTAAAGACAAAGGAGTCTGTATCTACTCCCTCTTGCAGAATCAATTCTAGTCACCAGCAATTACTATATCACCTTCAGGGAGAGTAGTAAAAAATTACAAAGAAAAAATATATAACAACTTCAATCATTGATTGCTTTCTAATTCTATTACAGAAATTTTCAAAAAATAACAGCAAAAATCATGTAAATGACAATATTATTACACAGTGCAATTTGGTTTTATTTGGGAAACAGAATTCTTTATTGTTTTTTTTAAATTAATATCTTTGGTGTTTTAAACAATGAAGCAGCAATGAGCTGTGTCATTTCAAGAAAAGATTGTACTGTGAAGAGCTCCACGGAAAAAAGGAGGAAAAGGGAAAAAAAATGGAACAGAACTGCTCATATGCTGGAGAAATACATCACTGTCCTTGGACAACTGGGAAGCCAAAATGGGCCTGCTGCCAAGTATCAGAGTTCCCTGTCAAATAATCTCTGAATTTGAAAAGGTATCAACTTCTAAATCCAGTGGGTGATGAACAGAGAGAATCCTTTCTACATTTGGGCCAGAAGTTGTTACTTTTGCTTGCAAGTGTGACAAAGAACAGTCTCATTTTTCCATCCAGAAAATTGCAACCCATAAGCTTATTTTGTAAGAGAATGCAAGAAAATTAGCTGGGCTTGAAGATGTGAAATTTGTGTGCGCCAGTTCTCAGTGCTTTGTCTTTGGTAGGCATTATCTGTTGCCAAGAAAGTAACATAATTTCCATGCTGACATTTAATTTTGATCTGTATATCACATATTAATAGTTAATTTATTGAAGCATGTAAAGCAGCTGAAGCAGAGGTTGAGTTTTGTTCTTTTTTGTTGTGCCAAATAGTTCTGTTACAAATTATGATGATATATCCTGGTCCCTTTAGACTCAGAAAAGAAACTCTTGTAGAAGAGATGACTGCTGATGCATTAGGTTGTCTAATTAGGTTAGGCAAAATTACATAAGGTAGATAAATCTTTCTTTTCTTTTCCTATTTTTTTTTTTTTTGAGAAAGTGAAAATTTGCCCCACGTCACTTGCAAATTGAGAAGTAAACACTTCTGAACAGTATTTAGAATTCAGCAATATGTAAATATAGGCCATTTGTTAAAGTGCTTAAAGCTGTCTTGAAAGCTGTAAAAAATCCAAATGTTAGTTCTTAAAAGTGGTCTGGTTTTCCAGGGAATTAGTAGTTCTGAACATCAGAGCACTTCTCTGGGTGTGACAATATTGATTTAGGGTTAACTACTTCTTTCGTAAAGCCATAGTAATGAAAATGCTTTGATGATTAGTATAAGGAAAAAAAATAAAGGAACAACATGGAAGGCAAATTATTCCAGAAATAGAAAGTTGATGAACAGCTATGTTGAAAACCTATTTGCATAAGTACTTATTTTATAGGATTTCCTCTTTTGGTGCATGAGTAAGATGTGTGGTGCAGTTCAAATTAAAATGATATGATGTATAATAATACTTTAAAAAGTCATTGATGAATAGCATATCACACAAGCTTTTCAATATACTGCATTTTATAACATTTTGGTGCAAGTGGCTGCTGTCCCTGCTTTCCTGAATCTTACTGCAACTGGTTTTCCTGAAATAACAAAATGTCCAAAACCTGCAGCCCTTTGCATTTTTTTGTACCTTTATTTTAGTTTCAACTGGAAACGCAATTGTGTTTTGCAATGGGTTGGAAGAATAGCATTTGACGCACCAGTTAATTGTATTGATGCTTTCAATTATCTCACATTCTGCGGTTGAGCAGCAAATATTGCCTATGACAGAAAGGTCTTCAGTCCAGTTAAAACTTACTCAACTTCTTTAAGCAGATGCAAGAAAGCCTTCTGGTTAAGTCAGCATGTCCTGTAACAGTTAGTAGCTCACTCATTTTGTACAGATATGGAGGACTCCAAGTACCTGCACATCAGGGTGCTATGCGGACCAGATGGGACTGTACCTACAAGGAGCAGCAATCCAGGCCTGGCACCCCACCCTGTCTCCAGTCCCAGCCAGGAAGCAGGGCAGCAGGGGGCACCCAGGGGCAGCCCCATCCTCCGTCGCCAAGTGTGTCTGTGGTGAGGGGCTGATGGCTCTGGACTGGTGTGAAATAGGGTCCTGGGCACCAGGTGTAAGGGGAGGCCCTGGGGGTGCTCACCATGACCCATAAGGCCTGGTAGTGCCTCGAGACCCTGACACTGAGAACATCTCTTACTTACTTAATTTCATTCTTAGCAAAACTGGACTCCCTTGCAGAGAAAAATCCTGCTGAAATTAATCAGTTCCGTTTCTTTAAATCCAGAGCAGACATTTTCATTTAAGCATCACTTTTACTCCCTCTGCGATAAATGTCTAATCTTCTCCAAAAGTGTTAGTGACTCATTCCCTGATGCGTGTGGCAAAAGGTTTGTTCCAGTCATGCTTCCATGCAACAAAATATTAAAAATACACTCCATTCAGAAATGCCAGACAAGCTTGAGAACACAAGTCCCATCTTTGATTATAAAGTCATCACTGAAGATTCACCAATAAAATTTAATTGAGGATTTGCAAATGATACAGGAAAAGAGAGAGAAAAATCTGGATTCAAAGGTAGTAAAAAATAAATAGCATTCACCATCTGTGGTCCTTGACAACAAGCAGACTATCAACAGAACCATACAGTAAAAACATAACTGCTTTTACAAGCTTAAACCATCTGTAAAACCAGAGTGTTTTAAATGCTAAACTGAAATAACTTAAAAAAAAAAAAAAAAGACAAAGCAAACTTCATTAATGTTCTGGTAAATTAACATAATATTAAATAGCCAGCACAAATCCAAGAAAACAGAACAATTCAGACTTGGCAAACACCAGTGTTTAGGACAACCTGGTGGGCTTACTTTAAGTGACCATCTCCTGTGAACTAGCAGACCGCCACAAATCTTAACGTTTCTCACTTCACTCAAACATTTATTCTGGATATCCTTAAACTACACATGCTGAGTTTTGGGACTAAGATTTGACATTTTTTTCCTTCTTCTCTATTCTATATATCACCAGCTTTTAACATTTTTGTGGTAACTGTAATTGTGTATGTAACTAGGCACTTACAAAGTGAGAGCATTCACTAATGGTAAGTGGTAAACCAGAGAAAAATAACTCCATGGCACAAATGTGTAAAAAGAACCAAAGCTCAGGAGAGAGTCCTTTCTAGAGAGATCACTGAGATCACTGCTGCACATTTAAGCAGTCTGAAAGGCTCACCGATTTATGGACATTTTCTGCCTGGAAGAACCAAGGAGCAGAGCATGTCTTGCTGCAGTATTGTGTTCCTGGCTGTTCCTCCGGTGAAAGCCCTAACTCAAAGAAGTCTCAGTCTCACTGCATAGCTTTTTACACCATGTAGCTCATTCTCTGTGTTAGCTTTGTTATAAGGGAGCTGAGTTTTACTTCTGCGTTCCTTTTGAACATGCAGAATTTTACACCCAGGAAGGCTATTTTTAGGGCTGATGGTTTGTAGGTGCTGTACAACAGCCTTTACAAAGCACGCATTAAAAAAGTGAAAGCCAGACAGTCACCTCGCTCATCTTTATGCCTTTGGTATAAGTAAATTAGGAAAGCCAAATGAATTCCACAGTAATATGCCCGTTCCTGTAAAATAAATATACAAATACATGGGAAGGTATGGAATAGCATGGAAAGGCGTATAATGAGATGACAACAAAGCAGCTTTTCTATGGATGCACATAGTGATAATTTCCCAGTGTAGTCTCCCAACTTTGACCAACTTTTGGCCCATTTTTACCTCCTGCATTGGAGGTAACATCTTTGCCATGGAGCATGGTGCTCCTACTTCCAACATTTTCCATAGGCTGACAGTGCTTTTGCTTTTTCTTAATTCCTATAAAACTTTAATTACCTTATAAAATAGGCACCTAAGGAATTATCTGTTTGAATAAATTTAAAATTTTAATCTAACAGAACTGGTACACTGCAGAGTTAATATTTTATGCTTGGACAGTATATTTAATGTAAGTAACCCTTTCTCTCACCTCTGGCATTTAAGTGTCTTTATATACATTAGTGATTCCACTATTTTAGAATAATTACAAATCTTTTCCTTTCCCCCATCTGATGACTTAGTTCACTGCTTTTCTGTAAAGGTTTATGCAGTCCTCTTTTGGCTAATCATCTTATTGTGAGTCCTTCACTTTTCCTCTCATCAGCTTCAGCTGCTCAGTTCTTCAAGGACATGGAAAACAGAATTACCTGGAATGACTATCAGAAAATGTTTATATTTTGCTGCCTAAAGGTACTGATCTGCTACCACAAACCAAGAATCTTTAGCTTCTCTCCCCAAACACTAAGCAGAAGGCATGAAACCTACTCTCATCCACCCAGTCTGAAAGGAACTGAGATGGCGACAACTCTGACTGTGCAACAATTCCAAACTTGCTCTGAGGAATTTCAGAACTCTTCCAATAGATGCACTATGAATTTCAGCAGGAGGGAAACAATCCATTTATGTATTTGTGTTTTTAGAAAATAAAGAAACTACCAGAACTTTAAATAGCTTCTTAATTCAACTCTTAATCATTTAGAGTATCTGTCTCAGGGAACTGATATTTTTGAGGTAACGTTGTTAAGATCTACTTTTATATTATAAGAGTTTTTATTTTGTAGTAGATTTTTAGAGGTTAACATGTTCTCCTCTGGGCTGTGACAAGACCAGTAAGGTTGCATATTAGAAAGATTAAAAATCAGACATCTGTTCTTTCTGGTAAATTGCTGAGTCTGTTTTTTCATCATGTAAATGGTATGCAAACATGCAAAATCTAGTAAAATTTAATGCCAGTTTTACAAACTGTCTCTTCAATTTATCTACATGTAGGTGATTAGATGCCTTCACCAGGTCATGTACACAGACAATTACAGTCAGATTTGATTAATCTATAACAGTTTACAGTGAAATTAATGTAATTTTCAAAACAGAGGGTGGAAAAAAATCTATAGGCAATTTGCTAAGCACTATTCAGACAAGGAATTCGAAGTTACTAAATAATCAGAATAAGCAGAGGTAATATCAAGGTTTGATTATACTGCCTTTCTCTGAATTACCATCTCATATAAATAAAGTCCCACAACACATTATCTCTTTTTTTCCCCACATGTAAGATAGGAATAACAGTATGAAAAAATTCCAAACCCTTCAGAAGAACCTTCTGAAGCTTCATCAAAATTTTTACCAGATTCTTGATAAGAAAAAGACAACAAACTTGTTCAACCTGCTTAAAAAACAGATTGTTATTCCTCTTTCTTTCAAGAAAGAACGAAATTTTTTTAATTTTTCTACACATGAATTATATAACAGTATGTGTGTAATGTTACATACACAAAGTATTCTAGACGTCAATCTCTGAATATTGCATCCAAAAGCAAACTTCTTAATCTGATTCATCACAAATATGTTTCCATTTTGAAAATTGTGTATTTTCAGGAGATTCCAGTGTTAAAAAAACATTGGAAGAACTATTGAAAGCTTCTTGCCAAGAGAA
Source organism: Ara ararauna (assembly GCA_028858755.1). Taxonomy (NCBI): domain Eukaryota; kingdom Metazoa; phylum Chordata; class Aves; order Psittaciformes; family Psittacidae; genus Ara; species Ara ararauna. The sequence continues at coordinate 147,424,963 of CM054376.1, forward strand.
AGCCATATGCAACAGACAAAAATAATTCACAAAATCATTCCATGAAAAATTGAGAACCCTTGTAGTTACATATGAAAGCATAAGACTGACAAACTTCCTGAATTTATATTGTGTTAGAATGGAAAATGCTCTTAGAGTGAATCCATAATTCTGATGTTTGTCCTTCGATGTTTACAGTCTCTCTTTTAGCAGCATTACTGCCTTGAATTTAGGTTTGATGGATCAAACAGGCACAGACAACACTACAATAATGCTACATGCAGCTTTTCTTTCCCAGTATACATCATTAACATTTCTAGCTGAAGCAGCAGGTAACTCAGGATCCAAGGCCATAGTGAACAAACACTGATGACCCAAGTGTTTCAAACTCTCATTAAGATCTATCAGTTAAGGATAAGTATTTAGTCACAGCAAGAAGCAAATATTCAAAGTCTTGCAAGAGTAAGGGCAGTGCTACTCCTTTAACTTGTCAACCTTTTTTTATTTCATATCTGAGAGAAGGTTATGGATAAAGCATCCTAAATGAGAACGACTTCAGTTTCTCAAGTGCTCACCCTTAGTCTTTCATGAGGAAAGATATAGCTTTTAAAGTAAAAAACTGCCTGTACTATATGTTGAAGTAGAATTCCAGATGTAATTTTCCTAGAAGTTTGTTCTGTTCCCTCTAAATTGATTATTAAGTTTTAAAGGAATGTATTAATTCAAAAGCTGCATCCACACATTCAGTATTTTGTTTTGGTTACATATTGCATTTAAGATGTCCACATCACACTTTTTCACTCATTTCTATGCTTTTTCTTCATGTATGTAAATTCACTTTGAGTAACAATGATTTTATTATCTCTAGGCATTAAGTTTCACAGATTACTTGATGCAAAAATAATATACAACCACTGTACATTGGTAGTATGCATCCGTCAGAGGAAGGAAATGATTGGTGATGAGAAATTTGAAAATGAACATGCATAACAGAACAACACAGGCATGGTCATTGCCATTACTAACTTTAATTTTCTGAAGTGGTGCAATTTTTTCATTGTTGCTCAAAAATATAAAAATGGATGACATATATGACTTTACTTGAGACAGGGAATTTTCAAATCTGTCATTTGACTTTAGTTACTTAAGCAAATAGAGCATCCTCCACTTGTTTCACAAACAAGGCAGGAGTGCAACGAAAGACAATGTATTAGTCCTATCGCCAACCACAATTTTGTTGTTTTATGAGGGAAAACTAATTTTAATTTGTGAGCACATAGAATCATAGATTCATAGAATAGTTAGAGTTGGAAAGGACCTCAAGATCATCTAGTTGCAACACCCCTGCCATGGGCAGGGACACCTCACACTAAACCATGCCACCCAAGGCTCTGTCCAACCTGGCCTTGAACACCACCAGCAATGGAGCATTCACAACTTCCCTGGGCAACCCATTCCAGTGCCTCACTACCATTACATTAAAGAATTTCTTCCTCATATCCAATCTAAACTTCCCCTGTTTAAGTTTGAACCTGTTACCTCTTGCCCTATCACTACAATCCCTAATGAAGAGTCCCTCCCCAGCATCCCTACAGCCCCCCTTCAGATACTGGAAGGCTCCTAGGAGGTCTCCAAGCGGCCTTCTCTTCTCCAGGCTGAACAACCCCAACTTTCTCAGCCTATTTTCATACAGGAGGTGCTCCAGTCCCCTGATCATCCTCATGGCCCTCCTCTGCACTTGTTCCAACAGTTCTATGTCGTTTTTATGTTGAGGACACCAGAACTGTACACAATACTCCCAAGTGAGGTCTCCCAAGAGCAGAGGAGAGGGGCAGGATCACCTCCTTCAATCTGCTGATCACGCTCCTCTTGATGCAGCCCAGGATACGGTTGGCTTTCTGGGCTGCAAGGGCACACTGCCGGCTCATATTCATTTTCTCATCAACCAGCACTGTCATGGGTTCAACAGCAGCTGTCATTTTTTCTCCTTCTTGGTAGCTGGTGTAGCACTGTGTTTTTGATTTTGGGCCTGGGAACAGCGCTGATAACACCAGTGTTTCAGTTACTGCTTAGTGATGTTTTGGTCTGACCAAGGACTTTCTGAGTTTCATGCTCTGACAGGGAGGAGGGGAGCCGGGAGGAAGCAGAGACAGGACACCTGACCCAAACTGACCAAAGAGGTTATTCCATACCACAGCACGTCATACCCAGGATGGAGGACGGAGAGGAGAGACCCAGAAGGGTGGGGGGTGCACTGCGTGGTCGGGCTGGGTTTTAGGTGGTGAGCAATTGTATTCTTTCCTTGTATTTGCCTTGTCATTATTATTATTGGTGGTAGCAGTAGTGATTTGTGTTATACTTTAGTTACTAAACTGTTCTTATCTCAACCGGTGGGAGTTGCATTCTTTTCGGTTCTCCTTCCCATCCCTCCGGGAGTGGGGGGCAAGATAGAGGGGGGAGTGAGTGAGCAAAACTGCGTGAGTTATAGAGGCTTAAACCACGACAGTTCTTTTTGGCGCCCAACGTGGGGCTCGAAGGGTTGAGATAACGACAGGATTAATAGCCACTCGTCACAATGCTGATTTATTGGCTCTTAAAGTTGTTGCTTTTGGTTCTCCTGCGTTCATGGTTTCAGCCTGTTGTACCTTACTTACAGCCGGTATTTCTTATCTTAGCATGTTTCAGATATGGGTTTTGGTTTAAGGTTCTTGTTTCATTGTACTTTATTGGAATGGCTTGTGATACGGGCGGGCTCCAGAAGCCGTGGGGGGCGAATGTGTACCTGGCAGTTCGGCTGCTCTTCACCGTCCTGGCGAGGCTGTGGAGAGCCGAGGGGGGGCTGCCTCGGGAGCCGCCGGCTGCCGAAACGGCCCGGGGGAGCGGACCCGGGGAGCAGGAGCCGAGCCCCCCCACCGAGCCCAGCCCGACGGCTGCCGAGCAGAGGAAGGAGGTAGCAAAAGGGGTGAGCCCCCCGACTGAGCCCAGCCCGGCGGCTGCCGAGCCGCGGGAGGGGGAGGCTACCGAGCGGCAGGAGGAGACGGCAGAGAAGCCGGGCCCCGAGGCTGAACAGAGTCCCGTGGCCGAGCCCAGCCTCGTGGCGGCCGAGAGCATTCCCCGGCAGCTGCCCGCGGAGCCGCAGGAGAACGCAGGAGACCCCGCAGCACTTCCCAGCAAGGCAGAGAAGGAAGCTCTGGACTCAGACAAAGAGCAGCTGGTGGTGAGAGAGCCGGCAAGCGCAGCAGCTACACCAGCCCCAGTGACAAGCACAGCAGCCTCATTTGAGAGCTCTGAAGGGTTTGAATGGCCTTTGGGTACCCTTGAGACCTGCCTGCTGATTGTGATGGGGATCAGCATGGTGGCATGCATACAGAGTGTGTTTTACCCACAACCATTTTGTGTGGTCCCAAGAGTTAAGCAGAGTGGGGTGTGGGCCTTGCCTGGGGTTAGACTACCATGTATGATGACCAAGAGAGTTTCCCCAAGCCTGGACAGCCAGGAGTGGCAGGGTGTGTGGGACAGTATGGGCAAGTATCTAGTCCACTGGGCCCCTCCAGTGCTTTGGAAGCATCGCAGATGGAAGGCAGCTGTGTGGAGTCCCCAGCGACAAGCTGCAGAAACTGCTGGAGGGGTGGATGAATTACTTTGAGCCTGATGGGCCCATGACACCTCAGGTCATCAGGGCAGAGATGCAGCACACAGATGGACTTATGATCGAGGGGTGGACTTAGCAATGGACACTATTGCCCAGGTTTTTCACGAGTGTGAACTCTGCACACAGCCTCTCCTGCTCTGAAAGGCTGTTACAGAAGATGGAGCTTGACGTCACGGACCGAATGGACTCAGCAGCTTTGTAGGGATTGGTTTATGCACTAAGGGATGATCTCTCTCCCTCTGTATGTGTGTGCCGATGTGTATATATACATGTGATGGTATATTGAAAATGTGGGATCTGAGCATGACGTGAATGGTATGGAATAAGGGGTGGATAATGTCATGGGTTCAACAGCAGCTGTCATTTTTTCTCCTTCTTGGTAGCTGGTGTAGCACTGTGTTTTTGATTTTCAGCCTGGGAACAGCACTGATAACACCAGTGTTTCAGTTACTGCTTAGTGATGTTTTGGTCTGGCCAAGGACTTTCTGAGTTTCATGCTCTGACAGGGAGGAGGGGAGCCGGGAGGAAGCAGAGACAGGACACCTGACCCAAACTGACCAAAGAGGTTATTCCATACCACAGCACGTCATACCCAGGATGGAGGACGGAGAGGAGAGACCCAGAAGGGTGGGGGGTGCACTGCGTGGTCGGGCTGGGTTTTAGGTGGTGAGCAATTGTATTCTTTCCTTGTATTTGCCTTGTCATTATTATTATTGGTGGTAGCAGTAGTGATTTGTGTTATACTTTAGTTACTAAACTGTTCTTATCTCAACCGGTGGGAGTTGCATTCTTTTCGATTCTCCTTCCCATCCCTCCGGGAGTGGGGGGCAAGATAGAGGGGGGAGTGAGTGAGCAAAACTGCGTGAGTTATAGAGGCTTAAACCACGACAAGCACCCCCAAGTCCTTCTCTGCAGGGCTCTGAATCTCTTCTCTGCCCAACCTGGAGCTGTGCCTTGGATTGCTCCACCCCAGGTGTAGGACCTTGCACTTGTCATGGTTAAACTTCATCAGGTTGGCGTCAGCCCACCTCACAAGTGTGTCAAGGTCCCTCTGGATGGCATTCCTTCCCTCCAGCCTATCAACTGAACCACACAGCTTGGTGTCGTCGGCAAACTTGCTGAGGGCACATTCAATCCCACTGCCCATGTCTCCGACATACAAGAGTGAAAGCAAGCTTATTAACATCTGAAGCATGAGTTTTAAGAGCATTAATGAATTTAAGTTCTTGATACCTTCCTGACTTCATAATAATTCTTATTTGAGAAGTAAGAAAAATGAGACATGAAATAGATAAGGACCAGAAATACTAACAACATTGATTCTGAATCCGTATATTTAATATGACTCCAACTTTAGTCTCCCTGCTTAAACAGCCTTTGGGACTGTGGGAAGAGCAACACATTTCCAAATCTGTCTGCCTTGTGAAAACACAATAATTTCAAAGACAGCTTCCATACTGCCTCCAGAAAGGCCTGAAGGTAGCCTGCAGTGTACAGTGGCAGTGTACCAAATGCCACAGGAGTTGCTAGCTGGTTTGTCACACAATGTTCTCTTCATTCCAAGCATTGGTCTCTAGTTGAACCTTGAGCTATGCTACCAAATTTACTGTTTGGTCGCTCAGAGAAATTGTTTTTGAGGGCAGCCTTGGGATGTTCCTCAAAAATACATATCTGTAGAGGTTGATTTGAGAAGTGACACAGATCCACTTTTTCACACAAATTGCTAATAAAGAATGTTGATCAAAGGTTTCAGCAATGTTTTCAGCTGGGAAACCAAAGGTTTACTTTAGGTTCTTCTAGTTCTTAAACATATTCAGACAACTTTTTCACTGAATCGGGTTTTAATAAATTCCTAGAAGAGATCATTTTGTCCAAGTACATTTATTCATGGACACATTTTGGTTGCTATTTACCCCAGACATATTTGCAGAGTGCACGATATGGAACAAGTTGGTGCTCTCTCTGTTTGAGCTCATTTAAGCAAAACATTACAAAAAAGCGTTCTTTAGCAATTGGTGGTTATGAAGTCAAAATAATTGGTAGTCCTGGCACGACTTGTTACATTACAAAGAAGATTTTCTCGAGATAGATTTCATGGATGGGGCAGGTTTTTAATATCATTTTATAGTGGTTTAACAGCACATGAATAGATCTTCCAAAATTGCAATATGAACCGGACGGCAGATAAGAGATGCTCTGTTACTTAAAAGTCTTCATTAAAAGGTTACCTGAAGTGTTTGAACCAAAGCCCAGGAGCTAAAGCTTGAATGTGTTCTGAACTCGTAAAGTAATTCTTGAATCTTGCTGATTCAAGAAAACATAACCCCAATCTACAGGAAATGTCCAGAATTCTCACTGGCAAATTTGTCACTGAATAGGAGCCTTCCCAGGAAGTTTATGCACACTTAATTTCTTCAATTTCAGACAGCAATCAATTGCTCAACAAATGTAATATCATACAACCTATTCCTCCTGACAATTCACTGCCCAAATACACAAGAGCTTTGCAGCCAGAATTTGTTCAGGAATTTGTTTTCGTATTTTGCCTCCTGTCACAAATGATAAATACTAAATATCTTTGCTGTAGTGAGTTTTGAAGTCAACCAGAGGAAACATATCCAGGAGAGAGAAAGAAACTGCTAAGTGGAGGAATATGCTGCAAAAAATAAATTTTTCAACATGCTATCATTGATTTTTCAGTTTACGAAAGCAGTGTGACATTTTTCAGTACTTAGTATTGTAGCAGACACTTCAATAGATATATTAAGCAAATTACTTGCAGGTGTAAATTTTAGTCTTTTTCAGAAAACGTTTCCTCCAGCAACAAGATTTAGACTGATAAAGAACTCCTGACTTCAGACAACTGATATGACAGACTGAATTAAAGTCCCCCTGTATTATTCTGTCCTTCCATCAGTTTGTCTCCATTATTATGAGCAATTTCTTCTAATGTGTTGCTGTTTTAAAAGAGGTGTCTTGAATCACATGTGACCAAAGGTCACAGTTCAATAAATTAATTATCATGCAAGCCCAGCACTATTCAGACTTGTTTCAAAGAAAATAAATACACAAGAGTTGCACAAAAAGCGGGAAAAGCTTTTGAAACACAGAAAAATAGAAGGGTCAGAAAACCAGATAATATTGTAAAACCTTGGCAACTCTGAATTGGGTTGACACAAATCAATCACATCTTGCTGTTACCAGGATTCAGAGACATTTAATATGTCCTTACCCACATTGCTATAATAAGATTTATTCTTGGGTTAGGATACATTAGTATTGTGTAGAGCTCATATCCCTCATTATAAAATCAATGAAGATGGGATGCAATGCCCCTTTTTCAAAAGGAAGCAAAAGAAAAGGTGATTTCATTATCAGAAACTTACCACTAGCCTAAGCAATAAATCAAGTCTCATTTAAAACAAACAAGTTAATAAGCAACTTTCTTTGAGGACCTCTTTTCTTGTCAACAGTTTATTTGATAAAATCGTGTGTCTACTTTAGTAGATAAGATTTTGCTTGCCTGTCTCTGTCTCCCTCTATAGGGTACTACTTGGTGTCAATACAACATTTCTAAACCACTACAAATATTGGAATGAGAAGAAACAATTCTTGTTGTTCTATACTCCCCTTTCCCAGAGACAGTCTCATAGAAATATACAACTAGTTATTATGGTGCTACAATAGCACTGGATTTTTTCTCTAATGCACTGCATTTAATAAACTTTCATGAAGAGCTGATAGCCACAGAGGAATAGAAAATTATAAGAAAGGTGTTATACAAAGCTGCTCATGTAACTCAGACATTCTTTTAACAAAAATCTGAAGGTACAGGGTATCATACTAAAAGAAACATATGGCAAGGCTGATACACAAAATAAAGAATGTACAGTGGAAAATAAAGACAAATAAGGGGCTAGGAGTGTTTCCAGCCTTTTCTGGCTTGTGATTTTTTGTGTGTGTGCTACATTGGTACTTCAAATCATATAAAACACCAGCTATTCTAAATACTTTATCTTGCATGAATGTTCCATTGTTGATGACAGTCCAGTTGTGAGGTCGATTCTTTTTCTTTTTAGGACAAGATCTATTCTGTCTGGCAATACAGTTTTAACGCCTTAACCACGTATGAATATGAGCAAACTTTTCTTAGCTTCAACTAAACGCAATTTCAGTTTCTTTTTATATAGGTATTAGAGTCAAGAACCTTTATACTGCTGACTCAGACATGGAAGTCACATCTATTGAGTTAATAAGAATAAATTAAAAAACTATGACCACAAAAAAAAAATGCAACTTAATCTAAGTATTAAACTAGTTTCTTATGTAATACCTTGTTAAGTACTAACATTACTGCAACATCACCTTTCACTGGTAGTTGCAAAAAGGAGTAAAATCTGTTCCTAATAAGAATTTAGGCTCCTAAATCCCACAAGCAAATGGAAAATTTTAGCAGATAGCTCATGGAACTAGACCTCCAGAGAATGTAGTGAACTCTCATTGAAATTAACATGATGTAATTGAGCACCAAGGCTGCCATGTAAGTGGCTTCACATAGCTACACCAAAAACATGGTGTAGGAGTCTATGTAGTGCTAGAAGTCTAACAAATATGAAAATGCTTCCAAAATCGGTGGTGACTAAAAGCTTCAGTAGCATTCAAATTTTATATTGTCAGTCGTATTCAGGTATTTGAACTCATTTTGGCTCTATTTGCTTCTTTTTTTGCTTTTATAGATATAATGAATTGCAGTCTGCAGTGAAATCGGTGCAAAGCTCGCCACTGCCCCCATTGGGGCCAGTTATTCCTGTGAGATGGATCACAGACATGCTCTGGAGGAGATGCTGTGCAGATCGGAAGTGTAGAGTGACAGAAGAAAGAATCTTTCAGTGCCATCATCTCTACAAGCACTTGAAGGGTTTGAGATAACAATTCACCCCACAGGATCAGCAAGAATAAGTTGAGGGGCAGCCTTCATGAACTTTATGGGAATTATAATACCATGCTTTCCCTTGGATTTCTGCAGCTTGTGTGGGCTCCCAGTTCATAATGTCAACAGCATGAAGACTGCAATAATGCAATTGCTAACTTTACTTTTATTTACAATGGTTGCAAGGCCACATGCTTAACTATTCAACTGCACAAAAAACATGCATATGGCATATGTGTGTATGCTTGGGTATATGCAGATGCTGCTTATTCTGTAGTTTTAGAAAAACTAGGCTGGTTTCAGTAAAAATAAGCTGGTTTCAGCACAAATAGGTTCATAAACTCATCCTGATTTCCTTCTTTTTTTTTTTTTTTTTTTTTCTGCAGGGATAATAGTCTGAATAGAGGAAGAATATACATATAGCAGAGCTCTTTATCTTCTCTACATATTTAGCTACCCCCTCATTTTCTTTGAAGTCCACAGCACTGGAGGAATTCCTATGCAGATGACAGCATTTGCTAAGACAAACACCCACCACAACTGTGTTTATTCTCTTTCTAAGCTTCTTGACTTAAAGCTTTTTTGTGTTACATGTTTTTTTTAAATCCTATTGAACTAAGCAGAACACGGCCAAACACACAACTAAGTGAGCACCAAGAATATTTTAAATTATATGATTAAATGAATCTCCCATTACATTTGCTAGAAGAGGAGAGATTGTGCTGCAGGATACAGCAGATGATTTCTGTATGAAATCAAAATTAAGCTTAAGTACATATCTTTTTTAAAAAAGTTGGCTAGAAGGAAATTATATCCTTTTGGAAAAGTACGAAACAATGATTTGGCTTACTGCTCAGGAAGAGAGGATTTATATTTTCTTAGCGATGTTGTGTTCAGGGAGAACAAGGACACTACTGTTGGAACTTTCTATCTACGTCTTTACTGGAAACTCTCAAGTCCTCTCTCAGAAATTCAGAAGCATTCTTGCCTTTAAAAAGCAGAAACCCCAAACAAGCCACCTGCTTGTCTCATATTAATCCATTATAAAAAGATGCTCACTGGGAAAAGAGAATAATAGAGCAAAGAAGGATAGTGGATTGATCAGATGGGAAAGAAATGGAAAAAGCTATTAGAAAACAAGGTTTAGAATAAAATATAGCAATGAATGAAATAAATACTTTTTTATAGTCAAGTTGTTCCTGACCTGTGTTTAATATAGATAGAATACTGATACACATGTCTCAACCCATAAAAAAATTCCAGATTCCATCATTATTCCCCAGAGAGCTTCCTTTTAGAAAAACAGATGCATGGCTTTTATTTGAAAAGCTGAGGAAAAAACCCTACCGTTGTTGAAGCTCTTTCATTCACACCCTTTCAGTTTACTGAAGTGTGTCTTGGATTCGTCATCCTTTGGTTATTATGCAGATAAAAAATAGAGTACACATTTCCTGAATTGCAAAGACCCTCAGACAAAGCTAGCAAAGATGAAATAGGTATGTCTGTACTGGATACTGTATGTGGACATGAATTCCCTATGTTTGTACTTTAATCTAGGACAATGCAAATCAGCTGTGCTCTAAGAAGTGTGTGACCAAATATTTCTTGCAACATTACTTACCTAAGACTCAGACCACACATCATATTCTGGTGGATTTGGGGAAAAAAATACCTCTTTTCTTATTCTACTGTGGGGATATGCTAAGAGAAAAATACTGACCTGAAAGGAAGAAAGAATTCTCTCCACTGATAAAATATTTGTTCTTTTTTTTTCTTTCCATTAGCTAAAAGCATTTCTTTTTACTTTTGCTTTTATCTAGGTGGGTCTATTTCATCTGATAAGTAAAAAAAGGGAGGACCAGAAGTAGAAATGTCATATTGCAGCAATGCCTACAACTCATTGTACAGAAGGAAAAATACTTTGAATATAATAGCTAGGCTAATGGTAGTTAACCCACCCATTTTCTTCTTAAAACTATCTAGCAGCTTTCTGATGTTTCCCATTTCTGCTAATCCAGGTTTTAAAAATCCAAACTTATTCCCAGACTTTGATTTTCCATGAAGAGTTGTATCTTCTACTGTCAGTTCATATATGAGTCCTTTTTTTTTTTTTCCCCTGTATAGCTGCTACTTGTGAGGATCCCTTATTGTCATGGGTTCAGCAGCAGCAGTCATTTTTTCTCCTTCTTGGTAGCTGGTGCAGCACTGTGTTTTTGATTTTGGGCCTAGGAACAGCGCTGATAACACCAGTGTTTCGGTTACTGCTTAGTGATGTTTTGGTCTGACCAAGGACTTTCTGAGTTTCATGCTCTGCCAGGGAGGAGGGGAGCCGGGAGGAAGCAGAGACAGGACACCTGACCCAAACTGACCAAAGAGGTTATTCCATACCACAGCACGTCATGCCCAAGATGGAGGACGGAGAGGAGAGACCCAGAAGGGTGGGGGGTGCACTGCGTGGTCGGGTTTGGTTTTAGGTGGTGAGAAATTGTATTCTTTCCTTGTATTTGCCTTGTCATTATTATTATTGGTGGTAGCAGTAGTGATTTGTGTTATACTTTAGTTACTAAACTGTTCTTATCTCAACCGGTGGGAGTTGTATTCTTTTCGGTTCTCCTTCCCATCCCTCCGGGAGTGGGGGGCAAGATAGAGGGGGGAGTGGGTGAGCAAAACTGCGTGGCTGACTGGACTTAAACCACGACAGTTCTTTTTGGCGCCCAACGTGGGGCTCGAAGGGTTGAGATAACGACAGGATTAATAGCCACTCGTCACAATGCTGATTTATTGGCTCTTAAAGTTGTTGCTTTTGGTTCTCCTGCGTTCATGGTTTCAGCCTGTTGTACCTTACTTACAGCCAGTATTTCTTATCTTAGCATGTTTCAGATATGGGTTTTGGTTTAAGGTTCTTGTTTCATTGTACTTTATTGGAATGGCTTGTGATACGGGCGGGCTCCAGAAGCCGTGGGGGGCGAATGTGTACCTGGCAGTTCGGCTGCTCTTCACCGTCCTGGCGAGGCTGTGGAGAGCCGAGGGGGGGCTGCCTCGGGAGCCGCCGGCTGCCGAAACGGCCCGGGGGAGCGGACCCGGGGAGCAGGAGCCGAGCCCCCCCACCGAGCCCAGCCCGACGGCTGCCGAGCAGAGGAAGGAGGTAGCAGAAGGGGTGAGCCCCCCGACTGAGCCCAGCCCGGCGGCTGCCGAGCCGCGGGAGGAGGAGGCTACCGAGCGGCAGGAGGAGACGGCAGAGAAGCCGGGCCCCGAGGCTGAGCAGAGTCCCGTAGCCGAGCCCAGCCTCGTGGCGGCCGAGAGCATTCCCCGGCAGCTGCCCGCGGAGCCGCAGGAGAACGCAGGAGACCCCGCAGCACTTCCCAGCAAGGCAGAGAAGGAAGCTCTGGACTCAGACAAAGAGCAGCTGGTGGTGAGAGAGCCGGCAAGCACAGCAGCTACACCAGCCCCAGTGACAAGCACAGCAGCCTCATTTGAGAGTTCTGAAGGGTTTGAATGGCCTTTGGGTACCCTTGAGACCTGCCTGCTGATTGTGATGGGGATCAGCATGTTGGCATCCATACACAGTGTGTTTCACCCACAACCATTTTGTGTGGTCCCAAGAGTTAAGCAGAGTGGGGTGTGGGCCTTGTCTGGGGTTAGTCTGCAATGCACGATGACCAAGAGATTTTCCCTGCAGCTGGACAGTCATGAGTGGCAGGGTGTGTGGGACAGTATGGGCGAGTATCTAGTCCACTGGGCCCCTCCAGTGCTTTGGAAGCATCACAGATGGAAGGCAGCTGTATGGAGTCCCCACCGACAAGCTGCAGGAACTGCTGGAGGGGTGGATGAATTATTTTGAGCCTGATGGGCCCATGACACCTCAGGTCATCAGGGCAAAGATACAACATACAGATGGACTTATGATCGAGGGGTGGACTTAGCAATGGACACTGTGGCCCAGGTTATTCACGAGTGTGAACTCTGCACACAGCCTCTCCTGCTCTGAAAGGCTGTTGCAAAAGATGGAGCTCGACATCATGGACTGGATGGACTCAGCAGCTTTGTAGGGATTGGTCTATGCACTGAGGGATGATCTCTCTCCCTCTCTCTGTGTGTGTATGTATATATATACATGTGATGGTATATTGAAAATGCAGGATCTGAGCATGACGTGAATGGTATGGAATAAGGGGTGGATAATGTCATGGGTTCAGCAGCAGCAGTCATTTTTTCTGCTTCTTGGTAGCTGGTGCAGCACTGTGTTTTTGATTTTGGGCCTAGGAACAGCGCTGATAACACCAGTGTTTCGGTTACTGCTTAGTGATGTTTTGGTCTGACCAAGGACTTTCTGAGTTTCATGCTCTGCCAGGGAGGAGGGGAGCCGGGAGGAAGCAGAGACAGGACACCTGACCCAAACTGACCAAAGAGGTTATTCCATACCACAGCACGTCATGCCCAAGATGGAGGACGGAGAGGAGAGACCCAGAAGGGTGGGGGGTGCACTGCGTGGTCGGGTTTGGTTTTAGGTGGTGAGAAATTGTATTCTTTCCTTGTATTTGCCTTGTCATTGTTATTATTGGTGGTAGCAGTAGTGATTTGTGTTATACTTTAGTTACTGAACTGTTCTTATCTCAACCTGTGGGAGTTGTATTCTTTTCGGTTCTCCTTCCCATCCCTCCGGGAGTGGGGGGCAAGATAGAGGGGGGAGTGGGTGAGCAAAACTGCGTGGCTGACTGGACTTAAACCACGACACTTATCTAATACTTCTGTTACATACTGCTTTCAGTTACAGACAGTAGAGCAGGCCTGGCTGGTGAGGTCAGGAATAAAAGTACAGTGCATTGTTATTCTGATTTTTGTATCTGGCAATAAAGTGAAACGGTCTTGTGTAGTACTTTTTATTACAAACACTTATAAGTGCTGGAAAACCCAGAAAATAGATGTCACAGGAAATTCTGAAGCATGTAAATGACATGAAATGGCCGGAACTAAATATCTCTAACAGCTGATTGGTTGAATTTGTTTTGAAGATCCATAGTTCCGTTGTCTGTAATGGGACCTCACACACCTTGCTCATGTGTAGAGGCGTATAGTTACATGTCTTGATCTCAAAATGTGCTTTCAGTAAAGATAGTCTCAAAAGGAGTCGAGGAAAAGGAAGAAAAGGTATGACAAGAGACAGTGGTCTGAATTTAGTTGTCTCTCTGAGGGTGGCTGCTACAATCGAGTATTCTAGGTCATCCAAGCCATCAGCTTTGGGTTGGCAGATATATGGAAGGACCTTTCATGGATATTCCCATCTGAACCTGAAACTAGAGCCCAAGTGTGATACTAGCTGCCATTTCAAATGTCACTAGACACTTTTGTGGGGGAGATTGAAAGAAGTTCTTAGAGATAAAATAAATTTGATGGTAAAAGTGTTACAAAAAGTACTGGGACTAGGAAGAGATCCTTTGCAAAGGAAAAATCTACAAGCTTTTCGTTTGTGAAGAAAATAGAGCTGTTTATCCCACTAAGTGGCCTGGGGCCAGGTTGGACAGAGCCTTGGGTGGCATGGTTCAGAGGGAGGTGTCCCTGCCCATGGCAGGGGGTTTGGAACTAGATGATCTTAAGGTCCTTTCCAACCCTAACTATTCTATGATTCTATGATATCTTGGTAAGATGCAGGCATCTGAAAACGGGTGAGATGAATCTCACCCAGTTAAATCATTTGATATTTGTCACAAAGCTTCAGGTCCTGCCACATATAACAATATAGAAAAATCATTCTTTCTATTTCTTTGCAGTATCATTTGCTTGCAGAAACACATTCACATTCTCCATCTGCTTCTTCCAATATTATATGATGCTTATTTATATACTGAAAAGCTTGTTCCTGGAGGTTTTGCTAAAGATGCAGCAGTCTGATGCTTAGAAGAGGCTGACTGTTATTTTCATTCTCAGCATGTGGTGATAATAATAAAGGAGCTTAAAGAAACTGATAAAAGCTTGGGAACTGTATTCTTCTGTCTTAGAACAAGCTATTAGTTTTCTCAAGATCCTAGAAGAAAAATTCCCCGAAATCTTAACATCTAAGAAAAGTGATTACATTTCAGCAGGGCATTTGCTTTGAAGGGAAAACAAATAGTGCTGGAGAAGCAGTACTGAACACTGAGGACTAGAATTAGTCAAAGAATTTCCACTAAATTTCCATTCATCCTGCAGGGAATATGTATTGTGCTGAGGCATGTTGGCTGCAGGATCTGAAGATTGCAGTATCTCAGCAAGCAGTGTTTAACCATTTAACCACTGGCTACTCCTATGAGTCAGACAGCGCGCCATAGGCACTCCAGAAAAATTATTGAGACTGACTGGATGTGCAAGGACCTTGGAACCACTAAGCAATCTTTGCCCAAACTAGTGGGGGAAATAACATGGTTATTTTTGTTTTATTCAGCCATTGCTTAACAATGGCTGAATAACAAGGTATTTCTTTAAAATTGCCTTAGGATGGCAAATCTGAGGAGGAAGAAGATGCTGAAGAACCTTTAAGATTAAGGAGCTGAGAACTCATTTAATCAATCCAGCTTCTCATTTTCTTCCTTAAGTAGCATGTCAGAATGGCCATATTCCTTAAACAGAAATATTACAATTCTTGTGTCTAGGCTGATAAATGCTATTTGCCTTAAGTTTGTCTAGAACTGCCTATATTTCTGTGTAGGTCTGCATCAAATAAAGTCCCAATTTGTGTGATAATCACAAAACAGTTGAACTTCATTTGTTGAAATTGCTGCAATTGCAACTATAAGCTTAGAAGACTACCAGCACCTATCCATAAACATGTTTATACGTTACACTCCCACTCACGTCACAGTGACCTCAATCATTGCACGTCTGCGCCTTGGAAGAGTAAAAGTCAAAGATGTAGTTATTGTTGACTCCTAATACAATCATGCTGTCAACATTATGTTGTCAAGGTTACATTTGTGTCAGGACTTGTCTCAAAAATCCCCCTGAAAAAAATTAGTTCTTAGCATTTGCCTGTTATTGCATTATTTAGCCAAAGGGAGAAATTGCAGAACATTGTTATTTTGGCTTTGCCTGTTTAATACACTACTTAAATCGAAAAAGAAACCTCTTGGGGTTTTTTTTTCATTTTCTAAATGAAAGAAAAGCTACATTTTAGTAACTGCCCAAATTAAAGTTAAATGTAAACATGCAGTGAAAAGCAATATCTTGCAGTGTATGTTAAAATTGCAAATTAAGCTGAAATCAAGCATTAATTTAATCACTGGAGTAAACATTTGGAGATGTTCTAATGAGTATGCTGTCTTTACTAATAAATGGTCACCAATATTTCTCAAATGATTTTGTTATATTCTTTATTAAAATTGTGGACCCTGATACAATTATAAATAACAGAACAGTATTAGGTGGAAAGAAGATGAGATGCCCCAGGCTGGTAGAGGTATATAAATAGACATTAAAGCAGCAGGAGCTAGGATTAGGAAAAGGCCAAAACATTGTAACCGATATGTAAACTGGCAATATCACAGAGTCTGTATTTAGCACCCCACTTTTTCAGAGGTCTTTCAAAAAGTTATTTCAGAATAATGATGCCTCCTGTTGGAGGTTGGGAGCACTGAGAACACCAGAATACAAACTCTCCCCTAATTTTTTAAATGTAACCACTGACCAAGCTTTAAAGATCAGGCCCTAAGAAAGCTACCTTTAATGCCCCTCAGGACATTTCTGCAAAAAGAGGCATATTTTTCAATACTCACTGCCAACACACACACAGAGGCAGTTAGGCACACAGTTTCATATTGCAGAACACATATACTGACAAAGTTCCATTTTACTTTTGGTTTCAATAAAAATCTTTTTTCTGAAGATTTTTATATTAACAGTACACTTGCCCACAAACAGTGACTTATTTGACAGTATTTCAATATTTTCTTCAGAAGACAACAAAGGATCCAGGTTGCTGGGATGTATTCTCACTGGGTTTTATTCTGGATTTGAATTTGGAAAACATTGCTTTTATGTAGTGCTTCTTCACTCTTTAAGTTCTTTGGTCAAATAAATATATATACCAATCTTCATTGTCTAGGTCTTAATCCATGTTGCCTCTTTTCAATTCATATCCTTTTCTAATGTTTAAGTAAACAAATTCCCATTTTTGCTCTTTTTCTCAGAGCCTTTTAGAAACTAATTGGTAGGTTTTTATCCAGCCTCCTAGACAGACACATAATCTCTTTACCACATAAACCAAGGACAAATAATTACAGGAGAGCCCTGGGGAACGAATGACCCTTATAAAAGTGGAGCTGCTTTGGATGAAAATCTGTACAAAATAAGTCAATGGCTGAAAACACAGGATGCATTTTTGTTTGTCTAAGCTCTAGTGCAGACAGTGGGAAATTCTTATATGAATTTTAAGGGTAGCCATCTATTCATATGATACTGAAGATGCTGAGTTGGAAATGGCACTCAATTTGTGCATGTTCTTTCAACCTATTTCTTTCCTAACTGAGCTTGCTCCCTTAACTTAAAGAGGCTTAGAAAAGGTTTTTCTAGGACAGCTTAAAGGTGTGACAGCCAAATACCTGAGCTTGTGAAACTCTGTTAGTGAAACTCAGTTCCTTTTTGAATGCATCTCATCAGATGCTGTCTGCTGCTTGCAGTTTCTCACTCTCAGTACTTCTCACTTAACAACATCTTTCTAACAACTTAATTCTTGGACCAGTGTGAGAAAAAACTTCACTGTGCTTTCTTTCTAACACTTTCTTTTAATTAATTTTTTTTTTTTTGGTCATTGTAAACCAAAACAGAAGTAAATTTTATATATATTAAAACAAAACAAAACAAAACAAAGCAAAAGAACAAACAAAACAACCAACAAAAAAACCCAGACTTGGAAAGATTAAACTATTTTTTTAAGAAATTATAGAATTATTGTTAACATGAGCTAACTTATGTCAAAAAATATAATAACTCAGAACTAAAAATGAACTTCACTGGTTTCCCAGACTTTTATCTAGGTAGTTCTTTCCACTCATTTTGCAAATTCATTTTCAAGCTTTTATCAAAAGATTGCTGCTTTCTCTCGTCTCCCACACCAGTGTATTCAACTGCAGTTGTTCCAGGCTGGCATATTTAAGTTGTTTTGCTCTACGCTTTTTGTTCAGAGTATGGATATAAGCCTGTAACAATGTGTGTGGTAGTGCATTAGTAATTAATACTGAGAATGAGCATGAAACAAAAAAGTGTTTTTTCTTAAAACCTGAATTTAGAAGTATGTCATGTGCAAATTAATGGCCTGGTAGGCATGATGACCTGTGGACTGACAGACTGCTGTGCCAGCTGTGGAGACGAACATAAATGCTGGCCTCCACAATTGAGTTTTCTTGTTAACTGTCAGTGTCAGTTGATTCCTTCCTCAGACCAGAAGAACAAATGTGTACAATCTGCAAATTAGAAAATAGGGAGCAGCTATTGTTCAGCAGTGGCATTTATAAGAGCTCTGAGGCTGGAAACCAGATTGGTTTAGGAGCCTAGTTAGATGCGCCTGTCAGACTAAATGCTGTTTTAAATACTTATCAGAGAAGATGAGAAGCTTGTCCAGAAGACAGGGAATTGCTACTTAAAATATGTACTTCTCATCTTTTTTTTATTTGATATCAGGCTGGAACCTTCTGCAGTGTTTATTTCCTCCTTTCTTTACTGACATCACAGGCCTGTTTTGCTATCTTTATAATTTCTTGCTTTGCCATCTTCCCTTGGGAAGTAGTGTCATTTGCACATTGTATCATTGGGTCTTGCATGAAAATACAGCATCTAGATACATTTAGGATTAATAGGTTTGCTCTACAGGCTATTGAAAATTTTTCAAAAATGTCCTGCTTAATTTTTTCTTTCAATATTTTTATTTCCTAATGGAAGGGAAGGAAGGATTGTACATGCAATTAAAAATGTGTAAAAAATTAGCTCTTAAGAGCAAACACCTCTAAGATTATTTCATAATAGCCTATTTGTATGATTGGCTATCAGTTGAACAGATCCACAGCACTGATTAGTCACAAGAGAGTAAAATGGGTTCATTCCATTGAAGAAGCAATGCTTCTTGTTAACAACAGGAAGACGCCTTTAGTTCCCATAAAAAAGAGACAGTGGAATGGTTTTCCTGGATAAAAAGGGATCAAAATGAATAGAAGTCAAGGACAAATGGATCTGAAGGAATACAAAATAAGTCAAATAACTTCATTATGCATAAACTTAGATAAATCAACTCCCAGACTAACATTATTTTTTTTTTTCTCTTGTTTGTTTTTGTTTTCCTTCTATATCCATTTTTTACTCATTAGGTGGTTAAAATTCTTGCAATTTCAAAGGAATCTCATGACTTTCAAATGAAACTTTTACTTATGGCTAGTTTTAACATTTAAGGTCTGGTTTGCATCCATAAAGGACATATATTGATCAACTAAACAACGGTAAGAAGCTGCATCAGGGGAAGTTAAGATTAGACATTAGATTAAGAAAAGGTTCTTCACCGAGAGGGTGGTCAGTCACTGGAACAGGCTCCCCAGGGAAGTGGTCACAGCACCAAACCTTTCAGAGTTCAGGAAGCATCTGTATGATGCTCTTAGTCATATAGTTTAGTTTTAGAGAGTCTTGCGAGAAGCAGGGCCCTGGACTCAATGATCATTGTGGATCCTTCCAACTTGAGATACTCGGTGATATATTAGACATTATCTGAAAGGGTCTAGGTTTTTAAGCTGTCTGGCTCAGTGTAAATACTATCTGGCATTATCTTTAAAAATAATATATTTGAAGGCATTGAAGGCTGTGGTATTTTTCTCACTAATCACAATTGGTTATGATTCTGGGGTTAAATTTTACATGGTAGTGCTGAAGTTAAGCACATGCTTAAGTGTTTCCAGTGTTTTAAAGGAAGTACAGGTAGACTGTGTTTCATTCTATTTTGTCTTCTCCTAAATTTCTTACTTATGTATATAATCTCAGTGACTTTTATTTATTTATATTTTCATGCTCATTTGCTTGACACATTGACCTACAGTAATATTTTAACCTCACTAAAACCAGGCTGAAGCTGAGAAGTATTTCCACACCAGGTATTGCTGACTGTAAAATGAGATTTTTGTCTCTTTGCTTTTCAAGCATCTCACATCTAAAATATGCAAGATGAAAAATGGCATGTTTTTCATAGTTAAGATATTGTTTGGCATGAGTCTGGGAAGATTTCCAGTTTAATGATAAAAATACATACTGCTAATGCCAGTTCCATATCTAAAGGTCTAGGCTGTACAATCAACTCACATTAAGTCTTGGAAAAGATAAAAAAAATATACTTAATTAATCCATATGAATTTGTTGAACATAGTCCTCAAGAAGTCTTGGTTAAAAAAAAAGTATTTAAATGTAACTAAATTATTAATGACACCAGTTTTATCTTCTTGGCCAGCTTTCTAGTGAAACAGCAGTCACAGTACTGTAGAATTTAGCATGATTAGGACAGGCACTGGACTGTGTATGATAGTGCTAATGAAGGTCAGTGGTGAGGTGCATGAGGGAAGCTTGTAAATATATCCTGACATACTTATTAACTCTAGGGCATACTCTAACACTTTTTGTGTCATTGTTCTTAGTTGATCCTTTAGACAAAACTGCAGATTAATTTGGATACTTTCCTATTTCCTATATGTAAACAACAAGACCCAAAGACACTGAAGCTTCTGTAATAATGTTGTACAACTAACTTATTATTTAAACATAGATCTCAGAATAATACTGTCTGATTGTTCAAATGGTATTGCCTCCTAAAATATGCTAGTACATATTTTAGTCCCAAATTTGGGATACTCCCCGTGCATGCCCCTGTGCTTGCTTTGAGTTGCTGAAATGGGTATTCCATAAGCACGATCACTTTGGGAAGCTATTCCACAACATAAAAAACCTCAATGCTAAGATATTTCCCCTGACTCTTCAAATGTTTTTCTTACCTCAGTTTAGTCCTATTGCTATTAAAAATCCCCCAAACTGTTTATGTCTGCTTTGCTGTTCCAGAATTCAAATACTGAACTCAATTCTACAGGTATGTTTGTAACAAGTATGGAGATGCAAGGAGTTTTTTACAAGGTTAATGGTCCACCTATGTACAATTTGAACAGGGACAAAATGTTCTCTCTGCTGTGAAAAAAAAAAGAAGTCTCAAGAGTCTTTTGCACAGAGAATTTGTATTCCTGTATATAAACTGGGAATTTTAAACTGGTGGCCACAATAGGTAGAAGGTCAAACTGCACTTTTGAAGTATACACACCGTCTGTAGAGAGTTAATAGATCCCACGTGCAGAGATCATTTCATAAAGATATAAGTGATTTGATAGCTAGTCTGAAAATTCTTCAAAAGGAATAAAAATTGCCCTGACGTCCCATGAAAAGAAATGAACTTGTGAAGGCATGGACAGTTGATTCATGAATGCAGAAATCAATAAGGAACAACCGCAGGAAAGTATCAGTGAAGTTTGTTTTGTTCATGAATCCCAAAATTCAGCTATCCTTTCTGACCTCACCATCTCTTTGTATTTGCCTTACCATATATTTTTAGCTAGGAATTTATGGGAACACCTGTAAATGGTTTTGACTATTTTGTTTTTCATTTTACATAGAGAAATATGAGTTTATGTGACTAAAGATCATAGCTGTATCATAGAATTCACTTATTTCTTTGTAAAACAGTCCTCTACTGAGTTAATTAACACTACCATACACTACTTTAGTTGCTGGATTCCGGTACGGCTAGCAATCCAGATGCTTGATACTGTGAAATAGACAAACGTAACTGAAAGTAACTGTTGTTCAGACTTACATATTTTATGTGAAATTACATTGTTTCTCTGGGTTTGTTTATAAATATGCATGTGGAAAATGAGAATATTTCTATGCAATATTATCTCTAATGTTTATTATCTGTAGCATTCTTTATTAATTTCTCTAAAAAATTACAATATTTAATAGGCAAGGCACATCTTGTCTTTTTTTTGGTACAGAGAAAATTAATATTTTAATATTTTAATTAAGATATAAATTTCCCCAATATAGTTTTACATTCGTGCTCTTACATTGTAATAATGTTAAAGAGATTTTCAGATTCTAGGTCTTACCATGCTCTTATTTCCCAAGTCTGCACTGCCTAGACCAGGCTGGTTTGAGAACTCACTAACAGGTGGTAGATGCAGGATTCTAAGAACATTTGGTAAGATATTTTTTTCCTTAATGAGTAGCTTTGTCTAATTTCTGTACTTCAAAAAGTAATGTCTTGGTGCTTCTAGTATTGTTTTTGTCAGAAAACCACATGTATGGTGCATTCAGTATATGCTTGTGCTCTTTTCGTATCAACAGCCTTAATTGACTGAAGAAATAAAGTGTTGCTTCTTCAGCAGGAACCTAACATATGACTGAAAAAGACCATATGATTGTGGATCAGCTTTCCAATTGGACTTTCTTGACTAGCCTTACCTTGATTATTGCTGAGATGTATTACTAATGTGCTATGAAATTTCCTTATCATTGAACTATCTTATCTGCTAAAGACTTGCCACCATATATTGTGTTGATCTTTACATAATAGCTCATTTAAGGTCTTGTTCAATATTCTGTATGTTAATTTATTGAGATTTAAATTGTCTATTGCACTATCTCTATAAGCAGGGGAAGATATAGTTTAGTTGGTACATGCCTTGGAGCTTGATAGTTATTCATAGCCATAATGAGTATTGCAAATTTGAAGTCTGATAGAGATTTACATCACTGTGATGAGACCTTTCTGTATTTCCTTTAGTACGTACCAGAATTCCCCATGGAAGATGACTGCATGGTAAATTAGCATGCATTCCAAACATTAATTCTTCTTGAAATTTCTGAATACAAACACCAGTTGGAAGGATCTCTGCCCTACTAAGAAGCTCATCCATTCCACAGGTACTTATGGCATGCACTATATTAATAGTTCCTCCAAAGTGAAATTGCTGAACCATGCTTTATATATCAAAATTTAACTATCTAAGCTTCATCTCTTCTACCCTTAAGTTGATGTCAAACAGAAATATTTTCTCTTTGTCAGAAGGCGTAAACAGAAATCAATGGAGGAAAACATCTCCAATAGCTAAACATAAGCTGTGTGCACCTGCTGAGAGCTTAGCAAGTCTTCAGAATGGACCCAAATTAGTCACAAGAAAGAGGCTTCAGCAGCAGCAAAAAGTAAAGACAATATGGATTAATCAGAGGTACAAGTCCTTACAGGAAATTGCTTAGCAGCCTAGACAGAAGGTGACATGAGATTGATCAGTAACAAAGCAATGTGGGATTGTGGGATTGGTATGTGCTTACCCTCCAGAGCCTCATGAACAGGAAGAATTTTTTTCTCTATACAGCAGACTGAAAAGACTACATAGATGATGTTTGGTTTTTTTTTAGTTATAACTTAAGTTGCCTAGCTTTTACTTTTGCCTGTGAGATGTCAGGTTGCTGAAGAAAAACTTGAATGTTAGTCATAGGTGTAGCGACATCAGGAAGCTGAAATAATGGAAAAAATAGACTGCTACTTCTAGAATAGATTAGTGCAATCACAGCAAGAGCTAAAGGTTGTTATTCAACGAAATGCTATTCGCCCAGTTGAGTTATATTTTAAAGTGGCATACATGAAAGTAGTACAAAGTCTAAGGTTAAATATCCACAAATAGATGAAAAATTGTCATAGATTCTGGCTGTAATTCAGTTTCAGATCTAGAAGAAAGTATCTACAGTGTGTCTGCATTTGAGCTAAAGGGTCATCACAATCAACAGACATCTAAACAGTACAGTTAATGGACACAAGAGTTAACCAAATATCTGTTTTTCCATCTATAGCTCATCCTGACTTCACAGACTTTATGAGCTAGATCGCCATGGATTTTAGTGGAATTTTAGGCACTGATTCACAGGTGGACAACTGAAATATAGACATCTAAAATCTGGGGCTGAATTCTATCTAGTAGTGTTTGACTCATAACAATTTTCTCTGTCAGCTAGAATGAAGACCAAAGACTCATCTCCATCTATGTATTTTCACTCAAGCATTAAGACTATGATTCTATGAACAGACTAACAATAAAGGTTTTCTCATGAAGACAGGCATCTAGTTCATGTCCCTTGTTAAACTAAAAGCTAACTCTAAATAGAGAAATGAATGATAACAACACAGCTTCAGCTTCATTTACTGGGAAAAATGAAGAGAATCAGGGCAAAAGTGCTGAGTTAGAGATGGGTATCTGAAGTATGTATGATTACAAATAAGTCTGATTTCTATTTCCCTGTGAAACTGTGCTGCTTGTTGCCCTGCCTGTCCACATTAAAGGGATTACAAAGTATGGATTAAATATTCATCTTGATTTCAACCCCTTCTAAATTCTGTTAAATATCACTGAGGTTTCAGGACACAAATCACTTAGGCTATGGAAAACTTATAGTATGGTTATATCATAGAATCAACTAGGTTGGAAAAGACCTTCAAGTCCAGCCATTACCCCAGGGCTGGCACGTCCTGGACTAAACCATGTCACTAAGGACCTTGTCTCACAGTTTATTTTAAACTAATGCAGAACATGCTTCCAGATGCTAGAGATACATTCATTAATGAGAAAATTGACTTGCAAATATTAGATTGCTAGATGCTCCTGTAAACTTGGCTGAAATTACGACTCTTGTGTATTTTGAAATCTTTACTTAAAAAATACAGATGTCTAGATATTGATGTCTGATAATAATAAAAAAAAAAATTGAGAGTGTCTCTTTGCTATATGAAGTATACCTACCGAAACGTGGCTTTAACTTCCTAGTGGTTGCCACTAGGAATCTTGCTGAAGATGTTGAATCTTACAGCTATGAAAACACCACAGCTCCATTAATCTCACAGACCTTTACACATTTATTTCAGCTTTGAATGTGGTGAACATACATAGTAGTGGGTGACTTGAACAGAGACATATTTGAACTTTGGAAATTTTGGGATTTGATTTTGAGGACGTTTGTCTAGTTTCTTGCTTCCTATTATGTAGATTTCAATACTGAAACTTCTTATATGCTAATATTTTTAGAAGTGTAATTTTTAAAGGTGTGGCTGTGTCAGATTTTTAGTGCTATAATCATGTTTACACTTGTTTTCTAAATCAGCTTATACTGTCATTGCAGTTTGTATTGAATGTCTTTTATGTGGGCTTCTTGTACAAGAAATGAAGTTACATTCTGTGTATTTCAAGAGTACCGAGAGATAAAAAATCCCAGAATTAATAGGATCTTTATTAGAAACATTTCACATATCAATTTTGCTCTCTTTCATAAGAATTAATTGATTTTTAGATAATTATCCTCTCCTAACAAAACTGCCTTTCTTTTACAGGAAAAGCTTTTTGACCAACACCATTTAAAATAAATAAATTATAAAGTTTATGTCACCTGCCAAAGTGAAATTTCAGATCAGTACAAAAATCATGCCCTGCTTGACAAACAAAATACAGAAGAGCAAAAGTGGATTGGTAAATGATAGAGCTTGAGGAATTACAACTGAAAAGATGATCTATCTTTCCTATATACCTACACATCTGAAATATCCCCAGAAAGCAGATCTATTTCCTCCATGATGAAAATTATGCCTGGTCTCTGCCCATAGAATTAACTGCCAGATTTTTTTTCCTTTTCTGGCAAGATTTTTTTCAACTCGAAAGGAATTCAATACCTTTAAAATTTCAGACGCTTTCGATATATTTTCCTGTATCAAATATTAAACATGAGTAATTTAGACATCAGAAGCCTAACTCCTTCTCAGCATTGGGCAGCCTGGAAGAAATAGAAACAGAAATTGAATGAATGGTTATTACAAAAAGCAGATTTTAAAAAAGACCAAAACATTTGTATTTCTATTAGATCTGCTCTCAAAATTCTGCAAGTAAATCTCTTATCAAATGAAATCCATTTTCTCTGTTTTCACCACAGAACAATCAATATGTCCTTAAGGTTTTATGTCACCATCATGATATAAAGCTAAATTGAGCAATCCATATTTGGTTGGGTTTTTTTCTGTTCTTCAAGTATCTTTCTAAAAATGTTTGAGTACAGAAAAACACTATTATAGGCCATGATTATAGGATTTCTCTAGCTAAAGGAAACTAAATCAAATGGTTAATCCCAAGACTAAAATCATGTGTACCATGTACTGTGGTCTGTGGACTAATTCTTGGTTTAGTCTGGATTATTTTTTTCTTAACCAAAAGATTGTTTGAGACAAGACAGAAATATGGACCAGAATCTAAAGTTCAGAGTGCCTTTACAACTGGGCTACAAAGTCAGGCTATGCACTCTTTTTCCCACTGAAACATCAACATTTTCTGACCCTTGATAGTGTTTCAACAACAATTAAAAATGTTGCAGATGGAGAATGCTTTGCTATTCTTATGAGGCAGATGGGGTATCTGTTTCTCAGTGAGATCTCTACGGGCAGGCTCTACGCAGGTAGTTTCTACTGCTGCAGAAGAGCTGGAATACACTTGAGATCAAGTCAGAACAGAAGCAGTTTATTACTATGGCTGTAGGAGGGAACACAGTGCAGCAGCAACTTAGCAGGTTCTGCTGATGTGGCTGCCCGAATGGGGCCATTATAGAACTTACATACCTTCAGGCTCTACAAACTGTTCTTCACCAAAATCATGTCACATAAGCTGGAGTACGGTAAATAACAACAGCAACTGGAATCCTTCAGGTAAGAAGGCTCTAGACAATACATTCTTTCACAATTCACTACTTCGCTAATTAAATTGCGCAGATTGGTGAAACATTCAGCTGCAAATATTTCTTAACTATGATGATAGGTTAACTATTTTGCTTTTATAACTAGAATCTTATATGGTTATGCTCAAAAAAAAAAAAAAAAAAAAAAAAAAATTGGCAATCCGGTATCTCTTTAGAGGTACCTGACAGACCTGCACCTCGACTGGATCCAACCCATCTGAAGAGAGTCTGAAGCAGAGGAGCCCCTTAAAGAAACAATCAAGACTGAGCAAGGGAGATCTGGCCATGTCCAAAAGCAAAACTGTAAGTGGCTAAGGAGATTTAAATACTAACAAATACCTAAGGAAAGTGTCAATCCCTGTGTTAGAGAAACAGTTAGCTGAGGAGTTAATGAATTGCAATTAACTAGTACCTCAATTCCACCAGTCAGTCTTCAAACACCTAAGTCAGCCCTTTTTTGAATTTTTGCCTTTAGCGACAAACAGACTCCAAACACAGTTAAATCCATCTTACATGGTCTGCAACAGCTTCCATGGTTGCAGAAGGGCATTTTGACAAATGATTGTAGCTTGAGGGGAGGTTGCAGAAATTTAACTTTCTTCTCCAAAGCAGACTGGGATTCCATTTCAGGCAGCCACTGCTTACTTCAATTCCACTCCATGCCTGTTAGATTATCTCTTCTGGCAGGGCTACTCTTGACTCAGGGGACAGCTTCACAGGAGATATATTCTGCATTTCCCTGCATCAGCCAAGCTAGACTGCTATTCTCATTTTTCTTTTTCTTCTGTATACTTTTGTCTTACATTAGTGTCTTTGAAAAAACTGAGAAAATGGCTTTGAAGCGAAAGTCATTTCCATGTGTTGCATGTGAATGATAGGATTTCACACACCAATGTTGAAAGAACAATTATTCTCTGCACTCAAAAGAAAAGAGAATCCATAGGAAAATGCAAAGTTATTTTTCAAGCGTTTAGTTACAGAAGAGCTATTGGAGGATACACAGAAGCACTTGTTGGTTTTCGGTTTTTTTCCATCCAAAAAAGCAATAACATCCTCTTCTGCTAAATGCCAAAAGATAAGAGCTTTTTTATAACCGCTACATACAAAGTCAGAAATATTTAGAAGGTTATTACTAACTCACTGATGAAGATGAAAGGAATATCTCAACTACGTTGAGATAAACTGGTTACTTGGCTTGCACCAGAAAAGACAGCTTTGGTAGCAAGTATGTCGTATGTGAGAAAACTCCTGTGCTCCATCTGGAAAGTGATCTGTGAATGACACCTGTGCACTGCACAGACAGAGGCGTCTGTCCTGTCCCATCCTGCCCGGGCCCCGGTGATCTGTTATCATACACCTGCACATCAGGAAACACAGGCCTGTTGAAAAATCATTTAATTTTATTGTAAATTTCCCTAAGCTATGTCAGGAGGAACAAAAGTCTCGGCAAGTTCTTATTCTTATAAAAGATCTGAAGGAGAGGGAGAAAGGAGAAAGAAAGAAAGAAAGAAAGAAAGAAAGAAAGAAAGAAAGAAAGAAAGAAAGAAAGGAAGGAAGGAAGGAAGGAAGGAAGGAAGGAAGGAAGGAAGGAAGGAAGGAAGGAAGGAAGGAAGGAAGGAAGGAAGGAAGGAAGGAAGGAAGGAAGGAAGGAGGAAGGAAGGAAGGAAGGAAGGAAGGAAGGAAGGAAGGAAGGAAGGAAGGAAGGAAGGAAGGAAGGAAGGAAGGAAGAAGGAAGGAAGGAAGGAAGGAAGGAAGGAAGGAAGGAAGGAAGGAAGGAAGGAAGGAAGGAAGGAAGGAAGGAAGAAGGAAGGAAGGAAGGAAGGAAGGAAGGAAGGAAGGAAGGAAGGAAGGAAGGAAGGAAGGAAGGAAGAAGGAAGGAAGGAAGGAAGGAAGGAAGGAAGGAAGGAAGGAAGGAAGGAAGGAAGGAAGGAAGGAAGAAAGAAAGAAAGAAAGAAAGAAAGAAGGAAGGAAGGAAGGAAGGAAGGAAGGAAGGAAGGAAGGAAGGAAGGAAGGAAGGAAGGAAGGAAGGAAGGAAGGAAGGAAGGAAGGAGGAAGGAAGGAAGGAAGGAAGGAAGGAAGGAAGGAAGGAAGGAAGGAAGGAAGGAAGAAAGAAAGAAAGAAAGAAAGAAAGAAAGAAAGAAAGAAAGAAAGAAAGAAAGAAAGAAAGAAAGAAAGAAAGAAAGAAAGAAAGAGAAAGAAAACAAAGAAATAGGCTCACTACCCCCTGGATCCAGTGATGTATTCTTGGTCAGCGAGTTGAAATCCTTTCAGCTGTAGTCCTTTCAGTTGTATTCCTTTCAGTTGTAGTCCTTGGAGCCCTTGTGATCCTTGCAGTCAGTGTCTCTGGGGTGGTCCATGGTGGAGGGGTGCTCTCTACACGCTGAAGGATGGCTTTGTTTTTTCTCTGGCCAGGTGCTCTTGGAACACTCCCTCAGGTCAGACCCATCCGCAGGGGATCCGGTGAGCCCCAGACCCAGTTCACACTGTGCCCTGGCAGGCGCTGCAGTATCTGTGACGATGTCTCCGGGCAGTTGGTTGCGGGGCAGTTGATCTTCGCTGTCTCAGGCAGAGAGCACAAGGAAGCATCTCCCACCTTGCTGGAGCAGGATCCCTGCTCTGCCCCCTGCTGGTGCCCGAGTGACAGCACGCTGCTCACCACCACCAGCAGCTCAGCCTCCCTCAGTTTCTTCCATCTTTGGAGTTGCTTTGAGACATACACAAAAAAGGTCCCCCTCAGCTGCCACCCACTGTCCTGCTCCCTGAGCCCCTGGGGATCATCTGACACCCCCGGTGCCTCAGCTGAACCCTGACAGCGTATGAGATGAATGCAGAATATTTACCCACCAAATACTGTAATATTGGGAAGCCGGTGCTCTTTTGAAGCTAGCAAATGATTTCTAAAACAAATGTTATGCTGAGGTTACTGAACTCTGCAATTTATTGCCACAGTGTCCTAGGTTCAGCAGTAGCAGTCATTTTGCTCCTTCTTAGTAGCTGGTGGAGTGCTGTGTTTTTGACTTTCGGCCTGGGAACAGCACTGAAACACCAATATTTTTAGGTGCTGCTCAATAATGTTTTGTCTCACTAAGGACTTTCTGAGCCTCATGCTCTGCCAGGGAGCAGGGGAAGCCATGAGGAGGCAGAGACAGGACACCTGATCCAAACTAGCTAAAGTGGTATTCCATACCACAGCACGTCATGCCCACTATAAAAACTGAGGCAGTTACCCGGAAGGGTTATATCACTGTGTCGTGGTTTAAGCCTCTCTAACCACGCAGCTCGTTCTCTCACTCACTTCCCCCTCTTTCTTCCCCCCACTCCCGGAGGGATGGGAAGGAGAACCGAAAAGAATGCAACTCCCACAGGTTGAGATAAGAACAGTTTAGTAACTAAAGTATAACACAAATCACTACTGCTACCACCAATAATAATAATGACAAGAGAAATACAAGGAAAGAATACAATTCTCACCACCTAATACCAAGCCCGACCATGCAGTGCACCCCCACCCTTCTGGGTCTCTGCTCTCTGCTCTCCATCCTGGGCATGACGTGCTGTGGTATGGAATAACCTCTTTGGTCAGTTTGGGTCAGGTGTCCTCTCTCTGCTTCCTCCTGGCTCCCCTCCTCCCTGGCAGAGCATGAGACTCAGAAAGTCCTTGGTGATTGTATTCTCTTCCCTTGTTATTTCCCTTATCATTATTTTTATTGGTGGCAGCAGTAGTGGTTTGTGTTGTACCTTAGTTACCGGACTGTTCTTATCTCAATCCATGGGAGTTACATTCCCTTGATTCTCCTCCCCATCCCTCCGGGAGTGGGGGGAGGAAGGGGGAGAGTGAACTATCGACTGCGTGACTGATTTACAGCTTAAACCACAGTACACAGGTATCAGGCAGTTATCTTCATCTACCTCTGCAGGGGTTCGAGAAATATATACACAACAAGTCTTTAAACAAATACCAATCAGATTAGGCAGAACTGTGCACATTGTCCTCTTTATTTGCTAACCACTCCCCTGGGTTGCGGAGTATGATGGAAACTAATCATGGAAAATAGCAAGGTTTCTATCATGTCCCAAAGCAGTGTCATGTTTTGCCACTGCCAGAGATAAACTACTGGGTTAGATAGCACTACCTGTTGTGTTCTAAAGATTTAAAACCAAACATATCATCTGTAATAAAAGCCAAAGGGTAAAAAAATGAAGCAGAGTATTCTGCTATATATCAAAAGATGTCTACAGACAACCTTTGGAGAAGTAAAGGTTGAGACTATAGTTCATGTATTGGTTTGTTTTAAGGTAGATTTCCATCTCACTAATTCTTGTCATCAAGAAGTTTTCTTGTTCTTTGGAACAACAAAGAATGTTTCTCCTGTGATCCACTAGCAAGACTGCAGGGCAAAATGGGAGATATTTCAATGAAAGTGTCAGCTCCTAAAATGTGAGCAGAAGAAAGTTCCATGATCTGTTAATGCTGGAAAGCCCATTTCGTCTTGGAAAGGGAGAGGAAAGACAATTCCTAGTGATAAAAGATTTAACATGGAATAAAGAAAAAAAAAAAGAAAATAATTTTAAAATATCTATATGCACCAAACCCTCAGAATTTAATTGGCACTTGCTAACTTATAGAGCAGTTTTCTAGTATATATATTTCCAAAGAATCCAGTCAATCAACAGCTTACTGTGGAGGTGGCAACTGATCATCTGGGATCATACAAGACTGGATTTGCTATGCAGGAATTACACTAAATTGGAGAAGACTGTATCAAAGCTGTGCACTGCTTACCTCACATTTGATTCCCCTACAGGAAGGACAATTAGATCTTTGCTTAAACACAGCATTAATGGAAAAATCTGGTACAACCTGGGAAATGTATGCACATACACGCTTTTTAAGGAGTTCTGTCAAGACTGGTGAAGCAGCATGTTAGTCTGTACTCTCTGCTCGTGTGATTTCCAAAGAGTGACTTTCTCTGCACTGTACCAATGCTGGCTGCAACTGAAGTCCCCAGAATTGCCAAGCCTCAGCTCTTCACATACACTACTGCTTTTGTCTACAAATCTCACATAGTTCTTGTATAATGCAGCAGCCTCCTAAAATGGCCTTAACACCAGCCAACCTTTGCAGTAGAAACACAAATATAACCCACCTATAGTCTTCCAATAACGTTTGCCATAAATGTCTCTCACCACATAAAGACAAACCAGAAATCTAGTTTCCAATCTTTTTGGTAGTGACAACTCACTTTGGGATGAAAATGGATTCAGTACTGCCTCCTGCAATGTGCTTCTAACAGGCCACTCACATCTAGTAAGAAAGGTATTTCTGTCATTCACCTTAATAGAGCATTAGCAGTAATGATCAATCTTTATCAAGTACAATGAACTTCTGAGTTAAAGGAAACAGAAAGCCCAGATAGCCAGCTGGAATGAAGCATTAGCCAAAACAAGGTGCTTATTCAGGGGCTCTGGTGTATATGAAAGGCATGGGCAGAGATTATTACTGTACTAAATGTACAGTGTGGGCAACTGTGTGAGACTTCCCGAACTACTACAGTGTGTTACTCAAGATTTGTAAGTAACACATTTTTATGAGTCAGCTCTTGAAAGTTCCTTGTGAAATCATGTCTTTGTTTCCGAACTCACAAGGCATTAATTGCTGCCGTAGAGGTTTGCTTATCAAATTTGGCATGGCATTGTTCTATGGATTTTTTTTTTCTCTGCTAGCTCTTATTATACTGGGAGTGCTAACACTTAAAATGACAACATTGCTTAGCCTGCCTTTCCTGCCTTGGCAATTGCCAAGCACCAATAAAGCACAATTTATTAAATTCTCTTCTGAAAGAAACTGTATCTTCCCTTCAGAGAATAATTTAGACTTTCTGTATGAAAGCATTTATGTTAACTGTGTTCTAAATACAGGCATTTACAAAGCCATTTTGTGTTGTCTACAATTCAAGTATCTCCTGCTAAACCAATTGGTTCCCAAAGCACACTACAAATGTTTGTTGTAAGAAATGTATGAAGAAGGAAAAAAGACATCTGAATTTATTTTATTACTGTTACTGTTAAACTCAGGTTGGTGGGCAATTTTCTTGTCATTTACCTTCTGATTACTAGTCTGTCACTGTGATGATAAACTAGAAAGAAAGAAGTTAAATGGCTTGCTCCTCAAATGAAAAACAGAAAAAAAAAGTCTTTCTTTTCAGAAAACTTTCATTTTTGAGCTATGCAGTTATGCATCTTTAAAATCAGCACACGTGGTCTAACAGATTTTTTCATTAATACCACTTTTATAAATTGTTGATAAGGTATCAATAAATGACCGGTGGCACACAAAGCACTCCATACAGTATTGGACAAGCTTTATCTGGATATTTGGCAACAATATTGTAGAGCAATAGGGTCCGACAAGCATTCATACATCATTTATTGATAATTTAGTTCTCTTGACTATTTTAATCTTTAAAATTGTCATATAATTGTCAGTAGTAAAAAGATATGTGTCCCATAGTCCAATAAGCAAACAAACTATTTGTCTTTCTTTGGGTAATTGTGTGGTTTTTGCTTAATCAGCAACATTTTTAAAGAGCTTTCATTATGAAACTGGGAATTAAGATATTAGCTAAAGAAACAGTGCACAGATAGCCACCTGCTGAGATTTCTTGAAAAATGTTCATGTCCTTTTATGATTAAACAGGAATCAAGAAAGGTTGAGGAGTGAGTATTTTTATATTACCTGCCATAAAAACTAATGAATTATTCTAAATTATTTCTAACCTGCATACCCTTCTGTTATAGGGGTCTATTATGGTGGAAGACAAGGATAAAAGCAAAAATCCACCTACAAGAGGACTCATTTTTCCATCTGCATGCTTTCTCCAAGAGAAGGGAGACTTCTAACGCCTTGAAAACCTTTCTGTAACTATATATGTTAAAAAAACCTACTTTTTTACTTCCTTTTTAAAGAAGGTAAGCAAACTAGCATAAAATACTAGATGATATATAAGCTACACAGAATACTTGGACAATTTCAACAAACTATCTTTGCTAATGGCAAGAATAAAGAAAATATATCTAGTCATAGAAATAGTGTAAACAAACAAACAAAAAAAAAAAAAACCCAATACTTTCAAATGTCTAAACAAGTGTTGTTTCCTTGGAGACAAGTCAGATTTATATTTAAAATGGAAAGCAAAACCCATCTGCTCCGAAAAAACACAACGCCAAATAAACCTGGAATAGCTTTAAACTTAAATGAAACTGGGGACTTAGTTTCTTTCCAGACACACAGAGTATACAAAATTGCCATGCCTCCATGCATATAATGCATCCTAGAGTTTTTCTCAGGCGCAAGGCCAGGATCTTAAAAGGTGTTTTTCAAAATAAAAATGCAGAACTCTAACTCTACCTCTTTGTGAGGCAGTTGAGTACTAGAAGTACAAAGATTTCAAAGTTCAGAAATAGAAGGCTTTTCTACCTTCTTCTTTTAGAGTGATTCTATTTTATTTTGCATATTTATTACTACTTCTCAATTTTGTCTTGCAAGAGGAGAAACTGGAACATAGCATCCCTAGATAAGCACTCTAACTAGAAGGTTAATTCAATTCCTGCATAGAAAATGAATAATTAATTATATAAAGTCAAATACTCAATGGAAAATTACCTTAGAATAACCAATAACCTACTAATATCTGAAATTATCTAAGAGGTGAGAAAGCAAGGTGCAAACACTTAGATGGGAACTAGGGACTAGTATTTGCTTTCTCTATGTTGCAGGTAAGTTCTCCAAGAGCTAGTTGGTCCTGAGAAGAAAATGTTTCTCTTTAGGTACTTCTGTCTGAAGTCTCATTCTGAACTTACTCCTGTCCATTGAAAATGGCACATTCCATGAAACAGGTGTTTCTGGTATTTGACAGATACAGAAAAATTAAAATATTCCTGAAAAATGTGAGTGCAAGCCCCTTCATTCCCCTCAGAAAAACTGATCTCATGGTACACATCATTTTTAAAGTCCTTGGACAGTACTTTTTATGGGTCTGATCCGGCAGAGCATTTGGCTTTCTGGCTTTAGCATCAAAAGCACTTACATATGTGTTTATCACTTA
Source organism: Ara ararauna (assembly GCA_028858755.1). Taxonomy (NCBI): domain Eukaryota; kingdom Metazoa; phylum Chordata; class Aves; order Psittaciformes; family Psittacidae; genus Ara; species Ara ararauna. Next base: position 147,459,434 of record CM054376.1, read on the forward strand.
CCACACCAACAATTTCTGAATTATCACGAAAATGTTGTCTTATGTTTCATGGAAACGAAACACACTTTTAAACACTAGTCTGAAAAGTATCATCAATTTTTAAGCAAACTCTTTTTCATCCTACCACCCAGAAAAATACTTCCTTGTGTCTCTTGTAACACAAAGATCTATTTCTTTTAACCAAGATTTCTCAGGTAGCTTCAACACCTTGTGAAATGAGCCTCTCACAGTGCTGAAGGTGCATGTGCAGCAGATACAAAAGACTTCAAAGAGGTCAAGTAATCTAACAAGAATGAGTGCAGTGGCTTGGGTGCCCACACTCACCAGAATCACAGAATCATTTAGGTTGGAAAAGAGCTATAAGTTCATTACAAACTGTAAATTTAACACTGCCAGGTCCATGGCCAGTCCATACTTCTGCCATGGTGTTTTTAACTCTCTTGCATGACCAACAATGTGTTTGTTCCTTCTTCATAGCAATTCGGTGTTGGAACCTCACTCGCAGCTTCACATTAGGATTTCATAATGGCATGACCATAAATTTGTCATACTTTAGCAAACCCCAAATCTTGAAAACTCATGGAAATATGCAAGGCCACAGATTGCTACTGAGACATTATCACTATGTTTGGCTCCATGTGGGAAGAAGAGATGCATGGACACTGTTCTTTCCCGATCCTCACCCTGCCAGAGAACCAGGAAGGCATCACTTGTTAGCTTCCTCAACTTGCACACATCAAAGACAAAGAATGCAAGGTACATGATAAACCATATTTGTACCATGCTTTAAATATACCTAAATGAAGTTAAAAGCATGTCAGAAAGTCTTTTCCTTTTAATGCTTTTTCTGCTTTTACCTGTTGAGTGACTTTGTGAGTGACATTGAGAACAAAAAAGTGGAAAGGCTAATTCTAATGCAGAAATAAATTGAAAGGGAGAGAAGATCCCTTCCAGTGTAGCTAAACTACCCACAGAGAAATAGCCTTTTTTTTAGTGTGATATTTCTCAAACTGATATTGTATAAATCACATTTAATCATGTGAATCAAGCTCGGGTCTTCCCATTGAACACATGGGCAGAAAAGAATAGCACTGTAGAAATGTCAAGTTAGGTCAGGTTACAGTCCTGAAAGACAATATAATTGTAAGTGGTTTCAGCCATTTTTTTTAATTATTATAATTTTAGACATCAGTGTCTCCATAACTGACTATTTAAAACAAACACAGAATATTTGGCTGCTCTGGGACCTATGGCTTGTGTATGTTACAAGGAAAAAGGGTCAGATAATGCCTTGCAAATCTAGTCAAGTTTACTAACTAAATCAACAAGTAAACAAGGAAAAATAATCTGCCAAGAAGAATGTCTTAAGCTTCTTTTCAGTGTCTTTCCTATTGCTTTGTATTGAGCACGCAGTAGCACAAATTATTGAAACTCAGCACGCACAAAACTTGACCTAAAATGTCACAGGCGTTTATTCCCCACACAGCTGTTCTACGGTCAGGGCAAATATCACAAACATAATCAAACAGAAGCAATTTCTAACCTTAGTCAATTTGACATAAAAACTTTATTGCCCTTTATACTACTGATGTGCAGATTTCAAGTCATCTGTCGTATTAGTTATATTTTACAATTTAATGACCAACCCACAGAGATTTTCCACATAAATACATATATAAATATATATATTAAACCCCAATCATATATATGAGATAATAAATAAACAGATACGTACATCCACGTTGTGCTTTTTTGACACAAAATATTCAGTGGCAATGTTGGCTTGATGGTGGGCATCTGTCTGTTTCCAAGGCTGCCTCACAAAGCACCATCTTTGCAGCTGTGCCTGCAGAGCTGTGGATGAGCCCAGGATTCCTGCAGTTGGAAAAGAACCTGCCAAAAAATGTACGTTTTAAATCTAAACCCAGGCCATGTTCTTCAAACATGTTCTCTCTGTATCATGGCTCAATAAAGGCAGCTGGAAATTATGTCACCAGCACCATGACAAGTGGAACACCCTAAGCAGTCAGCATCCCAACACCACTGTGCACAGCCACAGCCTGTACCCATGTCCCACGACTGCATCACAGGATGCAGTGGGAATGACACTGTTAGGCCTCCCCCAGATCATATAAGCAACATTGGCACAGATCTGGATCTGAGAAACGGTTCTCAACAATGTCTTTATAAAACCTGGCATTTTCCAGAAAAAATCTGAAGTTTCAGATTCTGACAAACCACTATTTTCCCAGGTAAATCTGTTCTATTAAAAGAAAAATCTTCCTAGCTGCAACTGTAATGCTTTTGTAGGCTGTTATTCAGTGAGAGTGATCTAGAATATCATTGTCCTTCACCAGGACCCCCTGCCAATGTGAACTACTTTTAGAAGTGCTGTATGTTTCATTTATCAGAGAACACATAGAAGAACATTTGGGTCTAAAATAATAATAATTAAAAAAACCTCTGCAAAACCTGCAAAGAATACTTAGCTTTTTCAGTGGGCTGTATTTGCTGCGCTCTAAGGAAACGTCATCCTTCTTTTCAAATTGCTCACTTAATGAGACAGAGAGGGTTTTTTTTCTCTTACCTTTACCCTTTTGTCTCAGTCATGTTCTTCCTGTGTTCCCTGTGTCATTTGTCCGTTTCTCACTGTCCTTTCTTTACCATACGCCAGGAGCTCTAACACATGTATGCATGTATGACTTACTTGTAGCTTCACACATTCTTTTTCCTCCTTCTCACTCCTCTACCTACCTACAGGTTATTAATTAAACATGTCCTTCAAAAATTATCAACATCAAAACTTCTGTTAAATGCCACTCTCCTTATATTTGCAAGGCAAAATATGTTCTTTCATTTTAAAGAGGATCCTAATCTCTTTGCCTATTCTTACCGATACTCACCATTTCCCACTAAAATTAGAGAATCTGAAATCAGTTATTTTCTGCAGTTGTTGACCATATACTTCACAGACTATTTTCAAATTTAGTTTGAACAAATTGTCCCATTGCGAGCCCCAAAAATCAGTGTGGTTTACAAAATTAAACCCCTTCTTCTGAATCTGTGATCACACCCATTTCTTGCAAAATCTTTAAGGCATCTTTTTAATCTGAGGGGTTTATCCACATGCATCTGTGTATGGGATTGTGTCTGTGATACCAAGGCAGACCTTGTCCCCATCCAAATAGTGATAAAAAATTTATGTGGTTGCAGTTGCGTTATTTTACTATTTGCACTGCTGACAATTGTCAGAGATGATATATTAGAGAGAAGCTATCAGTTTAAGTGAATGTATGTGGCTGTTGAAAAACACAGTTTGTGTCCAAGCAAACAGCAAAAGTTTTACCTCAACAATGATTATATTAATTTACATCAATAATAAGACTGGCAATGTTCATTATGCAAGCAGATTTATGAATACTTGTAAGTCCTAAAGTGAACTGCTATTTTTGTGCATTATGTTGAATTATTGAAATTCTGTGACAATCTGATGAAAAATGTATTGCATATATGTGGAATTAGTGTACTGTGTGACTAACAAAAAATGCTGTTCCTTAAAAAAAATCTATAAGTGCTACAATAAAAATATCAGAATGTCACAAACTGCAAAGGAAAGAGAGATAGAGTGGTCAACTTTCACAAGCAACACTCTTTAAGCTGAAGTGAACTGCCTTTGGAATATTCACAGTGTTGTGAAGAATATTTAATGGGTCGCTGCAACACAAATCTCCACACATTTCTCTCCTATGATGAGTGGACATAGACAAGATGTTCATACAGATGTAGTCAGCATTTCAAACAGTAAAAATCGCGAGTGTGCTAGCGTGACAAACTTGCATTTGTCATCAAGTCAGCAAGAATTCTCTTACTTTGTAGATGTAAATACTATTGTTCCCCTTACCATGACGAAGTGGTAAAGTCCTGATTTTCAATGTTTCATTTTTTTGTTACTAGGCAATCAAAGCAATACTGTTTCATCCTAAGAGAGCAGCTTACAATTTATTTTAATGGGAAATAGCTGTGAACAGAAATAACAGATTTTGCTCTGATATTTTGACAAGCAACATATAAATGAACATTTAAAAATTAAGAAAATATTAATTTTGTACCTCTTGAATAAAATGAAAAAGCCTTTTAGCCAGTCTCAAAGTTAGGCTGTCTAAATTACCTCCTGGGTCATGACAAAATATCAGCTAATTTAAAGGGGAGAACCCTTCTTGGCCAACTCTAAAAACTTTTAGAAAATTCCATGCTTTTAGAAAGTAATGCCATGAAATCCAGCTGAATATAAGAGGCAGTCATCATCCTCTGGTATTAAATATAATAAAGATAAGGGGCAATATTATTTTTTCTTAATGCATGGAGTGCTTGCTGGCATTAGTTTGGTGAGGAGTTCTGAATGCTTTTGTTGTAAAAATATCTAACTTTTTCTATTAAGTCATAAGATTTGCAGTGAATGAGAGAAGAATAAGTATTGGACCTGATGAAATCCATCCACGGGTCCTGAAGGAGCCAGCAAATGAAGTTGCTAAGCCACTGTCCATCATATTTGAAAAATCATAGCAGTCAGGTGAAGTTCCCAACAACTGGAAAAAGGACATTATAACCCCCATTTTCAAGAAGGGGAAAATGGATGAGCCGGGGAACTACAGACCAGTCAGCTTCACCTCTGTGCCTGGCAAAAATCTGGGAGCAGATTCTCCCGGAAGGCATGCTAAGGCACAGGAAAAACAACAAGGTGCTTGGTGACAGCCAACATGGCTTCACTAAGGGCAAATCCTGCCTGAACAATCTGGTGGCCTTCAATGATGGGCTATGGAACTGACGGACAGCGGTAGAGCAGTTGATGTCATCTACCGGGAACTGTGCAAAGCGTTTGACACTGTCTCACATAACATCCTTGTCTCTAAGTTGGAGAGACATCAATTTGATAGGTGAACCACTCGGTAGAGAAAGACTGGACTGGATGGCAGCATGCAAAAAGTTGTCCTCAATGGCTCAATGTCCAGCTGGAGATCAGTAACAAGTGATGTCCCTCAGGGATCGGTGCTGGGACCGGTCTTGTTCAACATCTTTGTCGGTGACATGGACAGTAGGATTGAGTGCGCCCTCTCACACCACCAGGCTGTGTGGTTTGGTAGATACTTTGGAGGGAAGGAATGCCATCCAGAGGGACCTTGACACACTTGTGAGGTGGGCTTATACCAACCTGATGAAGTTTAACCATGACAAGTGCAAGGGCCTACAGCTGGGTCGGAGCAATCCCAGGCACAGCTCCAGGCTGGGCAGAGAAGAGATTCAGAGCAGCCCTGCAGAGAAGGACTTGGGGGTGCTGGTCAATGAAAAAATGAACATGAGCCGGCAGTGTGCGCCTGCAGCCCAGAAAGCCAACCGTACCCTGGTCTGCATCAAAAGCAGCATGACCAGCAGATCAAGGAAGGTGATCCTGCACCTCTACTGTGCTCTCATATGACCTCACTTGGAGTATTGTGTGCAGTTCTGGTGTCCTCAACATAAAAAGGACATGGAACTGTTGGAACAAGTGCAGAGGAGGGCCACGAGGATGATCAAGAGACTGGAGCACCTCCAGTATGAAGATAGGCTGAGAAAGTTGGGGCTGTTCAGCCTGGAGAAGAGAAGGCTGCGTGGAGACCTCCTAGCAGCCTTCCAGTATCTGAAGGGGGCCTATAGGGATGCTGGGGAGGAACTCTTCATTAGGGACTGTAGTGATAGGACAAGGGGTAATGGGTTCAAACTTAAACAGGGGAAGTTTAGATTGGATATGAGGAAGAAATTCTTTACTGTGAGGGTGGTGAGGCACTGGAATGGGTTGCCCAGGGAAGTTGTGAATGCTCCATTGCTGGTGGTGTTCAAGGCCAGGTTGGACATAGCCTTGGGTGGCATGGTTTAGAGGGAGGTGTCCTTGCCCATGGCAGGGGGTTTGGAACTAGATGATCTTGAGGTCCTTTCCAACCCTAACTATTCTATGATTCTATAGCAAAATATTATTGGAGAAAACATTAAAATATAGGGTGAATACACAGACAGAACAGTATTTTGAGTTTCAACTTAAAAGTGCAGGACCACTTAGATACTGAATCTGGCAGAAAGCCCACAAGTCCTCTGTAATAGTGCTGCAGGTCTGTAATACAGTGCATCAGGGTAGCTATTTCACACCTAAGATATAAATCATTATGCCATTCATTCAGTCTTTATTCTTCTAAAAATATATTTAAGCAATACTTAAGCCTGTTGCAAGCCGCAGCTGAGAATCAACATGCACTAAGTGCTCTATAAAACACTGCCAATTTACTAGCTTCACTAATTTTCTAGTCTGCTAATTCTTTTGAGGAGGGGTCCTCCATACAACCCATTGTTCTACTGTACAGAGACATATGTCTGCCAATATGAAGGAACCTAGTTCACACAGTTAAATTAAGTCAAAATGTAAGGTTGGATTAAATCAATCCAAACTGAAAGTACAGCATAAGGAGGATTTATCAGGCCATCTTCCCAGATAGAGCTATAAGAACAGTTATCCTGCAGGAAGGAGAATCAATGTCTTTATAAGCCTGTCCTTTTCCCTTTGGCATGGCAGCAGGTATCTTCTTGCCATTGGAGGAAATACGTGATTTCTTAGAAAATCCAGTGGATTTAGCAAGGACCAGGACATGCCATTGGTTAGGTGGGCCAAAATTACTGCAACCTTCTCCTCCTACAATCCCTCCAGGTTTTCACTTTGTAAATGTTCCAGGACATTTTATCTTTGCTTTTTTCCTGAACTTGAAACTCCAATCCTCCTGTAGCTCATAATCCCTTCTTCCATATTTTGTTATGCATAAATCCGCTGTTGAACAGTTGCCCCACAAGACTATAAAACATATGAATAAAAATTCGTTGGTGAATATGAAAGTTCATATGCTGCTATTTGAGAGAACTCTATGCAAAGAAATCTAAAAATACCTACTTTCTTCAGTGAAATCAAAGAGTTGAATAAATCATAGAATCATAGAATAGTTACGGCTGGAAAGGACCTTAAGATCATCTAGTTCCAAACCCCCTGCCGTGGGCAGGGACACCTCCCTCTAAACCATGCCACCCAAGGCTATGTCCAATCCAGTCTTGAACACCACCAGCGATGGAGCATTCACGGCTTCCCTGGGCAACCCATTCCAGTGCCTCACCACCCTCGCAGTAAAGAATTTCTTCCTCATATCCAATCTAAACTTCCCCTGTTTAAGTTTGAACCCGTGACCCCTTGTCCTCTCACTACAGTTCCTGATGAAGAGTCCCTCCACAGCATCCCTGTAGGCCCCCTTCAGATATTGGAAAGCTGCTATGAGGTCTCCACGCAGCTTTCTCTTCTCCAGGCTGAACAGCCCCAACTTTCTCAGCCTGTCTTCATACTGGAGGTACTCCAGTCCCCTGATCACCCTGGTGGCCCTCCTCTGCACTTGTTCCAACAGTTCCATGTCTTTTTTATGTTGAGGACACCAGAACTGTACACAATACTCCAAGTGAGGTCTCCCAAGAGCAGAGTAGAGGTGCAGGATCACCTTCCTTGATCTGCTGGTCATGCTGCTTTTGATGCAGCCCAGGATACAGTTGGCTTTCTGGCACACTGCTTGCTCATGTTCATTTTTCATTGACCAACACCCCCAAGTCCTTCTCCACAGGACTGCTCTGAATCTCTTCTCTGCCCAACCTGGAGCTGTGCCTGGGATTGTTCCAACATCTTCATTAATTTATTGTTTAATTTCACAAACTCGTTGTATGTTAAGTTGCTTTCAAGATTTTTTTAAATACTATAAAGAAATTTTCCTATTATTTTGTTTGACTGAAAAGCAGAAAGAAAAGGTTTTGCTAAGCAAAAATTAGCGCTGCACCAAGAAGTAAGGATACATTTTCTATTTTTCACTTTTTAGAATGTCCCATTAGTGTGGCTTGTCTCACAGAATGTGGATAACAGTCTCTTATAAATAATCTTCAAAAATAACCCAGCAGTTTCTAAACCTCCCACTCCCAGAAATTTTTGAGAGATTTATATAACAACATTAATTGGGAAAATATGCAATAGTGCCGGAAGCATTTGTGTCACTAAAGACACCTTTGATCTGTAAGAAACACAGGCCTTGTTAAAGCAGACAAGCTTCTAGCCATCTTCTATCTGTATCTGATGAAAGACTTCATCGATCCCTCCCTGAGAGGTTAAATTAATGGAAATCTGGAAGGCACTACATTTAATATCTGCTATGCTTTTGGAAAATATCTGAACAAAAAGAAATTTAAGGAGCTGTTACAAACTGAAGGGCTGTGACCACAGCTGATGAAACTAGATGAGTGACCTTCAGAAAGCTCAGAGAAAACCAGAAAGACACCCAAAAGTATAGATCTTAGATGAAGCAGAGATAGAGCTGCCTGGGTCATAAACTGTCTGCAAGATTTTGATTCCCGAACAAAAGAAGATATTGTTTCCTGTTCTTTGTCCTTACTATACTCTTACTTCTTACTAAACCAGGACATTGCTCATATTCTTTTGTTATCGCAGAGAAATGTAAGCAACAAAGACCTGCTTCTGTCATCTTCTTGCCCTCCTAAACAAACACAGCAATAAAGATCCAAATAATGACAAAGCACAAACCCAAGAGGAGCAGAAAATCAGCAATTATATGTAATTATTTTTAAGGGTGACCATAGAATGAAAGACACAATCTTAACTAGAAACTAGATCCTTTAGTTTTGTGCAGGGAGGAGTTGGAGTGCTATTACTGGAAGAGTTAGGAAAAACTGTGGAAAAGAAGTATGGAAAAACATGGTTCAAAAGGCTTTATAAGGACCATCAAGCTCATTGTCTTCATTAAAAAAAATAAATGCCTAAGAAGGGAAAGACTGCCTGAAAGTGCATATGTAATTGCCATTGGTCTTGCCTTACCAATTTCCAGTAATCTTATACTGGCTGACATGAAAGTGAAGACTAGATCATGGAATTCCTCTTTGATGTTGGCAAGATGAGAAACAGCACCCAGAAGATAAAATGTTAAGTAAGCAAAGACCCAGACAGAGACCTCTGTACTTAATAGCTCAAAAAGAAAATGAAGGGAGATTAATTTAATTTTAAGAATTTAAAATTGTGGCTCCACAACATGAATAAATTTGGTATTTTGGAGGCCAAAAAAACAAAAGATTATCACTTGTTGATTAATAAATTTTGTGTGTGGAAGGAGGTGTGCTTAAGATGGGTCAAAACCTTATGTAAGCAATGGAAGATAAAGTTTGAAGAAAGTCTTTCACATCCCACTCAAATTTCTGGTAGCAGGGTAGAGTCGGTCTGTTAGAACAGATCTTCCAGTGGTGACGGAAAGCTCAATGATTTTAGAGTCTTCAGAAGCCTCCCCCAGGAAAAAAAAACAGGGTTTTCAGTCTTGGAGAAAGAGAACAACATTTTGTCAGCAGCAATTGGCATTTTTTTTTTTTTCCTTTTTGCTATGTCTTTCTCTTCTTACTATCTCGGTTTGCTTTGCAGTCCTAACGTCCTGATAAGTGTAATAAAGATATTTCAGACAAAATATATGTACAGTGTTAAAATATAATTTTGGTTGGTGCCTGTTTATTCTAAGCTGCATGCCCCAATTATAGTATGTGAAATGTGCTGGAGAACAGCTGGAGAAAAGCCTTGTGTAAATTTTGATCATGGTGAAGTCTGTCTTTGTTCAGGAATTAACTCAGATGGAGTCAATGATCAATGATGAAGCTGACCAAAGGACAATGATGAAACCTGCAGGCTAAGACAGTTTGAGGAAGTAGATTTTATCCATTAAAATTTGCTTTCCACTAAGCTCAGACATGAAGTTCATTTCTGAATTTTATTATCTTATTTTCAGCATAATTAGTGTTAATAGATCCTGTTCAAAACCAGTTGTTCTGGGGAAGAGTTTCCTTCCAGAAAAAACAGAGGTTTTAAGTAGTTCCATATTTTTCCATCTGATTTCATATTCAAACCTTCTATAGAAAAAAAGAATCCAGTATTCTATCAACTAGAAAGTTCAAAGACCCTCTAATGAATGGCAAACCACTTTAGAGACTACGTTTATTGTAACATTAGCTTATCTTGTATTTCTGAAAGATGCAGAACACATTATCTACTCATAAAATCTTTTGCTAAGGTGGCTGATTTATTACCAAAGATTGGAAGAGGTAGGACCAGCGTCAATTGCATAATTCTAGTTCAGTTGCCTAGGACAGTATCACCTTGCACTGAGGAAGATGTGCATATTGGTATTTTCAAGTTCCCACGACCTGATTCAGGATAATGAGACAAGTAAGACTTCTGAAGAAGGAATCACTCTTACAATACTCATAAGTGAGCAGCTTTGATTTGCCACAAGGTATGGCCAGCAAGGAGAACAAAAAAACCCTGGATAAATAACAGTATTTGGGAATGAGAAGAAACATACAGGGAAGCCAGAAAATAGGAGAAAACCAAAGCTTTTAAAGTGGGGAACAGTGCATTATTTACAGGAAGAAATAGCCAGAATTTCCAAGATCTCAGGTACTTAGAGTAAGAATATAGAGTTACACATGAAAATTTAATTCCCCTGAACACCTCTGTTTGGCTGTTTTTACAGAAAGAAAAGATTTATACCCATCTGTCTGATAGGGCTAGTAAAGAAATAAAAAAGATGTTCAGATCTAGTCAAGCTGTTAAAATCCAGATTTTATCTTTCTTTGAAAGAGCAGATATTTTGTGACTGGTCTGTGCCTTATGTAGAATCAGTGACATCGTCCTTGTACACTGCTCCTCTATTTGTGTTGAAAAGATATCAAGACCTGAATGGCAAGAGAGTTATTCCTAAGTGTGATTTATACGGGTCAGGATTTAAGTAAATTGTGTGTCAGATCGTACACTGACTTACTGTACTTTGAGCTTTAAAAGCTCGATGGGATCTGTCTAGAATCTAGACATTATTTCTGAAGAAGCTCCCAAGTGTTGCTTTGTTTTTGAAGTGGTGCCAAGCCTTTACTCAGACTTTCCAATGCAGGTGCACAGGATTTTATTCTCTAAGCAGTGGAAAATTTGAAAAAATTTGTTGCTATGGCTACAAATCTTTCACAATCCAAAATTTATGTGAGGATGTTACTAATTTTACCACTTTGTAGGAAGGTAACTTCTTTGCAATTGACAACACACCCTCCTTCACATATGAGAAGTGAGTTACTAGTTTCTGTAGTTTAAACATTTGCTGCCAGTGACCAGTAGCCGTTAGTTTGGTGTCTTAATATGCTTAGTTACAGGTAGACAAAGTACATTCCATCTGTCATACCAAGTTTTTACCAGCACAAGCCACCCTGATTTAATGAGCAGGATATAATTTATTTCTGATTTTGTTTTTACAACCAAATGCAACTTTGGTAGTCCATTTGTATTCTTATAGTTAACATATTGAGTACCAATTCTTCAGACACACACATTTCAGATAAATTACACATGTGCTGTCCTTCTGGAAACATACAGTTTAATCATCAGGCCATAAAAATGTTCATTGCTATCATGTCTGAAGGAATACAGGATGTATATTCATCTCAGTCTCATGAACGCAACTAATTCCTTATGTATAATAGCAAAAAGATATCCTCTGAGCTTTTGCTGTGTAACGATGAAACTATCCACTTCTTAAAATTCTTGAGGCAAGGATTTTTACTAATCACAACTTCATTAAATGAAATAAAATAAAACAGCAAACATTGGGCAAGTACTGGTGTGTCAGTAACCCAAAATGATTACTTTCTTTATGCAAAAACTTCCACCCTAAACTTTCAGTATCTGGAGGGAAAGGAAATGTGATACATCATAGCATCACTCTAGAGGCCTCTTGATTCTCATACTGACTCTACAAAAAGAATGTGGCAGGAGGGGAGGGGAAAAAAACCCTGCACTGGCTTCTTTAAAAAGGAAAACAGAACAATAAATACATTAAATTAAGGCAGAATAAAAAATTGTAATATATCTTGCTTATACAGTAATACTGGTAACTTTATAATAAGTTCTCAATCTTAAATGTTTTCATTTTTGCTACACAGAATTCATGTTTATAGTAATTGTAAGAATAAAAATAAGATATCTGTAATAGGTCTAGTTTCTTAACCTCAAAAAGCTCTCTTACGTGTCCCAGATCTGCCAGTAAAACTCTTCCATGGCTGTTGTCTTCTAACATAGCTGACACTAATAGTCCAGCCAGCTCCTCTTACCCAAAAAGCTGGTATAAATAAATCAGCAAGGAGTGCAACCACTTGGAGCTGCAAAAGAGCAGCAGCATAATCCAGGTCTGTGAAGTCACGGAGGGAGACCTGCACCAGCAGCTACTGTTCCATGCTCCCTTGCAGCTCTACAGTGTGACCCCTGCCTCTTCTGTGACCAGCTGTAACAGCTGGTCAGCCTGGCAGTTAGCTAACTCCTCATACTCAGGAGAAGAAGGACTCCATCCACTGGGGACCTCCTGCCACTGGAACTTTGTTGGGAAGCAGAGATATGGCTGTACCCATTCAGCTGACCTGCCACCTCCTCTCTGCCATCTGCTCCTTCAGCATGACAGCTTGGGAGAGAAGTTCAGAGATCTGCAAACATAATTATGCAGCAATTGCATAGTCAAGGGACCAAGTCTGGACATCCTGCTATTCCAAAAACTCTGCAGCAGCTCAAATTCTTTATGTTCTAACATCAGTGTTTAATTTAATTATTACTACACAAAATTTTTTAACATGCAAATGAGCCTGGCCAAATCCTGCCGAGTAAGATACTAGTACTTCAAGGCAAAGTCTGTATCACTCAAATAATCTTTACTTTTATCAGCTTGCTGTATATGGCTTAGTCAGGTCAGGAACAGCAGCTACAGGAATTCTTAGATTTCAATTTAAAAGAACTATGGACTATTGGTTCTACACATACCAAGGTGAAGAAATGTTTTGAAAGGAATGCAGTGGAGATTGAACAATGTCTCTGAACATTGTGATGGGTATTTTAAAGCTTCCATTGCCCTGATATCTTAGCACATGGCCAGCAGCTAGTGGGTGCAATGCTACTTGACATTTGATGCTTCCGAGTGCTGGTAAAAATAGCAGTCTGTTGGTTCAGAAGAAAAGGCTGGCTGGCTGTGATGGTGACTCAAGGGATGACACATGCCAGTCAGCTGAAGTACTGGAGGTGAGATCCTAATTGAGTTGTGCCAAACCGTGAGAATTGAATTGACAATCAATAGCCTAAAAATGGCTGGACACAACAGGGTCTGACCGAGAAAAATGTGGCTGAAATGAATTAGTGAAGACAAGTACAAGAGTCAAAATCAGCATCAAAGAAGGGGAAGGCACTCCTTTTCTTCCTCTCACGAAAAGTCAAATTTTAGATGTGGTTGCCTGTATGAGGCTGGGATACTGTCTGTTGTCCTGAGTTACAGTGGCTAAATTGTCCAAATGAACTGGACAGAGAGGAGAGAAAAAGAGACTGGGACAGGTAGGGCAGAAAGAGAATAGTTTCCTAGAAAATCTGGCTAATGATTACTAGTATTTATGCTTCTAAGAGAAATGGGAGCATTTGGCATAAAGACAAATTCCTCTGCAATATTTGTTGATAGTCCACAGCACATGTAAAAATAACACAGCTAAAGCTCGTGGTTCTTTGCTACAGACACCTTCCTGCCTCTCTTTTGGAGCTGGTAAGGAAAATGTTAAGATTAAGTTCTCTAGTAAAGCTGCATTTAGAGCCAGGACTGGGATGATGTTACTCTAATTGCAGCACTGCAGGCAGAAGAACTGATCAGCACAGCCTAGGAGAAGCAATTATCCTTGTGAAGAGCAGCCACCAATTTAGACGGTAAGGGGGCTTGGGGAATTAAATACAGTAAACATAGCCTAAAAATACTCCAAAAATACATTACACTCTCACCAAAAGTGTTTGAACAGGGGAAGTTTAGATTGGATATGAGGAAAAAATTCTTTAGTGTAAGGGTGGTGAGGCACTGGAATGGGTTGCCCAGGGAAGTTGTGAATGCTCCATCCCTGGTGGTGCTCAAGGCCAGGTTGGACAGAGCCTTGGATTACATGGTTTAGTGTGAGGTGTCCTTGCCCATGGCAGGGGTGTTGGAACTAGATGATCTTAAGGTCCTTTCCAACCCTAACTATTCTATGATTCTATGAACCTCATAGCTAAGTCTGTGCTTTAGATTTCTATGTGTGTCTACACTCTTGTAGTCACTGCAGGTCCCAGTCTGATCTCAGGTTAGTGGAGTGATCTGGACATGAAGCAGATGCCACAAAGATGTAAAACATATCTTTAATATTATATTATGCAGGAATATATTGCATGAATTTTTTGACTTTACATGAAGATGATTAAACTACCTATGCAGTGAATATAAGAAAAGAACTCACCTGAGCTCCCTTCCCATCAAAACCTACCACATTCTTCTAAAAATACAATTTTTCCCATTTCACTTCCCAAGCAGGAAGTGATGGCCGAAAATCTGAAACAGTCATAGGATTTTGATTTTGTATATCTCTTTTCTTGCCACTAATACTGGAAAAAGGTAATAAAATTTGAATGCCATTTTTAAGTAGTAGTTGGATTATTTTAATAGACAAAAAATTTAAAATTACTAAAATTGAAATTTGAATTCCCTTTAAAAAATCAATTATAGTCATTTCTCTCTACTTTGATTAGTCTTACCAGACATAAAGAATAAACAGAAAAAGAAAATAATTCTAAAGTACATCAAAGTATCTAACCCAAAGTCAACCCTTTGGTGCATATTTATATTAACCATTTGAATATATTGAAATTAATACTCAATGGCAACATCTACATTTTGGGAACATACTTTGGTTTCTTCCAAACCACAATTTTATTCTGAAGGTTTTAGCCATACACTAGAAAATACCTGGGCACCTGATTTTGTGAAATACTTCATCAGACCCCCTGAATTCAGGAATGTGTTTGTGTATATTGTTTTGCTAGAGGAAAAAAAAAGTCTTGTTAGTTCTAACAGTGGCAAAAGATATTTCACTACAAGATCATTGGACAGAGCTTAAATTCTCAGTTCAGACTATATGTTTCTCTAATA
Organism: Ara ararauna; assembly: GCA_028858755.1. Classification (NCBI taxonomy): domain Eukaryota; kingdom Metazoa; phylum Chordata; class Aves; order Psittaciformes; family Psittacidae; genus Ara; species Ara ararauna. The sequence continues at coordinate 147,474,544 of CM054376.1, forward strand.
AAAGATACTGTACTACAAAAGAAGTAAATGGGAAGAAGTCCTACAAATCAAAGTTTTTGCTCTTCATCTTGTGTGTGGGAGAACTGCCAAGTGAATGTAATTCAATAGTCCATTTGCATCAGCTGGCTTATATATCCGCTGAGGGAGGAAAGATTTTGGCAAGTTGTGTCAGGAGGTTATCTTGCCATTGTGAAAAAGCAAAGCAATGGCTTGCTAAGCATAATGAGACAAATGTTGTGCATTCAGCTCTCCAAAGTCTTTTCTTGCTAAAAGAGAAGAAACTAGTAGTATGCATTAATACTCTGGATATGCCTCTTGTTTACACAGCCTCATCAATTGTGTTCTACTCACTGAGCTGCTGAAGGTGCATTTATGAATGCATTAAATCTGACCTAAGAAACAGACAGTGTCTTATTTCTTGCATATTTTATGTCATGGAAAAGAACATGTTAAGAGTATGAGTGATCATTGTCTGTGGTTCATACTGTGACTGGAGCAAAAGCAGCTTAGCTCACTAATGAGTGGAAATCAGCTATACCTTGCTGCCAATTTCACACTATAAGTATGAAAAGGCTAAGAAATAGAAGTGACATGGAGGCATAGGTGAATGAAAGAGAAACATCCTGTTTCTGCAGCACAAGTTGCTCTACATCACAAGGGGATTATTTGAGCAGCAACAAAAATTGAAATGGTGAATTCTGCAAACTTGTAAGAGTCTATGAACCATCTTCTGCAAAGCCTGCAACAGTCCCTAAGAGTTGCTATAAACAGCAACACTGGAGCAAAAGAGCAGCTTGAAGAGTGCCTTACAGAAGGGGACAAAAGTGTGACATGGGAAGGAGGTATGTTCAGACCCAGCAGCCTGGTATTGCTGCTGCCACCACTTATGAAGAGGGCTGGCACAGTGCGCAGCAGCATCTGACAAGGCCAGGTAGGAGGAAAAGACAGACAGTGGGCAGAGTGCACAGTGTGATGCTACAGGTGAAATATCCTGAACCCTCTCCCTGCTTATAGATTTCTACTCTAGCTTTGCACTGGTACACTGACAATTGTTGCCATCTTTCTGAAGGCGGATGACAGTAAACTCAATATTTTATTTAGCTGATACAACAGATACATCCATACATATGGGCACCATATCATTAGCACTGTTTTTTCCACTACCTGCAAGTGGTTTTGCATCCTTTCCTCTGCTAGAGCTGATAGAGTAGACTTAAGGCTGATCGAAATTACTGGTCTCCAGAGTTGTCATGGCAACAGGGACTAGCCAGGCAGCCCAGGCATTTTATCTTTTCCTTGAACATATTCTGAACACTACATTCGGAATGGTGATTGAAGCTTTGCCATCCCCATGGGGTCCCTTCTCTTGCAGAACATTCTCAGGTGCCCAGCTAAATCAGCCTGCTTCACAGCATGTGAGTGGCAGATCTGTGCCAAAAGAGTTTCCAGAACCTGCTGCATGATTTCAGTGGTCAAAACTGTCATTCTACACTTGGTATATTGACATGAACATTTTATTTCAAAATACCTTTTGGCTGCAACCTGGTAAACAACTTGTGTCATCCTTAAAAGTACTCCTCCTCTTAAAAAATTCAACTCATGTCAAATGACCCTTTTGTGCTTACCATCTGAAAGTATTCATATGAAAAAGATCTGAATTCAGCAACCTTATTTCTGGAACCTCCTGTTCCTAACATAGAAGCATTCTTTGCATTAACTTTAATGCTATTTATTAATGTTGTACAACTTGTGTGGACCTTCATTTGGGATTTGTCTGCTCTGAAGGATGTAAGGTACTCAGAGAATAAGGAAAGATGAGCATGGTCATCCTGCTTTTTTAGATAAGAGGTTGCTATATTAGAACATTATGGAGTTTGACAAAGGGAGAACACAGAGCTCTGTGCCTTGGCCAGCAGATCCTTCTCAAAGAGTAAGGAGCTGCCCATGGTTTTGTCTTGAATTCTTTACGCTGAAGGTCAGAAGGCATTAGTGTTTTCTGTAAGAATTAAATGGATGAGGTTTTGCTGATTGTAGAAACTGTGCTGGGTTAGCCTTTACTGGATCGGCGGAGAATGGACAATTTTGGCCGTTTAATAGGTTCAATGAGACAGATGGCACAAAAATGAATGACACATGCCTAACAGCTAATGGAATATTGCCTGCATATTCACTGCCTGAAGTGGTTGGGTGGAGAAGAGCCACACATGACACTCTCCAAATTACAATTTTTAAAGTGTCAGGGAGCTGGAGCTCGTTATGAGAGGCTGCACAGCTCAGTTTTACGCAGAATATTTAATTTATGGGGTAATAGGCTTGGCCGCACTCCTAACCCTAGCGTTTGCTCATCATATGCAGCATTTCTCATTTCTTCCCATTCAGCTAATACATTTCAGCTCCATGCTCAAGAATTTGAGTATGTGGACCCTTGCAAATAAAGAGTAATTATTTAAGAAAATGACCTAGCAGCCCATTTTTCTTCCTTTTACTAGTAGTAACACATCCTTTTAGTTAATGTTCCAGCAATAGCTGTTTCAGAAGGGCTTTTCTGATAGTACATGATCAGCTATCATTGTTGCTGCCAAAACCAATATAGTTACGCAAACTCTCAGGAAAAAGAAGAAGAAATATTAACAGTCTTGGTTGGAACTAGATGATCTTAAGATCCTTTCCAGCCCGAACTACTCTATAATTCTATGATTCTACTGGAGCAATAAGGCTTATAGTCAAGTATTCACTGTACCCCGAATTAACCCAGAATATCCAGAAATTACCTGGAATCTAAGCACTGAAAAAATTAATTTAGTTAGGGAGAGCAGAGAGCAAGGATACAATGCAGGTTTACAATTAGGGATATAAACTCTGTAAATCTCATTCCTCTATATTAAATACTTGGAAATATTTTAAAATTGAGGAATTATCTGCAGAGAATGGCAATAAATATTCTTCAAGGGTAAAATAAAGAAACTTTCAAGCTCCCTGAAGAAAAACTGTTGAACCAAAATGCAAGCAAACAATTTTATGTATATAGCTCTTCCAGAAACAGGAGGAGGAATCATGTAGGCATACTTTTCACCATCTAATCTCATAAATGTGGTAAGTGGAAGGAGAAACATCATTACTCATGTTTACTTTCCTTCAAAAAGCTCCCTCCCATAACTAAGCACAACAGCTCTTTACTTCTAGGAGCACAAGGAATGGCATTGTCAGACTTCCACTGTGAAGAAAGTTCTACCAGTGTAGTTTGTTTTTATTGGTTAGTGGTTTGAGAGGCTGGTTTGATTAGTTGCATAGTGATTTATTGGATGACAAAATCATGTCTTCCAAGTTGGGTTTTTTTTTCATAATAAAATAAAGTATAATTGTCGCTTAAAGCCAACTTCTAAGTGGCTTACTTATAGACTGAAATGCAAATTCCAATTGCTACATATTTTCCTTAATAAAGAAAATAACAAGTTCTCTATTGATCATCTGATGACTGGCATTTCTCCTGTTTTTCTGTATTTTGAGGCATCCTGGCTTTCTAACATGGCAGTGCAAAATGTAAAAAAATCCCTTCTAGAAAGAACCATAGAAAATATGTTTTGTCACAGTCTCTTGTGAACTTACTTGAAGATCCTTCAGAGAATAGAGTAGAAGAGCTTCCATAAGCTTCCAGCAGAAGCAGGAATCTGCTTTTTTCTGCTTGGAAAAGTATATATACTAAGTACTCATACAGCATGCAACGAACACATGCTCAGAAATATACATGTATATGAATGTAAATATTTCCATAAGCATATAAAACCACAGATATATCAGGTCCTAATTTGTCTTTATCCAAGCTAAATTAAATGAGATGGAAATTTCTAAGCTCTTCTAGCCCTGTTTTATGCGTATGCAGTCCTCATTCACATACTTAGTGAAGTGAAACATTAATATCACAACCTGAAAGAGTTTCTGCAGACTACATTCTTAATCCTTGCAAATTAAAGACACAAAAGTTTTACTTGCCAGATTCGAACATTAACAGTATTAAATTATTTTGTGGGTTCTTCCATGTAATGCTACAGCTAATTTTTCTGTGTGTGAGTATTTGGCGCCTAAAACTCTCCTAATTCTAAATTCTTTTCTGGGGTTATTTGACATCTAAGAAATCTGTATCTCTGCACTCCAGAGACACAGACCACAGGGACTGAGGCCTGACACCTTCTCAGGTGAGGTGACAGCTCCCAAAGACGTGTACATTTGTCTGATAGGCCATCAGCTTTTTTTCAACCTTTTTTTTTTAATACGGTCAGCAAATCAATAGAGACAAGGTGCTGGGATGGCAGCCTGTTATCAGATTTTTTTCCTACTTGTCTATTTCAACAGTTTTTTTAGGTAGTGACTCTCATGCCTGCTTCAAAATCCTGTTTGTCCCTCCTCCAACTTAGAAACAAAGGTAAGTGCTCCTTAAAGCTGCTTAAGGTAATCTCCAGCTCGTGGGCTACCTTTGGGGTTTATTTTCTTTCTGTTCACAGTTACCCTGTGCTTGAAATGTAAACAATGGGAAAAAATAATAACAGAAATAGGCACTAGACTCATCTACTTTCTTTCTTCTCCCTGAGAAAACCTCACAGTAAGAGCATTTTACTCTGACCTCAATATGCTTTGACACTCGGTGACTGTAGTATCTTGGAAATGAAGGTTTTATGTAACACAAACAGAACCATACATTTCCTAGCTAAGTAATCCACTACTACAAATGCAGCATATTGCCCAGTGAAGAGTTGGACAAAAACTGGAGAGGATAAGCTGCCTGGTCAGGATGATGAAGAATCTGGAGCATGTTTTGGAGATTACAGACCTATGTTCAAATACTTGGTCTCAAAGTAGAGCAAGATGATAAAACTGGGTCTTCTAATATTATGTTTGTGTCTCTGAACTAGTTTTTCTTGTGATGCCCTCTCCTTATTCCCACTGAATCCAGACTGGATTTTGAGAAACATTTCTTAAATAAGATTTTTTTTTTAAAAAAGCAATTTCCCCAAAACCCCTTTGTTTTTCTTAAAACAAAAAAAACAACACACAAACAATTTTCTGTCAGCTCAGCACTGAGCATCCAGTGCCTTCCAGAATCTTAAAGGTCCAATTTGTTTGTTCATTGCCTGATCAGCTGTCTCATATGAAGATATGAAAGGGAGGGGATATGGAATATTTTTTCTTAAAGCAGCTTTCTACCATTTTCTAAAGGATTAAGTAGCCAGGGACTATAATGACAAAAACTACTGCAGTCCGCAGGGAAAAATATGGCAAGATTTTTAGAGTGGCTTCTGAAACCTTAGGTCTAAATACACATATCTGACTCCTCCGACTCTGACAACTCTTTGCCATGTGGAATATGCAATTTCCTGCAAATTTACTGGTAGCTCTGCAGCTGGAAAGCTAGCTAGGAATAGAACTGATGTGTTGTTTCAAGAAGGATTTTCTCCTAAACATGTATTTATTGGATTTAGTTTCAAGATAGAGAGGAATGGTTCTGCTTCCCTCTGGAATCAAAAGAATTTATGCTACTAATTTCTCCTGGAGCCGAATTAAAATCCAGAATTTGAATTTTGTTTAAAATCTTTTTCTTTCTGACATATTTCAGTTTAAGGACGGGAATCGACAGTTAACCAAGACTGCAGATTCCTGTACCTCCTAATCTACAGGAACACTCAGGTCACAGCAGTCCCTGAAAAAGTTCAACGCACAAATACAGACAGGGCTCTTTAACAAATAATACTCTTTCCTCTAGCTGAGCTGAAAGGAGTTATCAGTCACTCAGAAAACCTGATACAACTGTTCTCTGCCCAGGAGCACCAAGGGCTAGAAAAGAACATCTTTATGCTGAAGCAGTAGAACAGCTATTTTTAAGAGGAATAGCTCTCCAACTGTCTACCACCTCAAATTTCTGTAACTGTTTGGGTCTGAGTAACACAAAGTCAAGAAATTCATTGTGAAGCTGGAAAGTAGGAAGACTGTACATGGAATATCAATCAAGAAGAGTGAAACAACCTCTGAATGAGCTCTTTGGATAATATCTTGGGAGCCAGCACTGCATCAAAGTGAATTTTAAAAAACAAACAATAGAATGAGATTTCTTGATGAGCCTTCTGGGTAAGGCAGAGGTACAGAATCTAAGTCCACTGGTGCTTTAAGCATCAAAGCTCAAATATTTTAAATGATCAGGAGCCTCAATTAGTTATTTTTATTACCCTATTTTAATTCATCATAATAATTGTAACACTATTTGCATACAGAATGTCAGAAGAAATAGGTCATTGTAAATCAACACACATACCTTTTAACTGGCAAAATTCCTCTGAACTGTGAGCTTAAAAATGCAACTGGAGCTATTTTTTAGATTATGTATTTTCTTATTTATTCATTTCTAGAATAGAATGGAAAACCTCTAGGGTCAGTTATTTTAAGCAACAGTTTCTGACAGGGTGTGAATTAACTTGGATTGCAAAGTCACCTTGAAAACCTTATCTCATTAGTTTTGAACAAAAAGAAATAAGGAATTAAATATTCTGGGAAAAAAATGGTGCATTCAATAAGGAATTTCTTCTTCAATAAGGCCACAGGAAACCTTGGAGTTCTTACATCCTGCTGTGTGGTCTTTTCCCCACACCCTTCAAAACTTTACAGAGCAGTATGGATTAACTATGTAGGTAGGATTCTCTGTTCTAAACATTGATGTTTAGAGAAGCTATACAGGGCTGGCAAATATAATATAGCTCCTGAAAGACACACATCTCTCTGGTGAACCATCTGAAATCCAGGCAAGACATTTAGGGTTTTCTAAAATGTCAGTAGATGCTGTGTTCAGGCATTTGAATCCTGCCATTATCTTGCTAAATAAGTATCTGATCCTGCATCTCCCACTACTTGCCAGGTGCAAACTTTGGCAACATCAGCTGTTATGATTGTGACATACAGATGATGACAATATAAAACTTCTGCAGCACTTTCCTGAGCAGATGGGAAAGTGTTTAGATGTAACTTCCCTACATGAGATCTCAAGGAATGGGAGAGGTGACATAGAGAATAAAAGGTGATGAATGTAAAGCAGACATGTATATATGCATATATACCTCTAAATAAAATGAAATCTTCAAGTCACTTACACTAAGCAGATGAATAGCATCTTACTTAATGCATTCAATCAACACAATTTCAAAGGAAGAACTGTGTTCAGTATATAGATAGAAAAACAATGGTGAAATAGCCATTGTTTTTAGATTACAATCAGTCAAACATAGGTATTAAAATTTTAAATCAACAGAATATTTAAGAGAAAAATAAACAAAACTTCAACAGACAATATATTTGGTTTCCAAAAAAAAAAATCAGATTTTTAAAATTTCCTGTTTTGCTGGAAATCTGGTGTATGCATTTAGGTGATGTAATGCAAAACTAGAGATTAAGATCATGAAATTTAGAAATCACCATCTTAATTGTCTTAAACCATTCACTCTCTCTCTGATGGTCTGAGAGGTACTATTGTAATATACTTTTGGTGCAACATACCAATACTGACTATTTTGTGTATAAATAAATACACCAAGTCAGCACATACTTCTTGCATTCAGAAAATTCCAATTAAAGGTATGTATGTACTGAATAACTCTCAAAAGAAACTCACTGAGTTGGAAGTTAGGATGGAGGGGAGAAGTATAGCAAGAAAAAGAGGAAGAAAGAGCTACTTTTTGTTGGAGGATTTTTGAAAGCATTAATTTCTGAATGTACTTTTCTTGAACTTGATAATAAAACTCTCAAGGATTTTGGTGACAAAAAAACCAGTTCCAAGACCTTTTGAAATCTCCTTCCTATCAGTGTAAGTCTCTCCATACTGAAATGTTGCTTCCATGACTTCATGCTTAATTGAACAAAAGAAAACACAATTCTTCTGAGGCTGCAAGAGAGGAGGTCAAATAAGTGAAAGAATAATAACAGAGCAAGAAATAAAGAACTAGACTTTCTGTTACTGTTCAGCTGAAGCCAATAGGTCAACACATGCCACGTAAGGCAGAAAACCAGAAAGACTGGTAATAATTTATGGGCTGTGTACTAGGTATTCCAGAAATATATGCTTTGTATTATTTTGTAGCCACTTCCCTCATTATACAGTAGATGCAAAATTGTCATTAAAACACAAGAAAAATGTATATGCACAGGGAGACAATCACTCTGCTCTTTACTTTTTAGTTCTCAGAATCCGAGAAGGTTGATATATTGTTGTAACTACTCTTTTAGATAAAAAAGGCTGATGCAATAATTTTCTCGCAATGATGTAGGGGGTTAGGGGATACAAAAACATATCTTGTCTGGTTTTATCACTCTGCTATTACTTTCATACCAAAATGAATTGTAACTTGCTGTGTTTTAATATATTGTAGTGAAAATTACAATCTGACAATGAAGTCTTCTGATCGTATACAGGATAAAATTCTCATCAATCCTACAGCTTTTGTGAAAACTGCTAAATAGCCTTTTGCATGGATTTTCTAATTAACAGTTAAAAGGAAACAGAATGAATGTAATAAACTCAATGACTTGAGTATCTCAACATTTATGCACCCCTTTTCTGGAGCTGGCTTCTCCCTTAAGTCCCTGGAAGTTCCACTGGTGTTGATATTTTCTGTTTTTTAGACATGTGCTGAAAGTTTTCCCTTTTCCTCAAATCTTAGCTACATCAGAGATAAGTTGCATAAACCAGCAACAGATCTGATGGGTTTTTGCAATCTCACAGCCTTTTTGGGCCAAATAGAATAAATGATGGTGGTCCCCTGGCCAACGTTGCTGCGTAATGCTACAGCAGTTTAGAGATCTCTTCATTGGCCAACTGCTCAGATTAGACCATGACAAAACATTCAGTGACCTTAGCAATTAAGGGTTAGACCAATAAGCAATTTTGAAAGTCCCATTATAAATTTCTAGTTATTTTTTCAGTACGAGAACTGATCAAAACCTAGAAATTTTTACAAGAAAAAATGTCAGAAATACAGCTGTGTGTGGTTTTGTTTTGTAATAGAGAACGGCAATGCTAATGTGAATGCACAGCTGTGGAACACAACAGCCTGCTCAGGACAAAAATTACTTAATTATTACTATGTTCAATAAGTCTTTCAATGTAAGCGCTTAAATTTAATTAACAGCTGGGAAAAATGTAAACTTGGACAGTTTTTCTTTGCTGAAATTCTGTTTCCCAGCATCATCTCACCTCATTTTAATAGTTTTCATAAAAGATCTTATTTTAGTGAGGCAGAGCATAATTGTTCAGATTCTCAATGTCATATGAAAGGGATATGCTAAAATGGATGGGAAATTCAAGTTGAGGCTAACCTTTTTATTTTTTTTTTTTTTCCTAAATCATGTCTGTAGGGCCATTTCTTTATTTCCAGAAGTACCATCCTCAGTGAACAGGATCATCCAACATATATGCAGTGATTAGTCTAGAAACTTGCTGGATCTGGTCCAGCAAACTGATCCTTATGGAGGAACACTGAAAGAGAATCAGAGCAGAATCTCAACATTTATTGCTACCTCATGGGTGAATTCATGATGAATCTACAGCATATTCAGCATATCCTATGGTAATTTAATATTTTTTATTTTATTATTCCAATTACAGCAAGGAGAGCAATTAAGTTTTACAAGGAAAGTAGAACTTTTTCTTTTCCTCTTGTTAATAACCAATGGGATGTAATAAACATGCAGACCACTTCTCTTGAAGGTTCCCCCAGCTGATGTGAGACACCTAAGTACCAATGCAGTTTTAGGCAACCAAGAAATAATGATTGTGGGAGTACTGGAAGAAGCTGTTGAGCCATAAGGATTCCCACCTCATTTTGGAATGACAGAATAGCGTTGCTTTCTTCTTTGCTCAATACACAGACTTGTTCATTTGTGACTGCGGATTGATCACTAAATTTCCTGCTGTGTTGTTTCACTGCCCTGAGATCCTTCTGCATCTCCCAAACTGCAGCACAAAGCAGCTATGGGGAAGCTATCCTAGAGCATGTTCGGGCCGTTTTACTATTGAGGAGTCAGATGTTTACAAGGAGGTGACTGCCGTGTGTTTAAAAGGAGATTCTGGTAGTTAAGTTGTGTGTTCTACACATTTAGAGACAAGAAAAGGCATTAATGATCAAGTTTTTGTTCTGTCTGTGTGTTACTTCTTTTCTTTTTTTTTTTCCTTAAGAAGCAGTTCTTTGAGAGGAATCATCCAAGCCTTTGCTCCTTTAAAGTTAAAGGCAGATCTCAGATTTAAAAGCTGAGTATATGCTAACTTTGACAGGAGGAAAAATACAGATCAGTCAGCAATCAATAGAAGAGTCTGGCCTTCTGCATTTGAATCCCGTAAGGCACTGTTGCCAAAAAGAGCTCCCTGGTTTGTTTCAAAACCACCTCCTTCCCTCTGTTCCTTCTTCCTTTGAAGTCTATTTCTTTCTCCTACTGTTACTGCTGTCACTGCTAAATTATATATGCCCTCATATTCTAAAAATTCTGCATCAGCCACAGTGTTCAAGCACCACTTTCTTCTGTCGCTTACAGCAGTATGAAACAAAGATTTTCAAAGCAATTCTGCCTCCTTGAATGCCTCACTACCTTTTACGATGTATCCTCCAAAAAGGAATATATTCTTCTCTGTCTGTAGGAATAAAGCAGGCTTGTTCTAGTGCTGCAGTATTAGCCCCCTGCACATCTTTCACAATAGAAAGATTTTCTATGGTCCAATATCAGATTGAGGAAAATCAATCTGAGTAATCAATATAGAATTACACTGTAAAATTAGGGCTATCTCCTGAATTATTTGAGTCTGCTGGAATATCCAGCTTCTCTCTTGCAGCGATACAGATCTTCGTTAACTAAGGTCCCAGTAATATGAACCACTGAAAAAAAGAAAGGAAAAAAAAAAAATAACAGTGTACTGCACTGGAAAGGAAGAGTCATGTTACTTGGGCCTAAATATGGTCTCACAGTAACCAGCTAACATCCATGGTAAATCCAGTGAAGTTTTGGCTTAATGAGGTTGCAATGAACAGCCACACAGTCTTAGAAATAGAAAACTTTTTGTTTCTTTTGTATTTTCCTGTAGTAGTTCACAGCCCAACAAAATCAATACAACAATAAAATCAAGACAAATACAATGCCTGTCTATAATCAGGCAACAAAAGGGGTGAAAGCAAGATAAAGGAAATATGTTTCCGTCTTCTACAGAAGGATAATGGACTCAGTCTTGTGCTGAAACCAACCAGAACATTTTTTAACAATTCTTTGCTAGATCACTGCAGTTTTCCATTTCCAACTTAAGCAACTAAATCTAAAAGCAGCTCACAATGTAAGAGGAGACTGAGATCTGTTAGAAGTGGATCATTGGAAACTGAGCAATTCAAAGACAAGCTGTTTGAAAAGATGTGGTTAAATGAGCAGTAAATGAGCAGTGTCAATACCCATCTATAGATCTGTTACTAAGGAACCCAAAAGCCACTTTGTTGCAAAACCTAGCAATGCATCTTTTTACCAGATCTAAATTCCACTAAAGTCAATAAGAGTTTTTGCATTGCCCTAAGAAGCCTTTGTATCAGGTCCAAAGTCAGGGAAAACAGTGAACTCCGGACAGCCATCAGTGCAAAATGCTCTTACACAAGGTAAAGTGTTGGTTTGGGTGTACAGACTACATTACTTCCCACCAATATTGGCAAAATGAATGTAACCTTTTCCAGAATGCAGTCCTGGTTTGGTGGAATAAAAAGGCCTTTTTCTTTGCTGACTTCCCAGGGGAAAAGAGAAGTATGCCTTTCTTTACTTGCAAACTGTCAGTCATACTGCAATGAGCATAGACATCATGAGTCATTCTTTGAGCTCTAATCTCTGGTCATAGTGACAAATGAACCTCAAAAATCAACCCCGTTCTGACTCCTCAGAAAAATAGCAAAAAAAAAGCTAACTCACAAACGTTTGGAGCCTTGCTTTAGGTTACCCTTCTAGGCTTATGACAGCCTGCCTCTTCCTTCCTTTGCAACCACAAGTTGCAAAGCAACATAATGCATAACTCTTCTACAAGTTAGCAGAAGATACATATACATTAACTGGCTTGAACAGGATCTACAATCAATAAATTGATGTACAATTCCTTCCCAAAAGAGCTGCTATCTTCCTACATTCGTGCTATTTTTGTCCAGGGTGTACTAAACATTACCCATCTTATCTTGTACATCATCTATATACCTATCTAGCTAGATATTTCGTTTGCCACTAGTTTTTGTGGCAGTAACTAGCTATTCCACTAGTTTTATCCACTAGGTTTTTTGGCATAAATTTGTCCTCCAAGAGAGTAAAAGGAGGTCTGCCAAGATAGAACTACCTTCCAGAGTGTGTCAGAGGTAAACATTTGAGAGAAATTAATACTCCACACTCTAACACATTTCGTATATTTGCTATAAGTACCTCTGTCATAAGATCCACCATACTCTGCAGCAGTACTATCCATTTTGGATTTGCTTATATTTTCAACACAGCCTTAAATATCGTCATCAACATAAATACATTCATCCTGAAAAATTTTGCTGATAATTTTTAAAGTAACCACAAACAATGTTGCAACAGAAAAATATCAGTCCTAATTAACCTGCAGGTTTGCTATTATTGTACCTATTTCAGTTGAGAATAAAAATTTGCTTAAAAATTGAAATACTTACATCACTGAAATTAGCACAACTGCTGCTTTGTGAACAGCTACAACTGTAGAAATGCACTGCTGTAAAATAATTAGTCCTCTTCCTGCCTTTTACATTGAGTTCAGTGCACACTTAGGGTTACACAAATCTTGCCACGATGGTCACTGTTGTACAACTGGTATATGTGAAAAACACAATAGAAAAACAATGAATTATTTCTCCTTCTAGCCTTGCGGTTTGAATTTATTTTATAGCACATTGTCTATATTTCTCAATATATGGTCATTCACATAGCCAGTAAGAAGGAAAAACTAGTTCTAAAATAAGGTGAAATTTATGAAGAAGCATCAGTTTCCATCTGAAAGTACCATTGACATGTCCAGTACAAAAAGCTGTTTTTCAATTTCCTCTGTACTTGACTAACCTTTAATTCTGTAGCACTTCTTCAAATAAGCAAAGGAAATGAAGAACAAACTAGCATAATCTAGCAGTTATAATGAGTGCAAGGGTGGTTTTTATTTTAATGAGAGGTAATAGCAACATTCTTGAAGTGGGAGAGGTGCATGAGAAGAACGCTACAACCCTTGTAATTACAAAGCTCAATACTGCAAACCATGCCAAAAATCCTTCTACCTGTTAATCACCCTGCAAGGTATTTCTAGTTCAGGCAAAAGGAAGAAAGTGAGTGAGGAAAATGGTGTGGTCCTACTTTGTGCTTCCATTAGGGCTCAAAGAAATTGTAACTTTAACCTCCTCTGAGAAGGCTCTTCAGAAAATTACAGGAAAATGTAACTATCCAGCAGAATAAATTATATGGTTGTGCAATTGCAAGGAATCATAGAGTCATAGAATGGTTTGGGCTGGAAAGGATCTTAAGGTCATCTAGTTCCAACCCCCCTGCCATGGGCAGGGACACCTCACACTAGACCAAGGCCTCATCCAACCTGGCTTTGAACACTCCTGGGGATGGAGTATTCACAGTTTCCTTCACAGTTCACACTTCCTTCACATCCACAGTTGCCACAGGGCAGCCTGTTCCAGTGCCTCACCACCCTCACAGTAAAGAACTTCTTCCTTATATATCACCTAAATTCCTCGTGTTTAAGTTTTAACCTGTTACCCCTTGTCCTGTCACTACAGTCCCTAATGAAGAGTCCCTCCCCAGAAACCTTGTAGACCCCCTTGAGATACTGGAAGGCTGCTATGAGGTCTCCACACAGCCTTCTCTTCTCCAGGCTGAACAGCCCCAACTTTCTCAGCCTGTCTTCGTACTGGAGATGCTCCAGCTCCATGTCCTTTTTATGTTGAGGACACCAGAACTGTATACAGTACTCCAAGTGGGGTCTCATGAGAACAGAGTAGAAGGGCAGGATCACCTCCTTTGACCTCCTGGTCACACTTCTTTTGATGCACCCCGGAATATGGTTGGTTTCTGATCTGCAAGCACACACTGAAGCCGGCTCATGTTCAGTTTCTCATCCACCAACACACCCAAATTCTTCTTGTCAGGCTGCTCTGAATCACTGAGGAGCTTGATATAAGGAGATTGATATAACATTTCTTAAGACACTGAAGAAGGATGTGTCAGCACAATTATGAATGCCATAAGTAATAAAAGCCTCAAATAATAATATACACACTCCCTTTGTCATCATTATACACCATCATTTATGGATGAACAGCACCTGCATTCCTGCTGAATCCTCTGGCATGTCTCCATTAGGCCCATTTACTGTCAAGTAAGTATTCTCCGATGCAGTAGATGTAATCCTTTCATTGCTATTCAGAGAAACCTACAGAGAGATCCAAAGCTGATGGAATATTTGGAAACTGAATGCAAAAACAATCATAAAAAGAAAGAAAATTAAAATTGTATCTTTTTAACTGCTTTCAAAATCAATTTAAAAATCTGAAATGCAAGCATGGACTTTCTTTTCATGATTATCAGAAAACAGAAATCAAAACAAAGCTGAAACCACAGTACAGTTTCAGGGGGTGTGTCAGAGAATGAACTTGAAAAATACACATATGTGGAGGAGGGTTATTGCAGCTTTTGGCTTGAATTGATGTGCATGATCTTCTCTAAAATCAGTACAGATACAACAATATTTAACTTCTTTATTCAGTGCTCTGACTTCTCTGAGCATGCAGAACTTTCAACCTTAGGAGATACTTTTCTCTGTTCAGTGGCTTGAGAGGGAACAATAGTGCTAAAGTAGCATATGTGAATGTCCAGGCTTTACCCCTAATATACAGTACAGTAGTGGAAAACTCTTGAGTACGTCCACAGAAGAATACTGAGAGGACAAAAGTGCTATTGTCTACCACTGCTAAAGACTGCAAAATGAATAATCCACAGAGCAAAATTGCTGTATTGTGACTGATACCAGGCTAGAATGCAAAAACTTTTATGATTTTATTAATCTCTGTCAAAAGTAAATATTTCCCTGCATTAGAACAACGGTAAAAACACACACACATGCAACCACACACACACTTTCAATTTTGAAATTCAGGCCTGAAGTGACTTCTGATGCAATCCAGGCTGATTAATAAATTCAGTGACAGCTATTGACAGGCTGATATCATAGAGACAAAAGAAGTTTTCTTAAAACAGATGAAAAAGACAATCCTGTCACACAAAGCAACCTTTGGAGGTCTAAATTTCTTCAAGTGCTGTGTCAATGTAAAAATTTTTCACTGTATTATTCATTCACTCTCAAAAACATTATGATGAATGATATAGAGTAACATAATCTGTATCTAATGATTCCTCCATCTCAGCCTGACACTCATGGAAAGGTTATTTCAATTTTAAGTGGAAAAATAAGAAATGGCATGGAAATTATCTAATAAC
Source organism: Ara ararauna (assembly GCA_028858755.1). Classification (NCBI taxonomy): domain Eukaryota; kingdom Metazoa; phylum Chordata; class Aves; order Psittaciformes; family Psittacidae; genus Ara; species Ara ararauna. The sequence continues at coordinate 147,490,087 of CM054376.1, forward strand.
ATTTTCTTTTTCAAACACTTTCCAAGCTACATGGCTGTCTCACTAAAATTTGAACTTTATGCTGGTACTCTGCTGTGATTGCAGTTTATCATGAAGAAGTGTGAATCAATACTACATATAGAGATTCAATCTTTTCTTCACAAACTCTGTTAATAAGATTTCTGGATCCATTATGCCTAACTTTACCAATCTTGAAGTCAGATGTCTAGTATAACCTCATTGCCTATCTTTCCTCCATAGTCAATACATCAGGAGAGAAAAGGGATACCTTCACTGGAACGTTTATCTCGCTTTCCACCATTGCCTGTCTGAGGTGGCTTATGTCAGGAGAAGTGAAGCCGTCCTGCTTAGCAGTTATCAGAGATGTCAGTGGAACACATTTGGTCAGACAGCCATGCTGCTCTGCAGGACTGAGCTACACCACCTTCCACTCCAGCCTTACACCACCCAAACCAAGAGCGTAGAAAAAGGATTTGGGGTTAATTGTTTACTTATCTTATACTTTGCAACTCCACGTATCCTAAGTGAAGGGCAAAATTTGGCTTATTCAGGAATGTCTGGAAAAATTAGAAGATGGAGGAAGAACAGACTTTAAAATGCAAAATTAAAACTAACAAAATCTGAGAATATAGTTAATATATTCCTACATTCCTAATCATAGTTCCTGATGAAATCCATCCACGGGTCCTGAAGGAGCTGGCAAATGAAGTTGCTAAGCCACTGTTCATCATATTTGAAAAGTCATGGCAGTCAAGTGAAGTTCCCGACGACTGGAAAAAGGACAAAATAACCCCCATTTTCAAGAAGGGGAAAATGGATGAGCCGGGGAATTACAGACCAGTCAGTCACACCTTTGTGCCTGGTAAATTCTGGGAGCAGATTCTCCCGGAAGGCATGCTAAGGCACATGAAAAACAACAAGGTGCTCGGTGACAGCCAGCATGGCTTCACTGAGTGGAAGTCCTGCCTGACCAATCTGGTGGCCTTCTATGATGGGGCTACGGAACTGATGGACAGTGATAGAGCAGTTGATGTCATCTACCTGGACTTGTGCAAAGCATTTGACACTGCCACAAACAGCATCCTTGTCTCGAAAGTGGAGAGACATCAATTTGATAGGTGGACCACTCGATGGACAAAGAACTGGCTGGATGGCCGCACGCAAAGAGTTGTGCTCAATGGCTCAATGTCCAGCCTGAGACCAGTAACGAGTGGTGTCCCTCAGGGATTGGTGTTGAGACTGGTCTTGTTCAACATCTTTGTTGGTGACATGGACAGTAGGATTGAGTGCGCCCTCAGCAAGTTTGCCGATGTCACCAAGCTGTGTGGTTCGGTAGATATGCTGGAGGGAAGGAATGCCATCCAGAGGGACCTTGACATGCTTGTGAGGTGGGCTGATGCCAACCTGATGAAGTTTAACCATGCCAAGTGCAAGGTCCTCCACCTGGGTTGGAGCAATCCCAGGCACAGCTCCAGGTTGGGCAGAGAAGAGATTCAGAGCAGCCCTGCAGAGAAGGACTTGGGGGTGTTGGTCAATGAAAAAATGAACATGAGCTGACAGTGTGCACTTGCAGCCCAGAAAGCCAACCGTATCCTGGGCTGCATCTAAAGCAGCATGACCAGGAGGTCAAGGGAGGTGATCCTGCCCCTCTCCTCTGCTCTTGTGAGACCTCACTTGGAGTATTGTGTACACTTCTGATGTCCTCAACATAAAAAGGACATAGAACTGTTGGAGAAAGTGCAGAGGAGGGCCACCAGGGTGATCAGGGGACTGGAGCACCTCCCATATGAAGATTGGCTGAGAGAGTTGGGGTTGTTCAGCCTGGAGAAGAGAAGGCTGCGTGGAGACCTCATAGCTGCTTTCCAGTGTCTGAAGGGGGTTTATAAGGATGCTGGGGATGGACTCTTCGTTAGGGACTGTAGTGAGAGGACAAGGGTAACAGATTTAAACTTAAACAGGGGAAGTTTAGATTGGATATGAGGAAGAAATTCTTTGCTGTGAGGGTTGTGAGGCACTGGAACGGGTTGCCCAGGGGAGTTGTGAATGCTCCATTGCTGGTGGTGTTCAAGGCCAGGTTGGACAGAGCCTTGGGTGACATGGTTTAGTGGGAGTTGTCCCTGCCCCTGGCAGGGGGGTTGGAACTAGATGATCTTTAGGTCCTTTCCAGCCCTACCTATTCTATGATTCTATGATAATATATTGAGCTTTTTTTTTTTTTTTTTCAGATTTACAGCAGCAGACTATTATTGCTACCTGCTTTGAAATGTATTCAAGAAGTCTTAGAAAAAAAAAAAAAACAAATAGTAAGAATTCTCTATGTTTTTCTAAAGTTTTTCTACATAATTTTTTTTGCATTTTTTCAGATGCCAGCATCATGGTTTATTAAAAGAGCTCCATCTTCTGGCAGCTGATAAGGAAATATCTTTCATAGGTATACAAGAAAGGCTTAAAATCACTTGTAGAATTTAATGAAAAATTGATCCTGAGTAACCAATGTATGCAGCTGCATTCCACAGAGACTTTGTGGCATTTTTATTTTAGAGTAATTTGTTACTTGTTAACCTTGATTTCTAACCTTTTCTCAGGGATCTTAGTGGCTATTGAATTAAAAAAAGGAAGGATGACATATTGAATCTATCATGAAGAAGGTAAGTAAATGTCTACTCAAAAAGAAAAACATAAAAGTATTGAAAGCTAAGTTCAGCTTTTCAGAAAGAGCTGAATAAACATGAGAAGTAGACCCTTGAACATTTTGTCTGCCTGCCTTCCCAGTAGCTCAATATTTTAAAATGGTAGTCAATGCCAGAGAAGGAAGATGGCATCCAGCGCTTTGTCATTTTTAGCACTTATCACAACTTTTATTTTATTACTAAGGGGCTTAGTCTCATTTCTTCAGGTTTTTTTAAGGTGGACTGTTGGAGGAAAAGTAAGTGGAATCCCCAGGCTCCTCTCCCATGTTCTGCCAACAATGACATATCTGCTTGGTGTTACAGCATGACAGATCTAAAGAGAAATCAATTTAGGATATTTATTATCCCTCTTCAGTTTATGTATAAATAGAATAGTAAGACTGTGTTGCAGTAACAGGTTGAAGGTTTGCTGTACTGAGAAGTCTTAACGTAAAGAATTACTGAAATGGTGACTAAAATACCAACTTCCATGTTTTTTAATCCTCCCTGTATGAAAAGATATCACCTGAAAATGGAGAGACCTGACTGCAGAATCAATTCTTCAGAGACCTCTGAAACACTGATCCTGTATAACAACTTCCAAATGAAAGGTTAAATATTCCACAGCTTGAAATGGAATATTTGGGATATTTCCTCTTTCATGGAAATGCAAAACCAAGCAATGAAATAGCAATTCCCTTTGTTTTATAGCCCTTTCATCATTTACAATTAATTGCACATTCTGAAAAATAGTATGAAAAGTATTGCAGTGAAATAATTACTGAATATTCACCATGGAATAATATTAGAAAAATAGGCAGACAAAAAACAAATGTATATAATTGAACAGATTTCTTGTTTGTATTTTATCTATCTTTAATTTGTCTCTGAAGCTTTATTTAGTAGATTTGCTTAAAAAATCTTCCACTTCCCAGTGACATCACTATAATCACAGTTACTTTATTGCAGTTAAACTGGCTATAAACAAAACTAGGTTGCAATTTAGAGGAAGGTTTTTAAAAATCCAAGCAGTAAAATCTTTCAGTCAGTGCTACAGTTAAAATATCTCATCAGTCCTAACTTCTGCATGATCATATTTGCAGACCCACATGCTAGTAATGAAGGTTATTTAAAGTAGTCTTGCCAAAACAGGATTAGATTTAGTAAAAAGCATACTCGTTGCTACTGCTGGGAAATACTCCATTTTTACACTGTTTGTTACAAGTCCTTCCAAAGAACTGCCACATATGAAGTTCCCATGCTCTTTCTGCAGAGGTCACCTCCTCATGGCTTGACCCAGAACGTGCATGCAAAATGTGACTTGTTATTACTTAAACCTGAAGGGACTGATCACAGTAGATTGCCTAAAAATACAGACTCTTATGAATTATCAGTAATCAAAGTGCACCCTTGTCACTATTATTATCTGTACAGAGCTTTCCTGACTACATATACAATATTCATGAAATCTCCCTGAAAACCAAAGGAACTCTCATCATCCTGGGGTTTACTGAGAATATTGAGGTAATGAGAAGCAATGAAATCTGACCTCAATTTGGTTTGGGATTGTGGCTGCCTTCAGAGGTCCCCATTTATTCTGATCAGTTATCCTCACTGGGGCTCATCTTAAGTCCATTTCCAAATACACTGTGTCTACTGCACAGAAGTAAATACTATTAAAGTTGTAAATTATTCATTATAGCATTCAGTAGCTAGTTCTGTGTTTTCACTCTTTGTAGCAAAAGGGTTTTTTTCCCTTTTCACCCACCAGTAAGCTTCATGAAAATGGATTTGAGTAAAAGTAGCTTCTTTATTTTTGTGTACTTTGAAGATAGAAAGAAAAATATACACATTCTTTTTATGTATTTAAAATCTTCCAGGCAAAACAAGTGTATCTAAAGAAAAGGGATATTATGTAGTGGTATCTTTGTTGAGTATTGGTTGTGTTCTTTCCCAAAAGAAATTTGCTTTAGTTTCAGGAGGTTACGAAGGTCTGAAAACTGAATATCTGTGAAGTATGTAATCATCTGGAAAATGCTGGTGTAATGAAGAAAAGACATATTGTTCTAATAAAAACTTAGGCCAGGAGTACACATTGCATGTAAGAAAGATCACATTCAGGAAAACAAAATTCTTTTTCTAACAGTCTTTTCTCTGGTGGGTAATCACAGGCATGTATTCAATTTTCCTTATTTCAGTTTCTCCACCTGAAAGATTGTGATAACATAACTTCCCCCTCTAAAGTGAGTTCTGCTTAAAAAAAAACACATTAAAGAATACCACTACTTCAATGGAAAACCAGATCTACAGGAAATGCATCAGAGATGCCAACCTTGGCAACTAGAATATTTGGCAGGCCCTCTGAAATCTGGCCATCATTCCTTACCTGAAGCTCTTCTGCTGTAGGGTTTTTCTATCTGCTGTCCTCCAGCCTGTTTACATTATCCTGTACATAGGCATTCTCTCTTGCAATACAGCTTGAGTGGTGCCTATTGCTATAGAGCCATTAGGTTCTGGAGTGGGCTGCTTTATAATAATTATAATTCAAATAATGCTTCACAATAAATAAATCTCCTGTGAAATTTCAATCATATGGTCATCTGCACAGAATCCTGAGCAATGTGCTGTACGTGATCCAGCTTAAGGAGGAAGGTTGGACTAGTTGACCCCAGGTGGTCTCTACCAACCTCAACCATTCTGTGATACTGTGATTCTGTCTTATAACCAGTCAGGAAAGTGGGGGAGTTCAGATAAAAATCAGTAAAAATGACATCTTATGGCATACATAAAAAGTGTCAAATGCATGAGGAACCTAGTTTCAGGGGAAATTATATTGCTACAACATAAAGAAGAAAGAGATACAGATACAAAATTTTGTCATAAATTATATTTCATTAGATGTAGTTTTAACTATATATAAAAAAATTTTTAGAGACAGAGGGAACAGCAAGTTCTTGATCTATCAAATACATCCCTTTTTCACAAAAAATATTTCCGTGAAATATTGTGCCATGTCTTAACACCTCATATTGGTTCTAAGTCATTCTTGTTTCTAAATTTGAAAATGACTGTGGAAATATCCCTCCTCCTCATTTTCCCGTAATGTAGTTGATTAATCCATTACTGTTACTGATTCCTCCTTATGGAGCTGTTGAAGTGGCAGGGCAAAGCTGATGCTGAGCCAGGATAGAGGAAATGTCTCCTGAGGTATCCTTGATGAAGGATTAAAAATTGTGTCTTTCAGAAATGATCATATTTTGTAGAGCTGCAATACTATGGCTTCCTACAGTAATAGACAATTTCTGATTTGTCTATTTTTGATTTAAGCAGTATGAAATTCTAGAAAGGGACTGATTTGGCTGAATTTTACAGTACTTCTCTGAAGTTTTCTATCGCCATGTGCCACCTCCTTTTCTGAGGTGCTGCCAAGAGGAAGTTTTGAGCTGTCAACATTCAGGAGCAAAGCTGGAAGATGACAAGAAAATGGTGAAAAGAATGTAAAGCTTGTAAAAGGAGTCATTTGTGCAGCAGGTGGAAGCTCCTCAGACAAATCATACAGTATGTAAAAGTAGTTCTGAGAAAATCATCCCAGACAAAAAGAGAAACAAACCATTGTCCTGCCCAGTCATTAAACAGCAACACCACCTCTATGAATGTCTGGAATCACACAAACTCTCCTGCATGCTTTAGAAACAATATAATAGGGCCACCTACTGAAGTTCATCTCTTTTCTATGTATTTATTTCATTTATATTACTGAAGCAGCATAATGAAGACAAATTAATCATAGAAGCTTCAGGGACTTATTTCACAGTGTATCAAGCAATTATATATTGAAGGTGATGAAATAATAGTATCTTTGATGTAGCTTCCCACCTAAGACCTACATAAGAAACCACTAGAACCAAGAAGATCAGAAAAAGAAGAAAATTAGGAAGAAAAAAATCTAAAGGAATAGCCAAGACTACATTTCTCTAATGTTCTTTGCATTCTTAAGAGATTCAAACTGTTTGAAAAAACTAACAATGATCAGCAAGAAAGAGGTAATGAGCGGAGAGGGCTATAATTTTTATTAAACAGGAAAGCCTATAAGGTACTAACCCTACTGTTCATTACGCCTATTAAAATACACTTGTATCATATGATTTAACTCATTTTTGCTTTTCGTATGCCTCTGAGAGAGAAGCTGCATGCTGAAGATAAACTGATTAGAAATACGCAGATACTGCAAATAAAATGTTGCATATCTGAACAAAATAAGCATAAGGTTGATGCCAAGACAAAATATTAATTTGTCAGTAAAAGTGTAATTGTAACTGGCCACAGATTTGGCAAGGAGAAAAAAAACATTCACACAAAGGAAATCTGTGCCAGGAAATAAAGAAACTAAACCGAAGAAGATAAATTGCACCCCACCAACAAGCTGCCCAGCTGTAGTACTATCTTGTGTTCTCTGGCTAGAAAGAGCTTTGGGTTGGTCCACAGATACGTTCTATTTTAGATAATGGCACGTCCTTCAAAAACATCTGAATACACTAAATAAAAAAATAAATAAATAAACATATTAGTGTTTCAGTCAGAAAATAAAGTGCTGGCATTTTGTTAAAAAGAGTAACTTTACCCTGGATTTGTAAAATGTGCTCAGCAGAAGACAGACCTGCATCTGTCTTGCACAGCCTTGGTAGACCTTTATAGCACTTTGAATACTAAACAGTTTCAAGGGGAAAAAAGTTATTATTTATTTATGATGGTGAAATTGCAGCTATACTGCATCCTACTGATTTCTGTACACAGGAGGCACAGGAAAGGATGATACTGCTGTCCACCTACTGATTTCTGTGGTGTAAGATTCCAAGCCCATAGGGACAGAGGGAGCTGCTTTCAAAACCCGGATATCACCCAGTAGGAACATAGTTGTTACCCTCATCTCAGAGACGAGAGATCATGGCTCAGAAGGCAAGTACATAATCAGTTCTCAGTACTGAGACCAGAGTTTTGCAGAAGAAGCAGAATAAAGCTGCAGTGATTCCAAGCTTCTCTTAAGAATGGATGTCTTCCATTTAATATCCTTTTCTAATGCTGACAGTAAGGTTACCCGTAAAATCACACAGGTATCTTCTGCTTTATTTGTGGTAAACTAATCTAATCTAATCTAATCTAATCTAATCTAATCTAATTTTACTCATAAATAGCTACTCATCTTTTTCTGTATAGGACTAAGTTGTGTTTTGGGCCATAGACATCTTTACTCATCACTCAAAAGTGCAGGTTGAAACTAAAAAAGAAAAAATAGATCAAAAGATAAGAATAATCAAAGCCATCTACAGTAAACTACTGAGCCCCAGGTATATGGGAGCATTACAGGGGTTTGAGGAAAATACAGTGTGACGTGAAGCCCTGCGCTACCTTTTAGACTCCCATGTAATATTAGACCCAGGAACACTGAAATGCTGGGACATTCCTTATATGAATTTCATTTTCTCTAACAGCAATCTAGGAAGTCAGGGTTGACCTTACTGTCATGCATTTAGCTGCCAAAAGGAAGCTTCCAGATTTTTTTATGGATCAGTCCACTGAAAGACTAGCCATGAATGTTCTCCTTTTAAGTGCAATGAGTAACATCCAGTACTAGAATATGAGTAAATTTAAAATGAAGATGCTAGTTAACTTTGGCTACCAATGTGCAGTTAACTTCTACTGTTGTATTAGCAAAGCTGTGCAGTGGAGAGTAGAACAGGACCAGCTTCCTCTACTCACTCTGTCTCCATGCAAACGCTTTATTTTGATAAATAAGAAACTACAGTATTTGAGTGAGATAAGTGAATGAGAACTGATCCCCATGCTACTTTTTATCTTATACAGTGTTGCTGTGTTTGCAAAACCTCAGGCATTGATTTAATTCATAGTTTATATTTCCACCAGAAATATTAAACACAATAGGTCAGAAACGGCAAACCTGTGTGCATGCGTATCAAGAGTATTCTTGTCTGGACACCTCAGCATGTATTATTTTCTGGTTTGTGACTATGACGGCCACAGCAAAAAAGAGAGAAAGCCACTACCAAGCACCAGGACTTCATTGGCTTCTATCAGGATGCATGTAAGACATGCTGAACACAGCTATGTGGGACAGGACACTTAGGTACTATGAGGAGATACCAGAAGCCCAATTATCATTGCTCTGTACCAGTAGAATGCCCAGATGGTTTATCTACAGGTGAAATTAAAATGAACTTACATAAATTTTTAACGCATTTTGCACCTCTCTCAGACATAAGAAAATGTAAATTTACGGTAAGTATACCATGCTACATGGCAGATATTTGAGCTAAGCCAGGTTAGTAATTGAATTTGTTGGAAAATGATTTCATTAAAGAAAAAAAATACCTAAAACTGAAGTTGATAATCCTGCAGTGAAACACTGCAGCTTGCATATTTCATTGCAAAACCAAGGACAAAGTTATAATATACTTTCATGTTGCATTAACTCTAAATTTAGGGAACCATACAAGATTTCTATATAATAATCCATTAAAAGTAGCACAGTCTTCTGCAGTGTATGATAAGAAAAAAAACCATCATGGCTCTTACTAGTCAAAGAAAACATCACTATTGTCTTCTGTAGGTTAGCCTACAGAAGGGCTCCTACAGTATTTGCTATAAATGGACTTCTCACCACAGATGCATTGATAGATAGCATAGAACCTTCACTTACAAGTGTCTCCGGTGTCCCCTGTCTTTCCCGCAATTCTTCAATGTCCCAGCCTACCCATGTTTAACATTTTCATCCAGTCGTTGCAAAACTTTTCTTCAAATGAAATGCTTCCATCCTTCTTTCACTGGTACAACAAATCTTTCACTGATCTTCTTTCATTAATTTAAGATTCCCTTACAGCACATTAATCGTATTTATTGGTCTCGGAAGCAGTTTTTGAGCAGCCTCTGGTCTAAGCCCTTCTGCTAGTTCTATTATTTGATATAGCATGTTTACCAGATTGCATGGTGATCCTTTAAAATGTCACAACCTAATCAGGGGCACCATTAAATGACAGAATTCCAGAAAGGATGAACACTGGAGAAATACCGCTTGTATTCAACATACATTATTTATTCCCAAAATTAAAACCCCAGCATATGAGATTAAAAGAGAACTGGAGAAGAAACAATATCATGTTTGAACTGAAATAGGAAAGGAGTTTCACTGATTTGCAGTTAGTTGGAATCTACTGGTGTTTACATTTTCTCGACATAAAGGTTTAAAAAATAGATGCCAATATTCATATCATAGTAGTCTGATTTCAGTTTTTATACTGTCTAGCCCCCTTGGTGAATGCTACTTAATATTAATTTAGAGCAAAATTGCATATCACTGTACTGTCTGTTTCACATGTGCCACTATGAATATGGTTGCAGTACTCAGGCGGCTGAATAAATCCTATTTATCTATATTTGCCACGGACGCGCGATACTTAATTACTGCTTGAAAAGCACTCTGAGATTATTAATATCTCAAGAATCATAACACAGTGCTCCTACTAATATCTTCAGGTCAAAAGTCCTGTAGAATACCTTCTCTGAATAGAGCTGCAAAAGTAAAAAGAAATAAGCTGTCATTATGCTTGGTTGGCTTTTTTGTGAGGGTTTTTTTTGTTTGTTTGTTTTGTTTTATTTTGTGCTTTTGTTTGTGGGTTGGTTTTGGTTTTTTTTAACAGCTAGATCAGTCAATTCAATCATCGTAGTAGAATCATAGAATCATAGAATAGGTAGAGTTGGAAAGGACCTAAAGATCATCTAGTTCCAACCCCCCTGCCAGGGGCAGGGACAACTCCCACTAAACCACATCACCCAAGGCTCTGTCCAACCTGGCCTTGAACACCACCAGCAATGGAGCATTCACAACTCCCCTGGGCAACCCATTCCAGTGCCTCACAACCCTCACAGTAAAGAATTTCTTCCTCATATCCAATCTAAACTTCCCCTCTTTAAGTTTAAACCTGTTACCCCTTGTCCTATCACTACAGTCCCTAATGAAGAGTCCATCCCCAGCATCCTTACAAACCCCCTTCAGACACTGGAAAGCAGCTGTGAGGTCCCCACACAGCCTTCTCTTCTCCAGGCTGAACAGCCCCAACTCTCTCAGCCAATCTTCATATGGGAGGTGCTCCAGTCCCCTGATCACCCTGGTGGCCCTCCTCTGCACTTTCTCCAACAGTTCTATGTCCTTTTTATGTTGAGGACATCAGAAGTGTACACAATACTCCAAGTGAGGTCTCACAAGAGCAGAGGAGAGGGGCAGGATCACCTCCCTTGACCTCCTGGTCATGCTGCTTTAGATGCAGCCCAGGATACGGTTGGCTTTCTGGGCTGCAAGTGCACACTGGCGGCTCATGTTCATTTTTTCATTGACCAGCACCCCCAAGTCCTTCTCCACAGGGCTGCTCTGAATCTCTTCTCTGCCCAACCTGGAGCTGTGCCTGGGATTGCTCCAACCCAGGTGGAGGACCTTGCACTTGGCATGGTTAAACTTCATCAGGTTGGCATCAGCCCACCTCACAAGCATGTCAAGGTCCCTCTGGATGGCATTCCTTCCCTCCAGCATATCTACCGAACCACACAGCTTGGTGACATCAGCAAACTTGCTGAGGGCGCACTCAATCCCACTGTCCATGTCACCAACAAAGATGTTGAACAAGACTGGTCCCAGCACCGATCCCTGAGGGACACCACTCGTTACTGGTCTCAGGCTGGACATTGAGCCACTGACCACAAGTCTTTGCATGTGGCCATCCAGCCAGTTCTTTCTCCACCGAGTGGTCCACCTATCAAATTGATGTCTCTCCAACTTAGAGACAAGGATGTCATGTGAGACAGTGTCAAAAGCTTTGCACAAGTCCAGGTAGATGACATCAACTGCTCTATCACTGTCCATCAGTTCCGTAGCCCCATCATAGAAGGCCACCAGATTGGTCAGGCAGGACTTCCACCCAGTGAAGCCATGCTGGCTGTCACCGAGCACCTTGTTGTTTTTCCTGTGCCTTAGCATGCCTTTCGGGAGAATCTGCTCCAAGATTTTGCTAGGCAGAGGTGAGACTGACTGGTCTGTAATTCCCCGGCTCATCCATTTTCCCCTTTTTGAAAATGGGGGTTATATTACCCTTTTTCCATTCATTGGGATTTTTGTCTGACTGCCATGATTTTTTAAATATGATAGACAGTGGCTCAGCAACTTCATTTGCCAGCTCCTTCAGGACCCGTGGACTTGTGCACATTCAGGTTCCTAAGATGGTCTCAAACCAGATCCTCTCCTACAGTGGGCCTCAGGTCTTCATTCTCAGTGCCCTTGTGTCTGCCTTCCAAGACTTGGGTGGTGTGGTCAGAGCATTTGCCAGTGAAGACCAAGGCAAAGAAGTCATTAAGAACCTCAGCCTTCTCCAAATTCAGGATAGCCAGATCTTCTGATAGCTTCTGAAGGGGGCCTACATTGTCCCTAGCCTGTCTTTTATTCTCTACAAACGTATAGATTCCCTTCTTGTTATCTTTAACGTCCCTAGCCAAGTTTAATATTAACTGGGCCTTAGCTTTTCTAACCTGGTCCCGAGCTTCCCAGACAACATCCCTGTATTCTTCCCAGGACGCCTGTCATTGCTTCCACCTTTTATAAGCCTCTTTTTTCCTTCACGGTTTCCTCAGCAGCTCCTTATCCATCCATGGAGGTCTCCTGGCCCTCCTACAGCACTTCGTTCTAGTTGGGATGCAACACTCCTGAGCTTGTAGTAGGTGATCCTTGAATATCAACTAACAGCCTTGGGCCCCCTGCCCTCTATGGCTATATCCCATGGGACCTTACTAAGCAGGTCCCTGAGGAGGCCAAAGTCTGCTCTGTTAAAGTCCAGGGCGGTGAGCTTGCTGCACACTCTTCTCACTGTCCTTAGGATCTCGAATTCAACCATCTCATGATCACTGCAACCAAGGCTGCCCTGAAGCGTCACATTTCCAACCAGAACCAGACTGAAGTCAGTGAAATAATGACAGAAATATTCAAAATCCTTCGACATAAGAACATGACCATGTTCTCAGAAATAGCAGCTGAGTGGCATATTCACAGAGCCTTCCCTATCCCCTCACCACCTTTCTTTACTTTTTTCTTTTTTTTCTCTTTTCCATTCCCTTTTTCTTTTTCTTTTTTTTTTCTTTTTCTGTTCCTTTTTTTCTTTTTTTTTCTTTTTCTTTTTCTCTTTTTTCTTTTTCTTTTTCTCTTTTTCTTATTCTTTTTCTTTTTCTCTTTCTCTTTTTCTTGTTCTTATTCTTTTTCTTTCTTGTTTCTTTTTCTTATTCTTTTTCTTTTTCTTTTTTCTTTCTTTTTCTTTTTTCTTTATCTTTTTCTTTTTTCTTTTTCTTTTTCTTTCCATTTTATTTTTATTTTTCCTTTTTCTTTTTATTTTTATTTTTTCTCTTTTTTCTTTTTCTTTTTCTTTTCCTTTTTATTCTTCTTTTTCTCTGTCTTTTTCTTTTCCTTTGTCTCTTCCTTTTCCTTTTTTTTCTTTTTTCTTTTCATTTCCTTTTTATATAATCAGTTGGGAAGGGGTTAATACAGCTAACACACAAATCATGTGGATTTGTGTAAACATAATAAAACATTAGGCTGATCATCTTTCTGTGTATTTCTCTGTGTGTGCGATATCAAGGGTAGATTTGCTGGGGGAAGGAGAAATATGGAGATCAGATTATGCAGTGCAACCATGCAGCCCTATGCAGAACAGGATGACATTCAGCAATGTGTGTGTATGTAGATGTTTGTTCACTTCTGTTTTTTTCTCAAATTTAACTTACTGGAATTGAATTACATTGACCTTTCTCTAAGTCCTTTCTGTCCCTCCTCAGAATGTAATATATGTGTGTGTATATATATATGCAGACATATATATATATATATTTCACTTCTAATAACTAGAAGGAAAGAACAGAATCACAGTTACTTACACAATTCCATTCCATGCCCATCATTTCATCAATACAAACAGTAAATGCTTTTTTCTTTTTTCACCACTGGAATATGAAACAAGACAGAGGAAACACGTTTCCACACTGCCATCCACTGATTAACTTTCTAGGACAGTTATTAGCCAGACTCCATTTGCAACCTGTGTGGTGTGCTGCTGGGAGAGCTGACAGCCAGAAGAATAATGATGGTAAGGGGTCAAATGCTGTTCTGCTACCCAGGAGAAACCCGCAGAATAACTCCACTGACTTTGAAATCAAAGACTAAGCACATTGCCACAAAATTCCAACATGCAGCAGGACACAACATAATCACTGAGCACAGCATCTCTTTTCAGCAGATACATAATTAATGTTTCTCTGAAAATGTTTAAGACAATGCTCTCACCTTCAGTTCAGTTGGGCCAGCTCCAGTGCCCACTGAAGTTCATGGTAAAAGTCCTGCAGTACTCTCCCTATTATCCCTCATGTTCTTATGTTGAAGGATTTTGAATATTTCTGTCATTATTTCACTGACTTCAGTCTGGTTCTATGTTCCCAGTCTTACGATGAAAGCTGAAGCATGATCAATATTACTGTATCATCGTATAAAAGAAAGTGGGTCAAAAGAAGAAACCTGCAGGCCAGCTTCTGGATCAGTTCCGGCAACACTCCTCTTAGCTCTCATCTCTCTTGAAGTTCTTTCCTCAGATCGTTCACTTATGGAACCATTTCAAACATAAAGAAATAAATACAAAAGTTCTTTTGTAAAAATATCTTTTATAGGGTGCCCATGTATATGTCTGTGTCTCCACATTTTCTCTCCTATATTTTTTATTTATTCAGCCTGAGATTATTTAAATACATTTCAAAGAGCAGCAAAAGTGGCCTACTATGTTATCTTGCATTTCAAGTAGAATTTTCTCTTTTTCATTTGTAGCCTGTTTTCCTTCTATTCTAAGACTTTCTGCAGTACGGCTTGCAACTCATTATTATGTACAAACACCAACATCCCTGTGGGGCAGTGTTCAAATGAGGATCAAGAAATTCAACTTAAAAGATCAGTAAGGGGAGGGAAGGGGTGGTATTAGCACCACATTTCACCTTTAAGGCTCCTCTGCCAGTCAAAGGAAATCAATCAATGCTACTTTTTGTTCCAAACGTATAAAAATTAAATGTAAGTAAAGCCTGTTTTTTACAAAGGAATACCCAACATATTTAATTTTGAGGAAAGACTATGACACTTACAGAAAAAAATATGACACTATATTCAAACATTTTATGTATCCTTCATCCACTAGCGATTACGATCCTTCATCCACTGAGCTGACCCCACTGCAGCTGAGGAGTCAGAAATTTGATTTTTTATGTCATAATCACAGCAATCAGTACATAGTGTCTGGATTTTGACACATCAGGAAAAAGCAGAAGAGTTTGTAAAATATGGTCCACTGAGGAAAAAAAAAAAAAGCAAAACCTAAAACCACACACGCACAAAAACCAAAACCAAAAGAAAACCCAGATAGAACTAAAGCAATCCTGCAAAGCTGATTCTGCATATGTGGAGAGATCAGTGTCGCCGTGAGGCTCAGCTTCACAACCTGTAGCGCAGTTGATAAGTCCTGTGTTCCAAATCCAAGTAATCTCATTTTCATCATAAAATCAAAATATAAATTTGGAGGACAACATAAACACTACTTGTTTCTCTGTGGGAAAACAAGAATTAGAGCAAGGAGCCAGGGGTCACTGAGCACTCTTCCTTTGGATCTGAGGTGCTAACAGGAGGTAAGTGCCTTGTTGCTCTCTCTGTTTTATCCTTTCTTTCACCTCACAAGGCCAATATATTTTCAGTTAGAGGAAAAGACAACTGTGTGACTGAATATATTTTTAATAGAATATAAAATATATCTCTTATTATCTGAATGAGGTAACAGCTCTTAATGCTCCCTCTAACATGAGTGAGATCTGCCATTCATACTCCATGTTGTTATTTTGAATAAAAGAATCCATACAGGAGCAAGTGTGTATTATAAATGCATTTTAAAGTGTTTCAGTTTAAGAGAAATTACAACAGATGTGGATAAAAAAGACCATATTCTCTGTTCTAGTCCACCTATTTTTTCAGTAACATATAGATATATAACTATATGACATATATATATGCTACCTTTTACTTAAGTTTTCTGCAAGCTAATTGCTTTATGTGAAGAGATGTTGGAAGGCTACAATGCTAATGCAATTTCTGACTGGTTAACAATCTATTATTGCCTATTAACAACTAGCACAGATCATTTCAGGCCCAAGGTTAAACTATGCTACACAAAGCCTGGTATAGAGCAGACCCAGGAATCAGGGATGAAAAATGGGATCCTTCAGTTTTCCTCCTTTATGTCCTTCTGAATACAATGGAGAGTAAGGATCAAGAGACTTGAAACAAAGACAGTGTGTCACTAGCCAAGATTTCTTCTCAGTTCTAATCTGTTGCAAAGCATTGCAGCTCTTTCAGCTTCTGTTTCTCGCTGGGAAAGGACTGAGTATAACTTGACATTGTTTAGGGTCTATTTTGAAGGGCTTTTTTCTTCTGTGGTGGAACCTGGGGATAATGGAATGGCTTCCATGGCTAAAATGTTACTTCCTTTGAAATTAATGGGGTTGGATTTCATCACCTGACTGTAGTAACAGGAGCATTCTACGCAGCGTCTGCTAGTGCAGAAGTTCTGCATCTCCATCATTAAGTAGTTTCAGTTTACAGCAGTTGCAGATCCTACTTTCTGTTTAATGTTACCAGGACAGAATTTAATTTTCAGCGGTCAATAAATACATATACATGAAATAGTTTTAAAAGGGATTGTGGTGAACAAGTATCTCAGGGCAATATTCAAAGTAATTTTGGAAGGTCAGTCAATTAAGTTAAAATTTCATCCTCTCCTTTAATTTAACTAAATGTGAGTTTTCTTCCTTTAGTGGTAGGATCTATTTCAATTAACTATGTGCTTAGTTTGGGCTTGTCATTATCTTCCAACCTGTAGAGAGAAATGAGCACATCCAGTGAGAAATAAATCCTATTCTGTATTAGATATCTATTTCTGGTTATAATGATCCACACTCTGAAAATGTCCCCACTAACTAAAGAGCTGTCTAGACAACCACCTTAGGCTAAATACGCAATTTTCATATACCAAAAGTTAGGTGAGACATATCCTATTAAAGTGTCGATGAAGTTAGTTTCATACCATTTCCAGGCTAATAAGAAATTGTTATCCACAAAATTCATACGCACAAACCTATGCTATCAACAAACAGGACATTTCTAATTAGAGATTTCATCAGTTGTCAAGGAAATATCAAGCCACCTATTTTCATGCTCGTATCCATTTTGGAAATATGCAGTCCTCCATCAACAATAGCCATTGTTTTTTAGCTACAGCAAATTTTCAAAAATTTACTGCTCTGGATTCTTAAGATGTAAGCTGTACAGTGCAGAATTCTACTGAACAGCATCTGGATTCTGGAAGGAAGGCAGGTGACATATTTTGTTGTTAAAGGTGGACCTTAATTACCTTCTTGTGCCTCCTTTTGCACAGTCATTATGGACAAAGGATAAATTCCAGAAATGTAAGCCAGGCAAAATTAAACTCTTAATTTCCCCTATAGCTCACTTCACTTTTTGTAGAAGTACAAAGTATAATACAAATCTATGGACTGTCTATTACAGAAAATAAATTTATTTTGCCACTAAAGCCTCCAAATAACATACAATAATTTGTAGTTATTCAGAAAATCCAGAGATATCTTTTTCAAATGTCATGCATTTTTGTATGCAAGCAGAGTCTAACGGTAGTTCAAGGTACTTTGTTCTTATTACCAATCACAGAACAAGCTTCTTACATTTTCTCTAACCTAGATTTATATAGAATATCCTCTTAAATGGGACTAATACTAAGACATATTTATGGTTATACTGGAAGATTAAAGATGCAAATTGTAAGCCAAAGGATATTTTGAAATTACCCCCAAGAGTGTTTTCTGAAACCATCCCAGAGAGATCAAGATGCAATTTTTATGCCAGTTCCTCTGTCAAATCATTTGTACTGCCACCATGAGATTTGCTGCTAAAAAGGAAGATGGTAGATACAGTACCTTTTTCTTCGTATGTGACAGCCACGTCACAAACCTGCTTCTGATGTAAGAAATGTGAAATGTTTGCCATATTATCAGCATGAATGTGCCAGTCAACACAGTACTGTAACAATGATGACACATGAATAATATCTTTTTCTGTTATGTTTTCTTGCTACCCACTGGGTAATGTACATTAGATATTGCTTTCGGCATGTGATCTACATAGTATTTAGTGTTATTACAGCAGACAGTTACAATCAGTTTGTATTGACTCATGACCACTTGTTTGGAAAATCCCAGTTTGGATTTTAGTGTGTCAGAGAGTCATGGCTCTGGCAACAATGAGGAAGGAGAAGACCAAGAACGGAGTCTTTGAAATGCTTGCACTGAGATTTTGCAATGAAAGGGCATTCTTTAATGTTTTGGAACTGGGGAAGAAAAAAAGAAAAAAAAAGGTCAGTGTTATTGTCCCTTTCTGTGCCTACTTGTACACTCTGCGTCAAAGGCGAACTGCTGGGGGAGACGGAACCAAGGGCTGAAAATCTTTTCTTACTTTTTTTAACTTGATGTACCTACTAAATACATACTTTGTTAATTCCAGAAGATTGAAGATTCTCAAAAGAAAGTTCATGCATATTTCAAGCCTCGATCTGTCAAGAGGTGCCTTCTATCTTCTGAAATTTTAGTTGCCCTGAGCTACAAAACAGTAATTTCCTTTAGTTTGTCTGAGGTGTGTCAAAGGGGTATAATAGTATATAGTGCAGAACTGACAGGCACTGTATTTCATATTATCTTCCCTTTCACAGAAAAATCACACACAGTATATGTTTTTCTCTTGACTTGTGATAGTGGGGACAAACTAGATGGCATAAAGACAGAAAACAGTGTGAATGCACACTGCTGAAGATGAAAGAAGCTTCTTTAAACAGTCCTTTCCTTTTTCTTTTATTTCCTCCTTGTTATGTGAGGAGCAGACATACCCCACTGATGAGCACAGTCTGAATGTGTGCATTAATTGGTTTTCCTCAAAGTATAATTTCAAAAACATTAATTTACTCAAATTATGTGTACATAGTGTAAATCACTTTAGCGAACTAAAAACCTGCAGAGTTTGACTCAAAATCCTATCATAGGTCATATTCACAACAGTTTTTAAAGGGATATACTGGCACAGCTGGATCTGGACATGCTGGATTGATGGGCTGTGGCCAATTATATAAGGTTCAACAAGGCTCAGTGCCAGGTCCCGCACTTGAGTCAGAACAACTTGTGCAACGCTACAGGCTTGGGTAAGAGTGGCTGGAAAGACTCTCAGTGGAAAACAACCTGGGGATGTTGGTCGACAGCAGTTGAACATGAGCCAGCTTCTGCCAAGGTGGTCAGAATGCCAATGGCATCATGGTGTGTATCAGGGATAGTGAGGCCAGCAGCACCAGGGAAGTGATAGTCCCCCTGTACTCAGCACAGGTGAGACCGTACCTTGAATACTGTGTCAGGTTCTGGGCCGCTCACTGTCAGACAGACATTGAGGTGCTGGAGCAGGTCCAGAGAAGGGCAGCAGAGTTGGTGAAAAGTCCAGAGCACAAGTCTTACGAGGAGCAACTGAGGGAACTGGGGTTGTTTAGTCTGGGGAAAAGAAGGCTCAGAGAAGACCTTATTGCTCTATACAGCCACCTGAAAGGAGGATCGAGAGAGGAGGTGGCTGGTCTCTTTTCCCAAAGAACAAGTGATAGGACAAAAGAAAACGGACTCAAGCTGAATCAGGGGAGGTTTAGACTGAATATTAGGAAAAACATATTTACCAAAAGGGTGATCAGGCACTGGAACAGGCTACCACAGGAAGTGGTGGAATTGCTGTTCTGGAAGTGCTCAAAACCATGGAGATGAGGCCCTCAGTGACATGGTTTAGTGGTGGACTTGGCAGTACTAGAGTAAAGGTTGGACTTGATGACCTTAAAGGTCATTTCCAGCCTAGTTGATTCTATGACTCTATGATCATATGACACGAACAAAGCAATATCAACTTCAGGTTGTACCCGCTGAGGCATGAAAGATTTTAATACTGTTTTGATGGATATGGCATACTTATGCATTAACAAATACCATCAGAAAGACATGCCAGCAGCCGCCCTTCTTCTACGGTGGTCAGAAGAGGCTGAGCATACTTCTTAAGTCTTTAACAGCTAAAGGATCCTGCAATTAGAACAATTCCCCATTTTTAACTGCTTTAGCAGAGGAGGCTGTACTTACTACAGTGTTGTGGCACTAGCGCTTTGTAGAAAGTTACACGGTTTGCTCTGTACCCACACAGTTTGGACTTTGTCACTGTATCAGCTCATGTACATCTGTAACAGGACCTGCGCTCTAATATTTTGCAGCAAACAGAGAAACTGTAACATAACCTGAAGAAAAAGTAAAGCTATGACCTCTGGGGAACACTTTCACCATGTGCCTTAATGCTAAAACAGAGAACTGTATTAAAAAATAGTTTTTCTATTTAGTTTCAAGAAATTCCTGCGAGCTTTAGCTACCTTTCAGATTTTTTTTACTTCAAGAATAACACACTACTTAGAAGATATAAAATGCAGATGTGAATGTAGAATACCACCAATATTTTTAATTATTTCATTGTTCATATAAATTTGGACATTCTTTAAGGATATTAAAGTGCTTAAATGAAATGGCTGCAAGTAAGAACAAAAAATTGGGCTTTGTTCCTTTGGGACAAAAAAATTCTGTTTCCTGGTGATTTGCCTGCTCGCAGCTAACAGAATTAGTGGTTTGTTCCACCTTCAAGATTAGGAATTTTGCAGGGGGGGTGTCGTGGTTTAAGCCTCTCTAACTCACGCAGCCCGTTCTCTCACTCACTTCCCCCTCTTTCTTCCCCCTGCTCCCAGAGGGATGGGAAGGAGAATCGAAAAGAATGCAACTCCCACAGGTTGAGATAAGAACAGTTTAGTAACTAAAGTATAACACAAACCACTAGTGCTACCACTAATAATAATAATGACAAGGCAAATACAAGGAAAGAATAC
This sequence comes from Ara ararauna, assembly GCA_028858755.1. Lineage (NCBI taxonomy): Eukaryota > Metazoa > Chordata > Aves > Psittaciformes > Psittacidae > Ara > Ara ararauna. Next base: position 147,510,890 of record CM054376.1, read on the forward strand.
AATTTCTCACCACCTAAAACCAAGCCCGACCACGCAGTGCAGCCCCACCCTTCCGGGTCTCTGCTCTCTGCTTTCCATCCTGGGCATTACATGCTGTGGTATGGAGTAACCTCTTTGGTCAGTTTGGGTCAGGTGTCCTGTCTCTGCTTCCTCCCGGCTTCCCCTCCTCCCTGGCACAGCATGAGACTCAGAAAGTCCTTGGTCAGACCAAAACATCACTAAGCAGTAACCGAAACACTGGTGTTACCAGCGCTGTTCCCAGGCCCAAAATTAAAAACACAGCACTGCACCAGCTACCAAGAAGGAGAAAAATAACTGCTGCTGCTGAACCCATGACATCTATGAAAAAGGTAAAGAAAATAAAGGTTAAAAAAAATCAGTCAGCGAGGTACAGGAGCCAAAAGGATTTAGTGTTGCAGATCTGCAGACAGAAATAAGTCTGGATAGGAGAACATCAGGAAGAACACAGACACTTGGCAGAAATGTATCTACGTGAATGAAACTTCAAATTTTGACATCATTTTCAGCCTGACACTGTAATGTTGCTAAAATTACTTGTTCCTTGCCATGATTGAGAATATGCATTGCAAATGAAGGTGCTGAAGAGAAAGGTAACTACAACAGGTGTCCTGACAGTCCTTTACACTGCAGGGAATGTCTGCCAGTATCCCACAGAAAAGGTGCATGGAGGATTACACTTTTCTGCAGAAGAGGCTTTCAGAAGTGCAGGCCAAGAGAAAGACAGAATAATGCATATTAAAAGGTGGCTCAATCATATGAAATATGAGCTATGTCTGAACACTTGTAAATTTTATTTAAGGTTTAATTCTCTCAACTGATGAAATCTATGTAAGTAGCTGGGAAAATACACAGAGAAGACAAATTTTCAATTGCTTAATTACTGAAGAAAAAAATAATGTAATGTCCATGCCTGATTTCAGTAAAAAACAAAAAGAAAATCATGTAGTCAGACACAGGAAAGAGAAGGACTGCAAGAGGATGAAAATTGTAAGATTTATAGGAAAAAGGTGCTAGGAACACAATCATTGGTAGAGTGAAACAATCTACTTGGAAAATTTGGTGAGAGCAGTAAAAAGCTCAGAAAGCTTGTGCACTGTTGCAAGAAACAAAACAGAATAATATGAATTACTGCAGTAGGACATAAAAAACTTATATTTTACAAGCGGCAGGCAGACACGAATAATAAAACATAGTTTCTGAAAGATATCTATTATTAAAGACAGCTAGAAATAAAAGTGCTGAAGAAACATTAAGTAAATAAATGTTACACGGAGAAGTAATAGAGCAGATAAAACTGACTCAAGCACTGGAAAATAGGATGGAGGAATTTGTTTCAAGGTCCAGAGTCAAATGTAAATACTGATGCTGTCTGAAATCCTATGACTATTCATTTACATTGTGTAGAAGATTGAAATAGTCCTGAGAACTCAAGATGGAACCCTGATTTCCTGCACTGTATTTGAGCATGCAATTTTCTCATTCACCTTTTTGTGCAGTGACTAGGCTCTGAGGCTCTGCATCACCTGGTTAATCCAGGGACTCCGGCCACCAGCTAGGATCTGGTTTACCCAGAGTTGACTGCTTTTGTGTGTACGCAGGAGTCTAAGTTCACAAACCTGAGGAACAATGAAGTTCAAAATACTGACACCAAATTAAATGATGAGTTCTGGGTAATAACCTTTCTTAAGAACTGTGTTGTATGGTGCAGCGACATGTCCACATTCCACCAAACACTTATCCCAGGTGCCAGAGAGCCCTCTCTGAATCTTACCTGACCAGCAAGAGTTTAAGAGCAGAGTTTGTTGAGTCTTTCAATTTCAAAAATACCTTGATCACAGCAGAGACATTTCTTACAGTTTAGGTCATTTTGTCTCACTGGAAAGTATAAAAAAAGCCAGAAGTCATTTTACTTTCATATACTGTTCCCCTAAGCCAAGTTGCACTGCTTGCAGAGAGGGAGAGTTTAAAGCAGAAGGAAAACAAAACAAATCAAACGAGTAGTAGCACATTTTATCAGACAGATTAAGGAAATTGGTCTTGCTCCCCAAATACCCTACCTTTCTACCCCTGGCCAATTGCTAATGGAACACTTTGATTATTTATTTTTCAAACCATAGATAAGGAAGGTATAAATTTATGAATGTGCTGCACCTCTCTAAATTCATTTACAAGTGTGTCTATATAAATTTGCAGATATGCAAATAACCCCATATTTACCTGAGGTGAAGCTAATAAATGTTTGATGTATCATAAAGCAAAATAACCTTTTCAAGCCAGTGCCACACCTGAGTCTAATGCTTGCTGACAGATTCTATTTCGACAATTATTTTTAAAGGTCTGCTTGTCTTCATTTTATTAGTGCCTGATAAAATCAAGCCCTAAGGCATCCAATTTCTGAGTTAAATGATGAAACACAGTAGTTACTGAGGAGGACTAAATTAAAAAGGTAAAAATTATATTATATTTGAAAGGAAAAAAAAAAAAACCAAACCTCCACACAGAGTGTTTTTTTTGGAAACTTGGGCTCTAGAAAGAGCAAGAGTATACAGTACGTATAAGGTGACAGTATAGATGGTATATTATTGACACACCATGCTTTATAGTTCAGTTTCTATGCCTTTCAGATGAACTAGATGGTAAGGTGCATGTTACTGAATGCAAGAGAGAATAGTAACCCCTCTGACTTTGTGCTGTTTAGAGTCAGTTGGTTAACATGCTCAGTAGGAAAGGTATGGACAAAACTACTGAGAAAGGCAGCGAGCTAGCAAACCAGCAACACAACAGCTGTGCTGAAGGTGAAAGGATGCAATCTATGGATTAAAAGCCTCTTCATTTTGGAATTGCAATAACAGAGACAGAACTGTGAACAGAAAACCTGTCTATCATTTCAAAACATAACCTTTTGTCCAGTAAAGAAGCATGAAATAACTCATTTAAGCTCAAAGACATATTTCACTAATTATCCAGACAGTTTTAGCACTGGCGTAAAAGATCTTAAGCAGAACACTGTTTCATCTTCTTAGAACTGCTTATTTACATTTTGTGAAGAAGTCTTAAAACTGAATGATTTTGTACAATATGTGGATGTAAAAAGAATTTGACCTACATCTTTTTGGATACATGAAATGCATTACAGTGTCAATAGGAAACTAGTAACCAGTATACATAAAAACCTTTTGAATTGTGGATGTGAGAAAGAGGCCTGGGACAGTAGAAATAATACTAGCTTACATAATCTATTACAAATAAACAGCATCCAGTAACATCACTGCAGCATGATTACTAAATTAAGTTTATTGATTACCTTGACCTGTATGGACAAGAATTATTGTTAGCTACTGGTGTACCTGGAATAACTAGAACATCAGCACACGGGATGCACCTGACCATAGGCAAATTGCTTCACCTTCTATATGTAAGCTAGTAATTTAGCTCAGTGGTGAAAAAAATGGGAATTCTAGATTGTGGTATGTCTCAGGTTAGAGAAGAAAAAATAAATCAGATTAATAGTTTCTGTGTTTTCCTTTGATGGTAGTGAGATACCTGCTGTAGACATCTACGTTATAAATTTACCTACAGAGAATGCGACGAATTCTGACTCTAAATGCAACAGAAACGAGTAATATGTGCACATATAGAGAGGAAATAGTCTAGAAGGTTCCTGGAGTGTATGGAAGATAATTCCACAGCTGACGAGTGTGACAAATAGAGAAGGTGCCTTGCTGTGAACAGAGGAGGACTTATGGTGATATGATGGTTGAGGCCATCTTGGGCATAGCAATTACAAAATAAGTTTCTGATTCTTGGAGAAGGAAGGGGTGCAGCAAAACTGCTATTTTGGACTTTCAGAGAGCAGACTTTGGCCTTTTTGGAGCTGGCTGGTCTCTTCTCCCAAATAGCAAGTGACAGCACAAATGGAAACCACCTCAAGTTGCATCAGCTGAGGTTTAAATTGGATATTAGGAAAGCTTCTTTCATGGAAGAAGTTTTCAAGCACTGGAACAGGTTGCCCAGGGAAATGGTAGAGTCACCATCCCTGGAGGTATTTAAAAGATGTGTAGATGTGGCACTTAGAGACATGGTTTAGTCGTGGGCTTGGTAGTGCTAGGTTAATGGTTGGACTGATCTTACAGGTTTTTTCCAATCTAAACTATTCTACGACTCTATGATTCTATATATGTGTGTGAGAAAGTGAGGAATAGAAACCATACCTTTCTCAGGAAGCACACGCTTTCACTGCAGGAGCAGCAGTTCATGCTGATTGATTTTCTGCAATTCCATTAGTATGAATGTATTTTTTACATAGTAGCCTCTGCTACTTCACTGTCAATTTCTAGCACCTCCTTTTCAAGTAAGCAGAAACATAACTTCCAAAATATATGAATTAAGCCTTCCAGTTTGTTCAGTCATGCAAACAATTCAGCCATAGTGTGATATTTCTGTTTGAGCACTGTGCCTCAAAAAAACATGCAGACCAAAGAGATGAGAGGAGAATAATGAGAGTATCTAGAAACATGCCACATGTCCGAAAAGTCTGAAGGATATACAATTGCTAAAATAAAAAATAACTTGCAGTCTTCAAATACATAAAACACTGCTAAAGAGAAAGTGAGTAATTTGCTTGTAATTTCTACATTTTCATTCTTCATTCACTTTTCATTCTTCATTTCTTCTACATTTTCATTTCTATGTATGCTTTACATTTTCTACAGTGGATAGGAAAAACGAGCCTCAGTTGCAGCAAGACACATTTAGAATAGACAGGAAACACTTCACAACAATAAAGATGACGAAGTACTGCCAGTGTAAGCTCAGGTGTCTTCATCACTAGAGGTTTTTAAGTGGTTAATCAAGTCACTGTCAGAAATGCTTTAACTCTAATTGATCTTGCATTGAAGATAGTAGCAAATGGAATACATGGCCTCAGCCCTTTCACGTATATTGTCTATGACACATATCTGCTAGACCCCATATCCTCTTCCCAGAATTGAGGAGAATTTACCACTCAGAAATGGTGCACTGTTTTTCACCTTCTGATATTCCAGTAATTAAACTTTCACGAACAAGGACAGACTGTGAATGCACTTTAACAAAAAAAATTATCTATTTGAAGAAGAAATAGTATTTAATCAGACATGGAATCATATTCAGGTTGGAAAAGACCTTTGGACATCTTCTAGTCCAATCACCTCCTCCAAGCAGGTTCATACGTAGACCAGAATGTTCTAATTGCTCTGACCACCCTCTAAACTCTTTGCTCAAGGCTCAGCTGCCTGCATCAAAGTCAACTATGCTAACTATATGCCAGCATCAAAGCACAGCTGTGATACCCTGGTTCAGACTCCTGTGAAGACAGCTAAGTTGCGAAAAAGAGCAGTGAGAAACCTCATCTGGCTTTCCTAGCCATGCACTCCTTGTGCATGGGCTCACAAGCTTCATTTAACCTCAGGCCCTTGCTTTTCATCCTGCCTTGAGCTATAATATATGCATGCTGTGCATGGCCTTGTATCTTGTTGATCCTGGCCTTGTTGGCTTGCCTTTCTGGCTTGACCTCAAATGTGTTTTGTCACTACAGACTTCTCTGGTCATCACTCCATGAACCTGGCTACAATCACCAGATCTGATCTCCTCATTTAGGTTATGTGGAACTGTCCCCTGTCTGCAAGAGAACAGTCTGTCTGCAGGAAACAATTTGTGCACACTGCCTGAGGCCATCAGTGAAGCTGCTGGTGCCTCTGTACCAACATATTTAAGAAAGGACAGTAAACACCAAGACAAAGGAATAAGGCCAGAGCAGTAGAAGGTGTTCCACAGTGGAGATGGTTAACACCCAGAGGGACTGCCACCTCTAGATAAGCCCATGATCAAGTAGGTACAACCATGAGGAACCTGTGGACACTGAAGGACCCATGTCAAAGCCAGTACATCACTGAAAAGACTGCAGCTTGGGGAGCACCACCACCAGAGAAGAGGAAACCATTAAGAAGGAAGGCACAGTGGAAAAAATGGAGTAAGGAACAAGTACTGAAGAAACCAGTATGTAGTGAACACCAACCTCCTGCAATAGCCTTTGCCTCAATGAAAGGACTGAGACTAGGAAAAGGGAATGAGATGTGTCTGGAATGAAGTCAAGCATGGGAAAGAGGGAGAAAAGGTGTTTTATTTGAGTGTTTGTCTTTTTGGCTTCCCAATACTGGATCAGTAATTAACTGTTTTAAACTGAGTTAAACTTCCCAAGTCAAATCTGCTTTGACCACAACAGTAATGTGTGAGTGACTTCCGTGCCTTGATTTTGATCTGTGAGTTTTCTTACTCCATTTTTCCTATTTTTCTTCCCTGTGTCACTGTGTGCACGTACTGGAGGAGTGAGCAACAGATTGGCTGCTAGCTGGGGCCAACCCACCTTAGCCTAAACAAATTCATCTTCACAGCCCCTCTTCCTACACTATATGCTCCAGGCCCATAAACACCTTAGTGGCCCTTTGCTGAATTCTCTCCAGTTTGTTGATATTTCTCTTGTATTGAAGTAGCCAATCTGGGCAATTATAACTGATTAAAAACAAGACATTTAAAATTATGGTCATCTTCAAAGTTTTCTCCTCTTCTGAGTAATTCTTTCATTAAAGAAAATAACTTCTGACATCACTATACTGACATACTACTCTGACATCACTATACTGACATACTACACTGACATACAATAAAAAATTAAACGATCTAAACAATCTAAACCTTCTAGTTAGCCACCCTTGTAGGGCTGAGATGAGATGGGTTGCGAAGGATATATAAGCAGTAACAGAAAGAGGAAAATGAAACAACAGTTTCAGGAAACTGAAACTTATAATTGGATTAGGGCAAGGCTGAGACATTCTCCTTGTTCAAATATCCTTTCTTCCTCCTCAGACTGTGAAATTTTTGTGTAACTCTTTTATTTATTCTTTCCTTTCCAACAATCAAGAAGAAAGGCATGGACTGTACTGATATGATTTTTTGACATGCTTTCAGTCAATGCTAGAAGGTTCAGAGTCAGGGTTTCTATTTCTTTCAACAAAACCCAAAATAAACTAATACAGCCTTCTCTTAACTTGATCCCTCTGAAAAGCCGGACTGAGAATTTTAGGTTGATTGCTGAAGCTCACAGAAGAGAATCAGAAACAAAATAAAGGTAAAAAAAAAAAACAAACCTATGTAATTTACTCATAAAAATATAATAGACAGCATTATTAATAATGCTCTAAAATATTACAATAAAAATCAAATGAAGTAATAAAAATCAAATGAAGTAATAAAAATATATGTTTAAATAACATTTAAAACTTTAACTAGACCTTATAAGCTAGATAATGGAAGCTTTAACGTATTTTCTTCCCATGTGTTACTACCACATTTCCAAACAGGAGCTGCAATATTTTACCATGTAATAGGCAGAGACTATAATAAAATGGTTAAAGAATGGAGTTTAAAATGCTAATTTTGTATTCTCATGCTTTGTGTGAAGTGGGCCCCTATGTGCAATATGCTTAGGATGAGAGAGCTTCCTAACAACAAGATTTGCCTATTTTTCGGAAGTAATTAAGAAACAAAGCAACAATCAAACAACATTAAACCATGCAACGTTTCCAGCTCCTAGTCTGGGGAAAGCTAGTTCTCTCAAAATATAATTATTAGTTATGATTAATCATTCTCCCATACAGCCTGGCTAGGATCAGTGATCCATTTTAGAAATCACCAGTTTATTGTCTCAAAGGAGAATATTTAAGCCAACAGCAAGCAGGAATCATGCTGAGATGGAAGTGATGTCAAAGCTTTTAAGCCAAAAGGGCTGAAGCTCAAAAATATAATCAAAGCAAAAGGGCAATGTGCAAAATTTACATATTTGTTTTTGCCTTTCAACAGAGAAATGCAATGTAACACCTGTCTTAAAGTCTGCTTGTTCCTTTCATTGGCTTTGCCTGTTCGATTTTGTCTGTTCAAAATAAGTCTGTTGAAGGATGATTCCATGCCTAGCTTTTACATTGAACAATTTTTTTTTGTTTGACATGTTACTGAAACTGTTGCATGCAGACAGCCTGGTTAAAGGACACACACAAACATTCACCTTTGCACATCTACAAATTGCAGTTCTTCTTCAGATCCAGGGCAAATTACTCAGAAATATGTGTTTCACCCCCTCTGTGCTGTCACTACTATCTAGCTGGTCATTTAAATAACAGATGGCGTGACTGCTAGTACAGATGAAGTCTTCTAAAGCACCCAAATCTTTAGCTTATGCTCACATTGAAACAAGAGGTATTCATCACGGATATTAGTGGGTGCTAACTTGATATACAGATGTCTTTTTTGATGCATTTGCTGGTTAAAATAATTTTGTAATGATAAATCACAGGAGTAATAGGCCATAGGAATAGAAAACAGAATTCAGCAGGGTTTTAATCTTGAAATGAAATGAGAGAAGTGGGATCTGTGAGGTGTTCCAGTCCAGACCCCTCAGCCTTCATGATGTGGCTGAACTGTGGACTGGAAACCCAGCTGCTTTGGGGATATGAGCAGATCTCCCAGGGTGCTGTAGACCAGAAAACCTGTTGAATTTAGCTTTTGCAAAACTGGAAGAGCCACTGAATTGACAAAGCTCCCTAAGACTAAGCCCCATTCTTTGCCAAAGCTATTGCTGAGTTGCAGTAGGAGGCAGGCTGCTCCACAGAGAGCGCGAACTACAGTTGAGGTTACACTCGGTGCAGGTATCTCCATGTCCTCCCCAGCAGGGCACAGTACCTGAGGAGGGTGAGCACAGTAGGGATGCCCATTACAATGGTCCCACCCACAGTCCAGACAAAGCTGAGGTAACCAGTCATGTCTAACATCAGTCCAGGAAATCTAACCAACAGGTTAGGAACAGCAGAGGACAGGGCTGGAGAGTGTCTGGTGAGGCCAAGACTAGGGGCTCAGGCTTGAGGTGAAATGGGGCTCCTGGCCATGGACAGAGTGGGTGAGTGAGGGTCCCAGGGGAGGCTTCTCAAGACACTAAAGCTATTTCACAGAGGGATTCAGGAGCCTCAGCAGAAGGTTTTCACTGTTAGCAAGACGAAAATTCTCTCAGCAGGGCCTCTAAGCTGTCCTACTTCTGTAGCAAAACATCCCAGTCTCATTAGAGTTAGAATTACCTTGGGTAACAGACTGTGAACGAAAAGTAAATGACTGTAGACAGACCCATAAAACCAAAGAAATAATTAAATAGGTCCTTGTGGATAATCAGCATTCCAGAAAACAGAGCAACGATGGCACCTATTTATTATTTGGTAGATGTGTTCTGACTTTACGGGAAGAATTAAAGCTGCTTATTACTTCTCCCATTTTCAGTATTGATCCTGGTATCTAAGAAATAGTGCTTGGATTATGATGCCAATTGGTTCCCAGGAAGGTGGAAAGTACACAAACCTTATATTTCACATTTCTCTCCTGATGCAACAGCATTGCCTATCCTGCCTGTTTCACCCATGGTTAGCGTTAGTTAAGTTTAAAATTAATAAGACCCTACAAGTGTAGATTAAAAGAGACATTCTTGCTCTCTAGCTCTTTGCTTTCCGTTCTATAATACAGTTAATAAACAAATAAACTTGGCCTTTGAAGTAATTGGTGCTTTTGTTGTCACTTATTTTTCGAAGGCTACTCCAAGATATTTCTTTGCATACTGTGTAGTCAGGATGTGCAAATGTCAACACTAATAGGTCTTACAGTCAAGTGTTTTAACAGATTTAAAAAAGAAAAGGCTAATTTTATGAATGGCCATTTCAAGTTATTTATTTTATCAATAAAAATGGGTCAATTCCTATTCTTCACTGAATCTGTGAATGGAAAAGGAAAGACCATTACACAATTGATAAGTAAACAAGGTCCCATCCTGCAGGGCAGGGATGGATCATCAGATCATCAGTTTTCTCAGAAATATGATTGAGCCTGTCTTAAAGCTGTTTATCAAACAGGTTGAATAAATAGTCTGATTAGAATCAACCGCTTCAGTTGACATCCATGTAGCACGGAAGTGTTGCAAATAATTGTGGTAGAGGGAATCTCCACCTGACAAAATTCAAGATAGGTCAAGCTATATAGTGAGATTTTTCTGTTTATCAGTTTTACTTCATTCTCTATCCCTTCCCTCAGCTTTTCTCCAGTCTGTGGAAGAAACATGCTAATACTTTCCCAATAATGGAATAACATTTAAAAGAATATTCTTTCCTCCAGCTCTGCCAGTTTTTTCAACTATCATACTATCACCACTCTATTTATCTTATATTTCATTTATCTTTATACTACTGTGGCTACAACAGTACTATCAACAGTGAAAGAAGATGACTATAGCAGCCTTAGTACTGGTGAAACAGTTTGAGTGCTGGCATAGTGGATTTTAGATAACCTTAAGCTACTCTTATTCATAAGAAAAGTTGAACTGGCTCTTGGCTTACCAGGGCCATAGAAAAAGAAATATGCATTTGAACACAGTTAACCAGAATTCAAGGGAAGCAATCGGGACTCAAATAGTACTCACTGAACTTAGATCAGTGTCTGAGTATTATTTATACAGCTATACTGAATTTTTAAGAAGTAAATATCCATGGAGAAAAAATAGCTTCTTCTATTTTAATTTCCAGATTTAATTTTGGATGTTCTGAGCTGGATCCATAGCTCTCTGAACACTTGCCAATTATTTTTCCATCAGGAAATCTGGTATAGTAAAAAGAAAATAAAAATACGAAAACATTAGGCTAGACAGAAGGACTCGCAACAACTTAACTCTGCTCCTTCGTAAAACCCTAATGTTTTCCCTTGAGGGAAATCACAATTTTACAGCATGAAAATCTGTAAATTGCATTTGAAAAACCTGAGGTGAAATTCTGAGATGATAGTTTTTCATTTTTTCATATGAATTTTCAGTGAAGGAAAGAAGCCAAAGTCACTACTTCCTTTTAGGAGAGCAGACCCTCAGGGGGTTTTATTTTCATTTTGTGATCATGAAAATGTCTAAATTTTTTACTAAGTCTGCTCCATCTGGCTACAGAACATATATAAAAGGTATTATTTTACCTATATGTGATGCCGTTGAAATTACCAATGTTAGTCATTGATATCAGCCACTATGAGATGGCCTACTGATTTCACAAGGATTAGTTATGTCAGTAATATTAAAAGCATGCATCTATGACAACAGAGAGTTTAGAATAATGTAGTTCATGAATTACTATATGCCTTTAAGCACTTTGGCAGTTCATTTTATGTGCTTCTGCATTTTATGGTGTTTTGCTACTGCATTTACAGGAAAGTCTATTGACAGTTATTATTTCCAAAGCTTCAGTGCATGGATTCTGGTGATTCATGAGCAGCAAAAATATTAAATTCCTAGACCTAGGTAGTGGCAAAGAAAAGTCTGAACATCTGAGATATAACACTTATGGTAAATTGAACCAATAAAAGAAACATAGAAATATTTTCTTAATTGACCTTTCAGACAGTTTTCTAAGTATGAAAGACCCAACTTACTTTTTCTGAATGTAGTCTAATGCTGGGTTGTGAGAGATCACAGGGAGCTTTATGAAGATCAAGTAAAAATTAAGGGAAAGGAAAAATGAGACACCAGAGAATTATGCTCATAAATTAAATTTACTGAGAATATTCCTTGGTCTTGAAACCAGCTGGCACAGTAAAGCCTGCTTCTATGCTAGTAATTGCTGCTATCCTGGGAAATTGGGTGGTTGCATGCAAACTACCTATTGGCAGCCCTCACTGGAACTCTCCAACTCCAGCATCATGCCCAGGAATTCTTTGGGCAAGCTACTTGTAACACATGAAAACGTCATGACAGGAACACTAACTAAAAGGCTGTTGTGGTTTAAGCTGTAAATCATGCAGCTCGTTCACTCACTCCCTTTTCTTCCCCCTCACTCCGAGGAGGGGGGGGAAATGGGGAGAAAAATCGAAAGAATGTAACTCCCATGGGTTGAGATAAGAACAGTCAAGTAACTATGGCATAACACAAACCACTGCTGCTACCACCAATAATAATAATGACAAGGCAAATACAAGGGAAGAGGATACAACTGTTCACCATCTGACAACTGAGTCATGAAATGAACTTTTCCGGGTTCCTGCCCCCAGTTTTTACATCCTGGGCATGACGTGCTATGGTATGGAATACCTCCTTGGTCAGTTCAGGTCAGGTATCCTGTTTCTGCTTCCTCCCAGCTTCCCCTCCTCCCTGGCACAGCATGAGACTCAGAAAGTCCTTGGTCAGACCAAAACATTACCTAGCAGTAACCGAAAATACTGGTGTTATCAGCGCTGTTCCCAGGCCGAAAGTTGAAAACACAGCACTGCACCAGCTACTACAAAGGAGAAAAATGACTGCGGCTGCTGAACCCATGAAAAAGGCTAAAAGCTTACTAGCATACGCAGTTGTATTCCAACACTCAGAAACATCACTGCACATCACATAAAGAGTTAGTAGCTTGTGCCCAGTGTTAGGATTGCATGAAATATATATATATATAAAATTTAGATATACCTAAAATAAAGCTATGAAAAATAAATGCTGCAACATCCATATAATGTGACAACAGCTCCTGTGGCTTCCTACGTACATTATAGTCTCAAACACTGTGTCTATTTATACTGATTCAATTTTACATCATGTCTTCATATTGGGTTAATCTAATGCCACGTTTACTTATTCACTCTTGATCCCACACATTGCTCTTCTGCCCCAAGTTACAAGTTCCTATTCCAGGCACACTGAAACACCCCACAGACCATGGCACCAAAGTAAAACATAAGATGATCTATTTGAAGATTTTCCTGCTCATTGCAGGGGGGGGTGGAATTAGATGATCTTTGAAGGTCCCTTCCAACACAAACTATTCTATGATTCTGTGTCTGAAGTGCACGTTCCTTTTGTCATACGTTTTCTGACATGGTTTATAGCTCCGTCATTCTTCAAGAGAAGCATCTAACTCACTGTCTCCTGAACACAGAGCACCCTCAGACTGGTTCAGCTGACCCACCATGGAGAACAGCACCTTAAATGGACAAGGCTGCAGTATGTGGAGCTGATGACCAGTAACTATTGACAGGCTCCACAGTAACTATTTCTCCTGTCTAGGTAAACTCTGTTGGTGTAAAATTAGCAAAAATATGCATAAAAGAAGCACAGTGGACTAGGCAAAACAGTTCTCATGCAGCTCCAAACAAATCCAAACTGCCTTGAACTATTCACACACTGTTTGCAGCTGACCTGTTCTATTACGTCCAGCAGTGGGGAAGTATTTTGAGTGCACAGATCATGACCTTAAGCTGAGAAAACTTACTGCAGGAGACTACCAAACATTCCTCTTGACAATAGAAAATAGAAAGAACATTATCGCTCTTCTTGGCCAAGCTCGTGTAGCTGTTTCCAGATGGTTTACACTGTCTCAAGGCACAATAAATTGTTGAAGGGTTTATGAACAAACTGCTCCACAAATTGTAGGCTGGGATAAACATCCTGGACCCAAAGAAAGTCAAAAACATCCTCATATTTTGAAGCATTTTTCATCTCGAGGACAGAACATCAGGTTTGGGGAATTTGCAAACCTTCCAGGTGAAACAGTCAGATTGATTTTCAGAAAAGTGTTTTGAGCAAGAGTGGTTCAATTTGTCAAATTCTGTAGTTCTCTCAGCTGACAGAGAAAATGTCAGGTGTGGTAGCACAAATCAAACTACCTCAAGTAATGTTTGCATGCATGTAGCAAGAACATTACCCTGGGCTCTCTGACATATAACTGCTGCAGCAGAGCCAAGCACGCTGGCTAGTGCTGAGAGTGTGAGGCAGAAGCAATTGTATAAAAGATTAAAAGTCACATTTCTCGTCATGTTTTCACCATAAATCCTCCAAGGACTTTTGCGATTTTATGACTATCAATTACATGTCTGTGCCCACATACTCAAGTAATCTTGAGCTCATACTTTTGCTAACAACTGAAAAGTCCTGCTGCTTTGGCCAGCACTGAAAGACCACTTCTTGTCTTCTGAAGCAATGCCATATATATTTCCTGCTAAGCAACAAATCAAGCAAATTGTCTGTGTTCAGAGTCTGCTATTGTCATTCAGAAAAAGCCAGTGCAGTTTTCAAAAAGCTGGCCTAATTTCTCTGCTTCATGCAAGAGATTAAATCACTACAGTAAATAGTAAATAAATTGAATCCCTCAAAGGTCCTATATCACATCATGCAATACTACTGTGAATAAGCTATATCATTTCATAAAGTACAATGATGTGAATAAAACTTAATTCCACCTTAGAACTCCATACAGTCAGAATTGTTTTATATGTTTGCATTTTCTATTCTTCACTCTCTTTTCCCCTAGTAATTTAGGTAGTTTTGCTTCTTTTGACTTGCGGTATCTGTTAAAACATGGCAAAAAAATTCACTAAAATAACACAGATCACATATATGAAAAGGAAGCAGGAGAGAAAACTATTAAGATCTAACCTACCTTTTCATGTTTTACTGCTATATGTATTGTAACAGCTTAATACCCTGCTCTTCTCTGCAACAGGGAAATAAAAATAGCAAAAACTATTATGTTGAAAACTTCTTTGCAAACACAACTACAAAAGGGTGACAATATTTAAGGAATGCAGGACTCAGGTTGTTTATCCAGTCAGTGAAATAAGTAGGGGTTTTTTGTTCTTTCATGTGCTTAAAGACTGTACCCTCATCATTTTTATAACACACACTTGAAGAGCTTACAAATATGGACCAAGCACTTCCTCAAGGGAAGCACTGAGTTTTCCTAGACCAGTGAGAATGTTCTGAAATAAATCTTTGTTGCATTGCAAACCCTCAGATGTTGTTAGATAATTTTTAATGAAGCACTCCTGCTACCTTCTGATCAACTTTCTTCTGTTGAGATTTAAAAATATCTTACATTATTCCTAAATTAGTCACATTTGAAGCAATCACCAGGGGTTTCCTTGCAGATTTCTCAGAATTGGTTGCTTCACAGAAATGTTAACTTTATGAACTGTGAAAAGATCAGAGTAACTGACAAATTTGTCAAGCTTGAACTGGAATGTAAAGACAGCTTGTCTGATGCAGTAAATCATTTGAAAGCTATTTCCAAGAAGCATTTTGACAAGCTGTCAGGACATTGGTTGGACAAGCATCAGGTGTTGCTACTCAGGAGTGAAGCAGTGACAATGGTAAGAAATCTCATGTCATTTCAGCTCTGTATTCCACTTCTTGAGAACCAGTTGTCATATGATAGAAAATATCCTTCCTGTCAGATTGATTTTGTGTGCTAAGGCTCTTCAAGCTGGCTGCTTAAAAGATACAAATTTACAAAGTGTAATTTCAGGTGCAAGAACCTAAACTATGCAGGTTCCTCCTTTCTCAACTAGTGGTGAGATTGGCTCTTCCACAGACTCCTTCAGAGATCACAGGTGAGGCTCCTTTCATGAATTTACCCTGAAATGGCTTTTCTGCAGGGTTCCTGTTGGTTTGCTTCTCTAAGCCTGTTGTGGTCTTTCTGAAGGATAGATAGCATAGCAATTCCTCCCAGTTTTGTATCATATTCAAGAATCATATTCAAATGGCCTGTCCCATTGTCCAGGCCATTAATGAAGATGTATAAAGATGCCCCAATATCAACTCCTGGGGCATGCCACTAGCTGCTGCCCTCCAGAAGGACTTTATCCTGATGATTGCAACCCTCTGAGCCCAGCTCATCAGCCAGTCTTTAGTCTACTTCACTGTCCACTTATCTAGTCTGTACTTAATCAGCTTGTCCTCAGAGACAAGCTGTTAGAAGAAATAAAACCAATAGCCTTACTTTAGTTGAGATAAACTGCCCTCCCCTCATCCTCCAAGGCAATAATCTGACACAACCTAAAGGGTTACCTAGTCTGCAAATGTGTAGAAGTTGTGAGAGGTTGTGACTGTGGGTTCTTAGGATTCCATAATAGACAAGGACATGGAGGCTTTATCCTCTAAATGTCTTTGCCCCATTACAGATTACCACAAGCACCACAGAAATCACCACTAGACAGTATAACTATGATTAATAAAACAAAGAAGATATATCACGCTCTTACAAATTTTTATCAGCAATCAGTAGTATAACTACAATTGATCACATAGCAACAATCAATATAATAACCAGTAACAAATAACCAGCAACAGCAACAACAAAGTAGGTATATACTATTACAGGTTAGTAGAAACATCATTAATGAAGCAAACGTATCAACAACGTAACATTCCTGTTCATATACCTAGGAACATCATATATATATATATACGGATACATAATACCGGTATCAAGAAAATTAATCTCAGAAGGGGACAAAAAATCCCAGAGGGGGGGAAAAATCCCAAAAGGGTAACCAACCATCCCAGAAGTCAGAGGACAAACCAAACAGAGCACAAAAGTGTGGGACCAGAGGGGGACCAGCAGAATAACTGACAGATTCTCACTACAAAGATGATCCACATCACAGAGTCTGAAGTCAGCCAGGCATCCCCACGGAGACTCCAGGATCTTGAAAAAAGTTTGTGTAGAAAATTCAACCTATTTAGGAAAAGTACCTGCAGCACGGGAAGCTCTCAGAGAAAGGCTCCATTTTGGGTAAATATTAACTCATTTTTCTATCGTAGTGACATAAGAGGCCATGGGACACCACCACTTTGAGCAGCCAATAGGTGTAGTTAATTTTTATTTTTCACCTGGAACAGCCAACAAGTGATTCTGTTTTCTCTCAGACCAGTTTTTATTTTTCCAGCCTGTTTTCCGGTTCCTACAGTTCAAACAGCCAATGACAGTTACTGATTCTTACTTTCTGAAGATGTTTCCCCTTTTTGTGGAAAATCGTCAACAATTTTCAGCAGCATTTAAAAAGAATATGATTGTTACTGCATTGACTCAAAGGAAAAACATTATGCTTTGGGGCAGACTCAGCCTCATCTGATGAGCTCTGATGTTTCACAAGACCCACCAACAGCTGACAACTTTTGGCTTATATAATTTTAAAGTCTACTGTAGGGATATTTCTCCTTAGTTATCAATAAACCTAAGACCTAACTGTGAGTATCTCCTTTCTTGGAGTTCTTAATCATCCTAGCTTTTGCACTAAGGGAGGTGGTATAGACTTACAGTAAATTATAGATGTCTGGTCAGATAGTAAAATGTTAATGTATCTTTTACTGGTTTTATAGCCTTCCTTTTTCTTGTTCTGTTCCTTTTCTATCTTATTTTCTAGTTCAGCTCTTCATATCACCTTCCTCTAGTTTTCTATGTAGATATGCCATGACAGTTAAATAATTCATAAAAGGATTGTTCATGACTTTCCATAACTATCCATTAATTTCTGGAATGTCACTCTACATAGAGAGTCCACATCAATTCTCAGACCATTACATCCAACACCTGTTGGTATCAGGAAGCTGCGCTCTGTCATACAGTATCACTTCAGGCAGTATTGATAAAATTTACATTTTACCAGTACCACGCAACAAACATTTCCAGAACAGTCTGATTCCTGACATCAATATAGGACAGAAAGATTTTTAGTATTCTGAGCAGTGTGTGATACTTTGTTTTGCAAGCACGTCATGGGAAATCACTATATTTCAGTGATTATTAAGTTTAGAGCGAGATCATGGTAGTAAACAGACTACCAATTAATCAGTGTCTGGCTATTATCTTGCCTATGAACTTCGTGATTGTCATCTCAGTATCTTCCCACTTGTGAGATGTGATAAACTGCAGTACCCCTGTCATGAGAAAACTCTGTAGAAAGCCCTCTCCACAGAGGCCAGAGGTACTGAATAAAGAAATATAGAAACCCTCATTTACTTGTTTTCTTCTTCTGATCCCAAGAGTTCAATAAAACTACTACGAAGAAGGGTGGATGAGAAAAAAAGGCAGAGTTAATAGGTAATGATGGCACATTCAGATTTAAGAGATGCACAAGTTATTGACCTTTAATCACTATTGTAGCCCTTTTTTACCTTTTTTCTTTTTTTCCTTTTAATTATCTCTGTGATTTCTACCGTCATTTAGCCAAATACACTAGCTGCGGGATATCTGAATCCTCCAGAATGGTTATTGGCTATTTCTCCAATAATGGTAATGACCTACACTGTTCATTATGATCCTTTTTTTTTAAATCTTGTACACCACAGTTCATGCATTTTGGCTTTTTCTCCCTCTTTACTTATTCTCACACATGGAGACTGGCTACTGTCAGACCAACATGAAAATGGACCAATGATTCCCTAAGAAATTGAACTGCTGACCTTAGCAATACTCAATTTGCTGCTGTGCTAAAACTACCTCTCATCAGGCTGACCTTATTACTTCACTGGCCTTCTCTTGTCTGCAACTGGTTGAAAGCACTTACTGTCAGCAGCTGTTGCTCTCTTCAGGACACTGTGGTGGTAGTGTCTTATAAAGCCCCTACTTGCTAGACTAATAAACCTAATATACACTAAAAGAAAAAAATGCCCGCCCCAAGAGAAATTTAGAGCTGGATATCAATGCAAATGATAAATTATCTCTGTCAATGCACAGCAATATCTGTTGACTATCACATAAGTCAGACTAATAGCTATAAATACACATTTTATTTATTTTTTTTAATTAAAAGCCATTAGCCAATCTGAGAAGAAAGGAATTATGAAAGCTGATGACAGCATGCAGAACTTCAAATTTCTGATGATTTTATTCAGTTCTTAAAGATGATGGGATATGATTTTTCTGTCTGAAAAAGCAATGTGGATGGATAAAAGTTTCTGTGTTGGGGTGGCAAGGGTTTGGTAATGGGAAGTTGCAGAGGTGGCCCCTGTGGAAGCTCAGGTACTATGCTGGACACAGTTCCAGACAGCTCTGTACAAATCGCAGGCCAAAGCTGAGCTCATCAGTGAAGAAGAGAATAAGGGAACAGAGATAGGAGGAAGGAATCAGAAGGAAACAGAAAGAGAACCCTGAGGTCAGAGGGGTATGAGCTGCTTCATACCAGAGTAGGCATTCCCAAACTGACAGAGCCTGTGGAAGACCCACGCCAGTGCAGAGGAAAAGAGCATAGAAGAAGCAACAAAAAGAACCAGTGTCCTAACTGCAAAGACCACAGCCCCCTACCCCTCACCCCCTACCTCACCTTTTGCATTCCTTGCCTCACTGAACGCATTAAGCATAGCCTGCGGGCATAAGGAAGTGGGAGGAGAGGCGTCGGATGTGAAGTCGAGCCTGGGAAAAGGAGTGGTGTGTTTTCCCTGTTTTAATGCTTTTTTCCTTGTCTTTTTTTTTTTTTTTGTGGTCTTTTTTTTTTGGGGGGGGGTCTCTATACCTGAAAGAGTAGTTAAATATCCAATTAGATTCTATTTTGCCCCCCTCCATAATTGGTAAGTGACGCCCTTGTCTCTATCTTCACCTCCTGCATGCCTTGCTCCGGTTCTGTTTTCCCTCTTGCCGTGCTGACGGTGGGGGCAGTGAGCATACAAGCGGGTGGATGCTCGGCTGCCAGCCAGGACCAACCCACCACTACTTCCTTAGTAATTATCTTTTTAGTAATGATGCTCGCTTCTTCAGTAATCCCTGCTCTTAAAAAGAAATGCACCTTTTTGTGAAGAATCTACCTTTCTAAGCCACAGAGAAGCTAAAACTCATGAAATCCTCACTGTTGCAAATATTTCAGAAAGAACTTCACATTTAGAAGACATACAGATATGTAGTGTTTGGTCAATTATAATGTTGTTCTGAAAACAGAATCACACAAAAGATTCTCGTGAAACTTGCAAAGAAATGCTCGTATTCACCAAGGTTGAGACAAAAGTGATCTACATGACTCTCCCTAGTGTGTCTTCTTGTAAAAAATGTCCTGTTTTCTTTAAAAATACAATCTTGGACATCTTCTCTACAGATATAAACTACATCAACACTAATAATCATATGTAAATAAATTGACCTTCTCCTCTAAAAGAAGACTATTTGTATTAGCAAGAGTTGCAAGCTCCAAATGTGGTGTGCTGTTATGCTCTTTCAAGCCTGACTGCTTTCTTAAAGATGCAGAAATCAGTATCGGAATCCTTGTCTATATTCATTGCAAATGCAGCATTCATCTGCAATTTTTCAAAATAATTAGATGCTTGGCTGAGCACCTAGTTTTAGTCAGTTCAGTAGAACACACATATAATTATATCAGAAATTCTGTCTAGAATATTTATTCCTTTTTGCTACCAATCGAATTATAAAACAGATTTTAAATTTTATTTTTGAAACCACTAAGCACTTCTTAGATTTTTCAGTTATCTAAAAGATGACAACTGCACCAATAACCTTAAAACACACAAACCACAAAACTGAATAACACTATCAATATAAAAAGAAAGAACAAACAACTAAAGCAGCATGAAAAGGTGGCAATGAACAATCACGCAAGATTGTGTAAAATAAAACAAAATGACAGCTTTTAAGCACATACTATCCAGAGGGACCTTGACATGCTTGTGAGGTGGGCTGATGCCCACCTGATGAAGCTTAGCCATGACAAGTGCAAGGGCCTACACCTGGGTTGGAGCAATCCCAGGCACAGCTCCAGGTTGGACAGAGAAGAGATTCAGAGCAGCCCTGTGGAGAAGGACTTGGGGGTGTTGGTCGATGGAAAAAATGAACATGAGCCGGCAGTGTGCTCTCGCAGCCCAGAAAGTCAACCATATCCTGGGCTGCATCAAAAGGAGGGTGACCAGCAGGTCAAGGGAGGTGATCCTGCCCCTCTCCTCTGCTCTTGGGAGACCTCACTTGGAGTATTGTGTGCGGTTCTGGTGTCCTCAACATAAAAAGGACATGGAACTGTTGGAAGAAGTGCAGAGGAGGGCCACGAGGATGATCAAGAGACTGGAGCACCTCCCATATGAAGATAGGATGAGAAAGTTGGGGCTGTTCAACCTGGAGAAGAGAAGGCTGTGTGGGGACCTCATAGAAGCCTTCTAATACTTGAAGGGGGCCTATAGGGATGCTGGGGAGGGACTCTTCATTAGGGACTGTAGTGAGAGGACAAGGGGTAACAGGTTCAAACTTAAAGAGGGGAAGTTTGGATTGGATATGAGGAAGAAATTCTTTATTGAAAGGGTGGTGAGGCACTGGAATGGGTTGTCCAGGGAAGTTGTGAATGCTCCATCGCTGGTGGTGTTCAAGGCTGGATTGGACATAGCCTTGGGTGACATGGTTTAGTGGGAGGTGTCCCCGCCCATGGCAGGGGGTTTGGAACTAGATGATCATAAGGTCCTTCGCAACCCTAACTATTCTATGATTCTATGGTATTAACCATAACCAGTAAAATACAATATATACTAAGTCACAAAAAAGCGAAAAATCATAAATATTTCACAGTCTGCATATAAAAAGCCTTCCATCCTTGGCCTGTGACTGTTTTGTGTTAACGTAAAAGGCATAGAATAATGCTGTCTAACAGAGAATAATACAGCTTTAAGAAGAGAAAAAAATTAAAGTAAGTTTCATGCCAAATCTTATAAAACCATAGAGAAATAGAGTTGAAATGACCTTCAGAAAGTATCTTATCCGTCCATCTACTCTGAGACGGATCAGCTACTTAAACTAAATATTTTATTAGCCTGGTCAAAAAAAAAAAAACATTTATTAATGCAGATTTCAGAAAAATTATTCCATGCCTCAACATTTTGTTTTTGTCAGTCTGTGCTATTCTCCAATAAGAATAATCCATTTTGTAATTTAAGCTTATTACTTCTTCTCCTGTGTACCATGGACACACAAAAACAATTATTTTTTCTTTGTTTCTATTTTTTATTTACCACATGACTCCACAGGAGAAAAACATACTCATGAGTTCAGGCTAAATAATCCCAGATATTTCCATTCATCTTTAGAAATTATGTTTCCTGAGCCTTTCATCATTCTTGCTGATGTCCTTCAGAACCTCTCCAACTGACCTATGTTTTTCTTGAAGTTTCCTGACAGAAACTAAACACATTACTTCAGCTTATCAGAGCCCTTGAACAGAAAGGTTATTTTATGTATCTTACAGGTTCTTTATGTCATTCGTCCTTTTCCAGAAGGGAATGATGCGGCTGACCCATAATTAGCTTGTGATTCATTCCTTTATTCTCTAAAGAACTGCCACTTAGCCAATAGTTTTCCATCATGTATTTATGCAGCACACAATTTCTGATTAAGTGCAGTGTATTTTGCTTGTCCCTGTTGACTGTATCTTATTTTTAAATCCCTTTTCTTCAATTTGACAAAATACTTTTGTAGTACAACAAAGCAGCAACATCCTCAGTATGCGATATTATTTAAGAGTCTTTCTGCATAATACCATGCTTCCCAGGTATGCTATATTTAAGTGACCATGGCAACAACTCCATTGACAAGGATTTAAGAACATACCAGCATATTTTCATAATTCTGGAGGTCCTGAATATCTGCTGTGACACTTTTATGAAGTTAGGCTCATGCTGTATCTCTCAAGAGTTCAGTAGTCTGCTAAATAAGGTCTTAACACAGCTGAAGAATGCTTATTTCCACAAAATTCTATGTGGCTTCAAGTTCCCCAAAAGTCATTAAAATACCACACAGGTGAACTCAAAAAAAAAAAAAAACAAACCGTGGCCGGTAATGATGAAATCACAATCTTAAGAGCAAACCTTAGAAGCAAAGGTGAGTGCAAAATCATCAATAAACTGTTATATTGGATATTTTCACACAAGTTAGAAGCTTTTCCTGTGCTTCCCCCTTGCTCAGTTGCTGAGGGATACTTTTTCATGTCAATCATGGTAAAAAAAATGGAATATTTTGCCTCAGTCTGAATATTTTGGCTGTTTCCAAATGTAAGGAAAAGTTTATGTTTACCATGTTTTGGTAAATTCTGCTTCTGTTTTTCTGTAGTACAAAACCTTCAAAAAATAATCATCTGGCCTAAGAAAATAAGCAGATGAAAATTTTCAGAAGATTAGAACCAAATATCTTCAAAATAATAAAATTTTTAAGATAAGGTGGTTTGCCATTCATGGTAAAAGAACTTTTGTCCAGGTTTTCACAGAGCACTGAAGCAAAAGGGGTTAAGAGCCTGATGCTTTAGCTTCAGGGTGCCGAAAACCACTTGAGGTCCTTTGAGTTAAAACCTGAATTAAGGACCTCGTAGAAAATCTTCAAGATGTCTCAGGATAGGAGGTGAACATGACTAGTGATAATGTCATTCCCTTTAAGCCACAGGTCTTTTCCTTCCTTTATTTACATACTTATGATTTTCATTTAATTTTCCTTCTATCTTGCTAAAAGCAAAATATATAACTTTTTAAAAATATATTGATGCAAAGCGAAAATGAGAATTAAATGTAAATAAAAATCAGGAAAAAAATTTATATAGATAGATAGGTAGACATTTAATAATCCCACCACAGTCATTGAAGACAAAATTATCAGAATTGAGCCCTAATAGCTAAAGATTTTTCAAGAAAAAGAACAAATGCTTTTTGTGCTTTTGGGGTATTTTATATACACCAAAAAGTCTGGGGTTCCTTAAATTATAATTTGTTTTATGTACTCAAGTTTTATTCAGGCTGGAGAATGCAATGATATCTAGAAAACTGACACCATTATAACACTAGTGAAAGCTAAGTAATGTAATGAATAGGTTTCCCAGTAATATCTCTTCTCAAGCCTCCTCTGGCTTCCTGATGTTTTGGGGTTTTCTTTGGTTTTAGATTAAGTATCTCACTACATTATAAATTAACTTCAGTTCTAATTGTCTCAGTGTATTCTGACTGTAAACCTAGCAGGGTTGAGACTACCATCACACTGTAGAACACAAATGGATTTTCAATTCATGATGGCATCTATAGATTTCCACAGGGAGGACAACGATGTCTGGGATAATAACAAAAGTCAGACTTTCATTCCTGAAACTGAAGAACTTGAATTTTCCAAATAAACTGGTTGCTAAAGAATGCTGTTTAAAAAGTCAGAAAACCCTCCCTCTCAGGTCTTAATATATATCATAGAAAAGCAATTGCTTCAGTTAATGAAAATAACAGAGCAAGAAACACTTCACTATATTACAAGTAATACTTAAATAGCTCTTATAGAAATAGTTTTATTTATCTGTGCTCACACAATTTCACCCTTTAATTAGCTCTTTCAAGGACTTCCTTGAAAACAGGTGCCTACGTTCCTGTCCTCTCTCATCTACAATTGAAGCACATTTACGAAATTCACCTGTAATGAATGGGCATACAAACGCTCTGACATCAAGTACAGGCACGTAAAAGATTAAACACCTCTCTGGTGTAATTTTGTTTTTCATCGCCTTGTACTTATGAATGTTATACTTTTTGTATGGAAATATCTTATATTCCTGGATTTATTACTGTGTTTGCACCAAAAAAAAAAGTTAGATCCAGTGCTTCTGAAGTGTTGGGGTTTCTTTTCATTTTCTTTTCCTTATCTTACTTCCAGGACATGTGTCACACTGACACATCAACTCCTTGGGAAACTATATAAATTAGATTTATTTTTGCAGAAGCTTTCTTAGCCAGGATAAGCTTTTAAGCATTAGTGAAGGAAGCACACACAAACTTCTATAGCTAGTCAGACAGATGAGGTTTTAGAATAAAGAACAGCATTTCTACATTGTTAGAGTAGGGAGTATTTAATTTAAAATATAGAAAAACTACTACGCAAAGAGAAAACAAATCTCCATTATTATTCATTTCACTAGAAGGCTTTTGTGTAGCTGCCTCATTAGAAAATAAAATAGTATTGCTAAGCAAATTAGCTAATACACAAACACAAAGCAAGCATACTTAAAAAGTGTATTAAATTTAAAGAAGAAAAATGTCTAATTTTAAACAAAGAGGCAGACATAATACTGGCAAACAAAAATCTAATCTGCAGTATCTGTGATGATTTGTTGCATGGGAAACCCTTGAAACCAACAGAAAGACCAAGATTGACTTCAATTATCTTTGGATCGGGTTCCAAAATTTACACTGACTTTAATAACTATTTATATTCTATTAATATCTGTCTTATTAATGCTGAAAAACACAGTAAGCTTTGAATTAGCCAGTAGGAATAAGAACTATTCCTTTGAGAGAGACTCCATATATCACCCTCTTTTATAAGAGAACTTGGAGACTGAAGATATATTTCAGAGTTGCTGAACCACATAATTGCCACAAGCAAAGATATTTCAGGAATCACAATAGTGGACACCTTCTTCACTCCCTTGCCTTACATTCAGCCTTTTGCTTTTCCCTGGGTGTTCTCCCATTTCTTTTCCTTATCACCTAGATACAGGAGAAAATTGTCTTCTGACCAGAATGAGTCTTTCTTCACTCACTACTCTGTTAAGTTATTTACAGCTGAGTTATTTACAGCTGGCTTCTTCTGGTCAGGGACTCATGAATCTGTTCTGTGAATGAGGTACTGAAATACCAGCAATAACCTGTGAAAGCAGTCCACTGCTATCACATAACTTGTACAACCTATAACATATGCAATTTGGTTTAATAAAAGATTTAGCCTCCTTTGTAAATCTTGCTTCCTTAATTATCATAATGCACCCATTAAATACTTATTAAACATATGTTCTGTTCTTTTTTACATCAACATAAGCTATATCTATGTACATGAGATTCAATTGCATAGAACATTAATACAAATAGTAAAGAATTACTTATTTAAGTACTTCATATATACTGATTTCAAAAGACTCTAATTCTGGCCTCTGTATTTCGGGTTTGCCAGCAGTGATAATGAAAATTCGTGGATCTGACTGTCCTTAGAGAAGAAAAATCATTTAAGAAAAGCACGTTGTAGTGGCTCGCTGCACATGAGCTATGTTTAAAAAGACATAATTAGTCAAAATGCATTCTTGGAAATCACCTAGAAATTATTAAACATTTATACAGTAATAATTTTATAATTTTAATAAATCTGGATTTTTTACTTCTATTAGCCTTTCACCTCTAACAAGCAACGCACCATTTCAGATATATTGAAAAAGATTTTTGCCCCATAACTGTCTGAATTTGGCCTGTATCTGTAAAAGTCTGGTAAAAAATTGAGCGCTGCCTTTAGCTGTGGAGGTATTTGGAAATAGTTTTACAATAGCTCTCAAATGAAATGAAAGCTGATCTTTTTTGAGAGCTACATTATTTAGAATTAGAGCATATACTTCACATTTAACACTGTCTCAGCAGCCTGAAATGTCTCATGCTGAACATGGAAAACGTTATACCAGGAGAGCTGCTAATGGAGATAGGCTGTATTCCTAACAGGATGATTCTCTTGCTATTGTCTTCTAAGATGTCAGAGGAAAATAAGGTTGAATGATAGAATTTTCAATATTGCTGTGGACTTGACTGCCCCTGCAATGTTTAAAAAAAAAAAATAAAGATTTTAAAATCTTGCCCAGTATTTTCAAGTTACTCCAAAAATTTGAAAAAAACCATGAGCCTGATGCTAGTTTCCGAAACCCTTATTTAGTTTCCTGCCTCTTTACGAGAACAGTCTTCAGGAACTTCTGTGACTACATATTGATTTAATGTATAAATCTTCTATTTCTGAAAGCTTTGACTCAATGTCTTCTGATGCATATATTTTCAATGGGAAAGTTTTGGTCTCGCTGAAGTGAATGAAAAGTCTTCCTTATTTTCAGTGAGATCACAATTTCAGTTGCATTTGTGGCTTTCGAGGGTTCCTTAACTGGTTAGGAGTACAACCAATTGTTGCCTGTGTACCCTCTTTGCCCCCCCCCCCCCCCCCCCCCCATTTCAAAACACAAGTTCAAGAAATAAGGCTATCCTGTTGTTATTTATTTATGAACTTTCATTTAGTAGTGAAAGCTTTAAACATGATTTACTGAAAGTTACATAGCAAACCAATGTTAAGATCAGAATTCTGTTGAGGGGAGTGGCTTGTTTGGGGTTTTTCCTCTGCAGAGATATTATTTTTTACTAGGATACATATAAATTGCAGCACATTTAAAGATCACTGCAACTAGCATGAGAATATACAGTATATACATACCAGAACATAAAATAATCACTGTCTGATGTAATGTAATTCAATATATTTTTAATCTAAATTCTCATATTGACTGTAATATTATAGTTACAGAAACTGGATAATTGCTTGAAGAAAAACTAATAACTGAAGAGGAAGATGACTATGATTAAAGAAAAAAAAAGAACAAAACCAAAAAAAAAACCAAAAAGCCCTACAACCAATATCAAAAATTTAAAAAAAGATTTCAGGCTAAATTTCTGACAGACCCAACAACTATTCTGTTGACAGATAAAACGTGAATCTATCTTCTTTTGTCAAAATTCTCCTTATATGCCTCTTCTCCTTCATTTCTCTCTTGTGATTATATATATAGAGGGTTGAGATGAGAAGATCAAGTAACCATTTAAATTACTCGGGAGTGCAACTTCCGAACAATTTTAATTTAATTCATCTATAATGTATAAGCTTTCCACGATTTCATTTCACTATAATTATAATTGCTAAGCAGATCTTTTACAGGCACGAAAAAAGAATCAGAACAGAAAAGAGAAGCATCAGTGGGCTAAAGCAGAATCCTTCACATTGCACTCTTAAATTTTACAGACTTCTTTTTTTTTTACTTAATGTTTCTAACAATGTTTCATTCTTGACTGTATTTTTTACTGCTTTGTCAACTTATTTTCTGATAAATATTTAACAGTGATTAAAACTGTTGTTTTCAAAATGTAGATTTAAAAACAGAAGCCATAAGACAGGACAGACAATACTCCACTAGGAATGCTCACTTGACATAACTTAATAGTCTACAAATAAGGATGATGTCTCCAAATCTTCTAATGGAAGCAAAAGACATGGATAAGTGACACCAATCTTCTCAGCCTATCTACTCTGCTGTAGTTGGCTCTTCAGACAGCTAGATCATTAATCCTCCAGAAAACCAGGTGTGCTTAAATTCCCAGCTCCATCTTAGCTCAACTGTGTGCTATTTTTATCATGCCTGCATTACAAGGTCTTAACAATATTATTTGCTTATAACTAAGCATGCTACATTAATACCCAATGGAAGGCATAGGATCAAGATTTACTGAAAACAGTGATGATCAAAGAAAATAAACCTATTCCAGAAAAGGCTGGCAACAATGGAAATGAGTACAAAACATAAATGTCAGTGTATCCCCCTCCAGAGGCTTAGTGAACATGGATGGATTTAAGTTCCAATTTCTAAAGAGAATTTGAATTCAAAGTTTAACTAAAACACCTCAGAGACATAACTAGAACACTTGCAAAATAGGGGGAGGATTGTAAAGGAAACGTTTTACAGGTAGAGAAAGGAGGAAATTATTTCCAGTGGGACTTTAAGCCACTAAGTGGGGAGAAACAAGAAAAGGAAAGCTGTCCCAGATACTCAAGAGCTGCAGAGATGAGAAAGGGGAGAGCAAGCGCTGGCTGGCAGAAGACATTTCTTTGAGGTACTGGAGACAGAAAGCTGCAATCTCGAAAGGAAGGAGCTTTGCTCTTGAGATCTTGAGCCATGTGTGCTGTAATTTTGAATTGGCAAGTACTGCAAACGGCATCTGGGCATGTGTCAGCTCGCAGCACATGCATCAGTAAGCCTGAGGGACCCCGTGCCTCTGACAACGACAAAACCGTTGTTCAAAGCCTGACCTGATGCCTCCTGCCATTTAAGCAACGAACAAACACAACCAAGCTGCAGAGCATTTCCGCACCCCCCCCCCCCCCCCCCCTCATTTTTTGACCTCCTGCAGGTGAGAGTCTTAAGCGTTCCTGAAGCCCGTCCCGGCACCCACGTTTGACCGGCTCCCCAACAACGGGCCGGCCCCTACGGGCA
Organism: Ara ararauna; assembly: GCA_028858755.1. Classification (NCBI taxonomy): domain Eukaryota; kingdom Metazoa; phylum Chordata; class Aves; order Psittaciformes; family Psittacidae; genus Ara; species Ara ararauna. The sequence goes on from CM054376.1 coordinate 147,539,831, forward strand.
CAGGGCACCCTCTAAAGGCGGGGGGCGGAGCAGCCTCGGGCCTTCCCACTGCTCGCCGGCTGCCCGGGCGGCGGTAGGCTAAGGCGGCCCTCGGGGCGGCGCAGCCCCGGCACCCACACGACTGCTGGCAAAGCTGAGGGCCGTGCAGCGGGGCCCAAATCCAGGCTGGCGGGGGCAGCTAACGGGATGCTTTGTTTCGCCCGCCTTCCCTGCCTCTCCCACCATCCCCGCCCATAACCGCGCAGCCGCTGAGGGCAGCGCGCTACAGCTTCCGCAGAGCGCATGCCTGCCCCGGCCCCTGCAGAGCCCAACGGCGGGCATCCCGCCCGCACAGGAGGTGCGCATGCGCGGGTTCCGCTGTGCGGCCGGGGCAGGCGGGAGGCGCGGGCGGAAGTGTGTTGGTGGCGGTCGCGGCGGGTTCTTCCCTCTCAGAGGCAGGTACCTCTGGCGCTGTGTTGTGGCTGCCCGGCTGGAGGGAGGCGCGGCGGGGTGCTCTGCGCCTTCCCTGGGGCTGTGGGGAGTGAGCGGACCGGCGGTCCGGCTGTGGAAGAGGGGCTGTCGTAGCACCGAGATCCCGCGTTTTCCGCCTGGCCGCTCACCACTGCACGGGAGAGGTAGAGCCCGCGCGCTGGCCTTGAGCGGCACTGACGCCTTGCTGGGCTTGCCTTTCCTCTGTGGGACCTGCAGTTACCTTGCGCCGAACTTCCTTCCCTGAGCTATCCTGCAAACGGCCTCTGCTGCGGGGATTGAGCCTCCGCTTTGACAAGCGCAGTGCTTCTATGATTAGGAACTTTTCCTTTTTTCTTTCCTTCATAGGCGTTGAGTGTACTGAAAACAAACTTTTGTTGTTACTACACCTGTGCTAATGCATCTAAACTCTTGGTTTTAAAGATCTCAGCTTTTTGTAATTGCTGGGCTGACTCTAATTGCACTGTTTGTAGCCCTGTCTTCCTGAGGTTTGTTTGTTTTTCAGTGGCAGCTGAAGTATTGTTCAGATAATGGCAGTATAGTAGTCCATTTTCCTTGGGTGACATTTGGTTGTGGCCTCTTTTGCACAATATTAGATTAGTAAATTTTAATCTGAAATTAATAAGGGAGATTTTTTTGTTTGGGTTGTGGGGTTTTTTTGGTTCTTTTTTTTTTTTTTTTCTTGGTTTTGGGTTTTGTGGGTTGCTTTTTTTTTCCTTTGTTTTGTTTTTGCTAGAATTCTAGTTGTATTCTAGTGAAAGTAAGTACCAGCTTTGTGATTAAGAGTAATAGCCTAAGACTTGTTTCCAGAATGTAAGTTCCTGAAGATCTGCAGCAACAGCAAGCTACATCCTTATAGCTAAGAAGTGCTGACTTGGTTTCTTCTTCTGTTTTAGTAGCTGACATGGTGTTTTCTTCTCTTGGAATTCTCAAGGAAATCACAAGTTACAAAATTATAGGCTGTTAGAAAAATTCTAGACTCTTCCAAACTTTGTTCTTCGTGAATGGCCCTCTTGATTTCTTTAATGCTGGTATATAATGAAAGATTTCTGTTGTGACTGATAGGAGGTTGAGTTTGTGGTAGTTCTGTACTGTTTTGTTCAATGGTATAAATGTTCATTTTTATAAGAAAATTTCACATAAACAGTATCAAGAGTATATGGCAGTGTCTACATAAGTATGCATATTTAAAACGAGGCATTGTCTGTATCATATGTTATAATTTTTACATATTTATCCCAAATATTGCACTGACTAGTGTTTGTGTTTGCAGAACCTTCTGATATCTACCATTTTGACTGACTACATCAATAAGATGCTGATGCTCTTGGCTACTCCTTCACTCTTCATGAAACATTGGTGAGGTTTCCTCCTGAGGTCCAGACAGTCACGTTTTATTCTCTGATTTGTAGAATGAGTTTATATGCTTGTCTGCCAGTAGCATCTGCTTGGATAGATGAGGAATCTCCTCATGCTTCTGACTGCTACACCTTTCTTCTCCCAGAATGACGTTAATTCCCTGTCTGCCATTTTCATGTTCCACTGGTGTTCAAGGCTGGGTTGGACAGAGCCTTGGGTGACATGGTTTAGTGGGAGGTGTCCCTGCCCATGGCAGGGGGGGTGGAACTAGGTGATCTTAAGGTCCCTTCCAATCCTAACTATTCTATGATTCTGTGATTTCTTGGTTTTAGAGAGGGAGTAATCTTTCCAATTTACCTCTCACTTTTTTTTGTTTTCTTTACTATTCTATCCCAAAGCTAACCTCTCATTAATTCTTGAAGAAAAGTTGTGTTCTAGAGGAGACAACAGCGGAGTAGCCCATTTATCATAGTAAAAGCTAGAGTCAGGACCCAGTAGCGAGTATCTTTGTCTTACATGAAGGCTGAAATATTGGCTGCATCTGAATAATCCAGGCAAGGTGTTAATTACTTCATATCCTGTGCACTGGATGGCTGCACTATGATATAAACCATAACAGAAGAACAGATCTAACTTTGACTACCTCCTTCATGAAGTTAATTCTGGAGTCTAGATGGAGAATATTAATATGTTTATTTTTCAGTCTTGTTTTTTTTTCAGGATTAAGGGTTTGCAGTTTTTACAGTGGGCTTCTATTGTCTATGTTATTTATATTTTTAGTTTTTGGCAGTGTGAACTAAACATGGTAAAGCTTGTCTTACATCTTACTTACAAATTTGGGTGCTATTACGGGCTGAGTTTGATTTTATTTATTTTTTTATTCTTTTAAATATGTCTTGATAATTTTTTACTGAAGGAAATAGAAGAATTGTAATGTTTTAGAGAACTAGACATGGAAGACAAATATGGTGGACATATTCAGCAAGTAAAGACAATGGGGGAAGGTCTTGCTTGGTGGTCTCTTTTCCTCTTCCACAAAATGTTTATTTCTCTTGATGTGTGAGGAAAAAACCCAGGATATTAACTCTGACTGTCACCCTATTTTCCTTATACTACTTGTTCCACATCTATCCTCAGATATGAGAGGTCTATGGAACATCATTCCACTGTGAGCAAAATGAGTTTTCTTCTGATTTGTTATCATCTGTGAACAGTCAGTAGATATTCACTGAATGCTAGTGATTCTTCTTGCTCAAAAGAATAGCTTGTATATTCAGACTGTACGTGAGTGATTCCTGGGCCTAACAGAAGGTTTACTTGATCTATCTGTCATGGCTAATAAGATGTTTTCCACTGCTAGAATGTTCCCTTGGGCTTTAGGTTATTATAAGGCATGTTGGTACCTTTAGTTTAACTTTGACAGTATATAAGAACATTTTTGTATACTGAGCTTGCTACCTACAGCTTTTTATACTGAAATCTTTTAAAATCTTTGTACTGCTTTACTATGTTTATTGCCATACAAAGTTTGGCTATTTCATGTTGCTTGGAGAAGCATGGGTGAAGGGGAGAAATGGTGATGCATTATCTTGATGATAAGAACAAATTTGCCTCTCGTATGTGGCTTATTTTCCTTTGTTCCTGTCTTTTGGTCATGTTGTGCTGCTGTTCATGTCAACAGTTCTGTATTGTTTGTGGATCCATGATGTTACCTTCACTTGCAACTGCACCTTGTCATTTCTTAATGATTTTCAAAGTTCAATGAAGGGTGATACAACTAATCTGAGAGTTTAAATTCTGGTGGTTTTCCAAACATAATTTAAGATGTTGATGATTTTTTTAAAAATTGTTATTATTATAATGAAAGCTTAAAAAGCCTAGAGAAAAAAGATGTGAGGCTTTCACAAGACTTAAATGAACAGGGTTGGATTTTGTACAGTGCAAGGCTCCAAAATTACAGTCTTTAGAACTCTAGTAGAGCCACTCTGTGATTCCATATGTGCATTAGCCTCTGGGTGTATGCTTTGTCTTTAACATTGAAGTTACCAGGCTCTCAGAGCTTGTATCTGGGTTGTGCTGTACCTAAAAGGAAATGGTAATTATTCTGCTTTCTGTGTGAACTCATAATGTGTGAACCTGAAAGCTTTCTTGTTTCTGTGCACATACCCCAGAGCATAGCTAGCTGCCTAGTTCAGGTCTGAGGATGTTTAAACCCTCAAGCTGCAAGTGAAAAGAATAAGAGAGGTCTGTAGGTGACACAGCTGGGACAGCTGACATGAGTTGCAGTAAGAACATTCCATACCCTCGAGTCATGCTCAATAACAACATGCGACAGTAAAAACCAGGCTTTTTCATTGGGTCTTCCAAGGGAGCCGTTGGTTAGAGACCATCAGTGCATTGGTCTGCTTGTGAGAGATTGTGTTTCTGTTTTGTGATGTGTTAAAGTTCCCTGCCCTGCTGTCCATTCTAGATAGTTGTTCTTGTTTGTGTCTTTTGGGTTCCTTTCAGAAAAGTAAAATTCTCTCTGAGACAAAAGACTCTCAAAAGCTTAAGTAATGAGGCTTAAATTTGTTGTTTAAGCTAACGTACTCTGCATTTGGGACAGGCTAACATGGTACACAGATGATTACTGAGATGAAGGTTAGTAATTTGTAACTGTAGCTAATTCTTGTCCAGTTAACCTATATGAATTCTTTCTCTGCATATCCTAGCTAATAAACTTGTTGAATCATCTCTTCTTAGTAGTCAAGCTCTTAACAGTACTTGGTAAGATCTGTCTGTTGCTCAAAATCTGTGCAGTAATAGTGATTGCTGGAGCCTCTTGTGTCTTCTGAATGTTGTAAGCCCTCCTAATTTTATTTATACTGGGTTGGATGTTACAAAGAAACAAATGGTTTATTGTCTTACGTTCAAAGCAGTCAAATTGGCTTTTAGGGAAACAGCTGAATATAGAGACTGTTTATCCATGACCTATGCTGGGGAAGGAGTCATTCAAAGTGCTTGGTTTTTAATGTGCATTTCTGTTTACAAAATGTTCACATTGTTTATATTACCTGTTGAATTAATATATAAAGTAGTACTTTGTTGCCATTTGCAGTGTTACGGAATGCTTGCAGAATAAAGTAATTTGGATGGCTGTCTATTGTTAAGGAAATGTTACTTTCTCACTTCCTGCTATTCATGGTACTAAGAGATGAGGCCAATCCCTCTGAAGATTTCACCTTACATAGCTAAACTTTCTTATTACAAAAACATAGAATTATAGAATAGTTAGGGTTGGAAAGGACCTTAAGATCATCTAGTTCCAACCCCCCTGCCATGGGCAAGGGCACCTCCCACTAGACCATGCCACCCAAGGCTCTGTTCAACCTGGCCTTGAACACTGCCAGCAATGGAGCATTCACAACTTCCCTGGGCAACCCATTCCAGTGCCTCACCACCCTCACAGTAAAGAATTTCTTCCTCATCCAATCTAAACTTCCCCTATTTAAGTTAGAACCTGTTACCCCTTGTCCTATGACTACAGTCCCTAATGAAGAGTCCCTCCACAGCATCCTTATAAACCCCCTTCAGACACTGGAAAGCAGCTATGAGGTCCCCACACAGCCTTCTCTTCTCCAGGCTGAACAGCCCCAACATTCTCGACCTATACGGGAGGTGCTCCAGTCCCCTGATCACCCTGGTGGCCCTCCTCTGCACTTTCTCCAACAGTTCCATGTCCTTTTTATGTTGAGGACACCAGAACTGCACACAATACTCCAAGTGAGGTCTCCCAAGAGCAGAATAGAGGGGCAGGATCACCTCCTTTGACCTGCTGATCACGCTCCTCTTGATGCAGCCCAGGATACGGTTGCTTTCCAGGCTGCAAGCGCACACTTCCAGCTGATGTTCATTTTTTCATTGACCATCACCCCCAAGTCCTTCTCCACAGGGCTGCTCTGAATCTCTTCTCTGCCCAACCTGGAGCTGTGCTTGGGATTGCTCCGACCCAGGTGGAGGACCTTGCACTTGGCATGGTTAAACTTCATCAGGTTGGCATCAGCCCACCTCACAAGCATGTCAAGGTCCCTCTGGATGGCATTCCTTCCCTCCAGCCTATCAACTGAACCACAGAGCTTGGTGTCATCAGCAAACTTGCTGAGGGTGCGTTCAATCCCACTGTCCATGTCGCCAACAAAGATGTTGAACAAGACCAGTCTCAACACCAATCCCTGAGGGACACCACTCCTTACTGGTCTGCAGCTGGATATTGAGCCATTGACCACAGCTGTTTGTGTGCAGCCATCCAGCCAGTTCTTTATCCACCGAGTGGTCCACCTATCAAATTGATGTCTCTCCAATTTAGAGACAAGGATGTCATGTGAGACAGTGTCAAACGCTTTGCACAAGTCCAGGTAGATGACATCAACTGCTCTATCACTGTCCATCAGTTCCATAGCCCCATCATAGAAGACCACCAGATTGGTCTGCCAGGATTTGCCCTTAGTGAAGCCATGCTGGCTGTCACCAAGCACCTTGTTGTTTTTCATGTGCCTTAGCATGCCTTCCAGGAGAATCTGCTCCAAGATTTTGCCAGGCACAGAGGTGAGACTAACTGGTCTGTAGCTCCCCGGTTCATCCATTTTCCCCTTCTTGAAAATGGGGGTTATATTTCCCTTTTTCCAGTAGTTGTGAACTTCACCTGACTGCCATGACTTTTCAAATACGATGGACAATGGCTTAGGAACTTCATTTGCTGGCTCCTTCAGGACCCGCTGATGGATTTCATCAGGTCCCATGGACGTGTGCACATTCAGGTTCCTAAGATGGTCTCGAACCAGATCCTCTTCTACAGTGGGCCTCAGGTCTTCATTCTCAGTGTCCCTGCGTCTGCCTTCCAAGACTTGGGTGGTGTGGTCAGAGCATTTGCCAGTGAAGACCAAGGCAAAGAAGTCATTAAGAACCTCAGCCTTCTCCAAATCCAGGGTAGCCAGTTCTCCCGATAGCTTCTGGAGGGGGTCTACATTGTCCCTGTCTTTTATTCTCTACAAACGTATAGATTCCCTTCTTGTTATCTTTAACGTCCCTAGCCAAGTTTAATGCTAACTGGGCCTTAGTTTTCCTAACCTGGTCCCTAGCTTCCCTGACAACATCCCTGTATTCTTCCCAGGCCCCCTGTCCTTGCTTCCACCTTTTATAACCCTCTTTTTTCCTTCACAGTTTCCTCAGCAGCTCCTTGTCCATCCATGGAGGTCTCCTGGCCCTCCTACAGCACTTCTAGTTGGGATGCAACACTCCTGAGCTCGCAGCAGGTGATTGTTGAATATGAACCAACAGTCTTGGGCCCCCCTCTACCTTCTAGGGCTATATCCCATGGAACCTTACTAAGCAGGTTCCTGAAGAGGCCAAAGTCTGCTCTCTTGAAATCCAGGGCAGTGAGCTTGCTGCACGCTCTTCTCACTGTCCTGAGGATCTCAAATTCAACCATCTCATGATCGCTGCAATCAAGGCTGCCCTGGAGCATCACATTTCCAACCAGCCTTTCCCTGTTGTTGAGGACGAGCTCAAGCATGGCACCTCTCCTTGTCAGCTTCTCTTATTACTTGCAGAAGGAATTTGTCTTCCACACAATCGAGGAACTTCCTGGATTGCTTGTGCTGGGCCGTACCATCCCTCCAACAGATATCAGGGTGGTTGAAGTCCCCCATGAGAACAAGGGCCTGCGAGCGTGGGGCTGTTCCTATCTGTCTATAGAACACTTCATCCACAGAGTCCTCTTGATCAGATGGTCTGTAACAGATCCTCACAATAATGTCTCCCATCGCTGTTCTCCCTTTAAGCCTGACCCACAAACTCTCTGTTGACTGCTCACCTGTCCCCAGACAGAGTTCCATACTCTCCAGCCTATCCCTAACATATATAGCAACTCCCCCTCCCCGCCTATCGCACCTGTCTTTCCTAAAGAGCCTGTAACCTTCCATTCCAACACTCCAGTCATAGGAGCCATCCCACCATGTTTCTGTGATGCCTATGATATCATACCCTCGTAGACGTGCACACATCTCTAATTCCTCTTGTTTGTTCCTCATGCTACAGGCGTTTGTAGAGAGGCATCTGAACTGAGCTCCAAATGATGCTGGCTCATTGGCTGGAGCATTTGGAATATCTCTACATTGCTCTGAATGTTTATTATAGGTGCTGGCAAGTGACTGGGTGTGTTGGGATGGGAGGATGCTCCCCTCCCTCAACACATCTAGTTTAAAGCATCCTTGACCAGTCTGGCAAGCCTCCTCCCAAATCCACTCTTCCCTTTCTTTGTCAGACCAGCTCCACCAGCCCCCAGTAGACCTGGCCTCCTAAATTGAGTCCCATGTTCAAGGTACCCAAACCCCTGACTATAGCACCACCCTTCTAACCATTTATTAACCTGGCCAATCCTCCTAGCCTTTTTAAGGTCCTGCCGTGTATCCTGGAGAATTGACGAAAAGACTATCTGCGCTCCAGAGCCCCTAACCACCTCTCCCAGAGCTCTATAGTCCTTCTTTATGTTCTCCAGGCTACTGCTATCTATATCTGTAGCACCCACATGGATCACTAGAAGTGGGTAATAGTCAGTGGGACTGACTAGAGCAAGCAGCTTCTCTGCAACATCCCTGATCCAAGCCCCTGGTAGGCAACACACCTCCCTTGAGCCTGGGTCAGGCTGACAGATGGGTGCCTCTGTTCCTTTCACAGTAGAGTCCCCTACCACTGAGACCCGCCGCTTTTTCCTGGCAGCACCAGTAGTAATCTTTGCCAGCTCATCAGCTGTTTGTTCCTGGTGGGAGTGTGTTTCCTCATCAGCCCCGTGCAGGACAGCAAAGCGGTTCTGGGTGGGAACAACAGATCTAGGAGGAAGCCCCTTGCTTTTAATTGTCCTCTTCCTTCTTTTTTTGTTGTTTTTTTCTGTTACTGTTTCCCAGCTTCCTGGGTTAGCGGCCTCCTTTCCTGCATGAGCGACAGCAGACGCTTGAGGCCCCTGCACAGTCTGGTCCTGGAGAAAGCAGTGCTGCTTCCTCTCAGCTTCCCTTACATCTTTCAGTGTACTGACAGCTTCCCGCAGCTCAGTCCCTGCTGCAGGAGGACCTCCACCAGGGAGCACAGAGTTCAGCCCTGCCCATTGCGCACCCTCCTCTCAGGAGAGCAGTGCAGGCACTCTCTATACCCCAAGTTCTGCACTGTAGCCTCCCCTCTCGTTGGCTCTGCCTGGGTGTGACATGCAGACATCAGACTCCACAATCTGGTAGATTGTAAAGTAGGTGTGTTTATTCAGCCCTGGGCAGCATGGGAGGTAGCCCCACCAAAGCTGTGTGCCCCCCAAGCGGCAGTCCGCCCTGTTTATATAAAGCAGGATGTTGAATATTCATGAAGTTTCGCGATACGTCTATACATATGCACATCCTGTCCCTGCTTCGTATTAAAATTAGTCTCAAGAAGTGATTTCCATAAACTCCTCCCTACTGTGCTTGCGCAGTGCTTCCTGGTGGTGGTCTCAGGGGGTCGTGGGGATGAAGTCTGATAGCTCTTCTTCATCACCGCTAGTAACCTTTTGTTCCTGCGCAGACTCAGTTTTCCCTTGGCTCCCATCCAGACCGCAGGATTGGTTTCAACCACTTCTTAAGGCAGGTCCCTGGGTCTTCTCAGGAGCTGTACCTTAGGGGGTGTCATGTTACTTCTTGCTTTAGTTACTTTGTTAAGCTATATCTCTACCAACTTGGATTTCTTAATCCATTCTCTCAGGTGCCTACGCTGGTCACAGCCGGGGCAGCCAGAGCAGGGCTCTTAGACCAAGCCGTGGTCGTATGGAGGGTGCTAACCATCCCGCTTGCCTGTCCACGCAAACTGCCAGGCAAACTGCCTCTAACCTGCCCTGTTTGCGGCGCTCCTGGTCGCTTGCACTCCCTGAGCAGGTTTTCACCCAGTCGGGGCTGGTGCTGCTCCTCCTGGCGCCGCCCCCTGTGAGTCAGCTGCTGGCGTCAGCTGAGCTGCCGACTCCTGGGCAAGCCCTGTCGAAGACTTGAGGCTCCTTCGGCAGCTCTCGGTGCCCTGAGTTGAAGCTCCTGGACCCTGAGCTTCCATCTGCTCAGGTGTTCAAGGCGTCCTCTCTCGAGCTGCTCACCTCAGCTATTGCCAAATACTCCGCTTTTGAGTAAATTGCAGCTTCCAATAACTCTTAATTTGAACAATATGAGTAGCTTCAGGAATCTGTTTATTATTTTGTTTAGATAAAGCAGCTATGCCTGTTCGGTTGGTGAAGATCATCAAAGGACAATCTGAGCCTCCCTTACCAAGCCACTTGGAGAAGGAGGATTTGAAACATTTGCAAGAAGGCTTTGATCATACCAACAAATACTTCCAGGTAACATACTAATAAAAAGAATTTTGGCTTACTTTGAAATAGCTACTGGTATATTTATGGGGGGACTCCATATTTCAACTCAGTTGGTGACTTGCTGCAGCTGTGTCTTTTTGTGTGCATCTGTTGCATATCTCTGAGTTATGCAGAATTATGACCCGGTTGAACTTTGTTGCATGTTGCTATTGACTTCACTGATTTACTGTTCCACCTCTTCCCTTTACATGGTCAGACTTAAATTTTATGAGAGGTTTTCCTGGTTTCTAAGCTTCTAACCCATTTAAAACTACATTGCTGTGTAGAAAGCTGTGCTAAAAATAGAGGCATTGGGGAAGGTTAAATGGTACTTTGTTTTAAAAAAAATAGCTGCGAGCATCATTGTCCTTTTAAAGATCAGATTTCAGAGTAATGACTTCTGAAGCAGTTTTCCTTTCTTGTATGAAGCAATTCAATATATAGTTTTGTGGAAGGAGGGCTCTGTAGCAGCTGTCTGCATCAAGATAGAATTATGGTTTATTAGCATTACCAAGTGTTTATTTATATTTTACAGTATTCCCAAATATATTTCAGAGTGGATTTACAATCCTAGTGTAGTAATGACATACAGAATTTTTTTTCCACATCCTTAAATGTATTGTGTAAAACAGAGTGTTAGTTCTTGAGTGTTTTCTTTTTTAACCTGTATAACTCTTTATGAATGGTTCTGAAAATCCTTTTAATACCTGACAGGTAAGTAGCAAGAAGTCAACCTCATCCTGTGCCTGCCTTCAGTCTTTTGCAAAAAGAAAAAAAAAGCTGAGGGAAGAAGAAAAAATTCTGTAGAAAACCTTAAGTGGCTTGAATCCTTAAAAGTTGGCACAAATACTTTAAAAATGAGCTGAATTGGCCTAATGATTTTTTGTATCCAAAACCCAGACTTGCTTCCCCAGCTGTATATTCCCAGTTTCAGCTCTGCTGCTTATCTAACCTTGTGATTGAGTCCATTCATTGGAAATAAACTGGCAGAAGACTATCCATATTGATAGAGAGAGGGTAGTTTGCTCTGGCTCTCAGTCTGGACTGGTTCATTATGGTGTCAAAGAGATGCCAGGAGTAATGCAATTAGGTAAAGCAAAGTAGCAAAACTGTCCTTTTAGGAAGCAGGCAGCAGTAGAGTGTGATAGGAAGTGATTTAACCGAGAATGATTCAGCCTCCTTTAGGTCTTACAAAGGAACAAATGGAAATATCAATAACTAGTGCTTATGGTAAACGGGGTTTTATTCCTCAGATTGTAGTTTCCTGTCCCCATTCACCTGCAGGGTATGTAGGCTTTCTTGCTTTTAAGAGCTATGTCTGCAAGCACCCCTCACATGGAAGAGCAGAAATTCTTGTTCACAAAGGAAATGTTGAAGCAGACAGAAATGGATTATAAATTAGAAAATCTTTCTGCCAAAATAAATGTTTCCACTAAGAAACCAGAAAAATTACTATCATTGTTAGAGCATACATGCAGTGTTATAGTTGATTGCTGAAAGAGAAAGTCTCTTTCTCTGACTCTGTCTTATATTAAGAGAACTTCATGCTGCTGCTGACATGGATTAGTAGGTGGCTAAAAGAGCTTGGCATAAAAGCAGTGCATCTGGAGAGCTGATAAAGCTGGTGCTAATGCACCATTAAATATGTAGGAAAATCCAGTTCTGCAGGCTGAGCTTGCAGTGAACCTTAGAATGCACTGATGTTAGTTTATCTTAGCTGTGGCACAGCATGCTGTCACTCTAGAGCTGCCAAAATGGGGATCAGGTCCTGCTTTGAGGAAGGGAAGAGGATGTTTTTTATGAAGCGTGTTCTGGAAAAAAGCAGCAAAGATCGTCCACGATGCTCCTGTCTGGGTTGTGTGCCTCAAGTCCTTTCATTCTTCTGAAACTTTTTTGCCTTTCTGGCATCCCTCTGAATAATACGAATTTTAACTTAAATTTATAGGAGCACAGCACAGTGTCATACATCCTCAGTCATGGTGTTCATTAACTGAACCTGTTGCCTTTTCTGTTAATTCATTGTCCTCCTGATTTTCCTGTGGCAAAGCTGACTCAAACCTGAAAATCAGCTGTCAAATCAGCTGTTGGAGCTGACTGAGGAAGGAGACCACAGCAAAGAAGGAAATGGATTCGCTAGAGGAAATGTGCATTGTCATTTTGAATCTAGTGGCATATGGAATGGGGAGGGCTTTGGAAGAAGTCTGTTGATGGGCTTAGTAAACAGTGCAGAATTTGTGGGGGAAGAGTGAATTTGAGCAGGTTTTGGTAAGGTAGGATTTGTTGAAGCTTGGAGCCACGACCTGCAAGCATGTCAAGGAAGCAGAGGGTGGTATTTCTGCTGAGGAAGAGAACTAGAGCATAGGTGTTTGGTGTATAAAGAAAAGTTTGGGGCCAAACTATTTTAATAAAGAACATGGTCCCAGAATTTGAAAACTCATTGGAAGATACCAGAATGTAAAAGAAAAAATACAAAGTAAAAAATGGTCAGAAAACAGTCTCTATCTGTGCTGATTGACATTTCTTAAAAAAAAAAAAAAAAGAAAAAAAATGTAAATACAGTGTTCCTTAGGTGATTTTCTTTCAGTGCAAAGACTTTATTGCAAGAAAAAAAAATCTGTAGCTTATTAACCTGTGAGAACAGTTTAAGACAATCTCAACAAGAACAATTATATATAATAACTGAAATTTTAAACAGTTGAAATTTTGTAAATGTAGCAAACCTTTCTGTAAGTATTCATAGACAAATCTCAGAATAGTGTTTTGAGGATTCTGATTGTTAAAATAAGTATTTGATACTTAAATTTCCTTACAAAACTCACTAGACTTCTCTGTGAAAAGTAGGAACTTCCCTGTTAAAAACATACAGTCATAGATTTTTGACCTTCATTTTGCTTTTAAATGAAGCATTACTACTACATCAAAAGAAATGAAACAATATGGTACATGCTAAATCTAAGTAAACATAGCTGTTTTTTTAGTGTAATAAAATTGAAATATACTTTGGATTGGAAAAGGATCTGTGGAGTCTTACTATTTCTTTATAAAAGGGTAAAATAAAGTGTTGAATTTGATTTGGGTTCCTCCTGATCAACATGTTGTAGGGCTAATTTTACTCTGAAAAGCCTCTGCAGTAACAATTCAGTGCCACGTATTTGGTTAAGAAATTGTTACTAACATTTAAGTCAAACTTCCCACTGAATATATGTACTGTGAAATTATGATTTACCTGACTGTCCTCTTAATGTTCCTTTTGTACATTTATGCAGATTGCTCCTGTAGTCTCTGTATAAGAAACCTTTTATTTCTGATGCTGTTTCTGTCGTTCTCTTAAATACGTTACAGAATTTGTTTTTCCTTTTTTTTTTTCCTCTTATTTTCCCTTATTGAATCAATTTCTATGTTTTTATCCTGAGTGAGATACAGTGTTTTATGTGTCATCCTGTGGAGGAACACATTTGTCTGACATTTTGCTACTGTTGAAGGAGAGCCAAAGAGGTGTTAATATCACTGCAGGCACCGATCTGTGATATTTGCTTCATTGTAACTTCTGCTTCATTGTAAAGACAGTGTTTTCACATAATTGATAGAACCTTTGTGTCTTTTAGAGAATTTGTGTTACTGACAAATTATATAGGTCACTACAACTTCAAAACTTTGCAGTACTGTTACCTCAGCTGTACAAGTTTTTATTTCCACAGATTATTTATCTTCATATGCATCTTTTCTACCTTGACTGGGGTTTCATTTTCATGTTTATGTTGTAATCCTTTGCCAATATTTTTTGAGAAATGGCTGTACTTGCTACCTTTCAGGTTTTGTGCTAAACTGTAGCCTTTGTACTATTGTAACTGGTAAAAGGTACTTCCATTGCTACTGTTTTGTTGCTTGGTCTAAGTTTATCATCTAGTCAGCTACATATAAATAATACAGACATGTAATATCTCCTTTGTTAAATCCCAAGAACATTGCTCTTAAGTGCTGTCTTTAGCAGGTTGGGGTTTTTTGGGTTTTTTCTTTTAGGAATTCAGATGGTAATTTTCACTTATTTCAATTCCACTTTTTTAGCTTACAGATGTTTCAGCTGTTATCAGTGTTTCAGTAACTTAGAGGTACATAGTCTTAGTTCATGACACTTATTTATTTTTTTTTTTTTTTAACTTTTTAGGGACTAGTTATTCTTTCCTACCCGGTAGCAACACTCAGGGATGGGACAGACTTTTTCAAGGTCGTTCTTCAAGGTACTACATTTAAGTATGCATTTTAAATTTGTTTTGTTGAACTTCATGACATGTTTGTGACTGTTCTGGAAGTGCGTTAGTTGTATGTACAGATTTAACAGTGTATTTTTAAACTGCTTATCATTAGGAAGGACTAAGAAAAATGCACACTTAATAGTTACCATATAACATCTATACTGTATATACTATGTAAGTGTGCATTTAATATAGGTCAGTAAGTTGATACTTGTATTTCATTCTGTTTTAATCTAAGCAGTAAAAAATGGAATTTCACCTGATTACTCAGGTATTAAATATCAGTAGACACATTAACACATTAGAAAGACTTACATTGTTCATCATGTAATCAATGATACTAAAAAAAAATATATTTCTTAAGTCCAAAGCTCATCACCACCTCTACCCAGGAAAGAGGAAGATGTCATTAGTCAGCAGTCTGTGCTGGATTCAAGGGACTTTCCATTTCTTTCCATTTCCTTCCCAACTCCTTTACACTGATTAGAGAATCATCACTTGCTCTCTCTGAGCCTTTCTAATTCTACACATTCTGTAGCTGTGACTGAACAGCAGGCTGGGGGTACAGATCCGACCTGGTGATACAACTTATGACTGGTGTTAGTGGAGGCGAACGAGGCTGATGGGACCAGAGTCAGTTTCCTGGATGGTTTCAGGATTCCCAGAGAGGGACCTAAAACTTCCATGAGTCTTGCTGTTTCACGTGGCTGTTTGGAAGGGCCAAGACTTTCTGCACATTTTCCACAGCCCACAAAATTTTAAATCATTTAAATAATTTGTTATTTCTGCAACAGTAATTTCTGCGTCAGTCTTGCTGGAAGGCTGTTTATTGATATGTTTATATCCTGGAGTATCTCCAGTTTATATAGTTCTAAATATGATCTGTGGCAAAGTGGAAATCTTTGTAATTTCTCTTTAATGTACACTGGTGTAGAATGTTTTCGCCTTTTAAATGGTCCTCTTATGAGGAATGTTCTGCTTGATATACCTATAGTTAGCACATAAGAGAAGTTGTATAGCTATTTGAAACAATTTTCTGTTTGTAGATTAATTTGAATGAAAAGTGCTAGACTGTAGGTTAATTTTTTATTTTGTAAATCACTTCCCATTGCTGTTTTGTTTTATTTTGGAGAAGGTACGGTGATGGGGATCACTTCTGGGTTTTTTCTTTTCCGTAGATATGGATAACTCATGTTCACGGATCAACAGCATCAATATTTTAATATATGGAAAAATGGCAGAGGATTGTGCACAAGTTGTACGCCATGGGGTAAAATATATATTATTTTTTTTCTTATTTTAGGATTTTTTTTCCACAGATGTATGTTAACTTCTTGGTTTTGTATAGATCAGTTCAAATATATAAATATGAACTAGAGGAAAAAACCCAAAGTACTTGCTTATGTAAATTACTTCTAACATTAATGTTGAAATAAAGCAATTCTTTTTGTCAGTGCTGTTTACCTAGCAAGTAAAGGATCATGAATATAGATGATAGAGAAGTCATCCCAAAAACATGAATAGCCCTGTTGTTCCTTCTCCTGAGAGTCTTCTGGTTCTATAACAGAATAACCATCAGTGAAAATACTGTGTTTCCTTTATTTCTCACTTCTTTTGAATGAGGAGAGTAGGATTTCTTCTTGCTGTTTAAAAATGTTGGTCAAATCCTAGCGCTTATCTTTATGCGATGTAGTAGTCTTCTGTTGACATGAAAATTCATCTATTTATGTAAATAGTTTTGATCCTAAACCAATTGTAAGAGAACATGTTAGCTAAAGATGGTGAAAACTAATCTATTTTGAAAATTAATAAACATAAAATCTCAAAGCACTGTGCAAATTATGTGAGTTTTTTGCATGTTTAGCAGCTGCAAGTTACAATCTGCCAAAGCTGACTATGAATTTGAAACAAATCTGAGAATATACCTGTTCTTTATATGTGTAAAACTAGACTTTGAGTTTAGTGGGTTTTTCCTCATTGAAATTGCACAGTCCTTACACAGGTGTTTTTTGAATGTCATGTTATGCATCACCAGTAATAACAAGTGATCTAATACTATTAAAAAAACCATTTCCATTAATTATCAACCTGTGTAAAGGCTTGAGTTTGTGTAATTCTAAAGTTCCTCTGACACAGAACAAGACAAGTCAGCTGTACAGAGCTCCAATCCTGACTCAGCAACCAAGTCCCAGCATCTTGTGCAGTCTGTAAGCTAATCAAATGCTGAAATGGGAATAATTTATAGTGGGGCATAGCTTTTTAGCTGAAGGTTGATTCCACTGTTGAAGGAACACAAGTAGCATCAGTACAGTGAAAGGAAAGACATGTGCTGACACCTGGTTTCTGCAAAATAGCTGAGTTTCCTGAAGCCTGTGTTTGAGTGTGTTTTTATCTGGAACAAATGAGATGTATGTTACCAGGGCAGTATGTTTGAGGTGTAAGGAATATTGACTTGTATAATTGTTTTGTCCTATTTTAACTTACTAGCTCTGAGTATGGCTTACACTTAGGTGACTAACATCTTATATTTTAATCAAAATATATATTGTATTCCTATTTATGACACTACCTGAAAATCACCATGCCCAAAGCAGATTCACTATGTATTAAACTGTCTGATTAAATTTTTTTTCTGCAGTGTTTTTTTTTTTCCAAAACCCTTTAATAGCTAAATACATCACTGTCACTTCAGCTAGCAGCCCTTCTTTTTCTTGTACAAAACATTAAGGTTTTGGATTTTGAATCATTTAGGGTAGCATTGTCAGATTGCTGAAATAGCAAAAATGAGCCATCATAGCACAATATTTGGCCAAAACTGTCAGCTTTAATCAGAAGACTCTTTGTAATCAAATGAACACGTGAATAGAATCCTTCAGTAAAAGCTTGTGGAAGAGCTTTTGGTAGAAGTCATCTAGAAATAGGGTACCGAGTCTGATATGCTTATTGGAATGGGTCATACTGTTACAGCCCTGCTGTATTGTTCCAGTACCAAATCAGCTGACTATAAAGGAGCTGTACATTGCATCAGAGTTCCCAGCACTTTGGTCACATACCTTTCTTACCATCTCTGTCTTCTAAATGTATTTTCTATCTTCTCTCTCCCCCCTTTTTTTTTTTTTTTTTAAATTGGTTGTTACTAAAAAGTGAGCTGCTGCAGGCATTGAATGATTTACTCCTTAAGTCATCATTTTCTTGTTCACTTCATGGTATCTGAGGAACTTTATACCAAAGTGAAAGTGCAGTTGTAAATGCAATTGCTTCTTGTGCTGGAATCTTAGGAGTGATGCCAGAAATGTCTTGTTTGCTAACAGAAACCTACCTATTGGTTGACCTGCTTGGCCCTTAAGGAAGAAATTGGAAGATGGTGATCCAACCAAATCAGAAAATAACTATAAGGAGAGTCTCTTCAAAGTGCAGCTATAGCTCAGGATATAAGCTCTGAGAAAAGAATGTTTGCCACTGCTGATCCAATGTGTAAATCTTTCTCTAGCTTAGTTAAACTTACCCAGATATGAGTATATTTGAAAGGGAGTGATTCTTTTGCTGTATTTGCCAGGACTCTTCCCATCCAGCCCTTGTCAAAATTAGGAGTCAGTCGCAGTAACATCAAGAGTGTGAAAATTTTAGGAGAATTTGAAAAAAAATGAACCAAAAAACCTACTTTCTGGCATTGGCTGGAAAGATGAATTCTGCTGGTAGTAGAACTAAATAAAGAAACTTCAAGGCAGTGTTTAAAATTTGTTCAGCATTTTTGTTTCTTGAATGTCTTGAGGCTTTAGGGTGAAATTTCACATTGCATACTCTTAAAATAGAGTACGTAATACAGCCTGTGTAATCATCTGTTTTATCACCCTATCCCCATAGGACACCTTTGTAGTTGCAGGATTTAAGTTGGCAAAATCGCCTACAGCACGAGAGGATGGTAGACATGGTTGCCACCTGGAGGTGTCTGAAGAAGCTGGATCAGCCATTTATGTACGTGGGTACCCAACTTTTTTTTACCTTTTTTTCACCTTTTTTTCGTCCAAATACCAACATAAACATTTCATCTTGCAGTAGAAAAAATAATCAAATCTATTTGAATCTGAAATGCTACAGATTATTTTAGCATGTTCATCAGGAAACAATTGGGACATATTTGTGTGTGCATCCAATCTTATAACCCTAACCATGGAAGAGCTAAATTATCTTAGGCCTCCCAGGTAAGTTTCTACTTGTTGAGTTCAGAAAATTGACGTTAGTTGGCTTATAGATAGATCCCTAGAGCTGTTTAAACCATTCTCATACATAATACAGTGCAATAACTCAGGCAAGGTAGAGGGTGCAAGAGTGGTCTTAGGTGTGTCAGGAGTTTGTACTACTTTAATTCACATCATTACACTTTGCCTTTGAAATGCAGGGATTCCTAGATACTTAGAGTTACACCTCTTTTTTTAGTAGGAAAATAGTTCTTTTGCACTATTCTGATATCCGTACTGTTTGTCTTAAATGTTTCTATCTGTTGAGATATGGAAGTGGAGATACCCTGTTCTGCTGCTATTTTGTGTCCGTGATAATGAATCAGCAGTGCATATTTGCTGTGTCTTTGCTTCAAGAGACATTTGCTACCCTTTTTAAGTCTAAGCATTAGTATTTTAAAAGTTACAGGACTTAAAAAAAAAATCACAGAAGCTTAAATACCAAAGGATTTAGTATATTATTCTCCGTTTGGGAACCTGCAGTGGAAGGGAAGAGAGGTTGAGTATGGAATGGTAATAGAATTGCAACAACTTTATTGGACACTTAAACGGGCTTAAACACTTCATATGTCTTATGAAAGTTATCCCAACAGTTAAGGACATCTGATGAGAAAGTGTTGCACAATTTTGATCACTGTAATTGTCTACTGCTATTAAAAAGAAGGATGATAGCACTGAACTGAGCTCTCAGTGACAATCCTGTGAACTCCATTCTGTAGTCAGTGAGAAAGAAAACGCATCTTCACTGGGGAGCAATACAGCTTTAGATTATATGGTGATTCCTTTGAGCCTAGCCGTCAGATTTTAAAACAAACTTAGAAATAATTACAAAAACTTAAACACAAAAATCACATATAAAAATACTTACTAACATAAACCCTGTGCTCATATCAAGGTTTGAACTTATGTTTGTATAATTGTTGCCTGACAGTTTCACACTTAAGAAAATACATTTTTTGGTTCAGAAAGGAATTTGTACCTCTGCAGATAATTAAAGCTTGGAATGCAGCTCAGTGAGAAACAAAATGAATTAGAATTGTAATGCAGACTGTTTCATGACATTGTCTGTTGGTTATGTAAAGGTAGAGAAAGTATATGTCATTGAAGATGTTAGTAAAACTATGCCCTGAGTCTGAGTGAATGTGTCTAAATGTACCTGAATTTTGGCACAACTTGAGTATTGACAGAATATCTTCACAAACAATCCAAAGGAAGATGTGCAGCTCACTGAATGTCTAGGTTGTGCTAAGGAGGCTGAGCAGGTGTCTGTCTCATCATTGACCACAGAATGAAGCCTGTGGCACTTAATTTACTGACACACTCATTGAATGCTTAAAATTAGTATGAATTATCTGAATTTTTGCATGCTTCACTTTCTCAATTATAACTATTCAATCAACTATTTAAAATAAATAAAGTAAAACTTGCTTCAGGAATGCAGTTGAGGGTGAAGAGCAAAACTATTTCCCTAGCCGGTAACATGCTGCTGTGAGTGGGACCCTGCGTCAAGCAGATAGGCAGTGGTGTTGCATCAGGGTGTCAGCTGAGCCCAGCATTTCTCGTTATAGGGTGGTTAAGTGTTAGTATCATGTCAAAACATCACAATAGGGTCCTTAAAAGACCTTACACTGAAGGTAAGTGTGGCTTATAAGTATGGCTGTAAAAGCTTAGGAACGACCTTTAAATAGAATTTATCCCATTCTGGTGAATTTGCCTTAACCTTTTTTTTTTTTTTTTTAATATATATATGTTTTTTTCCCCCAAAGGAGAGTAATGAGTCACTAAAAATAGATCTAGTCCTCTAAGCATTGACATGTACGGAACCTAAGTCCATTTAAGTTCTCTGTTAAGCAAGTAAGATATTAAATTTGTGGCCTCTGACTTTCAGATGCTGACTCTATTAATGTGACCTGGCTTATATTCAGCTATGTGCATTTTTGCTTAGAAAGTATATGTTATTTAAAGTAGCTTTGTTTGAGTGTAATTGGAGTAAATATTTTCTTTTTTTCAGTATAGAAAAGTATTACTAGTTTCGGAGGTGATTCACATAGCAAAATTGTCTATAGTGCTGCTTTGTGTTTGCCTTAGCATTATATTTGCTGTAGAGTTATCAAATGTTATGTTTGCAGTGCCTTCATTTTTTTAACCTGAGAGTTTGCTATTGTTTTTCTCCTCAGATTTATAGTAAAGAACGAACAACCGATGCTTCAAAAACTGCACTGGTGGTGAGTTTGTATTCAGGATGTTTTTAAACCACGTGAGATTAACTGCTTATAAATGAAAATGTATAAAATTCTTTTTCTTTCCTGTTTATTTTACTCCATACTCTCATCCCAGCAGTCATTTGTTTAGCTTTTAATTTTGCAAATAACGTGCCTGGAAAAAAGAGTAAAGTATGAAAAAATAGTACTTTCTCTATACTTGCAGTTTCTGTCTCTATCTTAAAATAGTTTGCATGTTCGTTTAGGAATATATAAACTAGAAAGGTAACTCTAAAAAAAAATTGTATGCTTTTGCTTTAAAAAAATAGAAATATGAATCTTCCTTTGATTTAAAATCAGAATTCATATACAGGTCTTCACAGTACTTTTGATTACTGTTAGGAACAAACCCTTATGTGTCTAAATAAAAATTCAATAGGAAATAGTGTATTAAAGGCATAGGAATTAGTGTATGGAATTTTATTGTTCTTTATCATAAAGTTAAAGGTTCAGTATTGACAATAACAGCTTGGATTTGAGTTAATTTTATAAAGAGTTTTCAATTAGTTTGGCAGAACTTGTGTTCTTAAAAGAAAAGGTAATCAGCATATAATATAACCTTAAGATGGCAGGAAAGCAGTCCTTAAACAATAGAAGGTAGTCTTTAATCCAACAAGTGTGCTATTTTAATAGGAAGACTTACTCAATGACTGAGAGAGGTACTGCCCACCACAAGGCAGTGATTCTGTGCAGTGACACTGCCAATAAGGATTACAAAATTTTTTATGCGTATCAAAAAGCCCTTTGAATGTACACATTAAAACCTATCTATAAAAAATTACTTTCCATCCTTATTCACTGGTTTCATGTACAGAAACTAGTTGACTGGTTAGTTTATTGTAAGGAAGATGAAATCTCAAAAAGAAATGGCAATAAGTCTGCTTTTTTATGCCTTATTGTCTCTAAATATATTTATGTTCAGAGAGTCTAAAGTAAGCAAGACAGAAAGAAATAACTGTTTTTTTTTTTAATATGATCAAATAAAGCATATCTGAGGGTGGATAGTATTAAAAGACAAAATTCTGGGGGAGAAGGTTTGAATAATATTTTCTTTTGTTCTCTAATTTTACATGCCTTTCCAGTCTGTTGCACCCAAATATATGTACACTCCTCTGAATCAACTTAAAGATGGAACTGTAGTGAATTTGTATGGCATTGTGAAATTCTTCAAGCCTCCATATATAAGCAAAGGAACTGGTATGTACTATATTCAAAAGATTTAAAATCTCTAAACAGAACTATTCTTACTATGTTTGTTAAAAATTAACCAGAACAAAGTGAGGTGATCCTTTAGCCTTGGCCCTCAGCTAACATCCAGGAAACAGAACAACAAATAAGTGAGGGATATCAGAGTTGGTTTAGGCACACTGGTGGAGATAGCAAATGAAGAAAGTATTTATCAAGCTAGTACTAGCAGTACAAAGCAGGGAAAAGGACCTGTGCAAAAAAATGTACAAATGCCCTGCACCTGTCCTGTGGGAAAGGATTGTTATGTAACTGTGCAATTTTTCCTTGAGATTTTGACAGGATGGGCTATGGTAGGCTATAAATGTGCTGCCAGCATATTTGTTACTGTAGAAGCAGTGCAACAACTGAATCATTTTTATTCTCTGTGAACACTTACTGATTGTACTAGTTTTGTTAGAAGACTGTACTGTTTCACTAGGTGCTTATTAGTAAGTACACAGCTAGTTGATATCCCTGATGAATTTGATTAAGCAGTAGAATTTCTTACTCAGATTCAGAATTAATCAAAGTATTTTCTGTTTATTATAAAGTTACTGTGCACTTTAATGTACTGGTTTGTTTTTTTTTAAGGTTTTTTTTATTGTGATGTTAGTTTTTATGGTCTAAGTTATGTATGCGAGTTTCTTGAATAATGTCAATAGCTATGAATTTGGCTTCTAAATGCAGAAATTTAAAAAGTGAGCATGAAAAAAATCAGAAACCTAGAATGAGGTTTGCTTACAGTTAGGTAGCTTGAAATGTAAGTGAAATAGCTGAAAGCTGTGCAAACATGGCGGTACACACAAAAAATTTTCCAAGTCCCACTAAGGTTCAGCTAATAACTTTGACTTTGAGGATGAAGCCATCTTCAGCCTTGGTTTTCAGTCAGTTTACAGTGTATGACTAGGAGGAACATCTCAGAGGTCGGTGCAAATGTGTGCCTGCTGATTCCAGTATGTTCAACTGAACTGTATTGATACAGTCTGTATTGTGGGCATGCTTAATTGCTTCCCTTTGATGCAGTAGTCTTATTCTAGATGAATAGCTACATGGCTATGAAAGATACTTTTGACAGGAAATATTTGCTCTCACTTTCAGCTAAAGTATGGCTTTGCTGTACCTGTAACTCAAGTGTGGACTAACATCCACAGAAAAGGCAAGACAAGTATGTGCAGCTCTCTAGGCTATCATATGCCAAGTGTCAGATGTTGTAAATACATCATTCAGAGCTGTTATGCTGAGCAACATAGGATTTTTCAATATTGTATTAGATTAACTAGATCCACAAATTAATGAATAGCTTTGGGAAATTCATCAGCATTTGTACATAGTGTTGACCATGTCACCAGAAAAAACATATACCCAAACCTCTTGGACTCAGTGCTCTGGTGTCTGCAGCAGGGCAGTTCTGTGCTTCCCATGCAGTTTGTTGTCGAAATTTGTCCCCGTTGGTGTTCATAACAGATGACAAGGCTTGCTCCTAGAAAACCTTTCTGCTCTACATTCTTACTCAGTGTTGAGAGGGCAGTAGTGTTTCCCAGAATAACTCTGAAACATAAACAATATTCTGAAGAATATGGAATCACCTAATTTAAACATTAACATTTAAAAATAGATGTAGTCGTTAAGTTGGGAACTGAGCCAGTAATGATCCATCTTTTTTAAAGCAAATACAGTGCATGCTTGGGGTTATTTTTTCCTCTTGAGACTTAAAGTGGATATTATAATATTCTACATAGTCACTGATACACTAGAGTTTTGTTAAACAATGTATTGCAAATCTTTAAGATGGAATACTGTTTTGATTGTTTTATATTGGAAAAAAGCATATGGTAATTGTTAGAGAAAGCTGTGGAAAAGTTGAATTTTGCCCCCCCCCCCTTTTTTTTTTTTTCCAGAAAATAGTTGAGTTTTGATAATACTGTAGCTCAGTAAAAATGGAGAAGTACAGATTCCAAGTATTTTATATTATGAATGTTACAATACAACAGCTATTCCTAGATGTAATTGAGAAATAATGGTGAGTGAAAATACGTGCAGGAACTCAATGCATTTAGACTGGAAACAGAAGTGTGTTCTGGCATCTAATTAGAAATGCGAACATTCATAAAATACTAAATGAAGTGTGTAAATGTTTGCCATGTGTATAGCAAATCAAGTTACACTGCTAGCTTAGAAGTAATAGTAAAAAAAGTACTTAATATTTGAAAACAATTTAAACAAAGACAGAGAGATCTCTTTGAAGGCCAGAGATAGGTACCCAGATAGGAGTGAATGGGTGATGTTAGGTTGCTGGTAGCTTGAGTGAAAGGATTCAAGGCCGTGGGGCATGAAAAAGTATCAAAAATGGGAAGGCAAGCTGTGCTAGGTATCTGTGCCCAGGCATTGGCAGGGGGCTATGGAGTGGCCTCTGTGAGGAGCAGCCAAAGCTGCCCCATGCTGGGCATGGCCAGTTCCGGCTGGCTCCAGCTGACCCACCACCAGGCATGGATGAGACCCTGGGTCACAAGGTCTTGGTGCCTCTAGGAAAGGGTATTTGAGAAAGGTCAAAGCACTACATGGCAGTGAGGAGGGAGGGAAAATGTGAGAGGAACAGCACAGTGACACCAAAGTTGGAGAAGGGGAGAAGGTGCAGCCATGCAGGAGCAGATATTCCGCTGCAGCCCGGGGAAGAGAACTGGGATGAGCAGATTGATCTACGCTGCTACTTTTGCAAAAAAGTGTGAGAAGGAAGGTATAGGAGAGAAGAAGAGCTGTTGCGGACTTACCACAATCGCACATTCCCTTTTTATTCTGTACCACCTGAGGGAAGAAGAGATGTAGGATATGAGGAAGTGAATTTGAGCCTGGGAAAAAGGAATGGGGGGAATAAGTGTTTTAATCTTTGTTTCTCACTGACCTAACCTATTTTTGTGGGCAATAAATTAAATCAGTGTTCCCCAAGTCAAGTCTGTTCTGCCCATGGTGGAAACCTGTCTTTATCTCAACCCATGAGCTTTTTCATCTTGTTTTCTCCCCCCGGTCCTGTTGAGGAGGTGAAGTGAGAGAGCAGCTGGGTAGGCACCAGGCAGCCAGACTAGGTCAACCCAGCACACATGCTGGGACTCTCCGGATATTTCAGGCTTTCTGTTCTTTGGGTTACAATAAAATAAGGATAAATCTTATGAAGGAATCTTGAGAAATGAGTTTCTTGTGAAGATATGGTTGTTAGTGGAATTACAAATTTCTTTAGCTTAAAAAGAACAATAGTAACAAGCAGTCTTTATGCCCTCTCAAATGGAATAACCAAAAATTTTACGAAACCCTTCCTTTTGGTGGGAGATTTCATCACAGATATTTTCCTGCCTGATGTGCCACTAAAATTTGTAAAAGACTTCATTGTAAAGGTGCAAGTATAGTCTAGACATGTACACAGTAGAGATCAGTATTTTGTTTTTAATGTAAAATATGGGTAAATTATTTCAATATTAAATTACTCGATTTGGTCCTTTCTGCACAGGCTGACAAGCAACACGTCGGTCACTGCAGTGAGCTTCTCTAAATTTTCATTTTGTAGTGGTGTCTAGTGGTCACTTTCTTATGCTAAATCTGTTCAAATGCTGTCAGTCTTACAATAGTTCGTATGTAAATATATGCATTTATTTACTTAAGAATTTGAGCTCTCACTGATATTTTCAGCCTGCAATTGTAAAAGATTTCTTAGCTGTATTTATAAGGTACTGTCCTGGGTTCAGCAGTAGCAGTCATTTTTCTCCTTTTTAGTAGCTGGTGCAGTGCTGTGGTTTTGACTTTCAGCCTGGGAACAGTGCTGATAACACCGACGTTTTCAGTTACTGCTTAGTGATGTTTGGTCTGGCCGAGGACTTTCTGAGTCTCATGCTGTGCCAGGGAGGAGGGGAAGCCAGGAGGAAGCAGAGACAGAACACCTGACCCAAACTGACCCAAGAGGTATTCCATACCACAGCACGTCATGCCCAGGATGTAAAAACGAGGGGCAGGGACCCAGAAGGGTTGGGGGGGGCACTGCTTGGTCGGGCTTGGTATCGGGTGGTGAGCGGTTGTATTCTCTTCCCTTGTGTTTCCCATGTCATTATTATTATTGGTGGTAGTAGTAGTTGTACCTTAGTTACTGGACTGTTCTTATCTCAACCTGTGG
Source organism: Ara ararauna (assembly GCA_028858755.1). Lineage (NCBI taxonomy): Eukaryota > Metazoa > Chordata > Aves > Psittaciformes > Psittacidae > Ara > Ara ararauna. The sequence goes on from CM054376.1 coordinate 147,566,182, forward strand.
GAGTTGTATTCTTTTGATTCTCCTCCCCATCCCTCCAGGAGCTGGTGGAAGAAAGATGGGGGAGTGAGTGAACGAGCTGCATGAGAGGCTTAAACCATGACAGGTACTGAAATGATTAGCTTTATCTGTAGTAATTCAGGATATTGCCAGTGGTGAAGAGAGATACTTTCCTCTTGAAAAAATTGCAGGTTTAAAACTTAGGCTTAAAAGGAAAGAAGTGAACAAAACCCCACAGACGTTTTTAAAGTTTTTTTCCTTTGTTCACATTGCTGAAAATAAGAAGGGTATGAAGAAAATAAATCAAATGTAGAAAGTACTGGTTTTACTCTTTGAGTAAATCATGGAAGGGCACTCTGAAGCAGCACATGGTCTAGATCTGTCATTTGTCCAGCTGCTTTAACAAGACTCTGGGGACATGAGGACTTTGAACATCTTACTTAGAGAAGCACTGATTACTGGAAATTAGTAAGACAGCCATTCTTTCTGGATGTGTAGAAACAGTAAAGTTGAATGCGCTGATTTTCAAGGTAAAATGTCTCTGAAACAGCTAGGACACATTTTTGCAACTGAGTTATTTGACAAGTTAATTGCTTCAGTTTCATAAGTAGTAGAAGTTTAATAGGGAAAATGATTTACTTAACTAGTTCTTGCCCAGATGTCATTAATAACTATATATCTTTCTAATATATCTATGTATTTTCAGTTGGTAATATTAAAAAAAGCTAACACAACAGAATCAGTGGAGATCAAGGACACAACTTCAGAAGTTTCTTATTTATGAAGGTAGTTGTGATTCTACTTTATCGTGAAAATTTCTAGAACAGTTTTGATTTGGGGTTTTAGAATTATTCACTACTAAGTTAAATATTTCAGAGTTGGATTTGGTTGGTTTTGTGGTTTTTCTGCCTTTCCCCCCACCCCCCCAATCCAGAATTACATCTGCTTGAGAGGGTGCAAAATGTTCAGTGATTGTTCTGAATTGTCAAGGCATGAAATGGATCTTATTAGAAAATTCTATAGTCTCCTTACATCTGACACAATCTTGTGCTAATACATTCTCTTTCTGACACTGTGTTAATAGAATCATATAGCTTTAAGATGGCGCCTGCTGGAAGCATGGGCAGGGGAGTCAGTGTACTTAATCCATATGGGCCTTTATTCCCTAGATAGATATGGTTGGAACTAGATGATCTTAAGGTCCTTTCCAACCCTAACTATTCTATGATTCTGTGCACCTAGATATGAAATATTGCTCTTTCTTACATATATTAAAGCTTAAGGCTGAAGTTCTGCACTGTATTCCCACTGAAGGCAAGTGGTACCTAATTTAGCCTTGTCGGTTTATGTAATCTATAATCAAATATTCATAATTTTGGTTACTGTTATTGCATTAGACAAAAGTTAAGACACCAATGGATGAAATGAATTTTCAGTATGATAATAAATTACTATGTGTTCCAGAGAAACTTGTTTTAACCGAGCATGCGTCAGCTGCTCTGTTTAGTTTGGAATGTCTTTACATAAGAATTTTATGTGTTCTAAAAACTGTCCAAGGACATGCTTCATGTCCTGCTTGGTATAACAGACGGATGTGTTTCTGTCTGCTGGAAGGTCAGTTGGAAGTGTTCAAAATTATGTTCTAGCTTTCCTTCCGAAATAGTTTAAGAGTCTTAGATATTTTAAATTTTGAAACAAAGGTGATTCTCTCCTCTCCCCCCTCTCAAGGATATGTCAAGTATTTAGTCTGAGTAAAACCAGCAAATATAAAAGAAAAAGTGCTTTGGCCTTTTTGTAGCATCCAATTACAAAGATTATATGCTTGACCATGAAACTCTGGGGACATTGCAGTGTTATGCTACTGCTTCTCCAACTCTGTCTCTTTTTCCTGCAGATAATAGACAATGTTTTCTATAATACAGGGAGGAATTTTGGCAAGAGGAATCCTTGCTGCTGGTTAACAATAACTCATAAGAGTAAAATCCTGTTTTCCTGGGGAAACTTCCACCTAGCTTGTTCTCTCAGATATATGCAGTTTATTCATTATGGCTCATACTGAAGTAAAATCTCATTTTAGCCTACCTAGACATGCAGGTGGAGGGTAGCTATTTTATTTTTACAAAATATTTCTTAGAATCAAAATTAATAAAGGGTAGCACTTTCAGAAAAGTAACACTTCAGAAAAGTGCACTTCTGAAAACCATGAACAGTTCGAGATCATGTTTTTTACATGCCAAAATACAGCTTAAGAACCATAAATCAGATTCTTAAGGATATTGTACCTTAAAAATTTATATAAGCATCTTCGTTAGGAGATGCTGAATAAAACTAAAATAAATGTTTAATCAGTAAGTATTAAATGCTTTCCTACAAAATCAGTAACTACTAATCTGGAAAGCCTTTGTAGCAATTCTGGGTTTCTTACAGTGACTGAAAAATAAATTTGTGAGGCCATGTGTTTTGAGGGTTTTGCTGTTTTGTTTTTGTAATATATATATATGTGTGTGTGTCTTTACACTGTGAAGAGATGCTGACTTTCTGAGCATGCTAATGACTTACCTAAGAGTTCATAAAAGAGTGGAAATGCTATGATATTTATAAAAAGAAAGTTGTAACCTGAAGAATGAACCTAAACCATCATCACAGTGGAGGAAACTTTAGTTTTTCAATGACTGTTAGGGGAATAGAGAACACTGATATTTCAAACTACAATGGAGGACCTAGAAGCTTGGAGATCAGTATTTTCCATGTAGTTAATGTAACATTCTTCTGTCTTGATTTGGAATTTTACTGATATTTTGTTAAAGATAGTCCTTGCAGTAATAATGAATTCCTATTGTTGCATAAATTTCTTTTCTAAAAAGCTGCTTCTCTGAATAGTTTTTTTTTTTTTTTTTTTTTATGAGATATAATGCCAGTTGTGAAGTGTTACAAGCATCCTTACAGATAGCTGCCCATTGCTGTTAGTCCCTCATGTGATGTTAATCTTAAACCTGAGTGGGAATACCTCTTTAGAATAATTAAGTATATTTAAAAAAACCCAAACAAACCATAGGTGCAGTTTGGCATTCTGTATATTATCAGCCTAAAACCAGTGCTTTTGCTGAGTCAATCTAGTTTGAAAGTAAAAACTGTCTTTTATAATATATAAATTTGCTGAACTGTGCATCCATTTTGTCATATTTTTAACACAGATTATTGGAAGTAAAAACTACCAGTGGTAAAAATTTCCCTTCTGTAGGAAAAGTCCTGGGTTCAGCTATAACAGTTATTTTTCTCGTTCTTAGTAGCTGGTGCAGTGCTGTTTTGAACTTTAGTCTGAGAAGCTGATAACACAGTGATGTTTAGTTGTTGCTCAGTAGCGCTTACCCTGATCAAGGACTTTTCAGTTCCATGCTGTGCCAGTGAGGAAGGGCACAAGAAGCCGTGAGGAAGCAGAGACAGGACACCTGACCCAAACTAGCCAAAGGAGTATTCCATACCACAGCATGTCATGCCTGGTACATAAACTGGGGGGGAGTCACTTGGAAAGCCCAGATCATTGTTCAGGTCATGCTGCGTATTGGTCAGCAGGTGGTGATCAATTGTGTTGTGCATCACTGCTGTTTATTGAGGGTTTTTTTCCCCTTCCCTTTTTAGTTATATATTCTCTTCCCTTGTTATTTTCATTATTATTATTAGTGGTAGCAGTAGCAGTTGTATTAGTTTTGGTTTGTTCTTATCTCAACCCATGGGGTTTACATTCTTTTGACTCTCCTCCCCATCCTGTCCAGAGGGGGTGAGGGGGAAAAGGAGGGGAGTGGGCAAGTGGCTGCATGGTTCTGAGTTACCAGCTGGGCTAACACCACAACAGGAAAAGATAATGAGTGAAATAAACTTACCTACTAAAGGGAAATTGACTCCAGTATGTAAACTTTAATAATTTTTTTTTTTTTTTTAGCTGAGTAACTGGGGGGTTTTGCGTCATTGGAAAGTATATTGTGAAAAAAATGGAAGTTTGACCAATGACATTTTATTATATTTTTACTGTAATACTGGGGTATTAATTTAAATCTGCAGTTCTGTTTAGAGTTTGACTCATTATTTGTGCAGAAAAGTGAATTCAAGCACTGAACTATAATGCTGTATGGAAAGCAAAATCAATTTTCACCTTCCAGCTAGAGAAGGAAAGATAGGTAGCTTTTTATTTTTTAACCTTCAAAAAGGACTTGCTGGATGAGGATTTCTTTAGAAGAAAAGAAGTCTTTATGCTTTGTTCTTGAATAACTTTATTGTAATTAGAATTATTGTAAAATGATTTTTTGAGGTGGTAGTTGAGAATGGAAGGCAAAAATCACAGAAACAGATAACCTATATTGTGTAGAAGGTGTTCTGTGACTGTATAAAGCAAGTATAACATTTTTATGATACTTGGAGTAGGATGATAATTAGTCTTTTGAGTATGCTAATTGCACAGAAAATAGAGTGTGTTAACTTTTCCCCCCTTAAATAGGCAGCTTCACAGGTAGGAAACTGACTAGAACAAATAATCACAGCATCAGAAAGTAACAGCAATTTAAGCCTGGAATGTTTTTGTTACTCCACTCTTGGTTGCCATGTTGGATTATATCAGTGCACTGTAACATGCTATCCTGTATCCTCAAAGGATTTTAAATCTATGAACTACGTGGTGGTTTTTTCTTCTTAATTGCTCATTTCGCTCCTATTGCTTTGCTGCTTACCTGTTAAGTTAACCTTTAGAATTCATACCTAAAGAAATACACCAGTCCATCTCTGGATTACTGTAGTAAATACTTGCAGTTTTGTCAGCCACTGGCTAGACTCTATTCATGTCTGCTAATCCTAGCATAGATCAGCAGAATAGGTGCTATATGACGCTTGACCTTGTGCCTTTGGTGTAAGCATGCTAAAGAGCAACACTTAGTAACTCCTGAGTGCAATAGATGAGAATTTAACATTATTGAGTCTGTGTGAAAATCTTGTGAAGAAGAGTAGTGGTTTTATAGAAATATTAGAGGTTTTTCTATCTGTAGGAATAGTAGTTTTATTTTTCTTGGTAAGCCTTCACTTAGTTTCTTCTTTCAGCACTTCGGTCACTCAAATTGTTGGTGAATTTAAACTTTTAAGTGATAGTAAAACTTAATGTATTTGCTGGAAGTAGCAGAGTATTTCTTTTGAAGGCATAGGCAGTGCACATACAAGCAATGTATTTTCATCCAGTCTAACCTATCTGTCTTTGTGGTTCAGAAATCTGTTCACAAAATTTACATATAACAATTGTCTTCTTTTGATTGCCTTCCTGTAGTTTTTATTCAAGGCAAGTCTGTCAGTTGTAGTAGACTGCCTGTATTCTCTTTCAAAGCTGTCTGGCAACTGTTTATGTGTCTGTATCTTTATAAAATGCATGATGGAGATTTTATTGAATTTGTTTTGGCACTATCATACCTTTGTTCAGTTCCCAGATATGTTAACTCTGGTTTACTGTCATTATCACGAACTGCCTCATGGAATTACAGCTAAGGGAAGTTGGGGGGGGGTGGGTGTTATTTGTTTATGGTTTTAATTTTGAGTGTTGAAAAGGTTCCTGTCACAGCCAAAACAGATTTGACGTGAGTAATTTTATTTATTTCCAGTTAAACATTTCATAACTGGTTCATGTATTGAGAAACAAAGAGAAATAGTTTTACACTTAGGGAAAACAACTTCCCTCCACCTCTCTCAGGCTCAGCTTGCCTCTTGGCACCTGTCCTTCCCTCTTCCTGGTCTTCACTTCCAGTGTTACTGTTGCAGGTTACATTGTGTCTGTTGGGGTAGCAAAGGGTGGTGCCAGAGGTTGGGGTTAAGATGTACTTGCTCCTTACTCATTCCCCTGCTTGCATGTTGCTTTCTAATGTCCTCTTCTCCAGCGTGGGTTCCTCCATTACCTCAGTCCTTTTGTTAAGGACACGTTTCAGATTCTTATGGTACTGTCGTGGTTTAAGTCCAGTCAGCCATGCAGTTCGCTCACTCACTCCCCCCTCTTTGTTCCCCCCTGCTCCCCGGGGGGGGGGAATGGGGAGGAGAATTGAAAGAATGCAACTCTCACAGGTTGAGATAAGAACAGTTTAGTAACTAAAGTATAACACAAGTCACTACTGCTACCACCAATAATAAGAATGACCAGGGAAATACAAAGGAAGAGAATATAACTGCTCACCACCCAATACCAAGCCTGACCCAGCAGCAAACCCCCACACCCTTCCGAATCTCTGCCCTCTGTTTTTACATCCTGGACATGACGTGCTGTGGTATGGAATACCTCTTGGGTCAGTTTGGGTCAGGTGTCCTGTCTCTGCTTCCTCCCGGCTTCCTCTCCTCCCTGGCACAGCATGAGACTCAGAGAGTCCTTGGCCAAACCAAAACATTTTAAGCAGTAACTGAAAACATCGGTGTGATCAGCGCTGTTCCCAGGCCGAAAGTCAAAAACACAGCACTGCACCAGCTACTAAGAAGGAGAAAAATGACTGCTACTGCTGAACCCATGACAGGTACTTTGACTACCACTGTGGGGCTGTATCCTTGCAGTACGTATCTTGCATCTTTTGTTAAAGATAATTCATTTATGCTTTAATTTGCTTTTAGAACTTGCAGAACTCATTACCTCTTCAGGAGACCAGGATTGTATAAGATTGTATATATGCTCCCTATTTTATAGAGGAAGAAATTGAAACTTGAAAAAATTGCATGTGTGCTGCAGACAGAAGGAAAAGTTTTGTGTGTTCCTGGCTTACAGACCTGTGCTTAATCACCTATTTCATTTTCAGTTGTCTGGGCTAATTATTGGCAAGATGGACCACACTTCAGTTGTTACACTATTGTGACTAAATTGACTTTGGAAGTCATAGCAGAAAAAAATGGCCGTATGGTTGCTCATCCCACGTTTAATATCTGTGTATTAATAGCTCCATAATGCCCATAATTTATTCACTTTTATCTTTTACAGATTTCTGCTCAGTTGTAACACTCGTGGACCCATCAAATGCGAAGTTAACATGCTCTCTTTTCAGTGGAAATCTAGATTCCTTACCAAAAATTTACAAAGTTGGAGATATTGTCCGATTTCATAGAATAAAGGTATGTTCTAGGATGGGGGGGGGGGGGGTGTTGTGTGCTTGGTTTTTTGCAGTGAGAGGACTGTAAAAATAATTTAATTCTTCATGTACTGAAATTAACACATGGAGACATTAGATGAAGCAGTTGATTGATGAAACAGCCTATCGGGGATTGCTAGTTTACAATGTCTAGTTCCTGGTTTGGTGTTTTCCTGCCTTACCTTATTTGCCTGTATCCAAGGCCATGAAGGAAAACAGTGTTTATAGCTTTAGTCCTGCTTCTGCTGAATGTTGTTCTTAAGCCTGCTGCAACTGTATAGGGAAGAGGGACCATGCTACACAGACTGAACTGGAAGTCTTGTAATGCGTGACTATACTTAAAGAGATACAGAATAGTACCAAAGACATGATTTTACTTGTTACATATTAATTTGCAAGATAACTGTATACAATTATGTATTTTATTTTTGCTTAGAATAATTATAGCAGAAATAAACAAACATGCTGAAAGAAGCCAGTTAGGAAAAAAACCAAATTGCATATTTAAACACTGTTGGGAGAGCTAGGAAATTGAGGATTGTACAAAAGGATGATGAAAGCAGTAAAGATCAGTAGTGCTAAGCATGTACACTTTGATATGCCATAGCGGAAGAACAAAGAAGAAAACCTCATGACAATAAATGTAAGAAGTGCTAAGATTTAGCCAGTTATTGAGATTTGTACCTCTGAGATTATTAAGAAAAAACTTGTTAAGATTCAGGAACAGTATTCAGTTATTCGTGCATATTATAAATACTTACAATGGAGAGAGAAATTAACTAACCTGTTCTGGGTTAGTATAAAGGCTCTTTAAGGTAATCTTTATGTATAGAGTAGAATTAAGCTATATTTAGATTTTGAAGTTTGTGTTGCTAATCAGTAGCTGAGATGTGTGGTTAGTCTTGGGAGTTCATCGATTTGACTTCAGATGAGAGAGTCTTATGCTAAATTTTAAATTCTCTCTTAATCCAGGAGGGTGTTACACAGATATTGTTTCTGAAATTCAGTGGAGGTATGTCATGGGTTCAGCAGCAGCAGTCATTTTTCTCCTCCTTGGTAGCTGGTGCAGCGCTGTGTTTTTGATTTTTGGGCCTGGGAACAGTGCTGATAACACCAGTGTTTCGGTTACTGCTTAGTGATGTTTTGGTCTGGCCAAGGACTTTCTGAGTTTCATGCTCTGCCAGGGAGGAGGGGAGCCGGGAGGAAGCAGAGACAGGACACCTGACCCAAACTCACCAAAGAGGTTATTCCATACCACAGCACGTCATGCCCAAGATGGAGGACGGAGAGGAGAGACCCAGAAGGGTGGGGGGTGCACTGCATGGTCGGGTTTGGTTTTAGGTGGTGAGAAATTGTATTCTTTCCTTGTATTTGCCTTGTCATTATTATTATTGGTGGTAGCAGTAGTGGTTTGTGTTATACTTTAGTTACTAAACTGTTCTTATTTCAACCTGTGGGAGTTGCATTCTTTTCGATTCTCCTTCCCATCCCTCCGGGAGTGGGGGGCAAGATAGAGGGGGGAGTGAGTGAGCAAAACTGCGTGAGTTATAGAGGCTTAAACCACGACAAGGTAGAAACATGTTTATTGCTTTTTAAATAAAAAAACCAAGTTTATATGTGTGAAAAAGTAGAAAGTAAAAAGGAGACCAATTAAAAGAATTGAAGCACTGTACATCCGTGGTAGGTTAACACTGGTGGTTTTTTTGGGTTTTTTTTTGAGATGGAAAGAACAGGTTAAAAAACCAAAGAAGGTCACTGTCGTAGAAGTTATGTGTGCACCCTCTTATACAAGCATAGTAGTGTCTCAACTCCGCTCTTTATCTTTTATTATAAACTTAAGGAAACTCATGGACATAGCACATGTAAGGAGCCTCACCGTTCTCCTGGTTTGGCATCACATTTTTGAGGACATTACTCTAAAATTCCTGTCAGTTGGTACTTCATTCTCCAAGATGATGTTTCGTTATTTGAAGATGGGTTTGTCAATTCCCTCCCACATACACTTTTTTCATCACAACTGAGCTGTTTTACGTGGTTTCCAGCCCTTACTGACCTCTAGCTGCCCACAATCTCTATCTCCTCAGATACATAAACTGATAGCTTGTTTAATTATTTTCTAATTCAGAATGATCTGAAGTCACTAAGTAGTCTTTTTCTGGATGAGGATGTCTTCATTCACTCCAGGCTAACAAACAGCTATTTTGGGAGTTTTCATATCTGATCTGCGCAGGTAAAAATCTGACATAAAAGCCTGGTGCCAACTGCTGGGGAGTGAACTGGAAGGGAGTGACCTCTTTCTCTCTTGCACCAGCATAGCATTTGTGATTGCTATGCCACACAGTTTTCAATTAGAAAAAAAAAGTCTAATTAAGAGTTTTAATTACACTGTCTGCAGTTCCGTCTTAACTCTCTTCTTTTGTCTTCAGGCCTTATCACCTACTCTTAACTTCCTGAATGGGCAGCAATTGAGGGTATTAGATGCTACAGTCTTCCAGAGCTGTGCTTACCAGTGAGGACAGAAATACAGAGTCCTTACAGCATGAATTCACATATCTCTGTCCCAGATATGCTTTTGAGAATCTTCTAAGAAGTTGACATTGATAGCGAACACATTTTAAAAATGACTGCTCTCAGCTCCTAATGAGTATCTTCTCTTCGTAGTAACACAGGTGTTGGCAAGGTCTGATGGTTCAGGGCTAATAAGAACTTAATGGAGAGGATTCTGTTGGGATCACTCTGGTAGAGAATAATTTTATTTGCTCAGTATTTGTTGCAGCAAATTAAAATTTTAAGTGTCTTTGTAATAGAACTGAAAGATTACCAAGTTTTAATTAAATTCCAGTTAGTATTCCTTGAAGGGCATTTTTATGACTTCTTGTGATAATTTCTTCTGAATTATAGTACTTAGTGATTTGCAGTACTGTATTTGGGCCTTCAGCCTCAGTCTGTCATCTCTGCAGAGATGACAGTGGGGCGGATCCCTCTAGCCAACAGTGTAAAAGCTAAGCCTGTGATCTGATTGTCTAGCCCCCTGTATCTTCATGACAAAGGAGTTATCTCAAGTGAAGCTTTGGAGCATTTTTTCTTCTATAGTTCACTGTGGATGCTCTTAATATCTTAGACTCAATGCCTGATGTTTAAGCTACTAAAGAGAGGGACGAGGCAACCTGCTGGTGCTGACTAAACCTGCAGTACTTTATCCTCGCTTGACTTGGGAGTTTTGGCATGTATTATGCCCTTTTGTATTACTCAAACCCTGCCATGATGATAGAATTGTTAATTTCCTCATTGGCTTTTCTCTAATATTCCTTATTATCTCTGAGTGATTCACAAACAAAAATTTATTTCCTTACTCTCAGTGAAGTGAATTGGTATTTGATTTCCATTTTAATGTTTGAGAATCAGAGAAAAGCGAAGCACATTCTTGTTTAGGTGTTCATCTTGTTCAGCATACACTAGCTGTCTGTTACAGTCAGTGTCTAGAATGTGTTTTGGTGGGTCTTTTTCCCAAATACACAACATTATAGAGATGTGTGACTCATATGGAACACTTTGAGAATGAAGACCAAAGCAGTGACCTCTTATTATAAACTATTGTAGGACATCCTCAGTATAATACAGTCTCTGCAGCAATTACAAGTCTTAATTCTCTAGGTTTTGTCATGTCTTACACATGTAGGAAATATTCCAGACCATTCATTTTTTACTTTACTAGAATTTTCTCAGGCACACTATTCTGCTTTCTCTGAGGAATGTTTCTAAAGCAGTATTACAATATGTACTTTTTTTAAAAAATTATTATCAAAACAGAAATTGTTTCAGCTGGTTAAGTATATATTTTAACTTCTGCTTAGGTAAAAGATACCTTACAATGAGGTCTTCAGCTGAACGTATACTCACATTGGAATAGAAGTTTGGACAGTGAATTTCAGATGGTAAAATAATTCAAAAAACAGATGAACAAAAAGAAAACCACAAAGCAAGCCACAACACACCTTGATGTCTTGAGATAATCTTATATGTATAAATAATAATCAAGTTTAATGTACTCATAATTCAAAATATTGTCTTGAATTCCTGATCTACAATTCAATAGTAAAATTTATTTTAGAAAATCTTTCTTCTTCATATAAGAATGTGTACATTAGCTCAGTATGTGTCGTTTTACAAGGCATTTGTTTGATATTCAAAGATGATCAGTGACTGCAGTGGTTTTGTAATAGTCCTTTGCTTCTGCAATTTAAGGATCAGTTTTGATGGAAAACTACCTTGGAGATGCTATTATTCCAGCTTTATATATTACTTGGTGTTGTACTTCTCTCTTTCATTGAGTGAGGTGAATAACAGCAGCTGAAGTAAGAAAAAAAATAATTCAAGTGGTTTAGGCTGCTGTAAACCTATTTATAAATGTTTCAAGATTAGCTTCTTTTCAATGAGCATATTCAGGATAGAGTTGTACCCCACAGAAATCACTAGAGTTTATTGTCCATACAGTTTGTTGAGGTGACATTTCACCTTTTGTTCTTTAGTTCATAAAAACTATGCCGCACACTCCTGCAACATGTATTTGAATTTACTTGCTTGCTTAGAAAAAGCCAAATACATTGTATCTGCTCTGGCTTTGTGCCAGAAGATACTCTTGTTTGGAACCATTATTTATTGAATTTATTTAAAATTCTCAGGGAATTTTTAAAGCAATTGCCAGCTGCCCCCTCCCCTGCTTTCTCCCCCAGTCACCTCTTTTAAAAGCATCCCCAAGCCCTCTAGAAATGGCACAAAATCTACTGAGGGGGAGTTGTCATCATATAGACAAGTCTTAGATTAGCTCTTTTCCCTTAGTTTAGTAAAATTTCAAAATCATTTATGATGATCTTTAAGGCCCCTTCCAACTCAAACTATTCTGTGATTCTGTGAATTAATGTGCTCCATTATTTAGGTCTGGAGAATACTTAAGTAAATGAAAGTTTGTCCTAGAGATGGTCTTTAATGCATTTATGCATTATGTTAAAGTATCGGGGATTAAAAGAGTTCCTGTCACCAAGACTGAACTTTGTTTATGATTTTCCAAGGAATACTTGATTTGGGTGCTTCTTAAATTTTAGTGTGCTTATAAAATGTAGGCCTAAATAACTGGCAATGTTTTGGTAAAAAATATTGCTGTTTAGAACTTCTGTCACATATTTCAGATTCTGCTTTTTTAAATCAGTAGACTTTCAAGCATTTGAAAATTGAGCACTAGGAATCCTAATCTGTATTGTCTCACAACTGCTATATGGAGAAGTCTTGTTAGTTTTTCAGTAAGTAAATTTTAATTAAAAAGAGATAGATCAAAAGTCAGTTTGAGATTTCTGATGATTGCTTATATATATATCTATATCCTGCAGTTCTTTTATGTAAGTACAGGGAACAGGAAGATTAAACTAGATCCTTGAAGGAACTCTTCAGACTTTAAACACCATTTTTTATATGGTAGCAGATACACAACTAAATCAGCAGGATAGAGGGGATCTGCCATGTGCAGGGTAGTAGACATAAGAGTAATTGTGAGAACTGTATTCATAATTCAGTGTGTGAAAGCTGATCACTGCTTACTTTATAGGAAAAAAAAAAGCCCTCCTAGAGCTGGTATTTTCTTTTTCAGTTCCATAATATCAGGAAATGGAGCTATTGTGAGAAGCAGAAAAGAAAAATCCGTAATAACTTTGCTCTGCCATCACTCTGCTGTGTTACCCCTAAAAACTGTGCTTCAGTTTTCCCATCTGTAAAGACAATCCTGATGTGTTCCCCACACAAACATTGTGAGATATGTGAATGCTCTCTACCGATGCTGTATATTTGCAGGTAGTCTGCCTCTTAAAAAAAAAAAAAATCTTTCATGTTAGACTGTATTTTTTGCTTATTCACTTTGTTTTCTTGTTACTGTTAATTTCCTTTTTTTTTATTTCATTTTTATTTTGACTTCATTCTCCTAATAGCACCAGGAACGAAAGTGATCAATGATCCGCTCTTCGTGCGCGTGATATGTGTGTATATTTCAATGCAACGTAACAATTTACTTTTTTTCTTCATACGTTGTTACAGATCAGGGAATACAATGGACAGACGCAGGGAATTACCAGTGGAGGATTTGCATCCTTGACATTTGATGGAACTGTAGGAGCACCAATAGTTCCTCGAACCTCTAGCAAAGGGTACAGTTTCATGGATGAAGAACACAAAACAGTAGAAGATTTACGTGTTTGGGCAGCCAGTAATCTTTCTATCTCCGAACCAGCAGTAAAATTGTCTGGTGTTCAGCCAATGCTGTTCTTTGATCTCACTTGCCAGCTGGTAGGAAAAGCAAAAGTCGATGGATCTTCTTTTCTTCTAAAGGTAGATTATTTTTTTTAATAATGAATTGTTATATTTATTAAGGCATTGTGATTCAATTTTTGATAAAACAGACATATTCATTGCTTTAATGTTATGTAGATAAATATTTCAAAGTTAAGTAAACTGATGATCCTTGACCATTTTATTTCCATGTAAAAAAAAATAGGAATCCCAGTTCACTTTAAAAGTTCTTCATCTGATATATTTCTTTACCGAGGTTTTGTAAGGTGTCATTGTTATGGATCAGCATTTCACAAACATTTGTAGATAAATATAACAAGATTTTTTAAAGTTGAAAAATATTGTTAGTTTTAAATTTCGACCTTGCTTTTTTAGTTAGCAGCAATTGTTGCTTGTTTTTCTAGATCTGCTGGATATAATTAACGCAGTAAGTAGCACTATCTAAGGAATGGATTATATTACCTATTTTGATGGATTGATTTTAGCTGCTTTTAGATGTACATAAATGTTTTGGTTGATCAGCACTCACTGAAAATATAAAATTCAAAGTGCCACACACCTTTCCCAGGGTGATCCTTAATATCTGTTAAGTAAAAAGGAGGTCTGCATGATTTTCCTGGGTTTAGCTCCAGGTGTAAGAGTCTGGTGTTATTCTAAAATTCCTTTGTAATTTTTTTTTCTTTCTTTTAGAAGTTGACTGTTAAAATATCAGAGAAAAACAAGCTGTTATTTTTCATTTTATGACTTCATAAAATTATTTATTGGTTCTAGTGTATTAAGCTGTACTGCTGCAACAGTTTTAGGAACAGCACAATTCATTATTCCTTCATTAAAGCAGGAAAGATTTTTCTCATGCAAAGCAAAATGCTTGCACTACACAGAAACAAGTCTTAAATGCCACCCCATAATATGCTTTGCTGCTGTTACAAACATTTCCATTTAGTTATCCCTTATGAAAGGGATATTTAATGAGACCCAGTAAAATTTCAGAACTTTGGACTGTAATGAAGTTGTTCGTTAATAAGTATATGTTCAGCATTGAAGGACCCTTTACAAGGACAGAGACAAGTGTTTTTGTAAATTATTAATATTTCTTTACACTCTTCTTTATTGTAAGATCTGAATTCAATTTTATCAGGTTTGTATAGTAAACATGATGACTTGGAGAGAAAACTTAGGATAGGCTTAGGAAGGTAAAAGCTTGAAATCAAGCAACAGTAGATCAATTTTTCTGATACATAATTCCTTTGACAGTATATTTTTTATTGGTGTAAAATATTTAATACTTAAATCCATATTAAAATACATCAGACAAGCTTAAAAATGGTATATTAACATTGGTAGGCTGTTGGTAATTTCCTCCATTTCTCAAGCATCCCTTTCTCCTGTCAAATATTGGTCACAATAGAAGAAGCCTTTTTAAAAACTGTGGACAAATCTCTATTTTTTTTCATTTGTGAAATTAATAAAAAACAACCCAACAAACAAACAAAAAAACCCACTGAAACAAAAAGCAACAAACACAATATCAGCTGAAATGGAGTGGTCTTTAAATATTGTATTATTTTGGTTATATGTTTTGTAATAATAATTTAAGTTTATCACGTCATTCTAAGTATATCAGTTATATTAATGGTTGATTATACTATAAAACATAATAATTATTTTAAGTGTTGAGCTCATGTAACTAGTAGGGTTTGCTTCAAAGAACTGAAATGAATTTCAGTGATTTTGTGCATCACTCATAGCATAATCTTTATTATGGAACTTGATAAATTAATTGGGATATGCACAGCTTCGGGTTGACATGACATGAAGAGCATTAGTACTTATCTTTTTCTGAGTATTTTGTTACTGAAACTGATAGACACTAAAAAACTCACACTAGAAATTCTTATGTCATTTATGTCTTTCATAAGAGTGTTACTACTAGTCTTCCCTTCTGTCAGTTAAATTGCTGACATTAAGCTATGTCACACAGCATGCTCTGCTGAAGAGAGCAGTGGGTTTCATTGTCTCTCCCATTTCAGTGTTTTGCTCACCATGATGGACAAAGGTTGCCACTAACTATTCCTTAGCTCTGGTCTGTTCATGACTAGTAATAGAACCATCTGCTGTTTTCTACCCAGAATTAACTTAATCAATGTTGGGCTTTAGACCATTTTTGGTTTTTGAAACCGGGGCTCTGTGTTTTCATCCATAATTTGAGTAGAGTGAAGCTGGCAAGTTCCTGAGGTAGAGAGCTTGATCTGTTTTCATATTTGTGCAAATAAAAACCAAAACCATCTACTTTCCTAAGGATTTTCTTCTTCTGGTAAAGAAAGCTTTCTGGCTTATAAATTCCTCCAGCAGGTGCCCCAACACTGGCCTCGTTAGTTCCTCTGTCAAAGGACATTTTAAAGCTAAGTAGTCATCCTTGAATTTGACAGGAAACATTCAGCAATCCATTTGTCAGATTGATCTCCTAAGTGTGAAACTACCAAAGTGTCCCAAGTAAAGCCAGTTGAAAAATAATGGGAAACTTAACGATCTTAAGATTCTATTTTGTCCAAGTGACTAAATTCATGATGCATATGCACTGAGTCTGTCTTTCTCAAGCCCAGTTCTGGAGAAGGTTTGATAGTTCGAACAGTGGACAGCCTCTCTTTCAAAGGTGGTTTTAAGCATTTCGGGGTACAGGATCAGAAGATAATAGATTTTGGTTTTTTTTTTTTTTTTTTTTTGTCCTGACCATCTGAGTCCTTCAGAATACATTCTTATTTGGGAGCATTAATTTCATGTTATGAGACATTTTCACTGAACAGTTTCCCTTTTTATCTCTTGATTTGGATGAGTATTTCAGCCATAAGTTATTCTCAGTGCATTTGCGCATGACTCTGCTGATTCTTAGATCTTTTCCTGTGGGTCTTTGATCGACACCAGCTAAGCATAAGGGGTAGAAACCCTTTGAAAATTAAGTTTTTCTTTTTTTCTTCCCTCTGCAGCACCTAACTCATGGGACAAAATTCCCTGGCATCATAAACTGTCTGAAAATTAGCTTCTGTTGAATTTATATGCAGGAAATCCTAAGAAATGCAGCATTGAAGTCTTATAGAACAAATGCCTCTAGATTTTTCTTTTTCTATGCCAGTATTTCACAATTATTTATGTTGTCTTTGAGAAGAGACTATCATCAGGAGCTCAAGAAACCACAGTTTACAGAACCATAAGCAGTTACCACTGAAATTTTAATGTTTGGTTTAGGTATTAAGATTTGGGTTCCAGTCTGTTGGTAGTCTTACTTTTTCACAATAACTTTGATAGCTCAAAAATAACTCCTGTTGGTATTTCGCAACTTAAGTATATCAAGAACTTGGCTTTAGGCAAACAATTTTTATAATCCTTGTAATTAAGCATATGTTAAATACTGATTTTTTTTTTTTTTTTTTTTTTAAACCCAATCTGGATAACTGGCAGAGTATACTGATGTAGGAGATTCAGTAATTAAGGGAGTATATGCTGTGTGTTCAGTCTTCATATACTGTAGCTAGAGTGGTTAAAAAACACCCTATGTCAGGATTAAAAAATATAGGCAGTTCTGCCTATGGAGAATTCTAATAGTTGTAACTGCTGGATAAACAGTTGAGGTTTTGCTAGCACAGATTTTATTGTTATTGCTATTTATTATTATTATTAATAATAACAAATCCCAGGTCTTAACACTTGATAGGATTCTCTGTAGAGGATATTTTGTACTCTGTAAGGAATGATAATTAAAAAAAATAAAATCAAATTTAAGTTATTTAAGGACTTAAAGACTAAAACACCAGTTAAGATTTCTTATTGTTATCAATTACTAGTCAAACAACAAATTTGTTAAAAGAAAGTTATTTACAATCTCAGTCTACAGTATTCTGGGCATATTGAAATAGTTCTCCTGCATTGCAGGTATGGGATGGCACAAAATGTCCCTACCCAACGTGGAAGGTGCCTGTGGAAGCAAGGGACCTGGAAGGAGAAAAAGTTCTTCTTCGTCGGCTGCAAAATCTAACAGTGGACATTCTAGTTTATGACAACCATGTACATCTGGCAAGATCTCTTAAGGTAATGCATTGTTTGATTTTTATAACTCTCATTTTGTGGCCTATTTTCTGCTTAGAATGCACTTCAGGGAATGTATTCATTCAGTTACACTGTTAATTCATTTCAGATGTTCGTCTTTATATTTCATTGTATTTCCATACCTTTTGTTTGAATGCAAAATCCCTTCAACATGTGTGAAACAGCCTCATTACCCTAAAATTGCCATGGAAAAAAAAATCTTCCAATTAAGCAGGTCTTTTCAGACACCGCAATACCATATAGAATTCTGTGAAAATAATGCACTCAGAAAATGTATTCTATGCTTTAGAATTATTTTTTAAATTATATAAAGTGGGGTTAAACTTGTACTCCCAATAAAGGCCTGTAATTCTAAAGTCAATAAAAGATTTTCTGTTCTATAAACTTCTGCAATTTGCAGTGCAGTCTTCATTTAGTGGGTCAGTAATGCTGATTATGCTTAGATAGAGAAAACAACAGCATAATTAAACATTTGATCTTCAACAATACTGCCATCTTGCTTCTGAATACAGTAAATTAGCAAAGAATACATCTTTCATTTTATGCTTTCTCCAATATACCAAAGCATCATTTTTAAGGAGTTTACTAGAAAATAAAAGTAAGTGATAACCATTTGTTAGGCTGGGACTATCAGCAGGCATGAAATCAATTTGATATATTAATGCCTGTTCATAAGTAAATGATAGCAAAATAAGTTGCTCTTGTGTAAGAATTCATAACAAAACTCAGTCACAGAAGTATTTCATTACTTGCATGTTCTCTTCCAGAATTTTTCTCTTGCTATCTGATGTAATCTATTGATATAATTATCAGCTGATATTCCAGTGAAGCAGTATCTTTTGAAAACTAAGGGAAAAAAGTAACAAAAATATTTTCTTGGGTAGCTGGTAATACTCCCTTTATTGCACTCTCAGATTTATATTCAGGAATTCCTGTTGAATATCTGTCACATAGGATGTCTTCATCAGCTCTGTTTCTTTCCTATGAACACTTTCTTTCTTACCTCTAAAGCATCTGTGGCTTTGCTGTATACTGCACTACGTAGCAGAAGCTCTAATGCAAAAGGAAACTAAAGAAACATGGTTTGACCTACTGAGCAACATGGACTGTTCTCCTGGCTGTGTCCAAAGTTGCAGCAGTTTCACTCATGCAAGATGTATAAGTTTTAAGTTAGATCATTTTTGAACACCGCTTTTTAGTGGAGTGTCTTAAAGTCATTAAAGAAAAAGTGCTGATCTTAACAGTTAAACTTCAGGAAGATTTCATAAGTTCAGCTTGCAATATGTGCAATTAATTTTATTTCACAGAATAATCTAAAGGTAATAGAATTTGGAGTGACTTTTCCTAAAATGGATAATTTAATGAAAGGTTTGGTTTAAAATACTGGTAGAAATGATGTTATGTCATGAGAAAGTATAATTGAAATTCTCTGTATTAACTTGATTAATATTTATTTCAGGGTCTTGTTATGTAAAATTTTTTTAAGAAATCATTTATGTAGGTGATACTGTGTATAAAACTGGAGAGCATTTAGTGTGTGCATATGCATCTTCCTGAGCGTGAGTGCAGAGAACGCTGTGGACAGAAACTGCAGTAAATGCCTTGCCAGCTTATGGTTTCAGAAATAGTAAAAGTACACTATTTTTCATCTGTTTCTTCTGCATTTGACAGTAGCTTAAAATTGCCTTTTTTAATGTAAATTGTTGAATTGTTAGGTTACACTCTACCATATTGTCATGTACCATTTGCAATGACCGTTGCAGCTCTGAAATTATGTTTTATGTAGGAACAATCTGTTTTACACAGCCTTGTTACTAAGAAGAGTAGATTGGAGAGGAAAAAAACATATTCAGACAAGGAAGCTCTGAGTAAGCACTATAAGTCTAGAGAACGTACGTAATGTATTATAGTGAATTTTTAGCAAATCCTGGAGCACAATATCAGGGGTATTCCTGCAAGAGTTTGTTTAAAGCTCTTTGTTTGGATTGTCTATCCAGAGAACACTGAAGATAGGAGAAATTCATCCCATTTTCTGAAACAGTCAAATAATACTTACAATTTTCAATGGAGTAAACTTCAGTTATACTGAAGGAACACTACAGTTGATACCGTAAGTAGACTTTTTGTCCCCTATATTTATTTGTCTCCCTTTCCTGCTGGGCAAGACTGTGGCTTTCAGCATTTGATGCCTTAACAGAGCACAAACAGAATTTTAAGAAATCTCATCTCTGAAGAAAATTATTTCCCGAGGCATAAAGAGAATAGCAAGAGCTACAGCTAAGCAAAGACACTGATGATCACTGCTTTTTCCTGAATTTCCCTCTTCCTCTGGCTACCTGGAGTACATGAAGCTTTCTCTTTACTCTAGGAACCCCAGCCTGCAACTAACTCTCCAGGGTACAGTTGCTCCCCATAGGCTGTAGTTCATTATTCTTCAGCTTTTCTCATCCTGGTGTTTCCAGAGGGTCTCAGGTTACACTGGCGTTGTGACAGGACTGTGCCATGGGTTTCCCCATCTGTGGCATTTTGCTAGATGGTAAGCATCAAGGTGAGTGAGCATCAGTGCTCGCTCAATCAGCACACTGTAGGGGTCCAGCTGTGTACAGTGGCTTAGAGATTTCCTTATGAATTGTCATTCATTGAATATGTGGTACTGTCCTCTTGTGGCTTAATACCATCAGTTTTGTGTTGCCTTGCATTTTCTGTATCGTACAATTAAAACAACTAACCTTGAGTATGCATACAAATCCTAGTTCATAAGTCCACAGTATCTGCTTCATGTTATGTGTCTTCAGATGTGGAATTAGAATATTTTCAGCTGTTCCTCCTTCTGTATAAAATGTAATGTCTTTTTTGATAGTACTTTGGACTAAGAAGCCTTGTTTGCTCTTTGAGCGTCTGAGACACGTTTCCAACATGCAACTTAAATGGGTTACATGACTGCAATAACTTCTACCTTCCTACTTTTCAGGCCTGGGTACCATTCCGTGGACCCATCAGTGGTATTTTCCCCTCTTCTGTCTTCATACTCATTAAAAGAGGAAAAAAAACAACAAACCACAACACCGTCCCACCCCCAAGTCCTTCAAACCCTTTAATGGTTTTAAGTTGATATTTTTTATTGCAAAGGACCATACCCATGTGCTGTGTATACGCTTCTTGTCATTTGCAAAACGATGTGCACAATCTATTCAATAAAATTAAGACTGTTGATATGATGAAATTATGACAAAGAAGTGTCATTGAATATAATAAGCCAAAAAAAAAGACATAAAAATTAGTACAGAATATTTTAAGTGATTCCTGTAAATAAAGGCAGCCTCTTGTCATGAGTTTCTGGCCAGATGTGAACGTTTAACTACCATGATAAATTACCATTCCAAATTCATCAGTGCCTTAAAAGTTAATGCAACCCTATATTTTTGGAAATAATTAAGGGAATTTTTGAGATAAATTAGAAAGTTGTTTATTTAACTAACTACAAGGAACTGCATATGCAACTTCTTCATTTTTCTTTTTACCTTAATATTTATGCTTAAAATAGTCATACTTGAATTAGACTTCAAATAGAGTCTTAGCCTGTTTTATATTACTGCAAGAAATGTGTCCTTACTGCTTTAGTTTCATTTGAAATGAACTTGCTTTAAATGAGGTAGGTAATTCATAAGCAGAACTGCTCTAGTCAAGTAAGGAGTTGGTTTTGTAGTAGATTTTAGATGTGGCTCTGTGAATCGTGCTGTTTACTTTAATGAAGGTTATAATTTCCTCTCAGTCAAGTAGATGACGTGTACTCGGTCTGCCCGCGTTCTGTAGACAACAGAAATACACTCACATTTTCAGCAGTAACATTTGCTCGCCGCTGTTAACAGTAAGCAATGCTGCCTCCCAAAGGAGCTCACGGAAACTGCACTAGGAAGATATTTTTATAGTCACAAATCTCGGGACAGTAAGACATGCAATTTGGCTGGCTTCTTGCATGAATTTCAGCACAAAAGTCTAGAAAGCAAAACCAGCACTTTGTACTCTTGCCTTCTGGACTCTCCCCTCCCATGTTTAGTGTTTTATGTTTGTGCATACAGTAAATAGTAAATACTTTTCATACATCGTTTTTGAAAGAAAGTTCTTCAATTATAATCAACTTTTTCCCACTTATATGGAAATTACTGTAGGGGGAAAAAATATTTTGACGTTATTAAATTGACATAAGGTTGAGCTTTGCTAAGAACTTAAAAAAAAAAAAAAAAAAGCTTTCTCCAAAATGCAGTTGTCATAGTCATCAGAATAGTTTTACGGTATGATGGTCCCTTACATTTTTTGGATATTCAACATAATTAAATGAAATTTAGCAGCTGGGAAAAATGAAAAAAGGCTTCAGATAAGCCTCTGAACTGCCACTGAAATGCACAAGCTGTCATGATACACTTTGAGAGAACAAAATGAGCAGCCACCTAATGATGCAGGTCAACTAAAACTCTCTTAAGAGCTCCATGCTAAAAGCCAAATAGGTGCAGGTTGAAGTGTGCTTCTTATGTCTCTGGTGCCTCAGTTTGAAAGTATGCTGCCTTTTTCAGTGTGATTATTGTTTGAAAGAGCCTTTTTCTGTGTGAATATTGTTTAAAAGAGCAATTTGATACCAGCATTATATACTCTAGCCTGTTCCTTGATGCAGAGGAGGATTCTAGAATCAGTGTTGCTTTATCTGCTTTTATGTATATATGCACACATTTATAAGTGTCATAGTAAGATCTGGCCAATCCAGTCTAATAGGGATACTTTTTAGGTTTCTACTGGTTAAAGCAGGAGCTGAAACAGAAGTAAGATTTAACAGAATTCTGCTATAATATTAATGTTAATTGAAGTAATTTTAAAGTAATTAATCATTTATATAGAGCTATTTAAAAGATATTTAAAGTGAACATAAATTCAGGTCATTGAATGTGTGTAGCTTGCCAGCTATCAGCTGGATCTTAGGTTATACTTTAGAAAAAGGGTTTGGGTGCTAGTTAATTTGATTCAAAGGCTTTTAAGACAAATTGAAGGAAAACTATCTAATTAAGTCTCCGGATTGTCTGCCTTTAGAGCCTTGGTTTGGGTTTAGGCTTTCAGGGAGGTGAGAGGGAGGCATACTGGGAGTGGGGTTTTTTTTTGAAATAAAAGCAAAGTTAAAGATGTATTTGATGTTCATGCCTTCATAACTTCTTTCTTAATAGGTACTTCTATAAGTTAGCCTAAGTCCATTAGTATAACCTGACAAAACTGTTTTAGAGAACACAAAATAATTCTAAGCAAAACCAGAAGTACATGCTCCATGTACCCAAGGAGAAAATCTAACAGAGTTAGGATCAGTGCCAGAATCTTTGAATTTCTAACAAGTGTTGCTTTATATCCTGGTGTTGAAAAAAATCTTACCTCTAATATAAGACAAGATGAAGAAATACAGGTAAGCCGATGGGTTTGCATGTAAACATAAACAGATAATAGTCCATGCATGGTGATGGACATGACGTCAGCTGCTGAGTGTGATCATACATGAAGAAATCACAGCATGTCAGTCTCCAGGGGGCTGTGTTGTAAATATAGAAGACAAATTGTGCCCTCAGGAAAGGAATATATTGGCTCGTTTGATCTGTCTTCTGAAGCCTACTTGAGAATCAGTTAGTGAGAACGCTTGTGCTGGTTCTGAATCGGCCTTTGCTGCCACTAATGCTGTCTGATAAAGCAAAACAAACAGGTCACCCAGAGAGGTTTTGCGGTCTCCATCTTTGGGAACACTCAAAGCCCAGCTGGAGACAGCCTGAAGAAGCCTGCTCTAGTTGATTCTGCTTTGGGCATGGGGGTCGGACTAGGCACTCTCCAGAGGTCCCTGAAATTCTCAGCTGTTACGTGATTCAGTGAATACTGGGGAGAAGCTGTATGAGGCCTAGAATTTTCCAAGTAAGCAATCAATTTTTCTTTTTTTTTCCCCAGATTGGAAGTTTTTTGAGAATTTACAGTATTCATACAAAACAATCAAGTGCTGATAATGACGATGCCTCACATATAGAATTTCATCTTCATGGAGGTACCGGTTATGGTCGAGGAATAGGAGTCTTACCAGAAAGTAACCCGGATGTTAAGGATCTAAAAGTGTAAGTTCTATACGTAGGGGTGGGGTTTTTTTCTCTAGCTTATTCTGGAAAACTCTAAGCTAATGCAACAACTGTAGAGATTAGAACTGTAAATACGTAAGAGCCGGAAGCTCTGGAACAGCATACATCTTTAACAGCACTAATATGAAGAGTTACATAAAGCCTAATCTTTGGAATTTAAAATACAGTAGATATTGAGATTTCTGTTCTATAGTGTTGTAATAATTATCACATTTATTCTCTTCTATACTGGCATATAATCATTTAGAGATAAATCTATGGTTAAGCAAATAAATTGAGCACATTTTAAATGTGCATATGCGTTAATTGAAAGTGGTGAGACAAAGATACTCAAAATGAGTCATATAATATAAATGTTTTACTGAGCAGTGTTATATACATAAAGAATCATAGAGTACTTGAGGTTATAAAGAACCTTTAATATCATCCAGTCAAACCATTAGCCTAACATTGCCAAGTTCACCACTAAACAATGTCCCAAAGCATCGCATCCATTTAAATACCTCTAGGGATGGTGACTCAACCCCTTTCTTGGGCAGCCTGTTCCGATGTTTGACATCCCTTTTAGTGAAGAAACTCTTCCTTCCTAATATCTAGTCAAAACCTTCTCTAGTTCAGCTTGAAGCCATTTCCTCATGTCCTGTCACTTCTTACTTGGGAAGAGAGACCAACATCCACTTTGCTACCACCTCCTTTCAACTAGTTGTAGAGAGCAATAAGGTTTTCCCTGAGCCTTCGTTTCTCCAGGATAAACAGCCTCAGTTTCCTCAGCCTCTCCAGTCAAATGAGACCTCCCCAGTTAGCCAGGACAGCTGATAAATGACTGAAAGTGGCTCAGTGTGCACATCCACCAGCTCCCAGTCCCCTTGGATGGATCCCATCTGGCCTTATAGACCTGTGTGTGTCCAAGTGTTGTAGCAGGTCGCTGACCATTTCCCTTTGGATTATGTGGGCTTCATTCTGAGCATGTCTTCCAGCTCCAGGGGCTGCATACCAGGAGAACACCTGGCCTTCCTGTAAAGACAGAGGCAAGGAATGCATTAAGAACCCCAGCCTTTTCCTCGTCCTTTTTCACTACGTTTGCCCTCCAGCCAATAAAGTATGGCAGTCCTCCTTAGCCCTGTTTTTGTTGCTAATGTATTTATAGAAACATTTTTGTTGCCTTTTATGCCAGTAGCCAAATTAAGGTCTAGGTGGGCTTTGGCTTTTCTAATGTTTTTCAATGCATAACCTCACAGCATCCTGAGATCCTCCTGAGAGGCCTGCCCCTTCTTCCACTGGTCATAAATTCTCTCCCTTCCTTTCCCAAGCTGTTTCCAGCTGTACAGATTTATTTTGGCACTATTGTGTTTAAAGTTCCAGAATTGATTTGGAAAGGAGTGTCTCGTCTTCATCATTAATATACATTCCTGCAACTTCCAGCTCAATTTAATTTAAGTCTTGGCTGGAAAATTTATGTCTGGACATTTACCTGTGTATTGGTAAAGACTAGGCTTCATATAAGTATATGTGTGTGTATATATATATATGAGAGAGACTTACCTAGAATATAAAATATTTACTTATTATAGATTCTTAGAATCGGTGGATCTGTCTGACAGTCAGGATATGGAAAGCGTGTCTTCAGTTGAATTAGACGACACTTTTTACGGTGATGCAGGTAGGAGCAATTGAAAGCTGACGTGCTGTTTCTTCTAACACATACGTAGTCAGGATAAGGTCACAGTTATTGCTTTTGGATTATTAGACTGGAAATTGACATTACCCTAACCTTCTGTCTTGCAGCAGAAGCCTTCCACATACATGGAAAAATACTTTCATAGGAGGCAGTGAATAAATTATTAAACACAGGTGTTGTCTTATTCATAGTATATTAGATTATAAAGCACTGATTAATCCCCTCTAAAGGAGGATTCCTCAGAGGCAGACACTGAAAACACTACTAAACAGCTGCTTGTTTGAGGAGCCCTTGTATAGCCATTGGATGGAAAGTTGTTTCAGTGGCAGAGTTGCAAGGTGCAGTGCCATGGAAAAGTAGTATTTTACAGACAGTTCTACATTTCCCATATTATTCTTCCAGTGGTATTTTTAATCCAGAATAAGAATAACTAAAAATGAATTAAATTCTGAAGCTGTTTGGACATAGTTTGCATCTTTGCTTCTATCTTTTAAAATCATATGGTACTTAGCCATTATTAACATACTCTGACATGGATATTTCTTTCTAAAAGGGTGCAAAAGTCAAGAAAAAATCCTTCATGTCTAGACCATAGCACTGCAAATTTAGAAATAATTTTGCACATATTTACTGTACTGTGTATGTGTAGTAGAGGTTGTTCAGAGGAGGCCCTAGGCAGTCCACAGTACTTTTAGAATAATGTGTTTATGTTCTTGTCCAGAGGAATTACAGGGGGATGAATACAGTTTATGTTAGCAGTATCATTCACAGTATGCATTTGAAAAGTGTTCATTTTGATGCGCATTGCTATTTCATGTATGCACTAATTTCTCCTCAAATATATTAACCTTTCATAAATAATGTTTATCTGCTGCTTACTTTGCATTTTCCTTTTGCAGTATTGTTTCTATACAATATTGGGATCTTCATTTTCCTTTGTTCAGCTTTTGGTTTTATGCGTGTATCTATCTGCCTGCCTGCCTATCTGGTTTTGTGTGCCCACATGGTAAAGAAGGAATGAAAATAATTAGGAAATTCTTCTTTATTTTAGATTTCGAATCAGACTTGGAGAGGTATCGGCAGTTACCTGTTACAGGTAGGAAACTTTGTGACCTAAACATAGATTTTATTTTTACTAATGAACAAAAATATTTTTGAGACATCAGCTCAACAACATGTTGTGATTTACCTGAAAGACTGTAGTAACATGTTATATTGATTAATTGACGCTGTAACTGGGAAAGGAAGCTGGACATTAAGGGAAAATGCATACTTGGAATGGCCGTTTCCCATATTCCATGTATTATGGTGTTTAATAAGTATGCACAGGTTTTTTTGTTTTGTTTTTGTTATTTTGCAGTGTTAACGGATCATCTGGATCTGAATAACACAGAACTGAAAACCATTCTGAACAGCACAGCTCCTCAGCAGTACCGCATTAGAGCAAAGCTGGGAACTTATAAACCCCAGAAGCTCTACCAGGCTGTTAAACTTCATTGTTCCAAATGCCACTCTTTGTAAGTGTTTCACACAATAAAAGCAATTAGGAATTGTTCTATAGGTTTTGGGATGCCTAACATTTCAGTGTATTTTTATCTTTTTTTGTCTAATATGAGCTGAATGTAAATGTATTTAATTTTGAGCAAAGATTTGAAACTCACGGGTAATAGGTAGGAAAATTTGAAATCATCAGATGAGTTCCTTTTTTACAGAGTCCTTTGAGTGCTTTTGAAACAGGAATTTTTCTTTTCAAATTTAGCAGTGCAGTTTTTCACATATTGAAGTTATATTGCAGTTTTGAAATAGGATGTGCAGAAAGGTATCATAGTTTGCAAGTGAATGAATCTTTGAGTGAAGTGTATCTTCAAGAGAGGGCATCTTTTCTAGATCCAAAAATACCAGGGAAACACCATTAACCTTGGTATTTTTGTCTTTTTTTTTTTTTTTTTCTGACCTGGGTCAGTTCACTGACCGTTTTATCATTGCTTTTCTAAAAATGAAAGAAAGTTTGTTTGAAATGGCCTGGTTTTGATTAAACCACTGAGTGATGTGATACCGTCCTATTCATGATCATCTGAATCCTGTGTCACTTTTTTTTTGCCTGACTTAGCCTAGCATCTGTCCCAGGCAAACAGTTTTATTGTTACTGGTGAAACTAAACTACTGCTTTCCTTAAAAGATGGCACGGTAGCATTCTCCTAACCTTTTGAAATTTTTTGCACAGTGAAAATATATTAGATACAAATATTACTGAGACAAGAAAATGCTACTACTATCCTTCTCTACAGCTTTTGGATACTAAGTCGTGTGCTTGCCCCTTTAACAATATTGGTCCTTATCAGATGTTGTTATAACATTGTCTTGGTTGCTAATGTAAGAGGAAATGCTTTGTTGTTTTCACCACGTACAAGTACATGGTCTTTATTACCAAGTATAAAAAGGAGAAAATTGCTAGCTATCTCTGCTACTTTTCTTACTTTCTTGATTCTTGACATATTTGCCAACTCTGTAATAAGCAGATACAATTGATAGAATTTTTTTGTTCCGTATGAACTTCATCCTTATCCCAAAGCAATGCAAGTTTGATTCTTTAACACTTTGTGCAGTAAGATGCACATAACACCTGGGGTATAAAATCCTTGAGAGATGTATTTTTGTTTTTCAGATTTTGACTGGAAGTTTCTCTGTAAATAGCAAAATATCAGTAAAAATGGTAGTTTTATTCATGTATCCACATTAAAGGAGTTTCACCCTCATGTGTAGCTTAGTTCAAAACCAATTCATTCCATTCCTGCCTCTGCAGGAAATCTACAGGCAGGCTGTAGAGGCTGGAAGAGTTTAATTGGTATATCTAGAAAGGTGACCTGTTACGTTAGGTCCACTGCTTTTGCATTTAAAATGGTAATGCAGGAACACAGGTGGAAAGAGTTCATGTGAATAGCACTGTGTTCATGAAATGAAAGTTCAGGTTCAGGAAGACCTCTTGTGTGCTAGTTCTATAGTCAGAGCAGAAGAATTATCACCATCTGGTTTCAGAGGCAGGAATTATTCTACTCACTGGTGGAAGCAGCTGCTCTTAAATTTGAAAGTGAAATTGTCAGAATAATCTGCAGGAGTCAACTCTGAAGCTGGGCACCTACTTTCTTTCAGTGTTTTGTGAAATAGCTTTTTCATTGTCATTTTTTATCACTGTTTGTATTCCTGAGGCCCTGTCTTGCTTAGGAGAAAGCATTCGAAGGCATTTTTGTGTGCCAACCACTGGCTTTTTGCCTGTTGGTGGCAATATTGGTAAAATTTTGAATGACCTGCATTATTTCTCTGAGTGACAACTGGAAATGCACAAATGGTGCATTTAACAGAATAGGAAAGAAACTGTGTGGTGGTGCAGAGTTGTAGATTTTCCCTTTACAGGACATATGTGAAGCTATTGTGAGCCTGTCCTTCTTCTCAACCTACCAGATATGCAAAATAAAATAGGATAGAACATAGAACTTGAAATTATATGAGCTTACATGGTCTTTCCACTCTACTGAAATGGTGTGCAGTTGTGTGGCCCTTTTAATGTGGATTCAGGCCCAACTGAAATCCTGTAAAGCTTATATAATTTTTTTTCTTGCATGAATTTACATACATGTGGATGAAGTCGCAAGGCTGCATCTGCGCCGTAATGTTAAAATTAGATTACTTAGAAAAATTATTAACACAGAAATTAATTCTCTTGTCATAATTTGCTATGCAACCACAAATGTCTAAGCTGATATAAACCAGTTATTTTTCCTGTATATGCTTTAACTCTCATGACTATATTTTAATATTTATTTGGAGTACTGTTGTCCTTGTTGCTACATTGCCTAAGGAGAAGCTGTTAGAGTTTACTTACTCACTTTGGAAATTGTTTTAGGCAAGAAGTTCCACGTGAAGATGAGTTGGCCTTGATTTTAGAAGGCTCTGCCATTCCTGCTCCAAACCCAGAATTACACAACACATCCTGGTATGATTCTGTAATGTGGATTACACAAGATCAGAAACAAAGGAAAATAGCTATCCATTTTGTAAGGCATGATGAAATTCTTCAAGAGCCTGAAAATTCATTGCTTATGATAGAAGGTAAGACAAGTTGCAAATATAGCACTTCCTACAACACTGTTGTGCAAACAGCAGAGTCATCTATGAAAATCTTATAAGATCTACTTTATACCAATAAATTTACTATTGTTTCTGCTAAAATTAACATCCCTGTTTTTTCTAGCTGTGCTTACTGTTTGCTCAGTTCTCATTTGAGAACTGAGTCTTCTAAAAAAAAAACAAACAACCGTTTTTAGTATTAATGTGGAAAAGTTTTTTGAAAGCTTCTGATAATACAAGCCTAGAATTAACTTTGTCAGCCTCTGGATGTCAGTGTTGTGTCAGATTAATAGAGCTTCGTGCAGCAGGAGGTATTTTTGGTGTGGTTTTTATAAGGTTTCCTCGGGGGACAAAAATAGCCACTGACTGTTAAACAAAGCAATTTAGTAGTAATACTAATAAGGAATGTTTTGGATAGAAAACAATTACATATAGCACCATTCTGAGTTTAAAACAAAGTCTTCAGTTGTGCTGAAGTGGTGGTGTGAGTAAGTCAGGTGGCCCTTTGTGTTAAGGGTCAATGACAAAACCCCTTCTGTTTTCTAGTTCTGTTTTATAGTTGTTTTATAGTCAACTACTTCTGATAGTTGCTTTGTTTTAGACATGTTCCAAACTGCATTTTTGTTTTATTTCCTTTCTTTTTTTTCTCAATCTAACCTTATCTTTGTGAAAACAAAAGAAAAAATAATCTATTTCTACTGTGTGTTCCTAAAATAACTTTAAAAAACCCCATATAGATAGATATATATATAAAAAAAATCTTGGTAAACATTTTTTTCAAATATTAAAGTGCCAGCAGCTAAGTGTTTGTGTATGTGGATACATGTGCTTTATATTGGAGCACAAGGAAAGGGCATAGTCAGTGTTTTCACACTTTTCCCAGAATACTGATCATGAAACTTGTCAAAGCTACATGCCATTTTAATATTTATCTCTAAGATTTTGGAGGTGGAGATTTTGAAGTCCCTGTAGAAATCTTCCCAGCACTTTTCCAGATACAGACAACCCTCAAATGACAAACATATGACCTTTATTAGACAGACATTGTCTAGATTCTACTAATTTGTTAAACACAAGCAATTTGCTCTTCTACAACACAATATTCTTTCTCATAATCATTATGCTGAAGCAAGGACTTCTTTTTGAGTGTTTGGCATCTTTTGGGCTGGAATTGAGGAAATAGTTGTGTAATGAACAGAATTTTATGTGACCCTCTACAGGGAGTGAGGGGAATCTGTAACCATTGCTACAAATTTGTTGAATTGAAGAATGAAATGTTACAGTTAACAAGAAGATTTGTACTTCTTGCATATATTGATTATTTGTATTTGAGATCGCTGTGATTCATGCCAGTGTCAATCCTTGCCAGTTTTCTGTGGTTTATGCCAGTCTCTTAGAAGCCAGAATACATTTTCTTGATGTAACTTCTTATTACAGCAAATTTGAAACTCTAGAGACCTTTTAGCAATGTCAGTTAAAACTACTCTGTTTTGTATCTTAATCCCTTGAATGAGAGTTCAAGTGTACATGAGAGGCTTTATATATCTCACTGTACTTGGACGACCTTTATTTTCTCACCTTTTGGAAAGCCATTTCAAATATTTTTCTGCCTCTGTTTTCTTTGATTTTTTTTTTGTTTGTTTCTTTTGTTAGAAGTTGAGTTTATTGAAGAGGTTTTATGCTGTGCATTTTTCAATCACCAGTAATAATGCAGTTTTATTGATTTTGTTTTCTTATTACCGCTGCAATACAAGTGACAAGTATATGTGATAAATATTTTACAATCCAGTGTCCTAATTATTTGTCATAAATTCTTTGAAGCATCTTGTAGTTCGTGGTAAACAACACAGCTGTATAATATATTTATTTTAAAACAGTTTTCTCTCTTTTTTAGTTGTTGTTCACAAGCTGATTAAATCATACATTTTTATTGAAGTATATTCAAATAACTGCTCTCTGTGTATTAAATTAATAAATTTAACCACATTTCCACTGAATTGCTGAAATGTCAAAAAGATTCTGTAATCAGTTCTGCAGTCCATACTATAGAGACAGAAGGCAGGTTATCCTGTGACTTACAATAAATTTGAACCTTTTCCTGTCACTGGAACTGGAAAATTTTATGATTCCAGCTGCCAATATGTTAAATTTCTTCTGTGTTCATAGCATGGCCCCAGTTTAGTGGCACTCAAATTAGCATGAAGTTTGGTGGTTCTGCATTTCCCACCTCATGTCAATTATGATGTGGTTGAATAGCTACTTTTTCATAAACTACTAGTTAAAAATTAATAGATTTTAGGAGCAATTGCAAATAGCTTGGGTTTTTTTTTCTCTCTAAGTTGCTGGTAAAATCATAGTAGAAATTATATGAAGATGATGCTAACTAAATACAACTTCATGGTTGCAATGATAGCTACGAGGAAGATATTAAGGCATCTGCTCTCATTAATGTCCATCTTTGATTCTTATTGAGTCTGTTGTTGAGTAAGTGTGAGAAGGTAATGGGTCAATTTCTCAGTTCTCAATAGTGGATCTCAATTTCTATTGAAGGTCCTGAAATCAATATCTTGTCAGCCAAGAACTGCAAGTTGTTTGATTTAGTCTTGATTTATTATTGATTACAGTTTCAAAAAAAAACACTATGTTTTTCTGTTTTTAATAGGTGGAACGTTAAAAGAAATCTGGAAGCTTACAAAGAGATTTAAATGTGTTATTCCTGTGAGATCCGCAGAACATGATCTTGACTTATTAGATCTTTCAGCTCCTTTTCTTTTCCGAGGGGATATAAAATATTATGGGTAGGTTAAAAGTATTTGTTGATATTTTAGTAGTAGCAGTAATAGATAGATTCAGGTTTTTTTCAGTAATTCAGAACACGATGCTCAAGGCATAACTTGCCCAAAGATTCTTTGGGTAAAGATACATAATGTGATCAGCAGTACTAAGATCAGGGATGAAGTGCCATACTACTACTTTGTTTCAAAGGACTCAACTGCAACTGGGCTTTATCTTGCTCTATAAATCTTATGCCCTTAATGACACAGTGTCCCAGGTTCAGTCTTCCCTGTGGGGTGGGGGTACGGCAGTATGCTACAGAGACAAAAATGCACACATGACCCTCTTTAGGCTGCAGAATTCCTAAGTCTTCCACTTTTAGTCCAGATCTTCCATTTTCTGGCCAGAAAAATGCATTAAATACATTTTCTGGTCTTACACATTAGGCTAAAGTCAAAACATTTGTTGCTTTAAAATTGTATGCTGGCGGTTCTTTGCACACACGTAATATTTAAATAGAGACCCAGGAAATCATTTCAGGCTGTCAATCCACATCTCATTCTCTCTTATTCTTAGTGTTGGGAAAGCTTGGGTTTGGGAAGAAATAAGGGATTTTCAGGGCCTGTTGTGATAGGACAAGGGGTGCTGATTTTAGA
The DNA here is from genome assembly GCA_028858755.1 of Ara ararauna. Taxonomy (NCBI): domain Eukaryota; kingdom Metazoa; phylum Chordata; class Aves; order Psittaciformes; family Psittacidae; genus Ara; species Ara ararauna. The sequence continues at coordinate 147,599,126 of CM054376.1, forward strand.
CTAAAAGAGAGGAGATTCAGGCTTAATGTGAAGAAGAAATTCTTTACCATGAGGATGGTAAAATACTGGAACGGGTTGCCTGAATTGGTGGTGAATGCACCATCCCTGGAGACATTCAAGGCCAGGCTGGATGTGGTTCTGGGCAACCTGATCTAGTTGAAGATGTTCCTGCTCATTGCAGAAGGTTGGACTAGATGAGCTTTGAACTCCCTTCTAACCCAAACCATTCTGTGATTCTGTGATTTTTGGACAGCCTTTCCTAACCATTTGCCATTTATTGAGATCTACAACACTATGAAGTGCCTTACCTATTTGTGGATATCAATCACTGTAGAGACAACTTCAGCTGTGCAATATGGTACATCCATCTAGGTCTGGTATTGGAGCCATGTTATACAATACAGTGCTCAATGAGAGCTAGCAGTAGTATGTTCTCCCATGCACAGTAGCATGCCTTTACCGAGCTCAGATATGCGAATCTACTTCATGCAAGCTATTGAGTCCTCTCTCCCAGCAATCCTAGTAACTTCAAGCAGAGCAGAGTTGCACTACTTCAGTTCTGTAAGCAGTAAAAAAAATTCTGTGCAGAAATACTGCATGTTTCACATGAACCCGAAAGTTTCCCATAAGGCCCTGCTAAAATGAATGCAGATAATTATTTCTCTTTGCCATATATTGTTTTGCTCTTTTGGCCATTCACAGGTTTTTTTAAATCAGGACGATATATAGGTATTCCTACTGAGACTGATTCTTCACCAGTACAATTTCCCCTTGCACTTTCATAATCCATGTATTTTCACAGCTAAGTACAATTCACCTTCAGATGTTCTCTGTTTAAATGGCTGTATTGTAAAAACCAACTCTCTATAACATATTCCATTGTTGTTTATAGGATGTTTATGAAAGAGCCTCACAAGAATGGTGACAGCTCAGAGCTTTGTTCCACATGCTTTTTTTATTACTAGCATATATTTAGCAAAGTTTAAAAAAGATTCTGGATAATGTAATGAAAAGCAAATTTATTTTTGCTATAGCAATGAGCTTGGATAACTGTATAAATATTTATGTGTGTGTATATATGCATGTGTATTCATATATAAATATAAAAATCAGAAACACTCTTGCATATAAAAAATCTACAGCTCCGTTGCTTTACTGAAGTTTGGGTGGGTTTTCTAACGGAAAAAAGTAGCTTCACTGAGCTTGACTTTATATCACTTGAGCAGAACCAGTGCTTTTGATTTTTACAACATATTTTGCATGTAATTCTAAAAGATAAAAAATGTCTATTTTGTTCTAACTGTAATATACTAGTGCAAAAGCTTAATTTAGAAAAAAAATAGTTGTTCGGTATTTTTATTCCTTGAGGCAAATGAGAACAATGTTAAATACAGTTCTCCAACATTTTTATTCATTTACAACATTTGCTATGTCTCATGTAAAATTTATAATTACTGGTGTAAATACAAATAATAAGAGACATTGTTTTAATAACTCATAGTTAATATTTTTTAACATGTATAAAGCCAAATTTGTCTTCTAAGCTTGTTGCATTTTTAGTGTGCTACAAGTTCAGATTCATTCCGTCTTTTACAAAGTTAGGTGTTGTTTGTATTGCTAAACAGCAAAGTAGTGACATATGAATGTATATTTAGCAATGTAGTAATCTTATAATCATAGAATAGTTTGGGTTGGAAGGGACTTAAAGATCATCTAGGTTCAACCCTCCTGCCATACACAGGGGCACTTTCCACTAGACCAGATTACTCAAACCCCATCCAGCCTGGCCTTGAACACTGCCAGGGATGGGGCAGCCACAGCTTCTCTGGGCTACCTGTGCCAGGGCCTCACCACCCCCACAGTAGAGAACTTCTTCCTAATGTCCAATCTGAATCTACCCTCTTTCAGTTTAAAGCCATTCTCCTTTGACCTATCACTACACAACCTTGTAAAAAGTCTCTCCCCACATTTCTTATAGTCCCCCTTTAGGTACTGGAAGGCTTTTCTAGTCTCCTCAGAGCCTTCTCTTCTCCAGGCTGAACAACCCTAACTCTCTCAGCTTAGATATACAGTTTTCCTCCTTCCTATTCACCGAGGTGGTCTTTTCCAGACCAACATTATTTTATTTCTCTGCAGGGATAATTCAAAAGGAGTATTAAGGGTTTTGGTGTGGTCTAAAGCTTGTTTATCTGGTAAAACAGTTATTTTATATAACAGCAATAAAAATACTTTTGCACTCTCACTGAGTGCAAATCAAAAAGAAAATCAGATTTTTTTCTGTGGAGAAACTTCTAGTATAAATAAATCAGTGTTTGCTTAGTCTCAGTTTCTTGTTTTAAATGCTAGGTGCAAGCAGTGTTCAACTCCAAAGCCTATCAAGAGTCTAAGTTCCATGGTAGCACAACAGCAACAACCATCATGGGAACCAGCTGAAATAGCACAAGGTCAGCTGATGTGTTATTGTTCTGAAATACTGTTGTGCCTTGATTCTGAAGTGTTTATGTGAAGTAGTTTGGTTTCTGGGATACAGTTTTGTCCAGGAGGTATGTCATTTATGGTTATGTTTGAGCATGAAGCTGTAAAATTTATTCACCTTTATCAGTTGAAATAATATGCTTCCTTTTGAAACTGTCACAGTATTAATTAAAGGACTTTACGTGTTAGTTTCCTTTACCATAGGTGCCCCTAGTAACATGTATTGTGGCACATCACAAATGTGATGAATTTTTGGTTGTAGATGTCAGTTTTAAACTGTGTACATGCTTGCAGTCCTGGAAGTTAGTCATGCTTTTCCTTTTGAAGATATATTTTTTCTGACCTAAAGATGACTATTACAAGTTAGACTTTTTTCTTCTGTAAGCATAATTGATCCTAAGCATATTCCAGAGAGTCTGCAAGAAATAATATTAAAATTAAAGGAATTATACTGTAACGCATGTGTGTTACATGTTTTGTTTTACTTTAGGTAGTCAATACATTCAAATGCTGAAGGTAAAATGGAGCTTAAAACCTCACATTAAAGAAAAGGAATATTCTCGTGCTTATCCATTCATGTTCTAACATATTAAGTTGTAATATCTGGCAGTATCTAAACTTAGTAAAAGTTTTATTAAAGAAAAAAAATATTTGAGCAGTACAGTGGTTCTCTAAAATAAACTGTTATAATTATATTCTCTTAAATGCAAGATATAACTGGCAGTGTTACAGCATCTGCGATTGACATTTAATTCTCAAAGTGAAAGCAATATTCATTAAATGCTTTCTGCATTTAAACTGTTTTATTTATAGTACTCTTTTATCATCTCTATTTTCAGACTAAATTGTAACCTGCAAGTATATCAGGTCAGTTGAACATAAAATGATTAGCCAATTTAAATAGATGTACCCAGAAAAGACTGATGAAGAGTTGCAGTAACTTTGTATGTTTAAGATATTTTACGTTTGCAGCATGACAGTTACTGCTGCCAGTGAGAGAATGACTACAGTCATTTAAGTATGCTGGAATATTTTCAGAACTGCCAGCAGTTTTTCTGAATAAGGGTTTGCCTGGTAGTTTTTACTACATCATATGAAAGAATTTTTTCCTCAGAAGATATGTTTTCAGGTGGAATGACAGCTTGCTATCGCTGAATTAAGAACAAGCCTCCTTTAATCTTTCATGGATAAAAGGAGGAGGAGGAACCTAACAAGGCAGTATCTAAGATCTAAGCAAATATTAGCATTTCTTTTACTAGGATGAGAATAAGTGCTTAAAAAAAATTCTGTGTTTATAGACTGATCTGTTGAAGTGTTTCTAGGCAGATTGTAATGCACTCTCAAAATACAAACCACTTCTGACTATTCAGAGCCTTTATTTTTTTTGGCTTCTCAATTCATACTTTTAATGGCAGTCTTCAAAGTCAGTTTCTGTTAAAAGAAGTATATTGTCAGCTTGAGTTGTTATAGTTTGTCTTGATAAGAAACAAACTGATATTTTTTTTAATTCAGTTTTAGGCATTGAGCCACTCCAGTATGTTTTTATTATGAAGTTTACACTGATTGATGGAACAGGTGCACTAGATGCATACCTTCTTGACTATGTAAGTAAATATAGGTAAAGGTCGACTCTACAGATTATGTGGCTTTGGATTTTATTGGTTTTCAAAATAGCAAATGTATGTACAGAAATATTCATTCTATGTTACCTGCAGTGTTTTGCAAGGACAGGTGCAAGTGCTGTAATGTCCATCAATGAAGATACATGGAATGTAATTTTTAGTAACAAGAGCTGGTCATTGCTTCCTGCATCTCTGATTTAGGGTTGAAGATGAATTGTATATGTGTGGCATCCTCCTTAGGGAATTTACTCCATTAGGTGTATTTTTGTGTGCAGTAGAAATATCCGTTGCTCTGTACTTTGTGGGTTTTTTTTTTTTTTTTTTCCTCTTTTATTTTGCCTTTTGGGTTGTTTTGCTTGGTTGGTTTGTCTTGGTTTTTATACACACGTGCATATGCCCATTATAGTTACTACCCTAAATTCTGAGATGGTATGTCAATAATTTTAAAAAGGGAATAATAAAAAAGAGATAAGAGCTTGGCAATGAATAGAATTATAATCTAAAATAGATTAGTATTACATTATTCCCTTTGTCTTTCTATAAGTGCATTTTGATTCCAGCAGTTTATAGTTGGGGATACCAGGATCTCACAATACGCTTTGGAGTAATCTATCTACCCAAATGGAAAATAGTCAGTGTATTGGCACTTCAGAATTATAACTTTATCCAAAAAAGGAGAGAGAAACAATTTAGTGGGATTTTTTTTCCCACAACAGTGGTAATTAATGTGTATATATATCTGCAAGTTTTCCACCATTGTACTAAGTGACTTTGAAAGAGACTTTGAAGGGAATAGTCTTCCCTTAATTTTAAGACTGTAAGGAAAACTATTTGGAAAAACCTATGTGTTTTCCTTAAATACACGGTGTATTAGCGGCAAAGGAGGTCAAAGTCTGCAATCCCCATTTCAGCTAGTCGACTTTTCCTCCTACTACTGTCCTTTCCCTTTTTATATCGAGAAACTAAACTGCAACAGGAAAGTGGTGGGGGGAAGATTTTTAAACCATGTCTTGATGCAGAATTCTAAATACCTCTACTTCAGGGTAGTGACGTGTGGAAATCAGACTCCACAATCTGGTAGATTGTAAAGTAGGTGTGTTTATTCAGCACTGGGTGGCAAGGGGGGTAGCCCCGCCAAAGACCTGTGCACCCCAGGCGGCAGTTTGCCCTGTTTATATAAAGCAGGATGTTGAATATTCATGAAGTTTCCCGATACGTCTATACGTATGCACATCCTGTCCCTGCTTCGTATTAAAATTAGTCTCAAGAAGTGATTTCCATAAACTCGTCCCTACTGTGCTTGCGCAGTGCTTTCTGGTGATGGTCTCCGGGGGTCGTGGGGATGAAGGCTGATAGCTCCTCTTCATCACCGCTAGTAACCTTTTGTTCCTGCGCAGACTCAGTTTTCCCTTGGCTCCCATCCAGACCGCAGGATTGGTTTCAACCACTTCTTAAGGCAGGTCTCTGGGTCTTCTCAGGAGCTGTACCTTAGGGGGGGTCATGTTACTTCTTGCTTTAGTTACTTTGTTAAGCTATATCTCTACCAACTTGGATTTCTTAACCCCTTCTCTCAATAGCTCAGATTCTTAATCACATACTGCTTAGTACTACAGCGTGGCTGCAGGAAAAATAAACCCGGAGTTTCTTCTAAAGTCCCAGCTGCTAGCCTTCCTGCTGGTGGCACTTCAAAGACAAGCCAATGCCTTCCAACCTTAAACTTAGGTCCTCCATCACCAGCTGAGAAGGAACTGGGCTACTTTGAAGTGCAACTTCACTCATTTCCAGTCATGCTTCTGCTGGAATGCTCTCAGTTCTTTTCTTTCCTCTTCTCTTTATAGGAAAAGGCATTGAAGGAAAAGAATTTAAAAGTTTTATAGTCAGAAGAAGAATTGGAATAGTAAGAGGAAAAAGTAGTTGTTTGCCAATTTTGCTACTGGATTATCTGCTAACTTGTGATTGCTTCCAAAAAACATGTCAGAAAAATTACACAAAGGCAGATAATTCTGTATTTATATCTTTTAACAAAAAGAAGAAAGTGCCATCAAAAACCTTATCTCACTTTGAGAAGTTGTTGAGTTTTTAGAGATATAAAATCAGGTAACAAATTTAGACAAAATAAAATGGGACTTCTGTGAGTCATGCTTACTGTATATGTTTTTAAAATGCACAGAAAAGGTTTATTTGGCATTTCAGTGTTCCATTCTTACTCAGTCATTCCATCTTACTCCTCCATTCAGGCTTATACTGCAGGATACCTTCCATTCTCCATAGTTTCTAAAACTATCCAAAAATGAAAGTCGTGCTAAGGGGGTTCCACTTGTATGAAGCCAGGTTACAGTGCCCCCTTGTTTTCAAGTCACTTTGTTCTCAAAATGTTCTTCTTGCACCAGTGAGGGACTGTTGAGGAGGACTGAACATTCTCTCTGGCTATAACACTGTTTGCGTGTGGAGGTTTATGAGAAATGTCTGCCAATTATATGTGTGCTCTCTGGGTGGCTCTAGTCCCTGAATACTCAGGGGTACTGAAATAGAGACTGTGATTTTTTTTCCAACAGTTTGTTTTTTTTCTGTATCTGAAAGGTTTTGCAAATAATAGTTTTTCTGTTGTGTTACCTGTCTGGATAATTTTAAGTTTCTTAAATGATAAAAAAAAAACCCATGTAGTGAGGGTTCTGGCTAATGATTTCTTACCCTCTTCCAGCACCTCATACTTTTCTGTTTTCTTCCAGGAAAAGTTCTTCAAAATTCCTGCCTCTCAAATCTTAACTACTGATTTTCTTCAGCGGAAGATGCAGATGATCATGAATGCGCTCTGTCGTCCAGGAGGAAAATTAGGTCAGCTTGCTGATACTTTAAAAGGGGAATGGGAATGGAAAGGGTCTTTCAATCTGCTATTGCATATGCAAATTCTAGAATTCATATTACGCAGGGGCAAAACTCAGAACAGAGAAATTCAGGAGTTGGTAAGAAAAGTTCTACTTATTTGTTCAATACATTTCTATAATAGTAGGACTTCCTTTTGAGAAACAAAAGCAATGGTTCAGGAAATTCACATATAGCATGCAGCAATATGTGAATACAGTCATGCCTATACAGGCACTAACATGTCATTTGTATTCATATGGAAGTTAACCAGAACACCCTCGTACTGTCACAACACATTAAAGAAAACTGAAAAGGAATTCAGCACGTGGCACATGCTCTGGGTGAGGTTCTAGTTTTGAATGCTCATCTGATTTAGAGCATCCCTTACTGCAGTAAACTTCCATGGAAATTGAGCAAAAACTTAATCCAAACCCATGCACAGAGGTTTTTGTGCAGTATTTCACTTGTGGTAGAAAGTAGCTGTGCATGAACTACACATGCCCGAAGTAGCTTTATGTCTCTGCCACAGCTTCAACCTTTGGAATGTATTCCCTCTAAGCACCTGGCTGTCAATGACCACCATAACCATGCTGGAGTCTTTACCATACCTCTAAAAAGTGGCCCTGTTGTAAAGGGGGTCAAGGATGTTACCTTTGAGACCAATAAAACTCTCTCATTGAGACACAGGGAAATGAGTTTTTGTCACTGGAAAGTCTTTGTATGTGCTTTTCTGTGGTACAACTACTGGTACCAAGTGCTTCAGGGAGGTGCTGGGGTTGGAAAGGCAAGGCTTGGGAATTTTTCACTGAACACAATTTCAGATGGTGCGAGAAATTTTAAGGTACAAATTGGAATTTCAAAATTAGTAATTCATATATTTTCCTATTAGCTGTTGTATGCATTTAGTTATCCTAGTAAAGATCCTGCCCAAATTATACTTCTGTCCTATAAAAAGTAGAAATTAGTATTCAACAATAATTTTGGTTTTGTTTGTAGATGACTTTCCATGGCTGGAATGCTTCATCAAGTCCTATAATGTCAGAGATGCAATGAAACATCAAGTTTATTACCAAATTTTTGACACTACAATTGTTGAAGATGTTATATGTTGATGTGTTGCTAATTGGATTCTGACTGGATTACTTCCTGTTTTGGGATCAGAGACTGTATAAAAAATCTTTGTTCCTTTCTTAAAAATTCAACCTGTATGTATGAAGTCTTAGTTTGCATATTAATGTGAATGGGAATTATGCTTTGATGTATTTACTACTTTCCTGGCATACAGTCTTATGATCTGAGTGCAAGTGCGGGTGCTAAGCTTTTCACTGGACGCTGCTTGGCTAAGGCTGAGGGAGGCAGCCTAGTATTCACCTGTCCTTCAAGAGGACAGTGTTGAGGTTACTCTAAACTGGTGTTTTACTCAGAAAGTACAGTCAGAATGTTGCTGCTTTGTTCATTTCTGTTTTAAAATAAACAAGGTCAGCAGAGATAAAGAAAAGGAGCTCTTCGGTAAAATTCTTCTCAGACAACTTTGTGCAAACATGTGTTACTGTTCTCATCCAGTTTGATGGGGTGGTTGTCCATTTTTAGACTAATTTGATTTTGCACTGGTACATGTGTTTAAACAGAACTCTTCCTGATAATCACTAAGGTAATTGCTGTGTGCACCAGTTACCGTAAATTTTGATGGAGATATGAACGTGACCATGTAATGATTATCACTAAAAGTCAAGCTATGAAAGTAAGGTAAAATTGTAGAACAAATATTGACATTTGCTAGAACATAATGATTTTTAAGGTGGCCCTACTGGGTACCAGAGTTGTTGACATGCTTATTAGCTGGGTCTGTGTTTTCAAAGGCTCTCACATATCTGGCTGAATTTATTGTCAGATTACACTGCCCAGATCTGCCTTTTCTGTTTTACATAATCAGATTATATGACTAAATTTAGAGTTACAGAACTGATCTAGTGATACTGTGGCTTAAAAATACTACTGGGCTAGAAAAAATTATTCAGTGGTTTTACTTGGCATTCAGAAGTCTGTAGAACAAATTCAGGACATGTTTCTCCAAGGATTATTAATTAGAAATCACTGTCAAATCAAATGCTTTCCATCAGAGCAAAATTGCTTAATATGTAAAACAGCTGGTTTTTAAGGAAGTTCAGAAGTAAGATGGAATACTTGTAAGTAGATTGTTATTCTGATAGTAGATGCCATTTTCATTTTTAATTTTTCAGGGCTGTTTCTGTTATGCAATTTGTCATTTCATCTGAATATTTGGTGATAATTTTCTGGTACTCTCAGAAATTATACTGGGTTTATATGTCATAAACTAGGAGATTGTTCTTTATTGATTGGTGTAAGGGGAAAATCAATATCAAAAGTACTTAGAGGATATTTCCTTTCAAGAATGCGTAAAAAACAACTTTGGAATTGAACAAGAAACTTACAGAGGAGCAGCACCGTCTTATGAAAGCTTGCCTGAATCTGCGAATTAATGGATAAATAAACAACAGTTAGAACAGGTTATTAAATTAATATTCTAAAAATTTAGACACTGGCCCTATCCAAATGATTTCAGCAGTTAGGGGTTAAATTAAAGGCAACCATTTTTGCTTTTCTTATATATAGTGTATGAAAACATTGGACTGAAATGTTTTTATTTTAAAATTTTTCTTAACTCAGATATTGATATTGTGCATTTTTTTCTAAATAAGTCTTTTTAAAATAATAAATAAGAATATTTTGAACTTCAGTGTATACTGTATCAGTTTCGCCCCATCTCTTGCCCAAAATCCCTGCCAGAAAACCCTGCATATGCATCACTTCACTTTGTACTCTTGACTATTGTATTAAAAAGTTTAATAAAGATTTTACAAATATTGAGATTTTCTTGTACTTGACTTTTAGTTCCTAGGTATTAAACTTTGTTGTCAGTAGCTTTCATCTAACAAAATGCTCCAAATTAATGTTTTTATAGTTGTTGGATTGAAACATACATGCTTAATTCTCTTTCTAAATATAATTCATATAAATAATTCTAAGTATTAAAGTTATTTATTAGGCAATACTAAAGATCATTGTATAGAAAGAAATTAGTGCCCAGACTGTTGAAAATGTCTGTGTCTCATTGGTAGCCTATGGAGAGAGTGACAAAAGTCACAGAGGTGGGACTCGGCCCTTTAGGTACTTACCCTGGCAAACGCTAAGGCTTGTTGTCATGGTTTAAGCCCAGTCAGCCACGCAGTTCGCTCACTCACTCGCCTCTCTTTCTTCCCCCCAGCTCCCCGGGGATGGGGGAGGAGAATCGAAAGAATGCAACTCCCACAGGTTGAGATAAGAACAGTCCAGTAACTAAGGTATAACACAAACCACTGCTGCTGCCACCAATAATAATAATGACAAGGGAAATACAAGGGAAAAGAATACAACCGCTCACTACCTGATACCAAGCCCGACCCAGTCGTGAACCCCACCCTTCCGGGTCTCTGCCCTCCATTTTTACATCCTGAGCATGACATACTGTGGTATGGAATACCTCTTTGGTCAGTTTGGGTCAGGTGTCCTGTCTCTGCTTCCTCCCGGCTTCCCCTCCTCCCTGGCAGAGCATGGGACTCAGAAAGTCCTTGGTCAAACCAAACATTCTAAGCCATAACTGAAAACATTGGTATTATCAGCGCTGTTCCCAGGCCGAAAGTCAAAAACACAGCACTGCACCAGCTACTACGAAGGAGAAAAATGACTGCTACTGCTGAACCCAGGACACCTGTGAATAGCTGACTGATGGATGGAATATTGAGATCACTCTGTCCTGAACTTACAGCAGCGTGAGACTCCAGTTTTTGAAAGCTGAGCATCCTGGACAGCAATGATTTTTAGCCATTACTAGCAACTTCCTTAATACAAACAAGAGTCACGTTTCCCTTGCTCAGTTTCTTGACCAAGTATGTGACTTACTGTTCTGAAACATTAATGTCTGTTTTAATAGTTAAAAATCCCAGCCTGAAATAGATGATGATATATTTAAAGACACTCAAAAGTTGAACCAAAAGTAAATCAGATTAACATCAGTACACTCAGATCCAGTGAAAAATCCAGGCATGTCTTCCTGGTATCTTGTATTTCTCCATCCACACATACGTCCCAGCATACAGGGTAGTAACTGCATCAAAGCATCGGCTTCTTACTAGAAATGTGAGCTAAATGGTAAACCTGTACGGAATGTGAATTACATTGCACAGCAAGCAACATCCCCATGGGCAAGGGCTGTGTTTTCTTTTTTGCGACTATAAAAATAAAGCAACATGAACCCACCCCCCATCAATTACACAGGTAAGTGCATAAAAGTGGTGAAATTGAAATAAGAAAAAAAAAGTGTTCTGAAGAAAATAAACAAGAACACAAATGTGGAATAATGTTTTCGGGGTTGGGCTCCTTGAAGTCCTTGTATTGGTGGGGTTTAAAAACACATAATCGGAAATTTCTCTAAAGTAATTTGAATTTAACGTCTTTGATGCCTCACACTCTCTTGGAACTCTAATTGGAAAGACAGAAAGTAAATAAATATATACTGCAGAAGCAAAGAGTCATTCCTGGTAGGTGACCTGCTGTTCAGTGGTGATTGAACTTTCTCATCAGCTTTTGCTGTTACGGGATCCAAAGATTTACAGACACGACTTTGAAATGCTTTGCTTTAATACTAATCCTTTGGCTACTGAGCAGCAGGAAGTGAGGATTGCAGGAAAGACAACAGAGGCCACAGGCTAACAGCTGGGTCTTGCAACAGAAGGAAGAGAATTTATGGTGTTAGCAGGGATGAGGCTTTAGCTCTTCAATACCACGATGTTTTACATCCACAAGAATTTACTCCTGTTAGGTTACTTTTTTGATGAAGCCCTTGCGTAAATATGTGTCAGGAGCTGGGGCAATGCAAAAAGGGGTAAGACCAAATATTGAAATGGAGTTGTGAAAAAGCAAGTATAAAAGTTCAAGTTCTTCAGATGGAATGGGAGCACTGCAGGAAATTTTCCTCAGTGGAGGGGAGAAAAAATTTCAAATAAGAATTTTCCACAAAGAAACTTTGTTCTAAGTGTAGTGAGCAGTGGATATTAAGAATTTAAAACAAGGAAATCTGGCAGAAGATGGAGAAGGAAGGAAGGAAAGAAAGAACAGTTTCAGAGGACACTGGCAAGGGCAGAAGTGATAGTAGAAAGTCTGAGATGTTTTGCTACCGCTCCTGTTCACAGCATTTCCTATACATGAAATTCCCATAAGAACTATGGTTTGTTGAAACATCCATCTGATGAAGAATTACAAAGTCCTAAGTGCTAGAAAAATAGAGAGCAGAACTATGCTGTAATTAATGATCTCATATTTGTGCTAAAGCTACAGGTGAACTTCACCCCAGAACCATGCTACAGTGCGTTTTTCCTTCTTTTTGCTACAGCTCCAATACATGCCTGCTGAGGTAATGCCATGAAACTACTGCAGCATTACCAGTCTCCATAAACCGAGCAAATTCAAAGTCTAGGAATAAATCTGTGTTTAGTAGGTACTTGTTTTAACTTGAATTTTTGCAAGTAAACGAGGAGGAAATGGGCTTAATGTGGACATATAGCCAAAGAGAAAAAAAATGCTTTTTCTTTTTTGTCCCATAACTGTTCTCTTACAAATGTGAAGCTTTGAGCATAAATTTGTTCTATACCTTCTCCTGTGTGTGTACGGCCTGTGGACTACCACTGTTAAAATATACAGTTTTGTGAAGTGCAAGCTACATCTTTAGAACTGAGTCTGAATTTAATTTCAAAGACTGGCTATCAGGTAGCTCTGAGTTATGGATGTCTTAACTTCCCTGAAGGCAATTCTCTGAATGGCGGCAGTTTAGGAATGCTGCTTGAATTTTGTACTAAAAGAGTGGCAAAACTGAACACTAAAATCTGCTGACAGATTTGAGTACAGACTTCATTTCTTGCTTCTCCTGTCTACAAATGACCCCTTAAGCAACTCAAAGCCCCTCTGAAGCAACGTTTCAGATGACAAATATGATCAGTCACAGGCAGGATGTGTATTTACCGGAGGGGTTTTTTATTGTTTTGAGTAGGGGGTAAGAGGTTTGCACCAGAGAGCAGTGTTCCATGCTGTTATTCTGGCATACAAATATATGATACTCCATCTTGAAGGATACTCTTTTCCTATGACATTTACTATGCTAAAGGTGAAAAATCTCTCTTAAAAGGAGACGTTTACTTTACACTTCCCCTATTTGCTGTGTTTTGTTGAGGGTAAACCAACTAACATTAAAAAGAGAAAGGTGAAGAATTGCTTTTCCCCTACAGGTCAGTCTGTATTTGTTAGCAAGATGCTGCGGCTTGGGTCCTTCTTGCAGGAAAAAGCAGCAGAAAAGAAGGATTGAAAAGCTTAATTTGAAGAGATGAGAAAGGTCAGAAGCTACACAGGAAGGGACAGTAAAGAACAAGGAGTGCTCCTTAAAGATCTAACAGAGCCTTTCTGAAAATCAGGTATTGTAACATGAAAATCCTGATACAAATCTGTTGACTGCCATTATCTATATGATTTGTTAATGATTAAGCTTTTGAATATTATTCCAATCTATAAGTAATTCACTAGACTACTAAGTCACAATTATGTCTCTGAACAAGTTTAATTCCTCTGGGTTCAGCTGCTGGAAATTGTTTCTATTTGAAATGAGAGATGTCTGTTTGGTTTCCATTTAAAAACTGTGTGAAAAAATCAACTTGACAAAACTGCAACATTCGTCATTAGCTAGATAGATTCTTGCTGTTCACCAAGTGCCAGGGCCTGCTCACATCAGATCATTTTATCTAGCAAGGATTATATTCCACGATGGTACCTTGCAAGAGTGCCTATTCACAGCAAGCTTACCGAAGCATTGTAAAAATAGCATAAAGCTCATTTAGCTCTTCTGTAAGACCTGGAAAAATGTGAATGTCTCTGGCCTGCTTTTCAGCCTGGGTAAAGAGGTGGCTGATCTGATGTGATGGGAAAGGGAATTCTTAACCCATTTCTTAGTGGCAATGGCAAAGGTACTCAAGCCTCATTTTAAATATTGAGGTCATCAGCTAATATCTGTCAGGAAAGCACAGATCTGTACCAAATACTCCTGTCAAGAGCACTTACACCAAAGCAAATCAGAACTAGAAATCAATTCCAGTTGAAACTGACACAAGGGAAAATGTGACAGTGATATATTCTACTTTTGGTAGTTCATCTTTTCTAAGGAATTCTGGTCTGAAACGTAATAGTAAAAAAAAAAAACCTAATCTGATTAAAAGCATAATGAAAATACTTGCTTAAATAGAGCAGAGACTGCAGAAGAGGCACTGTACTGAGAAGCACTTTTTTTCTTATGGAAGATCAACTTGTCTTCCTAGAGTGTTTCATTCTTTAGGCAATTCACCTCCTAGTCAGCATACTTAGGTTCCCAATCTGGTCTAACCAACCCTTGGATTTTACATCTTATTTTACTATAACTGAAGTCTAACCATCTAAGTCAGCATGGAGACTGTCATTATTTTAGGTTCCAAGAGGCTATCCTGAACATACGATGTGATAAGAAGTGTCACTAATACTCATGAACAAGTTCTCCATGCAGTCTTTCCTATCTGTAGTAAGGTGGCTGGAAGATTTTTGTACAAGGAGTTTTTGATACATGACCTTGTTGCCTTCTCATTCGTACAGGTGTACTCAAAATAGCCTCTGAATGCTTACCAACAGAATAATCCATGATTACTCATGTGTATGCCTCTGTACCATGGATACCATGCAACTGCTTTATATAACAGCATAACTGATCAAGGTATACATAATAAATGCACGAGTAACCAATTTGCATGTATTAAATATGTATTCAATCATAATTATATGTAGAGTGCCTTATCTTGTGCACTTCAAATACATATGCACCACTTTGGCAACCACAGTTTTATTGAGATAGAGTATTGGAGCGCACTATCCAAGGGACTCATCAAAGCTGAGTCCAGATCCCAAACCTGACAGCTGTCAGTGGCTGATGAAGCTGTACCTGAGAGTGCCAGTGAACACAGAGCTAACAAACCCCACCACTGACTGGAGCGCCGTGCAGCGTGCCATGACCCACAAAGAGGGGTCCTGATTTTAGTTAAAGAAAACAGCATGAATATTGACAGCATAATAAAGAAATAATGTGGAAAGTTGTTAATCCAGAATCCGTAATAATTCTAGCCTGTTCACTGATGGAGCAAAGCCAGGCTCTTGATGAGATGTGAGGATTTGGTAAACACAAGTAAGTTTAGTTATGATCCATAAATGGCTCGATTTCCCAAATTAAGAGTAGAAATAATGTGGGACAGAAATAAGCTGTCCTCAGCTACCTGAAAAGCACATTATTAAATACTTACAGGGTATATTGTTCCTTGTACTATATGCACACAACTTAAATGCTAGCTGGCAATAGAGGACTTGTGCATTTTAATCAAGACAAGAACTTAACACTAAAGGCCTAATTGTACAAATAACCCATCTGTCTTGTACAGTGCAGAACAGAGTAGTATTTTTAAGGCTAAATCAACTCTTTAGAAATTAGTCAATCTGTTGCCTCTTCTAGCCAGCTGTGCTTCAGGCAGTGGCATTATTAGCCCTTAACTCATCTAGTACAAAGTGACATGCAAGTGGACAGAAAGGGCTTCAAATAATTGAGCAAATTACTATCACATCTCTTCTTTTCATGGTACTGGAACTGCTGCAACCCCAAAGGTGTATGTACTCACTGAGACAAAATGCTGCTTCATTTATAAATGTGTACAAGAAGTAACTGGGAAATTCTCCACAGATTTCTCCTAATTTTAATTTTATTATTATTTGAAGATATTGTGGAACAAGAGGCTTTCATGTAAATAAAATCTTCCTGACAAAAGGAATGAGCCTTTTGCTCTTCCCTTTATTCTTTAAAGAGAATCTCTTTGCCATATGTCTGAAAGATGTTTGAGCTTTTCTTGTTTACCTTTATTGTTCTGGTTCCATCAAGATGCTTTCCAAGGGGTTTTATATACTATAAAAATACACAAATTGAGGATGATGACTGAAAGTTGGCTCTGATGAAGAGAAGAAACAAGCATAGAGACAATCCCGCTAAGCCTTTTGTGAGTCCTTCTGCAGTGTTGTCCAACAAGACTATGACATTATTTTTTTATATGTTTTGCCATAGGCTCATGTGTCCACTTAAAAAAAAATCCAAAGTCAAAACCTTTGCAGTATTTCTTGAGGTAGTGGCTATCATCTGGACAGTTCAGTCACTTTATTCAACTATAATCTTCGGCAGCCACTTGAGATACAAAAAGCATTGTGAAACTGAAGAAGCTCCGAGGTGTACCAGTAAATTCAGATATTCATTCAGGACAGAGGAGTGAAATAAGTGGTCAGGTGAAACTGCTCCTCAGTATTTGAAGCAATTGCTAATGTCTGACAATGACAGCTCTGAATGAAAAATGTGTTAGGTATAATGCTACCTGGGGAGTAAGATTTATACTTGCCTTTTTTTTGGTAGAGGAGCATTTTAATTCACTGTGGTCATACTTCAAACTTAGATGAGACCTTCAAGTGAGAATCAAACACGGAACAGGAGTGAAAAAATAAATTCTGACACAACAAGCTGAAAGGGAACAAAGATTAGTCAGAAAAATTGCCATTAGACAATCACAATAGCAACCATATTTCATTGTAATTTACTTAAAAGAGCAAGACCTCAGCCTAAGCAATGATGTCATCTTGTTAGGAGTGCCTCTGAAGCATTTGCTAGCTGATCTCCATGGACAAAAAACATCTGACTAATGCACATCATTTTTAAGCCAATCAAGCCAGGGACCACAGCCAGTGCTGGGAATCGTGTGCTATGCCCCTCAAAGACACACATATGCAGACAGTCCCTGTTGTAGATTGTGTGTATTTATGATCAGATGCAACATATAAATGAAACAGAAAAATGGGGGGGGGTGGGGGGATGTTACAGAAAGGTTGTCAGGGTAACAGTTAATGCAGCAAACCTACACAGCAGCTACAGGCCAGCTCATCACACCTATTTTCCCAGAAGATGTGTCACAGCATTTCAAGTCCACCAAGTACAAGAAATTTAGCCTCCTTTCTTATCTTTGCTGCAGGCCAAGGGTTCAAATACTGCTCATCTCCCACTTGAGAAAGTAATGAGGTTGTTAAAAGCACTTTGAGCTGTTCATCTTGTCTTTCGAAAACGTGGCAAGTGCTTTGCCCAATGACTCTGTTAGAGGCTTTCATTCAAAGCTCTGAAGCATTAGTGAATTATTGCTTTTCCTAAGGAAACAGATTCAAAGCAACAGGACATCATGCACGAGGTATGAAATAGATTTTCCCTCTGTGTTAAAAATACAGCAAGAAAATTATTGTATATGGAGAAAACCAAGTTTGATTGAAGTTCATCACTTAATGCTTCTGAAAGAAATAGAAAAATCTTCTACCTTCTGAGATTATACACCAGTCTT
This sequence comes from Ara ararauna, assembly GCA_028858755.1. Lineage (NCBI taxonomy): Eukaryota > Metazoa > Chordata > Aves > Psittaciformes > Psittacidae > Ara > Ara ararauna. Next base: position 147,616,620 of record CM054376.1, read on the forward strand.
GATATCATGCATACTGCTTTGTGGGTATGAAAAGTAGCTAAGAACTGGATCTTTACAACTTCATGGTCATTCTTTTTGCACATCCAAGTAAGGCAGGAAGCAATTTTTGAAAGTTTGCCCAGTGCTGGTTTTCATTTTCAAGCAAATTAAACACTTTTTTATGCCAAACTCTTAGAGTTTGAGTTGAGATTGACATAGCCTTCCTTTGAATGCTGATGAGTGATCATTATAATTTTATCCCTGGAAATATGGAGATAAGCCCTCTTCTTGCTTTCTTACTCAATAAGCCTTAATCATCCCTTGTGTAATTATGGCAATTTCAAAGCAGTTACACTACCAATAGGCAGGATGATGTGAATCATATTTGCCGATGTATGACTCTCTAGAAAATAGAATGAAAACCTAAACATTTCGCTTTATAGCAAAGATTTACTGTTGGCCCCAGACTGCTCCAGCTGATTGCTAATTAGACATTTGGCCTTAAAAATAAAACTATGCGAACACACCAAAATCTTTCATGATTATGATTGTTAATCTTGTTAGAGTGGCGCATTTACCAAAGCCATCATGGAAAGTAAGTATAATTATTATAGCAGTGCAGGCAAAAGAACTTTGAAACTTATTTCACTGGCAAAGGCTAGAGCTCAATTCTTTCTGATACAGAAACCAATTTTTATATCTCAAACCCTGTAGTTTGTTATGTGTTGGTTTGGTACATGGAAAAGAGTTCCTCTAACAGATTTATCCCTTTAACAGATAAGCTATCCTTCACATTCTACCTTTTTGAGAAAAAGGAGCTTGTGTGTATATATTTAATAGGTTTAGGGCTCCTGCAGGAATTCATTTAAAATTGCTTCATCTGTACCGAAGAACACGGATGGAATTTGTGCACCTGAATAGAAAAAGGAGCTGACAGCCTTGGTCTGATACCAAATTCTGTGAAGGTGCCTCTGTGTCTGATTCACCTGACTGCATTCTGAAATGCTGCCCCACTCTGAAAACTCATGTTGTGGAAATGTAGCAGTCACTTCGCAGTCTGGTAAGGATGGCATGAGTTCAAGGATCCCATAATGACAGTGCTTAGTTGACACTTAATGTTATATGGGAGGGCCTCCTAATTTTGTCTGCATACTGTGAATCCAGGTTGCTGCATTGCTCTCATGCACGACCATTGATATTCTGAAATATCACCACTGGATCCTGGAAAAAATTGATGCCTTCTCTAACACCTCCATGGAAGGCCCTGTGCATCAGCAGGATTTGCACAGGTACAGTTCTTTCTGAAGATGCAACTTCATAAATCACTTAAGCCCCAGCAAGTCCATGATGCCACCAAAAAGACGAGTCCTTCATTTTCCTCTGCTTATAAGTTACTAAGCCCTCCTTCATGCTGGTAGTAGTAGGGATATATGATCCCTGATGTAACTCAAAATTAATTTTTACAGGGAGAGAGAAAAAGATATTTAGACACTATCTATGTAGATGCAGGGAGCAGCCACCCATTTTGGCAGTGTTACTATCTGTCTTAGGTTTTGAGCAATTAAAACACTTATGAAATCAGTGTCCAGGCAGAGGCCATTATAGTAAAAATAGTACTAATGTTTGGTTCTCCAGAGCATCTTGGAAAAGCTCAGACTTGCCTCCTCTTACTGCCAGAAAAATTTGCCATTTTCAGTGGACTGTGCAAATTTTTGCAACATGATTTCTCCTTCTAGTGTGATTTGATCAACAGTAAAGTCATTAAAAGGATGACCAAAAATTGTTTTCATCAACTTGTCATAGTGAAAATTAGTGCATATCAAATGTCTTGGGACTGTTATTTCAGGTTGTCTCCCTGCGGGCTGTGGGAGCAGTTCCTGTGCTGTTTTGTGTTCATCTTGTTTCTGCTTTCCAACTACAGAGTTTAGATATTTTCTTTATTATCTATCTATCTATCTATCTATCTATCTATCTATCTATCTATCTATCTATCTATCATCTATCTATCTATCTAATCTACCTACCTACCTACCTACCTACCTATCTGTCATGGGTTCAGCAGCAGGAGTCATTTTTCTCTTTCTTAGTAACTGGTGCACTGCTGTGTTTTTTCAACTTTCGGCCTGGGAACAGCGCTGATATCACCGATGTTTATAGTTACGGCTTAGAATGTTTTGGCCTGACCAAGGACTTTGAGTCTCATGCTCTGCCAGGGAGGAGGGGAAGCCGGGAGGAAGCAGAAACAGGGTACCTGACCCAAACTGACCAAAGAGCTATTCCATGCCATAGCACGTCATGCCCAGGATGGAAAACTGGGGGCTGGAACCCGGAAGAGTGCAGTTCACAGCTCGATTGTCGGGTGGTGAGCAGCTGTATCCTCTTCCCTTGTATTTCCCTGGTCATTATTATTATTGGTGGTAGCAGCAGTGGTTTGTGTTATATCTTAGTTACTGGACTGTTCTTATCTCAACCCATGGGAGTTACATTCTTTTGATTCTTCTCCCCATTCCCCCCCCACCCTTGGAGTGGGGGGGAAGAAAGCGGTGAGTGAGTGAACAGGCTGCATGATTTACAGCTTAAGCCACGACACTATCTATCTATCTATCTATCTATCTATCTATCTATCTATCTACCTACCTACCTACCTAACTACCTACCTAAATACCTACCTAACTACCTATCTACTTAATTTTGGGGATAGGAGAAGAATGTTAATTTTGGAGGATAACAGCCAGGAAAACTCTGCATTGTCCTTGCTATTGCACAGTAACTCCATGTCCTACAATGGCTTTAGTAGCTTCCTGAAACTCCATCTATGCTCTTACAGTCCTCCCAGTACATGCACAGCTTCAAGATTTCAGTTTTACAGATACTTTTCAAAATCAAAGAATGTTTTAACCTTTAACAGCGAACCTTCTACTACCATCCCAGCTGGTCATTCATGGTATCATAACCTGCTAAGGTGTTTGTTCTGATGATGACAGATATTCACAAGAGATTCAACACTGAAATTGATTAATTAATTTCTACAACATCTTAAGATATACACAATATACCTTAAGAGCAACCTTCTGAAAATCATCACAAATATAACAAATAAGTATGGTCAATACAAAATTAAAAAGGGTCCTCTTGTAGGCCAAAAGAAAAGCTGTGTTAGAGACTTGCTCAAGATCCTCATACTGAATTTCAGAGAAAACATTTGCATTCAGATGTTGACCTGTAGACAGGAACACAAATATTTTACAGCTAAGTTCAATAAAAAAGTTTAGTTCTATACATGCATTTATGTTGAACAACTATTTCATAAAACCTAAAAACAGTCCATAGAGCAGAGATTAGGACCCTCATGGTCCTCCCCTAGAAGAGCAGGAGGTCACATGTAACCTGGTTCTGCTTTCCCTGTGAGTCATTTTTAGTTGAGATTGTATGAATATAAGCGTCTATAATAGGGCTAATCTTGAGGGGCTGAAGTTCTTTATTAAACCTAGTTCTTATAGTCTGACTTCTAACTTCTTCATATTGAATTCTCTTTCTACCTCTTCTCTCCTCTCTAAAGAAGGGCAAAGTAGTGCTTTGAAAATCTGTGCATTTTCCTTCATTGTTGAATAGAAAATGTGACTTCTTTTCCTTTTCAATTATCTACTCTTATCTAAGTAGGATTGTCCTGACTGTAGGCAGAGGTTTTGTCTTTAATAAGTCTTGGGTTCATTCATCAGTGGAACTTATTTCTTACTTCCAGGGGCCATTAAGAACCTGGCAGCTCTTCCTTACTGTCCTGTTCCGCAAGTTCTTTCTGATTTTTGAGAATTTCTCCATCGAAACATGATAAAAAGAGAGCTTAACTGAGAACTTTCAATTTTTAAATTACAGTGAATTACTATTTAGGGGGAAGCAGCTTTCTCTCCACATAAACTGCTATTTTATTGCCTCTAAATACACTTCCAGATTTATATTTGTACCCACCTGTGTTCTCCTACATCCCTTCTCCAAAATTTATCATCTCCTCCAGATTTGAGCATAGTAACCCTCCAAACAACCTTTAAATGTCTTGGCCTAAACAAAAATTTCCTTAAAAAGAAATGTTAGAAAGTGTCCACTTTATTCCAAAAGTGCAGCTGTGGAAGCAGTCACACAAAATGTTGGGTTACCAGAACTAATGAGCAGAAATAATTAACAGAAATGGTGGAGGTAACTTCTTAAACTGGATTTGCTGATGAGCATATAGTGATATGTAACCACGGCTAGAAAGACCAAGTAGACAGGGCAATCCTGGGGTAGTGTACCACAAAGTATTTGGATTTATTTTCTGTTTTAACTCATGGTTAGTTCTTAAAATCTGTTGCATTGGAAGAAGCTTGGACATCTGCTCAAGTTTCAAAACTGTCTCATTAATTTCAGAGTGGTTTCAAAAAATAATATTGAATCACAGAATGACTTAAAATAATATTGAATCATAGAGTCTTAGATAATATAAGCCCTTATCTTCAGACTGAAAAACCATAGTGTTTTACAGTGCTTCATGGGCCATACACCACCCTAACTGAGCTGACCAAAGGCCACAGGAACATATCGGTGCACTGAATGATCAGTCCAAGCTCAGAACTGTACTAACCATGCCAACATGGATTTCTTTCAGCTCTGAAAGAAAGGAAGGACACATTTACCTTCTCCTATGGAGTACCCCAAGTGAAAGACTGATTCCTCTGTTGAATAATTACAGCACTTAGTGAAGAGAGCATCATCCTTTTTGAGATGTGGGTAGCCTTGCCTTATGATAAGACCTTTGTTGTATTGAACTTTGAAGTAGGCAGAGTGAGGTTTTACCCAGGTGAGTCCATATAAAGGAGACTTCAGCCAGATGAGCAAGGAGAATGCAACCAAGGAAGGAAAAGCATCTTTTTTAAGGAGCATCTCTGTCCTTGAAAAATCCAGTAGGACTGTTTTGCCTTATGTCATGGGTTCAGCAGTAGCAGTCGTTTTTCTCCTTCTTGGTAGCTGGTGCAACGCTGTGTTTTTGACTTTCGGCCTGGGAACAGTGCTGGCAACACTAGTGTTTTGGTTGCTGCTTAGTGATGTTTTGGTCTGACCAAGGACTTTTTGAGTCTCATGCTCTGCCAGGGAGGAGGGGAAGCCGGGAGGAAGCAGAGACAGGACACCTGACCCAAACTGACCAAAGAGGTTATTCCATACCACAGCACATCATGCCCAGGATGTAAAAACGGAGAGCAGAGACCCAGAAGGGTGGGGGTGCACTGCTTGGTCGGGCTGGGTATAGTGGTGAGCGATTGTATTCTTTCCTTGTATTTGCCTTGTCATTATTATTATTGGTGGTAGCAGTAGTGATTTGTGTTATACTTTAGTTACTAAACTGTTCTTATCTCAACCTGTGGGAGTTGCATTCTTTTGATTCTCCTCCCCATCCATCCAGGAGTGGGGGGTAAGAAAGAGAGGGGAGCGAGTGAGAGAATGGGCTGCGTGATTTACAGCTTAAACCACGACACCTTAACATCAGAGAAAGTCACAGAAGTAAAAACAGAGAAAGCAGAGGAGGTAGAGAAAAAGAGGATAGCATTATAGAACCGTAGAATCATAGAGCAGTTTGGGTTGGAAGGGACATTAACCTTTAAACATCACCTAGTCCAACCCCCATGCAATGAGCAGGGACATCTTCAACTAGTCTTTCACCCAACCCCAAGCAGAACTCGATATGCCTACACCTTTCCTACCAATGTTTGCTTTGACCAGCTGTAACTGACCTTACTGCCCATGGCAAGGTCAGGAAAAAGACTTGGACAGTGAATACTGTGAGGTTAAGTTATGCAGCACGGCCACAGTTAGTATGTACATGCTAATGTGGGAGGCCATTGCATAGCCAGGATGACCTACATCTAATCAATACAACTTCATCTTTCTGTTGGGAAAGACTGGGTGAGCCACCTGTTGTGGTTTAAGCCCAGCCGGCAACCCAGAAACCACGCAGCTGCTCGCTCACTCCACCCCCCTTTCTTACCCCTGCTCCTGGAGGGATGAGGAGGAGAATAGAAAGAATGTAACTCCCACGGGTTGAGATAAGAATAGTCCAGTAACTAAGGTATAACACAAACCACTGCTGCTACCACCAATAATAATAATGACAAGGGAAACAAGGGAAGAGAATACAATCGCTCACCACTCGCCGAACGATACCAGCCAAATCCCAGCAGTGATCCAGCCCTTCTGGGGAACTGCCCCCAGTTTATATAATGGGCAGGACGTGCTGTGGTATGGATACCTCTTTGGTTAGTTTGGGTCGGGTGTCCTGTCTCTGCTTCCTCCTGGCTTCCCCTCCTCCCTGGCAGAACATGAGACTCAGAAAGTCGTTGGAGAGACTAAACATCACTGAGCAGCAACTAAAAACAACGGTGTTATCAGCGCTGTTCCCAGGCCGAAAGTCAAAAACACAGCACAGCACCAGCTACTAAGGTGAAAAATGACCACTACTGCTGAACCCAGGACACTACCTCACAGTGCATTTGTGGCTATGAAATCTGCAAGATGGATTTAAGTTTGTCACAGAGATAATCCATTCTGAATTTTGTGTAAGTAATAAGTACTAAGCAATAATCAGCTACTTTAAAAAGCCTGGAGGATGAGAGAAACAAGGAAGGGGAAGCACATTATAAGAACTGAAGTGCTAAATAATATTTTAATAAGCAGTGAATGTTGCATGTCTTCTTAATAATAATTCAGTAGTAACTTATATATAGTTTTCACTAACATGTTCTAAAACTTGGCATATTATAAGAATTTGTTTATAGAGAAAAAGCAGCCTTAATATCTCTCCCAATCTGTCAGTAACAAAAAAAAAAAGCTAAATCGCTAAACAAAGATCATGCTTGAGGAGCTTTGCTGTCTATCTAACCAACAACAATTCATGATTGCCTCACATTTGAATCATTTGACACATTCTTTGTGAGACCAAAATTACACATTTGGAAGTGAAAATAAGAAAAATATGTTTGTTACAAATTTGCATAAACCCTGATTTCAGACCAAACAGTGCAAACTGTTGTCATTATTATTATTGTCATGTAATAAGTCATGTATCATAAGAAAAATTGCAGACTGAAGTGAGTATTTTGGGGAAGTAGCACAAAGCAGAAATATGAGAAGCTAAAATTTTACCAGCCATTTGTTTTTACTTCAATTGTGTCAAACCTTCAGTCAAGTTAATAATAAGCACACAGGTCATTAAACAGCTTAATTGAATTTGAGTGACATCTGCTTTTGAGCACTAAGGAGGCACAGCATGTTTTCATAATGAAAGGATTGACTTAATTTCTCTCTTTTTTCACTGAAAGTTTATTAAGTACTTCAGCCATTAAAGTGTTTATTTATTACTGAAGCCCAGATGGCCAGCCACTATAAGTGTAAAGAATAGCTGAGCCATGTCAGATCTTAATTAACTGATTGCAAATTAGATGAACATCACTCAAAGCACAGAGGCTGAAATTACACTTTTCTACCTTATAATTCCATAATGATTTGTGGAGAATAAAAAAAAAAAAAAAAAGTTAAATATGAATTGTTCAGAAAGCAGACGTAACCGCAACACAAGGAAAACGCATGACATCCCTGGTGTTAGCCCTGTACAGAAGTTCTGCCGCTGCTTCTGTTGAACTTGCAACCACTTGTCCTGGTTTAAGCTGGGATAGAGGTAATTTTCTTTCTAGTGGTTGGTGCAGTGCTGTGTTTTCAACTTTAGCTTGAGAACAATGCTGATAACACACCAGTGGTTTAGTTCTTGCTGAGTAGCGTTTATCCTTATCAAGGCCTTTTCAGTCTCTTTTACTCTGCCAGTGAGGAGGGGTATGGGAAGCTGGGAAGAAGCAGAGGCAGGACACCTGACCCAAACTAGCCAAAGGGGTATTCCATACCACAGCACGTCATGCTCAGTGTATAAACTGGGGGGAGTTGGCCAGGAGGGGCTGATCGCTGCTTGGGCTGGGCTGGGTATTGGTCAGTGGGTGGTGAGAGATTGTATTTTGCATCACTCAAGGTTTTTTTCCCTTGGGTTTTATTTCTTAATTATTATTATTAATAATAATATTATTATTACTTTTTATTTCAATTATCAAACTGTTCTTATCCAAACCACAAATTTTACTTTTTTTCCAGTTTTTCTCCCCATCCCACTGTGTGGCTGGGGTGGGGGACAGGGAGTGAGTCACTCCTGTACTTCACATGCCCTCAACAGGAACTGAGGATACTCAGAAGGTGAAAGATTAGGTAACAAATCTGACATATGTATTTAGTTATAAATCTGTCTTGTTTCATTACTCTGAAAGGAAATGTGTGTGCAATAATATTTGCCAGCTCCTGTGGGACTGTTTTATTGGGTGAACACAGAGACCTACAGCTCTCCAGTCCCCTCTTATCAATTTTTATGTCCTAAAATGCCTTCTTCACTGAGGATAGAGAAAGGAGTCGTGATTTGGACTAGAGTGGATTTGCATTTCCTGAAGATGCACAGGTCAGTTTTCTGCCTGCTTTGCACAAAGCTGGTGAAAAAAACATCCAAAGACCAGTATTTTTTAAAAAAGCACTGTGGCAAAATTAAGCCCTTTGTAAATATAGACTTCTGGTTCCTATGAGATGTGTTATTCAGTAGCCAGGTTTCTCTGTGGCTAAGGTTCTGTTTTCAATGCTTGTTTCTAAGCTGAGTACTCAGACAAAACTATCACAGTTTAAATAGCAAAAATAAATTTTATTCAATGTTCAAAGTTCATGTCCCAGGAGCACAAGAAGAATTTCCATGACAAAGCATAATTCTAAACCAAGTTGGTAACTGTTGCAACCCAGGTATTCAATACTGTTATTTAAATAACTGCAGATACTAATTAGATCCACTGTCCAGGCTGATGCTCAAAACACCAGAAATCAATTTAAGCTTAATGATGCACATAACTCTTCTTAGTGTAAAGAATTGTGAAAAATCTATAATACATTTAACTTTTCCTTTGAACATTTAGGAACTTTCTGGATGTTGCCATCAAGAAAACAATTAGAAGACAACTTTGTGCTGAATGCAGTGCTGAATGCAGTGATGACACAAGCCCACCATTCCTTTTATTCCCAGCTCAGGGTTCTTTGTCTATGCAGTATCACAGGGAATGATTTCTCAGGCAATACACCGGAGATGAAATAATTCTTAAGTTCACCCCATTCCTTCTGGGTTTAATGTTTTTCAGTTCCACAGGCCACAGGCAACAAAGATAGCTTCATAGCCAATGTTGGTGTTACCACATCACCTCACTGTCAGAGACACTACATGAATTTAGCCATGGTTTTAGGCCATTGATTGAAACTCTCAACATTTTTCTCTTGTGAATAGAAAAAGCCACTGATCACACCACTTTCTAGCATGAAATGTGAGGTGAATTTCACACTGGATGCATTAAGGATGAGAAAAGCAAACAGATCGAGGACAAACTCACTGATGAACTGGTAAACGATGCACTCAATAAATTGCTGGTGCTGCTGGAATCAATAGGTATGTTTTGCTTTCAATTTCAAGAAGGCCTGGATTTCACCAACAGCTTGCCTGTCTTAATTCCTGATGGGATTTATGTTCACTGTTAATTGCTTAGCAGTTCCTACTTCCAAGCTATTCTTGACTAATCAGAAATATGAACTCTCTGGCACAGCAGCACAGCGCATCCCTAAACCATCAAGGCACATCAAAGAACATTATTCACCAGCGCTGTTTCTTGTACTCTTCCTCAGCTTTTGTTGAAGAGACAGGGCTATATCTTACCAGAGTTTTACAGTTAATTGACTTGAAATTGTCTTGCAATTACATCTGGAAGAAAACTGAGAAAGTTTGAATTTACAGTTCCTATTGTAACTTTGTGGTGAGTGTACCAGCTCTTCCGTTATGTTACACTGCTTACAGTCATAGAATCATAAAATATCTGGAGTTGGAAGGGACCCATAAGGACCATCGAGTCCAACTCCCTGCTCTTCACTAAACCATGTGACTAAGAGCGACAGGCAGATGCTTCTTGAACTCTGACAGGCTTGGTGTTTAACCACTTTCCTGGGGAGCCTGTTTCAGTGAAGGATCTTTTTCTAATGTCCAATCTGAAGTTCCTCTGATTCAGCCTCATACCATTTCCTTGTGCCCCCAGAGAGAAATCAGTGCTGTCCCCCCACCACTGCCTCCCTTGAGGAAGCTGTAGAATACAGTGAGGTCCCCCCTCAGCCTTCTCTTGTTCAAGCTGAACAAACCAAGCCACTCCTCATAAATCTCAGCATATCTCATTATAGTTTACCATCGGGTCTCATAATGCAAAAGAAGAAAACATTCTTAGTTATATATTACTGTCTTTTTTTTTACTGAACTACCATGTATTTAGTCAACAGTTAATAAACTAAATGGCCATCCATCTATTCAATCTTCTTAAAAAAGCCTTCCTTTGTATTATAAAATGGGTTTGGCTTCTTGTATCAATAACTATTCTCACCATTTTGTCTTTACTAGAGACATCTTTGAAAGATCAGACATGCCACACTACAAGCTATTTATATATTTGCGTATTTATACTCCTCAGCTATGGGCCAGTGTGTCATTTGAAAGAAACTGGCAGCATAATCAGTCTCAGTAAGGTTATGCCCTTTACTGTGGCCAACAAATTAGACTCCAGAATTATGATGTGCTTCCCACCAAAACTGTACCAAAACCAGCAAAAAGTAATAGTGTGTTTTAAAATATTTTCCATATGAAAAAAAAAAAGAAACAAAGTAAAATTCATCAAGAATTCCCTGTTACTAGTTCTGCCAAGTTTCTTTCTGTTATTCCAGTAATAACTTGGTAATGGCTGTGATCTGATCTTAATTCTTATTGCAACTTTGTCGTCTGGGAAGATTCTCCAGGAAGCAAAGAAAAGTCAAAGAATGCTACTTGTCAGGAGTGATAGCTGGAGACCTAAAGTGCTCTATACCCTGCACCCTGCCTAGTAGCCAATTCTCATAGAAATTAAAATAGAAATCCTGTTATTTCATCACAATGTTTTTACTGTTCTTAAAATTGTCAGTTTCTTTCTGCCAACTTCTCCACAAATGTGCATGTTTTCCAATAGCAGGAATGAGGATTTCACAGACGCTTGTGCCACGCATCACAGTCAAACCCCAGAAGCTTAGCAGTTTGCTTTTGCTCTAAACATGTCTGGGTATTTTTCAGATCAGATGCTGGAAAATGATTGGCATCCATATTTGACAGATTATTTTAGTGGCTTCTTATTAAAATAGCGTATGTCTGGATCTACTCTTTTAGTACTGGTGGGTTGCACATTATTTATTATTAAGCATATGTTGAGAATGATGTGCATAAACACTGAAGATTCTCTTCAGAAAATCAAGCAAAAGTGTCTGAAATTGGCATTTAGTAACTGTTTTAAATAAAGCAGACTCAATTCCCATTTGTGTAACTCTGAGGAGGATGTTTTGAGAGCCAATGTTTAAATTTCTAAAGTTAAAGAAATGCTTCTTTGCAATTGATGTTTCAGAATCAAAAGAAACATGTTAGTGGGAGTAAAAATAATGGACTCTTCAGCAAGTGCTATACAGCAAGGTTAATAGTCTGGTCTACAACTGTGGGCCTGCAAAATACAGGGAATCTGGCAAACTCGTATTAATTTCAAGATAAGGTCAATATACAAACTTCTTTGTTCAGTTTTAAAATCCAAGTGTCTCCCTTCTTCCACTCATTCCACACCACAAGGGGCTCATTTTGATTCTGGGATCAGCAGGTTTTCATACCTCACAGCTGGACCTGCCCATTTACACCAGGTTCTGGCTGTTTAGGGTCTTAATCATGGTGTTATTTGAAGCTAATGGCAAAACTTCCCTAGATATGAGTAGAGTACACTCAAGATTTCAGTCTTCTTAATTTCATAATTCTGGAAAGGTTTCTCATGTGAGGGATTAAGCCTGGCTCAAGAATACAACTGAACTAGAATAGTTTAGGTAAGTGGTTGGTTAATAACTTTCAAACTCTTTTTTTTGGCCACTCCAGACCAGATGCTGATGACTCAATTGGAAGTGGGCTACTTACAGTGCAATCAATGCATGTGGAAGGAGAAATGGACTCTTCATGCTATGTTTGCTAACATCAGCAGCAGTACAAATCAAATGTACCTTAAAAAAACAGGTGCAAAATATGTTGTGGCCTGCTGGACAGATAGAAAAAGAATTGCCATATTTCGGTTAGCAAACCTCTGGAAATAGCCTCCTCTCACCTGCTGCTTGGAATCTGCCTCGGCACCTTTTTCTGAGTATTAAAATGCCTTTACAGATTTGCTGGATAACAACATAGAAGTTTATTATTGTAGATATATACTTTTTTTTGTAATACATTCTAGTATTTCTTGTAATTTCATACTTTTAGTCTTAGCACTAGAGGAAGAGGGGGATTTTGATCAATGCATATATTATATTTATTATTTGCATTGCTGTTGCATCCAGGGGTCCCAGTTCGTATGAATATTTCCAAACATCTGTTAAGCAAATGGAAGAAGAAAATATTATCTAAAACACTTATCTTTGTTAAAACCATTAATTTACTTCTTAGGCCATACCTCTTACAGAAGATGCATAATCTGTTAAACTAAGTCATAAATTTTATTGCAAACACATGAGGTGTTAGAATTCATAAAAATGAACTCTAAGTTTTTTCAGGGAATTGGAGTTTATTGGGCTTTGGGTTTTTCTTCTTAGGAAAAGATTGCTGTCTGTATATGCAAGTCTTATGCTCTTACTGAAACATGAGACACCAAATACTTTTTGAGACAAGATATGATAGATGGACTGACCTCGCATCTGCAGTTCTTACAGTATTTGTGTTCTTACACTATTATGCTGTCTACATACTGATTATGAAACAGATGCTTGTTTTATCATTTTTTGACTAGATGAATATATAAGCCCTCTGATCAGAGAAGTCCAGGAGATGCAAAGTTTGTTTGTTCTTAGGAAAAATTTTCCTTAACGAGCTGTTTCTATTGTGTTTCTTAAAGATTCTTATTGTATTTGTTAATGAATTTACAACTGAGATGTCTAACCAAGTCACAAATTACATGCTCTAAATATAGGAAATACTGTACAAATGGATCAGCAAGTGCAATTTACCACTGGAATCCAATTAAACAGGCTGATTTTCCCTTTAACACTTAAGGAATAGGTACAAGATTGGTCCTTTATGGCTTGCAGCAATACCTTCTGTTTTGCAGGGGAGGGAGCTATTACCTGCATTTTTTAGGATGGTGATGTGTGAAATCAGTGTGCTAAAGAGAAACACACAGGAAGTGCAGCTAGGCTGGATACGCTAGGGATGCCCATGAAACATATATTGGTTTGTTCTGTCCTGTTTTCAAGATTAAAATAGACAAATAGAGATGCTAAGAGCATAGGAACATAGGAAATGCTCTTTTCTGCAGACCTTCAGCCTAACAGCATGTTCCAGCTACTTGTTTTGTATCCCCACCTCACCTAGGGAGAAAAGACCTGAATCTTCTGGTGTCTTTATGGGTAAACGTGCCTCTACACATTTAGTAGTGTTAATGCCACAATCTTTTTCTGCCAGTATAAATAAAATGTAATGTTAAAAACCATATAATTCTTCTACCAAATCGTGGCTATTTTTTGACATCTGGCAAAAGCTTTGTGCACACTTAGAGGTCTGTTCCCACAGACTAAGGGCCCTTAAACTATGAGTTGGAAAGTCACAATGTGCTGAAGGGGAAGCTGTTTGTATATACTGGTAATATCTTTATCTGTGGTATCAGAAGCACACTACTCTTTGGGCAACTTTCTTGCAGCACAGGCAGCAAGTGCCTTCTGTGCAGGAGAGAATATGGGTAGCCTTGGTTGTCTTCTGTGAGATCAGTTCATCCACCTGTGGTACCTGGGGGAGCCAAATCTGAGTCAAAAATTATTTCCTGGTTTATCCATATGTTACAAAACATACCTAAACTAAACTTCTAAATGGGAGACATTTAAAATGGGAGAAGTCACCAAACAACATTTTGAAATATTGATAGTGACAGCTGGAATTATCTCTGTCTCCTTTCATTTCATTCCCAATTCAAATTTCTGTGCTGGCCCTATTTATGCTGCATAACACTTAACACTGCAAATTGATGTGATTTCAATACAGCCTAAACCACACAGATGAAACATACACAGAAACATATTCACTACATTAACTAGCAACATCAGTCAATCACCTGCACTATAAATTGAAAGTCACAATTGGATAGATTGTATTGACTAAACACTTCCTGAAAAACCACTGAACACCCTCTATGTGGGAGGCAAGGAAATGGAAAATATCTTCTTAGGTCGCTAGCATCCCCCCACTCTTGCCTTCCCTTCCCAACATTGTGTTCGTTAGTGAAACAAGTTCATAGGGGACTAAATATTCATTTCCCCGTACCTGTCTCTTCATGCAAAAGGTAAAGCAAAAAAATGAAACACTCCTCAGGTTCATAGAACCACTGCAACTTCAGACTAGGGGGACACTGTTGAAACTGGTAGGACTGAAATATAACTTCCTCCTTTCTCATTTTTGTTCTGTAATCTTAACGTAATGTTAAAGTTACTTTTTTAAAATTACTCTTCTTGGCTTTTTTTCTCTTTAGCTTCCAAAGTGGAAATGTGGGTGCCAGAAACCCATCAGCTTAGCTCAACAAGCCAACTTGGACACAAATTGAAGGAAAAGAATTGTAACAAAGAAGAGATTCACTTTCATGCTGAGTGATAGTTGATACGGAACATACAGAAAGAACAATTTTTACAGTGATTGTCGTAATTTTGAATGGCACCCTCCTCTTTCAAATCCTTTTTCACTCTTGGGCAATTGTATTTATGGATATTAACAGACTTTTTATTTCTCTGCAAATATTCCTCTTGCAAAATCAGCTACAAAGACCAGTATAAATTACCTGCAAAATCCTCTTTAATGCTCAATTTGTGTCTATATTGAACACATTGATGTTGAAGAAAAACATGATAATTGTGTTCATTATTACACAGAAAGGTTCTTCAGGCTAAAGAAATAGCCATCCCTTGCTTCTGCCTTGGAACCTAATGTTGTTCAGCACATACTATTTATTACTAATATACAAATAATTTTGATATAGCCTCACATTTTAAGGTCTTTCCTGAAAAAAAAGAAAAACAATGTTATATTCTTATAAAACAGATTCATGACTAATATTTGCATTTTAAAATGGATATTTATGTGCTATTCTTGGTACAGTATTTTTCTGCAAGTATTGCTGTAATTCACTTGGTTTAATGACAAATATATTGTAACAAACTCCTCTGCATTTCAACTTTGTATTGTAGTTCTTATTAGGTCTGAAAAAGGAGCTTCAGGAGCTTCAAAGCCGTCTAATACATATGTCTGTGCCCATTTTGTTTGATCTTGCTGTGAAGTTTTATTTCTCCCCTCCTGTCAGTCAAAGCAATAATAGCAATATGATTAATAATTATAAGCATACATCAATTTGGGTGTTCCACAACAAGGACAAATAACTAAATATGACTGCAAACCCACAGTCTTTTGGCTAAATTTGAACAGCTTGACTCTGATTTCATTCATGGTTATTTGCCTGAGTAAAACCAGCAAAAATAGCCTGGAGGCAATGAAAAATAACATCAACAACAAACAAGTGTCAGATCAAGTGTCTGATCTGTCAAATTCCTCTCCTGTTTTTATGTGTTTTCCTAGCTCTGGGAAATGCTCATTTAAAGTGAAGAGGTACTGTCTTGTATTCAAGCCAGAGACAAATACCTGAACCTTTGAATGGAGCCTTCAGGTCCTCAGGAGAACAGCAGTAGCTCAGTAGAACTCTGTTATTCCTGGGGTTTCTGGACTGCCAGGATTGCAGCTCCCCATTTCGGAGTGCAGCTGGCAAAGCATCTCACACACTCCATCACAAATAATTTCCTTTTCTATCCACATTCAGATTTCTGTTGCAAATAGTGCTCAAGAAGCACTTTCTCCTGCTATTAGATGGATAGCCAGCAAGCTGTTCAACTGCTGCTCAATCACCTGAAGGCTTCTACAGCACAGGTTTTCACCCAGCTGCTCAGGATTACTCCTCAGTAAGTGGGTAATGTAACTTGCAGAAATGCCTTGGGGAGCAGAGGTAGGGGTTATGTTTGCTTGCTTTCCAGGAAATTCCTAGCCCTAGGATGTGAGGTAGTAGGAGATAGGTGCCTGAATGACTCTAAGAAGGGAACTGAACATAGAGTTGTTATTTCCCCACAGAAGGTACTAGTCGCTAACCTGTGATGCAAAAGATGAGTGTCTAATCCCTCATTTCTGGAGCCATATTTTCTTCCTTCTTTTTTGTCCCTGTAACTCCTACATTCCTGACTACACAAAGGAATGAAAAAAACTGCACTGGTCTGAAAAAAGTCCTCTTCCTGTCCAAGCACTTTAACCATTAGAATATAACAGAAAATTTAGCTGTTACTACTACAGCATAATCCACTTCAATCGATTCGGATCAGACATTTAATGCTTTACTGTCTGTCAACTTTAGAGATCCCAAAATTTCTTGTGCCTTCACTAATTATTTATCTTTGCTGCTTCATTTCTCCTGCCATCCAATATGCCCTCCCCAGTACTCACACTGAATGCTACTCACTAATCTCTCCAATACTTGTTATATTTTCCATTAGTTACAGCTATGAATTGCTAAGCTGCAGCATATTTGAGCAGTTCACTTGATATCTTCTTGTTAAATATTTCAGTTGCAGCTCATCAGTTTAATTTTTATGCTACTGTAGCAGGATAGCTGAGTTTTCAATGGTAATAAGGGTACCATCCTCAGAGGATATTCAGAGATGGTTACTGCTAACAGTACTCAAACTTCATCAGTACTGCAAAAAGGTGAGCATATTATTTTTAGAACTGCCAAAGTATCCCATGAAACATCATTTCTCTTTTTAAACCACATCTCAACAGAAATGGCAAAAAACTCTCACTCGTTCCGACTAAGCTGCTGTGGGATTTAAAAACCCTTGTGAATTTATTGCAGTGACCTCAGGGAAAAAGAAGAATGTGTTGTTTCCCCATTTCCCCTTTCACATTTCAATAGCAATTTTATGTCAGACTTCTTTTCTTATTTTTTGAATCATGGAAATCATATTGGGTAAAAATTTCAACAGCATGATCAGCAGGAAGGAGCATCTTCCAGGAGCCCTTGAGCATCCCTGATTGCTTGTTAAGAGAGAGGTCATCTCTTTTCAACTGATTGTAGCATTAGGAGGAAAAAAAAAAAAAAAGGCATGTAGAATGGAAAGACTTTTCTGCAAGTTTATTATGTTCCCTCAGGACTGGTCTCCTTACCTGGTCTTTACATTTACGCAATCCAGAACAGGTTTATTTGTCATCTCTGTGTAAAGCAATAATCCTGACTTTTCTGAGGCTATTCCCCAGAAAGGCTGGGAAATCTTTGCTGGAGAATTTTAGAAACATGCTACACAAGTTGTCTGCTGAAGCCAGTCATTATTTAACTCACCTCATTACTGGAGAATGATGTCTTTTGCAGGTCTTTCTGCAGTCCCCAGCTCCAGAGAAGAGGATGCCATACCAGTATCCCACCATGGCAGCTTACGACAAGACTGCTTCGTCTAGTTTTCCCTTACAACACCTAGGTGTTCAGATACCAGAAATAGGAACATTCTGGTAACAGGTGAGAAAAAAAGCTGCTCCTACACTTCCTGTGATTATATGTGGCAGGGGAAACCGGCAAGAAGAACTAGAAACTTATAATCTCAGCTATAGAAAGCCATGTACTGGCACCCCCAAGTGACACAAAATGTCACAGTTAGCAGAAATATGATAGACATATTTCTACAGGGCCAATGCAGCATTCATAACTCTCTGTATGTGTATTGTGTGTGGTCAGCTGTGTCCTCAAAAAATAAAGCACTAGGGCACATGTTAGTGAAATGACATTACCATTCCTAAAAGTTCTGCCATGCTGAGCTGAGGTGTCCAACTTGATGGTGACTCTCTAGGATAACAAATCAGTGCAGGCACTACATGGTTGGTACCAGGATGGATCACCAAATATATTTTTAGAAATCTGCTGTCAAGAACATGAGTAAAAAAGCACAAGTGTTCTAAAAAATATGAATCCAGATGTAATCAGTAATAACATCAGCTGAAACACTTTGCTATGTGAAGGCACCATATATTTGCCCTCTCGCTCCTTCAAGAATACACAACTGCCATTATGGTTAGAATTCTTGTATCAATAGGCACCAATAATTTTCTAAGTTGTTGTTTGCTTGCTCTGATAATCTACCAAGCTATTAGCCCATGTCAGTCTGATATAAAGGGCACTCTAGACATGTGGATATATCAAAAAGTACTCAGAAACAATAACATTTTACACTGATCAGGTGGCCACTCATTTAACAGCTTGGTCTGTAAAATATTAGCAGGACTCTCATTATTTTCTCCAGCATATTGTTTCAGGGAAGTGTAGTAGGAGATGTGAGCATTCAGGTTTTTAGTCACCTCTCCCTGCAGCCAAGGTCCTGCTGCTTCTCCTTTGTGCTAACAGCCAAGACCACTCCCCTCTCTTGCCCTTTGTGAATACCAGCCATAGAGACTCAAGAAAAGGATCTTTAGCAGCACATTTGGCTGAGGAGAGGAGAGATCTTTTATTTCACATGACTCACAAGCCATTTCAGTCTGTATGCATTGTATGCAGCAGGTACAGGGTTAGAGAAGCTGCCAGCCCCGTGGGGGATGCTGCAGTTTCAGCAGGGTATACAGAACAGCCACAGGATACCAGTGCTGCAGTGCTCACTGTCATCACCTCTTCTGATTTCACCTGCAGCCCCTCCTCACCTATCTTTGGTAACTGATACTTTTGCTTTCATTACCAGCAGTAGCACGGAGTAATTTCCTGACAGGGTACATCAGGGGCAGCATACCCAAAGACAGAATGTGTCCCTCTGTGTGTGCAGGTGTGTGTGCACGAGGGGTAGACTCCAACTGCAACCCTGCCATGAGTCGATGATGCATCAAGGTCCTGCCCTTACACCAGGAAGAGAGAAGGGCACAGGCTGCTTCTGCAGCATCTGGCTATATCTATTGACAACGGACCCTCAGCACTGCCGAGATCCTAGAGGTATAACTGGTACTCTGCAACAGCTGACAGTTGGTCCTGGGGGGTCCATCATTGCCTGCCTGCAGCAGGTACACATGGCCCAGAAGCTCCAGGCAAGAACTCTTCTTGTTCCTCTGTTCCTGTTGTGCCCAGAACAGGCTCTTGCCACTGACACTGATAGTCAGTAATCCAAAACAAAGGGAGAGTTGCCTGTGGAATACCTGTGTATCTGTGGAGGGCTGCCACCAATATTTTTGGCTGGAATAATTTCTAAGTGGAGTATTTTCTATGTGAACCTTTTTAACATAAATACTTGTGCCTTTCTTGAGCTATTCTGAGACCTGAATAGAGTGAAGATGTAGGGTCACAACAAAGGCACAAGACGGGTGAAGATTTAGGAGCTCCTATTCGTCCTCTTCGGCTTTGTGCAATTTTTGCATGAGACTGCAGCAGATTTTCTTTTCTTAATTCTCTTCTATGCCTGGTATCTCAGCTCCCTTTTCCTGTGTTGGTGGCTGAAAGTGATGTCCTGACCCCACTTCTTGGCTATCTTCTGATGATTCACCTTTCTATGAGTGGCAAATGCTGAATTACGTAACACTGCCTTCCTCCTGAATATATCCCTATTCAGCATAGTGCTACATTTGTGCTGCACCATCAAAGTGTATGCTATAACAGTTCTTGTTAACTATGACATGGCTTTTGTTCAAGCTTGTCTCCTGGATTGCTCAGAGCTTTATCTCAAGCTCCCTTGGCATTTCAGATCTGCATGGTGTGCCTCCATAAGAAAGTCTGGGAAGCTAAAGCAAAATCAGTTGAACAGGTTTTGATTCAATCAAGCCTGAAAATTTACAGTCTTCTAATTTCCTGATTAGAAACTTTGCCCTTGCCTGACCTAAACGTGACTGAAGCTAGGTATGCTAAATTTGGCTCCATCTTGCTCATGCTTACAACAAAATTTCACTTTAAATGTGGTTTCATCCATCTGAAATACAGGAATATGTGTGGCTGCTGCCAGGCAAAGTTTTGTACATTTTAGAAAGACTATGTGAGTATTATAAAATAACCTCACACCCAAAGTGGGTGTCTTCTAGAAAGATCAAGATTCTTCTTCTGAATTCCAGAACTGACCTACCATAAGAAATGGAATACATGGTGAAGTAAGCCCATGGATATGCAGTCATTATTTAGGTAGTTTGCTCTTCCTGGAAGTACACATTTAAGTGTGCATTGAATTTGGAAGAAGTCTTCAAATCTCTAGATCAGAGGGGATCTAGAGATGTGGAGGGTCTAGGTCATGGAAGGCTGCTGGCAAAATAAGCTCAGTTAGTTTTAATTAAATACATTAAGTAACCCAATAATGCACAGGCCATAGGTAGTTAACAATGGGGAAGTAGCCTTCAGTGAAATATATTCTCAGCATGCAACTTTTAAATTCTCTGAATGCTGTCCACAGTATTTTTAAGACACTGAAATGCTTGAAGTAGGGAGGGGAAATTCCTGTGACAGACCCTTGATGGGAGATAACTACTCTTCTAGCACAATTCTCTGGCCTTTGATGGGTGGGTGGCATCAGTGGAAGGCCATTATCCCACTAAAAGGGGGTTTAAGAGCAATGTTTTGCACAGTGAATGGCTGCTAAGATTCAGGAAGGGAGTCTCCTTCACAGGTTGACCACTCGAGGGAAAAAAAGATGTGTAATTGCTAAACTTGGAGTTGGAGTAGCTGCATTGTCTGTTGTAGCAAGAGTTTGAGTAGCTGCTGTACCTGTCACTGGGGTTGGTGTAGCTGCTGTATTTGGAGTAGCTGTGCTGTCTGTTGCTTTGCCATCAGATCCAGAGACATTTTTTTCCCTTTGAAGGTGCTGGACGGTGTTGAACAGGGCTCTGTAAGCATAGGCCAAGCCCCAGCACGTTGCCATGATTTGTTCCTCTCTGGTATGACCAGGATGACAACACACCTCATTTAAGTGTTTTACCAGTTTTTCTGGATTTTGCACTTGTTCATTGGTGAAGTTCCAAAGCACTGGAGGGGCCCACTGGCCTAGATACTCACCCATAGTATCCCACACATCCTGCTACCCATGACTGTCCAGCCTCAGGGAAAATCTCTTGGTCCTCCTATATCGTCATCTAGCCCTAGACAAGACCCAAACCCGACTCTGCTTAACTTCTGAGATCAGACGTAATGGTCGTGGGCAAAACACACTCTGTATGTGTGCCAACATGGCCTACAGCACTTGGGATTCCCAGGTGGTCTCCCATCCAAGTGCTAACCAAGCCCAACCCATTTCTCAAGCTCAACTCCCTATTCTAGAAGTTTTTGCCCAGCCTCTTTCACACCCCATCCAGGCCTTCTCCATCCCCTCTTTCTTCTGCCAGCTTCCAGCCTCCTGTCCCATTCCCCCTTCTCCAGACTCATGAGTTGTCATTCCTTCAACCTTATTTTCATTCCTGTCCCCTTCCACTCAATTCTCCACCCCCTAGCCACCTGCAAAACTCCTATCTTCCTTCCTTTATTTTCTGATGCTGAGATTCTTCTCTGATTCCTTTCTTTTTTCTGGTTAGAGCAGGGAGATTAGTAAGAGTATGAATGGCAGAAGAAGGAATTTCCTTCCTTTCATTCACTCTCTTTGCAGCCAGATACATCTTCATGGCACCAGCAACTGGGATGAGCAATTTCAGAGAGAGTCCTGATTTGATGCTGTTTCCTTGGGATAGTGAACTTTCAGTGCACCAACACTGGTGATGGCACACGTTTGGCTCGGTCAGAGTGCTGAAGCATCTGCAGGGAAAACAAGATGTGCACCAGGAATCTTGCAGGGAGAAAAAGCAGCTCAGGTAGAGTAACATTTCAGGGAAACAATAAAAGAGAACCTCCTCTTTCTCAGCCCTTTTGCAATCCATATCAACCTCCTGCTTGAAAGCTTCCAAAGGAAACAGGTGTCAGCATTTCATAGTGATCAAAACAATAGATTGCTTACTTAATGCTCTATCTGGGAACTTTCCAAGAAAACAGCCTAAAAATTTGGCCTGAAGCAAATAAACCCACTTGATTTTGGCAATTTCTAGGAAAATGGAAAAACTCTGGAATTAAATTTAAGGTCAGCATTAATTATAGGTGTCATTACCTGTTCTGTCCCTGCAAAAGCTTAGTATCATTTTGATTTTCCTGGAATTTTTAAATAAATTATATTTCTAATCCATAATGTTTCATTTTTAACAACCTTAGGAAATGGCTGGTGTTTCTAAAGCTGTTCTCCAGTAGTGTTCATTATTCACTGTTTATTATTTGCTGTTCATTATTTGCAGCTTGGTATTGCACACAGGTCCTTTGGAATGTGTGTCTGATTCTTTATAGGTATTTGCTGCAATGCAGTCACATCTTCAAGGACCTACAAGAAGTATCAAGACAATTAGAAGACCAGAAATAGTGATCTTCTTGTAAATTAGGGGTACCAAATAGCAGCCAGTTGAAGCACTTACTCAAGAGCACACTAAAAGAGCTCTCTCAGAGCCAGCTACTGAGCTTGTATCTCCCAAGGTCTTACACATAAGAGCATCCTTCCTTCTCCAACTGTCTAAAAAATGGAAGATAACTGGCCTTGCTGGGTAATTATGTGTCAGAGTAAAGGAATGTGAAATGTGGCACCCTCCAAGGCTCTTTTTCTTTCCCATTTCCCACGCTGTAAATACGAAGTCTCTTGGTGAGATCATTACAGAGCACAGGACAGCACATTATCATTATGCTGATGATGCAAGACATATTTTTCTAGCCTTGTAGCTGCAGGGCCTGCTCCATGGGAAATTCTGAAAGATGCTGTTAAGTGAACACATCAGGAGTTATTAAACCCCAAACCTGAGAAGATCCGTGTTCTTGGCAAAGGTCACACACCTGAGGTGGGTACTCAGAGTCCCCAGCACATGCTAACAGAAACTTGTTTATTATTTTTGTTCAGTTGCATTATTCCAAGACCCCATCACAGGACTCTTGTTGGGGCGGTTAATGTCATTGCAGCTGTACATTATCTCAATGGGATGGACTGTTGTGACACATTATGTCTACCCAGCAATTTTTTTTTGCATCAGCTGCTCCTTATTATTTCTAAATCTTCCATCAGGCTTTACTTTGGCTATATTTAAGAAATACTCGCTGAGCTCTAAACTGGTGTGCCCCTGCACTCATACACCACCCACTGCTGAAAGATTCTACCACTGAAAATAAAGTCAGCTGGATAGCTTAATTCTGTTACGACAGCCCTTCAGAATAAAATTCCTTCTACATCACATCTGTTCCCATTTATCTATTCCCAGCATTATGAATTTAGACTGAAAACATGTCTATATTTTCTTGGTTTTAACATTACCATCTAACACAAAATAGAAAGCATGACATACACACTTTAGTGTTTGACAGAGCATATATTTGTGTGGAACACTATGTGTACATATGTGCATTTACAACATAGAGCATTATAAATATATAATTAATATTGAATTGGACTATGCAATCTGTACAAAAAATCTATTACATGGATTTCAAGATATCAGTGTTATGCATTTCTATATTTCCATAATTTATAAGCACTCTATAAAATAATGTGTAACATTGCTATTTGCTCTTCTGTGTGCTCAGTTGCATTTCAAATGCTTTTCAAGATCATACTCTCCTGTACTACACAGATGTCATAGAATATGTAAATATTTTATTGTAATATGCACATACTGTGACCTCGAAGGCATCCCATAATTTATAAGTGCTTGATGAAGATATTTAGGTTTTACTTGATATTATTTATTTTCAATAGCATCACAGGAAAGCTAGTGTGCTTTCCTGGGACAATCTTGATGGATTTGCTATGACAGATGAGGTGGTTTATAAAATCTTCTACACCAAAGAAATCAGTTCTTCTGCAGTGATGACTCATGGGAAAAATTACTCAGATCACTTCCATTAGCAATGATGCACTGGTAACATTACCGTATTCAGATGCTGGGGACTTGGTTTAGAATTTATAAAGTGAGCATAAAGAAAGCACCGGGTTTTCTTGGATGGACTCAGAGTAACTGCTGTGCATCACTTCCCAGCATGATGATACCTGCAATGTTTGTATTTTTCCTCCTATTTTGCCAGCTTTCCTTCACTGTTGCTCCATCACCACCCTGTGTATTCAGGGGATAAAGCCACTCTCTCCACCAAGAACACTGCAGGGTCCTCTGATGAGAAACCCCTTCCCCCACACATGGACTCTGAGTCTCACATCTGTCTGTCTGAAGTCATTAATCCAAAGACTTCAGCAAAGGCAGGATTCTCACGCTAACAAGCTGGCAGCTTTGGTTGTGCTCTGTGTTTCCTGGCTCCAGCTAAAGCCTGACCTGCAAGAGGTTAAAAAGAGCAGCCCCTCATTTTAAGCAGTGCTCAAGTGGGTGACTCGAGCTGAACTGTGAGTGCTTTTCAGAGAGGCTCAGTCTCAAAAATACCAACAGCCTTTTCCTATTGAAATATTAATTAAGTATATTTTTTAAATTCTTCACATAAATCACTCCTGCTGTTCCCCACCTTTGTAATGCCGTAGGGGATGTGACAGAAGCCCTAGCTTATACCAAGGCACAGAGTTCAGCCAGGCTTGGGCTGTATCATCTATGTGTGTTTCACATGGAATGCATATGTTTCACTCTACAGTAAGCTAACATTTTGCCAGCACCCAAATGAAATACAGTTTGACAGGGGCTGCTAAGAGAAAAACAAAAAACCCTTCAGCCCCAAAAAAAACAACATATCAAACCAGATAACATTCATATCATGATTAGAATATAATAATTCTCAATTTACAGCCTGTAAGTAAATCTAGAGAGTAAAATAAATTCCATTAGCTTTCTTTCAAGCCATAGTTATTTAAAAGGGGATTCTACATTATTTTATGGATTTTGAATTCTTTTTTTTAAAACAATTTTAATCACCTCTTCCAGCCAATAATATATTTTCCTTCTAGAAAACATTCCTCTGTTGTTCAGGCTCCTATGTAATTAAATTCTTTGGGAGATGGA
The DNA here is from genome assembly GCA_028858755.1 of Ara ararauna. Taxonomy (NCBI): domain Eukaryota; kingdom Metazoa; phylum Chordata; class Aves; order Psittaciformes; family Psittacidae; genus Ara; species Ara ararauna. The sequence continues at coordinate 147,641,827 of CM054376.1, forward strand.
CAGTACATTTCTAAAGCTCGCTATAGTGACCAAAATAGATTCTTGACCTTTTTTTTTGGTGGTCCCTTTATGCTAAGAAGTACACATACTAGAAAGCAGCTATATCAAGACAAGTGAGATTTCCCTGATATGAAAAAAATGCTGATTGCTAAGTGCCACCTAGGATGGCTCTGTGACGCCTCTTGTGAGGAAAGGGGGCTGCAGATAACAGTCCAAAGCACTATTTCTGTAAGTATCCCTGAACCCCAAAGCAGTTTTTAGAAGCTTTAGAATCAAAGTAGCTTAAAGGCAATTAACTTTAACCCTGACACTGTGTCTTTGCTGTCTTGATTCGCAAAGAACAGCCACGGCCAACAATTTGTCCCAGTGTACAAGTCGTTTACCCACCACTCAATTGAAGATGTTTCTGGTACAGGAAATGACCACACTCTCAGTGTCAAGATATCCTCAGTCTTGTAAAAAGCATCCTGGAATTTATTAACAGGCACGGCTAACAGGGGCTTTCTGATGATATTTCATTTGACAGAGACATTCTGGTAATAATGAGGTTTGCTTAAATTAGGGTATTCACTGATGATTTCAAGGGAAGAATATAGTAGCTCATTGGCAAGCTGAGGTTACCACCTAAAAAGACATGAGTGCTGAGGCTGTTTATGTAGAAAAAGCACAGCCTAATATCACATGACCACAAGCAGCTTTCACCAGCACCCTCAGAAGCTTTGTGTGGTCCAAGACAGCTGTGATCCATAAGACCAGTGACAGAAGAGCTGGCATCCCTGACTGCCTCTTCTCCTCAATAATCTGCTTACATTACCAGCGACCTTATACTATGTCCTCATAAAAAGATGCTGGCAAATTGGTATATATAGTAATGCTACAGAAGACAAGAATTTCAGTCTTTAAAACAAATATGGAAAATCGAGCTACATCTAAAAGAGGTAACAGATATGTCCCTTACAAGGGCATAAAATGAAAATGCACAAGAAATAACCCTCCAGCTGCTGAGATGCAGTTAGTAGATCTCCTTATTCACTGTTAAGTTTCAGAAGCTATCAATTTATCATGAGATATAGAAGTGGGAGAGAGGAAAAAATAAAAGAGAAGGAAAAAACAAAACAAAACAATAAATAGAAAAGAGGATGCCAACTAAAATGAAATATGAGATTTGACAACTAAGGCTGTGATACAAATTCACTGCAGTGAACTGGAATATTCTCACCAACTTTGACACAATCTGGATCTGTGCTTAACTGAGAGCAAAGATTACATGAAAGGGATAATGTGTATGAAATACACCATACAGTTCAAAATAACTCTGAGCGATATATTTACTTATTAAGAAGAAAGCAAACAAAATATACAAAGTGGGCCAGTATTCAAGGACAAGATGAACCATAGAAGATGACTTGTATAAGCAACAGCAAAGCATAAAATCTTGTACTTCACCTGAATGTATGAATATTTACCAAAAAAGCTGCGTAATGAAAAGTAAATATATTCTTACAATTTCATTAAAGCATGGTCAAAGCGCTCAACAGCTTTCAGGATAAAGCCAAGAACAAGTCACTGATACAAAAAGGGATTGTTGAAAGAAATAAAATAAATGCAAACATAGTACAAAAGTAGGGCTAGTTTGGTAGGAGAGAGGTGGACAAAACTCATTATTCCAGATATATGTGTTTATTATGTGTTCTCATTGAAAGTAGAAAGTTTGACAGAAAATTAGCGCTGTGGTTTAACCCCTGGCAGCAACTAAGTACCATACAGCCATGTGTTTAACCCCCACAGCAGCCTGCTGGGATTGGGAACAGCATCAGAAAAAGGTAAAACCTGTGGGTTGAGATGAGAACAGTTTAATAATTGAAATAAAGTAAAATATAATAACAGCAACAATAATAATAATTGCAATGAAAAGGCAGATAACAAAAACAGAGAGAGAAATAAAACCCAAGAAACACAAGTGATGCACAACACAACTGCTCATCACCCACTGACAGGTACCCAGCCTGACCCAAGCAACGATAGGTGTCTCCCACGGGGCCCAAGTTTATATACTAGGCATGAGGTGCTGTGGTATGGAATACTCCTTTGGCTACTTTGGGCCAGGTGTCCTCTCTCTGCTCCCTCCTGGCTTCTTGTGCCCCTCCTCACTGGCAGAGCATGAGGCTGAAAGGTCCTTGATTGGGGTAAGCGCTACTGAACAACGACTAAAACATTGGTGTGTTATCAACATAATTCCCAGACTAAATCCAAAACACAGCACTGTACCAGCTACTAGGAGGAAAATTACCTCTATCCCAGCTGAAACCAGGAGAAGAAGAAATTGCTATTTACAGCACACGAGTAAGAAAAGCAGTTGTATCCAGCCAGTCAGGTTAAAGGCATTCCTCAATACACAGGGAAAATACTAAGCCCTCAAAAATTATTTCTGAAAAGTCATACAGCATAGCAAGTATAGCCTCAAACATCAATAAAGAGAAGAAGAGTGGTTTATTAAACAAGGAGTTTAATTTCAAGCATATTCTGTAATGTGAAAGAACAGAACAATTGCTGAGGGGAAAAAGAAAATAAACAGAAAAAAACCCGAAACAACCTCAAAACACTGCTCTAACATTCAAAGGATAATGGAACGATAAGCAATAAGCGTCATGGGTTCATAGGGAACATGTCGTGCCAAGGAAACGTGATTGCTTTTTTCATAGAACTGCCGAAATCCTGGATGAAATATACACAGCATGATTTTAATAAAGGATTTAATGCAGTGTCTCACTAAATCTCCCAAAATGCATTCAAATTGCTTTGGACATAAGTACTGTCATGTAAATAGAAAACAGTTGAAGGATCACAAGCACTAGCTGATGAGAAATGACAGTGGATTGCACTAAGTTGTGGTGAAGTATGTGGTGGGTCCACTGCAAGGTATAAAGATGTTCCTTGTTTTAATAACTTCATTAATGAGCTGGAAGAAAAGGTAAACAGGGTGTAAATGAGCTCTTCAAATGAAACTACAGCTGAAGTAACTGTAGGCAGAAAATAACAAACTAAGTCTAACCTTAAAAAATAGAAGTGAAAGGACACCAGCAAGCTACTGCATTAGGAGAGCTCATGGCAGAAACATCTTGCATAGGCAAAGCAATGGCCTACACTTGCCCTTAGGAACGAAGGGCAGCATAAATGAGAAGGTTTGGAGTGCACAAAAGCTAACGCATGTTTGGGCTGCATATTTAGTAGTTTAATGTGGCACAGGAAGTGAGAAAATCCTCTGTACATGCAGGAAATATAAGATTTAAAGTGTTTAGAATTAAATACATTTTAGCTTTCCAAACTGGTGAAAAGTCTTGAGCTGCACACGGGAGGCAGAGATGGAGACCACTACTCTGGGACACAACAATAGGGGTTAGGGACAGATGATCTAGAGCTGCCTGCTCCATGCTCTCAAGGGATGAGGCAACCACTACACCACAGATTCTCATTCTTCTTTTTATTCCTTACATTGTTCTTCTTTTCTTCATATTCTCTCCAGAGAATCCTTTCTTCCTCACTCATGACTTTTTCTGTCAGCCTTCTTGACTCCTCTCCCTCTTTGTCCTTCACAGAGTCTTTCTCAGCTCCTCTTGCCCTCATTTAATTTCTCTTTATAGCTGCACTTTCTGCTTAAAACCAGCAACTGAGGTGTCACTTGACTACTTCAGCCGCTCCAAGATACATATTAACAACAAAGCTGCTGATGGCATTGGAAGAGGTGCCGCTTGCTGGGCAGTCTGGCACAAGTCTGGCACCAAGGGCAAAAGTGTGTCCAAAACCTTTTGGATCTGTGAACCACCGCCAACTCTTGGGAATTTTTCAGCACGCTTTCAACTGGAAATGGTGGAGCTTTCATTCTTCCATCCAGTCCTCCACTCCAGCTGTGAAACCTCTGCTATGGCCTCATAGATCTCCCTTATTTAATTGTCCACAACTTGGAAGTTACCACAGTTCAGGTCTTGAGTTTCCCCTGAATTTCACTTGCATTAAATAACAAACTAGGGCAAGTAGTGGCTTCCTGGAGTAGTGGTTCCTAGTGATCATCAGCATCACAAGGGCGATCTGGCTTGAAGTTCTGAACACTTTTTAGGGTTTATGGCTCCAATCCAAATGAGTTGAAACAGTCAAAATTACAGATCAAGAAAGTGAGAAGGACCATGGACATTTTTCTGCATGGGAAAACTAAAGGATTGTGGCAAATACAGGGAAAATATTTTGCATAATGCAGGTATAAAGAAAAAAAAAAAAAAAAACAAAACAAAACCCAAACAACCAAACAAAAATCCCCAGACACAAACACAAAAATCAACCAACAAACAAACAGAATCGAAGAGTTTTCTGAAATGCAATGATCAAAAAAATTTCACAGTGGTGGACGCTTCAGAAAAATCACTGCTAGGTGGAAAGCTGACATGAGCTACCACTTTAAAAGTTTGTCAACATTTAATCTGTGTCCATAAGACTTGTATTGCCCTTCTGTATTTCTCACTGATTATACAGTGAAAATCTAGAATAAACTTTTAAACAGGAAAGGTTTTATCATTTTCTCCTGATCTGAATTTCATAACTAGGCAAAGGGGAAAAAAAATGTCTTTGTATCTCACCTCTGGTATTGTAGATGTTTGAGACTTTTTAGCTGTTTGAGCATTTTCTGCACAAAAACTTGTGAAGATGATCACACGTAAAAGGGATGATATGAATGTGAGAGATTGAAGTAGAATGATTTGATGTATATTTATATGGACATGACTCGTGGCTTCACCCTCATTGTCTTAATCTATGGTCTATCAAGGATACTCACTAATAACAGGTACACTTTCCTACAGCTCCATATTATATAAATATAATGTATTCCCTGTGTAATTCACCTTAAACAAAGAATTGATGACTTCTCTCTTCAATGTTGTTAGGTAGTCTATGTATCATTCTGCCTTTTGGATAAAATAGTACAGAAAAGCACCAATGCAAGTATTAACCACATTTTAGTTTTCCATATAATACAGATCACTTGTCTCTTTATTGCTAATAGTAATAGAAGGGTTGTTGGAAGTTATCTTCCAAAACAAGGATAACAAAAACCAAATCTATTTGGACTATGTGATACGAGCACTGATGCTTACCCTTTAAAACAGAACTCAAACTTCATAAAAAGAGAAAGGTTAAGAGGAAAAGCATTATAATTTAAAATATGGAACTGGACAGGAATAGCAATCTATACTCAGGAGCCATCATAAGCTTTCCTAATGGATGTCAATGAACATAGAATCAGAATAGTAACTACAAGAAATTCCCAATATTTTCATTAAATTTGTATTCCTGCTTAAATTTCGATTTTAAACCTTTCAATATTTATTTATTATTAGAAAGCCTGATCCAGCCATATATGCAATCAAATTCAACAACAGAAGTCCTTTCACTGATTAGGGGATTGTGGTCTGTCTGAAATAAAAATCCCAATGATACCACATCACATAAATTATGTTCTCTCTGAACTCAGATTTTCATGACATGGTTATATACATCAAAACCCAGTGAGATGTAAGAATACAGCACAAACAAATCAGTCTTTTTCCTATAGGAAAAAAGCTGTCCTGTTACATTTGCTTAAACTAGGAAGGAGAGTGGAGTGTAAAGTGGTATCTGAGCACACCGTAGTTTAAAACCAAAAGAAATCTGTGTTTTTTTCTTCTTCATTGATGAGCTGTTGAATATGAACCTTGAGAAGAGGTGAAACGCAAAGCAACAATCCCTTCATGCTGCAACACAAAAACATGTTCAGGCTAAGAGTATCACTTATTCAGATAATGAATATTGAAGATGTCAAAAAAGCAACATTGCAGTCATTAAAAGCCTACTGATTTCTTTATCATAATCTAAATGTTGAAGAACACCACCAAAAAAAAGGAATAAATGTATTTAGAAACCTTTCAATTTTTTTTTTCTTTCATGTAGTGTCGTGGTTTAAGCCCAGCCATAAAAAAACACGACATGTAGGAACATGTTTATTGAGTTTCCTTTTATAGACTTTGGCTGAAAAAACATCTCTGAATTTTAGTTCCCTCATCTAACAGAGAAAATGCCTTTTTTTTTTTATATGTTACAAATATAGATGTCTGCTTCTGGTTTGTAAGACTATTTATAATGCAGGAATTGGCAGAAAGACTGTCAAAACATGTACAACTCCTTTAGAAGAGAAGCAGACTATGAGTTGTGAAAGCCTGAATGAACTGGAGGCTGTATCAGAAAATGGCAGAGTAGCAGCTTTATCCTAAAGGAAGATCTTATCATAAGAAGTACTAGATGACCTTCAGGTCTTTTCCAACCCTAACTATTCTATGATTCTATGATTCTAAGTACCAAAATTATTTGGAAGACACAGGACATGTGCTGGACCCCCCTCAAAAAACTTAAAACCAAACTCAAGAACAAAACCAACAACATACCCCCACCCCAAAAAAACCCGACAACCTACACAACCAACCAACCAACCAACCAACCCCCCAAAAATCCAACAAACCACCAAAACCCAACAACTCAGAAATTATATGGACTGCAGCAAAATGTCAGTTAAATATTTGAGACCAAAGAAACTGGGAAAACAATCTTCAGACACTAACTTTCAGCACCTAACATAGCAGCAGTAGTAAGCAGGGGACTATGATAATGCAAATTAAGTGTTTTTAAAGACAGCAAAAGAGGACCATTTTAGACTAGCAGAATTAATTATAGTGAGGTGCAGATACGCCCACTACAAAAGTGCATCTCTCTGAGGTAAGAAACCTGTAAAAAACATCATTCATTTGCTTCCTTTTGATGTTAATGTTTTAGTCAGACACAAGCCCAGAACACTTCCATCATGCCAATATAACTACAACAAGCTCCTCCATTCCAGGCAGGGTGGTTGTACGGCTACAAGATACAAAAATCCAGTTTTTGGGGGGGATATGCTGTTCTTTGTAACAAGTCCAATACTTAATGAAGTAAGAGAAATGTGACAAAATGTAAGCAGAGAACAATAATTTACGAGACTTTTTTTGTGTTTAGAAATCAATTTTTTCTATTCTGAAGCAGGTGGAATGCTGACAGTGGAAAACCTATGCACCACTTGGTTCCTTATCTCACCATTAAAGGATGAGTGCTGTAAACCAAACACTGCTTAACCTTCTTCTTCATGATCCATATTTCTTGCAGAAGCATGCAGAAGGGCAGCATGCCTGCTAGCTGATGTCTTCTTCCATATAAAACCCAGAAGCAATATTCCTCAGTATCCTTTAAGAGCAAGCAGTGAATTTTTTGTATCTGTTTGTGAGGCCCTTTGGGACTCTTCAGGAAGAAAAGCACAGTAAATGTATGCTCATTATCATCATTAACGCCTTTTCTACACCAGCTGAGCTCATAAGAAACAAATGGGAGAAAAATATGAGGGGAAAAATGGTTAAATATATTTATCATTGTTTTCTATTCCTGGTAGGGTTTGTTGTGGGGGTTTTTTGTGTTTTGTTTTTTTTTGTGTGTGTGTGGTTTTGGTTTGGTTTGGTTTTTTGGGTTTTTTTTTTATTCATAGATACCTTTATTACATAAAACTTACTATTTATTAGGAAGTCTTAAAATTAGCTTGATCACTTAACTCTATGAGATGACACTTCTATTGGTAAGGAAGAATAAAATGGCTTGACTTACATTAAGGGACATTCAACACAGTACCCAATTTATTATATTTATTCTCATAAGCTTAGAAGTTCCTTAAGGTTCTGACAATCACACCTCACCTACATGTGTAAGGGGAAGGGAATGGAAAAGCTTTCTGTTTGTCCTGTTTGTGTGTTTTCTGGATGACACCTAGATTTGGATGGGACAGGACTCACTGGTTTTAGCCATTAAAAGGTCACATTTTTCATTCAAAATAATTTTCTAAGCTCCTGCTAGGGTAGGTGTGTGTGAGCAGCACCTCCAGACAGTAATTTCTACCCCACATGTTGGACATGAGCATCACACAAATGACCTCAGGAAGGAACTTTTCACTCTCTGTTGGCATCAAGGCCAACAGAGTGAGTAACTTGAGGCAGACCATACCTCACCGGGTAGGTGAATCTGTACAACTGTGTTTTTACACATATATAGTATGAAAGGATCCTTTCTACACTACAGATTCATTTAACCCCACTGAGAAAAAGTGGTACTAATCTCTGTGATTGCAGCTGATTGGTTTTATGTGTGTACTGTGCATTTGTATTTCTTTTATCACTGTAGATTTATGTGGTTCTCTTCGTTGTCATTAACACCAAAAAAAAGATGATGACTCAACTTACAAATACATCCCTTGTACCTGGATCTTGACTTTAAAAACTGGCCTGCAAGAAAAGAATTTACAGGACCATCAGACCCACAGTCCTGACTTCAGTCCCTAAAAACGGGAGCTGTGGCAGCTTTGACTAAATTTCTGATCTTTACATCAAATAGGTTGAGTTTGAGGGGGAGAAAAAATGCTTCTCTAACTGCTTTATGGGAAAAGTTTAAAACTTTTAAACCTGTTGGGAATAAGCTACACTAAAACTCTTGGAAATGGAAACAAGGGTGATAGAGACTCTTTAAGGCTATGTAGAGCGAAGTATTTATTGTATCCAAGGTTGGTAAGATGAGAAGTAACCTGAATTAAATAAAATCAGAGAAACAAGGAGAAAGTCTATCTGACTACAAAGCCACGAAACTAGACCACACGCAAACGTTAAAAACAGCAAAGAAACGCAGACCTATCTCGCCAGGTCTATGAATGTTCACCCCTAGAAAATTCGCGGAGGCGCTTCTCATGCTGTTCAAGTGCAGGGGTGACGTTCTGACCCCCATCTTCTCAAAGGCACCACTGTGCTGCACGCTGAGCTCTCACACGGGAGCGTCTGCTCCTCCCGATCACGCTCTCGGCCCCGCAGCGAGGTGCGCTCGCGGGCTGCTCTTCCGCCCGGATGCCCAGAGCTGCTCCCATCGCGTCCCACCCCCTTCTCCCACCGCCCGCGGTCCCTGCTGGGATGCGAGGTTCCCAAGTGCCGGCCGAGACGCTCCGCTCGCCCGCCAGATCCCGAGACCGAGGCGCCGGCAGCAGTGTGCGGTGCGCCTGCAGGTGCAGAGACGTCCGTGGACGGTGGGCCCCGCTCTGCGAGGGCGCCGGCAGCAGAGCCGCGGGTTCTGCCGACGCATCCCCGCACGGGCAGGCTGCTGGCGGGGGCCGGGGAGCGCCAGCTGAGCTCACACCCGCACCGCCGTGCGGAAGGTGCCTCAGCCCCAGCACCAGACCGATCGGCCCCCGCCGCGCCACCGGGCGGCGTCTGCGCACTACGTGCGGCAGCGCTGCTCGCCCGCCTCCGCGGCGCGCCCCCGGCAGCCGCGGCGGGGCGAGGCTGAGCGGGGCCCGAGCCGGGGGAGCGGGAGCAGGCGCGGGCTCCGGCACACACCAGCTCCACACACCAGCTCCTGCTGCCCCGCTCCTGCGGGAGGCCGCGCGGCTCGGGAGGCAAGAGCAGCCCGAGGGGTCTGTCCAGTGGCTTCTCCCACCCGGCGCCCAACAGGAACTTTGCCGGCCCGGTCCGGCAGTTGTCGCCGGTCTCCGGCGCGATGCGGACGCTCTGGCGGAGCGGTGATAACCCCGGCAAGAGTTTCGCAAAGCTCTTAAACACCTTAAGCTGCTCGCAGCAACCCGTGTTCGCTGAGGTTGGAGGAGAGGAGGAGTTAGTGTTTGCGATCACCCGAGGAGGGGAGGTGTTTTCCATAAGGGACCTTGCCTCACCAATAGAGCCACCAACTGTCCGCAGCGGCGGGAGGATGTAAAGAGGCACCACGAGGCCGGTGCGGCTGCTGGCGAGGAGGCAGCGGTCCTGGGAAAGGGCGGAGCGCCGGAGGGGGTCCTCCCGGCGCTGCACTTGCTACATTAACTCGGCGCGTCGGAGACAGCGACACAACTTTCCGGGTCTGCCCCGGGAGGCGGCAAGAAGAGATCGTCCGCTGCTCCGATCACAGCAGCCTCAGCGCCTGCCGCAGGCAGGGGCGTCGCGGCTGCCTCGGCCCCGGGAAGGCGGGCTGTCCGCGGGACACGGGCGGGCATGCCTCCCGCTCCCAGCCCTGCCGAGCGGGGCGGCCGCTGACTCTGAAGGGAAGCTTGCGAGCCCCCCGCCTCGCGGCTATGCAGCCGCTCCTCGTCCCCCTCGCCTTGCTTTGCCAGGTGCTGGGCGCGTGGACTGCCTGCGCCCTGGTCCCCGCTGCGGCTGTCGGGCTGCCCGCGTCTCCGCAGCGCGCCCACTCGCCGCTAGCCCCGACACCCCTCGCTGTGGGCCGGCGGGCGGCCGCGGCTGTCCCCAGCGCTCCTCTCCCCGTGCCCGGCGGAGCAGCGGGATCGGCCGGCAGCGCCGCGCCCCGCAGGGCGGAGGGGCCCGGGCGGCGGAGGGAGCGGAGCAGCGAGCGCGCAGCCGGCGCGGCGGCGGGGAGGGGCGCGGCGGGCGGCCCCCGCTGGCTGCCCCTGAACTCCTCGGCGGGAGGCGAGGGAAGCGCCGGGGACCGCGGTAACGCCACGGGGCGCCGCGCCCGTCTCCGCAACCCCTTCTACCCGCTAACCGAGGAGTCGTACGGCGCCTACGCCGTCATGTGCCTTTCCGTGGTGATATTCGGCATCGGTATCATGGGCAACATGGCAGTGATGTGCATCGTCTGCCACAACTACTACATGCGGAGCATCTCCAACTCCCTGCTGGCCAACCTGGCCTTCTGGGACTTCCTCATTGTCTTCTTCTGCCTGCCGCTGGTCATCTTCCAGGAGCTCACCAAGAAGTGGCTCCTCGAAGACTTCTCCTGCAAAATCGTCCCGTATATTGAGGTAATGGTGGTGGGTGGGCATGGCTGTAGGGCACGCGGCTCCGAGCACCTTTCCCTCTACGAGCACTGCTCCCTGGCGCTTCTCCGACGGCCTTCTCTACCTGTGGGTGCCCGACCATATCGCTGCCAGCCCAGGAGCGTCCAAGGCGAGCTTGGTCTGGGCTTCCCGGGCATCCCCGAGGCCCCAGTTGGACCGGAGGCGGCTGTGGCCGCGACAGGTCCGTAGCATCGGGGGATTTCGGTAGCCTCAGGCTGAGCGCGTCTGGCTCTGCCTTCCGCTCGCGCGAGTTCTGCCAAACTTTCCTTGCTCCTTGTGATCCTGAAAGGCGAGGGTCCTCTCAGAATGAGCTTTCAAGGTTTTTTAGTTTTTTTCTTCTGTTTCCCTAAGATGAAGTGAGTCACGAAAGTGGGTGGAGGGCGTGACCGGGGACAGCTTGTAAAGTAGCTGTAGACAGGACCAGCAATGGGATGTATATGCTCTTAAATTGTACTTAAGCGCTCAAATCTTACGCTTCTTTATTTAGGTTATTTTAAATAATAATAATAAAAAAAAAGACTTGATGACGATTTAAATGGCAGCTTCTTGGCAGTTGTTCAGAAGCTCTGTCAGAGAAAGCTCTCAGCCAGCTGGCCAGAGACCTGCCAGCAGCATCCAGCTTGTCCGCCTTATTTAATTGCAGGGAGGTAGCCCATAATTCTGGCTGGCTCTGCTGTATTCCCAAAACCTTATGTTCAACATTATTTAGTATCTGAAAGCTGAGGAAATAACTGTTGATTCTTCTGTCCCAAGAATGAGATATAAGGGGAAAAAAACAAACAAAATCTATCCCCGAAAACAAACCCCAGTTTATTAATAATGCAGAATATCAGTTTCAACAGCACATTGGTACACGGTAATATGTAATTAACTATCAACCGATATTTTTAAGAGTTTAGAAAGATGTGTGATGTGTGTAGCCACTAAGTTGTCATTACTTCTTTTATATGTGGTGCACTTTATTATTGGCGGTATCGGACAAAGGGTGGAGCTGTGCTACGCTTAGATGTATGAAAGGCCAGTAATATTGCATTTGAAAAACTCAGAGCCGACTTAATCTATTTGCATTTAAGAAGACATGAAGCAGTAAGTATGTATTTGTTGAGAAACAGGTAGTACTAGGAGCTTTTAAAATTTCTGAATTTAATCCTCGCTACTGTTTTAACCAATAAAATAAGTAGCACTGTTTCAGTTACAGTGTAGCCATTTCAATCAAAGTAGGTAATGTAGATTAAGTGTTCTCAGGACTTCTATAGAGTGACATTTCACACTCCCCGGCGTTTTTTTGGTGCATTCACATACAAAATAAAAATAATTCTTTGGATGCTGATTCTAATTAAAGATCAGTAGTTGAAATTATGTGCATGGCCACGCTGTTCTTCAGAATTAGTTGCTTCTGCTATGCAGCTTTGGGCACTAAAGACTTTGTCAAACTGAAAGTGGTTTTGGTGAAATGGAGCTTCTGAAATTCAAAGCTGTAGTCTGAAAAACATTCAGCTGCTGCTGCCCCGCTTTATACTTCAATGACTCCTTATTTTTTCACTTTAAAGTTCTGTAGATGTTTAGAGTTGAAGTCATATTCAAGAACTGGCACCAATTCAGTCATGATGGACCAGTTGCACGGTGCCTGTCTTTGGGTTAATTATTACTGGGGTGTAAAAGTGAAAAATCCTCCTTGTTCCTGAGGAAATGAAATTAATTTATATCTAAGGTACAGATCTAAAAAGTTGCAGCCTTGGGGGTTCTATATTGCTTCCAGAGTTGTATATTTTTCATTCAGTAGTCGTTATATATAATACTCAAGTATGTAAAGTATATTCATCACCCCCTGAGCAGTAGGTAAAAGGCTGGATTTCCCCTCTTGAGCTGTAGCCATGAGTGGCAGATACTGAACACCACTACTGGATTGTGGCCCTCCACAGCTCACCTAGAGCTTGGCAAGAAGGACATGGTCCTGCAAATCAGAATTTGACCCTGCTGATACAGCGACGGCTGGTAGAGCAAAGGTTCCTCACTTTCCTAGTGTTGTTCTAACTTCACAGGCATTACACAATGACAGTGACACCATCAGCAGCGATGCAGCTGCAGAGCACGTCATGAAATCTGCCCCGCGAGCAGCTGCTGCTCCATGCTCTGTCAGGGATTGTTCACAGCAGCACACTCACCTGGCGGCTGAACAACTGTGTCTTCTCCCTTGTAACTCACCTGGGCAGGCTCAGCACCTTCTCACACAGTGGGAGGAGGATGAAGTTCTCTTCGTGCTTTGGGAGTTAAGCTGGAGACAGCTTAACCTCTTTAGGGGAGGTTTCTAGACTCTTGTGGAATACAGATAGAATATGGACAGAATTTAAGCTGTTATTTGTGTTTTCTGTAAGTTAGACCAGTGTTTTGTTAAGTGTCTCTTTGTTCCATGCTTTGCATCTCTTCCTTTGTGTGCCACTTCTCCTCTCCCTACACTGTCTAAGGAGCTGTGTCAAACCCAGAGTTGTAGATCCAGAAACCTCTCCCTTTTAAACACCAGAGACCATTACTGGACTGAGCACTCTGTTGTTACAGTATGTACTTTCACAACTAGGGAACAGAGGATGTCTGATTATCCAGAGCAAGTGATATGCTGATCACAGCATTTTAACATTTTACAAGCATGTTTTGTACTGTGTTTAAAGGTTTCAAGTGATCTCAGTGAGGAGCCATGAGTTTTCTTAGTTTAGCCTCATGTGGCCAATTGTTTTTCTATTTGTGCTGTTCAATGGGTATTGTGCAGAATTTCAACAAAGCATCTGTTGCCAGTGATAACACATATGTATATGGTCTGGGAAAAACATTTTATGATATCTTCAAGCACCTTCCTATGGGGAAATGCCGAGCTTCCAGCAGTGGAAGGTCTCCCCAGTACTTAATTTAAAGGGTAGGTTTCCCATACCTAGTAAAGATCTGCCATGACCAAACACATTAAGCAGTCATTTCAGCCGTGTTTTATATCACAGTTTGGTCACTTCAAACTACCTTTTAAAACTATGCTATGCTTGTGTTACATAAGGAATGCAGTGCACATGACTGAGGAAGAAACTGAGTAAATTAATTCTTCTGTGCTTCTCATGAGGTCTTTAGGTGATAAAAGTAAACTGGTAGAGAACGAAGCTAGCAAAACACATGGTTAGTAGAAGTGGATGAAGTTATCTCCACCAGGAACTTCACTTTACCCTGATGTTGACACTGTCCTGGAGAGGCAGTTTTAAATGCACTGAAAGGGAACGAGAAGGGAATTAGAACAACTAGGGCAGCTACTCAGTCCATAAGGATGTGTAGAGATAAGCTTCTGCTTTGCGGCTTCAGTTCTCTGCTCAATAGTCCTTAACCTTTTGCCACTTTTCTGCAGGTGGTTCAGCCGCCTAGTTTGAGGCATGCGTGGCTGAAGTGTTTACTTGCACACTGTGTTGATGTCTTCTGTAAACTTTGCTCAGTATTGCTCAGACTTGGGAGATATAGGGTAAATGACAGTACGAAGAAAATGGCTTTGGCTAATTCCTGTTCCACAAACCCTGTCAACGTGGAACCCTTTTCTTTTTGTTCAAGCACATCCACACTTTCCAATAAAAGACTGGGGGCAGATAAAGGGGAATAATAAAAAAAAAAGAACAATATAGTTCCAGTTCCCGAAATTAGAGATTTATGCTACACCTTAATAGAAAGAAGTATGCATGTAGACAAAATCAGTAGTTTTTCACAGTTGTTAAATACAGCAGTCCTGTGAAGTAACATTTTTATTTTCTATTTCAATGCTGGAAGCCAGTAGTGAGGGGGTTAAGTAGGTTGTTCAAGACCCAGAGCAGCTTGCTCAAGATGACAAATGGATTGTGTCAACTAGGACTAGAAACAGTCTTTTAGGCTTTAAAAGGAACCTTGCTTGAGTTGTGTGCATTCTGCTTTTAGAGGTTACGCTAGAAGCTTGATGAGTTTGAGAGAGGTCAATGAAAGCAGGCATCACTTTCTATGCTGGCAGATTGAGACAAGCTACTTTTAGTGGAGTAAGAATTAGAATTGGGGAATGGTTTAGAATGAGGGTTTGCAGAGGCTGATTTAGCATCCTGTCTAGTCCAGCACAGAGCAAGAATTTCTCTAGACCAGTGATGGTACTCAGCCCTGCACTGGTGCTAATAAATATGAGCACATCTGCCTTTTTCATACCACTCACAAGGAAGAGAAAGACAAAATTTCTGGTGTCCTCATCTGGACCTTATCATGCATATGGGACTGGCTTGACTCTGGAGCTGACTCTGAAAGCCTCTGAAATCTGATGCCCGGTCTCTGCATGTGCTTTTGGCAATCAATCTGTGGCATCACTCCTTTTTCTGGTGGGTAACTTCCAGCTCAGGAAAGCCATCACAATTAGTATTCTTAGTGGAAAGCATAAGGATTGATTTGGCCTGGAATATGAATTACTCTCTTTCCCTGGAGCTGAACCTCCAGGCCAATTTGAGGGGAGGCTTTTTCCTCTTTCTCTCTTTTCCTTGGTAGAGGCAAGTGAGAAGCCATTCTCTGCCTGTTCCAAAGCTGTCAGAGGAGATCCTTATTTTAAGTTTCACTTTAGGGAAGCGAATACATTTTTTTTTTTAATGGGAGTTTATAAAAGCTGCATATTATCTGTCTTTTTTTTGTCTTTTGTTGTGCAGCATCCTCTTTATGTCTCTTCTTTGACTGTAGTCAGAGCTAGGCTCCTGAACCTCCAGTAAGTCCTCTGGATTGTAGATGAGATCCTTAGAGAGTTATGCAGTTTCAAAGCTTCATACTGGGAGTTTTGTAGGGCAATGGCTGCAAGTGTCTGTTACTGAGCAGAATATCTTCAACACTTATTGGGGAGTAAATAATTATTTAAAACAGGAGTGTTAATATACCTCTGTCCTTTAGGTATTAATGGCATGGTGACAGTTGCTGCCATGCTGGTGGTTTTATCAATCTTCTTTTCCTCTGCAAACCCTGTTCTTAGGGACTTAAAAGTTGTCTATAAAATTTGCTTTTGGCTTAAACTTTGCACGTGGCATTTCAGCACGGAACTGAATTTGTGTCAGACTAGGTTTAAAATTGGGTCAGTAATATTTAAGTTATGTATGTGTGGGGAGGAAAAAGCAACATCTGCTATCCCAGCACCATTGACTCTGCTCTGAGCACTGGGGTGTCATTTCTCCATATGACAGAATTTTTCTTGCAAAGGAAGAAGCAGCAGATTTTTAGCAGTAGTTCGATGTTGTTAATAATTAGTGCAGGAGTCCCTTCTGTAGCTTGATAAGAATTTGATACTCAGAGGAAAATAGGACTCATTTATTTATTAAAAAAAAAAAAGTAAATTAAATTTACTTACATGGTGACATGGTAAGATTGTAAACAGAAAAATGAGCCAAAATGAAGTCCTCTTGTGTTTTGTGAATTTTCCAGCCCTCTGGATAAGAATATGGTATAGTAATGAGTATTTCCAGTGTCCTGACGATCTGGTTGGCTTTCGCTTTCAACAAAATTCAAAAGCAGCTCTTGGAAGTGGATTCTGATTCTGAACACTATCACTCTTGAGATATACATAAGAGTAAGAAACACTGATTTGAGTGTTGATAGTACTATGGAATGTATGTATGTATGGAAACAAACATATTGTACCCATTGTTCCACAGGTGTAGGTAATCTCTGCGATAGCAATTTCAAGAACTACCATCTTGTCTTCTGGATAATTAAGATGATGTAGATTTTCATCCAGGATGCTTAAGCTAATTGGTAATGTCAGAGACATACTGTGGCTCCCGTACTCCTTAGCTACAGAATTACTTCTGCCACAACTGGGTTGTTTTAAGTAGCGTTTTAGCTGAGTGACCGTTACCTATTTTGAAGCATAAACCCATTAATATTTAATAGCACTTTGTGTAAGAAAAGTAGAGATATTTATTTATTTTTGTTTTTTTATAGTAATGATTGTTTTTCTTGGGTTTGGAGGCTTTTAATTGAAAGAGCAGAAAACAGAAATCTAGATAAACTATTGAATAATTATTTTTTTGCAATGGGTTGACCTCGTACTTTGTGGTAGTCCAATCTTACTACTGGGCACTGTACTGCAAGTGTAGGGTAGTGCAAAAATTGCAAGCTGTACTAACTTTGTCTTAGGCAAAGCTGACAAGTCTACAAAAACCACTATAGTATGTTGCATTAACTGGCTCTAAATCTACGAACGTGGGTATAGACTAACTGTAACTAGATGATAGACTATAATAGCTTGGGGGAAGAAATTAGTGGTTTATACAATAGTAATGGATATAAAGAGTCTATAGGGTGTCACTGAGAGCTTAGAGCTAGTAGTCATCAACTTTTTCTGTAGTTCAGCTTTCCTGTTACAACGGGAAGATTTTATGAATACCCGTCCTGTTTGTAGCAAAGGAAGGAAGAGTGCTGCATAGTTTGAGAAACTGTGTAAGCAACATAAAAAATATTTTGTTTTAGAAAATCCAGCTTCAGCTGGTAGAAGCAGCCATTTCTTATAACTCTTATTTTATCTTGTTCCATATAAACTCATTCTACTTTGTTTCCCCTCACTTCTCCGTCAGAAGGTGTGCTCAAGAGCGTGGTGCCTGAGATGATTAATGGTCCATCTCATTTCCAGCTTTGAGTTGCTCATGGCTGGTTGATTCCCATTCTGTTATATTCACTGTCCTTTGGCTTAAGCAATTTTATATCTCAAGATAGACTTACTTGTAGATAGTAGTAATATCACTTCTTGGTCTTCACCTTACTGAATTGAGTGACCCAACCTCTCTTTTTATTCACTCAGAATTTGGTCTTCCTCAACCTTTTCACCCAAGTCATCTTTTCTGCTCTTGTTTGTGGTTTTGTTTTCATTACCTTTGTCTTGTCAAGCAGATATTAGACAAAATTCAGAGTCTCATTTCCCCTGGTGTTGCTCACCATACTGCATCTGCACAGCTTCCCTCGTCAGCCAGAGGCTCTGCTCCTGGAGGCCAGGGCCAAGAGCTGTGGGACCACAGCCAGAAGAAGAAGTAGGACAGGTCAGGGAAGGCCTGGGAACATTTCAGTAATTGTCAGCATTTGTGAAAGGGGAATTGGGTATGTTGGATAGACAGAGAGAACTGATGCAATTAAGCTGACCATTTCATGATTTTACTGTTCTCTCTGGTCTCAGTTCCCCAAATGAGTTTTGACACAGTTGACTAACAGCTGCTAAGCTACTGACCAAAGGCTTATGCAGTGTCTAGAAGGAGCATGACGGTGCCCACTAACATCCTCGTCACCGCTTTTGAAGGAGCAACAGTATCAAGATAGATAGTCTCTTGTAACAATAATGTCATCTTTTGTGTGTATATGCTGTAGCTGGTAATCCTTTCAATACCCTTTCTCTGCCCAGATAGCGTGGGCATCTCCTCAGAGCAAGGGTTACTCCACCACCTCCTCAAAGCAGATTGGTGATCATTCAGTTCGAAACTTCGAGACTTTCCTGATATCATCTAGTAAGGGAAAGATGTAAACTGGTGTCATCTTGAATGTCTATAGAGTCTGAAGTAGAATCTTCGTAGGGACCATATGGAAATAAATCAGACAACTAAGTGATGGTCAAAAACTGCTGAGCCTAACTCGCACTTGCCTTGCCTCGTTTCCTGCCAGGTTGTTGGAATTCAGACTGCAACAGCATATCAGCGTATCAGAAACTCAGCTGTTACAACAAGAAGAGCACCATTAAACTCCACTCAGCTTCACACCACTTCAGGATTTGTTAATTTGCTCTTTACCTACTCCTCATCAAATGAACGATCTTCATTCTGTGGTTATTCCAGGGCAGTGTAACAGATTAAAAAGGAAACTTTCATGGCTTCTTCCACGTTTTCAGCTTAAGACTAATTATTAGTATGACTGATATGAAGAAACACCCCTAAACTGAAATTGTGCTAACATGCAGAATGCATGTCCCAGTTCTCGCCCACATAGGCTGTGAGCAGCACCCGTTGATTTTGCTGACTATTACTCATAGTCTACAGAGTGGAGTAAGCAATCAGACTCTTAAATATGCTGCCTTTAATGCAGTATATATCTTTAAATATACTGCCTTTAAGCAAGTCAGCTGGAGTGAATCCCTGTTCATCTGTGTGGGAGTATTTGTTTGTTTTTTGCAAGCTTTTCCATAGCATCACTAACTCCCTTAATCTACAGAAAACAGGAAATCTTTGCCTGTTCCAGTGAAACACTAGCTTTGTTTAGCTTCTTTCATCAGTAAATCTGCAGGAAAGTTTTCAAAGCCCACTTCCACTGTTCTTAGTTATTTCTTCTTGCTCTATTTCACTGTCTTAAACCTCCACGTTGTTGGTCAATTAATGTGACAGGAACCCCGTAGGTTATGTTTGTTCATGGTGGGCATGTCTTCTTTCATTAGTCCAGCTTTAACAGCTGCAGAGTTTTAATGTCTTGGCCACCGTGTAACAGCCTGTTTGCAATGAAATGCTAAAGCAACAAAAGCATGTGTATTGGGGGTGGGGGAGAGATACATAAGAGCTGAGAGAGAAAAACCTCAAATTTTCATCTGTTCTGATGGCTTTTATTTCAGTCCCTGTTCATTCCTGAATCTCGGTTACTTCCCTGTCTCCCACAGTTGTGAAGAGTTGACCCTTTTGTTATTCATGTTGGATGTTCTGGCTAAAGGTTTTGCTGTCACTTTAAGGAGTTTGAAGGCTGCACACACATTTAAATGTTTTGCAATGAAGTCAATAGTCTTTAATTTAAAAATCTGACTCAGCAGCGATACATGAAAATTATCTTCATTAGCTAAGTTTATCACTTCATTAAGATTTCCCTGTAACTGTAATTTTTCTTTAATGGTTTTTATTTTTTTTACTGTATTTACCAAGCTTTCTTTGAATCTTGTCAGGCAGTGTAAGTTCCTAAATGGATAGGTTTGTCTATTAAAAATGTTTACCGTACTGCTTTGTCATCATTAAATATTCCTGCAAGTTAATTAGTTCAAGACTGTATCTTACTCATTCCATCTTTTAGGCAGCTGCTTCAAAGAATTCTTGAGCTAAGCTAATGTCTGACAGTTCTAATCCCAAGAGCCTAATATTTTTCAGTGATATTCAATTTTAGCAGTCTAATATGCCCATTAAAATATTGAAGGCTGAAATTAATGATACATTTATATAATTGTGCATAATTGCAGAACTTTCCACATGAGATGTGTGAACAGGAATGCTTCAAATTATGGTGGAAATGGGGAAGTATTTTATTTTTTTTAAATTTACCTATACAATTTTTTAATACATCATTGCACATCAAATTTGGGTAAGCCAAATTATAGCAAGTTGCCTAATATTACCCTAGATTTCCCAGTTAATTGCACAGACATGTTTTATTCATGATAAAAGTAATCATTCTTTACATTTATCAGGAGTATTATTTAAGTTTATTTTCTTTTGCATCAACACGTTTTCAGGACAACACAAGCTTGGAAACCCAAGAAAATAAATTAATTAGAATGCAACAAGGCACCAAATCTTTCTTGAATTGAAGTTAATGGGAGTTCTGCTTTGAATTTGAACTGAAGCTCGATTTGCTGGAAATAAGATTAGGCCAAAATGCAGATAGTCTTCTTGCAAATTTCTTTTTAGGAAATTCAATTATAAACAGGACAAATGATAGGAAATTATGTTTCATGACAGTACAACATTTCTATTCATGCATAAAATGATGGTTATTAGAGCTAGAGAACATATGCATTTCTGTGTACTTGATCCTGAGCAGTATATAATTGAGAGCTCTGCCCAATCCGTTTAAACAACATTATCATTTAAACTACAAAACTTCTGCCATTTCTCCTGGCTTGCAGTACGTCATCCCACAGCATGTTTTCTATGAAATTAAACCCAGATTTTCCTATGATTTTTTTCTAAAGGAAATGTTGAAGATAGATTTCAAAGCCCTAAGTATTATAGTGAAGGTTGGTTTTGCACAGCCTCTGGAAGTCTGAAGATTTTGGATACTATCTCTCTGAACTCACAGTACGGGATGAATTTATGTACCTACTTCCCATCAGAATTTCACTTAGAAGCCTAAGTCCACAAAACCAGCTTTTGGATCCTACTCCATTCACAAGATGCCTAATCCACAGGGTTCCTAAATTTTGTAGATATGGAATGTTTCAGTGTTATGATCCCCTGCATGCTTGATGAGCATGTGATGGGGGCCTAAGTCCATACTTCTGAAGGAAAACTCTCCCATCTCTCTGCTTTTGACTGAAATTCCAACCCCTGTGGTGGAACTGATCTTTCTGAAAAACACTCCTTAGAAAAATTGGGGAGGAAAGGGTTTAGTTTTATGTATTGGTCAGTTCCTTAATTTTTTTTTCACTTGGTGTTGCACAGATTCTTGCATGGGCCTCCCGGGGGAGGGTGTCACCAAGCTGAAATAAATATGTGCCAGCAGAAAACCAGAAGGGTGTATTCTTTTGGTGTGCATGCTGGATAGTTCAGCAAACACTAGAAGCTAAGTTCCATCCATGATGCTTCTTTTGATGGTGCTCGGCACCATTGCTTAACTGTGTCCTACACTAATGCCCCTAAACTAGGTTTTCTTTTGCCTTTGTCAGTCAAGGGGCTAAACTTGGCTAATGTTTCAGAGTACAAATTGAGCTCTCTTGAACTATAAAAGAGCATAGTCCCCTCTTCCAGGGAACAGCTCAATGGTAAAAGCCTTCACCCAATGTGCAATACATTAAATCCCTCTTCAGCCTGAGTTCAGGCCTTCATCTTCCATCTCTAAAATGACGGCCAGCAATAGGGGACCAGGGGACTTCTGAAGGAGATAAAGGAAGTTTTCTCACTCCACTGAATAATGGAATGTATCCTTATAGCTGTCCTTTGTTTTTTTTCCCCTTTTTTCCTTTTTTATTGTTTTGTTTACTTTTCCCAGACAAGACCAGGCTGGACAGGGCTTTGAGCAATCTGGTCTAGTGGAAGGTGTCCCTGCCCATGGCAGGGGGGTTAGAACTAGATAATCTTTAAGGTCCCTTCCAGCCCAAACCATTCTGTGACAGCATCTGTATTAATGCGCATCCCCTTTTCTTCTTCCCAGGTAGCCTCTCTGGGAGTCACCACCTTCACACTGTGTGCCCTCTGCATCGACCGATTCCGTGCTGCCACCAATGTGCAGATGTATTATGAGATGATCGAAAACTGCACATCCACAACGGCCAAGTTGGCGGTCATCTGGGTGGGTGCACTGCTGTTGGCGCTGCCGGAGGTGGTGCTGCGCCAGCTGGCCAAGGAGGACCCCGAGTACAGCGGCAGCCCACCTGGGGAGCGCTGCGTGGTCAAGATTTCCACTGCGCTGCCCGACACCATCTATGTGCTCGCTCTCACTTATGATGGGGCAAGACTCTGGTGGTACTTTGGCTGCTATTTTTGTTTGCCTACCCTTTTCACTATTACCTGCTCCCTGGTAACTGCGAGGAAAATCAGGAGGGCGGAAAAGGCTTGCACAAGGGGGAACAAGCGACAAATTCAGCTGGAAAGTCAGATGAACTGCACAGTGGTGGCTTTGACCATTTTATATGGGTTTTGCATCATTCCTGAAAACATTTGCAACATCGTGACTGCCTACATGTCCACAGGGGTCTCTCGGCAGACTATGGACCTCCTCCATCTCATTAGTCAGTTCCTTTTGTTCTTTAAGTCCTGTGTTACCCCAGTTCTCCTTTTCTGCCTCTGTAAACCTTTCAGCAGGGCCTTTATGGAGTGTTGCTGTTGCTGCTGTGATGAATGCATCCAGAAGTCTTCAACAGTGACAAGTGATGACAATGACAATGAGTACACCACAGAACTGGAACTCTCCCCTTTCAGTACCATCCGTCGTGAAATGTCCACTTTTGCCTCTGTGGGGACTCACTGTTAATTGACACTAGAGCTTTATTTCCTGTAACTTTTTCTGTTTTCTTCTTTTTGTTCCTTTTTTTTTTTTTACTTCATATTTTTCTTCTTGAAACAAAATGATTACTGAAAACTACTCTAGACACCAATCTGCTTATTAACAGTCGTGCTTTGGAAAATGATTTGTTTTGTTATTAAAATGAAAGAAAGTGAGAGAAGGGAAGCCAGAACTCAGTTTTAAATCATGATATTTTGTATGGTGCTAGGATTTTATTGTCTGGGAAGGAGAATCCATGTCAATCCACTTTTTATTTAATTCCATGGTATTTTTTTGATGATCACTGTAAAATGATAATATAGACATTGTGGGGTTTGCCAGATGTTTTATGTAAAAGATGTGGTGGAAATTATTTGAAGGTAGTTTTAATCCAATTACTGTACACTATTGTGAGAGGACTTGGACTTCAGAAAATTTATAAAGTAGCAGAAAAATAAATGAGGTTTTATTCTTTAACTTCATTGTCAATCTGCATTTAATAAGGACACCTATAAGTAGTACTAAATTCTTTTAAAAATTAAAAAAAAATCTTTGCTTTGCATACAGTAATTTAAATGGCCATATTTAATTTCCTATTTGTGTACTTAGCCTTGGAAGTTATAATTGCAGTGCTTAAGGAAGATGGTTATAATGGTATTAGATTTACGTGAGTGAATTTTTTAAAAGTATATTATGACGGTTCAATGTGCCTCGCTGAAAATTTCCTTCTTAACCTGCAGATATACAAAACCTGAGCTGTTTTGTACTTCTTATGAAGAAGGATCACTTTCTCACTTAAGTTCTATCTTGTGTGGTTTCAAAATCAAGTTTCTTTCCAATTTGTTATTGGTTTAACATTGAGATTATGCCCTCAATCTCTGTATGTATAGCTCCTACTGGCTTCAGTAGCAGTCCCGTTGCAGAGAAAAGCATTCTTTTGCCAGAGGTTTGCTGACAATAAATGTGAGGGACTGAAACATGTGGAGAGTGAATTCCTTCTTTTTTAAAAGGTATAAACAAAC
Source organism: Ara ararauna (assembly GCA_028858755.1). Classification (NCBI taxonomy): domain Eukaryota; kingdom Metazoa; phylum Chordata; class Aves; order Psittaciformes; family Psittacidae; genus Ara; species Ara ararauna. The sequence continues at coordinate 147,665,707 of CM054376.1, forward strand.
TTGGAAGCTTGGGGTTTGACCCAGAGCCACTGCAGTCAATGGAAAGGTTTCCATCAGACTGGCATCTCCTATTTATGCTGGGATGTGGCATGAATATTAATCACAGGGGCTCTGTATACTGATTATAAATCACGCTGCTCTCACAGAGGCTGCTATTCATGAGCCGCTCACAGCTCTGAAGCTGGTTTTGAGAACTACGGTGTGTTTTGCAGATGGCTTCTTGTTGTCCACAGGGTTGTTAAAATGAGGGCATGTCAACGCTGCCAGCAGCAGTGTGATACAGTGAAGTCTAAAATTGTTATAGGCAAGCTGGGCTGGAGACTGGAAAGTGCCTATCTGTACCAGCAGAGCTTATTTGCTCTTCTTCTTGGCTGAAGTAGACAGGCTGTTCTTGGCAGGCGAGCTGGCTTATATTTACACTGGGCACCAGGATGAAGTGGGGACACATGCTAAGGGACTGAATTTGTTATAATTAGCTTATTTTAATAAGATTAAATAAATTATAAAATTGCAATAATATGGGCAGAAGTAAAATCACATGCATTTGTCCTCTGAAATTAACAGTGATCATAACTGATGTGGTCTTGCATCCTGATACCTGCCTCTAAATATATGTGGAAGAACTTGCTGTAACTTCTGGACAGGAGTCTTTTTTAATTACTATTTGTAGATTCTGGACTTATGTTTAATCTTTGTATCTACTTGAGCAAGTGGTATTTCTTTTTCTTGACCATTTTAACATATAGCAATTTCAACAGAAAAGCTGTTGAAATGAATTAAGTTGAATATTAATCTAAACATATATGCACTTGAGTTCTTTTTCTGACTTTTGAATCAGACATTGGGCCCTAGCAAAGCAAAATGCTTTAAGCACAGGCCTAAATTTAAATACTTGTTTCTGTTTAAGACTTATTAAATTGCCTGAGTTTTTTAAAATCCTTTTGTAACATGGTTAGTCACTTCTGAAGATGGGGGAACTGTTCCTTCTTTATAAACCCTTCATTGACTTCATATTTGATTGCATTTAATAAACTATGAAAGGGATTAAAGAGAAAAGATAAAATCAAAATTTCCTCACAGTGGTGCCTGTGTCTCCTCAAGTATTTATTCCCATCTCTGCATTTTGATTTGTACTTTTGCTTTTTGTGTACTGATATTTATAAAGAATGGGAATAAAACCTCTCTTTTTGTTCCTTGCTGAATTGTTTCTCTCAGGTGCCTTTTCAGTCACAGCACGAGCAGGGGCTCAAGGAGCTGGGAAAAGAGCAGAAGAATAGGAGGAAGCACTTCTTTGTCTTAAAACTTTTATATATATATGTATAAAAAGAAAGAAAATAGCGAAATTACATGGGAACATTAAATGATCATTGCCTGGGATGTTAGGTACTTCCAGCTTTCCAGTCTGCAGTGGGTGTGTGTAAGCTCTGCTAAGGACTGCTGCTCTTTCCCAGGTTAAATGGTGTGTGTCCCAGAGCAGTGCAGTTTGCTTCTCTATTGAAATATTTCCACAATACGGGTATGGGGGTAAAAAAAAAATAAAAATCAAATAGCAAAAAGAGAAGCAAGAAGTTATTGGAGAAGGTAGACTTCAAAGATCAATAATGCTGTGTTTGGAAATGCATCCTCCTGCTTGTGTAGTGCACCCTTCTCCAGCTTTGTATTCAGTGCAGCTTCTTTGTACCCTGTGTAACTTTGCCTTTTCTGCTGCTGAAAGAGCATTTTTCACAGCTAGTTCTCCCCGCTGCCTTGGACCTCCTTAGCAGTTGGTCATGTGAGACAACCTCTATTCTAATTTGTTCTCTAAATTGGTTAAACTAATCCTACATTAGCAGGTTTGCATTGTTGCAGCCATTCTGACACAGGTGTGTCATGACGAATATAGAGTACTGCATTGCTTTTCCTACTTTTGGTACTGATCCTCTGAACTCTTGAAATTTTCCTGGTGTTTGCTTTCCTTATTTTCTTTAATATTCTTAAAAGCAATTTCTCTCTGTTTAGAATCCAATTCTCTAAGACATTTGTCATTTAACAAGATGGCATTTAATAGACTGATGAGTGAAGATTTGGAAATGTTTATGGCAAAGATTTAATTCTTTTATGGAAAATAGAGAAACATGTTTAACATGGCGATCAACAGAAGAGTGGTGGAACTGAAAATTATGAGACAGGAAAGACTTATATCTCTCAGGTATGTGAACCTTTAATAGATTAACACTTATCATCCCAGCCCAGGTCCCATTAAGAAATTAAAACACATAAAACTCTAGTATGATTTCCAGTTTCTTCAATGAGATCAGGCTTCGTGGCCACGATGTTTGTGGAGACCAAAGTCCAGATGGTAAATTACTGAAAAATATTGCTCAGTTAGAAGAAATCTCTTATTTTACCCTTTCCAAGATAAAATTCCTGTGTCCAACCTTGAATAACTCCTACCCTTAAATGACCTCAGTGTCTTGCTCGATTCCTGTTCTGTCTTTGGGACCCAGATGTGTAAGCTTCCACAGCTGCCGCTCCCGCAGCTCTGGAGGTGGCTTCTAAAGACAATGTAGAAGTTTTCAAGCATGTTGTCCTACATCTCCTCATAAGAAATTGTATGATGTTAAGCTACATGGTGAGATTATCATGTTGTGCTCATGGCATTTAGAGACAAACTAGATTCCATGAAATGTGAGTTAATATTGAAACTTTGAGTCCTGACTTCATATGTCTTCATTCTGAGAATTATTATTTTTCAGGCAAGTAAGGTCCATTTTCTTCATAGCACTGAGAAGTGTGATTAGGATTTGTATCAGGCATTTTCTGTGATAATGGCTCTTTTCCTGTTCTTCTTTCCAACCATTGTTTTCCCCTTAAAAGCTCAGCCAAAGTCAATGTGAGCAGATGATGTGAATCACTAAACCTAATGGTATCCTACATGCGCTGTCTCACGCTTCAGGAACTGTGGTTTTTTCACTACTGTTTTGTATTTGATGGACTCATTTAACACCTATTCTTAGCAAATGTCAAATTTTCAAAAGCTGGGCATGTTTTGTAGTGAATAAGAAACAATGAAAAAAGGTGATTTTTTTTTTATGAAACAATATTAAAAAAAACCACACACTTTTTTGTTTAGTTAGAGAAACTCCATTTTTAACTTGCATCAAGTGTCTTCATTTATATCCACACTGAATATAGTCCACTGTTCTTTGAGAAAAGAAGCCAAAAACACGTTAGAAACATGGTCATGACTAACTTGACCATGAAGAGATTAGATTTGAATATGATTTGAAGGCTGGGATGGTATTGTAAAGTGATAACTATATATATAATCTTTTTAAAGAGGTGGGAGATGCAGCAGTTCAACAATAGCTTGTTTTTGAATTTCATGACTGTCACAAGGGACTCCAGAATACATACAGTCTTGAATAAAATGACCTAATAGCAGCTGGATATGCATGTGATAATCCTCTCTGAAGACAATACAACTATTTAAGTGAAGAAATACATTTTAGCCTGTTAGCTATTATACCAGAGAACTAAATTCTTCCCTAAGATGCTTTTCCAATTTGATTTAAAATATATGTGTGCTAGAAGAAAAATCTATTTAGCATTTTTAGTGTTGTATAGGGAATACAAAAGCTTAAGAAAGTATCCCATCTGTAACTGTAGACAGCAGTTATACTTTATATTTTTCTTCTAAATTCTTTCCTTCCTCTATTTTGAACCAATTTCTGCTGGTTGTCCTTATCAGCCCTTCCAATGTCTTATTCCATTTACTAACTGTCCCCTGAGCAAAGAAAATTGTCTTTTGTTTTTCTGATGATCAGTTCTTTTAAATTGAGTTTGTAAGTAAGTCCCATTCATTTTGCATGACCTATCCACTGGAAAATTTGAAGGTAAACAATCCTTCTCCCTGTGGAAAGCATTTACAAGCAGGGAAGATGCAGTCTTTCTTTCTCTAAGCTGGCAGAACTAAGAAGAAATCTCATCAATCTGTATGAGACCTGTGCCCAGAGTATCAGCACTATAGCATGAATTACTGACTTAAAAGTGGCTTACGTACATGCAAACCATGAAGCTTTGGAAGCAGACAGCAGCACTGACCCTTTGCCAAAATACAGGAGGTTCCTACATCAGATAACGCTGGCAGAGGTATCTGTATTTCATTTGGTGATTCTCTACTGAGTCTCTATTTTCATCTATAAAGGATTCTCTTGCAGGCTGTTAGATGCCTTTGTGCACTCTGAGTAAACTCTTTCAATTCAGAGCTTCATTTAGCAGATACCAGTTGTGAACTTAGATTAAGGCTTGTATGATTAAGATGGGGTTAACATCAGTTGTTGACCTATCTATGGTGTAAGATATGCCTGTATATGGATGCCCCTGTTTGAAGCTGCATCTGCAAGTTGAAAGGACAGGAATCTCTCATAGAAAATGCAGTAAACCTGCATTCAGCCTCCTGGTAGTTGATGACAATTTGGTGACGAGTCTGTCAAATGCTGGAGCTAGTTTTGAGAGGTCTGCATAGCAGTTTTAAAAAAGCTTTAAGTGGTAGCCAATCTCTTAAACTGTTAATTCCTCCTTCAGACATCCTTGTTTCATATGGAGGAAGAGTTGCCTTTGGCTTTTGACAATAGAAGAGGAAAAAAGGAAGGAAAGCTGAGCTTGACTTCTATCTTTTGTGAAACAATTCTGTAATTGTAACTGTTTTTTAGCTTCCCAGGGTTTAAGCAGATTAAGCAGTACACCGAATCCTTGATTCTTAGTACAGACCTCCACACTGCTGCTGGGTTTGGAGCCAGTACCCTGGTAATGGAGGCCTGAAACAGCAGAAAAAATACTTGACTTTTTCCCCAGACATGGGCCCATTGAATGGTTAAGTCCATTCTGATAAACAGAGCATGGAGAGCATGCAGGTTAGCCTGCTTTTTCTGATAATGTCTCCAGTTGGTGTTGAAATGGTTAACAATGTTAGCATTTATCCTAGCAGAGCCTGGTTTCAAATGAATAGGGGTAGTTTGTGCCTTCTCAGTGCCAGTTTCAGGCTGCCCTTGTCCTGCACAAGGCAGCACTGTATGTGTTCAGATCATGAAGGTTCCACTGCCTGCAGGGCTTGATTTTTTTTTTTGACATTTTTTTGGTAAATAGAAGGAAAGAAATAAAGTCATTATTAACTCTTTGTGGTTTGAGGACTTAGCTTTGGTTACCTTCTTCCTCCTGGAGCACCACTGCAGCATAAATCAGAATTTGCAAACATGTCCATGCCTAGCAACTACATTCAGAAGCAACTATAGAGATTTGAACACTGCAAATCATATAAAGGAATGCAAAATTGTGGGTTTACATTAAATCTGCCAGAAGGTAATCAGCCAAGTGAAAACACACCCAAAAGCTATCTCTTTCTGCTTTCAGTGCATCACTCCCCAATTATAGCATAATATTTGTTTTACTGTCAATCACAATATTACTGCTTAACAATTTAAAAAATGTCTTATTCTTCCTTTCTGATTGTTTTCTTTCCCTTTGTCGTCTTCATAGAATCGTAGAATAGTTAGGGTTGAAAAGGACCCTAAGATCATCTAGTTCCCACCCCCCCTCCATCTTCTTTCATTTATTTTCCATCTCTGTTTTTCTTGTCACCTGGAGAATTTTAACTGTTTGTGCTGCCCTCTATACACCTCACAGTGACCCCTGTTTAATTATAGCTTCAGTTCAGTGGGTAAAAGGTGAGCTAAAGTCAATAAGCACTTCCAGCTCATTACATTAACATATGAATATGTGGTTTGGGTCTTAACTGAAAATAACACGCTATAAAAGCCAAAAAATAAAGCAGCCTAACAGTAAACCATAAGCTATCAGAACTTGGAGGCTGGTAAAATAAGCTTTTCTGCTCCTGTTCAGCAGCCAGCTGCAAAAGCCTGCCTTGGGATGGACCTGTCAAAAACACAGGTGAGTGCCCCTTGGAACTAATCTCAAACACAATGAAAATTAAAATAGGAGGTATTTTCAACAAAATATGCTGTGTCCAGCAGAGTACAATTTGAAACACCAAAGTCTGTTTCATCAGAGCATACCTGACGTGCTCTACCCCCAAGCTAATGGCAGACTGTCAGACTTTTGGCCCTGCCAGAGGAGGAAAACTATTCTGTTGATTCTGGCATCTAAACCAAATACTAGTGTCAACCTAAAAGTATTAAAAGATGTGATTCTTTATGGGGAAAACTAGTTCCATCCTGACATGTTCCTAACAATCACTAGCACAGGAAGGACATTTTGTGGTAAGATTTATGTTTGACTCTAGAGAAAGCTTCTTTATTCAAATGAAAAAGAAAGATTAATTTGAGGTAATTTTTGAACTTATATACTAACTAATTTAATGTATGTTATATAGGAAAAAGGAATGCCTCTTTCTTTACATTACCACTAAATATTCAGTGATGTAAAAATTTCAGGACAGTAAGGCAATAAACTAGGCTTACTCCTGCATAATGAGCCCCCACAATTTCATCCAGTTACTGTAGTGCAGAAGTCCTTGTTCGTTTTTGGATACCAGAAGCAGATCAAAGTTTTCAGTCAAGATGGAAACTCCCGCACTTCCATTTGCTTCTAGTTCTTATTATGCTCATTAAGACAACAGCAACCCTACAACCTCAACAAACATTTCAGGATTTTGATAGTACATGTTCAAATATATCTAGTTATTTAAATAGAGTTGGCTCAGGTTACAGTGGAGTAACTGAACACAAGATTGGATCTCTCACACTCAGTTTCTGAAGCTGAGCAGTGTTCTAAGCTGAGGATCCATAAGCTCATTACTGAATATTTACATATGAGTTTTGATGACTGCAAGATAATTACCAGCAGTTCCTTCCACAGCTGAAACTCCGTTAATGTTTTCTCTTCCTCCCACATAGTCCCAGTCTTACAAATTCATTTTAAAAACCTTGTACATGTTGCTCCATTTAGCACGTGCCTCCTGTGCGATCCCAGGGCACCATACCATTGTCATTTAGACAGAATGTTCCTTCTGACTTTAAAGCTATCAGCTAAAGACAGCACCATTATTTTTCCTCACCCGTTTTCTGTGTACACAGAAGATTTTTTTTCTGCTTCCAATGTTTTTTTCAGATGAAGTTCAACAGTAACTTTTCTTCCGTCTGCTAGGAGATTCCTTACTGAAAGGCAACATCTGGTAAGTAGCAAAAAAGCTTTAGTTGTCAATAAGTAAGTTAGTTAATATAAATTCATCAGGGACATTTATTGTTTTTAGAAAATTATGTAATCCATAGTCTGCTCTCTTAAAGATAAAATTTACTACATTTCAGCTATCATTTATGCTAATAATAGAGCTTAGAATCAGAGGCTGATCACAGTTGTATGGATGTATGTTGTAGGGGTATTACTCCAAGATTGTCCTGTTGTAAAGACCCTTCATGTATTGAAGGGTTAGAACCAAAAGCCCTTTGCAAGGTGTCTAGGTGGCTGCAACCACATATCTACATTGAGATCAGTTCTCCTTGTGGCATCTGACAAAGGTCCTGCTGTATCCCCTGGCAGTACTGGGTGTTGCACTGTACATACTTTCCAGGCAGCACAGACCTGTAGCTCCTGTTGATGGCAATGCTGACTGCAAATACAGTAAAGCACTCCTGTCAAAATCGGAAATACTGTGTTTCTATGGTGTGAATGTGCTAAACCACAGCAAGGGCAAAATGCTAGATTGCGTTGTTCAATCTGCATCACTGTTTGGGTTCTCTGCTGAGGACCAAGTCCAGCCCTCCAATCCATGGAGATTTGTTTTTATGAAAGAAAAAGAACACTTCGACTGAACAAGCTGAGTAACACTGCTGTTGCTATACTTCAGGTATGCTAGGGCCTTGGTGGAAATAGGCACTCAATCCTCTGTCTCTGACTTCTTTAATCTCCTTAGGCTACACTGATTTATACAGGAGACCTCTGCAGAGAAGCAGGTGCCTTGTCGTAGTCACCAAGAGCAGCCATAGTAAAAAGGAATACATTTTCCACCAAGGAGATCCCAGGTCTCAGAGGAGGAAAAAGTGGTGCAGGTGGTCAGGAGCAAGATCGGTGCAGTGGTTTTCAGTCGACCTTCATTTGCATCATAAAACCATCATCTTCCTGAGCACAAAGTAACATCAGGACTGGCAGCCTGCTCAGCCCCACAGCAGTAGGCATGATGTGGTTTGGGAATCTGGAGTGACTGGCTTAGCTCATGAGGGATGTTTCACATAGTGACCTCATCTCTGAAACACTTGGCTCTAGACAGTGCTGTTCATCTCTCACTTTTAAGAGTGCTAAGAGGTTTTCTCTCCTTTCTGGGGGCGTGACCAAATGCAATTTAAGTAAGCGTGTTTCTGCTGAAGCACCAATATTTTTTGGTTGCCATTCGTTGTTCCCATTCTTACATAGAATGATCTTCCTGTCAACCTAATCTAAATGATCATTTTGAGACTGCAAAACTATATGTCATTTTTAAGCTACAGTATCATGATGGCCTTAGGGAAATTCTACAGATGCCTTGCCACAATCCATTTCTTCCCCATGCTGAGTTATCAGGCTAGATTGCTTGGATTCATTTGCCACAGCTGTTTACCTCTTTGACCCCAAAACTACAAAGGTATGGTGCCAATGAAATACAAAGGAGGCTGCCTTTTAAATTACTGACTACAAACATTAATTTCCAAAGTAAAAAGGGACAGGAGATAGTATTCTTCTAGCTGAATGAAACTACTTGGTTATTTTGTCTTCAACTTTTAATGATTTTCTTCTTTCTTTCCTTTTTCTGTTAACCTGTAGACATAGATAAATGAGCAACACAACATTAATGTGCTTATTAGTCTGGAATAATTTAAGAGAGACTAATATATCCCTGCAAGAAAATTGTCAGCTCAGGTCTATCATGGTATCAGTCATTGCAAGCTATTCAATTTCTGCAGCAGAGCTACTAGGTAGATACCTTGTTTTATTTATTTCTTCAGTACAAACATACCCCATTTCCATTTTGGCCACAGTTGTTCCTATCTGGTTGAGCTTATTTATTTGAAGTTATTTATAGGTGATACTGTCCCCAGCTAACAACTCAGCATGCAAGAGCTGATGAATATTAAATTATAATTTCTCTAAAAACCAAAGGCAACAAATCTAGGTCAAAGATACTGCCTTGGGCAAAGTCCACACAGGTTCTTTTGCATCACTGAATATTACATCTTGTGTCTTTCTTTTTAAAAATCTTATACATGATTAGGCAGGTGCCTTTTTATGCAAGGGGCATATCATTTAGAAGCATCTCAAGAGATAAGTGCTCAAATCATGGGCTATATATTACAAAAAGAAACCCAGAATATTCCCCCACAATATCCATTAATCTGATGTCTGATCTTTGAGATGTGGGTTTGCTGCTGCTGCATGTCCTGTTTTGAGGAAGACACTTACCCCTAAACATTAGGTCATCGATCTAAACAAAGAGCAAGGGGAATTTGGGAGCACCTCTTTCTCACTTGCTGAAGTTGTTACTTCGTGCAAAAATCCACTAAATGCCTCTGCTTTGTCATTTCACTTTTATATCTGTTTTGCTGCATAACTGCTAGTTTCCTGGTCATCCATGCTGTGCTTATACCGCCCTACCCACATTCTCTCCTCTGGCTGGAATTAGTTCCCTCCTAACACAGGCCAGTTTTCTTCTGGATCCACAGACAGCCTGGCTGAAGTTAGCCTTCTGCAGGAGGTGCTGGCTTTGAACACTAAGAAAGTGAACATATCCATACCAGGTGTGGCTTAGGAACCAAGGTTTATTCCTTCGCAGTCTGCAAAGACTCTGTAGGCGCACCCAATGAACATGAAGTGGATAATTTCAGAGCCTGATGCAAGGATATTAATCTGGAAAATAAAATACCTAGAGTTCCTTTTCTTCACTCAGTAGGTGTGGTTTTGGCATTCATTTAACTGGACAAGAAACCTGCATTCATGCAATGGATTCCTCTGTTGCAAGAAATTATGTTTGCCACACATAGGTATGCAGAAAAATTAATACCACAACGAGGAATTCTTTCTATTCCTTGGCATCCTCCAGAGGTCTAGGAATATGTCCATATCCTTATATGTTATGGATTTGAAACTTTTCTTGATTTCACGTCTTCAGTAGTAATTCACAATACAATTAACTCTTTATTTTGGATTGATAGCATGACTAGAACAGGGAAAAACAGACAAAAAAGGTCATAAAAGTACAGTAGAATCATAGAATCATAGAATAGTTTGGGTTGGAAAGGACCTTAAGATCATCTAGTTCCAACCCCCCTACCATGCGTGGGGACGCCTCCCACTAAACTATGTCACCCAAGGCTCTCTCCAACCTGGCCTTGAGCACCACCAGGGATGAAGCATTCACAGACTCCCTGGGCAACTCATTCCAGTGCCCCACCACCCTTACAGTATAGAACTTCTTCCTTATATCTAATCTAAACTTCCCCTGTTTAAGTTTGAACCCATTACCCCTTGTCCTATCACTACAGTTCCTCATGAAGAGTCCCTCCCCAGCATCCCTATAGGCCCCCTTCAGATACTGGAAGGATGCTAGGAGGTCTCCACGCAGCTTTCTCTTCTCCAGGCTGAACAGCCCCAACTTTCTCAGTCTTTTTGCCACAGTAACGATCTTGTTATGGTATGAAGAATTACCACAGTGTTAAATTGTTCCCTCTTTGCTGAAAGGTGGGGAGAGACTGTTTTCTTATGCTTGAATTATGTACTGCTGCCTAGTGAAATATGCAGTAGTAAGGTTCTGCAGGTCACTACTATGACTTAGTCTTGACAGTACAAATAAAAGAACTGCAGCTCTTAAAAATATCAATAAACATTTTTAAGCATCAGTTTCAACAGAAATGTGTCATATGTCACAGGATGTCACACATTCTCCTGTGTTTCATATTCATTTCTTGAAAAGTCTTTGACTGCCAGTGGCTACAAATGCCTTCAAGCACTTATAAAACAAATGGTTTTGTATACATTTATAATGTTTATATAATAATAAAATATTTTTGTATGCTTTGAGTATTCATTCTATATGTGTACTGCAAAAGTGGTCCAAGCAATTGCTATTCTTGCTATTTGCTGCCTTGGTTCAGAAAGGATATGTGAGACAAGCTGTATGACTGAAGCTGCTGGAGTTCTTGAATGATGGGAGAGGAAGGTTGTAGGGCTGTTGATAGTGGGTAGTGGATAAAGCAGATAACCAGGAATGGCCATGAACTCTGAAGTGCTAGTTGCAGCCACTGGGAGAGACAAGCCAATGCAGGGATAAAAACAAAACAGAAATGGAATCCACAGCTGTCCCTGTCTGATTGCAAACTCCAGATGAAGTCTATCTGGTGAGCAGAACATTTACTAGGTCACCAAACTGGTGTAGATTCTCTAGTGTCTAATAAGTTGAACTCATACATCAGTCCCTTTAGCAGCCACAATCAATGAGATCACTCCTACTTACAACTTATTTTCATGGCTTTGCTGCTCTGTCAAATTTGATTTGTCTGGCTGTTGGGAGGCGTGAATATGTGGTCAAGTACACATACTCAAGTGCAGTCACATAAGTTTTGTTGCTTTCAGAATTTAGATTTAAAAAGCCAAAGTAAAGAAAAGTAAACAAAGTCTTTCCTTGAAGTCACGGACTGGCTCTCCCAAGCCGGCTTTCAGTGAAAGGCTTCTCTTTATAAGGTCATAGCTAATGTCTGCCACAGAAATTGCTGAGGTCACCAAAGGTGTCTTCAAGTGGCAGACACTGAATGTTTTGGTTCTCTATAGCAAAATAAACTATTTACTCATTAAACTCTTTCTATAATAAGACTCTTGAAAGGTTCTATAGAATTTATTAATTCTGACTAGATTTTAAAAAATCCCTGACTCACTAAATAGCTGTTATAAAGAGAAAAAATGCACATAAAGGTACATTAAGCATTTGAGAAAGCCTCAAATGACACATCTTTTTGACTCGCACAAAAGGTTTTATCTACATACTCACATTTTTTTATATGCATCCAGATTTGAGCACTGTAGGATGTAAAGTGGAAAACTAGTTTAAAACTGACTTTTTACATAAAAAGTTAATTTCTTTGTCCTTTTGCTTTTGTTGAACATAGCAAATGAAGTTACAGAGATCCAATAGATCAAATTCCTGTTAATGAGGACTGAAGCAAACTATTTAAATGCATGTCTACAATTTTTCTGATTGTGCTTCTAATAATTTAATGTATTTACATTCTTTGATGATGAAGCATCTTATCTTGGAAGATCATAGAATCATAGAATGATTAGGGTTTGAAAAGACATTAAGATCATTTAGTTCCAACCCCCTGCCTTCACATAGGTGCCTCCTGCCATTCCTGTACCACCAAGTGAAAGAGCTGGAATATCACATTCCCTGGCTATACACTGACACTTTCCTCTAGGGAAGGTATAAACTGTTTGTTTGTTGCACAGGGAAAATCACAGAGTATGTGACAGAAGGATTGCTTTCACTTTTCAATTCTGTGGCAGAGGGTATTTTCCTTTTAAATAGCCTATTTAATAGTTACTAAGAATGCCATAACACCCCCCATACAGTATTTTGTAGTGTAGCTATTGTTGATGGTCTCAGACAGATGAAGGACATGTTTTAAGATATTTGAATATTGCTTTTGAATGTTTGATCTTGACTATGGATTTATTAAAGTTATTTTTGTTTTTCTAACTCCCTGCTGAAAGCAAAATTGCATCTGTATCTCTATAAACACATTTGTTAATACACCTGTCAGCCTTCTTTCTTCTAATGTATTATTATGTTTTTTTCCTCATTAAAACTGAAATAACCAGCAATAATTATGATTATATACTTATTTTTAATGCATGAAAAGCTGGTAGTTTAGATAGTAGGTATGACTGCAGCATATACACACTTTCAGAACTGTAACCACTCTACTTCCCCCATTCCCATTATTTATCAAAGCATATATTAGATTCAACATCCTAAAGAACTTCCATTTTAATAAATAAAAGTTTTGTCATGCAACAAAATAACAGGTTGTTTTCTTCTTTTAGAAAATACTGTATTTAGATACTATTCAGCATCTGAATATATCAGATGCTGATTCAGCTGTGCAGGAGAGCTATATCTAATGAAACTTATTCTTAAATTTCTTTCCTTAGCAAAGTTTTGCTTGTTTTTTAGCGAAATAGGAAACCCCACACACTTAGGTAAGCAATGATGTGTTGATAGTGCTGGGAGGACATACTTGTGGGTTAGAGAACTGTTTACTTTTAACTCATACAGGTGTAGCTATTTATTAATTTTTACTTGCTCAACTCTTTTTTGCATTTATGATTCCTATTATAGACTATCATCATTCCTAATGATCGAATATCATTCTTATATGATTGAATACCATTAAAAACCAATGGGATCAAATACCATGGTTAAATATGTTTAAGTGTTTTTCTTAAGTAAAGCCAGCCAAAAATTGACTTTTGGTAGAAAATCAAAGCATTAACATCTTAGTAGTGTGAACATTTGTTTCTCTCCTGATTGTTGATTGCCCAAATCTGTTTGTAGCATAATCAGCAGGAAAACTGCCACTGGCTTTAATGAAGCAAGATCAAGGCTGCAGCTGTCATCAGGATGAACACATTCTTTATGAGGATCCTTGCATTGCCCACCATACACAGAAGTGTAACAGTTTAAAAGATTAAACAAATTGGTATTTAGCAGTTGTTATGTCAAGAATGAAGATGTTGATGGAAGAGTTCTTTCATTCCATGAGAGCTGCCAGAATTCCATGTCCACTTCTTGACACCATTTTTAATGTGAAGCCACAGAATTCCAGATCAGAGAGTGGCACACCCAGGGTAGTAAGTCACAGATGACAACAATAAGCTGTGGCACAAAGGGATTGTGTCTGAACATAATTTTGCATATCAGATTTTATTTTTGTACCTAGATTATCCTGCATTCCCCAAATTCTGAGGACTTTGATAGTCTGATTCATTTAACCAAACTGCCTGTTGTTTTCAAACAAAAACTACTCAAGATGCATGGGCATTTGCAACCAAAAACTGTTTCAGTACACAATTTTTTTGATTAACTCTTTTTTAAAAATTATTCATGGGCTACAAATCTATGTAATTTCCCTGATAAAACCTTTGAATAGGCAAAACATGAAAAATATAAAGTTTCCTTGCACAGGTAATTTCATCATAAACAGAAACAAAATTTTACACTTAAGCTTCAAGAAAAATCTTGAAGAACAGACCTTTGTTTAAAAAAATTCTGACTCTGAAAAGAGATCCAAAGAAAAAACAGTCCCATAATTGAGCACAGACTCATTCTTTCTTAACAGTAATTTGTAGGCTGACATCTGCATGTTGTCTGCTACAATACACTACGTCAGATTATTTGCGTTTGAGCTTTGTACACTTAAAATTTTATTTTCAAAAATTAGAAATCTTGTAACTCTGATTCACCGCTCTGGCACATGCATCATTTTCTTGATGATAATAATGGTTGTCATTTCATACTTGGAGCATATTATTAATGTTTGTTAATGTTAATTTAGTTCCTATTATTACTATTTATTATTGTTGATACTTGTTATAATGATACATTATAACCATAATATCCAATAATGTGTGGCGATAATCAGTAATATACTGAAACAACAGCAATATTAATAATGAAAACTGATGAATAATTAATAGCATTTTAATAACACTCAAAGCCTCCAATCAGAAGTGAAGTCTTATAAGGTTTTAGAGGCACTTAGAATGCCACAGTCTTTCTCTCACAAAAGATCTATGTAGATTTTTGTGAGACAGGGAAAAACAGGCCAATCTGTAGAATTCTTAATCAATTCAAATTGGATGTTTTCTTTTTTTTTTTTTTTTTTTTTTTTAACAACAGGATTATTAAGGGGAAAATCTCTCTAACATGATGCATGTTGCTGCTTATTCTCATCCTTATGCAGTTTGGTTTTCCTGAAAAACAGCGTTAATCTTTTTCTGAGGATGAGGCAGCACACCACAGGGGCTTTCTGGAGCACTTTTTCCTTCTGTTCAGCCGTTGCTGATGGTTTCATACAATTTCTCTCTACCAGGTGGTCTGTTGGACTTTCTGAACAATTCTTATTTCTTTCTCAGCACCTCTTGCTACCCAAGATAAGTGGAAACAACTATATTACATAGGTGTTGCCTTAGAAGCAAATATAAAAGCCTTTAATCAGAATTATAGGGATTTTTAAACAGCCTCCCAAACTCTTCCATGTCTTCAGGCAGCTAAGAAACAACAAGCTCACAGCTTTCCTAATTGGAATACTAGAATTATTTAAAGTGAATAGAGCTCCCAGATTTCTCCTGCCTCAGAGTACATTCCTTTGAAAACCTCAGCCAAGGACTTTAATAATTTAAATGCTATATTCCTTTTTTTTTTTTAATTCTGTAGAGTGGAAGATCTCAAATATCAAAGTCAGTAATAAAAGGATGATGTTATCGTGGACACACAGGCCTGCTTGACCTTAAACTATGCTATTTATCTATTTAACATTTATTATGTGCACAATATGTAAGGAGTTTCCCTTTTCCTGGTATAGCTGACTAAAATGGCTGAATGTGTAGAGGCAGGGGAAAGGGATGGTGTACCTGGCTCAGGTCATTAATTACTCTCCACTTTACCTCTTTCAGAGCTCAACTTAAAAAAGAATCGACTTTACAGTCAGTTCCCATGGGAACACTGGGAATAGCCAATATGCACAAGTATCAACAGACGCTGGATGTCCAGCTGGAAGAGCATTTTACTTCAGAAAGGGGGGAAAAACTGAGATGTACACTCCGTTACTGGGGCTCTGTGTTGTTCTGATGACCTGAAGAGGACTCCCAACAGAAAAATATTAAAGCTGAATTGTCTCACTTCCCTAATAAATCAGGCCAATAGAGAATCCCAAGCCATAGCTCCAGATTTTAACTGTTCAAAAATCTGAGGTAAAGTTTATCTTTGGACTACAGGATTTGGGATTGCAGGTTTTCCCGGCCCACAGCTCTGATGTGCTTCACTAACAGGCTGAGAAAGTTGTGGCTGTTCAGCCTGGAGAAGAGAAAGCTATGTGGAGACCTCATAGCAGCCTTCCAGTATCTGAAGGAGGCCTATAGGGATGCTGGGGAGGGACTTTTCATGGAATCATAGAATAATTAGGGTTGGAAAGGACCTTAAGATCATCTAGTTCCAACCCCCCTGCCATGGACAGGGACACCTCCCACTAAACCATGCCACCCAAGGCTATGTCCAATCCAGTCTTGAACACTGCCAGCGATGGAGCCTTCACAACTTCCCTGGGCAACCCATTCCAGTGCCTCACCACCCTTACAGTAAAGAATTTCTTCCTCATATCCAAACTTCCCCTGTTTAAGTTTGAACCCGTGACCCCTTGTCCTGTCACTACAGTTCCTCATGAAGAGTCCCTCCCCAGCATCCCTATAGGCCCCCTTCAGATACTGGAAGGATGCTAGGAGGTCTCCACACAGCCTTTTCTTCTCCAGGCTGAACAGCCCCAACTTTCTCAGGCTATCTTCATAAGGGAGGTGCTCCAGTCCCCTGATCATCTTCGTGGTCCTCCTTTGGACTTGTTCCAACAGTTCCATGTCCTTTTTATGTTGAGGACACCAGAACTGCACACAACACTCCAAGTGAGGTCTCCCAAGAGCAGAGTAGAGCGGCAGGATCACCTCCCTCGTCCTGCTGGTCACCCTCCTTTTGATGCAGCCCAGGATACGACTGGCTTTCTGGGCTGCGGAACTGACAGACAGGGGTAGAACAGTTGATCTCATCTACCTGGACTTGTGCAAAGCGTTTGACACTGTCTCACATGACATCCTTGTCTCTAAATTGGAGAGATATCAATTTGATAGATGGACCACTCGGTGGATAAAGAACTGGCTGGATGGCCGCACAGTTGGCCGCATGCAAAGAGTTGTGCTCAATGGCTCAATGTCCAGCTGGAGACCAGTAATGAGTGGTGTCCCTCAGGGATCGGTGCTGGGACCAATCTTGTTCAACATCTTTGTCAGTGACATGGACAGTGGGATTGAGTGCGCCCTCAGCAAGTTTGCCGATGACACCAAGCTGTGTGGTTCTGTTGATATGTTGGAGGGAAGGAATGCCATCCAGAGGGACCTTGACATGCTTTTGAGGATAGGAGAACGGATAATGGGTTCAAACTTAAACAGGGGAAGTTTAGATTGGATATGAGGAAGAAATTCTTTACTGTGAGGGTGGTGAAGCACTGGGATGGGTTGCCCAGGGAAGTTGTGAATGCTCCATCGCTGGCGGTATTCAAGGCCAGGTTGGAGAGAGCCTTGGGTGGCATGGTTTAGTGGGAGGTGTCCCTGTCCATGGCAGGGGGGTTGGAACTTGATGATCTTACGGTCCTTTCCAACCCTAACTATTCTATGATTCTATGACTCTGTGTATCAGAAATGCTGACTGTCAGTTCTAACTCAAAGAAACCATGCAAATTTCTAGATTAGGTTTTAACAAACCTAACAACTCAGTTCCAGTTCTGGATTAGGGCAGCCATAAGGTACATCTTAGAAATGTGGGTTCAGATGAATCAAAGTTAACTTTTTCATGACTATTGGAGTAAATTATGCTTTCTCCAGGAGCACTCTAGGCATTTCTACCCATATGCTATGCTGCCACATTTTCAGAACAGCTCTGGTCACAATTATCTTCCAAAGATATCCTTGGGATGACTAGCGAATACTGTTTGCTGATCATTCCCAGACGCTCTGCACACATTTCTACTCTGAAAATCAAGATAGCTGATAGTACGGACACAGGCTGTTCCATTACAGTTGGCCTTATTGCCAGGGTACGCTCATCTTAGATGTCTTTGTTTTAATCATATTTTGTTGAAGGAGGCTTGCTAATTGACCTGTTCAGGAGGCAGCCATGTCAGTAGAGGTTTGGAAGGAACTGAAGCTCTTGTTGGTCACAGCTTGTGATGTACAGGACAGTAGCTGAAAGAGGAACATCTTTGTTCCAGTTTTCAAGGTTTATACAAAAGTGCAGACAAAGATGAATAAATATCTGTTGGATCCTCTGTGGCTTTTCCTTTTCTTATGACTCATTCTGTTTTTCAAGTACAAAGCAAGGCCTGGCAGCCTGACATGGGATTAGGGGATGTAATTGTATTTTCTTCCCTCAGCTGTTCGTGATGAATCTAAAGGGAAGATCATTACATAGAGGAGGGGAGATGTTATGCTCATTATGATGGAAACAAGAAAGGCTGTATTTGTAAAAGTGGGGAAGAATGAGAATGCTTTCACTGCTTGGAGCATGAATGTCTCTCAAATGCTTTCACTGCTTGTAACATGAATGTCTCTCAGTCTTGCACATATGTCATCCAAGAGCAGAGGAGGGAAGGTCCTTTAAGAGCCCCAATTCAGCTGGTTGTTATTCCATGCTAAAAAGCTCTGGAGATTTCAGTCCAGAGCCAATTCCACAACATCTGGATTAGTTTGAAATTCACTTGGATTCATTCTAGAAACCTTAACAGATAGCCTGGGGAGGCTTAGGAATCTTTGTCGTTGAAGGTCTTCACCACAGCTTGTACAAAATATCTGTTCAGGACTGACCTAGGTGTAACAGAGCCTGCCTTGGGCCAGCCACTGAACAGATGATCATCTGAGGTCTCTTTCAGCCTTGTTTCTCTAAGTTTCTGTGAATATAAAGCAGCTGGGTACGAACATGAAAAGAATGAGTCCCTGACTAAATTCTGAAGAGAAACTCCTTTCTTGTTCATTCAAGAATCTGACCAGAGTCTGATGGATTCATATATACATTATAGAATTTATATTAATAGCAGACCATTTTTAGAGCATGTTGAAATTTCATGGAATCAGCAGAGAGATTTGAATTATTGGAAGACAAACACATCAGTATTTCTCTCCCTTCCTAAACTCTCCTTCCTCATTCTCTAACAAAAAGCATGCATGTGGAAAAGATAACCCTATAAATTTTAATGACACAATAAAAATAGCTATTCACAAAGGTTCAAAGGACTAGCAATTAATTTGCACACTCCTTTTTCTTGCTTGTTTTATAAATGTACACACCTTGCATTTATTAGCCCTCTCCTTGCAAGTGACTTTAAACATTAATTACCTGAAAAGTTCAGGTCAGGGGCCTAGCACCTACCTTACAAGGCACTTTGAATTGAAAACATCTTCATCCAATGTTAGTTGAAGGATGTGGGATAGAAATTGCATTGAGGTTCACAGAAAGAGATTGTAATATTAAAGAGTTGCAGAAAAAGTTTCCGAACACAACTGCAGATTCTTCCTGTTGTGAAAGTTACAATTACTTTTGGCAAAGCTCTTCACCTTGGAATAGACTTTAAATCTTTAAAAGCCAAGTAAACAGGCAACAAAGTCAACAGTCACATTATAATTAAATAATTTGAACGAATGCATATGTCTGGATATTCTTATCTGTCTGTATGTGCAAATATTCTGTATTAAGAATTATTAGCATTACAATTTAGGAGGGTGGCTAAAAATATTTGAGGATAAAGACGGCAAATAAAAAAGTACGTGTGTCTCATTCGATGGGAAACAGTAGTATTAGTAACAATTTGCAGGAAGAAAATTGCACTTTAGAGGAGATTAGGACTTTGAAAATGATGTTCACTCATTGTACTGCAGTAATGAAAAAGAAAACAATGGAAACTTTGATTTGGTACAGCTAGGAGACAAAGAAATCATACTGCGTTTAGCAATCCCAGTGTGTGTCCATGAAAGTCTATGGAAAGACACCTTGTGACTCTGCACCCTAGAAAGGCACATTAGTGATAGACTTGGGAAAATTAGTTATGGAAAAATTAGAGCTTCTGATGTATTTCTGAACTATACGCGTATGGTCCTTGCTGTCCTTTATATCCACCATAATGACATATCCATCCTGTTGCAGTATCACAACCATGTCAGGCATAGGACAAAAGGCACTGATGTGGTATATGCCTACTTTGCTGAGTCAAGTTTATTTTAAAATATTAATAAGCTTACTTCATATTGCCAGGCTGTCTGCCAGATCAAGTATTATCTGTCTGTACCTCTCTAAGTTTATGCCAGATAAGGCTTTTTCTTTTTTTCCCTAATTGGCATAAAAGCAGAATAAAAACGCATAGCCAGCACAAACCCCATACGGAGAGGACATTTGCCATTGCATGATCCAAACCAAAGCAGTGTTGTCGGGGGTAGGTCCAGTTCTAACACACATAGGACCATAGCCTGGCAAAACTATCTGGAAGTCTCTACGAGGTACAGCCATTAACAGTTTAACATTAACAGGGAGCCAGGAAAGCCCCAGAGAGCTGGTGAAAAGAGACATCTACCCACTGGGTCCAGCCTACATGTAGAATCCTGTTACTTCAGGTTTGAGACCCTTTGTGTCATAAGAAGCCAGGGACTTCTGCAATTTAAACTGTATATCTCATGAGCACAAACCTGAGTCAGCTTCAAACTAGCAAATTGGATAACAATAGCAGATTAACCAGATTGCTGTCTATTCTGGTGTATGTCACAGGCCCATAATATATCTCTTTGCAGTCTGAAGCTGTATGATTATCTGCAACTGAGTTGGTGTAGAGAGCCTGCTATCCCTGCGTGAGTGGCAAGTCGTCCCCTTTGAGTACAGTGAAGTAATCAAAAATAACAGAGTTGCATGACTCACTGAAATAAGTGTAAGAGAAACAAGGTGAAGGCCCCAGATGACCATTTTTATTATATGATTTGAAGCCTACTTTGGAGGAAGGTAGAATCTATCAAAAGTAACATGCTTGGCAGAAAACTGTAAATGGTGACCTGCTACTATGTGAGATGATAAAAGTCAGGAAACACAAAATCATCTACCCCAAAGAAATAGTGTTTGTTGTTAACAAATAGATGTTATTATGTATGAATGTAAATAGAGCTATATAAAGTACAAACAGAATTTATTCTTCCAAAGAAGACTAGATATAATACTGATAAGATTTAATGCCAGAATACTGAGTTGTCTCATATTTAGATTTATTTTGAGTTGTATTTATTACCATTCTGATGGTTCAAAAGTCTTAAATAATTTCAATATTATAATAATTTTTATAATTGTTCCACACTTATAATAAACGAAAGTTTGTCTCCAGAAACAACTCAGGCTTCTGGCTTTTTTTCCCTTTCTTTCCTTCATTACAATGAAGTTAGACTCAGTGCTAAACATAGCTTCTGCATTACAGGCCAGAATTATTTTAAGTTATGAGTACAAAAGCTGTCATTGGTTAATGTACAAAGTAACATGAATCCTAAGTAGTAAAAAGTCTAAAGAAGCTTAGAAATAGTTTTCTTAATTTGTTTCCTTATGAGGTAACAAGAGGTAAATCCCTGTTATTTGACTTACTTGTTAAAAACAAGTGACTGTACCTTTGAAGACAAACATTCAGTTGGAACTGAAAACTCAAATGTTTAGAAGCAAGTTTAGCCAAGGTGCATCTGGACTAGCATAAATATTGCCCTCTGGGGCTATTACAGATACGCAGCATTGCTGGAGGGAGAATTATTCAAGTTAAAAATTTCTCCTTTATTCACCAGTTCTGTGAAAGAGAAGTGTGAAAATAGGACAATTTTAAAACGAAAAGTCATGACTAAATATTCAAGTCAATAGACGGTGACATAGAAATAGACAAGGAAACTCCATTTTAACAAGGCATGACTTTATCAAATTGCAACACCATAACATTGAGGAATTCAAGTTTCTAATACTACTAACATTTTAATATATTCAGTGCTGTGTGACTGGCTTTTCTCTGCTGTGTGTGTGGCTGAGAACACATCAGCATTGAGCAAATAATGGGGGCGTCGCTATGGACTTCAGTGAAAGCAGGCCTCAGTTTAATACGTTAAGACATCATCCAAGTAATTTCCTTCTTGCCATCTTCAATTTGGTGTAATACATTATCATAATAAAGGAAGCTAGGAGCAGCAAGATTAGATTAAGTGTCAGAATGCTCTCAGAAACTCAAAAAATGGAGAGTTTTAATGTCAGCTCTTTTGTTTTCAAAACAGGCAATAGTCTTAAAGGACAAAAGAAAAAGGAGCAAGGAGCAAGCTGAAGCACTCATATTTAAAAATAAAAATACAAAATAAGGTCCTTAAATTCCTGCTGTAAACAACACATGACAGAGAGTGATTGATATACACCCCTTTTTACTGTTGGGCCTTTGGTCAAGACGCTCAAAAATGAGCAGCTTGTCTCAGTATGTGTTAGGCTAGTAGCTGAATGCAAGAGTTTGGGCCTTCAAATATTTGTGTCTTCTTATCCATATAACAATAATATTTTGCACTAAAAGCACTCAGACTTTCCTTATAAGCTAAAATAAGGAATCTTGGTAACATTTTTGTAAATTGCTTAATTCTTTTATCTTCATTTTGGTTATGAAAAAATAGAATTACAGAGCAAGAGTTATTTGGTTGAAGATACCATTTTTTTTAATTTTTTGACCACTGCTTTTCCTGAGGAATACTAACATCCCCTATCTGCAAGCAGCACTGGAAAGATAAATTAATTAATATTTACAAAGAGCTTTGGAATCCTGAGCTGAAAGGTGGTAGATAAGTGTAAAGAATTATACTGTAAATTATGCATAAGTATTGTGAATGCCGTTTTTTCAGATGTGTCTGCTACAAAGATCACTCAGTAGTTCAGACATCTAAAACATGGATGAAGCAAGACTGTTTAAGAATTGATTAGTATACCTTTGGGGGTATAAGAATGGCAGTCTATTGCAGTGCAGGAGACAACAGCTCCTATAGCATAAGAAAAATGACATTTCAACACCATAAGAAGTTCCTTGTGCCTTTGAAGTTGCATCTTAATTCAAAGTCAGTCAGTATTCTTTATTTTTCATATAATTATGAAAGCGGTTTCATGTCAATAAGTGTTGGTTGGTTTTGTTGGGGTTTTTAAAGTGAAAACAACCTCAATGGAGCAGTTATAAATCCAGGAAAACTCTCTCTCTTCTCCCCTGCTATCAGCCACAATTCAGGCGGATATTCCCAGCTCTCCTGAAAGCTGCTTTAGGAAACTTCTTAAGCAGCTATCCATAGTTGTATTGCTTTAAAACTGAGGCTGAATGTGAACTATATTGTTTTCTTCAAAGACCTAGAGAAACAAGACTGCTAATGAGACAGAAATGACAAAAGAAGGAGCAAAATGTGCATTGGAGCAAATAATAATAAATATTTGCACTATGGGAGTGGTCAAAGAGCCCTGGAAAAACCTGTAAAAAGGACAGATTTTGTGTGAGTCCAGGTCTATGCAATGAGCCAACTTCTTCCAGAGAACCACTGACTACATTGATTGTCAACTAGACCAGACAGCCCGAGCAAGTCTACGACCCTGACTTCAATGATGTGTTGGGACTGGTTGGTACTGAGATTGACTGGTCCTGGTATGGGATTTTCATGCCACAGCAGGAAGTAAGGAACTGCATGTCTACTGATTAGCATTAGCAAAATGTATTTCAGTAAATGTTCTTCAGAAGCTCAAAATATGGTATAATTAAGAGCAAGGAAGATGGAGAGGTTTGCCAGAATTCTTTTTTCCAGGGCAGTGGATAGGAGAAAATGCCCAGTTGGTCTTTGAAATACATCTTTTTCAATGAAATATCTGGATAACATCTGGTTAAAAGAAATGTAAAACATCTGTCACCAAACCAAGAAAAAATTAATTTCTCAATTTAAAAGAATTCACCATCAAATTTGTCGTGTTCCCTTGACAACCTCAGTCTCTACTCTGCTGACCGTGAACTTTGTTCATTTTCCCAATTAACACATTAGCTCCTGTGCCTACAGGGCTGTCATCTCCTGCCAGCTGAGTGGCACAAATTCAGAGTCTTTAGCACAGTCCTAATGGATGTATTCAAGCTAACAACAAAAGGTGACCTGCTGGGCACATAGCAGAATATATGTAGGCTTGGAGGACCGCAGTGGTCTTAGCTTCAGCTAAAGCCTAGATTTGAGGGGGAAAATAAAATTTGTGTAGCTGAGTATTAAATCAGGAAAGAAACACAAAAAAAAAAAACAAAAACCCAAAGTAAACACCAGAACATTACGGCAAAAGTGTCAGGTTAAACCAAGATCTTTGCAGTGGAGTAACACCTAGGTAGTAAAGGAGGAAACAACAGAAAATAATACTACAGAGAATGTTGAAAAGAAAAAGCCTGAAAAAATAATTGCGTGGAACCTGGAAGGACTGCAGGGGTAGGAAACTTCTTGTGCTTTCCTTTTTAATGCTGTATTCTTCATGTAATGATGTGCCACTGTATGACTTGGGGAAAAACAGACAAAAAAAAAAGGTATGTGTCTTGGCTTTTTTGTTTCAAAACCAGAGAAAAAACGTCTGAAAAGCACAACCCTGCCTGCAAGGTTGCAGCAGCTCTGTGGCCTGCATGAAAGGATCACCGAGCTGAGAGTGAATTTCTCATTACGCCCTGCTGTGCCCCATAGCTTTCTACCAGCCTTCCATCAATATTGACAGTGTGTAACAACCCTTCAGATTTCTCATCTCCTACCTGTGGTGAGGTAGCTTCTTCAGAGGATTTGAAAGCCAGCCCAGAAAATGAGAAGCAGCCTGAGTCCTGGATCAACCTTTCATCCAAACCTTGTGTGATCACCCTGGCAGAGGTGAGTACAGGTTATAAAATCGTTCTTGAAAGGGGAGTTTGAACGCAGCAGCATTTCCAACTCAGGAGATTAAAATTAGCGTCTAGATAAGAAGTTGGGTTCTTTTTATCAAAGGTGACAAACAAAAACAAGGTGGTGAAGCATCATATCGCTGACAAACAGGCCAGTGGCATTTTAAGGGGATGATGTGTACTTATCTGAGTCATATGGAAGTTGTTCAACTTCAGCAAAAAATTAACTGCGTTTTCAATATGAGTATTTTAGAATTAAAGAGAAAACAAAATGTGTAATATCATTTTGCCATGTTTTTTTCAAAACACAAAAGAATTTGTCCTGGGAGCAAATGTTCATGTAATGTTAATGATTTGCATAATAAGGGTGACCTGAAGGAATTTAAAAGGGAAACAATGACTGCATGAAGTTCTTTCAAATGTCCTAGAAAAGCAGACAGGACAGAAAGAACACATGCCTCTCGTTTTCATTTCCCTTCACAAACAGGAACTTTTGGACTAAATGTGGCTGTGTTAGACTAGGTCACATACTAGCTAGACACCGCTATTTCACACACCAAATGTATCATGCATCATGTAATACTGAAAACTGGTTGAGAAAAATTATTATCACTAACACGTTTTAACATGATGCCAGCTTATTGTTTTGTTGGTTTTTTTTTTAATTATACATAGAAAAAGTTACCTATGTTAGTGAGCTTCTTAAGAAACTATCAGCAGATACAGACAGAGTGATCAAGATGGTTTTCTGCTATGCCAGATACTTCATTGGCCTTAAACTTCAGTTTGTTATTGGAGATGTATATGTGATCTGGAAAATCACATCCCCTTGCCACTAATTTACACAGGAATTTAAAATTAATATTTCACGCCGTGCCAAATGCATTTGTGTGTTCATAAGCTACTAGGCCATATGCCACACATTATTTTGCCAGGTGTTAACATGGAACAGACTAATTATATGGCCCCTAAGTTATTTAAGAGATTTTGAGAGACAAAAATGAAGGAACAATATAGGATGAAAATAAAAAGCTTTGGAAAGAATTAAATACTTGAAAGGAATTATGAACAATGTTCTTAGTAAGAGACCAATTTCTCAGTAAGAACTACCATGTATATCTTAACAACAGACTTTAAAATATAGAGCAGATATATAGTGTTGATGAAAGATCTAATTTGACTTACTTTGCCCAACAAAGTTCCAACTGACTTACCAGCTTTGTTTTAAGAAGCCCATCTTTAAATGCTTGAAATTGAGAGTGCAGCAGAAAAGATGGTCCAAATAAATTGTATCAGCATAGTAAATTGTTATATCAGGATAGTTGCTTTTCTATCTTAAGGTTTTACCTGTTAAGTATTCCCGATGATTCATTGGGGGGGGGGAGGGATGAATTATTTAGGTCTGTTATGTGTTAGAAATGAAATGCAGTTGAGTAGCCTATGTCTAGT
This sequence comes from Ara ararauna, assembly GCA_028858755.1. NCBI lineage: Eukaryota > Metazoa > Chordata > Aves > Psittaciformes > Psittacidae > Ara > Ara ararauna. The sequence goes on from CM054376.1 coordinate 147,691,893, forward strand.
TCAAGAGAGGGACTGTCAGATCCCCAGTTCTCATATAATTTCTAAATACCAAAGTAAAAAAATATTGGTTTAATTCCTCTCTGCCTGTAGGTCAAATAGAACTATGTACATAAATCCACAGGCAGTGATATAAAAATGCCATACCTTTATTATTTTCTCATAGCAACTTGATCATCTGAAACTCATGTATATTTGCATGAGGCCGTTTAAAGATATTAAGATGAGCACTACAGCATATCCTCAAAATAGGAAAACAGATAAATATATCCTTCAGGCGTACAACTAGTAACAGAAAAACAACTCATCAGCAGAGGTGTTAAATGGTTCATTCAGTTGAACAGATTTTCAGCCTGCTTGAATACTTTTCTCCATCTCTTGCCTAATCTTAGATTATTGTATTCGTTAACATATAATCATTTAGTTGTACCATGCTGTGATTGCCTGCTACTGAAAAGCCAGACAACTAGTCTATGAGCAAATAATTACTGGGACACTGATTCGCTGTTCATTTCATATCTGCCATCAGGTTTGAAGCACTTTGTCTCCAGGCAAATATTATTGGTTAAAGGTAAGATTCGCGGCACTGTCTGAGATGCAAGTAATAAATACTTAACAGAGGAACAGTAGGGACTCTCTTCAGCTCAGACCTCTGCTAATTATTCTGTACATGTCCCTGCCAAATCTCACCTGGTTTTCCCTTCTTTCCCACTATTAATATAGTAGGATTAACTTCAGTGCCATTACGAAGGCTAAAGGACACTAAGCATCTCCTTTATGGCATTGGCCATACTAGTGTATTATCCGCTGCTTCAACATGCTTTAGGCTATGATGCTGAGCAAATTGCTTCAGCTCAAGCTGAGGTTATGGGTATGATGCCATTTTTCTGTGTGAAATTCTGTACTCCATATGGTTCAAGACCCTTCTGGTTTTGCTTCTGGGAACGTCAATACAAGAGGAGTTTCACAGTCTGTGAACCTGATTGCTAGTCATCCTTGTGAACATTACTTCACACAGGCTCCTCTGCTGGGTCTGAATGAATACTCTATAAATGAGTAAGAGATTGCACAGTCAGATCCTACAAATTAGAGCAGTAGCACAGAAAAGTACTTTATAAAAATACTTATTACATGATGTTTTCTTTTCGCTCTTACGCAGAAATTGCAGGTAAAGGTTGATGCAGCAGATGGTATAAAACAATAGTTACCAGACAATAGAGAAATCAGCAATGGCATTTATTTTCTAGGGGTCACTGAGGAGAGAGCACATTAAAATCTGGGGTGGGTTCAAGACATTTTTTACATGGGATTTGGGAGTGTTTTACATGCTGAGAGGCTGCCATTACCAGTGAGGCCAAGAAACCAGTTGCAATCCAGAGGCACAGCTTGGGCAGTGGCATGGCTCAGCCCCTTTACCGAGCTTTGCTTCCTGTTCTGCCTTCACACGTGAACTGGAAGGATCTGGGATGATATGGTCTCTCAGGTTTAGGCACCTTCACTGTATCTCCAAGTAGAACAGGCAACAGAGAAACTTGGTGAAGTCTGGAAAGGGCACCACAAGGTAGACAGAAACAGAACAGATACATAGCCTATCAAAGCTTAGATCTATTTGTCTAGTAAGTTGAGTTTTATCAATCAGTGATGGTGATTTTGCTGAGAATTCAAGAAAGCATGAGGCCACAGCTCACTTCAGAATATCTTTTCTAGCATTGAGAGTAGCAGCAAAAGTGCTATTTTTGTAGTGTGAGGTTCAAATCTTTCTACAGCTGATAAGAACCTGGAGAAGAAGAAAAATAAGTCAATATTCTCAATCACTTCTTACTCAGACCTGAATAGATGGGTATCATTCTTTCTACTTTAAATGTCCCAATCCAATAAAAAATTCTATAAAATGATAGAATGTATTAGATGAAGAATAATTTACCAGGAAGGGTCCCATTGATTTCAAAGACATTGCACTCTTCTTTACAGTGCAATTTTGATCTGAGATATGCACTCCATGAATATATTGTTATAATTATTACAATAGCTGTTATGTTATTATTATTGTTAAGTATTGTTATATTATAACAATAATTGTTACAATGTTGTTATAATATACTCCATGAGTATTATTTATTGGACAAAAGCCCAACTGATTTTGAATAGGATTTCAAGAGAATCACTGGAAACAAAAAGGACTAGAACATGTCAAAGTTCTCTGCAAAGAATGAAAAGTGCTTTTCCCATATTTCATGTTCCCAATTATGATAAAAATAGCTGTATGTCACCTTATATGACATTTTATTCAGAAGGCCAAACTTTGCTGGGAAATCTCTGTGCTTTGACTTTGGTAGGGTCACCACAGGTATATGTCAAGGTACAATTTGTGCTATAACATTTACTGCTGAATTTTCCTCTGCATTTAATATAATTAGGTTTAGTATTGCATTATTTTTATATCAGCAAAATGTCACTGGGAACTAAATCCTCATGCCCTTATATACAGTGAGCAGAATGGATGTCTTGCCACTTGTTTAAAAGTAAGGTCCAATTAACTGTGACTTAAAATATGAAAGTCTGATTTGAGCCTTTGAGCCATGCATCAGTGATTGCTTTTAGACTGAAAGCTGACATGAAAGTTGTGAATTTCAATACACTTCTTTGTAAACGACCTTTTGGTGTGTCATTATTTTTAGACATTACTGTTGAGGGAAAACAAAAAGTTTATTATTTAATAAATAGTACTATTCTAACATTGGCATCTGGAATTCAACTGCACAAGCTGTTGTAAAGAGACAACGTCTGAATTCAATTTAATGTTGTCTTTTTTTACTTTTTAACATCTTCTATCTTCAGAGAACATTCTATAAAGAGATACTCGTTGTTGGCTCTTCCTGTTCCTGTCACTATATAGTAACAATTTTAAGGCACTGCTCAATATTAAAGATAATTCAAAATTCCGTCTTCAGAGCTTCATCTGACTAACTTCCATTTGTTTTTACTGAATATCCTCATTGATTTTAGACACTTGCTCCAGTTTAACAAGAGTATTCCATGTTTTAATCTGTTGTGGTTTAAGCCATAAATCACGCAGCCCGTTCTCTCACTCACTCCCCTCTCTTTCTTCCCCCGCTCTTGGGTGGGGAGGAGAATTAAAAGAATGCAACTCCCACAGGTTAAGAACAGTTTAGTAACCAAAGTATAGCACAACCCACTACTGCTACCACCAATAATAATAATGACAAGGCAAATACAAGGGAAGAATACAATTCTCACCACCTATGTACAGCCCGACCAAGCAGTGCACCCCCACCCTTCCGGGTCTCTGCCCTCTGTTTTGCATCCTGGGCATGACGTGCTGTGGTATGGAATACCTCTTTGGTCACTTTGGGTCAGGTGTCCTGTTTCTCCTTCCTTCCGGCTTCCCCTCCTCCCTGGCAGAGCATGAGGCTCTTGGTCAGACCAAAACATTACCAAGTCCTTGGTCAGACCAAAACATTACCAAGCAGTAACTGAAAACACTGGTTCCCAGGCCGAAAGTCAAAACACAGCGCTGCACCAGCTACCAAGAAGGAGAAAAAATGACTACTACTGCTGAACCCATGACAGTGTGGTTTCTTCTGTTATTCCATAGTATTGCTTGTTCTGCAGATTGACAATATGGACAAAACCAGATCATTCTTCTGTTCTGCCTTGGCAATTCCTTTGTCCTTTGGAGAATCTTATGCCTGCCTTGGACGTCTTATATCTGACATTGCACCCATCACTAAACTTCCTTGTTACCTCTGGGAAATGCCTGTGGACTTGACTTGTGATGGTCATGTTCGGAATCTTTCTGAACAGTTATGCTTCAGAAATACAATTCACTTTGGGTAAAGTGTTACCGATGGGGCTGATCAACAAACAAATTGTGATTCAAGTTTCTCTTCACTTTTTGTGAGCAGCAATGTACTTCTGTCCTTCATTGAGCAAACTACTCAGCCTGCTCGCTGTCTCTCATTCCTCAGGGAGGAGAGTTTCTGCTTTTACCACTTCCAGATAAACGGGACAGCTCATGTTGTTTATCTTCCTTTCTTCCTTTTTTCTGTTTTGGAGATCATAATTTTGTTTGTTTTTTCCCTTTTGTTACTGGTAGCTGGAGAAAAGAAGTAAGTGCTTTGCTTCTCTGTGCCTTAATAGATCCAGTAACACTCTACAAGAATTGGTCAGATGTCCTGCAGAGGCCAAAAGCAAATCAAAATTTATTGTCAATAGATCCTGCCCCTGCAACCCTTAATGTTTTGACTTCAGAAATATTTAATATTTAAGCAACACTCCCTGAGAAGTCTCATACTAAAACTAGAGTTCAAAAAATGATTGAGTAAGACATGATCTTTGGAAGGTTGGTACTGGATCTCAGTCTGTATATTAGTATAGATAAGAGGAAAAGCATACTCATGAAACGAACATGTAGCTAGAAATTCTTTGCTGTCTAAATGGGTTTCAGAAGTAATTTTTGGGGAAGAAAAAGAAGAATCTAGCATAGGGCCCTTTTCTCTATTTGTACTGTTTGACTATTAATAAGCTAGAAGCAATGAGAGAACACAAATGTTTTTCAGTCAGACAAAATTTTCAGAGGCAGAAAAAATTTTGTCTTTGAGTGGGGGGAAAATAGAGTACTGCAGGGAACAAGAAACTGAATGAGATCCTTAGTGCACTATGAGGAAAGGAGAAGTAGTAATGCAGAAGATATTAGTACAGCATGTGTATTTTGAGATGTTAATTCAAGATGATGGGAGGGATAAATGTCTATCAGTTTTGCACTGACATTTGAAAAAGACTGGCAGAGAGTTTGCCTGAATAGGAGAGTGCTACTGGGTGCTCATTACATGTTATGCAGTTAGAATGTCTCTTTCTTTCTTACATATTTGAGGGGGAGGAAAAGTCACCATTGAACTTCATCTTAACTGACTACTTTGATTCTGAAGACACCTCCTAGGGAAAAGCTGAAAATTTCATATGGTTATGAAGGCATACAAGAATTAGATGGAATTCCTATAATGCAGGCGTGGAATTTTCTAAGAAATCAAGTAAAATAATTCAAACATTTCAATGGCAAATTTTACTTAGGGCCCTGCAAAATAGTTTTGACTCCAACATGCAACAAATTTTCATTCAAGACTAGGAGGGTGCTGTAAAGCTTATGTAACTTTTATACGTGAAACTTAACATCAAAATGAACCTAAATTATATTTGAGGTTAGGATTTGTCATGGGTTCAGCAGCAGCAGTCATTTTTTCTCCTTCTTGGTAGCTGGTGCGGCACTGTGTTTGACTTTCGGCCTGGGAACAGTGCTGATAACACCAGTGTTTTCAGTTAGTGCTTGGTAATGTTTTGGCCTGACCAAGGACTTTTCTGAGTCTCATGCTCTGCCAGGGAGGAGGGGAAGCCGGGAGGAAGGAGAAACAGGACACCTGACCCGAAGTGACCAAAGAGGTATTCCATACCACAGCACGTTATGCCCAGGATGCAAAACAGAGGGCAGAGACCCGGAAGGGTGGGGGTGCACTGCTTGGTCGGGCTGTACAAAGGTGCTGAGAATTGCATTCTTTCCTTGTATTTGCCTTGTCATTATTATTGTTGGTGGTAGCAGTAGTGATTTGTGTTATACTTTAGTTACTAAACTGTTCTTATCTCAACCTGTGGGAGTTGCATTCTTTTGATTCTCCTCCTCATCCACCCGAGAGCATGGGGAAGAAAGAGAGGGGAGTGAGTGAGAGAATGGGCTGCATGATTTATAGCTTAAACCACAACAGATTAAAACATGGAATACTCTTGTTAAACTGGAGCAAGTGTCTAAAATCAATGAGGATATTCAGTAAAAACAAATGGAAGTTAGTTTACAGTGGGAAAGTAATCAAATTCAAGAACACAGTCAAATTGGTTCATCAAGGATTGTACAAATGTTAAAGCAAATATGTTTATAATTCAGCAGTCATAAAAAAGGCAGTTCCTGTATTGGCTTGTATCAATAGGATTATCACAGTAAAACAAGCTGGATGGGAACACCTGTAGAATAGTGCTTCTGTACTTGGTGGCTTTACTTGAAATAGCACCCACATTTTGGGATGCTGCATTTAAAAGAGAATAGAAATCTGCAAAGTATCAAAAGAAGAGAAGGAATCTTCCTAAGATACTTAAAAACTTGATTCATGAGAGTGTGATTAGAGAACAAAGCAATGAAAGAATGTGAATACCCTATAAAATAAATTATATAAAAAAAAAAATTGAAATAATAGAATTTTAGAAGGAGGAAATCTTATGTCACAAGTCGTTATCATCTGTTAAAAGAGAAGAAACAGAGTTTTGCCCTGTCATGGGAGAATCTGAATAAGTATTAGATGATGCTTACCAATAATTTCCTGAAGAAGGATCAGTGAAAGGAATCTGACTGGAGTAAACTCATTTGAAATATTCACAGCTAGTCCTGGGACCACAAAGTAATATTTGCATCAGTTCTTCCACGACTTAGGAGAATGAGCTACTATGGATAGCTCATTTGAAATCTCTTCCCACTGTCATAATTTGCAGAAACTCATTAAAGAGTGTTTAGTTATTTAAACTAAAATGCCAGACTGAAATTACTAACTTACGCCTCAAGTTGTTCGAGAGTTAGAAGTGTAAACTCTATCAACTTAAAGTATTTCAAAGAAAGATATCTTTGAGGGTCAAACCAATATACTTTGTTTTAAAAAGCAGATGGTAATGGTAAAGAATCCTACTTTTTTTTTACTCCACTCCCTACTAGCCAGATTTTCCCTTCTAATGTAACACAACATCTGTTTCTAATTCCAAGGCAGTACAGACTATTGTGGAATCATAGCAGATGTACTGTTTTGGTACAGATTATATCTTACATGATTTATTAAATTTGTAGGGTGGCATCTGTGATACTTTATTATCTAGGAAATAGTAGTAATTAGAAACAATGGAGTTGCACCAAAATGAGTTTAATGTTAATGTAAATAGAAAATCCAAATACAGGGTGATTGTCCAAAGTCATTCAGGAAGTTATTAACAAATCAAGCAGAAGAACAAATCTCTGAAATACCAGTCCGCTATTTTATTCATACATGGTTTAACATACCAAATTTGTTCAGGTCTTTTCCACCAAGAGAGGACTCTTGGAGAAACAACAGGGTCCCATGTATCAGAGACTACTTATAGAAGAACAGTCTTTCTTACTACTCAGTAGGGAATGATTTTAAATATGTCGTGATTTAGCTGTATGAATAGTGTTAGACTCAGAACATATCTTAAACACCAAATGTAGGATTCAGGAATTATTTAGTTGCCTTTATCCAGAATACAGGTATTATAGCTACTTTTTGACTGTCTTGGAGACACCTAAAATCTCCAGGTGCTATAGCTTCTGAGTTTGAATTTTCAAAGAAATTATACTTCTGGAATATTTTACAGAGCTGAATAGCTCTGCAACTGCATAATGATTCTACACAATTAAGAGCCACCTAACACCCATTCTGGGCACTAGCTAACACATCCCTGGACGATGCTCTTTTCAAAATACACAGCTTGTCTCTGTTTTCTTTCAAAACATTCTTGGAAGAATCATAGAATGGCTAGGGTTGGAAAGGACCAGAGTATGTACATTCTCCATTACATTATAAAATCTGGCATTATTAAAACCTTGGAGTACCTTTTATCTGATAATTTGTTCATGTTCCTCCCGCAAGAGTTCTCTAGATATCAGACTACACTAGAGATCTTTTTTCTATGTATCTTCTTGAGGCTGAAAAAGAAAGCAAAATGGAAGGCAACTGTCTTGAAGCTAGGCAGAGAGAAGTAGTGTTAAGGAACATTATTTAATATACAAATAGGTAAAGCATTTGGCTAAGAGAGGGGATATGTGTTTCTGTTGCTCTACAAAGTCTGTTCACATTATTGCTGTGAAACAACTTTCGGAAAAAACATAAATTAGAAGAAAGGTGGGAGCATTTCTCCATCGCCTTAGTGCTTTATCTGGCTATAGAGTTTTATCTGCTCATGGGTTCTTTTTCTAGGATAAAATGAAACCTTCCCAAGCATTGAACCACATCTTACAGAGTCAGTCATTTGGACAGTCTTATAAAGCTGCAGATACTAGTTTGAACCCTTTCAGGTGTAAGCAATATTTGGTTTCTAGCATCTTGGACAGGAAATGCATTGATAGCAAAAATACAAACAAACAAAATGAACCCTTTTCAGTGAAGGAAGTTTATACCCACGTGAAGATAGTCAGAGTTATGTGTTCCAAACATACAGAGGTATCTTTCTGCATGTCTTTGGATGCAACTTTGAGTTTTCTTTTTCATCAGCTAAAGGTGACTGTATCCCTACACTGTCAGGCAGGTACACATCAGTCAGGTCCTTGTTTTGGATTCCCCTTGGAGAGGCTGCTGGCCAAGCCTATATGTGGGAGAAGAAGTGTTCAGGAGTACTTGTCATCCTTCTGGTTGTCAACAAACTCTTGTACATGTTAACACTACCTCAGGAGGAGGCTGGGGCATGCCTGCACACCTGACTGTCATCTCTGTCTTTACAGAAGGATCATTGTTGGATGAAAAACATCTATGCAAAAGCAAGTTTACCAAATGTATCTTGAATCCAGACCATGCTGTGATCTGCCACTACCCTGGACTATTGACACGGTGTAGCTCTTTCTTGGTTCCATGCAGAAAAGCTCTTAGCTGAAAGACCCAGCTCCAACAAAATCTTCAGATTTTTATTTTCTAAGTCATCTTTTTTTTTGTATTCAACTGTTGTGGTTTAAGCTTAAACCAGGACATCAACAGAATGTGAAGTTAGGAATTCAAATGTCAGCTGAGGGACTGTGTATTTTCAATTTATACCGAAATGGCAATGCTGTAGTCCTTAACTTTGAGGAGCACAAGGCTTTTGTTGCACTGATCTGTTAGAGTTTTTCTTTATAACTATCAGCCATCTGTTCTGAATTAATCCTGGAATACTCTGGAAAATGACAATATTTCTCCAAAGACTCTGCAAGAAATAATCCTTTAATTCTACATATCAATAGACTACAATTAATTTCTATTTGGATTTTGAAAACTATTTGAATATGACTAAGTAAGGGTCCCGGTAAGTACTTGTCAAAATTAACTGTTTTAACAAGAACTATAAGATTTTTCATTTGTTTATATTTTTAAGCATTCTTGAAAGAATAAATTTAATTTTTTTCTCCAAAAAATATTTATGCCGCTTGCAATATGTGTGAGAAAATGAATGAAATATATGCCTATTAAAAAGATTGCATTTTACATTTTTACATAGGAATTTCATCTTAATTTGAAAAATAATAATGGAATTTAAGAATCCATAAAAACTGATATTAATATTTTTTTAAATTCTTATAATAAAGTGTTTCAATTTGATATTTAAAAAGACTAATACAGTAAAAAAGTAAAAGTATTCATTACATTTAATGTCTGACTGACATATGGGGAGGTTGGTGCGTATTTGGATGTAAGAGTCAAGATGCAGGAAGAAGGGAATTTGAATATCAAAGCTATTCCATAGACAAAACAGTAAATCTATTGTCTCAAAATATTTCATTAAGATAGCACAGAAGCGGTCACTTCTTTTTGCTCACTGAGTGTTTTTATAGCCTTCAAAACAGTTTTTTTAGCAGCCAGTCTGGTGCACATCAACTCTGTCACTGAAAATGAGTTGATAATGTAATTCTCCAATCTAGGCAGCCACACAAGTCCTAGGGTTTCATTATTTTTACTAAATTATAGGGTTTGAGATAGAGACAAAACCATCTCCCAAATCTAATTTCCTGCTGAACTAATAGATAGCTAAGGACTTAGATATTTGTATGACTACATTCAAATTTTCAAATGCCTAATCATTAGTGGAATTTATCCTCAAAATTGCCCTGCGAATAGGAAAAAGTATGCTTAGAAAATAAGGGATCAGGAAAAATAAAAGACTTACACAATGTTACATACAAAACCAAAGATGCTTGGGAATACAAAACCCTTCCATTTAATCCAAACCCCTTCCAACAGGTTGCTTTCTGTTCCTTGGAGAATTTTGTGGTGTTCCTATCAACACACAATAAAAAGGGGTATTTAAGCTCTTGATCTCTTAATTGCACACTAGCTATCATAGCTGTTTCACCTTTCACCCAACCACAACTTTGGCTATAAATGCTTTTAAGTCCTTCTTATTGAATATTTTTATTATTATTAAATTTCAAGGGTTGTCAAGCATTGGAACAGGCTGCCCAGGGTCATGTTTGAGTCACCATCCCTGGAGTTGTAGATGTGGCACCTAGGAATATGGTCTAATGGTGGATTTGGCAGTATTAGATTAGTGGTTAAACTTGATCTTAATGATCTTTTCCAACCTAAATGATTCTGTGATTCTATGACTTTCTTTGTCAATGGATTTTTGTAAAGGATATATTCTAGTCATTCAGTTGGTATAGTTTTGAGGCCAAAAAACGCATGGTCTCATTCCTGTATGGTGTTTTGCAAAAAATAATGCTAGGTGATAGTATCAATTTTTTTTTCCCTTGCATTTTTATCAGCATGAAATATATCTAAGTCACAGGAATAATCGGTCATTCAAGGCATGGCTGTGTGCTGAGTGCCTCATACTGAGAAGTGACCTTTGCAAATACTGCCACCTGGAAAATAAGTCAATCCAAACTATCACAGTTGATCTCCCAATCCACCTAATCTGTCATTCTTTCTGGCCTATTATACTCTTACGTCCTCATAAGGTGTCAATTCAATACTGTGCAGATGCAGATGCTTTGAATGAAGTATTTTTTGGAGATTAACTGAACCATGTTATTATGGGGTAAGATCTCATCCAAAGGTGACTCTATACCAGCTTTCCAGCTTTTTATATTTGCTACAATTTTTTTTTGGCTCAGCCTTCTGGCCATTTTGAATAATTTTCTTTGGCTAAGGACACCAGAGAGAACTGTCAGACTCCAACACCTTCTCACCATATTTTCACCTATCACCTGACATAGCTCCTTCCTTCTTATGCTTTGAAAGAGAAACAGAAAACCAGAGCTGTCTCTCTGAGTCGTGAAATATTTTACCTGAGAGGTAAAATCTTGTTCTAGACTGAGTTAACAAAGCTGAAAATTTGAAATCCCAAGAACTATGAGGAAGATAACCTACTGTCTTTGCTATATTACTGTCATTTTCTACATTAATTTCTCCATCCATTAAATGAGACAAAAGAAATAAAAGAACAAGTATGTTTTCGAATAAAACTAGGAACATGGTTTTGAAAAGCAGTTTATAAACAGAACACTACATCATAGTTGCTTTGTAAAATTTCATGAACCCTTTGGTAACAATGGATGATATAATATTTTCAGTTGTTATTTCTAGTCCTTATGCGGCACATTTTTGATCTAAATAACTGTATTGAAGAAAGGAATCATAATTAGTGAACATAAAACAAAGTGTCCTGCCTTTGAATAATTGTATACCACAAATAATTGTAGATTACACAAACCTGTATTTTCAGCTTGATAAAAAGATGACCAGGAGAGAAATATTTGATGGAGTAATTTGTTAGAGCAATAAGTGTTAGTGCCAGATATGTCCTGGAAATAAATAACTGTCTAGGAGCAGTTTACAGTTCTAGACACCATTTTAGACCATTATTAATGGCCAGGAAATTCTAAGATGAGATGTCCTCACTACTATTTAAATATTTTATGATTGTTATTGGAGTTTTTGACTTTTCTTAACAGAAGACTAGGTCAGAATTTAGGACAAATGAAGAGAGATGTTCAATATCATTTACAGTGTCAAGAAACGTGGGTGCAATAGACACTTTTTTACTAGGATTTCTCCCTTGTTACTAAACTGTCAGGGCCACTCTCACTTGCTTAGTGGGGAAATCCTGACTTCTCATAGCCATGGAGGCTATTGTAACATCTTAAACATTGGAAGTAAACCTTTAAAAATCATCTGGTAACTGAAATCAAGTAAAGACATCAATTCTGAAATGTTATTGTACACCCACTAACCTAAAGAAGTCTTCTTGACGTGAGTCTTGAAAGTCTGGGATCCGCTGATACTTTATCCAATGTGTCCATCTGTAAAACTCCATAGGGAGACTGCGAATTTCTTAGTGTGGAAAGGATCTGAATTATGACTCACTGGATTTCTTTCACCAAGTTTGTAACTTCTCCATTACTTTATAGTGCCAAATAATGTATATTCTGTTTCCATATTATTGGGAAAGTCCAGTCCATGAAAAGGAAAACTCTGGAGCTATCTTTGTGATGGAAAGAAATTGCTTCTTTGGGACATTTTCATAACACCCTTTGGCTAATAGTAAGGTATGCATGGGCCTGTGAATGATAGTTTTCCATATATTGACTAGATATTAGTCTATCTACTTACACCTTTAACCCACTTTCTAGAATCTGAGCAGAGAAGACCATCAACAGCATCAGGCTCTGGACTTGCCCTAACAAAGCTGTGAATTTTTCTCTTATCCTTATAAACTAAAATGATTTAAGTACAGAGAACATGAAAAAGAGGTGGAGGAGAATGAATGAGTCACTCACTGATATAACATAGACAACTGTGGAAAGAATGAGGTCCTCCCCTTTTTATTTATGAACCAAATAATCTGTCTACAAATAATCATGAGCTCACTGTCCTGTCAAGTTATTTTGGGTACATCTACATCAGAGACAGTCCAGAAGGGATTTTGCATAGCTCAGCACCAGGCAGGGCTTGGTGGAGCAGTCATAAGTGAATTTGTTCTCAGCATAAACCATGTCAGTCTCAGTTCACATTCTGTACCTCCAATGACATTTCTGGGGCCATTTTTTTCGAGTGGCTGCAGAGCCATGCAGAAATATCATTTTGTATCAAACCACCAAAAAGTTCCTCCTGCTGCTATAAAAAGCCTTATTCTGAGTTTTATCGTGCATTACTTCCCTCCATATGCTACACTGGGAGGAAGTGTGGAAGAACTAGCTTATAGTAACTTGCTGCCCTGGGTTCAGCAGTAGCAGTCATTTTTTATCCTTCTTAGTAGCTGGTGCAGGGCTGTGTCTTTGACTTTCAGCCTGGGAACAGTGTTGATAACACCAGTGTTTTTAGTTGCTGCTCAGTAATGTTTACTTTGACCAAGGACTTTCTGAGTCTCATGTTCTGCCAGGGGGGAGGGGAAGTCAGGAGGAAGAAGAGACAGGACACCTGACTCAAACTAACCAAAGAGGTATTTCATACCACAGCACATCATGCCCACTATATAAACAGGGAGCAGTTACCCAGAAGGGTTCGATCACTGCTCGGTCGGGCTGGGTATCAATCGGCTGGTGGTGAGTGGTTGCATTCTCTTCCCTTGTTATTTCCCTTGTCATTATTATTATTGGTGGTAGCAGCAGTGGTTTGTGTTATACCTTAGTTACTGGACTGTTCTTATCTCAACCTGTGGGAGTTACATTCTTTTGATTCTCCTCCCCATCCCCCCAGGAGCAGGGGTAAAAAAGGGTTGGGAGTGAGAGAGCTGCTGCATGGTACTGAGTTACAGCTGGGCTTTAACCATGACAGTTGCATGAAAGAATTTATTATTAAACCCTTTTTTGGTTACATTGAAAGTATTAGCATTTCCAAACTGTCTCATGAAGTATTAAAGGGAGTCTCACTCAGAAACTTTAAAATGAAAAACAAAGGAATGTGATTACTGTTTCTTATTATGTATAATCTGCAAAGCGTGGGGTTGATTCTTAAAACCCCCCACAGTTTACATAATCAATAATTTGTCTCTGAAAACTAAGCATATAAATAAGATATCAAACCATAATATTCATTATACTGTGCTACCATTATAATCTGCTTTGTAAAGATCATCTGCTTCTGGAGGTTAGTTATTTGTTAAAAGACAAAATCATTCTCATACAAAAAGAAAGAGAAAACTTTATGTGTTAAAAGTTTCTCCAGGTTATAATGAGATGTGCAGCTGCTGAAATCCTGCAAACAATATTTTCATAAGATTTCTTGGAACAAATTTTATTTAAAATTGTCAGCATTTCTTTATAACAATCTGAAATTAAGATGTTATATTTTTAGAAAAAAACCCCAACCAACAAACTAACCAAACCCAAGAAACCTACACCCACATTTTTGGTTTCTTGTTTCTTTGAAGAAAAAAATGGAGGGAAGGAATGAAATGAAATTAAAGATTCCATAAAAGGTAAAAAAAAAAAAGAAATTTTCTGATTATCACAATTTTAACTGAACACTTTCCAATCATCTCTATTTATGTGGAAGATTAGCTCATTTCATTACTATTGTTCTGTGAAATCCTCCATGGAAATTCAACCAGAGACACGGAGAGGTAATGTTATTGGGATCAGTAATGTAGCTGCCAAAATGATTTCCTCACTTATTAAAGCAAAACGTAGTCCATAATTGGCATTCAGTTTTCTGCTAATGGCTACACAGATGTGTCACAGAATAGCAAAGGCCCTTATAAATATAGTGTTATTTGAAGCATATCTTAAAAATGAAAGCTTTCCTATAGTGTAAATGTTCAGCCAAAGCCAACTTTCTTTAGTTCCCATGCTTTAGGTATTTTCCTGGGATATTTTACCTTTCAAATGTTTTACTCAAAATATTTTAACATAAAGATATTTCATACGAAGGCATGAATGTAATATTTAACCAGCAGTTCCTGGATATATAATAGAAAGCAGTATAAATGCGTCTGGCTCATTCAAATTCATAAACACAGTAAAAGTATTTACCTCTGTCTGTGCTCGTCTATATACTACTACACAAGATAGGTACAAGCCGTCTGTCCCTTCATCCCTGTCAAACTGATTGTGACTATACCAGTCTTTTCTGACATTTCAAAAAACTGTTCATTTTTCTGAATTATAAAAATATTTATGCCATTAAGTGCTCAATAGTATCCTGTGCATTCCATTTTCCTATTCATGTACTGTAACAGAATAGTGGGAGCATTTACAATAGGAGAAAACTAAACAGTTTTGCAGTGACAGTCATGCATGCAGGACACTGTTTAATACCAGGACATGAAAAGGCAATTTACTCACTTTTTAAATTGATCTTGACATTTATAGCACACATATTATCCATAAATAGGGAAATAATTGAATACTCCAGGTAAGTGGGTTAATGTGTTTTCATGAATATGGATGATCTTATTTTGCTTATTCTTTCACAGTCTACATAGCTTTTGTTGAATGTCTTGATTGCAGGCTATTGAAAAGTCACATTTTCCAACATTAGAAATCTATAAATCATTTGCTGGAAGAGACTTTTTCTGCCTCTATATGCCAATATACTGTCAGAGCTGGGACCAGACATTTCAAATGAAGGTACAATAAGCTCTCCATCAGAGAGGAATTGTGGAAGAACTACACAAAGGGAATTGTCATCAGTTACAGGTTAGCTTCTGCCTTGAAGCCAGTTGCATTTATACTGCTTTCAAAATACCTTTTGCATTTTATTTGTTTAACCCTTATTACTGCAATACAGGGTGTTTATATTAACTAAGTAAATGTCTCGCCCTTTAGAGAATGTTATTAACTTCATGATACCTCACAGCTGGCTGTGTAATACATGCCCATTAGTAACAGAATTTAGTGGTCTATTAGAATGACAGGGATCACAGGACCCCATAGCCTTGTGAATACACCAGTGCCTCTGTGCACAAGCCTCCTTGACATCTTAAGCAGAGAAAATGTTAGACAAAGATGATGCCATTTGGCTTGGGCTTTGGTTTATGCATTGATACTAATGATTTTTCAGCTAAAGGGAACAATTTACTATTTTTTTCAACGTCATTTTTGAGTTGGTTTGACAAAGAGTCTCTGAAGTTGGAAATAATAGCCTCCTTTAATTTCGAAGTTGCTACCTAATTTAAAGAATCATTGAATCATAGAATACTTGAATTTGGAAAGCACCTTAAGATCATCTAATTCCAACCCCTGTGTCATGGGCAGCAACATCTCACACTAAACCATGTCACCCAAGGCTCTCTCCAACCTGGCCTTGAACACCACAAGGGATGGAGTGCTCACAGCTTCCCTGGGCAGCCCATTCCCGTGCCTGACCACCCTTACAGTAAAGAACTTCTTCCTCATATCCAATCTAAACTTCCCCTGTTTATGTTTGAACCCATTACCCCTTGTCCTATCACTACAGTCCCTCATGAAGAGTCCCTCCACAGCATCCCTATAGGCCCCCTTCAGATACTGGAAGGCTGCTGTGAAGTGTCCATGCAGCCTTCTCTTCTCCAGGCTGAGCAGCCCCAACTTTCTCAGCCTATCTTCATACAGGAGGTGCTCCACTCCCCTGATCATCCTCATGGTCCTCCTTTGGACTTGTTCCAACAGTTCCATGTCATTTTTATGTTGAGGACACCAGAACTGTACACAATACTCCAAGTGAGGTCTCATGAGAGCAGAGTAGAGGTGCAGGATCACCTCCCTCAACCTGCTGGTCACACTCCTTTTGATGCAGCCCAGGATACGGTTGGCTTTCTGGGCTGCGAGCGCACACTGCTCGTTCATGTACATTTTCTCATCAACCAACACCCCCAAGTCCTTCTCTGCAGGGCTGCTCTGAATCTCTTCTCTGCCCAACCTGGAGCTGTGCCTGGGATTGCTCCCACCCAGGTGGAGGACCTTGCACTTGTCATGGTTAAACTTCATCAGGTTGGCGTCAGCCCACCTCACAAGTGTGTCAAGGTCACTCTGGATGACATTCCTTCCCTCCAACATATCAACCGAACCACACAGTTTGGTGTCACCGGCAAATATGCTGAGGGCACACTCAATCTCACTGTCCAGGTCATCAACAAAGATGTTGAACAAGGCCGGTCCCAACACCGATCCCTGAGGGACACCACTTGTTACTGGTCTCCAGCTGGACATTGAGCCATTGACCACAGCACTTTGCGTGTGGCCATCCAGCCAGTTCTTTATCCACCGAGTGGTCCATCTATCAAATTGATGTCTCTCCAACTTAGAGACAAGGATGTCATGCGGGAGAGCGTTGAACGCTTTGCACAAGTCCAGGTAGATGACATCAACTGCTCTATCCCTGTCCATCAGTTCTGTAGCCCTGTCATAGAAGGCCACCAAATTGGTCAGGCAGGATTTCCCCTTAGTGAAGCCATGCTGGCTGTCCCCAAGCACCTTGTTGTTTTTCATGTGCCTTAGCATGCCTTCCAGGAGAACCTGCTCCATGATTTTGCCAGGCACAGAAGTGAGGCTGACTGGTCTGTAGTTCCCCTGCTCATCCCTTTTCCCCTTCTTGAAAATGGGGTTATATTTCCCTTTTTCCAGTCATCAGGCACTTCACCTGACTGCCATGATTTTTCAAATATGATGGATAGTGGCTTAACAACTTCATTTGCCAGCTCCTTCAGGACTCACGGATGGATTTCATCAGGTCCCATGGACTTGTGCACATTCAGTTTCTTAAGATGGTCTCAAACCGGATCCTCTCCTACAGTGGGCCCAAGGTCTTCATTCTCACAGTCCCTGTGTCTGCCTTCCAAGACTTGGGTGGTGTGGTCAGAGCATTTGCCAGTGAAGACTGAGGCAAAGAAGTCACTAAGAACCTCAGCCTTCTCCAAATCCAGGGTAGCCAGTTCTCCCGATAGCTTCCAGGGAGGACCCACTTTGTCCCTAGTCTGTCTTTTATTTGCAATGTAAATTTGATGTAAGTCTAAGGAAATAAAATAATAAACTTTATGCCCATATTTCCAACTTTTCCCAGTAGTAACTGGAGGAAGAATATGGTGCAACCATGTTCCCTGCAATCAAAATTCCAACACAAAATTCCACTAATCTCTTCAGAGTCAGAATGCTAAACAGTAAACAGAGAGCCATGTGGGAGATCAGCCTTCATGCAAGTCCAATATTATGAATGCTATGAACTGCTCTTTGTTGTTCCGAATTCCTTCTGCTTTTCTGAAGGCTGCCTGGAAAGGTTTTCTGTCTTTGGCTTTCCTTTTTTAAGAAAAAGCTGAGAGAAATGATACGATTGGGAAGATTAATAATGTCCACAGAGGAAATAAAAGTCCTTGGGTTTGGTGCAAGTGTCCAGATGGAATACTTTGTGTCTACACAGAAGTATTCTTCTAGAACTGTAAATGCTCCTCTTATCACAGGAGCTGTGCTACAGGAATCGACACAATATGCTCTAGAAAGCACACAAGGAATGTCATAGGTTATGGCCTGGACTCCTATATCATAGCCTGGTACAAACAACAATAAGTATCTACAGCTGGTCTACATCTTTGGACAGAAGAGGAATGTGATTTATCTGGAAGGTACTACTCCATCTTGAGTATCTGTATAAATTTCTTCATTTTGCAGCCACCCATTCCTGTTGCAAACTGAAGTGAACACTTTGGTCAGAAAACGTATATAAGAATTTATACTCGTGGAACATGTTAATTAGATATTTTAAAGTATAGACCATTTTTTTTTTTCTTTAAGGAAACCATAATAAATGGAAAGTACAAATTGGTGTTTTTCCTGCTATTAAATCCAGATGGACATAGCCTTGGGTGACATGGTTTAGTGTGAGGTGCCCCTGCCCATGGCAGGGGTTTGGAGCTAGATAATCTTAAGGTCCTTTCCAACCCTAACTATTCTATGATTATCTGGAGCTTGGTCCAGTGATTGTGGGAGCTATGGGGATGGGGCTTTGACAAGTGTACGCTGTCTGTGTGTGCCTGTGCATTTACGACAGTAAAAGAAAGTCTGTGTGAGGTTTTGTACCAAAAACCTTTGCTTCAGAGGCAGCCTTGCAAGTATTAATGGGATTCACAAGGGACATGAATGGGATGCCCAGTGCAGACAGGAACAGCCATTAAAACATGCATCTGTGAGTTCAGAGGGATTACGTCTTTGAACAAGATAGACAACAGAGAACTCAGAGTATCTGACTGTTGCTGAAAGTTATCATCCAAAGCACAGATTTATGTATTGGTGATGTGAGCCAGGTTTACAAAACTCGCATATCTGATCTCTTTCCCCAGAATTTGGGTCCTGTATTCTATGACTGATAAATGATACACTTTTTCTTTCTGTCAAGTGAATTACTCTTTTTTTTTTATTTCTTGCCTTGTACTATGTCCTGCATGTGTATGATGCCTCTCACCATGGAAGAATGAGTTTTCCTGCATTTATGAGCTTATCAACAAAAAAGGCTTCCACTGAAATTATTTTTCAAAGAGCTTATAATACCTAATACAGGCACACTAGCAAAGGCACAGTGGGTCTTTTATATGTTGGTGTCGCTTATTAAAATAAGAACAACAAAATAATTACTCCAAGTACGGAGAGTGTCTTCTGTATCAGATCAACAATTAGAAACCCTGATTAAGAACAGAAGTTTACTTGTTAAGAACTCCATGTGCACCTAGTAAGAAACAGTTACAAATTATTTTGTAACCTAAAGGTAAATGACTGTAAAAAGGATGCCATATGAGGAAACTAAAACACAGAGAGGCTGTGGTGCTGGAGTACAGTATTGTCAGTGGCAAAAGTGGCAAATTATAGACCAGCTGTATTTACTTTTTAATGATATTTGGGGTGTTCTTTTCATAGTTTTAGACCTTGCAGAATTAGGTATCTATATCAAAGCTATAATTTCTGTGCATACGTTACAGTTAGACATTAAGTTAGACAACAAGAAAGAAGCACCTCTAGTCATCTGGCCTATTTTAGACACCTCTCCACTACACACCATTTTCATTAAACGGAACTCAGGATTAAAAGATTAGATTTAAATTTAGCTTATATTTAAGAAAAATGAGTCCCAGTTCCAATTATCACCCATGTTCCCATAAATGTGACTTTCCCAGGGTTGGTGGAACTGAAGCAGCTCACCATCCAATGCTGCAAGCATTATAAACCTTCCTCTGGGCACACCTCATTGTCTATAGCACAGCAAAGTTGATGCCACCTGACTACAAATCAGCTTCGTGTGACAGATTTTGTAGCCAATACATTGATTTTTATTCTGCACAGTGCTTTTCAACCATGACAGCTTCCCTTTCATCCATAGTCTGAAGTTAGATTATGGCTGCCTCCATACAATGGAGAAGCCATCTTGAGGAGGGGCTCAAAGTCGCTTTTTTTTTCACATCTGCATTATCTATCTGCAAAGTAACTGCAGGGCTGGCTTTAAGCTGACCCAGCTGGGGTCTCCCTGAAAGAAAACTGAAGATAAATCAGGAGCTGAAGAGCACAGAGGAAAGCAATTTTCTTCCCCATACTGAGATAGATTTGGAACAGCTGTGGAAGCTGCTGCTGCGGCACTGTGCAGAGGAGACAGCCGTGGAGGGCTGTGTAGAAGCAGGCTCTTGACTTTCTGCCTGAAAATGCACCAATTCTATCTGCCACAAAGGCAGATGGGATTTACAGCTGACAGATTTCAGGCTGACTGCATGATGACTGTAAATGCAGAATGTGTGGTCTGGAGGGCTCCCCTATTAGTCCAGCCTCTAGACAGCTCAGATGAAGGTAGTATTTAACCTTTTTCATTTTTCTTTTCTTTATATATCGTAAACATATCTGGGAATGAAAATACTTTGCCCTTCTTTTTCACTGGGAAAATTTAGAAGGTTATCAAGATTTTTGTGTCTGACTTGAGTCATTTTGGAATATCTATACGTGGCTGAAGTCCCTGCAAAAATCCAAGTGAATTAGACAGGGTCCTGCTTAGCCTTGACACTTCTCACTTCTAATTCTTAGACTAACTAAAAGTGTGGAAAATATCAAAAATAAGCAACAGGACATGGTTCTGAATCCAGAGTTAAAAGTCCAGAAATCTCAGGGATGACTACCTTTGGGATTGTGATTTGAGCCTCTGTTAACATAGTGGAGCCAAAAAGCACAATGGAGATGAGATACCTTTTGTTTTGCTGTTGGATAAACTTGTCTGCATTAGGCAGAAGAGATTTGACCTTTGTGTGCTTATCTCGTAACATAAGAGTGTCTGTTTTCACCTGGCACTCTCATCCTGGGATAGCTAGCACTCCTGAGAAGCTCTGAGGCAGGAATTCACAGCTTTTTTAACAACAAAGACAAACCTGGAAGCTGGTATACAACTGTGTTCTCCTGTCAGGACTTTAAGAGCACTTCAGAACACACTTCATGACCAACATGGTAACGGAAGAGCCTCCTCTCTGTCAGTTTGCATCAACGAGGGTGGCTACAGACAAGTGACATGCACATTTTGTATACTACATCAGCCTGTTGATCAACAGCTTTCCCAGTAAAACTCTTCAGGGAGAAGCTTTAATTGGTACTGTCACAAAATGTGTCTGGGTTGCCTTTCTCATTCAATAAAGGTGCAAAAAGTGCTAAAAGCTTCAGAACAGCGGAAAACCACATCATCAAGAACATGGCATTACAGAAAGCTGTGGATGCAAAATAAATCAACCATGTTCAAAACAAAACAGAGTATTTGATGCAGCATTTTGCACCTACTGTTTTGGGGAAAATAAGTAGATCTGTCTGTATTTGGTATCACTTTCATCATTTTTCATATCCTGTTTTTCCTCACCTCACATACAAGCAATATTTTTTTTCCTGTGGCATTTTCCTTCAGTTTCAAGATAAAGGCCAAAGACATTTCAAATAATTTCCTGTTCAAATAATCTTTTAATTTTAAAAAACTTTGTCCAAATCATTTGATTGCTAATATCTCTTGTTGATGAAAGATCAGTGGAGTATCCCTGGATTTTATAGATGTGCTTGCATCCAGGTCATCACTTGAGAGCAAATTCATGTCTTTGCAAATATTGATTCTTTAGGATTTCCAAAGTCACTGAAATTCAAAGTGACCTGATGCACCAAAGATGCAGGTCAATACATTTCAGAATGCTTGAGGAAAGCACCTTGTGTAACTCCCCTGCTTTTAAAATTCCTATCTTATCTTTTAATGTCTACATAAGCCAGATGGCAATTTCCTTTCTAGAAGTCTATTAAGCAGAATGATAAAAAGGCTCATGTTATTTGAAAGGAATGGTGTGTTTTGAGAGGTTAAATACACTTTAAGTTGAATAATGAATATGCTTAGCCACTTATTGGCTGAATTTAGAGCTTGGTACAGAAGATGCCAGAGAAATCTGATATGAATTATTCTACTGTTGTTCTGTGTCATATTCTGTAAATTCTGGCACTTTCAATTCCTTCTTGCTCCTCAAGATTATTTAATACACAGCCACACTCACGAGTGAGGAAATGGCATCTGTTCGATCACCCTTGCAGCTATTTACATTCACTTATACTCTTTGACATCCGTGGTAGCTTTAGTCGGAAGCTTTGTGTTAAAATCTTTTTTTCAAGATATTACATTGAAAAACCCAAACAAAAGAGGGGAAGCGACTGCTTACTGATAGTTGGAGGTTGGTTTTTTTTCCTGCCATTTTGTCTTTTTCAGCACAAAGCCAGACATTCATTTCTAATCTCTATTGTAAAAAAACACACACCATACTTTGCCACCCCACACCCCGAACTGTAGAATTATACTATAGGGGAAAAAAAGTCTGACTGAGAGTCTGTGTGCTTAGGAATCTATCCTGATGTAAACATCCTATCAAGTGACCAGGCAGCAGTGTCTATCAACAGAGGAAAGTTTAACTCAGACTACTTAGGATTTCATTCACATCTTCTTACACTTTTCAGCTCTTCTGATGATATAAATACCTGACGAATTAGGGCTTCAAAAGTGGTCCTGCCTATCTGCCTTTACATATTGTCCAGTTACATGTAGACAAGTACCTGGAACACTCTTGCCTCAATGGTGCTTATAATGGCAGTCCACATGTCAGCTGTATAGTGGAAGCACTCCAGGATTGTATAGGTGATTGGTTGTTTTGCTGCTGGTAGTGTACACAAAAAGAAGAGTCATTTTTAGACAGTCGTTTTAGACAGAGGTTAATCATTATGTATCCTGTATTCAGCCAAGTATAGCCAAGACTGCATTGATTTGTGACAA
Source organism: Ara ararauna (assembly GCA_028858755.1). Taxonomy (NCBI): domain Eukaryota; kingdom Metazoa; phylum Chordata; class Aves; order Psittaciformes; family Psittacidae; genus Ara; species Ara ararauna. The sequence continues at coordinate 147,714,920 of CM054376.1, forward strand.
AATGTCTTTAACAAAGAGTTTCTGATAGCTTGTGGTAGTTCCTGGTATATTAGTATATGCATTGAAGAATAAGTAAAAGTTGCTTATTTTTTGTCTCTAGAAATACACAAGGCCTTTTTTTCTATTTAAATGACATAACAGTGAACCACTTATCAACTTACTTTTTCTTAGCCTTGCAGCTAAAAAAGCTGGATGAATGGAAGTGACAAAGACTGCCTTTGAAATAACTTATTTTTACATGAAGTATGTAATGAATAAGAAATGAGAAGAATGAATATTCTGATTTTAGTAACAAAAGGGCAACTGTATTTTTTGTCATATGTATAATGATGAAAACTGCATTGAAGATATGTTTGTTATTGTGTTTTGTTCCAATCATACATATATATATACCTACAATCTTACACCTGCATGAACAATTTGCTGTAGTTAAATACTCTAGCTCCTGATTGAACATCGTGGAAATGGACATACACATGATGTAAACAGGACCTCTTATTGTTTTAATCCAGAATGGCAGTATTCAAAATTCTGTTTCTATTTCTCATGGAACACAAAATTAGACCTGAATGTTTAGTTTATTCCTGGGTTTCCTGATCTAATACAATGTTTTGAAGTTAAAATTTCCCTAGTGTCAATCGAGGAAATGAGATCTCAGCAATTCATGAAGCATCTTTTAACCTGTCCTGATTCCAATGAGCAACCTGCTGAAAATAGTTCAGACACATCTTTTGTAGAATGATAATTTGGATGCTTTCACTTCTGAATTGGGAATCCAGACTACTGATGCATCCTGAAGGCATACACATCTGTGTCTGAAGCTGTACTGCACTACAGGTTGTCATTCTTACCCAGTTCAAATAAAAATGAATTGTAATAGGTAAAATTTACCCTGGGGTAATATCTTTGCAGGCAAGGGCAAAGAATTTGGCCCTCACTTCCTGGCTGTGGTAAATGTGGCTAGCAATTCAGCGTATTTCATAACACTTGCAGGCACATAAAGCAAACAATTGCTTTGACCTAAATGCCTGACAAAAGCAGAATACATTTAAAAAGATGACTTGATCTGTCTCGACTAGGCAGAAAATGAAAAGTATTCTGAACATTTATAATCTTCTTGCTTTGTGATTCCATTAGGGAATTATTCTGTTAGCTAAATGATTAAATGTATTGTGAGCCAAATCCTGCATAAGTTATGACGGCAAATAGGCCAGTAAACCATTTATGCTGTCTTAGTTACACTGGTATAAATGTAGCAATAGATTGGCATCCTGGGTTTGCGCACAGCGGCATGTATGGGGTAGTTTGTGCTTTCACAGGCTGTACAGTGATAGAAATACTGACTGTTGACAAAGGTGTCCACCACTGTAAGAAGGAGCAGAAATAAATAATTAATTTGAATATTAATGCTTGTACACTGTGTAAGGACAAAAAAAAAAAAAAAAAATCCAACAAACAAAAAGCAATCCCAACCCAAACAGATACAGTACCCAGTCTAGTTTAAGTGTGAGCAAACTGCTTGGGTTGCAGCATACAGAAAAGTGTCTTGCGTCCTGGGATGTTTGTATATATGCTCTGTTTCTGCTGCTGGTGCAGGTAAAAAGAATACAGGTAAAGGGCATTAATCTGTTCCTAACATAGCTGCTCTCTACCTCATGACACTGTGTTGCACTGCATTGAGCTTGCAATACCTCTCTCTGATCCCATTCTGCTCCATATATCTACTGCATCTTTTCCACTGTCAGGAGTAACCCACTGACCCCACTTCTCCACCTAGGGTAGAAAATTCAATTCTGTAACACTTCTGAGAACAACTGAGCTACTCCTGAGGAGTTCCAAAATACAGTCTAGTCGTTGAAGTGATATTTGCTAACAGGGTGCTGTAGAAACCTCAGAAAGAAGTAGTAAAAGCAAGCTGAAGAGCCAGATTATTTCTAAAAGACAGCAAAAAACTTTCAGACATTTCAGCCAATCCATCTAATTTTAAGCTGAAGGTTGAATCACTTTTAAATTTTATTTATAATGCAAAAATTGCCTAGGAATTTATCAGCTAAGAAACTTTACTTGTACTAAGGACTTTGACACTCATCCCAATTATGACACAATGAGTAAAAGAGTTTAAGAATATTTCAGAGTCTCTGTTTAACACTTTGCTGATGTAGCAAAACATTTTAGGGCCTGAAAAGAAGAACTTAATCCAGACTGCCCAACTTTCCCTTTCATCATCACTTGAAAAGAATGCAACAAATACAGTGGACTAATTCTAGATGCCAATAAAATAATGCTTCATTATTCTTCATGGAAATTAGTAATGCATAATAATGTATGTCATTACTGCTAGTGGAAGCCATTGGAGAAATCATTATTGAATTTTAATGAATGAGTTAACTGCTTGCAATTGTCAGATGCATAATTATTGGAGAAAAATTAATTCTGGCATTCTGTAATTACTGCTTCAAATGTTGTAAGAATTCACTGAAAGGACAATTTGAAATAATTCCACTTAAAAAAACAAAGGACGTATTAGGAAACACTTTATATGTGCAGGATGTTTGATTATAGGAGTATGAACGTGATGGAAACATAGTGCACAAGCACTCTCTGAAAATAGATATTCATCATCTTAATCTACAGCTCTTCTAACAAAATACAAGCAAATACATGTGAATTCTGTGGTGGGATTTCTTAAATGTCACTTCTTACTGCTCCAAAATTGCTGTTATCTGTAAGGAACTCTTATTTTATTGTTAGTACAACCATTGGCAGGCTAAATTCCACTCCAGGATTTCCTTATATATGCACTTCTGTTACTTCAAAGGCATATTGATAGTTTGCCTGATTCCAAAGCAGAAATAAATGTGTTTAGAATATGCTTCAACTTGCAGTGAAGTCAGGGGAGAAGAGGAGCAGGCTCAGGGCCAGGGCTGGGAAGAACCGGCAGCAGCATGGGGTGGTAAAATGGCCCACGGCCCAGCTGCTTGCTCCGCCTGTGCCAGGCTCTGTGGTGCCATGCTCTTACTGAGGAGGAGAAGTTTGCCAAGATGCTCTGCATTGATTCATACTATTACTTTAGAAACACTCAAACACAGTTTCATCTTAGAAGCTTGATACCATAACCTCTGCAAAGGTAACTCCACGCATGCTGCTCAAACATCAAGAAGAGATCTTGCAAGGGGGGACCAAAAGAGCTGTGGAAACTGGTGGTAACACAATTCAGAAGGGGCTATTTCTCTACAAGCATAAGAAAGGAGAAAATCTGAGTGATAGAATGGGGGCCACAGAGGTACCTACTTGCAATATGCATTCACTCCCTCAGCATGTGTAACTAGAGTGGAGCTACAAGTTACAGAATCATAGAATAGTTAGGGTTGGAAAGGACCTTAAGATCATCTAGTTCCAACCCCCCTGCCACAGGCAGTGACAAATTTTTTCAGAAACACACCATGCAGTACTGTACAAAACACCTCAACCCAGACAGGTACCCAAGAACACTGGCGATGTCATCACACAGTCATCATCTTGTCTCTTGGAAGATGTATAAACTTGCAAAAACATAAACATCTTTTTTCACTAGAGCAATCATCTGTTCATTAAAAAGGAAGACTTTCATTCCGATAGCTGATTCCTTGTGTCGTGCCATAATACTGCTGTGTTTGTGGTCTTCTTAGCCCAGAGGTCTTCCGTGTGGTACTGTGACTATTGCCTTTCAGTGCACTCTCACCTCCTGTTGGCTGCTTGTCTTGCATTTTTAAATGAATGCCACAATACAGCTGATGGTCCGGGGTTTGATTAAATAGAAAATGCGAAGCCATAAAGGGAAGCAAACCACTTTAGAATACCTCTCATTATCGTCAGACACCTTAGCTGGTTATGTATCTAAATCTATTTAAGCACTTCTGGGAAACGTGGGAGAGCATGGTGTCCCACAAAGAAGAAAAAAGGATTTGGCCCATGAAGACATCTTTCTGTGCAGTGGATGGGTCTTTTAATTTGAAATTCTGACCAGAATTGGACAGCTTCAAACTTCATTACCTATAAAAATTATGTTTTCTCGTGGAAAAATTCAGTTTGTGTTTGAATTGAATTGTTGTTTCATTGCTTTTAAATGTTTCACCTGTCTTATTTTAAATTTGAGAAGAGCAGCTGAAAACTAAGCAAGCTTCTAGAGAAAATCCAACACAAATAGCTGATGTGACTAGAAGACATGAGGTTTCTAAAGCAGCAAAACCAGAAAAGTGTCTTTCTCTCTGAATGTAATTTTTTGGGTCAGATAATAGTCTTAGTTTCAGATCACAAACTTTAAAGTAATGTATTTCTCTGAAGGCAATATCACTACTGTAATAAGGTCCTGTATAGCTATAAGACTGCTCATTAGTACTTGTTAATTTCATTATGTCTGTATTACTGCAGGGTTTTGATCTGGTGATCTGTGTGAGCATAAAGAGTTAACAGGAAAAAATGTAGATTTATATATAGTATGAAACTGGTGATCCAGATGTAAGAAGACAATGTTACCCTTTGTTACAGAAACTGCCATCTCATTACTTTATTCCCATGTATTTCTGGTGACATATCAGTAATTGGATGCATAAGCTGTCAGACACCAGTGCTCTCAAGCTCCTTTTCAACTTGGTGTTTCATAGAACGTCAAGCTTTTTTCTCTCCATTTTAATAAAATATGGTGTTATATACAACACTGTTTCATTGCATTCAGTATCATGCTAATATTACTCACCAAATCTGTATTGAAAGTGAGTAAAGCCACCTTCTTTTTTTGAAGGAATAATGATCTCAGCTTTTATTCTCCTTAGTGCCAAATAACAATATTCAGATGTTTATAATTTGCAAATATTAGAAAAATAGACTTGGAAATAAAGAAATTACAGGCCACCCCTAAAAATACTAAAAGCCAATCACATTTTCCTATTAAATAAGACACCGAGTAAAGCAAACAAGGTCTAAAAAACCTGTTTGAGTTCTCACTCTGTGCCACTATGTAGGAGAAAAACATTGCTATCTTTACAAATTAGATAAGAATTAAGGCCCTTTGAATGAAAAGCTGATTGTGTTTTCAAACCATGGAGCTCCTTCACATTGCATTACTCTCAGAAGACAGGTATTTACAGCTGATGGGAAGTGACCTCAACTTTTTGCTTATTCATTTATCTTGAAGTTTGTTTTGCAGCATGAATAATCAAATGTGAAAAGCGATAGTCTCAGGAGGAGAGTCTCATTTCAGTATAATACACTACCAGAGTTTTTCTAGCACCTTAAAAATTGTCAGTTTGGTAAATACTGGAAAACTGGTGAATTTAGAGCATTATCTGCAAGCTCTGATTCACCAACGACTCCAAGGATTCCTGGGAGATGTCTTGCCCTGCACTGTTACAGGGTAGGGGATGGAAGCTGTAATTCACCACAGGTCACACAATGTCATTAAATTATTGTGTTTGGACCAATCCTGGTGTTTGTCTAACTCATAACCTCCAAAAAAGTAGCAATATTCTACACCCCCTTGTTTACTTTATTCAGAAATTTACCACAATTTTCTTTAGCCTCTATAAAGAAGGCACTTTGGTGGAAAAATTGGAGAAGCTTGATATAAACCAAGAAAAAAAACTCTTTTCTTGATCTGACTTAATCTACTCAGGACATTTCAGCTTTAAAGACAAATGGTGATTCTGCTCATGGAAGGCCTATACATTGGGCAGAATATTCTTTCTGAAATAAGACATGAGGGATAGACACTGTCATCCCACGTCATTTTTTGTATGTTAGAAATAGACAGGAAAAGGGGGAAGTGAGAGCTAAGGAAGTTTTCAGGCTCCTCAATAGTCCTTAAATCCTCCCCAGTGTGTGACTTAGGACTCTATCTCCCTGAAGAATACTTGAAAATGTCTTGTATTCCAACATGAGTTTTAAATGAGTAGTTTCCTTTATATTTGTTTAAAAAGTATGAAGGAAATATCTGAGCACTTAAAATTTACTTTATCAGCTTTGAGCTTTGGTGGAAGAGGTCATGAAAAGGAACTTCACCTGGCTAACAGGATGGAGGAGAATATCAATTACACAGGTCTTGAAAAAACTGTCTGAGGAAAAAGGAGGATTAAACCGTTGCTCCAGCAGTTGCAGTACTGTCTGGGCCCTCCAAACCATTGGTGATCTGAGTATGGATATCAATGGTTTGGAGACCATGAGTATGAATTGTTTTTACAATTCATTAACTTGCACATTAAGTAATGCGGCATGTACTTGCAGCTTTCTCAACCCTCACCAAAACAGAATGTCTTCAGAGCAAGAATATTGGCATGTCCCCATAGCTATGTATGTGACAGCCCTCTTCTTCCGCCAGCAGCCCACTGGGTACCTATCCACATGGTCATTTCACTACAAATGTGGTATTATAAACCAAGGTAATAATTGCTTTTATTCTTTTTTTCCAGTCAATATCAACTTCAGTAAGACTAAAAATAAGCATAGAGGTGAAATGATCTAGGGGAATATAGATGTCATTTGCCATTATTGTGATGGAATAGTTACTTATTTATTGCTGAGTCTTTGTCTACAGCTAAGCGAATTGTATACAAAACCCCCATACTGTTGAGGCCAATAATTCATTCCAATACACAGCTTCAGGTACAAAAAACCACCAAGGTCTCAACTGTAATGCTATCCTTATCTGTCACAGCTGAAAGTAATGACTATACAAGAGCTTGTAATTGTGGTGAATCTAAACAATTAATTTTACACCATCAATGCTCTTTTACACAACTGCTAATTTTTCCCCTTTTTGTCACAAATCGTCTTCTAGCTCTTCGACAAGCATATACTTCTTTCTGGTAATGCCCTCCGCCTGCCAACCTTAGCAATCCAGGTTGACAGCTCTATTTTTATATCAGGGTGCAATTTTAAACATAACCCTGGTTCTTCTCCATGTACTATTTACTAACTGCACATCACTGACAGAGAAAAAATAGAAAGGATTCTGTTCTGCGCTAGAAAATGTGTGGCTTTCAGTCCTGATTCAATAAATTGCCTCTCATTGATTTCCATGTGAGCAGATTTCTGAAGAATTTTTCCTTTATTAAATCTAAGATTAGAGTATTTATTAACTCATGCATGAACCTCCCATTCAAGTGCTGAAATACTGGTGTTGTTGAATGGAGCCTGTGGGTTCGGCCAGCGCTCCTTTTGGGGGTTTGCTTAACCTTAATCATTGAAGTCACATACAAAACCATATAAGTATCTTGGATTGCAAGCTGTCTTAGCTTTCCTATATGTCATCCCTTCTACAACAATATAATAATACACAATAAAAAGAAGTTTTGGCTTCCCTTCTTGTCAAGGCAGAAAGCTAGATGATTTGGACAGTTTCTCCTACACCCCTTCAGAGGATGTGACAGGAGAGAGGCAGTGGAAAGAAATGCTTCTCTCTTACCCTTTTCCTCATCTGACCCTCCATCTCCAGTTTAATTTTTGATACAGGGATATCTTTTAAAGAGAACTATTAAATCTTCCATGTTTGCTTCCAACAGTGACTAATGCAGAGGTGAGCTACGGGGTGGGAAGCGTAGCATGTAGATAATTTTTGCAAGCTGATAAATGTCGGAACACAGGGGAGAGAGATCACTGCTCTCCCTCCTCCTGCCTCTGCCTAGAGGCCTGTCCTGTACTCCCCCTTTTATTCGTCTGTGCCATAAGATATTGAAAAAGAAGATATAGAGAACTGTTTGTCCTCTTTCAGGCAACTTTGTTAGGGGAAACTTTGCTTTGTAGGATGCAAAGTAGTGGGAGGCAACACTTCACACAAGTGACCTGGAACATTAGTGCAGGAGCTATGATACTTTTAATGTGATTGCCTGTGGAAAATTGGTCAGTGACCTACGGAAAAGTTTTGTAAAGGTTGCTATCAAAATTGTACACCTGGGTCACTATTGATTGACTGAAAGACAGGATGAAGAAGAAAATGAAATTACATACTAGACCACACAAATCTGTACAGCACTGCAACTTCCATGAGCCAATTGTCTCCTAATTAACAGTGGTCAATTACCTGGTGCCTGCCAGCCAGCCTTTGCTGCAGCTGTACGTCAGCATCCCAGCTCCTTCACTGTGCTCTCTCTGGCTTTCCTTCATGACTTAGACTGACCCTGTCCCAGAGGATTTTTGTCACCACTAAAAGGAAGAAAACAGGTAAACAAGGCATCTCAAATGAACGCCAGTGGTTTGCACTTGCCTTGATTACTCAAGTTGTTGCAGGAGACAAAGGTCCTGTTCAGTGGGTCCTTGGCATGCAAATATGATATTTTTGACACATAAACGTTTGAGAATTAATACCTTCAGTTATTTCAGATTCTGGGGAAAGAATTTTTTTTTTTAATTATCTCTTGCTAAAAACATGGACACTCTGACAAGGAGCCAAATTCAGTATCATAATGTGCATTATATAGCTCCCATCAGCATCACTACAGCATTTGAAAAGGAAGACTCACTGGAAAAGCAGTATGAAAATATTTATCATTCTGAAGCCTTTTCTTACTATGCAAGCTCATTGAAAAGATGTTCAGACCTGAGAAAAGAGTTTGCTCTGCTGAGTTTTAATGTTTTGGGTTTACCCTAGATTTAGCAAGCTAATGTCTTCCAGAGCAAAGAAAAAAATTGCTTTTGTAAAGACATTTATGACAGCTGAAAATACATCTAAACCAAGAAATTTAACAGTCACAGATTTGGTGGTTAGTTTGTTTCTTAGGTATAATTTAAAATAAAATTAAATTGTTTGCCACAGTGTTTATAATTCTGATTATTCTGGACTATTATGCTCTTCTCTTCACTCCTTTCAAGATCTCCAGTGTTTTTCTCTGTCTTTTGGCATTTTATTTTAACACTGCTCTTCTGAAATAAACATCTCCAGTCTTTCACTTCATCAATTTCAATTATGCCAAAGTATTACTGGGCTAGCTTGTTTGCTTAAGGAATTATGAATTATTTAGGAATAAGACCACATTTTATGTAAGCTAAAAGCAAATAAGGTGCCAGATAATTAGCAATTTAGCATGGATTCTTTTGTTATTCTTCAATAGCCCCATGTTCCTGGCCTACTTCCTCCAAGCCAGAAGTTGCTAAAACCAGATTATACGTCTATTACTGTGTTTAAAAGAGAAATTAATATAATACTGTGCTGAAGAATTATGCACCAGGATTTCAACATATGGTCCCTTTTAGTTAGTCAGTTAAGAATTGACTGCAGTGGATTATAGCTAGTGTTGCTTCATTCATTCAGCATCAGACAAGTAAAGGTAAAAGTAACAAAGAAAGAGGAAGTGTATGAGACAGAAAGCTTCACTGAAGGCAACATAGAATGCTCATAAAAGTTCTTTAATACACTAGTGAGGCTAGTGTGGTCATAATACTAACTTCTGTGAGAGAAACTTCTAAACATTTATCCTGGTAGTATCTGAAAACACTTAGGTTAGTCTTCATCCTGATTTTATTCCAAATTCCCTAATCCATACAGATTTTATTCCTCCATTTAAGCAGTAGGGAGGGAACCTTCTAAACATATGCTATTGGAATTTTCTACAAGCTTTTATTTTTACCATTCACACCATTTTGTGACAAAGGCTTTGATTGAATAGTTCTCTGGTCCCTACACAACTTACTGTTGCGTTTTAGCATAAAGTGTGAAGTCACTGAATTCTTTTCAGTCAACAACAAAAAAAAAAAAGTGGCTGGCATTCTCTTAGTCAAAGTACATCCACCTAACTTTAGCCTCATAACTGAGGCACTTAACATTAGCAGCCATGGCTCTCAGTCTCTGCTACAGCTGGAATGGAGAAGGCAAAGCAGCAGAGAAGGCAACACAATTCACTCGACTGCCCAGTTGTTTCTATTTATTAACAAAGCAGTCAAGGACCACTTGATTCCTGACTTTATTACTTTGCTGAGTTACTTGAGTCGGGTAAGATAAATCCAAGCTTTCTAAATGCACAAGGTATGGTTGAAAATGAGCCTGCATGAGAAGATACAGAGTCAAAACTAACTGTAAGTCACATTCTGACTCCTTCCTGTTTTCTCTTAACCACTCTCTGGTCTGTTCATTATTTTCTTTATTTGCATTCACATAATAAATCTATTCTGCTCATATCATGCAGGAGAAAAACCTAACTATTTTCCAGTCTTTATAAGGAATTCTCAAGAGAGCTGAGAATATTCCAAGAAAGGAAGTTGATAGATATATTAATAATATCATCTGGTCCTCATCTTTCTATACATCTTGCCTTTCTCTTTGATGTAAAAGGTTCTCATCTTCTCTCTATCAAGAAACATCCCTCTGCCATGTCCCTTCGTATCCTTTGATCTCATCCTCCCACCCTTCCTACTACATTCTTTTCTCATCTATAATCTGCCACACATCCTCTGATGTCTTGCCTCTTGCATATTTTTTGCTGCTACACTTCTCAGGGTGAGCAAGTCTTTTTTTTTTCCCCTAACATCCGGATGTCATGCCATGCATCTCTGTACTCTAGCATTTCCATCAGTTTTCACTCTTTTCCTGCTTAAAATTCAAACTCATGTTTCTCATTCTCAAGACTAAAAACAGGGCTGTCGAGTTTTAGTACGCAAGGCTGTACCTTGCTTACCTTTCTTACAATTCTCTGTTACACCTCATAATCTTGCATAAAAATTAACTTTCCTATTACACATCAATTAGATGTTTCCTGAACACCACATAATGTGACACTTTTCCTTCAAGATCACCTTGCTCTGGGGTGTTTCACAGAACATATTCCTCCCTGCCCTCTTTCTGTCCCTTAGAAAGAAACTTGCCTCACAAGGCTGAAGTTAGCTTTTGTTAAATCCCTCCTCCCCACAAGTGGCTACACAATTGAAATTGTAAAATACTGAAAATACTGATTTTTCAGCTATCAGTACTGTAAATGAGTTGTGCTAAATGAATCAATTCTTGCTGATAGTAACCTCAGATGTAACATTTGGATGAATTTAACTCTTTGTTTCAAAGTAGTTTCTAATGAGGAAAGCAAGATGGTCCTTCTGTAACAGGAATCAAGAAGCCCTTCTGCCTTCTAAGGGTTTGGCTGGTTGTTCAAGAGCAGCTTCACTGACAACAGCTGCTGTGAAGAAAATGAGAAGCCTCAATAAGCAGTTCTCCACTTCCCTTGGGATCTGCTTTTAAGCTCTTGACATAGACTTCAGCTGGGCTACAGTCCCAGCTGGTCTGCAGCCCTGTAGTCCTGGGTGAGCCCTCACTGTAGCTACCCAAAAGTTTTGTGAGTTGATCTGAGCTAATTACCCCATTCCCTTCAGAATCAGTGGGTATTTGTGAAAGGAGACACCAGCTGTAGGACACTATAAACCCCCCTGAGGAAGGACCATTCTGTCCCTGTTACCTGTGGAGGGATCCTGACTTACGCTGGTGACTGTTCAAGTATGTGCTGGAATGCAGGTGAGACACTTCATGCCATCACAGACAGTTAGGTGCTTCAAGTGATTCAGTGGTTGCTTCTCTGTTTTATCATTCTGCCATTCACCTTCTTCTCACAATCTTTCTACACAATGTAAAGATCCATAAAAAAGGTTAGTTGTCTTTAGATGCACAGGGAGAAATGCTTTAAGTGTAAAACAGTGTTTTTGCATACTCAATGTGCTCATATGTGGGCTTACAGCAACAAAAGCTATTATCATCTCACTTTAAGCATTTGGTTGAATCATTTTAACTGTCATTTTTTCAGTTTGGTTAAGTATATGAGTGAGCTGTCAGTGAGTCATTGTCTACAGCTATTAATTTTGCACTATATGTTTAATGTAACTATACTAGTATGTACTGATCTTGTTTTCTGATTTAGCTTGAGTTGTAATTTATTTTAAGCAATTTCTCCTTGCAGGACATTCTTCATCCATTCATTCCTTCACTACATCCATTATACATGGCAAGCCAAGAGTTTAAACCTAAGTGAGCAAGCAATTTACAGCTTATAAGAAGCGGTAAGCATTAGCATTGCATTGTGACTTGTGTAATTCTGATTTTTTTCTTGGAAAGCAAGAAGACAGAAAGACAGTCAGTACATCCACAGCTGTGCAGTGCAAATTCTACTCAGATTATTGAAAAAGCACATGCTGAAGCTCAGCTAATGAATTTTTTATTATTTATTTATTTTTTAAATATGCTAAAATCTTTAAGGAGCTCAATGTTACAGTGTGTGCATCTCTTAAATGGATTGCTTGAGGTCAATGGTCTTTTTAAAGTTAATTTTTTAAAGTTAAATACTTAGGCCTTTAAAATTTACAATTCATTGAAAGAATTATGTAGGGCTGTAACTCATGTTTCAGCAATCTAAAGCGGCTGTTGCACAGTGCCAAACTTTCTGATGGGACTAACTTCTTAAGATGTCACTAGCATTCAACCTTTTTAAATTTGTTCTTTAAAGCTGAAGGTGGGGAGATACTGAAGAGCTTTTTATGAGTTACTGCATTGGCCTTGCCCTGAACTGCTTCACAAAAGGTTAGGAAGTTCAACGCAGCATCAAAACTCAGACATATATGGCTTTTCTGCCCAAACTGTGGTAGCGTAGTCATTATTAAAGGTTCTTTTGGAAACTCAGAGCATTTCCCCAAGCAGAACAACAGATAACACGGAAAACAGGGCCCCAAAGGATAATAAAGGCAGATGAGCACTGACAAATGTTGCCAATCTGTTCTTCTTATTGCTCCTCAAATATATTCTTCAAAGAGGAATAACTTAGCAGAGAAAAGAATTTGTTCCTTTGTGATAGAGAAAGCAATGAAACAAACTGTGAACCCAGTGTTATGAAAAAAAAAAGAAAACTAAAATTATCTAAATGCTTATTTGAATATAAATCTCTTCAAAGAAATACAAGTGAGGCCAGTTCTGAGCCTCTGTTAACTGATGTAATTCCCTTGAAACCAATGATGATTGTCATAGTTTAACCCCAGCTGGCAACTCAACTGCACACAGCCACTCGCTCATACCCCTGTGTTGAGATTGAGGAGAGAATCGGGAGTGAAAGAGAAAACTTGTGGGTTGAGATGAAGACAGTTTAATATATAAAGCAAAAGCTGTGTGCACAAGCAAAGCAAAACAAGGAATTCATTCACCACTTCCTATTGGTAGGCAGGTGTTCAGCCATCTCCAGGATGGCAGGGCTCCATCATACAGAATGGTTACTTGGGAAGACAAATGCCATCACTCCCATCACCCCCCTCCTATAAAGCTTTTTTCCCCAGCTCTATATGCTGAGCATGACACCATACAGTGTGGAATATCCCCTGGGTCAGTTGGAGTCAGCTGTCCTGGTTGTGTCCCCTCCCAGCTCCTTGTGCACCCCCAGCCTGCTCACTGGTGTAGTGGTATGAGGAGTAGCAAAGGCCTTGGCTCTGTGTAAGCATTGCTCAGTGGCAATGAAAACATCCCTGTGTTGTCAACACTCTATTCCAGCACAAATCCAAAACGTAGCCCCATACCAGCTACTATGAAGAAAATGAACTCTATCCCAGTCAAAAACAGCACATTATTTAAATTAGCTAAAACTCTGGCCTTGGAAGTCTTTTATTACCAGAGAAGGTGTTCTACTTGAACAATTTTTCCTGTTGCTCCGCTTGCTCTTTGTCACCCCCACCTGCTTCTTATTTTCTTACAATTCCAAAAACTGGAGAGAAAATTTATCTCAAGTTTTCTCTCTGAATCTTCCTTAGCTTTCCTTCTTTATACAAGATGGACTTTTATGTCTTTCACCTGCTCCTTCAAAAGCTAACTTGTGTTAGATTCTGAAAACCTGCATGTACTGAGGTGAGATAGTAGTGATTTTGTATGCAAAGTAATTGATATTCAAGGACTGAAGTGCTTGGTTCCTTGCTAGGTCAGGTCTTCTGCTTCTATGTCTTCGGTCCTGTTTTCTATGGTTTCTCTGGAGTTTTTTGTTTGTTTTCTCTAAACCATATCACAGAATGGTTAGTGTTGGAAAGGACCTTAAGATCATCTATTTCCAACTCCCCTGCCATGGGTAGGGATGCCTCACACTAGACTGTGGCGTCCAAGGCTCTCTCCAGCCTGGCCTTGCAGTTCTCATACCTGCTGCAGTTTGGGTAGTCTATGAGATTCTATGATTTAGGAATGGCCCCGAAATGTCATTACTAGGGCCATTTTTTAAAAACTTCTCCATCAGCCTTTACGTAGAGAACGTCTTCATTCCTTCCTTGCAAATTTTTCAGTAGAAGTAGGACTCAGTTTTCATATAAATGCCCATACTGTCACCCATTTCCCTTCTTTCCCGGAATAGTATCCTAGAACACCAGGTTTTTAAGCTAAGTAGAAGTATGGGGGAAAGAAGAAGGAAAGGGAGAGTGAGGAACTGACTTCTACAGCTCATGTAAAAGCCATGGCACATCACAGCAGAGAATGCAAGAATTTTGGGGTCAGAAAAAGAGCTCATAAGCAAACAAAAGCATAAATCTGTGGCCTAATCATTAACCCCCTCTCAAACCCTGTTGATTCCCAGAATCCCACTTGTCTCAGATGCCATATACATTTTCTGTTAGACATTCACTGGATGAGATGCAAACCCAGACAAAGCAGCGGCTATATCACCAGAGCCAGGGCCTGCCTTGCTTTGCAAGTTTTACTCTTCCTTTTGCACCACTTTCATATTCTCTCACTTTGACCCTCTGACTTTTTTGCGGTTTCTGATGCCCAGTTTCAACAGGCATAGATAAGGGCCACAACCCAGCCCTACGTTTATACAAGTGATTGCAGCATTAGCCTGTGAATATCAGCTGTGACATACCCTAAGTCAACCATATGAAATGATAAAGAAGGGACCTGAAATTGTCCGAGTTTTGTACTGAACTAGTGTTACCAGTGCTTATTACCTCCTGAGCTGACACAGGGTGACTCACTAGTATGACAGGACGGAGTTAAATGGGACTTAGGCACTGTGAGGCTCTGCTTTTTCAAACTGGAGACTGTTCTTGGCAATAACACAGCAGAACCCTGCAGTAACAGTAATCTGAACATAACCCAGGCAACCTAAGAACATTAGCAGACCACGAATTAGTAAATAATTAGCAGTTAAGCCTTTCAGGAGCCTCAGAGTGGTTAGTCAGGGCTTTCATGAATAAAATAATTATCTCTGGTGCACCAAGTTTAGTTTTTGGTGAAAGTGGAATTTGGGGCTTCTCTGCTGAGAGACTCATCCGCGGTAAGACAGGGTGGAAACAGATGCTGTTCTGCCTAGCCCACACTAATGTGCTCTGTAAATGCTTTCGCATACATCCCAGCCCAGTTCTGTTCAGCGTTTGATGCCTAGTAGAGATGCCCACAGAAGAATCCTGCTCAAGCTTAGCACCTTCAGGCTCAGAAGAGAGATGGGCACTATCAGATGGACCAGGGGGACACTTCAAAATGGAAAACAATGAAGAAAGAAGTTACAAGTAAAGGAAAAATTATTGATGGTAGTTTATAAATGTGGACAATTAATTTATTTACACTCTAATTAACCTGCATCCATTGCTTTGTCTTATTTCCCAATATGTGGAGGAAAAGTTATTGCGTGATTCTATAGGATGCTTATTGAGTGAGGACTAAAATATTTGGTCTTATGAACTTCTCTTGAGCAATACTTCTTAAATGAATTACAGTGTGATTGATGTAGGATTTGGTTCTCCCCTACTCTCCAGAATATACCTGAAAGCTTTGACTAGTCAAGCTAAAGTGAATTAACTAGGGTTTTTCTCTGAAGCTTAAAATAGTTTTGATTTATTTTCCACATAATGTTTACATCATAGGAATATTCCTGCTGTATTATACTGAGTCTTTATGTTTTCCAAAATTTCTGCATTTTTAAAGGTGCTGGGGAAAAATATCCCTACAAATCCAGAAAACTCCCATTTTCTGCTTTGTTCTTTGTTGGGTTTTTGTATTGTTTGGGGGTTTTGTTGGTTTTTTTTTTTTTTTTTATGGCCATTTTTTTGTGGCTATTGTGTCGTAACGCAATTACTTCTGACAAGGGACAGCAAGGCTGTTTCTCAGAGATGGTGAAAGAATGATGTCAAGTGAATATTAATTAGTCACTGAAGCATAACTCTTTAATTGCCTTGTGGTGACTATGGAAATCCTGTAATTGGTCATAAATTGCAAAGGAGGGTGTGGCATCTGCTTCCTCTCTCCTTATATTGTTGTTGTTGTTATTTTCAACCATGAACTTCCGAAGTATATCCTTGGAGCTGAGCAGAAAATATAGTTAGTAAGCAGCAACCAACATTTGGGCTTTCCTCACTGCAATTATAATGTGTGTGTGTGTGGGTTGGGTTGATTGGCTTGTTTCCAGTTGCTTTGCTAATGAGGCGGTGACCAAGCTGTGCCACTCACAAATGAGGGTTTGCCCCAGGCAGCTGTTTGCCAAGTCCAGTGCTTCTTCTGGTCACTGTTGCACTTGTTGTCTGACTTTTAGAGCTCCTTTTTCCAGAGATTCCAGACTGACCATACACTGCACGCACCTTGGATAATTTTTGTGTATATGAATTCAGAACTCTCAAACCGAATTCTACTTGCACCAGTAGCAGTGTTTCCTTGCCTTGCTTCACTTCTACTCTGTTTCCTAAAATGAAATTACCATTGTAAGAACCCAAAGAGTATAGAACAAGCCCTAACTTCTTTCTTTGTGGAAATATTAGTTATTTATGCATTTGGGGTGGGGACAACACAGGATTTATACATCTGTGAGTTAAACATCAGTTGTGGAGCAGGATTCAGAAGGCAGCTTGAGGAGGGGTGGACAAAACCCTTAGTAATTTTGTAACTGAACTCAAACTTCTCTCTGGGACTTGTACACACAAAGCAAAGTTATAACCATTCATATTTCCTTTTGGAAATTTTATCAGTATTTTTTGCTTACTGGTGCTTTGATTTTTATGAAAGAGCAAAACAGGACCTATCATTTTGGAGGTGGTGGGGTCAGCTTTTCACGCCTGACTGGAGGGAACACTTCACTGAAAACAGAAAACTGTGCTTCAGACATTTCTTCATAGTGAAGGCTGATGACCTGTAACCACTAAATCATGGTGCATAAAGAGGCAGCTCACAGATTCTGTTGAAAATACAAGACTTGAGGAGCCAGGCAGCAAGCAGAAACCCTCAGCAGGATCTGTATTCTGCTTCCAGGATTGCTTTTGTGCTTGGTCAGCTATTGAATATAACTTTCCTGAATACTTGTGAGAGCATAGTCTAGAACTCCCTTCTATATAAGGCACTGCAGATATCATGAAGCTACTGTGTGTTGCTGCTGCTCACTGTTTCTCCATGAGCACATAACTTCTGTGATGTTATTCAGCTCCAACAGGAAAGTAGAGCAATGCCTTAACATACTTCAGATTACAGCAGATGGCTAGAGCACTCTTCTCAGAAGAATTTAGTTCCAATCTCTTCGGCTGACATGGATATAAATTCCCAGCCTTTCACACTCTCATATTTGGCTGTATTGCCAATGTATCTTGAAATTTGCAGGATGGTGCGTCACCTTTTCATGACCTACTTTTATTTCTACTATATTTTTCACACACTCCATGACTTTTTAAAAAGACAAATGTATGTATAATACATAAAGTCTTCAACTGACAGTGTGCTTGACCACAGTCCAGTTATTACACGAAAAATGCTTCTATTGATTTGCAGTATTAAAATGTGATTAATTCTGTTTAGAAATTTTATCATGACACTCCTGATATGGAATAAAAATTTCTACTGTAAGTTCATTTAACTTGCATCATATAAAAGTTCTGTTATAAAGAGCTATGGGCCAAATACTGCAGCAGGTTGCCCAGAGATGTAATAGATGCACCATCCCTGGAGACATTCAAGGCCAAACTGGATGTGGTTCTGAGCAACCTGGTCTACTTGAAGATGCCCCTGCTCATTGCAGGAGGGTTGGACTAGCTGAGCTTTGAAGGTTCGTTCTAACCCAAACTATACAATGATTCTATAAATTGAAATAACTAAGAAGCTGTGTGCAATATGGGGTTCTGGAAAAACATTTTTAAAATCTTGGGTTGGTTTTTTTTTTTTTTTTTTTTTGTTTTCATCTTGGAAATGGAAGAACTGAAAAGATGTAGAAAAAATAGAGAAGATTCAAGGTCACGTGCTGACTGGTTTACCTATGTGTTTCATGCTCTTGTCTAGCTGCATGACAGAACATTACTTTTCAGCCAGACTCCTCCTACACCCATGTAACTCACAGGCTTTCCATGAGCTATTCTAGCCACAACAGCAAATAAACAAAGCACTGGGACTTAAGTTTTTTGGTTTAGAAGCACTTCCACAGAGCTCCAACAAGAGCTCAAAATCTGAGTGTGGTCTGGACTGTTCCAGTAACACCAGACGCTGAGCTTCGTATTTCCTATTTCCAAATGCTCTGTTTGTATGTCATGGCCCCATCAATAATGCAAGTAACCCTCAGATCTGAGTCTTCATAGCTCAGGTGGCAAGACAGCTGAGCACAAGATAACAGAAAACCTAACTGAGCATGTGCTGAAGCAGTCATTTACATTTGACTATCTTTTCCAGTGGAATACTAAAATGTAGTGATCTATAACAACGTGAGTGCTCTTGAGCATGAGAAGAAACAAAAGAGACCCCCTATAAAAAATCCTTCCTTCAGGAGGTGACAGTGTTGGTAGTTGTTAAGGTAGCTGCAAAATTTCAGTAGCCAGCTGCAACTTACACTTTACAGCAACAAACCTGATTATTCAAAAAACTTTGAATGGCTCCCTTTTAACTTCTGACTGTTAAAAGCAATGAGAAAGCAGTAACAATCCATTCACAAGGTTGTTTTTATGGAAAAAATTATTTTCAGTGCTGAACTGCACAGAGAATCAGATGTCTGTGGGAACATGTGACTTGTGTGCTAAAAGGTTTGTGAGATACTTGTAAAGCAAGTAAATTGTACGTTTTGATTTCTTGCTATTATTGTTATAGAAGCTAGATCGTGATCCGTTCTTTGTAACACTGCTGCAGCAGAAAGTCAGTGACCTACCTAATCCACCCACAAAATCTGTGTCACCCTAAGTTTCAGAATTGTGTGTTTTGCAAATACTATTGCACTTTGTCATTTTATCATCATAACTTTTGTCATTTTATCATCATAACTTTTTAAAGAGAGAATTATATTAGATATGCTTTACAGAGTCTGTTCTTGTGAATTAGCAATTGGTGCTCCTCATGAGCAATAGAAGTAGCAAAATGTTCTTTACCGTCTTGGCAAACAAGCGTGGCATTTTGTAGAATGGGGCCTTCAAAATCCATGCCTCCTCACTGCAGTTTTCTTATTATTTAATTTATGTATTTTATATTGGGTTTGCACATGTTGTTCCAAAGAAGAAACATAGCATCATATATCATCAGATGTAAGTTTTTCAAACAGTGGTGTAATAAATCATTGGAAGAAGCTAAAAAGGGATATTGTAACTTCTCCATCACTTTCACAACTTAAATTGAGATTGTCATTCTGTACTGTAATACACAGTTTTCAACAATTTTATACATAAAAAAAAAATGCACAATTGTAGATTTGTAGAATATGTGTAGTCTCAATTACTTTTTCTTAAAAGTAATATTTTTATATTATATATTATTTCACAAGTTTCCCTGCTTGACTTTCTGAGATTCCTGTCTTTTGAGGTGGAAGAAAAGAATCAAACCCATAAGTTAAAAGAAATTTCTTCAACAGAATGTTTAAGCTCAGCTTGCTCAAATCAATTGTTCAAACTCCCTGGATTTTTCACGCAAGATGTGAGAGAAAACAGTAGTGTCCTTTTACATTTTTAATGTGTGAATCTTTTGTGAAAGATCTGGACAGTGCAAGAAACCCAGGTTTGCTGCTTACAATGCTATCTATCAAGTTCCTTTGTAGAAAGAGAGTAACAAAAACTTCGTGATCCTTCCACAGTAATCAAGTACAATTATAAAGATAGACACAATTGACAGTATTGGTTAGCTGGTTTAAGAAAGGGTCAGTTAGATTCAGCATCATATCGCGTAATTGTAATTAGGCCCTGCTGGAATAAGTATTTATGTCTATCAAACTGACATGATGATGAACTCAATTTGCTTTTTTGTTTTACAAAACCACTCTAGCAGACTGTGTCCAGATCTGGATGCAGTAATATTGTTGACAAATCTGAAGAGAAAAAAATCACATACCCATAAATGGAATTACCTGCTGTTTAGAAATGCAGCAATAAAGATTGGGAACATATTTGGTTTTGGCTCAGTCTTGTTAATTGAGAGTGATACTGGCCAAAACATTTTGTATCTTCAGAAATCTATGAAAACCTCCTTTTCCTGACAAGCACGTCCTGCCCTCCACCTCTACTGTATACTTTTAAAAAAATCCATTCATCCTTTCTTCATCTGGGGCTTACTGTCTCACTGTGGCAATGGAGGCATGGACTTCAGCTGTGGTGCAACCGGAATCGTTTATTGAGCGAGCTTACAGGCTTTTTATAGATCCCTGCCTAGCCGTTAGGAATTGTTAGTATCAGTTAGTTTCTTTTCAGCACTTTTCGCAACATCATACGCTTTTTCCAGCCAATGACATTACTGATCACGCACCCTTTTAACCAATCACATTATTGTTCACACACCTTTGCTTGAACAACTTACTTGCACCCGGATGTATAAGCACATTTTTTTGTTACTACTTTCTGCTACATTACTTTCCATTTTCCTTGAACCCACATTCTTTGGTGCCCTCAGTCCACATTAGAGGCTTTCATTAGCTCCTGGGAAAGTCCCGGGTACAACACCTCATCTTTGTCTTCAGTAACTTCTTTGTTTCAATATCTACAGTTCTTGGAGATTATCTTGGTGTTCTAACTTCGACTCCTCTTGAATCCCATGGTTTGCAGTTGATGAGGGTAAGGATGTTTGTGCTCTCATCCAGGTCTGCTGGAGCAGCTTCTTGTGCAATATTCCCCACATCTCACTACTTACTTTGCTTGCTGGCTCTATAGATGTGACAGGTGTCAAGCAGTACTCACCAAAATCAGTTGAGTGCCTGTCACAGGGGATGCAGTTGCCCAAGCACAGTCGCCTTGTGCCACATGGGGTAGGGTGCCCTGCAAGCTTACAGCTTCTGCCCCACGAGGGTAGGAGTCTCCAGCGGATTCATTGTCCTGATGCCACCCACACCAACCTCAGACACTGAGGTTGGTGCTAGCGCCTGTCTTTACTAACTTACTTTGCTTATTTACTCCACCCCTTAAGAGACAGAATTTAAATATTATTTACTCTATGTGTGTGTCTTCTGGACACCTATGTTGGAGCATTGCTGAATTTAGTGCAGCTTACATATCTACGCAGCACAAAGAATTTGTTTCACTGCATCAAAGTTGGTGTACACTGTAAATCCCCAGGATTTCTTTAGCACAGCTTATGAAACTGCATATGTTAGAGAATTGCTACAGATCTGTGTAAAAGCTTCTGACTCAGAAAACCTCATATAATCACAAAACTCTATAAATTTCAGACAAAATAATGCCTTCTGTTTCTGGAGAGATTTTTTTATGTAAATCACATGTTTGTGAATGCAACTTTACAAGTCAGTAACCTTGATATGACTTCGAAAGTTTTCTGAAACTTACAATCCATGTCTTGGCCAGTGGGAACTTCATCATTCAGACATTTTTACTTTCATATTTTTTCTTAATGTCTTCCTTATTCCAGTTGCTCTCTGGTGTCCAGTTTTCTGTTTCAAAAGAGGACCAGGGAGACTGATGATGCAACCAGCTCTGTAGTTGTCAATGTTCTTGGCAGACTCCAGTTGAGCTAGATAGGATTAGGTGGGACAACTCTCAAAATGGCTCCAAAAGCAGACATGTGGGAGATGGAGATACCTTCCAAGGTGAAAAGAATTGGTGATGCAGTTGTATTCACAGCTCTAAACATCAGCAGTAAAGGCAGATAATGTTCCCTCAGAGACTGTCTATGCAGACATTCAGGAAAGTTCAGAAAGATTAACTAGAGCTATAAAGTTAAATCTCCTAAGTAGAATGCAGAAATTAAGGGCAGGTTTGTTGAGCTGAAAGAGCACATGGGAGGGCAGGAGACTTAGCTTCTGTTTCTGTCTCCGGCACTGATCTTCTGCGTGACGGTCATGGTTGGATATTGTCACACTTCTCTAAGCAAAAATATTTGCCTACTCTGAAAACAATTTGAGATCCCTCTAATATTATTATTGAGTTGTTATTTTATGGATGCTCTTACTCAGAAATAGTTGTGCTTTGGAACCTTATATGAGGTGCTCTTGTCCCATATAAGACAGGAAGGACAGGAAAGTAAAAACCATCCCGTTTCTGAAGGCAATGTTTACTTCTGGGTTTGTTGTCTGGCTTCCTTCTATAGGTAATGGAGTCTTCTATGGCTCAATTCATCTTCTCTGAAAACAGATGCCTTAAAAACAACGCATCAGTCATGTCCATGTTTTTTTCTTTCCATTGACTATAAAAAGCACTTAGAATGACCAGCTTACAGCTGTCCTTGGACATTAGGTGAAATGAATCCCATCTTCTGAATTAACTTCACCAAACATGCCAAAACATAGACAGTTTACATAGCACACAAATTGACCTATTTTCCAGGAAAATTATGCTACTCTTTCCACTAACTCCTTCAATTTGTCCAAAAAATCCTGGGAGAAGATAAGTAGTTGTTCTCCTTAACCATTTTAAAGTTGAACAGTGCTTGCTTTTTTGAACCGTGTTTGCCTTCTGAAATATGTTTAATTATGTGGTGAAGCTATTCTTCCTTCTGACCCCCATGAAGATACACTACATCATACGCTGTGATTTGTACATGTTTTGCTTCTCCCTAGCCCAAGGTAATGATGGATTATTTAGACATCAAAGGTAACATGGAAAGACTATCAGAAAAAAAGTCAAAAAAGTACTTTTCATTTCTTCTTTACCTTGATTTAAAATGCATCAATAAAAATTGCTTCATTATTGTGTCCAAACCACATCAAGAGAGAGGCCCTTACAGTGTTTAAAATAATTGCGCATATCACTATGAAATTGACAATGCTGGTTTTGAGGACATACTTTCAAAACTATAAAATCTCGGTGCTGGAGGCAAAATGCACCTTCTCACAGTGGATCATGGGCAGATAAGTCATCTCATTCTCCATAGGCTTTTTTCCTCCTGCTTTCATAACATTAGCCTGGGGGTTGTTAACAATGCTTTTGGCTTCAGCGCAGGACTCATGGTCACATATCTGCAAACATGTTTTCTCCTAATGACTGTGTGCCTTTATTTCCTTCTGCTGACATGTCAAACCTTAACTTTCAATGATAAATGGAGGCTCATCCTGTCTGTTTTACCTGCCACTTATATTGTGTTGTCTCCTCACTGAGAAGGATTAGAGATATTGCCAGAGGGAGATGCCAGTTTCTACCCAGGGAAATATGGCAAACTGTAACAGCAGAGGAACTTCCTTAGAACTGCTACAAGTTTTTTCATGTTCTGTGCTTCACCAGATTTTGACATTTATGCTAGTGTAAATCCAGTGCAGTTTTTTATACCATTCAAAATGAGGTCATAGAGCTGAATTCTTTTGTTGGTTGTGGTCTTATGTCTTCTATTTATAGATATTGAGATATCACAGTTTTTTTAAAGAGCCCTAATAATGCATGCTGCATATGCTATTGAAAATGTTGCACTGCAGAGGTTCAGAAGCATGAAAAGAGCAAAATCAGCCAAGCATTCCAAAGAGAAAAGGTTAGCTAAAACTGTGAGTTCCTCTCATTGCAATATTTTGCCAACAAGTCACAGATGTACAACACATGAGCAAGTGAAAAAGTGATTATGAGGGTTATAATGGCAGCCCTGAATCCATAATGCATAATGCATTTATCCCAAGGTGCATTTGTGCATCTGTTAAGGTACCTTTACTACTAGTGCAAGGGCTTTTAAAACCATTTTCTGAACTGTTTAACTCATTTGCAGTGTTTAATTGATATTTTATATTTTTGTCCTTATTACTTTCTGACATTAAGCCATGACACAGTGCATTAATATATTATAGTGACAGTTGTTCCAGCTTCCATTTATGATTCATCCCTTTGAGCCCTGTCATCATTTTTACATATTTCTTTGTGCCCTCTTCTGCTTTTGCAGAGTCCTTGTGACACTAAGTTGGCGTTAGCTGGGCATGGTACTGTGTCTCAGTCTGGGTTTGTTTCCCTAGAGGCTCATGTAAGTCAGAAACTGGCTTAATGTCCTTTGCTGAGAAATAAAGTAATTTTTGTTTATTTCTGTTCTTCCCTTTGTCATACAAGCAACATTCTGCTCTAATTTGCTTTGATCTCTCTGACGCTCAAGTAAGATCCAGACAGTTCCTCACTGAGATTACTTCTGCCCTTACTAATTTAGCACAAAATAAAAACAGATTATTCTTGATCTACAGTAGTGGGAGTGAGAAAAGATTCTGGCCCAGTGATCCATTTCTATCCTTACTACTCTAGGTGCTGCTCATGCAGATTTACATGATGGCTGAGGCTGGTCTTTTGCCATCTGCTGTACTTACACATCTATTTATCTCCCTGTTGTATTTACAGAGAATACCAAGCCCTACCTGCTGCCTTGATCTTGGGGTCTAAAACTTACCTCACTTTCAAAACTAGTCTTTTTCTTTGTGCTTCTTTTATTTTAAATACAATAATCCCAAATTGCCAGACATCCCATGCACTCATCATATGGATAAAGAACTGGCTGGATGGCTGCACACAAAGTGTTGTGGTCAAGGCTCAATGTCCAGCCAGAGACCAGTAACGAGAGGTGTCCCTCAGGGATCGGTGATGGGACCAGTCTTGTTCAACATCTTTATCGGTGACATGGACAGTGAAATTGAGTGTGTCCTCAGAAAGTTTGCTGATGACACCAAGCTGTGTGGTTTGGTTGATAAGCTGGAGGGAAGGAATGCCATCCAGAGGGACCTTAAAAAGCTTATGAGGTGGGCTGATGCCAACCTGATGAAGTTTAACCATGCCAAGTGCAAGGTCCTCCACTTGGGTAGGAGCAATCCCAGGCAGAGCTCCAGGTTGGGCAGAGAAGAGATTCAGAGCAGCCCTGCGGAGAAGGACTTGGGAGTGTTGGTTGATAAAAAAATGAACAGGAGCGAGCAGTGTGCGTTCACAGCCCAGAAAGCCAACTGTATCCTTGGCTGCATCAAAAGGAGGGTGACCAGCAGGTCGAGGGAGGTGATCCTGCCCCTCTCCTCTGCTCTTGGGAGACCTCACTTGGAGTATTGTGTGCAGTCCTGGTGTTCTCAACATAAAAAGGACATGGAACTTTTGGAACAAGTGCAGAGGAGGGCCACCAGGATGATCAGGGGTCTGGAGCACCTCCCTTATGAAGAAAGGCTGAGAAAGTTGGGGCTGTTCAGCCTGGAGAAGAGAAGGCTGCATGGAGACCTCATAGCAGTCTTCCAGTATCTGAAGGAGGTTTATATGGATGGTGGGGATGGACTCTTCATGAGGGACTGTAGTGATAGGACAAGGGGTAATGGGTTCAAACATAAACAGGGGAAGTTTAGATTAGATATGAGGAAGAAATTCTTGACTGTGAGGGTGATGAGGCACTGGAATGGGTTGCCTAAGGAAGTTGTGAATGCTTCATCCCTGGCAGTGTTCAAAGCCAGATTGGGCATAGGCTTGGGTGGCATGGTTTAGTGTGAGGTGTCCCTGTCCATGGCAGAGGGGTTGGAACTAGATGATCTTAAGGTCCTTTCCAACCCGAACTATTCTATGATTCTATTACCAGTGGCACACAAGAATAAAGTGGATGGGAAATGCTGAATTTAATTAGTGACATTTGTTTGGTTCAGTATAAGGTATTCTATATACAGTGGAAGTTAATGGAGATGCTGTCAGCATGATTAAGTCATTTGTAAGTAGGAAGAAAAATAAAGCTGTATAATTTTCCATTTATCATCTCCCTGAGTTGCTCCTTCCCACAGCAGTGATATCACCAGCATGAAACCCTTCAGACAAATCTTTGTCTTGACCATTATGATTCTCTCCGAGCTTCTTGTGAGCCCCTTGTTTCAGTCTCCTCTGAGGTAGAGCTATTTTTTTAATTCCTAGTCAATGTAGATTATATTCACAGTTTGACACCTCTCAGCTTTATTTATTATTTTCTTTAAAAACAGCTTGAGCAGATATGTCAGCCATGATTTATTCTGTATGATATTATAACAAATTGCTTTAATGAGCTGATACTTTGCCAGACATTTTGTGGCCTTCCTGCCTGGATCTCTGTGCTCACCCCAGTGTAAAGCAAGCACCACTGAATTCACTACTGATAAGCACCTTTGAAAACAGATCAAGATCTTAAATTAACTTTTTGAAAGACAACTGATATGGTGAATACTTTTTGAGGGTGCATGAAATGCAGCTTAAAGGAATCATGGTATGACAAAGGACAAAAAGCCAAAAGTAGATTTATTTGGTGAGCCAAAGAAATATTAGCCTGCCTACCATTTAAGGTATCCAGTGAAAGGTATGGTCCTGCATCAGGTACTGGAGGACATGACTACAAAATCCCACTGCTGTTCATAGATATTAAAATTATATAGTCTCAAACTCTGCTGCTTTTCCAACAGTGAATCTCCTCCTGACCTTAATAAGAACAGCTTTGTACTTTGGCAAGACTTTGAATTATTTGAGTCTAATTTACCTTTTTTATTCCATTGTATTGGAGGGCAAAAAGTGCTTAGAGATCTAGATAAAGCATTGCATTTAAAAGCATAATAAAAATTGATTGATAGATTGATTGATTGATAAATTAATTTATAGCTAATGGCCGGAAGAGTTGTGGAGAGCTATGCAGGCTGGAAGAGATCAGTTTAAATGCTAAATACACAAGAGAGAAGAATGAGGTAGAGTAGCAGTTTATAGAAACAAATATACTGTGGTAAAAATGAAGAGAGAGCAGAAAGAAATGTGGGTGAATATCTTGAGACAAGCCAGGTGCACAAACATTTAAAAATATGAGTTAAACAAAATGTTTACCTGAAGCATCAAAATAAGGGATCTATAAAGAAGGCACAGGCTACGACAGAACTTGCGGTTCTTTTCAGCGTCTGGGGGTTTTGCATCTCAAAGCAAAGAACACCTGATGCAGCTCTGACTGCCCTTACAGAGAGTGCCCTCAAGTTTACTGTGTGATGAGGTAAGGCCTTTGCCTTGGCTTGCGTGTAGGCTATGACTACATCATGATGCCGTAATGTACCTTCCAGATAACTTGAGCAACTGGTCCAGTTTTCTTTGCTACTGAGGGAACACAAGAGGAGGTGGTGAAGGGAAGAGTGTGAGAATTAATAGGCTGACGCAAGACTCCCTTGGCTTTCTTTACAAGTTTGTTGCTCCCTAGAAGCTCTTAGCTGCCAGAATGAATATCAAGATTACCCATCTGAGACAGCGTGAGATCTACCTGAGGCAGTAATGTGTTATTTCTGCTATACAGAGTGGGGGGATGCAGAAGGACTAGGGGTATGATTCAGTAAAATTATCTACCTTTAGAAACAAGTTACTTAGAAAAACACAGAAATAAGGATCAAGATGTTCCTTAAACATTTTCAAATATGTAGTCATTAGTATCTGTCTTCCTTTTACTCTTTATCATTGTTTAAATGGTTCACTCAGGTCCCAAGGTATAGAATATATTTTTAAAGAAACTTCACATTTGCTCCTCATTATATTTTTACACAATACACAGTAACCTTATTTGCTTGAAAATTGTCTTATTAAAATGCAGCGAATAACCGCAATAACCTCTGTGTGAACCCTGATCCTTATTACCTTGCAATTTCAGTTGCTCCAGTGTACTCCTCCTATCATCTCTGTAACTAACAGCAGCTTTCCTTTGAAACCTGCTTAGTTGCTTTTCTCTGTATAGTCTTTTCTTCTGGCAGAAAATGCATCTGTCTCCTACCATTTGCACAAACAGTGTGGAGCTGCCATCTGCATGCTGCCTGCGCCATGACTGAGGGGTGTGTGGTGCTCCTGGTTCCAGCCGCAGTATCAGGTATGCTCTCCCAAGCCCCACGGCCTTTCTCAGCTCCACAGCTGGGAAGTGGAGAATGTGGCAGAGTATTCTCTGAGATGCTGTCAAAGCACCTAGCTGACTTAACACCACCCACATCTCTCCCTTAACGCTAGGAGAAAACATTGCCAGAAGAACTTTTGCAGTAAAAGACAGGTAGAATCTTATCCGTCACCTTGGTTTTGAGGGGTTATTTCTCAATAAGCGACACTCACTCCGTGTGAATGTGACTGTGCTTGAATAGTTTAACCCCTATTTTCTGCTATCCTTATAGCCCTTTTCTCCCAAAATCTTTGTTCTGGGACATCTCTACAGAAATTTTTCCATCTTTTCTTCTTAGAATATTCAAGTTGATATCCACTAGCCTACTATATGCCACCATTTATCATAACAAGTGTACTTTTTAAAAGAACAAAAAATAGATGGAATAATAGTGTGCAGGCCCAGAGCAGCAGGGCAAGTCAAGTTAGTTCCATTGTTTCAAAACACAGGAAAGGAGATGTGCCAAGTCCCAGTAAGATTGTTATTTTGGTGGGTGCTGCAACATACTGATGTTAATAGGGGATACAAATCCTATCTCACAAAGCTCATTTTGCTTTAAGTTGGAGCTGACGAATTGGCCCTCTTCTCTCCATGCAGATTTTATGAGCCTGGTATTGGCACAGCTTCAAGCTCCACTTCTAGCCCCAGAACAAGATTTTGAAAGCAACATAGCCTTTTGGTTTTCCATTGTCAAGGAGACTGGGCCATTTCAAGACCCATTCCATAATAAATTACTACTAACTGCCAGCTGTTAACAAATTCAACATTGTCTCTTTTCTGTATAAACAGTTGTATTACAAGAACGAAAGAAAAAGAGAGAGAGGAAAGGGCTTGTTACAGCTCTGTGGTGACAGTGAACTTTGTGTGCTGATTTGTGAAGAATCAGAGATTGTGTTTTAACAGACCACGGAAGTATTGGAATAGGAAAGTGAGCAAGCATCAGGTGTCTCTCAACATGATGATATGATTTCTTGCTGTATGGCAGAGCTTGGACACTGAGCTATCAAGAAAAAACTTCTTGCATCCCTGAAGTACACACATGAAGTACACACAGGCTATAACAAGAGTGTACTGCTCATTGGAATAACTCTTTTGTCCTTTTAGTACTCAGAGTTTACAAGTTTAATAATGAAGCTTCTGGGAACAGTATCAATACAATTAATATACACAGTATTTCCACTCAAACTTCACAGCAACAATCCATCAACATGCTGGAGAAAAAAAGATTCACTAAGTTGCCTGTATACTTCAGTAACTCAGAATTGCTCAGCTCTAATGCAACATTTGGTTGCCAGGTCAATCTGGTAATAGTCATTGTGACAAAACACGTTTACATATGTGCATCAGTGAACAAATTTAATGATGTTGGATAGCACAGTAATAGGACATTTTGCAAAATGTTTTGCTAAACACTACAATGAGGCTGGCTGAGGATAAGTATGAAAAAAACCCCAAGTATTGAAATCAGGCTTGAAAAAAGGGTTTAAAAATACAGACCTTTTTTGTGCTACTAGAAATGTACTCTGCTGGCAAACCCAGACACAAAGCAAAGCATTTTGTGGCACTGTCAAGGGTTTGTTAAAATATGGCTGGACACTGAAGCAAAGCCAATTTACACAGTACCAGTTGGCAAGCACAGTGGTGTTTATTCTGTTTGATAAGCATCTCCTTAGTAACTCAATGAGTCAATACATTGGGTTGATGAGCAGCATGGGGGGGGGGAAACTTGAGTGCAATAATAGTGCAACATAGAGAATGTTAACCAAAGGTTAGGGGTAGTAAATTGAAATCAAGACTGCAGAGGCTGCTTTTTGCAAGGGGATTCAGGGTAAATACATGAAAGGTGAATAACAAGAAGTACGCAAAGGAAGATAATGGGCCAAATTAGCCTGCCGCTCACATCCATGCTTGTGTCTCTCTGCTTGCTTATGTTAGATTCTGAATTGATTTTCCCTGTTTGACAGTGCTTTATTTGAACTACCAATGACTGAGTGCCAATAATCGTGAGCAGTACCTAGGGGAAAATGAGGTCTTTGTTCAGGTGGGGTAATTCTGACCCATAGGCAAGCTAACGTCTGTAATTGTAGCTTAAAGAACTTTACATCCTAAGGCTAGTTTGGTTCCTCTCTCATAGTAACTACTGTCTTTAATGGCATTTACCAATGACAGACAAGGGACAGGTAAGAGAAAGATTAATCAGCGCAAATCCCCATTTTTGAGATTAACTTGCTTAGGAATCCCTCACATTACCAGACAGACCTTCACTGTTGGTCACAGGTCTATAAAAACCTTTATTCTTGGTATGTATCTCCCCTTTCCCAACCCTTTACTTCTAAGCTAGCCTCTCTGAGGAAATTTCAGATGAGGTAACACTGCCTGAAATGATCAGCAATAGTAATAGCATAGAGAATGGAATTTTAAATTCCAGCCATATGTTTAATAACCTCCATTGCTGTCTAAGGGAGCCAAGCATACTTAAAAACAAATGTAAAAGGCCTAAGGTGTAAGATAAATAGCCTATGAGGTCACAGAGAACAGTTATGATTATCTAGTCTGACCTTTTGAATAACTCAGAACCTGCAGTTTCACCTAATCATCCTTATACCAAACCCATAACTTTTGATTACACTATGACAGATATTTCAGAAACACATCCAGAACAGTTTTAAAGAATTAAAGTGACAAAGAATCAATTTTATCATTAGTAAGCTGTTCCTGTGGTCAATTACTAGATCTGATTAGCAAAAAATGTTGTCAGAATCATTCCCCTAAAAAAACTGCTCTCTGATGATATCAAAGAGCTTCACAAAACATTTTTGAGTGTTGCGTGTGGTTTTGCTTCAGGTAACAAAAGAGCTTCAGGTAGACATATTTAATCTTCATGTTTGAAATGTCTGCACTAGAAATTCTGATTTTATATTATACTATAAAAAAAAGAGAAATAAAAGCATTCCAATGTCCTGATTTTTTATTCTTTTTTTACTAGAAGTTTGAATGTTTGGGCTTTATTCAGGCAAAAAACAGGTATATATTAAAAAGGCATATTTTATATTCTTAGTTGTTTCAGACATTTCATTAATTACCCTCAAAATTAAACTATTTTGAAATCCAGTTTGAACTTGGCCTGAATTGACTTCAGCTCTAAGAAAAGAATCTATTTTCTTATATAATAACATGCCCGATGACGAATTGCAATTGTCTTTATTTCTCTTTTATGAGCAAGCAAATATTTTAACTTTGTTCTGGAAAACAGGATAGATAGAGGGTCTCTAAACTCTCACCATAAACTGGTTTTGCTACATTTTTAACCCTTATGGTGGCTATTTAAAGTCTCTTTCCAATTTTCAGCATCTCTTCTAAATATGTGACTACATTATTACATGACAACCACTGAACTATTGGCACTTTTTACTTTCAGTGTATAGTCACTGCAATTAACTTCTAATGAGCCTCTTAGTCCCCTTCAGTAACGTGATCAAACTTAAGGAGTATTGAATCTCATTCTAAAGATGCTTAAAGTACAGTGGATGAATCATGCCCTAAAAGTGCTGACTTCTTTTCATTGACTACCAGTGGAGACTTGATGACAGCTCAAAAGTAGACATTAGCACTGTAGATATTGAAAGGTAGGCGGGATGAATCCCTCTGCAAGAAACTATCAGTCTGAACCAGTTATTGACTCAGAGACGTACAGTTTCTAAGTATTTTTTGTATTATACTCACAACAGGTTTTTTGCCTTCATACAAATGGGAAACATATTCCAAGGTGAAAATGATGACTCATCCACACTGAAGAGTTTCTATCATAGATTTAAAATATTTGTTTTCTGCGTCCAGCAGTGACTGTTGATAGAACCATTCGTACTAAGCAGAGGTTAAGTGGTGAAATTAGTATGAAATGATATTTTAAATTCAAGTCTCACCAAAGAAAAAAAAAAACAATGGTAGGAGGATAAGTTTATATATCATCGAAAATTGGAATGACACCTCTCAGCTGCACCAGCAGTGAGAGGGCACAGTACTTTCATTGTCTTATTGTTGTTGCTGACTCTGTTCCTGCTAACTCACACTACCACAGTATTTAATGTCCTACATGTAAACACATTGTTTCTGCTTCACTGAAAAGAGATTTATCTGACTCATAGGACCTCATAAGGGGTTTTGTCCACTCTGTTTCTGGTTTCTCTAACAAGGCCATCAGTAAGCATCCAGGCTGGATGGTGAATCAGGAACTCACAGAATGGTTTGAGTTGTAATCCACCCTGTTTCATATTAAAACCATTGCCCCTTGTGCTGTCACTACAAACCTTAGTAAAAAGCCTTTCTCCCTAAGGTTTCTTTATTCTAGGATGAACAACCCCAATGTTCTCAGCCTCCATAGGCTCCATAAGAGAGCTGCTGCAGCCCTCTGATCATTGTTATGGCACTCCTCTGGACCTGCTCCCACAAGTCTTTTCTGTGCTGGGGACTTTGCAGGAGTCCAGGTGGGGTCTCACAAGGGTGGAGTAGAGGGACAGAATCACCTCCCTTGACCAGCTGGTCACCCTCCTTTGGATGCAGCCCAGCACACGGTTGGCTTTCCGGGCTGCATCTTCATCTACCAGCTCATGTTCAACTTTTCATTCACCAATATCCCCAAGTACTTCTCCACAGGGCTGCTCTCAATCCCTTCATCCCCCAGCCTGTATTGATATCGGGGATTGCCCTGAGCCAGGTGCAGAACCTTGCACTTGGCCTTGTTGAATTTCATGAGGTTCGTATGGGCTCATTCCTCAAGCCTGTAGAGGTCCTTTTGGACAGTATTCTTTCCCTCCAGCAAATCACCTGCACCTCTCAGCTTGGTGTAATTTGTAAACTTGCTGAGGGTGCACTTGATCCCACTGCCCATGTTGTTGATGAAGATATTAAGTAATATTGGTCCCTGTACAGACCCCTGGGGACACCACTTTTTACCGGTTTCCATTCAGACATCAAGACAACTTCTCAATTACATCATTGTCCTTTGGAAGTCTGACTAAAACGCTTCATCACGTATTTACGTTCTCACCTTTTGTCTCTCATTGTAAAGTCTAGAAACTGGGTCTGTTTCTTAAGTGTCTAAAGCAATGGGACTTCCCCTGGGGCCTCTAAAGTTATTGATGAATAAATAGGAAAATAGTGTTAACTGTTGACTGAGAACTCACTTTATAGTCATAATGCTCTTGATTGTCAATAAAGGAAGAGTTGAGATCTCAGACTGAGTAACTTCTGGAGAGAATTCCTCTTGGCTTTAGCAGGATTTCTCCATACACAGAGAAACTAGAAGACCAGATGTTTTGGGCAGGATCTGGAGGTAAAACATTGTACAACTTGCACTCATTTGTGCTATATAGTTAGCTTGTTTCCATCACAATTAAAGCCTGTTTGTCTTTCATATAACAAAAAAGTTATTACTTTGTTCCATGCAAAAAGGGCTATATTTAGTAATAATAATACCTTAAAAATATTTTAAATCTTTTTATAATTTTAAGTATGGAAGATAATTTATACTCTTCCATTTAATTTATTTTAAAATAACTTATTTTCAGGGATTTATTTTATTAAGCATGTAATAAATATGGAATGAAAACATTAGATTATCTGCTGTATTCTCTTATGCTCTTCAAGATCTATTTCACCCTAAGGCATGGATTAAATGGTTTCCCATGATAATATTTCTTCCTTTTTTATATAATTTTTTATGACATTTTTTAAGTCTACCATTATTGTTAGACAGTACAGTATTCTATTTTAGACAGAGAAGTAAATATTTTCCAATTTCTTGTGACAATATATCTAGATAAAGGAAATTAAAAACGTGTTTTTTTTCCCTCTTTAGTGAAAGAATGACTGTTATCCAAACTATATTAAGTTAAATTTATAGTTAAAAGTCCAGAATTTGCTACACTTTAGTAGATATTTCATGGAAAACACTGTAAGAAATGGGCATGAAAAGCAGGATTTTAAGTTACTGTTTGAAGTACCCTAGTTACTGCTTGAAGTACCCTATAGTATTAAAGATGATAAGATACCCAGTTCTGGCAGGTATAACTCAGGATTTCTAGAAAAGCCAGACATTACAGGAGGTGTATGTGGATGTGACGTCTTAAGGCATCTCAGATGGCACTAATATGTGAGTAAGTGCTGGGCCTCTGCTTCAGGATGAGCTGAATTGCTTTCTATGGTCCATTGACTGTGTTAACTGAAATCTCATTAATTTTGACAAGAGATTAGACACCTAATGGACAAGGAGATATCTGCATTCAAATGGCTTAATCTGCAAAATAAATTCTATCCTCAGCCAAAAAAGTTTGCCTAGGCTTCCACTGTTGTCAATAAAATATCATCTCCTTAGGTAATTTAGCAAGTCTAGACCCCATGACTCACCTTCCACAGATACCTTGTTTATATACCTACTTAATTTATGTGCCATAGAAGCAGTAGATAGTCGTGTCAGCAGAAAAACAACCTTTGACAAGAGATACTATGTTAGAAAATTTTCATTGCAATAGTGCCCAGGAGATGATCAGCAATATAGACATGAACTAAGATTTCCTCTACAGCTGTAATTCCACCCTTCTGTGACTTTGAATTATTATTCTGCCTTTTAATTAAGTAATCACATTTTGAAGGAGGCCTGTATCTTTCAGCGTATTGTGTGGGGCAGGCACAAACAGAGCCTAGTTCTTCAGGGCAGCGTTTGGATGTCTTGACTCGAAGACCATAGTTCTTCTTTAGGCAGTTCCCTCCTCTTATTTTCTACATTGCCTCTACATTTCCTCATAAATGAAACAAAAGATGTGTGAACAAATACTTTTGACTGTGCCACCTTATTGCTCTTGAAAAGATTTTTTTTTTTTCATTTTTAAATTAACCCCTTTAAAAAGTAATAAGACACAAATGTTTTAAACATTTTATCAATTATGAAGCCTGATTTTTCAGCTCTATAACACAGAGCTTTACTCCTTGAATTAGTAGTGACTAGAAGCCATAGGAGTTTAACATTCCCTTTGTGAGTCACCCCCTAGCTAGAAGGAATATCTGGTGCAGGCATCACAGTAGCAAACAACTGAAAGTAGGAGAAATCAACAGAAAATAGCTCAGTCCTTGCTTTTGTGAAATGGAGTAAGCTTGTTTTAATTAATACATGAGCACTATGAGAGGAGAGAGCACGTGCATTATTGTTCAGTGTGTGGTCAGGCGCAAAATCCCCACTATTTTGCATGAGTAAGTTATGCTTCCCTGATGTTTACAGTTTGATTAAATTTTATTTTATTTTGATTTGTTTTTTTTTTAATAGCAGGGATAACAAAAGGCTATTATTCTTCTGGTAGTTTCCAGCCAAACTTTTGGATCTTTGTGGTTATAATAATTTGTGAACAGGAGAAAAGCAGGTTATTATCTTCTAACTTATTGTTGGAGATGACTATGTAAATGTTATTCAAACGTTTCAGGTAAAAGACCCATCCATGGATGACATCAATTTGGGAGAACACCTAAATTCAATTTAAATTATTAAAAAAGTAAATTAATGAAAGTATTAATAATTTATGTTAAGAAGTTTTAGGTGCTGATATCTGTGCTGTTTACTGCAGTTTCAGTCCTGGTGTATTAATATGAGATGCCTGTCATTCCAGTGTAATTCTTCTGAAGACAACAGGGTAGGTGGATTATTCATGTCTTGAAAATTGTATGTGATTTGTCATCGCTGAATCTAAGAAGCCTGAAGCTAGAATTCAATCACACTAAAATGTGCCTAACATACATTTCCATTTATACATCTCCAATGTATAAATGCAACCATAACCTTTTAGTGTCTGCTGGGTATGAGTAACAGAATTTTTAAGATTTGGTAGTAAGGGGTAGCAGGGCATTCTGAATGAATGTTATACAGCCTTATTGCACAGCAAATCATGGAGTAGTAAATTCTTTCCAATTGCTTCATTCTTATTTAAATCCACTGTTTCATACTGGGACTTAACACTCTCTAAGTGTTACTGTTTTTTATAGAAACCATCACATTGGTGTAGGATGCTCAGGATTGGTCCTGCAGGGTAACAAGTGAGTCGTGCAAATTCTTAAAGTTAATAAATGCTACAATACAGTTTTCTGGAAAAGAGGGTTTCATTTCCACATATTGCTTTTTATTAAAAAAAAATTAGCCACTTTGCTAACGTCACATTGCTCTCTGAATCACCCAAGAAACTTACATGTGATGTCACCATTCAGTCTTGGCAAGAAGCATCTACTTGCTATGAGAATGGAGAGTTAAGAAATGCCATGGGGAAAGGGCAGAAAAGTAGCGCAACAACAGTCTGGAATTTCATACTAGCCAACCATTCTAACATGTGCAATACATGCTGTAAAACAATCATACTTCAAAATTGATTTTTTAAAATACCAGCTTAATCCTCGATCCTCTGAAACCAGCTCCTCCTCCCAGCTGTCTGCTCACACCATCTATTATCTGTCATAAAAGGTCTTTTTAAGGCTTTGTCCTAAGTGGGGATATACACAACAATCTTGATTTAATATTCTTAATGAATTAAATGTTATTTGGCTATTAACATGAGACTGCTGACCCTGGCAAAGGTCATCCTGGGGTTGGACAATCTACTTTATATAAAGGATTGACAAAATAAGAACATCACTAAGGAATTATATATTCCACTTTTTTTACAGACAAAAATGATTGTATGTACAAAAGAGCAAATCTACAATTAAAAGTAACCTTGAGACATCTGTAAACCTTACCCTTATGTTAGCCATAAAAATAATAAATAAAGAGCTCTAAAATTCATTTTACAATTAAAAAACTGTCTTGTAATAACGTTTTATTGCTCAAGGGTCCTAATAGCTTTCCATCAAACTATACCATAACTGGCTTACAATGCACTTCTGAACCACAGCCTGCTATAAGTGAATACTGCTATTTCTTAGAAATTATGGTGTTTAATAAGAATTGATTTTCCTAAATCCTCCTCATACCTTTTATCAGTTCTGGAAAGTTCTTGCTATCTATACAGTTAAATTCTTTCTAGAAGAGCTTTCTAAAACTTAATTTTTTTAGCCTGATGTAGGAGTATTTTAGAATCTAAGAAACGTATTTTAAGGTTTAACAAAATGAATTTTTGAGAACATACTGTGGTTTACTTTGAATATGACTTTAAAAATTGTTACCTGTTGAATCGTGATGATTCTGTCCTATTGAATTCCAAAATTCTGCCTTATAAAGTTAATGTTACCTTAATCTAGAAACAAATGGACATGATTAAAGGCTATGTAGGCACTGGTTACAAAAGAAGCATGAGCATATTATGAAAAATACTCTCATCTCTTGATGGGCTAGAAATGATTTCTGTTCTCCATAACAGTTCATTAATTCAACACAAAGGAAATGCAAGTTAGCAGTGAAGGCTTCCACCTTCCTTTTTAAAATGCATATCGTGTCACTGCTGTTGCACACCTTTGGTCTGTTGCTGGTTTGTTGACATGTGAAGTCTTTTTATTATTAAATAAGTATCTTACCGATAATTATTTTCAGTAGTGCTCTGACATGGTTCACTAGACGGCCTGAGACCAGACCACATTTCAAGAAGCTTCCTCTATCCATTTCTTTCTGGATGATTGCCTTGGGGAAACATTGCATTTGTAGCCATGTTGAGTTATTCTGGGGGGCTAAGATGTCTGTAAAGATAACGTATTTGTGAAACTAAGTATGGCAAGGAGTGAAAAACTGGCTAGAGCAGGGTCAACACCCCTTCCCCCTTAAAACTTTAATTATCAGATTATAACTTCTTTGTATTTTTAATGAGGGCTTTTAGATCTTTGCTTTGTAAATGTTTAATATTCGCTTTACGCTCTCTCAGTAGCAGCCTTCCAGAGTTACTGGCAAAATGAATTTGCTTTTCTTGGCTAAAAAATTTCCAGTCTATGAAAAGAAATGAATCTTAGGGAACCCACTGACACTTATTTTGACTTGCTAAAGAAAATTTTTTGAAGCATAAAGATACATTTTCCTGAAAAATGCCAAATCTAATTTTCTGTTACTTAAGTAAAAGAATCTGAAAGGATAAAGCTAGAAGAGCTACAAAGGAGTACTTCATCACTAGGGAAGCCCTACGTCTGCTTTGTTCAGCTCACCTTTATCCAGTGCTCAGTCTTATCATGTTGCACGCATCACACAAGACACCAAGTACATGATACAACAGTAAGCATGGGCAGGGGATCTGCCTGCATTCCTCTGCTTTCGTGCATGTGAGTAGGTGTGATTTAATACTCCAGCATGCATGCAGAAGGATAACATTCCTCCTCATACCCTGCCAAAATTAATATCTGCTCCCTGCACTGTCCTGTCCCACATAGCCAAGTATTACAATGCAACAGACTCTACCTCATCTTGCTCGTGCTTTAGCTGCACCTGCCCCTGCTGCTGTCCTTGTGCCCATGGGAAGGGAGAGCTGTCTCCTGCCCTTGCTGAATCCTGTCCTTGTCCTGCCCATGAAGTGACGGTGAAACCACCTCTTGTTCTTTTCTGAGCACTGCCTAGTTTTGGGGGAGGATAAACAGAAAGAGGGAAAAGGAAGCTTCCTGAGAAGCTGTGGAAGGGACAAGCGGAATCTGGCCCTCAGACTGTGAATCTGACTTATGCATTACTAAACCATTTTAATTACTTGGCACGAAAATGCAAGCCGGAAAGGAAGTACAGACTGAGCCTGTGTACAAAATAAGATTCAAGTGAGGAAGAACCTCAATAAACAGGTGATGTTTCTGTTACTACTCTGGCTCAGTGCATGTGGCCTTTCCAGAAGTCTATTTGTCATTTTTGGAAACAGAAATAATTTTTCAGAGATCCTTGCATATGAATATGGATTTATGGATATATGTATATATAATGTGGGTATATATCTATTTTTATGCGTTATACATACACATATTTGTATGCATATATACATTGTGTATGTATGTGTATATACGTATACGCACTTTGTCATATCACCCTCATCCTTGTAAGCTGAAATACTTTGTAAGTTCTGGTGTTTTCTGTGAAAAATGTCAAGAGATCTTGGCTTGACTTCCCTGCAGTAAGAGGCCCTTATAAATCACAAACACTGTCTCACTATTAACCACAGCACCTATGCATGTATATACTTTCAACATTTAATTCCAAGACTACACTATGACATAACTTCTAAAATGTTATTGAAAAATCCAGGCAGGATTTTTCAATAACTGCTTTATATGAGCTATCAATGCAGCTGGGAACATTATAATATCATCTTCAGAAATGGTTTTCATTTAAAGTATATCATACAGGGCGAAAGCTAATACAATAAAAATGTGTAGGTGTCCAAATGACTTCCCACTGGTTTTGACCTATGGAATAAAAAAATAACCTTAATTATGTTTAATTTTCCACGCCTCTACCAATCTAGACATTTATGTCAGGTGCCATACATGTTTCTTCCTTGCTCAGCAACATTGCCACCAGGAAACTCAGTGACCAGAGAACAAGAAGGGAACAGAAAGGCATAACATTACAAATGTTGAGCTCAAGACTGTTTGATTCAGTATTTGCTTCGTGCCTGGCAAACAAAGAAAACACTCAAAAACCAGAATAGGTCAGCTATGGCTGACAGACAAAACATTTAATTGGCACCTTGTTTAAGTGGATACTCATAAATGACAGGTTTGCATTTATGATTCATTGATTTATCTGGCAGTCTGAGTCACCAAACATACAGGAGCACATTTGCTCTTCTTTTTTCCACTGAAAATCTCTAGTGATATCCACTAATTTACATGAAGTTACTCTAAATTTAGAACCTGAAGTTAGATGACCCCTTAACATACAGTGGATTAGACTCCTTCAGCAATGAAACAGAGAAAAATTGAAGATTACTGTGCACTTTGGATTGTACATCTTTCTGAAGTTCTTCAGAAAGCTGCTCTATTGGAGCAGCTATTGCAAGGTCATTTCCCATCCAGTCAGTCATTTTAGCTTATCCTATGAGAAATGTGAAAGATGATTCACATACCTTTAAAGGATTTCTGAACACTCAGGGGAAAATCAAATCATTCAGAATAACTCTTATTGCATAGATTTCTTCAGCTAGTGGTGAAAAAAAACTACTGCAGCACAGCAAAGCAATGAGATGAGTATGAATGCCAAGTAGTAAGCAAATCTATGACTGCAGCTAAAAGTAAACAACTGTTGCTAGCCACAGCTGCTTTCTTATTTTTAAAATCTCCTTTAAGATTCATAGTTGATTCTCGTCAGGGAAATGTTCTTCCTTAATTGTAATACTCA
Organism: Ara ararauna; assembly: GCA_028858755.1. NCBI lineage: Eukaryota > Metazoa > Chordata > Aves > Psittaciformes > Psittacidae > Ara > Ara ararauna. Next base: position 147,755,416 of record CM054376.1, read on the forward strand.
GTTACTGACATGCTAGTTTGGAAATAAGAGCTTTCGTATATGATTTCTTTTTCCTCTCTTAAGCTAATGGAGATAAAAGTTGAAAGTCATGTTTGTTTGGGCTGCATCTTCTTTCCTGTTGATGCTGTCTGCCCCTTTTCTGGATGTATTTGCTCATCATCATCAAATCTATTTTTAGGTACCCCCTTTGAGAAAGGGGAATGAGAAGAAAAAAAAAATTATGCGGATGATCTTGCTAGGAAATTAAAGGCTTCATGAAACTGTAGAATGAGGTGAAATAAGATGGGAAAGGGAAGAGTTATCCAGCTGTTAGTGGTTCTAAGAAGGGTATGAACCTCACCTGCTTTGTCTTACTGGTAAATCTGCTTGAAAAACATTTGTAAACCTCTAATGTTCAGGATAGCAAAGCTTTCCTATTGACTTTTACAATTTATCTCCTCACAACATGAAGACTCAGAACAACAGAACTGCAATCAGTGCCACAGACATTAATACTTCCTAGCAGAGGTAAGCAGGAACATTTTTCTTCTTTCTCCTTATATAAAGTTTCAGATAGAAGTATGGTAGAAGAACTCCACAACCAGGACAGGCAGCCTGAGAAGAATAAAGGGATGTTGTCCAGGAAGCTAGGGACCAGGTTAGGAAAGCTAAGGCCCACTTAGAATTAAACTTAGATAGGGATGTTAAGGTTAACAGGAAGGGATTCTATAGGTACATTGCAAATAAAAGACAGACTAGGGACAACGTGGGCCCTCCCTGGAAGCTATCTGGAGAACTGGCTACCCTGGATTTGGAGAAGCCTGAGGTTCTTAGTGACTTCTTTGCCTCAGTCTTCACTGGCAAATACTCAGACCATACCACCCAAGTCTTGGAAGGCAGACGCAGGGACAGTGAGAATGAAGACCTTGCGCCCACTGTAGGAGAGGATCTGGTTCGAGGCCATTTTAGGAACCTGAAAGTACACAAGTTCATGGGACGTGATGAAATCCATCTGTGGGTCCTGAAGGAGCTGGCAAATGAAGCTGCTAAGCCACTATCCATCATATTTGACAAATCATGTCAATCAGGTGAAGCTCCTGATGACTGAAAAAAGGGAAATATAAACCTCATTTTCAAGAAGGGGAAAATGGATGAGCTGGGGAACTACAGACCAGTCAGCCTCACCTCTGCACCTGGCAAAATCTTGGAGCGGATTCTCCTGGAAGGCATGCTGAGGCACATGAAAAACAACAAGGTGCTTGGGGACAGCCAGCATGGCTTCACTAAGGGGAAATCATAGAATCATACAATAGTTAGGGTTGGAAAGGACCTTAAGATCATTTAGTTCCAACTCTCCTGCCATGGACAGGGACACCTCACACTAAACCATGCCACACAAGGCCCTGTCCAACCCAGCCTTGAACACTGCCAGAGATGGAGCATTCACAACTTCCCTGGGCAACCCATTCCAGTGCCTCACCACCCTCACAGTAAAGAATTTCTTCCTCATATCCAATCTAAACTTCCTCTGTTTAAGTTTGAACCTGTTACCCCTTGTTCTCTCACTACAGTCCCTCATGAAGAGTCCCTCCACAGCATCCCTATAGTCCCCCTCCAGATACTGGAAGGCTGCTATGAGGTCTCCACGCAGCCTTCTTTTCTCCAGGCTGAACGGCCCCAACTTTCTCAGCCTATCTTCATACAGGAGGTGCTCCAGTCCCCTGATCATCCTCGTGGCCCTCCTCTGCATTTGTTCCAACAGTTCCATGTCCTTTTTATCTTGAGGACACCAGAACTGCACACAGTACTCCAAGTGAGGTCTCACAAGAGCAGAGGAGAGGGGCAGGATCACCTCCCTCGACCTGCTGGTCACACTCCTTTTGATGCAGCCAAGGATATGGTTGACTTTCTGGGCTGCAAGCGCACACTGCTCATTCATGTACATTTTTTCATCAACCAACACCCCCAAGTCCTTCTCTGCAGGGCTGCTCTGAATTTCTTCTCTGCCCAACCTGGAGCTGTGCCTGGGATTGCTCCAACCCAAGTGGAGGACCTTGCACTTGGCATGGTTAAACTTCATCAGGTTGGCATCAGCCCACCTCACAAGCATGTCAAGGTCCCTCTGGATGGCATTCCTTCCCTCCAACGTTATCAACCGAACCACACAGTTTGGTGTCACCGGCAAACCTGCTGAGGGCACACTCAATCTCGCTGTCCAGGTCATCGACAAAGATGTTAAACAAGATCGGTCCCATCACCAATCCCTGAGGGACACCACTCGTTACTGGTCTCCAGCTGGACACTGAGCCATTGACCACAACTCTTTGCGTGCTGCCATCCAGCCGGTTCTTTATCCACCGCATGGTCCACCTATCAAATTGATGTCTCTCCAACTTAGAGACAAGGATGTCATGTGAGACAGTGTCAAACCCTTTGCAGAAGTCCAGGTCAATAACATCAACTGCTCTACCCATGTCCATCAGTTCCATAGGCCCATCATAGAAGGCCACCAGATTGGTCAGGCAGGATTTCCCCTCAGTGAAGCCATGCTGGCTGTCACCAACCACCTTGCTGTTTTTCATTTGCCTCAGCATGCCTTCTAGGAGAATCCGCCCCAAGATTTTGCCAGGCACAGAGGTGAGGCTGACTTGTCTATAGTTCCCAAATTGGTGGTCTTCTATGATGGGGCTACAGAACTGATGGATAGGGATAGATCAGTTGACGTCATCTACCTGGACTTGTGCAAAGCGTTCAACACTGTCCCGCATGACATCCTTGTCTCTAAATTGGAGAGACATCAATTTGATAGGTGGACTACTCAGTGGATAAAGAACTGTCTGGAGGGTGGCACGCAAAGAGTTGTGGTCAGTGGCTCAATGTTAGTGCGAGGTGTTCCTACCGATGGCAGGGGTTTGGATCTAGATGATTTTCAGGTCCTTTCTAATCCTAACTATTCTATGATTCTATAATTGTTTCCATCAAAACTGGAAAAGAACTGAACTAGTCTCATGACAATAGATGCATTAAACATGACAGAGAAGCTCAGTTCAAACCATTCGAATGTTAATTTAATATCTTTTTAAGGATGCTGGTTCTCGTGGACTTGAACAAGCACCATTCATTGATCTAGAGTACACCTAATACCATATAAGATTTATTCAGTATTCTACATAGCCTTCAACTGTCATTCTGAACAGCATATGTATCCACAGCTCCTGGCCTGTTGGATCTGCCTGACCAGGTAAGTGCCTTAGTTACACTAAGCAAATAGGCATACAGGGATAGGCGAATGAGCGTAAACACCAGTCCCTGGACCTCTCATGGGTAATGGAGGCCAGTAGCCAGTGGATCCCTGGGAGGGCAGAGATGAGACCATCAACTTCCACATAATCAGGTACAGGACAGGCCTGGGGATCTGGGGAGACATTGTTCCTCTCAACAAGCAGGGCATTCTGAAATGCAAAAACGTGGTGCAAAATCTCCTGAAAAGATTCAGAGGGTTAGGTTGTGGAACGATGACTTACAACACCTTTTTTCGTTGGCAGCACCAGCTAGAAGTAAATAAGGTTGAATCTCTTCAACCTCTTAAGGCTAAAAAATACTTTGCTGCTCTCTGAAAAAATGTTTTCTGGTTGCCTGGTGGAATGTATTATTAAGCAAAAGGTATTTTTAATTACTGCATTATTATTAAATTCCAATAATTCCATCATTATACTGTAGACTGTCAAAACACTCACATACAGGGCTACCCCTCTGTCTCTCATTCCTTGTCTTGCCTGTCCCGTCTGAGGAGTTTATAGCCATCCCTTGCAGCAGTCCAGCTGTGTGAGTCTTCCCATAATGTTTCCACGATGGCAACAATGTCATGGTTTTCCTGCTGGGCAGTGGCTTCCAGATCCTCCTATGTTGCGTGCTGTGCTGCAGATGCGCTTTAGCTGGGCTATTGTTCCCACCACCGTTTTGGGAGGGGAAGCCCTAATTCCTACATGACCATTCTCAGGCATTTTTCTGGTTTCTAACACATCAATAACCCATGTGCCTTTGCTGTCACATGGATCTCCATCCCCTGCCTCCACTGAGACAGCAGACTGAAGAACCTCACTAGCACGTCATCCCTCAAACATTGGCCCCCAGGCTTATCTCTAGCGAGCTTCTCGCCCCATTGCAGGACTGCATCAACTACCACTCTACAGAGTACTTCCTAAAGTAATTTCCTACCTGCCTTCAAGTAACTTTTTTGGACACTCCAAATTTACTTATCCCTAACTCCTGTGCAGTACCCCAGATGGCTCTGCTCTATGATTGCCGTCTCTCTGTGACAGCCTGGAGCCCAGATTTCCTTTGCATTTTCCATACTGTGTATTAGGGTAGTCCTGCTAAACAGAGATCTCATTACCTAGAGATTGAAAGAGCTTGTAACAGTCAGAACATTACAATCTTACTGTTCAGAAAGCTTTTTTCAGCATTTTAATACATTGTCCGTGGTTTATAAGTGCCTTCTTGACCAAGCTTTCCTCACATAATGATGAATGTCAGATTCTGTAGGAAATTAAAAATTTCTTAGCTTGCAAGGAGAAAAGACTTTACAGATAAATCTAACTGCAGCAATCTATACTCCCTGGGGTAATGTTTTCCACGAGAAAATTATTTCCATTATTGAAAGTATTATGCAACTTATAATTGCCAGAAATATGATCCAGTGTGAATAAGGAAGCCTTTATTATGTGTTGAACCTAAAGAAAGCTCCAGTGATATAGAAATTCACCATCAGGAAAAGTGCTGTAGGAAAAGTTGGCTAAAGTCTGAGGTCAATGAGAAATTTCTCAGCCTGATATAAATTTAACTGTTTACATGCCTACAGAGTTCATCAAGATAGTTTCACATTATCACAAAATAAACTTTTTTCCACTCAAATTTATGCAGAATTTTTGTTGTTCTTCGTCTTTCATGGCTTTATTTCAAGAGTCATGAGAAAAAACTGTTCTTAGTCATGTTTGAGGAGATAAATTCTGCATGTTTTGTCTTTATTGTATATCCTTCCCATGACGTTTTACCAGCTGCTCAAGTTGATACTGGTCTTCTGGTGGCAGAAGCCCACTGAATTTTTCTTCACCTGATAGTTCCTACAGAGGAAGCTCTGTTAAAAATGGACTAAACTGTAATCCATGTAGCACTTAATTGATAAATGCTGCATAGAGTCCATCACAAGGGTTTATCCAGGTTTAGAATCTTTTTCTGTCTTTTAAAACTTCAGAATCAGGCTGAATCTCCTCTCTTAAAAGATTTTCCATGTGACTTTACAGCTTACAGCCATTTCAGTTTATCAGAGTGAACTCCCAAATTCTCTGTAAGAGAGTTCTCGCTTTTTTCAGATTTACTTTCTAATAAATCCAACGGCAAAAATACCTATTGTACTCTAGTAGCTCCACAGAAGAACTCATCATCTCAAGGCCAAACATGACAACTGTCCAACAATGATTTTTATTGACTGCTATTGCACAAGACACTAAAAGGCACAGCTTACGCCAATCGTTTTCTAATTCTACAGAAGAAACCAGGAGAAGTTCTTCACCTTCCATCTCAGTGCTGTAGGATCTGTTGATCCCTATTGTCTCACTCACTTGCCAAGAACTTGTGAATGTGTAAGAATTTTTTCCCTGTGATTTATGTGTCTCTTTAAGATGTTAGCTGCTGGAGGTATTAATAATCCTTGCTAAAGACACAATTTACTCATTTCTCAGTGGATGGTCTTTTGACTTGATGGTAGTGCATAGCTTAGACTGAGTTCAGTCTTATGCCCCAGGAACAGTCTGGGAACACATCCTCTCTGATGTATGCTTTTAGTGTCCTGAAGGGATATTAATATATCTTACCAAAAAAGGTACCACACACACACAGTTCCACTTTTCAGAATCCTATCTTTACTTAATACAACATACATTTTATTGAAAGTTGGTTAAGGTGTTACTAACTCCCAAAACATTCAGTGAATTTAAAATCATGGTTCCGTCAGAAACTTTGATGTTTCTAATGTGTCAAGCTGATACCTGTGATTGCTTCATTTCCATTATAGTGGAATATTTCTTTTTTATTTTCTGAGTTTTGCTATACATAGTGGAGAAAATGTTACTACAGCCAGTTTCTGACATCCATTTGTTTTTCATTTGTGTTGTAACTGAAGGCAGAAACTTCTGTTACTCAGAATAAGAAAATATAAGTATTGAAGATGACTATCACACTCCAAGACTCTAAAGTCATTTTGTTAAAAAAAAAAAAATACCATAGATTTAAGACTGAATGCTCTGGCTTTGTAATTCAGAGTCATTGGTGATATTTTGCTTATTTTACCTATGTATATACACATGAAGTGAAATAACGGTTTACGCTCTTATCTGTAGCCAACAGCTCATTGAAAATAAAAATCAACTAAGAGCATAAAAACAACACTCCCAGATGAAAAGTAAATAATTCCATCAACAGTAAAGTCTATGATGACATAATGATTTATGTCAAAAAAAATATGTGCCTAAAAATGGATGAAATTAACAAACACCTCTTTTTGTAACACCACCTGCATGCATGCCTTATATAGATGTAGAAATAAATCTTTTTCTGATGTGTTGAGATTCAAAGCAAGAGTAATCTGTAAACACATAGACATTGCTGTAAAGATCGCAAAAAAAGAAGTGTATTTCCATCAAAAATGCAAACAGGCAAATAGATGCATTAAACATGAAAGTTACTTTTAATGTATGGCATGTAGTCTTCTCGTTGAGTACATGGAAAGAACTAGATATACCCTGTAATCACCTAACCTCCTAAGGTCTAAGTCACTCTCTGCAAATAACACTCTAGCTGATGTTAGATGTTCTGGAGCCTATGTCTGTTGTTCCAGTGTATAAAACTAGGTGGAATGAACTTTGGCCCATTCATTTTATCGGAATTTCTTATATTTCAGTTTTGCACCTAAAAATATACTGACAGTCCTTCAACCTGAGAATACTCATTCATTCTTTATGATAATTCTTTAAAATAACATGCAACATATGTAGAGGAAGGGAGAAGGGAAGGAAGTCAATGACATGAACTCAATAAACCTTTATTCTGGGTTATGCACTGCTACTGGATTTTATAAACTCCATTCCATTTATTAATAGATTTGCCTCTATCTTTTCTCTGAGCTACTGTACTAATTGTCTGTACAAATTTCTCACCTTTTGACTGGCATTGTTCCAGGAGTGAAATATGAATTTCCATTAGGTTTAATTAGATTTATTTGCTGCTTGTCAAACTAAGAACCTATTACATACACAGGAGAATTTCTCATTTACTCACAGAGATTTTTATTGTTATTATTTCTGGAAAGAATGGCTTAGACAATACTTTTTAACTGTAGATCTTTTGCTTTATGCTTTTTAACTGAAGGTCTTTATATCTCCTAAACCAAGTAGATTAAAAGAGGGATATCAGAAATATTCTGCTGTCAAAAATGCAATTAATAACTGTGAAAAACTCATGCATAGCTAATGTTTATGATTTATTTGCCTTATGAATGTGTTACATCCCAAAAAGAAGAACAACTTTTAGCTACAGGAAGATGAAGGGAACCATATCCAGGATATAAGGGAATTATATCCAGGATAACTGGCACAAGAAGGACACCAATAGTTCAGTCTGGTATGACTAGTGATGACTAATAAATGCATCTTTCTTTTAGCATTTCAACTGAGAAGCAGCCACAGAAGTTTGGCCTGAGACAGAGTCTCAGAGGCAGCAGCCTGCACTGTCTTACCAGAAGACTATTATATTAGTGGGGTCCATCAGAGCATGCCGACACCAAACCACTCTCCTTTCCAGTCCACAGGCCCAGTGCATGAGCAAAGGAGATACGCTGGGGCAGCCAGGATTTTCTACACAACGGCAGCAGCCTCAAAGTGCATCTCTTCCTGTACATGGTGTCCCCTCACAGCCCATGGCCTCCCATGGGGACAGGAGCAGTGGTCATCCCCAGTGCCAGAGTGGAGACCCCAAACCCTGAAGTCTTACTAGGGTCACTGCTAGTGATCTGACTTTTCTGAAAAGTCAGTATTATTGGCAAAGGTTTTTGCATTAAAAACTGAATTCAAATCAAGCATCTGGCATAACCTCTAGCACAATGCAAGGGATATCATGGACATAATACTGTCTTCCTCTCAGTTGAGTGAAGTGCTGACACAAATATAGCAAGGGACAGAATATGACCCTATAATACTATATGCTTTCTCATTCAGAAGATGTAGCAAATTCCTAAGAGTAGCAAATCACACTGAATTAAGGGGTTATGAACCTGATGGTGCATATGTGCCACCCCATATAAGCACCACATTCAGCATCCTGGCAGCCACACAGCAGATTTTTTCACTTTGACAAAAGTCCATTCCTTGATATAGAGGCAGAGCTGATTATTTGAACTGACAATTCCTAAACCACATTTACCAACATTATTTTTTTTTCAATGGAGCAATAAATATTTAAAATAAATGTTTCACACTTCACAGCACAGAATTTCAGTGTTTAGTTAAAAGCATTTTGCTAAAATACTGCCATTTTACAATAAAATCTGAAGGTAAATGGACTGTTATGGACTAATCTAGAGCATTTTCGTTTTGGTCTACAACTTTGTGCCACTTTTATTAGCTCTTTCTCTTTGCTTATTGAAGGAAAGATGTGTAATAGTGAGTACTAAGAATATATGTGATGTACCATGAGTTTGATATATCCACTTTCTTTTTATAGCACCCCTTCTTCCCTAGAAACAGTGACTTCAGCTTCTGTCAGCCTTCAGGACTCACTTACTATGACTAGTTCAAGCTAGTAGTAGCTTAATTGCCAAAGGTTTGAAAGTTCAGGCAGGGGAGCAAGGGATGGCTGCCTGAACTGGTATTCTTATTTCTATTGTCTACAAATTGACTGTGAATAATTTTGAAAATCCCCGTGTTCCATGATTCTAGGATAACAAGTGGCATTGAATGCTCTGCATTCCTGCTTCAGATCCCATCCAAAAGCAGACATGCCAACTTTATGAACTAAGGTTAAAACGACTGCATTTTCTTAAAATGCCAGATCTCAGTTTGAATTTGTGAGATCTAGTTCAGCCCAGCTGCTGTGTGAAAAATTCACAGGATGCTGCACATGTATATTTTAGATGAGCTTTCATTATTAGCTTTTGTAAATGTCAGTGAAATCCCCAAGCGCAAGAGGCATTGAAGAACCCAGGCTAACAAGCAGTTCCTGAGCTGTTCTCCACTGTTCTATCTTTGCAAACAAAGACAGGGCAGTAGAGAACTGCTTGTTGAAGCAATCTTCCCTTTCCAGAAAGTCTTAAGCCAGTGTCGTAGATACTGCTGCACTGAAGAGGTGGGAAGAATGTTTCTGTAACCACTTTTTGTCCACTGGGCACAAGAAGCAAGGGTTTGGAGATCTTCAGTAAGAATTGTCTTCCTAGTTGACACCTTATTTTTGTATGTGATATTATATGTGTGAGATCTACAGCTATACCCTCAGAAAAAGGGTATGTATATCTATGTGGCACAAAAGGGAGTTATCTGAGTGAAGATCTTGAAATCTATTATCAATCACGGACAATCCAAAAGGCCTAGCCTGTAAGATCATTGTCTGGAGGCATTTTTAATCTTTAGCAGCCCCAGAGAACAAATGCAGATAAAACTATGACTAAAATAATTTAGCAAGCCTTTATAAACCAATACTTTAATATGGGGAGCAGATAAAAAACAATATAAAAAACATTCTCTTGCACACGAGACTTTCAAATGTATTCCTGGTTTGGTACTGGTGTATTTTGTAACTTAAGCAAATTTTGTAAAAGTCAACCATTTGAGTGTAAGAAGTCTAATTTCACAATAAACAGCAAAAGGAACAAATCAGAACTAAACAGAGTAATAGGTACTGTCAAACAATTCCCATCATAAAAATAAAATAAATACCAGTGGGACAGTGAGCAATTTCTTTCTGTTTTCCAAGAGATTCTCACAGAAAGGAGTGAAATACATTCAAAACACACAAAGCAGAAGTAGTGAAAAACAAAACAACAACATGTGGCAATACTCGGGTAACTCACTCTTTATACAAACATGGCAATGAAGAAAACACCCCAATACCTCTTCAGAGTTAGCCTGTGGGATTGCTTTTCTTGTTATTCCTAGTTACGATTTTTAATCCCCTCTGCTAGTCTAGGTAGGCTTCCTAGTGAGCAATGCACTCATTCATAAGGAGGCCACCAATATGCAGCTACTGGCAATTCTATCCTAATTCCTTCTTTTGGGTCAAATTCAGTGCTGTTTGCTTGTTTTCAAGTAAACTTCAGCTGGGAAAGTCTGCATACAGGCTCAGAGTGTGCCTACCAGAAGTTAGTGTTGTACAAATAGGTAAGGTTACTAAAATGCAATACAAAAATCAGGCTTAATAGATAGCCTACAGTTTATACAAGTAATGCTACTTCCACTGAAAAATGCTCCATTGCTCTGCTAGTGTAGGCTACAACTTTGGAAATATTTCTTTTTATTTTTTTTCTCCTGTCAGCAAAAGCAAAATTAAACATAGCCTGTGCAGTTGGGAATTCCCCACTTCATACATAATAATACAGATGGAAGAGAATCATAGAATAGTTAGGGTTGGAAGGGACCTGAAGATAATCTAGTTCCAACCCCCCTGCCATGGACAGGGACACCTCACACTAAACCATGCCACCCAAGGCTATGTCCAATCCAGCCTTGAACACCGCCAGAGATGGAGCATTCACAACTTCCCTGGGCAACCCATTCCAGTGCCTCACCACCCTCACAGTCAAGAATTTCTTCCTCATATCCAATCTAAACTTCCCCTGTTTAAGTTTGAACCTGTTACCCCTTGTCCTCTCACTGCAGTCCCTCATGAAGAATCCCTCCCCAGCATCCCTATAGCCCCCCTTCAGATACTGGAAGGCTGCTATGAGGTCTCCATGCAGCCTTCTCTTCTCCAGGCTGAACAGCCCAAACTTTTTCATCCTGTCTTCATAAGGGAGGTGCTCCAGTCCCCTGATTATCCTCGTGGCCCTCCTCTGCATTTGTTCCAACAGTTCCATGTCCTTTTTATGTTGAGGACACCAGAACTGCACACAGTACTCCAAGTGAGGTCTCACAAGAGCAGAGGAGAGGGGCAGGATCATCTCCCTCGACCTGCCGGTCACCCTCTTTTTGATGCAGCCCAGGATACGGCTGGCTTTCTGGGCTGCGAGCGCACACTGGCGGCTCATGTTCATTTTCTCATCAACCAAATCCCCCAAGTCCTTCTCTGCAGGACTGCTCTGTATCTCTTCTCTGCCCAACCTGGAGCTGTGCCTGGGATTGCTCCGACCCAGGTGTAGGACCTTGCACTTGGCATGGTTAAACTTCATCAGGTTGACATCAGCCCACCTCACAAGCATGTCAAGGTCCCTCTGGATGGCATTCCTTCCCTCCAACGTTATCAACTGAACCACACAGCTTGGTGTCATTGGCAAACTTGCAGAGGGCACACTCAATCCCACTGTCCAGGTCACCAACAAAGATGTTGAACAAGACTGGTCCCAACACCGATCCCTGAGGGACACCTCTTGTTACTGGTCTCCAGCTGGACACTGAGCCATTGAGCACAACTCTGCGTGCAGCCATCCAGCCAGCTCTGTTCTCATACAAACACACATGGTCATCAGAATTTATTCAAAGTACCAAATGGCAAAAAATAGAAATATCAGCATTAGATAATGTTGATAGATAAATTATTATTTTAGCACATAGATTATGTTGGGATGGCTGGAGCAAATCTTTGTGATCACCAAGAAGAAATTCCATCACCTATATTACAGAGTTTTATTTAGTCAAATCTTGCACTGAGATAATTTCAGCAGGTTTCTACCTGGAGATCCTATGCGTGGCCAGAACAAAGGACATCTGTAAAAATGCTTAAGTGAGCTTAAGCGAGCTTAAGCATGGACCGAAAAAAGTGCTGTATCATTTCAGGCAAATTTGAAAGTTAAGTGTTTAAAACCTCATTGGGTGACACTGCATTGATGGGTACAGCTCTAGTAATCACCATGCCCTCCAACTTCACACTGCATCTATTTTCAACCTGCCTCAATCAACATTGGATGTTGAAACCATCCCAGCATACCTCTCTTTAATTTGCCACAGACACTTTTAGTCCAAATTAATTATTTTCAGTCTTTGGGCCAGCTGCCTTATACATGAATATTAAAACTTTGAAGTATGCCCTCCAGTAAGAAACTTGCACGACTTTCCAGAATAAACAAGATTAATCAGACATGATAATTATGATAATAAATGTAATGCTAACTTATCACATCATATAAATTCAGCTAAATGAGCTCTGTGACAATAGTGGTTAAGAATTAAGAGGAAAGGCAATGACAATCTACATTACTGAAATTAAACCCTTCAGAGGCTGAATCAAAACCATTTTTCGCAGTTTATATACAGTTCATCTTATCTTTATGCTCCGCATGTCTTGAGGCAGCAGAAACACATGAACTTAAGGCTCTGGCAAGTTAACATTAACAAGATAAACTTTGACACAGCATAGAAAAATGTAAGGTAGGGAATTATTCTTTTTCTGACTTCTTAGAGTCAGGTACAGGCTTTTCCTTACAAAATGGTATTAAATGCTCTATTAGAGCTATGAATTCTGGTTCAGCCAATAGACTTCACTTAATTTGCAATTTCACCATTTTGAATTGCTTAAAATCATGCCATTTCTAATTTTAGCTTCCTATATGAATTTTAATGTTTAATTTGTCTACTGGAGGCTGAAAGAGGCATATTGTACAAATACTATGTCTGTGTTGTCTAACTGATGACACTAGAGCTATGAGAGGCAATGTACGGCATACACTAAACAAGCTGAAAGATATCCCCTTTCTGGCCCTCATAATCCTCTCAGAAAAGATTAGCTCAGCCTCTCCAGACCTCACACCTGATATTTCTTACTCTAACTTTATTTTCCAGGTGATCAATTCAATTTCACAGCATTCTACAGTATTCTACAGTCCTCTGATATTCTTGATTGGAATAGACTCTGTCCATCAATTGTTATCTCCAAGTCTTCAATTTCTATCTCCATTTGATTCAATTTTACAGTGAAGCTTTCAAAATTTTTATCTGTTATAGCTTGTCCAGCATTTTCTTAATCTCTGTCATGTCCGTAATAAGTGAAGTCTGACATTGCACAACAACTGAAATTCATAGACTGTGAAAACTACGAAAACTGTGAAAAAATAGATAAAATTTCAAAACCCAACTATTGGAACACTGAAAGTAATTCCTTTGAGAGGCCACTTTTATTTATATCTGTGTCCAACAAAAATAAATTTAAAAATATCAAAGGTAAACATCAGATCTTACCAAATTGGGAGAACTAATAACTCATCTTTGGATACATAACCATATTTGAGTAACCTTATTATGTACATTTAGTTAACAGAAAAGATACAGTACAACCATCTTAGGCGACAGTTTTAATCTGCCTGACTAACTGAGTCCCCAAGATAGAAAACAAAAATTGTTGTTTCAAAACGTGTTCTCAAAATGGCATATTTGAAATAATTGAAATTTTTATTCATCATCCCCAATTTCCTGTCAGAAAACTAGGTTAAAATATTTTGAATAGGCTGTTTGAAATTTTAGTGCAATGCCATTTTATTTGAGAAATAAATATTTAAATCTTCATGAAAGTTTCATGCAAGATAAAAATGACATTTTTGTCACTCATTTTTTTACACTGTCAAAAGCTTTGGAGAGCTTTTGTTTGTTTGTTTGTGGTTTTTTGTTGTTGGTGGTGTTTTTTTTATTTCCAATTTCATCAAAATTAAACCACAAATCCAGAGCAAGACGTCAGTTAACTCAGTTTGCTCAATTTCACCCTCAGAACAGATCTGCTGTAGTTACAATACCCCCAAAACGGAAGACCAGTTTTCTGTTCACCTCTACCTCCAAACAAAAATGAGGTTCGTGGGTCCCTTCGGCCCAGCTCTCTTGCTGTACCCCCTTGCCCCCCACTTAGTAACAGGGAAGTGATGAAACAGGTGTGGCTAGGATGCACCCCACTCTGTCTTCACAGGTCATGCCAAACCTTCAAACACCCTCTGCCTCCTCACAGCACAGAGGCAATACCATACCGCAAACAAGCACACATTTCTCTTTGTTGAAGCGGATTGTAAGCAAGTTCATAACGTGTCAAATTTACAACATCATCAAAACCTGTTATTTTCATGCTAAGCACAGCTATTCTATATAAGAGCTCTGCTTGTTAGCATACTTGATTGATCCATCTATAGATTGCATGTTGGCACTGCATACAGCTCCATGGCCAGAGGCAATATATCAGCCATTTGAGAAAGCTGTAGAAAGGTCTTTGCCTTCATTGATATAATAATGCAATATCTACATGCAATTATGTATACACTAGAGAACCCATAAATGGCAATAGCGATGTTTTCACAATTCAATATGTCAAAGAGATGTCACATTATCAACATGTTTTGTAAAAGGAGTATTATATATTGAACAAAATCAAGATCATGCTGCAAAGCAACAACGAAAAAAAAAAACACCACCAAAACCACAAGAGCAGTGGTGTTTTTTTCATACTTCAGATTGCATTTCTCAGGAGGAGCTCATCATTCTGCTCTAACCAAGGATGATGTTCTTCAGTGTGGCCAAGATGATGTAGCCCTCCTTCATCCTGAAACTAGCAAATAAAGAAAGCAACCAAAAATACTATTCTGGAGCAATCACATGATAGATTTATCTGTGCTCTGGTTGTTTCTGCTATGCCATATATGTATATGCTTCTTGCATTAAAATTTTGGGGATGAAAGATTATTTTTTTTTTACTATGCTAGATTTTAAATACTCTGTGACTTTAAATTGCAAATAATCTAGTGAGATAGGAAATACCAGCCAACATCCAACACAGGAAGTATTTTTATTAAAATACCTCCAAAAATTATTTTGTGTTAATTATTCTAATGACATTCTTACCACCTGTGTGGAACAAAAGAGCCTAATCAGTTTTTCTTGTCCAAAAATGTAATTTCAAAAGCTTTGGCAAAGTAGGAAACATCAGGTTCTTCTGCCCAGTTAGTTCTGTTCTGCTCTAAGAGAGTGAAAGTGCTATGTAGTTATATAAAGTATTTTGTTTTGATATTTTGCACTTAAAAATGTTCAGTATTTCAAAATAAAATAGCTTCTCACTTATTGTCTTTACATTCACTAGTGAACTTGTTTAGAAAAGCTCAGGATTTAATTCGTAATTATAAACACACAAAGACCATCCCTGCTCAGCAGAGCTGATGGAGCAGACATGCAGCTGCAAATTTATAGAGGCATGCAAGGGAATAAGGAGACAACAGTGGTCAGTCAAACAATTCATGTGGTCTTTCACTCCCAGTAAATAAGGAACCCCCTTTCCCATCCCTACTCTCATATGAAGGAAGCACCCGTGTGAGGTGTGCTACCTCCAAGTTCCTCCAGCCTCAAGTATCTCCCACTGCCATGGCAGACAAGAGGGGAAAAAGCAGAAAGCAGTCTTCATCAGGCAGGCAATATCAAAACAAGTATGAAGGCTTCACAGCCAGGGGAATTGCTCCAGCTTCAGTGATGTCGTGTTCACTTTTGAAGAGCAAAAAAGACACAGATCCTGGGGACAAGAAAGGTGCCTGAAGCTAGAAATTCAGTGAAAGAGGAACTGCAGCTAGCTACTGGGAGCCAGAGAAGAGACTAAGCCAAAACGGAACAGTGACAGCTTTCATACAGTTAAAACAGGCTCTTTTCCAACAAAATAACCTTTTCGGCTTTATTTAATCATCCAAACAAAATGAATAAGAAATGAGTGGGGGGTGGGAATTGCCTGGTTCAAGAACATCCTGAACAATGGAAACTCACTGGACTTGGTTGCTGCTTTTTTCATTGTTGTTTTCTTCCTCTAAGGCAAGGAAAGGAAAAGAATCAAAATCAAGTGATCTTAGGAATAGACAGTTACTTGCTGCTGGAACATTTTTGTGTCTGCAAGGTCAAAAGAATAAGAGTTACATTGAACGTCAAGGGGGAAACAGGGAAGGGACTTGATAGTCATTAGGGTCTTTATTTCCACCTTCATGATGAATAGTCTGGGTCAGGAAAAAAAAAAGTATGAAAGCCCCATTGCTGTGCAAGAGCAAGGCAGCAAGATAGATGAGCTAGCAACAGCTAACACTGATCCTGCTGTCAGGCAGAGAAAATGGTATGCAAGTGTCCACAGCTGCTCAAAAACATTATGGTAGCAGCAAGAAAAGTAGTAGTTAAATATTAGTTAACTATTCCATCTCTTCTGCCTCAACTACTGAATGTGAGGACTGAAATAGCATTAAAAATATGTGTAAAGGTAAAAATAAAGATTGAACTCCTGCAAGGAAAACGTTGAAGAGTTAGTGCATTCCAAAATGTATGCTGTATTCATGTAAATATTTTTAGTGGCAAGTTCTGATGCTGTTGCTCTTACTTTCCCTTGCAGATCATTGTATGATCTAAGTAACTCCTAAAAGGAGAGCATAAATACATTGGACTGTCATGACTATGCATGTAAAAAACATATTATCATGAATCCATGGTTTCTTGCACTTGACATTATTCTTAGTGGAAAATCTGAGGCATGAAATGGGAAAGTGCATAGAAAAAGAAAACGAAAAGACATATTAGGCCCTAAAGAGGGATTCACTTCACCTAAATGTAGATGGCTGAAATTCTGAAATATCGAATGTCTCTGTTCTCAGAGGTACTGCTGAAGACAATAATTTCATTGTAGGGTAAATGTTTAAAAGGGGTTAGATCTATTTAGATTAATTGTCTCCCAGAACTGCTTATGTTTATCCAATGAGTCCAGAGGGAGAAAACACAACTAAGCAACTAACTTTTAAAAGGATGCAGTTATGTGAGATTATTCTATCGTGAGGGTCAGCCAAGTATTACATACAATGGCACATCTCAGAGAATCATTTTATGAAGTCATATATATCATCTACTTCTCATTGAAATGGTAATATACTTGTTCTGTATATAGATATTGTAAAAGGGGAAGACTGGAAGCAATCATTGCCTTTTCAAGAACAGAAATGAGAAAATGAGAAAATAAGAAAATAACGTTTTCTGTACTAAGTAAAATATTAAAATGAAATACTTTCATAAGTGCTATCCAATATTTACTAGACAGCTTTTAGGGGTAAAAATTGTCTTGATGATAAAATTATTGAGTATGCCTGAGCTTTAAATTACCCAAATATGTAAGCCAACATTACTGTGGGATCTTCTGGCTATAAGATCATACAATACTATAGCAAAAGAGGCATATAAACTTGTATTCTACCATTTTTGAAATAATATCATTGCTTCAGCTTAGTAAAATTTAGTGCAGAAGACTTTTTTTGAAATAATATCATTGCTTCAGCTTAGTAAAATTTAGTGCAGAAGACTTTTGATTACATTCTTCCTTATTAAGACCCCTTCTGTTCCTCTTACAGCCGAAGTAACATGATTCATCTGTACCACTGAATTATTTCTGTCTCACTAAACAAAGTCACTGCCTTTTTTCATGTTTATACAGTCTTCAAAAGCCCCTGCAGACCATTAAGAACCTTCTTCTTGAGTCTCACAGTAGCCAATATGTCTTTTGTTTGAACAAAAGCGCACAGTCTTAATTGTCAGTTTGGGAACAGGCATCTCTTTCTTTATCATCCTGCCCAGATATTACTGCTCATCTTTTCCGAAGCATTTTGATCCAAAGTACCATGTGGGAGAAAATAAAAAGGCACAGCAGGAGACGGATGTTAAGGATGGAGTTTCAGACTTTGATTTTGCTTCCTTTTATAAATTCAAATAACATTATTTATACATATTGATCAAATGATGGTCAAACATGGAAGCACTCAGAAGTTCAGTTAGGGTTGGTTCCCAGAATTTGCTTAACAAAATGGCTTATAGGTTATCCTTCCTCTGTGCATTTCCACGACTCCTTTCTGAAATACCATACCACCATTTTCACTCTCGGCTTCAAAACCATTTTTTTTTCTTGAAGAGGACCCTTCAAAGTTTTCTATTAAACTTGTAGCTCCTTTAATTCCAGTGATGATATCCTTCATGGTCATAGTTCCCAGCTCCATACCTGGACAGGCAGGCTTTGTGGGGATTATGTCCCTCCTTCATTGAAGTCACAACACCTCTTCCCCTTCCAAGAGTCCCAGTACTGGGAGTTGATGCCTGTACTGGCAGATCCCAGCTCTCTCTCTGTTTAAATCACAGCATACAGATGTTTTTTTAATTTCTTCTTCAGTAGGGATCCAAATCTGCCTACAAAAATCAGTAACTCCTTGAGTCACTATGCTGTATAAACTCATTCACAAAGGGAGAATAGGGAGGAAGCTGGGGGCAGGAACTGAGGTGAGAGGTGTCCTGTGCTCTTGACCATAATGATTTTTTTATATTGCTTAAACAAGTTAAAACAATACAAACAAAAAAAACCCCAAACAAAACAAACAAACAAACCCCCAAAAAATAACAAAAACAAAAGGAAACAGAAACCAAACCAACCAAACAAAAAAAAAAAAAAAAACTAGCCCACAAAGGTTTGCCTTGGTTTTTCAGAAAACTGTATTTTGATACATGTATAAGCAGTCTGCCCACTTAAAAAAAAATCTAGGAGTTCAGCAGCAGTGCAAGTTTACTCCTCATTCTTCTATTCCTTAGTAGTTTCCTCATTTGTTCCTCCAGTCCCTACCCCATCTGTACCTCTTTCCACAGGACCTCTTTACTTCCATCTACCCCTGATCTCCCCAGCTTTTTCCCCTGATTTTGTGTTGATTAACAAACATGAGTTACCTGAGGACTTATCTCCAAGGAACAGTATTTTTAAAAGAATTGCAGGTTACTTGAGAGGTACATGATATAAGTGAAAAATCTGATCATTCCATCAATCTGGAATGTCCATCTGCAGTTTTTAAAACATATTACAGCTCAGAGCAACCTCACCTAAATTCAAACTTGAGCTTTGAGCAGGATATTGGACTAACTGATCTCCAGAGGTCCCTTGTAACTTAATTTCTATCTGTTACTCTAGAAATGGGAGTTATCACTCTAATAAGCATTTTCTCAGCAATATCATAAAAACCGGAGAATAACATTTTGTCAGCAGTATGTGCAATGTTAAAACCATTACCTTACCTTTGATTTTTTTTGAAAGATTGGCCTGCACAGCAGTTTCAAAAAGGAAAAATAGCATAAAATTGTCATTGTAGAATAAAGCAGTGATTCACCTACTTCACTGTCTCAGTTATGACAGTGGCTACTAAATACACAGTAGTGTGACTGCATGAAAAGTGACTCCTTAGCTATATTTAAAGATTATGCTTTTCAGGTTTGAATTAATATTCCTAAAGAATTAACAGTTATCCAGATAAAAACATGTAAGTTTCAGTGGAAACCTCATGCTTACCTACATTAAAATAACCTATTTCTGGCAAAAGCCAAGGTAAGATCCAATAAGCTTCTAAATAATTCAACAGGATATCCCACAGATCCACCATGCAGATTATGAAAATCTCAAATTCAGCACAAAAGTACCCCCAAAGCCCAGGATAATTACATCAGCATGATGCCTCTGCCTCACACAACACAGATTTTCTCCAAAAGCACTTCTGTGTGCTTTCGTGTGCAAGTGTGAAGAGAGGCACCATACTGATACTTATTCAAAGGCTGCCACCTTACAAATGTCGATCTCAGATTCATGCACCTGAATAAAGGCAACTAATGAAAAGTAAACATCAGGAGATTTTACAGTGAAAGTCTCATTACATTTGCCCAGCAAATCTTATCAAATGAGCTCAGCTTGTGTTAAGATGATGGGGCTTGATTTATCATGTAGTCAGGTAGCAGGTGCTCTGCCATCTAAAGAGATCCTGAACATGAGCTCAAACTTAAAAATGTAATGGACTGAGAGCAGAGGAGGTAATACTGCCATGGCTCCACCATGGAAAAGTGATTTAGGCAATCATTTATAATCTGTGTAACACCCTGAAGTAATTCCTCTTCCTCCATGTGTAGTGGGTAATACTGATTGCCTTTTATTTTGATTTACCCAGTCCTTAGACTCTGATAGCAGATCCTTTGGTGCCCTTTTCATACAGTCTGCTACCTTCCTCTAGTGAGGGAAGGCTCCCTTTTTAACAGAGACAAATCTCTCTTCTGAGCAGCTGTAAAAAAGTATTCTTTCTCGGGAGAAAAGCTGATGACCTTGCCCCAAGAGACTTACCCCTTGGGAATGAACTTGGCGTGAAAGCTCACAATTTACTGGGGAGATGTTTACAGTCCTTGTGCTGCTAAAGACATGTTGCTGAAATGACTAATAAGACATAGTATTGGCTCTGATTCTTTCTCCAGGCTCCTCTTCCATCATCACACCAGAAGGGATCTTCATAGCTCTGACACTTCTAAACTGTCTGCTTTGGCCACTTTTGTGGAATTATCTTAAAACTTGTCATGCCATCAAGTCCCTGTTTCACCCTGTGACAGCCCTTCCCAGAATTTTTTTCCAACAATTCCTTCTTGAGGATGCTCCCATGCTTAGCAATTTCTGGTCAGACAACTCCAGAGTTCCTTATTACGCTTTTCCTTTTCATAATTTATCTGAACATCCACTTTTGTCATAACCTCCAGAAACACCCAGCACTGGGTGAGCCTAAGGAATGCAATACAAAAGTTTAAGGTTTTGGAGAAATGGAAAGCATAGCATATGAACACAAAGTTTTGTAAGCCTCATTAGTCTGCAGACAATATGGAATAATTTGGCTGATGGGGGTGACATTAGACTTTGTCCTCCTTGCCATCTGCAGCAGCCGCTGTTAACTTTTCTATTTCCTGTGTTCTTCAGCATCATTGCAAATCCCATAAAAGTGAAGATTTCTGCTACTTTTATGTGAAGTTTACTAGATATTTTTTTTTTTTCAGGGATCTTCACTAAATGATGGTGCCTCTTTCTTTTCACATTTTTTCCTTCTTACTGCATGCTCTGCTGGGCGACTCTAAACTAGCAGGCACTAACTTTGACACCAACGAAGCATCAACAGTCGGCACCTGTAGACTTCAGACTTGTATAGTCACAGTACTTAATGCAGCATGAATGCAAATTGTCCAAATATTCAAGCCTTATTTACCATCATTAATGCTAGATTGTCATTAAGGAGTTTTAGTCTCCTGACTTTCAGTGACAATCAAGTACTATACTGCTGAAGAAAAGTATTATGGAAATTTAATATTTTAACAAGCAAATAATTTTCTATCAAATTTCCTCTGGTACTTTCAACAAATAATTTACTTTCCTTATAACACTCTGTTCCTAAGTACTTTGTCTTTTAATTCTTTTTTTAGGGTATGATCAAATTCTCAATGTTTTTTTACAGGGTGTAGAACAAGAAAACCAGTCTTGGTATAAACTGTACAATAAAAATATGAATATTTTTAATGCTTAAAAGTTAGTCTCTATTTTCACTCTTCCACGCTTTTCCTTCCTTTGTGTCTCTGTTGACATATTTGCCTCCCCTAAATTTTCCACAATATTAGATACAGGGCTGCAGGCAACTACCTTGACCTCCAGCTGGGAAGGTGTTGCTAAGCTTCACCAAGTTCTGCATTGTCTTTGAAGGAGTCTCTGTACACACGTGACATGCCCTGGTGTGACTTTCTGCACTCTGTTTCCTCTCCAGTGTCTTCTATTATGTTATGGTATTTGTCCCACCTCCCCTATGCTTCTCTGCTTTTCTGATCCACAGCTCATCTGGCTCATTGTCATGGTTTAAGCCTCTATAACTCATGCAGTTTTGCTCATTCACTCCCCCCTCTTTCTTCCCCCCGCTCCCGGGAGGATGAGAGGGAGAATCGAAAGAATGCAACTCCCACAGGTTGAGATAAGAACAGTTTAGTAACTAAGGTATAACACAAGACCACTACTGCTACCACCAATAATAATAATGACAAGGCAAATACAAGGAAAGAATGCAATCGCTCACCACCTATGCCCAGCCCGACCACACAGTGCACCCACCACCCTTCCGGATCTCTGCTCTCTGTTTTTACATCCTGGGCGTGACGTGCTGTGGTATGGAACGCCTCTTTGGTCAGCTTGGGTCAGGTGTCCTGTCTCTTCTTCCTCCAGGCTTCCCCTCCTCCCTGGCACAGCATGAGACTCAGAAAGTCCTTGGTCAAACCAAAACATTACCAAGCAGTAACTGAAAATATTGGTGTTATCAACGCAGTTCCCAGGCCAAAAGTCAAAAACACAGAGCTGCACCAGCTACCGAGAAGGAGAAAAATGACTGCTACTGCTGAACCCATGACATTCATCAAGTGTCTCTTGGTGCTATTCACACTGAATTGGGCAGTAGATGTAACCTATCTCTGGGGCAACACAAGCAGCTATTGGCTACCAATGTCCTTGTCCTTTGTGGAAATGGAGAAGGGAATGAAGAAGCTCAGAAGGTTTGTAAAGGGGGGGAGCCACCTCTCCCTGGCACTGGGAGCTGCTCTTTATTTCCTATGGGTGATTTCAAACCCTTAGAGTTTACAACCAAGCATGAACTGGAGAAGTGTCTGTGTTTAAGTGTCTTGCTCTTGTTTTTCCTCATCAACAGTGACAATGCACTTTTTCATTCATAGGCTTTCAACTGATGGAAGTCAAGCCTGCTGCTGAGGCCGGTCACATCTTACAAGTAAGTTCTCCATATAAGATGACTTAAGAGTTTCAGAATATCTGGAAATATGACAAAATCACAGTTGTTTTTTTTTTTTTTTTTTAAGGAAAAAGACTTAGAGAAAAATATGGATACCTTTAATAAACACTTTAAAAGGTTTCCCACCTTTGTGAAATTTGATGATGAGTGTAGATACCAACACAAACCTTGCCATCATAGCATCTGAACAGCTTCCAAAGTGAAGCTGTATTTCTAAAGTCAATGGTCAAACTTGATAGAAGCAATAAGAAACAAGAAAAAAAAAAGCTTTCTTAACTGCAAACCAACCCATCTTTATGATTACTAGGAATACCATTTACCTGTCCATTCATATGTTAGAGCCTTAGAGAGTCATAATATTGCCACAGTAGAAGCAAATTATAAATGGTTAAGCTAGTCTTCTTTCTTATTTCTGTTTTGTTCCCTGATGTGTGAATGAATCACGCAGTTATTTTCTCTTTTTCATGTCACATGAATGGGTTTTTAGAACCTCACACAGCTTGTGAAGGACAGCGGTGTATTGACTCCTCTGACCTTTTACTTATTCTAGACTTTGATTGACTGGTCTCCTCTATTCTTGCAACGTTGGCAGCTGCCAGAAAGAACCACAGCCTTAGACAGGCAAATCACTGAATTTTGAAAAGGTGAGAGCATCACAGCTTAGTTATGCTGTGATATCTCATAAACCCATGTTGGGCATTGAAATTCAGATGTCTTGTTCATGTGACAAAGAGAAGTGCAAGAACAGGAAGATGAACAAAAATATCAGAAGAATGAATATTCTTTCAATAAAGACTTTAACAAAACACTGTGATAGTACAAATTTAATCTGTCCTGTTACAATATTATACTAGCTGATCTCCCCTAGATACAGGGTCAAATTCTCACTTTTTGTCACTACAGAGCAATAGCATTTTGTGCAATTCTTATATGAATACACATATTGTTTGATTCAATGTTTATATATTTCTAGGAAGAATTCTTCAAAAAATATAGAGCTTCTAACTAATAGTAGACTATTAGGCCTAATAGTGTACTACTAGAGAGTGAGGCCTATCCCTTCTTCTGCTAAACACTCAATTTGATTATACTCCAAGGTAACAAAATAGTATGAAATATCTGGATATTTTTTTTCTTTGAAATTTATAGAGTTCAAGTGTGTTGTTGTCTTCTGCAACAATTGCATTGTTGTGGTTCTTGATACCACAGCACTGACCATAACTTGGAATTCACTAATAGAAAAATCTCCCCATGTGTAGACAGTATAAATAGGTCTATAGAAATTATCCTATTGTTAGTCCTCAGAAGGTAATTTACAGTTTATTCCAGCATAACACAGAAGACCATAGGAATATTTCCATGTCTGAGGATGATATGTAGTCTGAAACATGTGAAAAGCCTGTAGAAAACTGGACAGAAGTCAAAGGTCCCAGAAGAGACAAATTTTGTAGTATTCCAATAATGAAACTCAAAAAAAGTTTTTAGTAACACTGGCAGGCAAGTCTGACCTGTACCAATACTGTGAGTAATATATTAATAAGAAACCATAGGTAAACACCATAGACTGACACAATTGGGCCAAATTGTATTTCATTCTTGAAACTGATTAATAGTTACCTTTTTAATTATATCATCCTACTGAAGTAAACTAAGCATATTAAAAAGGAACAATAATCTCCAGTCCAAGAACAGTTAAAAGTACTTGGATTGACACTGGGATGTAGGAATCAAATCTAGATATAATCATGGCACTTCTGTCACCTCCTAAGAGGGACTTCTATGGATTGAGTTAACTCGTGAGTGAACTGAACTTAATATTGATCTCTAGTGAACACTATACAATAGAATACCAATTAGCAGGTAGCAAGGAAAACTTAAGAATATTTTTAGTTCACACAGGTAAACTAAATTTTATTTTGACACCAGTTACTAATTGCTGTTTGGCATCTCAGAGACAATTATCTGCCCTCAGCTCCTCTATTCCCTAATCCTTTTCTAGTAACAGAAAGTTGCTTATTAAACACTTTTGCTGGCCTTTGAGTCTCTCTCTGCATGGTCTTTCTGCTCAAGTCTTGTAAGTAAAAAGTTTGGTCCAGAGCTATTATTAAAAGACAAAATGCCCCCTGACAACTTCCAAGAGTCATTTTTCATGCAACACATTATGAATGAAAAATTCAGGAGGTACAACTACTGCCACAAGTTTCCTGTATGTTCATAAAGCCAGTGGTTTAATCTTTGAGGATCAAGATGATTGAGCAAGACCTTCAAGATAATAGGCATAGTCTTCCTGGACGCAAAGACTTAATAATTGAAGCGCCTATAATCAACAAAACCAAACTTGTGTGTTAATGTTTGGGTGTGAAGATGATATGAAATAACTTAGAAACTGCATGATTTTGCAGACTTCTTTACTGATAAAACAAATAAAAAGAAGTAAAAATAATTAAATAAATATTTTTAATACTCATTTCATGGTAAAAGTTTAGCTATCTTTTCATTGTACTTTGTAATGTGTGAATAAAAATATTTTGCAAAAAGCTATTAACAGTAGTAAAAGCAATCATTCTCTGAGCTAATAGGCTGAAGAAGAGATACTTCCATGACAGTGTCTCTGGGAGAAGATTGAATACTCTTTCTAATTGACTTTCAATGACTAAGAAAAAGCTGGATAAGAAGCCATGTATACTATTTGGATCAGGTTTCAGCTGGGTTGGAGCCAAATATAATAACACTAAGATCAATGTCATCCTTTATTTCTATGAAAAACTGAGAATGGATGTATATATATATGCACAGTGTCAAGGAAATTAATGCTTACTTCATCCTTTCTGTTTGACTGCTGAAGCTTGTGCTACAAGTAAAGACAGTTGGAATGCAGCTAAGAAAAGGAAAGAACCTATGTGGATGGTCATTAATATATTTTTCTTTGGACTTATCTGACAGCTTCACTTTGGAGATTTTTTGCAAAGGCATTAGAGGTGGTTTTCAGCTCTTGGAGGAAGAAACATATTTTTCCTTAACTACAGGTGTGTGAGGATGCTAAAGTCACCATTACAGTCACTGAAGATCTGATCAATATAGCCATAGTATGTAGAAAAATGATTGCTCACTCAGAGAAGTTAGTCACTGTCTTTGATTAGCTAAATCCCTCTACAGATTAAAGTGACTTTACTGCAGTTAAACTTAGTTCAGTTGCCTACAGGTAGACATATAAGATAGGGTATCCTGCCTGTACTCTATCTGATGATGTCTCAAATGGTTCTAGAGACCTGAGTGTGGACACTTCCTTAGAGCCAAAGTTCTCCACTGAGTATAGACATCTGTGCTTGGATGTGTGACACTGTGAAATGAATCTTACTCCAGATGTAATGTTCTCATAAACTGACAGGACAAAGACACAAACTGGCAAGATAATTTTGCATTCTGTTAAGAGATGAACTAGCTTTCTTACTATAAGGTTAAGGCCAAGAAACTATGCCAAGAAGGCTGGAAAACTGCAGAGATTTCTGACGAAAAGCAGTTCTTCATCCAGGTACTCAAAAAAAAAAATGATTACAACCAAGGCTGGATTATATTGTCATTTATGTTTAATGTCTTCCATTATAAAGGGCTCCTACATCAAAAGAAAAACATGCCTTATAATTATAACACAATTACACCTCTACAGGGACAATCTCAATCAACTAGCATATAAGGTATTGCAAAAGAATCTTGGAAGAAAGTAAAGTTTGACAGAGGACAAGAGGATATAATCTGATTTTTACCAAGAAAGTGCCTTAAGGCTGAATTCTCAAATAGAAGCAATTGAACAACTGTCATAACTGCACGAGACACAGTGATTTGAAATGCCAATCAGGTAATTTCACATACAAATGCATAGTTCAGTGTTATTTGCATATGTATAAGCTCCTTTCTCTGCATAACTGTAGAGAGTGCACGGCATCCATGAATAAACATTTGTAGGCACTTTCAAAAAACACTTCAGCCTTGTTGTCTGTCACTTGAAAATTGTCTTTAAATGTGCATGCAGTGAAAAGAACTCATTTTTTAAAATCTGGTGATATTTTTCCTTTTGGTGATGAATCTTTTCAAGATCTGGTGACTGTGGAATTTATTATATGATTGGTCCATAGCTCTTGGACCTCAGAAAAGCCGTAAATTCCCATAATTATTCCAGTAAATATAGCTTCTTTTCTTTTATTGCACATAGGTATATCACACATTCCTGAAGCAGTCATAGGTGCAAATATGGTCAAGAAACTGCTTAAGCCTGACACTGAAGTTCTGATTATCCTCCTTTCAGTTTTCCCATCCTTTGTCCTCGTAGGTCATTTATTCTGTTCAAAGGAAAAAAATAAATAGTTAACCCCATAAAAAGGATGGATTTTTTGACACCTCCTTCTAAAGTGTCAGAAGGCGTCATCTCTGAAATAGTCTTAAGAGACTAACATTTAGAACTAGCAACTTCTGATTCTTTTGTATACTTAATAAATGAAAACAGGTGAATATCCACTGAGTTACAAGGTAGGTTGTGTGAGATAATAAAGATGTAAATACTAGGACTAATTTGTCGTTTCAAAATCTGCATTTTAAGGCTGCTTAAATACAATATAGGCATTTATCAGTCAGTATATATCACAATCTTTAAATCTAAGAGCCAATTTACATAGACCTTCAAAATCTCCATGAAGAATCTAGTTAGAATAGTGACGATGAAATAGAGTGGTCAAGTAAGAACATGGAAATCTTTCATAGTTTTTTCTCTTTCCATTTGTCAAACTTCACCACACTGTTGAGTTTTTGTTAATATTTGAAGAGTGCATGAAAAATGAAATAGCTTTTGTCACTGGATTTCTCAAAAGCTCACTAGTAAAAGGCATTTTTATTATTTATTTTCCCCTGAGAGTTTTAGAACTGTACTGCATTGAGTAGCCATTTCTGGGTTTATAATCTGTTAATTTATCATTCCCACAAAGAATCTAAAAAACATATAATCAAGTATGTATGGTAACAACTAAAAAAATTAAACAAAAATATAATAGGAGACAATTTTCTACACACATCAATATATCACAGAGGATGAATTAGAAGATTCGCTACACTTAGGTGTATCTTTCAACAGCCACAGTTTGTCTTCTTTTTTTCCCCCAGATAGTATCGTCATTTCCCAGCAAGACTTTTCACGTGCATGATTACTTATTTAAAGAAGAAATTTAAGTCTCTTCAATGACCTTCATCTTCCTCTAGAGTTCTCTATCTATCTTAAATTATATTCATTCTATTTGCAATATAATACTTCTCTCCTTGGCTGGGTGTGCATTACAGCATTAAGAGAGTGAAGACAGTGCAGTAGCTCCTGCTATTAGCCAAGGTTCCATTCAGGCTCTCCGCAGAAAGCTTCATAAAATTCTGTGCCAAAACCCTAGTTTATATTACATTTTTTTGTAATAGTCCACAAATTCAGGTGTGGCTTTGATCAACTAAAAGATAAACTGTTCAGTTGAATGTGTACATGAGTGAACAATCAGAAAACAGTTGAGCAAAATAATCACGTGGAAATCTTTGGAGACAAAATATTATGCTTTTTTAGAGAACAACTTTTTGGTTGGGTGAATCCATCTGCTTTTTTTTTTTTAATGTTAAGAGAAATGTTGAAGATAAAGGTAGTTCTCCTTCGCTGGAAGACATTCCCTGCAACCTATGGTCAAAGAAAAAGGGAGAAAATGCCATTAGTAAGCTTTGTTCATTTCTTAAAATGCCATGGAGCTAGAGCCCAGCTGCTTTCAGAAAGGGGGGGGAGGAAATATTGGTGGAAATATACTTTTCTTTCAACCAGCCTAAGCTGCATGCAGTGATATGACATACATTTAATAATTTCCTATCGTGATGCTTCCAAAGTAAAACCAACATAATGATATTTTGAATATTTCTGTTTCTTCTCCTAGGCAAGTTCCCTGTCAAGCTTATCAGAACTGGTTTATACCAGAAGTTTCTCCTATGTATGATTGGTCAAGAGTACCAGACATCATATCTACTATTTGGAAGAGGCATTGCAGCACTGAAGCCACTGTAAGGAAAATTAAAAACCCAGTACTTTCTCCTGCACACACATGGACTATGTCTCTGCCAGTAAATGGATGTGACTGAGAAACATCTCCACCAACAAAATGAGGCAGGGAACGGCCCAGTTTCATACTATTGAACTCACTGCTCAAATCTAGATGGCTTCATCAGATCTGGCTATGTGGAACAGTTCCCAGCCTGTTCCAGCTCCCTGAGACACATCTGAGAAAAGATGAGCTGATAAGCCAAAACCATATCAGGGGCCAAGCCAACTACTTAAGAGACAGTGGCAGGTTAATGGGTAGGGATGTTCCTTGGCTATGGTTAATTTACTAGCATGGATGTAGCCTTCAAGTGTACTAATCCTAGCAATTTCATGGTAGTTTTTTCCTTTTTGATATATTTCTAATTATTACTTTTTAATCCCAAATATGTTACATCAAGATACTTCTATCAAGTAAAAGTAGCTTTTTAGCTGATCTGTTCCTGTAGCTACTTTGTAGTAAAATGAGAAGTAGCATAGTGTTCCTTATATTTGCTTTGAGATAACTCCTAAATGCTCTGAGATCAGGACATGATACAAACGCAGAACAAAACAGAGGATTCAGTCCCTAGTGTATCTTCAATATGAAATCTGACATTCATTTTTTAAAGCATCATAAGGAACAACATGTCAATAAATTATCTTTGTAATGCTTTAAGCCACTGAATCTCAAGAATGGCTCAAGGGCTCTGGAGGATACCAGGAAATGGGTCATGGAAACAGAAAAATATGGCAAAATTAGCAAGAAAAAAAGGGTGTAAAATACAAAAAATAAATAAACATTCATATTTGGATAGTAAATGAAAACCATGAGGACAACTGTGTGTGATACTCAGCAGATGTTATTTAATGAAGATGAGGTGACCATTGGTCAGGACGTACTGCTGTAGGACAAGCAACAACTGCTACCTGCGAAAAGCTTTCACCGTGGTGCCTGAGAAGCCATTTCCTATCAAAGTCTTTAGGTTCAAGGTATGTGACATTCTGCTAAACTGTGTTGGGCACATGGGATCTTATTCCAAAGAATTCTTATGTACATACATACTGCAGTGCTGCACAGCTCTGTTCAGGGGCTGGGCTGTCAGAATACCCTAGCTGCACCATCTCTGGAAGCTATCTCACACATTATCATGCAGGGAAGACATGTATCAACCCCCTTTGAAAATCTGCCAGTCTATGACCCGTTTGACCTTCAATGTAGTATGGACATGATCTCTTCTGCTTTTTTCCCAGCTAGAGGCCTCTAACAGAGATCTCCGGGGAGCTTCAGACTGTTTTGCATGCCTCTGTATTTTCTGCAGTGCTATCTCTCAGTCATGTACCCAGCTTCAAATATTCCCAAGTTCAAAATGAAAAATAAAGATAAAATAAAGCCACCGAATCTGCTGTCAGTAAATACACATACAATAGAAAAAGAACTTCATAGAAATTCTTTTTGTGCAGGCATGGAGTGGATGTATTGTTCATCGGATTTCCAGAGAGAATCATTTTCTCTCCATTCTCTTCTGCTCATCTATCATGCTAACTGCTGCTTGGAGAAAAATAAAGAAAAATATTATACTAGGCAAGCTCATTTAGTACTGAGAAGAAAAGTTCTTTTCTGAACCCTTAGAAATAAAAGATTTCAGTGTCATTCTTGGATTTCATTAATTTAAGTAGGAAATCAGATATTGCTGACTTTTTTTCTATCAGTTAAGCAGACATCTGTAGGGAGCAAATGACACCTTTTCCTTTGGTTACATAGTATTTGCATCTGTTCCAGAAACAGGTGAAAACATATCTGTATTGTCAGGTTAAGATAACACAGGGAGGAAGGAGGCCCAAGATTTCTAACGAAGGAAAGACATATCAAGGAAACGCAAGGTTACCAACCCACAACAAACTTGTCCACTCTGAGTCCTGAAAAAAAAACCAAATAATTTGCTTGGGACAAAAATTTATGTTTAGAACAGAAATCTTATCTTTTTCTGTAAGCTAAAGAAATAGGTAGAATGTCATAGACGGGCTGATGGCAAATTACATTGTCAATTAGATTTTATTCATCTTTTAAAGTCTCAGTGTGGGATTCATTTCACCAAGGTTTAGATATCTGTTCTGTAGGCTTGCAACCTAGTCACTAACGTCCCCTTAAAGCCAGTGGAGAGAATTGGATTCACTGGTCTAATTGAGTGAGTTGTAGAGGTAACTGGTGATTCAGCAGCTTGATTTGGTTGGAGATTTTATTAATTGCTAGTAGGTAACAATTTCTTTGCCACTTTATTCCAGAATTTCTGAAGCCTGTATCAGGGAGTTACTGACTTGAAATAATTTAGATGTTTTTCCCTCACTATTGTGTGATGCAGTGGCAATGATGGATAAAGAAACAGTCTTCTCTTTATGAAGGCTTATTATCTTCCTGACTGCCTGTCTAGAGTACATCTCTATATTAACCTTGCAGTGCAACCAAGGAACAGCAAATGCAATTATGGTTTACAAAATGAGAAAGGCATTTTAATACTTCTCAAGGAAACAAACAAAAAAAAAAAAAATAAAAAAAGACATTAAAAAAGAGAAAACTGCAATGCTGACTAATCCAGTTACTGATTCCTTGACTTTATGCTTGTGGTTTAGCATTTTGTTGCTGTTGCTTTAGAGAATGATTTCTCTAGCTGAGATAGTTCCATTGAAGTTTAACATCTTTGTTGGTGACATGGACAGTGGGGTTGAGTGCGCCCTCAGCAAGTTTGCCAGTGACACCAAGCTGTGTGGTTCAGTTGATATGTTGGAGGGAAGGAATGCCATCCAGAGGGACCTTGACATGCTTGTGAGGTGGGCTGATGCCAGCCTGATGAAGTTTAACCATGACAAGTGCAAGGTCCTACACCTGGGTCGGAGTAATCCCAGGCACAGCTCCAGGTTGGACAGAGAAGAGATTGATAGCAGCCCTGCAGAGAAGGACATGGGAGTGTTGGTCGATGAAAAAATGAACATGAGCCAGCAGTGTGTGCTTTGAGCCCAGAAAGCCAACCGTATCCTGGGCTGCATCAAAAGGAGGGTGACCAGCAGGTTGAAGGAGGTGATCCTGCCACTCTGCCCTCAAATACTCCAAGTGAGGTCTCACTTGGAGTATTGCGTACAGGTCTGGGGTCCTCAACATAAAAAGGACATGGAACTGTTGGAACAAGTCCAGAGGAGGGCCACGAGGATGATCAGGGGACTGGAGCACATCCTGTATGAAGATAGGCTGAGAAAGTTAGGGCTGTTCAGCCTGGAGAAGAGAAGGCTGCATGGAGACCTCATAGCATCCTTCCAATATCTGGAGGGGGGCTATAGGGATGCTGGGGAGGGACTCTTCATGAGGAACTGTAGTGATAGGACAAGGGGGAACGGGTTCAAACTTAAACAGGGGAAGTTTAGATTGGATATGAGGAAGAAATTCTTTCCTGTCAGGGTGGTGAGGCACTGGAATGGGTTGCCTAAGGAAGCTGTGAATGCTCCATCCCTGGCAGTGTTCAAGGCCAGGTTGGACAGGGCCTTGGGTGACATGGTTTAGTGTGAGGTGTCCCTGCACCTGGCAGGGGGGGTGGAACCAGATGATCTTAAGGTCCTTTCCAACCCCAATTATTCTATGATTCGATGATTCTAAGTATCCAATAGCTGTGATCTCACTTACAGGGATGGCTTTTTGGTGTCTCTCCAATCTGCAGATCAGTAGCCTCTTACAGTACGCTGTAAGCTATGACACTGCTCTCTTTTTTGCATGCCTGTCAAAGACTTGCCTTTCTTCTGTTGCAGCATGCATGATAGGCAATGGGCTTGACAGGATTTATGCTGGGCAGCATAGCTTCTTTACTTTTGTTTTCGGTTTTTTTGACAGGTTGTGGTAACCCTGGCAACCACCTTGCTGCATTGTTAGTGCCCATGTACAGCTTGCTGGTGCATGTGCCTGAAGGCTGCTAAGTGGTGTGAAAGTGCATGAAATGCTGCCTTGGATTCTCTCTTCTGCCTTGTATTGTCCATGTTTGGCAGAAAAACATTTATTATTTCACAGTGGGAGTCTTTTTACCTCCAAGTGAATGAAGCACAAGGATTTTGCAGTTTCAGTGGGAACACTTTGTCTTATGGGAGTGAATTTTAACCCCCTGCAGAAGGCTACAGGACAGAAATGCCTATCCCTAATCTCTGCAGTTATCTTGCCCAAAAAGCTGTATCACTGACAGTGCTACCAAGTGTAGTTATTGCTCTGCTACTTTGGGATGCTGTGAGACAAGCTACACCCACTCTGCCCAGAAAGGCCATATTAGGAAAGATGCCATCGCTGAAACTGCAGACCTATGGGTCCCTCCAATAGCCTGGAGACATTAAAGAGCTGCAGGGGTGAAGGGAGAGGGCAAAACAATTAACAGTCAGAACAAATTTAAACTTACTGTTTTGAGCTTTATTATTGCTATTACATATTTGAAGAATAATGGCTTAATTGTGCATAGTTTCTTATCTACTGTTCTCTTTAGAAAGGGGTTCTATGAGCCACCACTCTGTCTTCTCTCATGACAATGAATGTAATATGGAACAAAATGGAGTAGCTTTTGGAGGGCTGTGTGGGAGGTTAAAGACAAAAACAAGTTTTATTTTCACTTACAGCTTGAATGGGTAAGACTGCCCATGTTCAGAAAACTTCATTAATTCTGATGGGTAGCTATAGCAACATATCCCCAAAAAAACAAAACCGTGGCTTCTCGAGAGACAACAACATACTGTTGTATTCTTATGAGAGTATGGATGCAGGTCATCAATGTAATATGTACCTGGGGAGCAATTAAGGTGTTTATGGTCACGGTCTTGTTGGTTTTGCTTAGCAGGACAGTAAGATATTGAACAAGAGATTTAACTTTTTTACCCTTCTCCCTAGTTGACTTTCCCGAACTGCATGCTTTCTGTATTTTGAATGCTTAGCCATTTTGATTGCTTTACTGTTTCACAATGTTTTACTTTTATAGAAATTAAAATAGAATGTGTAACTACCACGGTGTTTTTGAGTTCCCACTATTCCCTAGCCAGACAATGTTATGCAATCTGATTTAGGATTAACTATTCTACAGCACATTATGCATAATGGAGAAATCTTAAAACAAATTTGTTTCTTAAACCACTGTCATTAAAGCCAGCACAAGAGTCACTAAAACATGTAATGACAACTGTACCAGACAACTGATTTTTTAATACAGAAATTCAATCCTACTGACACACAGAACTAAATACATATCAGAGAGAGAAAAGGTTTTGACGTGTGCTCAACCCAAGTTTGTTATAATTAGTAATGATCAACTTATTTCTATAATTATATTACTTGGATAAAACATGGCCACTTTCTGAAAATTCAGATAAATGAAAGTTTTATCCTCCTAAGAATATTACTTTGTGGCCCCCAAAAAGGCGCAGTACAGCATAGAACTCTGCAGAGGTGCCTTGCCCAACAGAGATAGCAGGTAATAGAAGCAGAAGTGAATGCTTGACAGGATGCCTGAATATTCAGAAAGGTAGTGCTGTTTCTACTCTAGCCCACTGAGTGTATGCATCTTGTCAGATTAGACCAAGTCTATTGGCGTCCACAGGGAAAGCAGGGCTGTGATCCTCCCTCCTCCAGGGTCATGGCAGTAAAGAAGAAGATAGTAAAGGAGCATAATTCTGTTTTGACTTTGTGGACTGCTTGTGGGACTGGAGGGACAGAAATATTATAAATCCTACAATTCTGTATTCACATCATGGCCATGCTGAAAGTGAGGTTTTAGTATATATCTACAGCTATAAATAAACAAAACAAATAAACGACAAATATGGAAAAAGAAAAAACTAACAAATGCATAAGAATCTCATTCAACTAAAAATAAGATTTATGTTTGAACTTCTGTTTGCTTTTCCATACATTTTCACCTCTGTCATACTTTCTACCCCTGAAGTGTGTGAAGTATGGGAATTTCAGAAACACTGTCTGTGGTTTGCTTTTTAATTCTACTGTGTCTTACTATAGAAATAGCTGCTTATAGTGATGATCATTTAATCCAATTTACATGGGATTCCTATTAAAGTCAATGCCAGTTCTCTGGGCAGAGAAATGCTTTATAAGGCTTTCCAAGAATACTTTTCAGCATTCTTCACTGCTTTTCCAGCATTCCCGTTTGGGTGGGTCAGCCTGTTACAGGATTTTGATTCCAATATAATAGAAGAATTCAGTGCCAACACTTTATTAAAATTCATTTAAAAATTTCTCCTTAACACCCATCAATCAGTCAAATGTGCTCATGAGAATTTCTGTTTTGATTAAAAGAGACAAAAACCCAGTAAGACACTTTCATATTTGGTTTGACAAAGAGATGTTGGTTATGTGCACACAAAAGAGAGCCTAGACATGAGAGAAATATGTAAAAGTGTATGCCTTAAAATTAATATTTTTAAAATACTTCTCATATAAGGGAAAGGGAAATGAGATAAGCTTTTTAATCAGAGTGGTGTCATTACCCTGTTGATACAGGGGTGAAAATGGTAAAGTCAAAGCTTGGTTGGACCTGAAACTGGCAAAGGTTGCAAAAGGACAACAAGGTCAGTTTCTGTGGGTACACCAGCAGCAAAAGGAAAACCAAGGAAAGCATGAGCCTGTGGATTGGCTGGACAGGCAACCTAGTGATGAGGAACACAGGAACAGATAAGGTACCTGATGCAGTTCTTGCCTCATTATTTACTGGAATAGATGTCTCCATGCCTAAGGAAGATCTCAGGAGAAAGGTACACACAACTGAGGAGGCTGAAACTAGGAACTACGTGGAAGATAAATACATTATATTAATAGATCATGATGTGGCGGACAACTGACTGGACAGACAGGCTTACAGGGTGAATATCAGTGGTTCAAAGTCTAACCTTCAGCATGTTATGCATTATCCTCAGGAATGATACTAGCAACACTATTGCAAACACCACGGTGATGGAGAAGAATGCTCCTTCAGAAAAGGCCCTTAGCACAGTGACTTCAAATCAGGTCTGAGAACTCTTAAGTAGCAGATAAATGCCAGCATTCATAATCCACTGCACAAAGTTCACAGTACAAAATTCTAGGTCTCTCCTTGTCACTCTCCAGACTTTCCTGACTATCTTTGTTTTGGATATAGCACAAAGAGCTCCCACCATTCTTTCAACATGATCTTGAAGCATTCTGTAAATGTCCATAAACATATAGCAAAGGAAAAAGACAGGGACATACTCTCAAAAATTCCTAATCCAATGATTCTGGAAGCTGCGAAGGTACAAGTAATACATACTACAGACTCTGCCCAGCCACTCACACTCTCCCTAAGTAGCATCTTGTATTAAAACTGATATAAACAGGCTACAGAGATAGGTGAAACACTGGCTTTACTCTTTTGGTTTTACTAATGAATGTTAAAATAGCAAAGGTTCATAAGAAGTTCCATCTATCAAGTAAGCCTAGAATTTACAGCTAAGAACTTTTTTGTCTTCTCATGCCCTTTTTCTCTGAAATACTGATGGAGCCAGGGTCTGAATCAAGTCTTTGCAAGAACTGTGAGTCACACACAGAAAGGACAGAAACCAAAGCAATAAGTCTTTGTAGAACCTGCTAAATGGATTAATGGAGTACTGTTATACTTTCTTTGTCATGAAATTTCATGATAAATCCAATGATGAATATAGCTTAGCAGACACTGATTATCACTCATGGATTATCACAATCCTAAAGCTTACAAAATAATAATGAACTTATAACTGAAGAAAAAAAGATTATTTGCTGTCTGATTTATCAGCCTAATATTCACATTTCTTCACATATAGGTCTAATTACTGTGCCACAAATGTCTTAGAAATATGTAGTCAGTCCTCATTCAAAGGAAGAAAATCTTCCAGAGACTGTGGCACATGGCTAGAGAAACGCAAGCAACCAAGGAGCTGTTGATAAGCATGGACAGTATTTGGCAATGATAGGTTGAGACCAGTCTTGAATGCCTCATATCCTTCATTATGGGCTGAAGGAAAAGACAGATTAGCTCTCTGTTTCAGAGGTTTCATAGTTGTTTCTTTCCTATGTAGGCTCCAGCTCAGAAAATATCAAGAATAAAATGCTCTGTCACCACCAGTTGAAATGCATAGAAGGTTTTTGAGAAGATTTGGTCTCCCTTATTCTGACTTTGCTCACATTCCAACTATCAATTACTTCCTCAGGACAAGCTTACAAGCACTGTGAACATACAGTAATAGTTCCAAAGAGCTTTGACCTCAAGGACAAAGACTCTTTGACCTCAAGAATTATTCACCTGCAGAAATGAGTTCTCTTTTGCAAAAAGGTGGTTGTATCAGGGTGGATGTCAAGACTGCCAATTTTTATAACCTTCCACATTAAGGGGCCATCTTTCATAGAATGGGAATAATTTCATGTATTTCACTGAGAAACAAAATGTAAGAGGGGTAGATGATCAATTGAATTTAATATATGCATACAGCAAATCTTCTCTGAATACATCTTTTTCAAAAATCACTCTTGCTGGAATTTGTATATATAGTTTATTGTGTGCAGTTCTGGTGTCCTCAACATAAAAAGGACATGGAACTGTTGGAACAAGTCCAAAGGAGGGCCACGAGGATGATCAGGGGACTGAAGCACCTCCCGTATGAAGATAGGCTGAGAAAGTTGGGGCTGTTCAGCCTGGAGAAGAGAAGGCTGCACAGAGACCTCTTAGCAGCCTTCCAATATCGAAGGGGGCCTATAGGGATGCTGGGGAGGGACTCTTCATGAGGAACTGTAGTGAGAGGACAAGGAGTAACGGGTTCAAACTTAAACAGGGGAAGTTTAGATTGGATATGAGGAAGAAATTCTTTACTGTGAGTGTGGTGAGGCACTGGAATGGGTTGTCCAGGGAAGTTGTGAATGCTGCATTGCTGGCGGTGTTCAAGGCTGGACTGGACATAGCCTTGGGTGACATGGTTTAGTGTGAGGTGCCCCTGCCGATGGCAGGGGTGCTGGAACTAGATGATCTTAAGGTCCTTTCCAACCCTAACTATTCTATGATTCTATGTTTGTTGGGGTTTTTTTCTTCCAAATAAATGCTTCACATTTTGTGCAACAAAACCAAAACGTGAATGGAATTATCATTTGAGCTCTGGAAACTTGCCCAAAAGCATGCATAACACACCAGTGACATTATAATCACAGCAGACAAAATTTTCAACCATTTTACCCCATTTCAATTATAATGTGCCCGAAATATAACAGAGTGTAACAAGTATTTTGTGTTATATTAGGCTGTTACCAGAAACATAAGCTACATTT
The DNA here is from genome assembly GCA_028858755.1 of Ara ararauna. Classification (NCBI taxonomy): domain Eukaryota; kingdom Metazoa; phylum Chordata; class Aves; order Psittaciformes; family Psittacidae; genus Ara; species Ara ararauna. The sequence goes on from CM054376.1 coordinate 147,793,654, forward strand.
GTCTGAAAATTCTGTGTGAACCTTTTAAGAGAGTTCAGTGTAAAATCTTGCTAGTGACACAATACGTTTTTTTTTAAGTGACAGTGAATGAAAACATGCATAATAGTTATAATTTTTTCAATATTGACATAATGATGAATACTATAGGTGTCAAGACTTTGAAGGTTTCATGTGACATTCCTACGTACACTAGCATCTGTTGCTTTCTTGCCCTCTTTCCTCTTCAACATTTAGGACCCCAAATTTCCCAAGTCTGTTAACAATGTTTCGAGTTTATTAAATTTTCACTGCACTGGAGAATAGTGTTTAAACACTTCAGTACATTGACCTTCATTTCCCCAGCTAGTTCCAGCTACATGCCATGGCTTTTCATAGGGGCAAGTATCCTGTTTGTTTATTTATGTCTGGTGCAAACTGAAACAATAGAGGAACAGAAGTATTAAGGGCAGGGGGGAGAAAGTGTGAGGGGTGGTGGTGGCAGGTTTGGGATAGAGTAAATATCCCAGTACTGAACACAGATTCAAAATTTAGATTGCAGTGGATTTTAGAAATACAACCTGAGTTTGAAATACAAATGCACACAGAGTTATCTACAACTGCTTTAACTATCTGTCTAGTAAATATTCAAGAGTCCATTCTAGTCACTTGTTCTAGTGAGAGCAAGCTTCTGAGTGTCTGAGAGGTGTTCACTGTCATATCTTCCTGTACCTCTGCCTTTAAAGGTCTTCTTATTCCCAAAGTCAAAGAAATTACCCCCTGGTCCATTAGACGCAGCATAGCTGATTCTAAGTCTGGTCTTGATAGTTGAATTGTATCATCTGACTAAGAGTGAAAATATGGTCAATCAATCTTCAAACATTGTCAGAAACAAAAGACATGAAAACTGGTTGATAAATCTTTTTTGTTCCATATTTCCCTCTGTATAGAAATAAAGAATGAGATTTTCAGGTATACAAATAGGCATCAGGTATTCAAAGTATCGGATTTTGATAGGAGGAAAATGCTTTACTGTTTCATTTTTGCTCCACACACACACTCTTTAAAAAGTCACCCCTAAATTAATAATCTCTTCAGTCTACATTTGGCTACACAGCACAATGACCAAGTGCATCCAACCATTTCTCCACTGCCTTCCATGCAAAACAAACAAACAAACAAACAAACAAAACCCTTTTCCATTAACAAGACTGGAACCTCGACTCTCAGTTGTCTAACTTTACAACTGTACAGCTTTCATCACTGTACTGCCTGAGTGGGTCACTGTCATTAAAAGGTTTTTAATCTAAAAGTTTCTTTGTAGCTGAGGGATGTAAGGCCATTACACAGAAAGGAAATTGTTAAATGTCACACAGTTATCTGAGTTGGGAACTGAATCAAATTTTCCAGTCGCACAGCTTGGAGCTCCATACACTATATATATTCTTCTAGCCCTACAAAAAAGCTTTCCAGGTATCAGTATTACCATTCCTCTGCTCTTTGGGAGAGGGGATCTGTATCACTTATCAAATTAGGCTTTTAATTATGTTCGACATAAGATGTTCAGCAGCCAGAGCCTGTCCCTGGCTTGGCCATTGTCAGAGCTTCAGCATCATGCCAGGCTCCCCAGGAGCCCTGCTCTGCAGCCTCTCCTTGCACCAGATGCAGGGTCCCTCACAACACACAACAACTCCTCACTGCCACCCCACACAGCCCTCCCACAGGGACCAAAGTACCCTGTCACACCCCCTGCATGCCACAGCACTCCCTAGATCACTCCCCCAAGCTCTTCTTCTACCCCTAACCTAATCAGCCACAGCAGACTGGCACATCACCAGTTCCCACATCCCAGCAAGCTCCTCATGGCCCCTTTGGTAAACCTCTCCCTCTGGCTGCATGGCACCTGACAGGCAGTGGCATCACCATGGAGCCTGCCGCCACCGTCTTCCTCCCATGAGAGCATGGAGCCAGCAGGAACATTGCAGCATGAAATTGTATGGAACAAAGCAGCTCATGCTGAAACACCACTGAGCTGTACATGGAGACATGGGCTCTGAGAGCATGGGGGGCTCTGAAACAGGGAAGAAGAGGCAGAAAAGAGGGCTGGAAAAGAACACAGGAATACTGGGGTGAAGAGGGAGAAAGGCTGGGTTAGCACGGTGGGTTTATGCTGCCAAAAGCTGGAACCTGGCTCACTAAGTCTGATTCTCCTATTTTCTAATTCTTCCATTTTCTTTTTCTTAATAAATTCTGTCTTTACTTGTCTCACTCCTTTGTTATATTTTTCTATGCAATTTCTTCTTGCTTTTCTGTAATTTCTTAAATTATTAGCTCTCTTTTACCTAGTCCTGGACTCCCTCCACTCCTCCTTCTCTTTCTTTTCATTATAAACTTCCTCTTTCTCCCCTTTAAGGATTTCTGGCCTTATCCCTGTGCCACTCCTTCCTACCCCTATTTTCTTCATCCTGCCAAACTTCCAGCTGCTACAAATACCTCTCTGATCCTTCAGGAGTCACATGTGATGATTAATTTCCATCCCTGCTGTTGGAGCAAACATGCCTCTCAGAAGCTGTTCTTTCTATAGCAACCTGATTTAGGAAGCAATAGAGACACACACAGCTGCTGCGGTGCCTTGGTGGGGGTGATGGGTAACTCTGAGCAAGTGGTGGCGAAGTGGTATTTGTGCTGCTGCTTGAAGGAGTTGGAGAGTGGCATTAGCATCGTCTGAGCTTGCGGACAACTATGTGCTGTGGGAGACATGTGCTCCACCAAAATGGTTTGACTAGGGCCAGTTGAGTAGAAGTTTCCATGAGACATGCTGGAGGGGGAACTGTGGACTAACATTCTGAAACCAATGATGAACAGATTAAAGGCTGTATTTCAGTCTTCTCCTGACAGAGAGGGGAGATGATGCCTGACATTTTAATAGGCTCACCAGCTGATGCCTTAATAATTCTTGGCCATGTTGCTGAGCCAATTATTTTCCTCAATCCTTTAACAGAGGTTTGCAGCAAGAGGGGGTCTTGGTACCGACCCCTCTTAAGTTGGGGGGTTCAGAGAAAATAAAAGAAGTCACAAGTTGGGCTAATATAGCAGGTAGAAAATCTAGGGCAGGCTTGTTGAAGAGAATACCTGTCTCTGCCTTTATGGAAAATTACCCCTGAAGATTTTATTTATTCATATGTATTTAAAATTTTAACCGAGAATAGTCTGCGGAACATGGGCCACCACATTTTCAAAGATAGAAAAGGTGGTATAAGCTGTGCCATGTTTTCACGTTGCAAGAAAAGAATCAAACAGTATCTGACTGAAGCAACAAAAAATTGTGCAGCTCTCTAGAGCCAGAACCCAAACACAAACAAGCTCTGGGGAGGTCTAAATTCTGAAAACAACAAAAAAATCCTTTTATGCTTCCCTGTAAAGTATATCGTAGGCATAGATCACAGTGTGTGAGTCTTTTTATCTAATCAAAAAGCTCCTTAGTTGCTCAGTACCAGTCACAGATCACAAGTATCAAACAGGAAGACATTCAAGTAGAGGCTGAGTCCAGTAACACATCACACTTTTAATGACCAAGCTTCTTTCAATGCAACATTAAGCTTACAACAAAATCATTCACCAGTGTTATTTCTGTGTAGCCTTTTGTTTTCTAAAATTTACTTTCTGGAGTTCATGTTTCCTTTCTCTGATTTGAAAGACAAAGAGATTTGTCAGATTTCTTTGATTAATTAGCATTTAGCTCTCTTGCTTGACATACAAATGCCAGTCATTTACTTCCGTACCATGAACACTGCTAGAAAAATCTAGGACTTGTATAAATAGTACAGATAGAATACTATTTCAAAGAAATATCCCCAAACCGTTTTAAACTTCATAGTTGGGATAAATCTGAAGGAAATAATGCATTTTGCAAGATAGACATGGCATGAGCAGTAAAAAATTGCATTATGAGTTTACTACTGACTGCACATTTAATTCAAAATTCCTTCTCTTGTACAAAAAGTCTAAAAACATTCAAGGTTTAATAACACTTCTATTGATAGTGTAGGATCGGCACCTGACTAGCTTGTTCAATCATCATTGTAAAAAAAATATATAAAACTGTTAATTAATTTGATGAAGCTAAATCCTGAAATCCACATATTTCAACAGGCAGACTAGAACAAATACTTTGTGGAAAAAAAAAACCACTTTGGAATAATATTTCACTTAGATTTCATGGGATAAAGTGTTTTTCACTTGCGATTCTACTAGAAAAAAAGAAGATATTTAAATGTAAATACTTACAGACGCAGACATACCGTGGTGTAGTAGTATTACTTCTGACCTTCATATAGAATCATAGAATCATAGAATAGTTAGGGTTGGAAAGGACCTTAAGATCATCTAGTTCCAACACCCCCTGCCAGGGCCAAGGACACCTCACACTAAACCATGCCACCCAAGGCTATGTCCAATCCAGCCTTGAACACCGCCAGCGATGGAGCATTCACAACTTCCCTGGGCAACCCATTCCAGTGCCTCACCACCCTCACAGTAAAGAATTTCTTCCTCATATCCAATCTAAACTTCCCCTGTTTAAGTTTGAACCTGTTACTCCTTGTCCTCTCACTACAGTTCCTCATGAAAAGTCCCTCCTCACCATCCCTATAGGCCCCCTTCAGATACTGGAAGGCTGCTAAGAGGTCTCCATGCAGCCTTCTTTTCTCCAGGCTGACCAGCCCCAACTTTCTCAGCCTATTTTCATACGGGAGGTGCGATTAAACTAGCCAATCCTCTTTCCATTCTGATGTAAAGATTCTGTGTTATTTTCCATTTCCACTGCAAGGTATAAAAAATTCCAGGTATGTAGCATGATTGTTGATAAACAAGGAGAAAAAATATCTAGTTTATGAATATTTAAACATCAATTTTTAAACACAATTATTTTTAATTATTAAAATTAAATATTTAAATGAATTGAGAACAGCCACAAGTATTTTGTACATGGCATGATTTTTGAAAAACTATATAAAAGACTCCTCACCTTCAAAAACTAGCCACTTCTTTGAACACAAGTTTTACTATTTTTATTTTTTATGAAAATCATATTTGAAACAATGCATTAGAGGTTTTTTTTTCCACTTTCTCATGTATATCGCTATAGATAGGTCTTAGAGATTATTTTCTAACTGTTCTTGATCCATAGTAATGGATCCATAGTAATGTCATGGGCTCAGCAGTAGCAACCATTTTTCTCCTTCTTGGTAGCTGATGCAGCGCCCTGTTTTTGACTTTCGGCCTGGGAACAGCACTGATAACACCAATGTTTTTAGCTGCTGCTTAATAATGTTTAGTCTGACCAAGGACTTTCTGAGTTTCATGCTCTGTCAGGGAGGAGGGGAAGCCGGGAGGAAGCAGAGACAGGACACCTGACACAAACTGACCAAAGAAGTATTCCATACCACAGCATGCCATGCCCAGGATGAAAAAACTGGGGGCAGGAAACCGGAAGAGTGAGTTCACAGCTCGGTCGTTGGGTGGTGAGTAGTTGTATTCTCTTTCCTTGTATTTCCCTTGTCATTATTATTATTGGTGGCAGCAGCAGTGGTTTGTGTTATACCTGAGTTACTGGACTGTTCTTATCTCAAACCGTGGGAGTTACATTCTTTCGATTCTCCTCCCCATCCCTCTGGGACCGGGGGGGAAGAAAGACGGGAGAGTGAGTGAGCTAACTGCGTGAGAGGTTTAAACCACAACAAGAGATTAATAAACTGACCTGAAATTCATCAATAAACAATGTTGTTTTGATCTGCTACGTTACACTGAAAAATATTCTTTGCATTAGGACTTCAGCAAGGTCCAAGAAGGCTTGCCTGACAGTGCCAATAATGTTGTTGTGCCTCTGATGTGACTTATTTCTGACTGATTCTGCCCTGAATGGGAAGCTTGCTCATTAACTTCTATGGCATCCCTGCGCCAGAACTCATCATTCTTGGGGCAGGTGAGAATGCATGTTTGTGCCTCAGTTACTCATGTTCACAGCCTGGTGAACTGCTTTGTGTTAAATATATACAAAAATAGGAGAGGGATAGCGACCCCATAGAAGGGACAGTAGGAAAAATGGGAAAATGTCAACAACCTGAGAGTGGCTTAGCCACGTGAGTCAGGTCTGTAATAATGAAGGATCCCAAGCATCAAGGACTGACAAAAGCACACCAAGGGCTATACAGGAGAAAGTTGTAGAAACCTCTTGTTGGCATGTACAAGTTTTATTTCAGAAAAGGCTGATAAATTATAGAACATTTTCATATCCTCCACGGTGAGATGGTGCTTTGCTGTCTCTGTTAGAAAGCCTGGACCATGATGACTGTATTCTTAGCCTGCTTACATAAGACAGCAATCTCAGTATTAACTGAGTAAAAACGTATGGGTAAAACATGCTTCCAGCAGTACATGTCTGTTAGCCCATATCTGTCAGTAACTCTTACCAAGCTTTCTAAATTCTTTCTTGCCTAACTTTTGGGTGCATATGTAACACAGCTGCAACCCTGGAGATAGCTATTTCTCTTTCTATCTTAACTCATAATTTTTCATTATAAGCATCTATGCAAAAATGTTGCTATGGGCTACTGAAGTCTACTCCTGAGATAGGCTGGGATACTTATGGGTAAGGTCTCTTAAGAGTTTGTTGACCAAATAGAAGAATAAAACATTTACACAACCCTTTCCTCCTTTTTGTAGCAATTGACTTAAAAAAATCCATGTATGTGTTGTTCCCCTACCCCCTCTAATGGTAACTGGGCCGATCAGTTACTCCCCATTCTTCTTGGGGCTTCTTAGAGGAACTAAATCATATAATTTCTAAGTGTCATAGACAAGACCATAAAGAATTCAAAATTATTAATGAATTAAGTCCTTACTCTATTCCAGAACTCTTATTCCTTTCTGTATAGGCAAAGCAGTGATTCATAATTGAAAGAAAATCCTTTTTTAAGAAAGATGGTCAGCACCAAAATATATCCTCAAATTGTCTGATGCAAGGCTGTGGTAGTGTCCTTTCTGATAACTTATTTAAACACTGGAAACAAGTCATAACTGACAACTGAGAAGAAATATTAACTTAATGTATATGCATGCCCGAAGTGTACCAGCCTATTTAGGAATATTAGTTTACTGATCAAGTTTCCTCCATAATGACCTTTTTCATAAGATTACATGATCTCTAGTGATCTGAGTTAGTAGGGAAATTTTAATAGAATTAAATAAATTTTAACTTGCCTCCTAAGAGACCCATGTATGATTCAAATGGCAAACTCTTTCAAAGTGCATAATGTGTTTCAGGAAATTGGCTTAATGCTGAAATCTACTAAAGCTTATGTCCAAGAGAATTCTGTGATTCCTACTGATCGGTGTAGATGGGAAATGCCAGTTTGTAGTAGCTATTTTTATCTCTCCAGCAGTTGAACCCTCCCTCCACAAGGGCAATGTCTTTTTAATGCATATGATGTTATTATGTAAATTGGTTTAGCTGTGTAATCTACTAAAGGTGATTTCTCTGTCCCATGTGAACAACAAAGCCAATGATCGCATGATATTCATTAAAGATAAAATTGTCTTACTTTCCATAACCAATTCCTAAGTGCATTGCTCTAACAACTCCAATTTCTGGTCAATAGTGAACCTGATGCTCATTTGCAAAACTGTAATGAATATATCAAATAAGAGGCAATGCATTTTTCTAGCTGGCAGTCCCAAGCGGACTCCAAATTATTTTCCGAGGGGCAACAGACACAGTAATTAAAGAACAACTAAGGTCCCATAAAAAGTTCCATCCATTTTTTGTGTGCATCAACCTATAAATCTATGCCAATACTGTCGCAAAAAATCCTGCTTCGATACATTTCTGAGATTAGGTAGACATCAACCTTATTTCCATCTATAAATGGAAGTACAAGGTCATGTCCATGCAAGTGAACCTACAACAGTGACCCCCTTGTACAATTGTACAGCTGGGCTCTCAAATGAACTACGACCTGCATATATGGATGTACATGGAGTCCTGCAATTAATCCATTTAAGAGGACACTAGACATATTTGTATGCAAAAATAAATGATGAGAGTTTCTTTGCTTGAAAAAAATCAGATAACACCAGTGGCTACTGCAGTTCTGTATCTGACCGCTGTTGTCTGTACACAAAAATGAACAGGTGCTAAGTAAATGCTTGGATAAACCCTCTTTAAAATATAACAACTTGGGTTAAACCATAATTACATCTCAAACTCCAGGGGAGAAAAGGAGTTCCTAAAAATTATTAAATATATTTACACAGGGGTTGTTTTATCTGGGAATTTATGCAGTTTTTAGAAATACTAATAAATCCTTCACAAGACCACTGAAGTGTTATTTATTAGTAATAAAATAAGTACTACCTAAAATAATATTAGACAGCAATAAAATATTTTCAGTGAAGGCTGAAGAGCTCAGAAATTCATAATTTCAATAAATATTTAAAGGAAAGAGACAATTTCTCTGAACAGTAAAAACATATTTTCCAAATCAGATGTCCAAGAGTAGCTTCCCTCCCTACATGGCACTTATGTGTTTTAAAAAGGAAAAGATAATTTTTTCTGGAGGTGAGTTTAAATTTTGAAATTCAAAACAGTTCTTGGCACCTTTTCTGTTGTGAAAACTGCAGTTTTGTGGTGACAGAATGTGAGCATAAACATTTTTATGGAAAGTTATTTATATAATTTCTTTAACCACTGTCATAAAACTGCAATATAATAATTCTCAGAAGTAGAGAATTTCATTCAGCTGATTCCACTGATTGATTCTGGACTAGTTTTTAATTCAAAAGATAAGAATTAATGTTTTTCTTCGATTTCAAGAATCTCTGGTGTTTTTTGCTTTGATGGAAGTATTTGTGAAGATGTGCTCCACATGAGATGCATGGGTGGACTATATTAACTAGTACTTAGTTCCTACATTTCTGAATTTTTTGTCCTATTTTTGCTAAGTGTTGGTACAATATTCACTATTGATGATAGTGAATGATAGAATACAGATATCAGATATACAGAAAAAGATAGAAAATGAGACTGCAATCACATATATTGTTAGAATATAATCACATATATCACATTGTATTGTGTCGGCTGAGGTGAAGTTAATTTTCCCCATAGCAGCCCTCATGGTGCTGCGTTTTGTATTGGTATCTAGAAAGGTGTTGGTAACACACCGATGTTTTGGATACAGCTGAGCAGTGCTTCACAGCATTCAGACCACCTCTCCAGCATTCCCTCTCACTAGTGGGCTGGGGGTGGGCAAGATCTTGGGAGGGGACAGCCAGGACAGCTGACCAAACTGATCAATGAGATATTGCATACCATCTGATGTCTGCTCAGATATAAAAGCTAAAAGAAAGGAGGAGGAAGCAGAGACATTTGTTATTTGCAGCATGTACCGCTGCAAGTACTGAGGCCCTATGTCCCTGAAAGTGGCTGGACTTCACCTACTGATGGGAAGTAGAAAATGAAATCTTTTGTTTTCTTTTGCTTCTGTGTGAGACCTTTGCTTTTGCTTTATTAAACTGTCTTTATCTTGACTCATGAGGATTTTTCCACCTCATTTTCTCCCCATTGTCCTGCTGAGGAAGGGAGTGATAGAGTGGCCTGATGGTGGGTGGACCTGGAATCCAGTCAAGGTCAACCCACCACACATATATATGTTATAGAACATAAAAAGCAGATGAAAAACTTGGTTTAACTGCAGGCTCCTGGCTCATTATCATGGCTAATGTGGAAGATGCAAGTCTTTGGAAGGATTTAAATACTTAGAGGACTATGGTTATACGGAAAGGAGTGGAGCAATCATTGGGGAAAATGGACAGATTTTGCCTTTTTCTTTTTTTTTTTGATTTGGATATTCTGTCCTACCAAAGGAAAACATTGCAATACAGAATTAGTTAATAGGAACTGTAGAAAATGGAGTAGAAATGATACTGGAGTCAAAGAGCAAGGAAAAATCCTCCTTCCATACCCTCAGCATGGGCTGAGGCTGTCTCTTCACCTGTCTTCTTATATGTGCTGGATCTGACAGCTGCTGAAAATAGTATCTCTCTTGCAACAGATTAGCTAACCCCCCGTTGCCTTGCGACCTGACACAACATGGGCACTCAGCAGAAATCTTCCTCCTCTTCTCCTCGCTTTGGCTGGTTCCATGCTTCCTCTTCTTGAAAGTGGGGACTGTAGCTTTATTTCCTTCATAAAACTTTGAGATCTGAGCACTGGATTTGGTGCCATTATTTATGAGGTGCTTATTTCTAATTGACCTGTTAGAAAGAGCTTGATGGAATTTCCTGCAACTCAGTGCTGAGCTCTGATGTTTATATTCTTTATGATGGCTGTTACATCCTCTTTTTGAGCCTTCTGTAGGCAAAACCATTGCTTTCTTTTTCCAGAATGAAGTAATACCACTTTCTCAGGTCTTCTCAGAAGTAAATTCTTGATTCAATTAATATTAAGCTACAGGCTCTATCCACAAATCACATGTTCTTCAGCAGTTTAATGGAATAGTGCAGTCTAAGAATACAGGATCTGCATTTTCATTTCCATACGCATTCCTTCTTTTTCTTTTCCCTAATTATTTGGTTACCACTCAAATGTTGAACTGCAAACATTACAGACAATTGATATAAATTGTAAAAGAAGTTAGATGTAACTAAAAAGGAGGGGGGAAAACCAACTAAACCTAATAAAATTAAATTCTGAGGCTTCATACGTCCTAGTTTAATTTTAATATCTCAAGAAGAAGGAAACAAAATGTGAAAAGAATACTAAAACAAATCACATAACCATGAAAGTATTTTACTTTGTCAAATTGAAAAAGACTTTTTTGCTTTCTAGCTAAACATAAACCCAGTAGGTATAATGTAATCAAAAATATATGGGACCATCCTTTTCTCTCTAGATCTACATGTTGTTAATGTGTGGTGTTATAAGAAAAGAAAAATCCATTTTAAAAGACCTCCAAGAGATGGATCATTACTAAAAAGAAAATAAAAATCTACATATACCTAAAAGCCATGCAGAGAAACTTTTGCTGGTATTTAGTTTCCCAAACACAGGCATCAAAGACCATCACTTAACCCTCCTTGCCCCCAGCTGCCTCTTCAGAAAGACACAGTTTCCCTGCATGTCTTGTGTGCTATGCACAAATATCCTGAATATCTAAATTCTCATTATCTGACTACCTAAAAACTTCACCAAATATATATATATTTAGACAGCTAAGTTTTTCTGTCCTGTACTTGTCACTTTGAGAGCTTTTTTACACAGGAGCATATTCAGTATCCTAGATTATAGTGAATTGCTTGACGACAGTCTGTGAATATTTTTGGGATCAGCTGCAAACAACTGTGAGTAATTTCTGTCCAATATTCATGCACATAACATAAGCCATTTGTGACCCCAAATCATCTAGTACACTTAATATATTGAGATATTACTGGGAAAAATCAGGGCTACTTGGAGTTAGTCTGGGATTGGTGTGCATCATGTTCGATGTAATATCCAAAAAATGTTAGAAAAAATCATCTTGAAAATCAAGCTTTGTTCTAAATTGTCTATTTTATTTTTTATTTTTATTTTTATTTTTTCTATTTTAGTTTAACCCGTTTTCTTGCTTTACATATGTATAGTTTAACTCTCCTGTAAGTGAAAGAATTTCCAAATTAATTAACACTTCTTGGCTTTTTTACTTACTTAAAGGAAGGATCCTGAAAGATATTGTATTTGTGTTCTGTGAAAATTTATGTAATGTAGTAGAGGCAGCTTCAGTTTAGGTACAGTAAGCTAGGGTTTGAGTTGCTTACTAATGGTGACCCAGCTATCCTTCACCAGAAGCTCCTTGTATAATAGCATATAAAACCAAGTCTTTCAGCTATTTTTGCACAGAGAACAAAACTTTGCTTTTAAGCATCCAGATACATTGTTGAATCTTCAGTTCCATGCTAAAAACTGTCAGTCTGGTTTCTGAATGCATTGGGAAACTGAAAGTGCTGGCCAGTGCTGGCTGATCAAATTCCACATGTTGGTGGAGATCTGCAGGCTGCATTTAATGTGAGGTTGAAGCCTACAACAAAGTTGAGGCAATCTGAAGCTTTTTGTCTCAAAAATAGAACTGGAGTCTTGCACGTTTTATACAAATGCTGACATAGAGCCATAGAATCACATGCAGATAACTTATCTCCAACTTCCAGATATCAAGTATCAGCAGAACATTAGCTTGAAAAGCAGATTGGTTGTCCTCAGGTTGCAGTTCCATTTCTTATTTAAGCAAAACACACAGGAAAGTACAGGCACTGGGTTCCTGATCTGGGCGTTTGTTTGATTGGGGGGGGGGGGTTGTTTCGGGTTCTTTTTTGTCTTTTTGGTAACGTAACTGGAATACTAGTTTTTCTCTATTGAATTGCAATGCCTCTGCATGATGTGAGGTTTTTTTTTTCTCAGTATGTTTGTGTTTCAGCATGGTGACAGTGACTAGGCAGCTGGAGCTGAAACCAGGAATCAGTCACCATGGATAGCACGTTTCCTGGGAAACATATGGAGCATTTGTCCTGCAACCTCAAGAAAGCAAATAATGCTTGAATCATTGCTAACTTTCAGTCTATGATTTCTGCCTCCCAAAGGGTTCAATTCAACAACTCTCTTTCTGAGTAGCACTTATTCGTATGAGTAGGTCAAATTACCTTCTAGCCTTCCATTAAGCACTTCTCAAGCAGACAGCACAGCTGAGTGTACAGGTACTTATGACACATTTTCATACATACCAGGTATCAGTGGTGTATAAATAATAAAAACTTTCAGGTCCTCAAAATCAAAAAAATCTATTCCCCAGCTGTATGATTAAGAATCATTCCTTCCCATAAGCGGGTGCACCAGAATTTTGGTGCAGGCACTTATCAGAGTTTAGTGGTTTCAACATGTGGAATTATTTTTAAGCTGAGCTTTAACCTTTTTTCAAAATTTCTGCAGCAAATAAACAGTATTCCTGGACCATTCCATGTACATGTAATATTGCATGGAAGAAGAAATAACCTGACACCCTACACAAAAAAGTCCTATTCATAAAGGCGGCCTGCAAGGATGGTGGGGAGGGACTCTTCATTAAGGACTGTAGTGATAGGACAAAGGGTAACAGGTTCAAACTTAAAACAGTGGAAGTTTAGGTTAGATGTAAGGAAAAAGTTCTTTACTGTAAAGGTAGTAAGGCACTGGAATGGGTTGCCCAAGGAGGTTGTGAATACTCCATCCCTGGTAGAGTTGAAGGCCGGGTTGGACAGAGCCTTGGGTGACATGGTTTACTGTGAGGTGCCCCTGCCCATGGCAGGGGGGTTGGAAGTAGATGATCTTAAGGTCCTTTCCAACTCCAACTATTGTATGATTCCATTCTATTCTAGTCTATTATAGTCTAGTCTAGTCTAAATTTATTACTTAAAAAAAAAATCATTAGAGTGCTCTCCTACTATTCCTATTGTAACACGAAGATAGAATTGTGGCCAATGACTAGGTTTTCCTTCAGGTAGTTTTCCTTGAGTTTTTTTTCCACCTATCCTGTTCATTTTAAGTCATACAACATTTGAAAATGCTTTTTATATTACTGCAAGAAGTGGGCTATTAGCTGGAATCTCAAGCTCAATTAAAAATAAATCAATTAAAAATAAAGAGGAATTTTTAATATACAGTCTCAAGGGGAAAAAGAGTTTGAATATATTGCAAGAATTAATTTTGAATACTCATAATAATATAATAAAAAGAACCCAACCCTACGTTATTACTAAAACATAATTTTATCATTTCTTAGGGCATAACTTTTGATTTTAAATGATTCTGAGTTGTCTACCTTATTATCACCTTCAAAACTACTGCAGGGGATAACTGCGAATATGAAATACAAGCATTTAAGGCTTTTCTCTTCAAACTACAGAGCTGCTCAGACTAAACCAGGATTCAAATTGTGTTACATTCCCTAAGCCTGTGACAAGAACATCTGAAACAGCCACTGGGTTGGAGTTCATACATCCACACCCTGACAGTTTAAATTTTGTATAACCCTCAGCTTGAGTGGTGTCAGGGGGATATCAGAGTATTAGGAGGTGTCAGTACCCACCACCCCAAAAAGCAGGTTGAAATCATGATGCTGATAGGGAAGAAGAGGTCACCAAACACTTCAACAGCAGCTTCTCTTCCCTCTTCTCATCAGGCCAAACATGCTCCATGTCAGGCTGTTTAAATGGGGGAGAAAATTCAGTTCCGTTAGGCTGCCTCCCTCCTTGTTCAGTTCATTCCTGCTCTTAACAATTCATTTCTTATTTGAAAGAGAACTGCTCCACTGAGACAATTTCTTAGCAAACAACATTTAGAGTAACTCTAATGAATTAAGCTAAATATCCAGCACAGAAAAGCACCCACTGGCATGAGTAGTGATGGAAGTATAAATGATACTTTTAGAAGTATTCTTTCTCCTTTTTTTTGCCCTTCTTGAGCATTGAAATCATAAGGATTTTCAGAGGCTCAAGCAAATGTCACCCTAAATTAAGTTCAATAAATTCACCTTTTATATTGGAAGGTGAGACTCCCACTGGACTAAAGTCTTTACTTGCAGTGGAGCATTTAAAAAGCAAGCACATGATTTCCTTCCAGAGCTGTACCTCAAACACTTCAGTACTGCGTAGGAGTCTCAGAAACAAACTGACATGAGCATGTTAATAATTAAATAATGAACGCGAGAAAGACAAATCTTATCATCTTCAGACTTGGAGAAATACCAAACACAGTCCCAATTAAAAAAAAAAAAAAAAAGAAAAGAAAATTAAAAAAACCCTATTGGCAATTCACTGAAATTTTAATTTATGCCTGAGGCACTGATGGCAGCAAACACAGTCTTGCCTGTTTATCTTGTGCTGTTTCTAAAGACATGTCTGGTAACCAAGGGGATGTTTTGAGATTCCTGTTCAGAAGCAGGAAATGTTGGCACTGAATTCTGTGAGCCTACCACCATGGGGGTCATGGGTCCTGCATTCATGAAGACACACTTTTTGGAAAGGGATGACTCCAAAAGATTTGGTGCAATCAATCAATGCAATGAACTTTAAGTTACAGATTCTCCCTGCGCTCTTTGCTTGGGTAGTGCAAAATCACCTCTCTCCTGGTTGCTACAATTATTTTCTGCTAGTAAGTAGCCCTGCTTAACATAAGGCACAAAGAATTCAACATCATCTATCACGACACTAAGCCACTTGCCTGCTTAGCCACCTGAGCTTCTCTTTATCCCAGATCAGCGCAGTCACTTTTCCCAACATAAATTGTACCTTTACATTTTACAACAGCTCCTAAGTAACTGTGTTAGACCTTCTCTAATTTGAAAAGACAGGCTTTTAGGAGGTGGGACACTACTCATATAGAGAGGAACCTGACTTTTAAGTCCTTTTACATGCCCTTAATCTATTTCTGAAGAACTCAGCAGTGATTTCTTCATTTATCCCCAAAAATCAAAGTTTGGAACAGGAAAAACATTTCAAGAGGGAAAAAAAAATAAGAAAAAAGAAAGAAAAATAATATTTTCCCTTCTGTTTCAGACAGCAATAAGAAAAGTGTAACAGGCCTTCAGGTGGAAAAGAGAAAAATAATCCTCTGTTCTTTAACCTTCTGTAGACTAAAAGATTGTAAAAGAAAAAGACCTGGGTAATCAGAAAGTCTCAGGTATAGAGGGATGATTTTTAGCATGTAAAACTTCTGTTGCTTGCCATTGTATCAAAACTTTGGGATGTGGGGTTCAAAATATTACATACCCTTGCATTATAGGTAAAAAGGGGTATAGGTATAAGCTTGCTTAAAGGCACCATTTTCAGCAGGCACACTGCAGATGTACAAGCATACTAAAAACAAGAAGCAAGTTAAAGCTTCATTATTTCTTATGTAGTCCTGCTAAACTTGATCTGCTCTGTCCCAATGCCTGCCTGTTTCTTATAGTCCAAAAGAAAGTATGGTGAAAATACCTCAACAAACAATAATAAATTTCTTCTTCACTGTATGGATTTGGTTCTTAAAAAGAAAAATCAGACCAACTAAACAAAACAGCTTTTTTTTATTACTATTTTATTTATTTTTTTTATTTATTTTTTCTTAGGACAACATAAACAGGAAAATGAAAGAGACATTTATGGAAAAGTGGTCAGGAGGCACTGCATTAATTTATATTCATATCATCACCAGAAGAGAAAGAAAGGAGGAATACAGGTTTGTGGTGAATAAATATTGCCTGAGCATACAAACACTTAATTTCAATGGGAAACCTTTTATGTGTGTTGATGTCTCAAAAGCAAAATCTAGCATAGCTTGTCTGAATCTGAATGCTAATGTTCCCTGGAAAAAATCTAAGACTAAACTCCATTTGATGTTGCATTCTTGTGTAGTAGCTAAAGCCACCAGTGAACTGCATGAAGAGTTCTGGTACGTGAAAAATGCATATTGTGTGGCACTTGTCAGATACTCTTGACGAATGGAAAATGCTAGTGTAACAATACCTAAATTCTCTATGGTAACATATGTTCTCTTTTCAACAACACAGAAATGAAGGTCAAAGTAGACAGAAGGGAGACACGATCCTTTCCTTGGCTTGGAGCAGCCAAGAGCTGCAGAGATAGGACTATTCAGACATGATGAAGAGAATTTCAAATCTGTCTCAATCAAATACATCATGAAAATATATTTCAAGAAACAGATCCAAACATTCATGAGGCAGACACCTGTATGAAAAGGAATCATTTATGATTAATATGACAAATGATCACATGTCAACCAACCCAGACTGCTGATTAAGTTTCCCATGATAACTAAAAGTTATTAATAAAAATAGTAAAATGTAAGGTTTTTATTTTAGAGAAATACAATTTCAGCTAATCTATACCTGCCTGGAGATCTTTCAGCTTGCACATGTGTGAACTACATTTGCAACATTTTCAGTAAATTATAGGGAAAAGAGAGAACAAGAAAAGCAAGAATATGAGAATTTAACACACACTTAAAAATCTCCCTTGCATACTTGTAACACTCTAATCCTGCATATTCTTCTATATAAGTTTACATCTACATCTCTGGGTACTCAAGTTTCATTAAAATTTCCTATCCATTCCATGGTGCATGCAAGATCAGGTTTTAACTGCGTCTCAAATAACATGAACAGTCAGTAAAACGATTAAGCTGCCTGGGATGCTGGACTTAGTCTTAAATGACAGCTTGTGCTCTCGGCTTATGTTGGAGTAAACATAAGCTGAGGTGCCAGTGCCCTCAAACCTGAGCCCACAGCAGTCTATGTTAAGATAATTAAGTTTGCCTTACACTATACATGTAATGATATTAAAGAGTCCAGAGTTCTAGAAATAGACTCTAGTTAAGGAAGCAAAAAAAGACAAGGAATAAACAAAGACAGAATTTTGGATTAATGCAGCTGTTCTCAAAGGTGACTTGTTAGAGGACATCATCTTCACAGTTACTTAAGAAATCACCATTAGTGCACTAAAAAAATATCATGTTGATCAGAATTTTGAAGAGCAGGAAGGTAGTCAGCAATATGCTGTACTGATTCCCAAGACACCTATGGCAGAGAAGAAATAGAAATTTAACAGCTGCAAAAGCTGTATAAAATCAAAGGGAGAAAAAAAATCACATAGAAGATGACAAACATTCACCTTGGCAACCGTCAAGTCCGCAAACTACAGAGTCTTGAAAGAAAGTTGGGAGGGGAAGGTGTCTGCATACATTTCTCATTTCTTTACCATTAAGACCATTTTAAGCTACTGCAGATAATGTATTCTTTTTATTTGAATTTTTATAAACAAGTAAATAAATTGGTTGAAGTTTTGATACTTTTGCTAGAGCCTTCTGCAAAGTTCTCTTCATGTCAAAGGAAGAGGGGGAAAAAAGAAGAAACGTAAGAAAGAACAAATATAATGATCTCCACATAGGCTGACTTTCCATTAGAACTGAAAAAGCAGACAGTTAAAAAGAAGCTGATTGGCAAAGCAGAGAGCACTTGTCAGAAGAACACATAAACAAGATTCTAACAGGGCATAGATACCATCAGAGTGGGAAAAGATGGGAAAATCAGTAGCTCTCATTAAAATAAAACTTAAAGATTCCTTCTTTCCCCATTAGTACCTTTTTAATACTTTATACCCGTGACAAAATATAAAGGGAGAAATACCTAACATATCCCTCACCAGAAGGGCATGACTGATGAGCACGAGAGAGAAGAGAGGTTTCAAGTTTAAAGAGAAATTTGCATTCTTACAAGACTTCTCCTGAAAGAACACATCTAAAACCAGCAGGAAGCAAGATACTAGGTGCTCACTCAGTCCCTTCAGAAGCATAAAGCATCAGGTCTGGGCCTGGCTATTGAGTGCAGAATGGAGCCTTTGAAATCTATGATTAACTAGGTTATGTACAAACTAGCTCTTAGGGGATCGCTTCATTTCCTTTTTTTCTTTTATATTACAAGTTTGTGCATTTGTACACTGTTTGTCTCTGGACATTCTTCCACTTAACCTCAAAAAACTTTGAATTTTCCACGTAACTTCTTTCCCAAACAAATATCTTCTCCAAACACCTTGTACAGCCAGACAGAGGAGACCAACTGTGTCCAGCTTAAATAATGCAGCACCTAAAAATAAGTTGGGAGTTCTGAACTGATCTCTTGTCAACTGGATAAGTAAGCTCTCTCTCAGTCAGTGTAGCAGATCAGGTATCTTTGAACTGTCAGCCAGCAGCTAACAGCAAGCACAGGGTTAAAAATTTTCTGTAGCTAGAGCCCAGGTCCACAACTTCCCACTGAATCCTGAAGGTATGTATGTATGGTGCAGAATGAGAAGATGCCTTTTGATTTGGTACCTTTATTTTGATAAGGCAGAAGCTGCCGGTAGTACTAGTACTGCTCATCTTTCTGATAAGAGCTGACTGGCTGGAGCCATCAGCTCATGAGCAGGTGGACCCCTTTTCTGAAGAGATTCAAACCCATGTAGGACAGCAGCTATTTTCTGTTGAAACTGGGCTACCATCAGGCAGGAATGTAAACCCTCTGCAGCAAGAAGAGCAAGCAAGGATAACATTCAGCTCAGAGGTAGGAATTTCATCTGAAGAAATGGCAAAGATGTGTTACCATCCTAAGCATAGGGAAAAGGCTATAAAATCTATTGTATTTACAGCATTTTTTGAGTGAGCATAATTCAGAAAAAAGCACCTTCTAATCATTCTTACTAACACCATTAAGGGGGGAACTTCTCCCAGATAATTAGTTCTAAGGCATCTACCTGACTTTAAAGATTACCTCTTCTTAAAAGTATCAATGTGATTATATGCAAAATGAACAGTCCATCAAATGAAAAAATAGGCACAGCAAGTGGATAGGAAGGAGACCCTAAGAAGGTTCCCAAAAAGCAAACATCATTGCAAATATAATACGACAAATAATAATAATAGAATTCTACATTCAAATTACCCTTCAGAGAAAGCAAAGGAGATGCTTTCCTGAGGCAATTCCAAGTCACATAACCATGGTATCTCAGCACATACCAGTGGTTTATTTAACAATAAGTAAAGTAGAAGAATCTGCTTACAAATGTCACTTTCTGAAAGGAAGGTGTTTACATTTATGGGGAGGGAGGGCACAGAATTAATTCAAGATCTTTGCCTCTAGTCATCAGTCTCCAAACCTCTCTTCCTACATTGACTCAAACTGCTGATGAGCTGAGGCACCAAATTAGGTCCTCCCTCTCTGAAATCTGAATTTGCTTTCTCCCTCCCCTTAACAAGTATTGTTAAGGCATTTACATTTTTTTCCTGCCCTGCTCTGTCCTTTCTTTCTCTGTACAAGTCTAGAAGCAGCAAAAATAAAACATTCAGATGTCAATAAGCCACTCATTTGTGTCTAAAGCCAAACTCCTACTGTTGTGTCCACTAACTACAATTAGTTTGGAAGCTAAACCATTGTTTCGTCCTTGCCTGTCCTTCCCTCCTCCTTTCCCTAGTATGATACATTAGGTTTATAACTGCACTTTCCATTTAATCTTTAATTATGTGTCAATCTCCAAAGCCACACTCATTTCCTACACAGGTTTTGACAAGAGCAGGACTGAGGTCAACATAGTCCCTGGTCACTGCAACACTGCATTAGGCATGCTAAGATGAAGAAAGCTATTAAAATTAATAATAATAAGAAAGTCTCCTGCTGCTTTACCAATATCTGGAAGGGAACAACCAACATTGCCTAAGACAGTGGTCATGACAACCAGTGTACTCGCCCTTACCCAATTTCTAAGGCTTTGGAATTAAATGCTGTTGAGCTGATATAAAATGTCAAGACTGATGTGGCCATTTGTTCTGGTTGTCAACAAATCTTTTCTTCAAATCACTACAGCTGACTCATGCTACTACTATGTTCATCCTATATTATGTGCCTTCAAAAGGCCTAACAGAGTTATAAAATGCAGCAATATAATAGCTCAGCAAAGGCTTCAGAAGGAATTGCAAGTGCCATGTGAATAGGATGTTTACTGTGGCACAGAATAAATTATAGCTGTGGTTCTTCCCAAGTTCTGAAAATAAGAGATATGAAAGTGACAAGTCACAAGTCAAACCATCATCACCAAAACTTGTTCATTGGATGTTTACAGTAAACAGTGTCTACACTAGTTCTCTTTACGTATGTGCCTTTTAAAACTGCTGAACTAAACCAATGACTCCCAAAATTAAATACATGCAGATTCAGCTCTAGGTTGTTTCTGATCCATCCAGGTTGCAAAAGTGATGTGTCAGCCTTTAATATATTTCAGAATTGTGATGTTTGGATCCACTTTTATTTGAGGCTTGACATGTTATCTTCAAACTCATTTTAGTCCTCTGCTCAGAGCCATGAAGAGTGAATATTCACTAGGTCAGAAGGAGTGCTAACCCGGCCTAGGAAAATCCTTCTTATTCTGCGCTTGATAAGAAGTTAATCCAACACAAATTTCACAAGCTTTTTCCCATTATTTCAGCTGATACTATCTGATCTACTGCATAAGGGAAGCCTCCTTTCCTGACAATATATAAGTTCACAGTAACAAAGGGTACATGTGGCTAAAATAAAATACCAAGTTAAATTTTAATATCATGTAAATGTGTCTTAGCTGCATGGTCACCTTTTGATATATCAAGAACATTCAGGGGATTTGAGAGATGAAAATGTCAGCATGCACTGATAAAGATGAAGTCAGAATACAGCAGATGAAATGTGTTTTCTTTATATCCTGATATACATCCCAGAATGAAAAGGATAGCTAATTAGTAACTATTTCTTCCAGAATTTTCACCAATTAACACAAATATTGGATACTGAGGGGCCAATAGTTGAATCCAGGAAGCATGACAGAGAATGAGCTTGGCTGTTACTCCCTTAAATTTCTCTGTCCAATAATCCTTTCTACAAAAGCGCATAACATTAAAGAGCATTTCCAAAATATGGAAGGTTGCTGACTCTTTAAGGAAAAGTTCCTGGAGGACAGTTCCACAAAGATTTATTTAATATAATGAATATTGATATAAGATAAATTGGTTTTTCCTCTCACAAACACATTTGGATTGCAAGTAGAATCCTTGCAGCATTCTCTCACCTCTCTCAGTTCCCATTTTTCAGTAACATAGCAGTACATGCTCACTTTTCTACTTATCATGATTGTGACCCTAACGTCCCAGAAATACTCCTTAATTTCAACAGTTTTCCAGGTATGTCTTACAGCATGTGGAGACAAGTCTGTGACATCAGAATGAATGTTTCTGAATCTATTCTGGACTACAGTTCTCAGGCAATTACCTGCAATTGCTGCTGGGAACTCAATGACTCAGGTGTTCTGATCCAGTTCTCTTTCCAATATATGCAAAATAAAACTAAACATCCAATAATGGATGTGAGTAATACAAAACAGGGACACCATGACATTATAGTTAAGTCTTCGTCCAAATTATTGAAGCTGATCTTGCATTAGTTGTATTTACATAAACAAATATCGAGTAACATTTTTGGTGCACATAATGGCCAGTAGAGATACAGTAGATTAGCAGCAATATTATTAATAGAGAACCATTTGATTTTTTTTGCTTGCAGAAGTCTCAGGTATTGTTCCACATAAATCAGTATGTTAGCTTTCATGTACACACTAAATCAATGGAAATGGTGTGTGAAAGCCTCATATATCTGCCAATTGCCCTACAGTGATTTTGTAATTAATCTGAACCTCTATCTGCATGATCAGACAGGCCAAAATATTCCTCCATTCATGGTTGCAAAGTTCCTTCTTCTAAATAGTGTTTATGATTTCACCCTGAACAGCCCAAGAGAGTATTGGTTTAAGGTATATGTAATGTAGAGCTTTCTATCAAGTGAAAGAGAATTGTGTATTTACCTGGCTGATGTTTAGCTCCTCAGTGGTAGAGGTCCTGGAACTGGCTGTAAAAATACGTTTTAAGGAATAGTTATTGATTCTGGAACTATATTCAGCTGCCTCATGCTTTTTGAAATATCCAACGTCCACACTTGGCAACGACAGCTCTGTAAAGTGTTGTTTCAGCACATTCATTGGAAGAACTGAAGAGTTTTGAACAGATGAAGTGGATCTCCAATAGCTTTGATATGGTCATATGGCCTTTCTGCCATATCTGGCTAGGATATCCTCTAGATCTAGGATGGGTGTCACCATCTCCATTATATTCAGATCAAAGACAATTGGTGTAACTTCCTGCCATGACCACTACACATTGGGAGCTAGATCCTCACCTCCAACTAAACAATAGGAAAAAGCTGACTTGAAGTCACATTTGTGTTCCCTAACCCTGATATTGACTGTAAGATGAGATAACCTCAAGCACACCAGAGCCATGTCTGGTTTAACATATTGAGCTGGTAGCTTCATCAATTTTACAGTTCAGAAGACACCTCAGGAAAAAATAAAGATTCAAACGTTTACTTCAGCCTCTTAATCTAGGACAGAGAGGACAGAAGAAATGTGATGGCATTTTTCCAACCATTATCTGCTTTTGGAACTACTAACCAAGCCCTCTCAGTAACTCCCTCAATTGCAGATTAATAATAGACATTGTAACATAGGCAACAGTAAACACTTGGATGGATGACAGATTTCACATCCAGTATCTCATGAACTATCAGGACTAATCACAGATGTACGAAACCCTTGCAAATGTGAAAATCCTCCTGCTTTCCAGGCTCAGTAGATCAATAGAAAAATAACATATTTTAGATTATTAAAATGTATTAGCAGATAAAGTTTCTCTTCCTTATGTCCAGTGTGATCAATTAAAATGATGAGTGAGCCTGACAGAGGTGTAGGATAACAGTGTATACCACGTATTTTAAAATAGCTTTAAAAACTTCTCTGCAGCAGTGTTTTTCCTAATTATGGAAAATCCATTGCAAAATGATGGTTCAGAAAGAGGCTTGTTGGTGTCTTTCTGTGAAAACCCATATCATTCCCAAGGTCTCAGCAGCATCAGACAATTCTGATAATTCTGGACTTTTACATTAGAATTCCTCTCATCAGTCAGTGATTCTCAAGTACTGCCATGCTACATTTACAACACAGTTTACCACCCTACCACTTGAGCCCTCTCTCTCAATGGCAGCAGCTGTTGGAAGCATGGGTTTCTAAAACTTTCTGATTAGTCAGGCACACCACAATTATTTTACCACTACCAGCAATCTGCTGCTCTAGTTTACTGTCTGGTGTGTTTTTGAACTTTTATTCAATAATTACTGAAGTACACTCTGGTCCTCAGGGACTTCTCCACCTTTTTAACTTTATGAAGTTAGTCTCACTTAAGTGGTCTAAATAACAAGCACAAGCGTAAATTTCTGCAGGACTGGGATCTTTAAATGTCATCTCCTCTCAGTAGGAAATGTCACCCTGCATAACACAATGTAATACAACAGTCTCTTAGTCAGAATCAGGTGTCTGGAAACTACCACAGGGAAAATATATTAATCCAGGAAGCAATGAAGCAGATAGTCTCACTGAGGTATAACTGAGTAATATGTTCTAAATTCCATTTATTTTACAACAGTAAAACTATGTCTAGCAAACTCTTCATCAGAGAGTGAGACAGTACAGTGCATTCTGTACCAACCTAGACATCTTCAGCACTGTAGTGCTAAGTTTTGCTTAGAGGGTAGAGCTACTCCCACCATTAAGTACAAGAAAGACAGTGCTCTGGATTATAAAGAACCTAAACTGCTGCTGAGTGTTGACCTGGCTGGCCCCAGGTGCCCTCTATCACTTCTCCTTCTCAACAGTACAGGGGAGAGAAAGGCACAAGAAAAAGCCTGTATGTCCAGATAGGGAGATCACTCACCAATTACCACCACAGGCAAAACAGACTTGACTTAGAGAAATTAATTCAACTAACTAATTTTAGAGTAGAAAAATCAGAAGTAATAACAAATCTAGAAATACCTTTTTCTCATCCCTCCCTTCTTCACAGGCTCAACTTCACTTGCAGCAATTCTACCTCCATCCTCCCCATAGCAGTACAGGGAGAAAGGGTGAGTGAAGGTGCAGACATTGACTCAAATCTGCTGCTTCTTCCTTTTTACACTCTACGCCTCCTCCAGCATGTGGTCTATCCCATGAGATACAGTCCTTTGTGACCTTCTTCAGTGTGGGTCTTTTCCACAGCTACATTCTTCATGCGCTGCTCCAGCATGTGTCCCTTCCACAGGGTGAAGCCCTTCAGGAACAGGCTGCTTCAGTGTTGGTCCCCAGCGGGGTCACAAGTGCTGCAGCAAACCTGCTCCAGCGCGGGCTCCTGTCTCCATGGGTTCATAGGTGCTCCCAGGAGCCTGCTCCAGTGTGGGCTTCCCCCAGAATTACAGCCTCCTTCAGGCATCCCCCTGCTCCAGTGTAGGGCTCTCCCCAGCCTGCAGGTGGAGATATGCTCCATCGTGGACCTCCATGGGCTACAAGAGACTGCTGCCTCACAATGGGCTGCAGTGGAATTTCTGTTCCAGTGCCTGGAGTACCTCCTCCTCTCCTTCTTCACTCACCTGGGTGTTTGCAGGACTATTTCTCTCACATATTCTCACTCTTCTCCTGGCTGCTGTTGTGAAGTAGATTTTTCCCATTCTCAAATACGTTAACACAGAGGCACTACCGAAGTCACTGATGGGCTCACCTTCAGCCAGTGGCAGGTTCTGACATGGGGACAGCTTTTGGCATCTTCTCACAAAAGCCACCCCTACGGCCTCCCTGCTACCAAAACTTTGTGTATAAGCCCAATACAACTGCACACATCCTGATCATAGAATTATAGAATAGTTAGGGTTGGAAAGGATGTTAAGATCATCAAGTTCCAACCCCCCTGCCATAAGCAGGGACACCTCACACTAGACCATGTCGCCCATGGCTCTGTCTAACCTGGCAAATATTACAAAGCAAAATATACATTACTTCTATACTGCAGTTAACGGAACTAATAAATAAATGAATTGGACATAAGGCATTTAACTGATGTATTATTTGAAGTCCATGATGTTATGCTCAGCTCATGTAATACAATCCCAGTGTGAGATGTGAAATTCTCCTAGAAAAATATTGGAGTGGAAGTGTGGGTGAACCTATTTCAAGTTCCAGTTGTTGAAGTCTCTGTCAGTCACACAGCAATAGGTGAGGCTTCAAGATGTTGGTATAACCTCTTAGAAGTAGATTTCCTTATAGATTTAGGTGGCCAAAAGAGGTGCTTTATCCTTTTCAACACTTCTTTTCCTCCCATCTTGTTATTAAAAAAAAATATAAAAATAAAAAAATAAAGATAGAAAATTAAAAGGGCTAAAGTTTAAACAATTATTTCTCATTTCCTGTTCCCTTCACTGTCTTTAAACCTCAGTGGCATGGTAAGATGAGGCAAGGTACAAAATTTCGCTTGCTAAGATCTGAAGCAGCCTTCATGATTTCTTATTTCTCTGATACTGAGAAAGGTTAGCATTTCTGATGTGAACTGATGTGATATTTCAGATGCATTGGCAACAAATATCCTCTAATAGCTTTTATTTTTTCTCAGTTTGTAATTTTTCATGGGTTTTCTGGACAGTTTTTCATTCCTGCACTTGAGCTGAAAAGTAAACTATTTGCAAAATTTTTCATAGATGATGGTACATGAAATGTTTTCAGGAAATATAGCACAGTTGCTATCTATTGTCTACTCACATTTTTGTGGAATGAGCCAACCCTATGCAAGTTTAACTCATCTGCCTTGTCTCTGAAATACAGAACTGCTTGCACCGAGAAAAAACAGTTCTTTTGGAGGTGGTCCAGACTGATCACACTGTGCCCTACACAGAAAAATTCTCCCAATCTAGCATTTAGAAATATATTACAGGTGATATTAACTTTAGGGCAGGCTGTGGCACACATGAAAGTTATTGGAAGAGATACAGACAGAGATTATAGTTCTCCAAATTGCACTCCATTATTATTGCTTCTTTTCTGAAAGCTGCCATGACTTCAGAGCCCACAAGACAGAGGAGGGGAAACAGAAGGGATGCAGAATTTATAGAGGACAAAAGATGACATAATGGTTAGACACAAGACCCTTTAGAAAAGTCTGAACAATGTACGCAGATTCATGTAGAGATCAAAACAAGTGCCTTTGTGTATCAGGATTTTTCTAGAGCGGCAGTTCTCAGAGGTTTTTGTACTAAATCCCTACAGAAAACAAAAAGACTTTGTGAAGAGTTCACCTGAAGGTTTGTATTTAGAGAAGATCACTCCACAATATAATCATTCATGCATATTCACAACACTTGCTCCAGACACATCAACCAACAGAGTCTGTATTTGTGTATTCAAAATAAACAAAACTTCTGTTATTAAGTCGCAGTGACTTTTCAGATCAATGGTTTGTTAGCACTGACATTTGACCATCTGTCTATTAACCTAAGTATCAGGTTAAAATAAACAAGACAAAACAGTATAACCAACAGCAAAGCAAAAAGGCAGTTTGCCTGGATGTCAAACCTCTGTGCAGTGAACTACAATGCTTGCATTAATCAGCTTGAATGACATCATACTTGGGAGTTGAAGATGATCATGGGTTGGTTTTTGGTTTTTATTCCTTCTCTGTTCTGGAGAAATGACCTCCCTTTTTTCAGATTATTTCGTCAGCCACAGGAATACTGAAACATCTACAGTTAGTGAACATACTCTTAAATTTGTTCAAAGCCAGAATATAAATTAGCAACTGTGTGAAACATTGGCCTTATTCTGCACCACAGCCACTTTGGTGCCCTGTATCTGGTACTCTTGAGGCACAAGATGCACAATAGAAAGCAGAAAGCAAAACCTCACCAATCTCAGCAAATCTAATCCACTTGTACAACACTGTTTCCTAATTACAAAAACAGCAAGGTGATTAACATACACTATGAGCAGGAGAAGTCATGGTCCTTATCAGTCTTATGCTCTGTCAGGTAGATTAACTTCCCTGTTAAGTGTATGCTTGACAACGTTTGGTAAGTACAGTTTTAGACCTAAACTACTTCTTTGTATCTCAGAACTGGGGTGTATAAGGACTATGTGGACCTAACATGCCTCCAGCTCTTATGCAAGTAATGAATTTGGTTCACCTTGCCTCAGCTTCTTATTACACTGACTTGCATTCTCTCCCCTGCCTGAAAGTGCTCATTTTCATACTTCATACTCAATTGCTCCGAACTCTTAGAGATCCTGTGGTCTTCTGCTTACAGTTGTGCATATTTTAATAATTAGCTACCTCAGGCTGACACAACAAGGCTTTATTAGTTGAAGCACTTATTTCTGAACCTCCATGTCCAAGATGGTTTTATTTTGCATTGTAATACTACAGTAGTAGTAGCTATATGTGCCAATCCATCTGCAACACCACATCAGCCAAAGTAGAGGCCGGGCTCTCACATTTCAGTAAAGTTTTACCCCTTGGTAGATAAACCAATAAAGGTGAGGAGAAATTGCTGCATTCTCCAGTGACAGCCCAGTTCACCTTTTAAGCGTTGGCCCCCAATGTTAATTTAATTTTCTGCCAAAGGTTAGCTACAGAAAATCTTACTTCTTGCTATCCAAGTTCTTGATGAGCCTGGCTGGAACAGCATTCTCAACTGCTTTTAGAGATAAAATCAAGCCAACAGTTCACAATTGCTTTGTTTTCCCTCTGCAGTGAGGAAGAGTACTACTGTAAATCAAAGACTGAAACACCTGTGAAGACACAACAGAAAGATGCGTGTTCCACTAACTCACTAGAAAATGTAAGTGTTGAAAAGCTGAATTTCATTTCAACCAAAGTCTTATTCTATAGCCCAAATTGTGGATAAAGTAATTAATATACTGAGAGAAACAAAACAATTGTTTGCCTCCTCAAGGCTGCTCAGTCTCTGCTGCCCACACTTTGTGGGTAGATTTTTTAATCCAGTTAGTTTTATCAGCCCAGCAGAGCTGTCATCACAAGTCAACAACATGAGGACCTTGCATCCTTACCCAGCACCTGGTACCTATAGACTGCTTTTAGAAACCTGATTTTCTGGATATTTTTTAGTCACTTCTGCAATGGCTGGCTGTACACCTGCATTGAGGAAGCCCACAACTTTTGCATTTCAGTAGCTGCATATGGACAAGCACTCCCTTGTACCTCCCAAGCCTATTTTGACTCCTTTTCACCTCCAACCGGTTGCTGGTTTCATTTCCTTATTGTTCACCTGAGCTGAAATCCTTTTGAAAATTTTTCTTCCCATTTCCTTCCTAGCTCCTTAGTCTGCTTCTTTATAATGTCACCTTTAGGGAGAGTGAATGGAAAAATCAAATTACCAGGATATTTACATCTGCAAAACTTAGAGATCTAGCATTTTTTAGCACTGCTCTTCCTATCATAGGTATGAGCCCCCTTTCAGCCTTCCCAGGATGGACCCACTGTTTCCTTCTAACAAAGACATCTTTAGATTTGATAAGCCCAATGTGATCTCTGGTTACTTTGAACGGGTTTCAAAGATTTGCAGCACTTTATGAGAGCTGTAGCCTATGCAGAACTTCGTCCTACTGGGCTACAGAGGTTCCCCTGGCAGATACATTTCCTGGATATTTTGAATACATCTTTATAATCCTGTCTTTTAAACCCAGCTGTGTTTCACAAAGCTCACCAGGGAACTTCTCATAGGATCTTCTCAGGTTTTTACTTCAATTAAGTTAATTGTCAGAAATTTAAATTCCTCATTAATTCAAAGTGCAAATGTTTTGTAGAAAAAAAAAACCAAAAAACTCAAACCTTTAAGGCAGACTTTCTATTGTCAAAAAAGGTATTCTAAACACTAAGCTGTTAACTTAATGTTAACAGTAAACCTGATGCAAAGACCAAAATTTAATACTAACAAAACATTTTTTAAGTATTTTATATATATATGTATTTATACCAACCCTGCCTCTTCTTTTTCCTACAAGGGTTTATTTCAAAGGTCATATACCCCTCTCTCAGAGGCCTATTAATAGCCCATATTTCACCCACCTGTGAGCTCATTTCTCCAGGCTCTTACTCCTAGCTGTGCTCACCTCTATCACCACTCACTTACACAGTTCCCTGATTTTAATGAGCTCCTGAAGCTGGAAGCTGCTTGGCTTAAGGAGAGCCACTAAATCTTTCTACATATCACTCAGGAACTGGGGTGGTTTCTCTGTGTGTTTGTTTATTTGCTTTTGTAGAAGGGCTGTGTAACACCTCTTCTTACACTGTGTATGTTCCCATCATATCCTGTCTTAAATTCAGAAACATATGGGCCTCGGAGAGCTGCTGTTCCCAAATTTGAATGTCACGGTCTCTGGGGTTCTATGCTGCAAATCACATTGCGTGTTCAGTACCCTACAGAGTCTAATGAGCATGCTGCGTGGGAGGTAGCAGGAAAGATGCTGCAGATGCTAGGTGACACAAAAAAGATCAATAGCAGGTCAGGAGAAAGCAAGAGAAGTAGGTTAAAATGCAGATGCTCCTCTGCTCTTGGAGGAATCGTGGTGGTAAATGTGTACTGCTGACCTGAAAGAGCAGGTTAATAAAGAGTTGGAAGAGATACAGAGAATGAAAAATTATTTAGGCTGAGTCTAACTAGGCAGATGTAACAGAGAGAATTAAGAAAATCAGAAGATTTAACACAGCTAAGAAAATGGAAAACAATAACAAAAAATCTCAGTGAAGACAAATATTAATAAAGCAGAGAGGAGAAAATGTGAGCTAATATTACATAGAGATGGGTTTTGACTTCAAACACTCAGGGAAGATGCTTTCAGTTAACTCATACAAGTCCATGGGACCTGCTGAAATCCATCCTCGGGTCCTGAAGGAGCTGGCAAATGAAGTTGCTAAGCCACTGTCCATCATATTTGAAAAACCATGGCAGTCAAGTGAAGCTCCCGATGACTGGAAAAAGGGGAATATAACCCCCATTTTCAAGAAGGGAAAAATGGATGAGCTGGGGGACTACAGACCAGTCAGCCTCACCTCTGTGCCTGTCAAAATCTTGGAGCGGATTCTCCTGGAAGGCATGCTGAGGCACATGAAAAACAACAAGGTGGTTGGTGACAGCCAACATGGCTTCACTAAGGGGAAATCCAGGTCCAAAGGAGGGCCACGAGGATGATCAGGGGACTGGAGCACCTCCCATATGAAGATAGGCTGAGAAAGTTGGGGCTGTTCAGCCTGGAGAAGAGAAGGCTGCATGGAGACCTCATAGCAGCCTTCCAGTATCTGAAGGGGGGCTATAGGGATGCTGGGGAGGGACTCTTCATGAGGGACTGCAGTGAGAGGACAAGGGGTAAAGTGTTCAAACTTAAACAGGGGAAGTTTAGATTGGATATGAGGAAGAAATTCTTTCCTGTCAGGGTGGTGAGGCACTGGAATGGGTTGCCCAGGGAAGTTGTGAATGCTCCATTGCTGACAGTGTTCAAGGCTGGGTTGGACATAGCCTTGGGTGGCATGGTTTAGTGTGAGGTGTCCCTGCCCATTGCAGGGGTGTTGGAACTAGATGATTTTAAGGTCCTTTCCAACCCTAACTATTCTATGATTCTATGATTTGTATGCTGCGGTAAGTACATGTACATATATGCAAGACTGTATTAAGAAAAAAATTGTGTAATATTCTAAAACCTGCTAACAAATGGGAATACCATGCTGAAGCATTGTGAGTTTTGTCTAAAGGTTGCACCATAATCTAGAAAGGATCCAAAAAAATGAAAGCAAGAAAATGGTCATATTGGAGAAGACGTACAGGAACCATCTGGTAGTTGCAAGAGGAGAGTGTCTGGATTCTTATGGGCAGATATTCTTACCAACCTCACCACACAACAAAAAGATTACAAAAAAGTTTTTGAAGACAAAAACTGATGACTGCACAGAGGGATGCTGAAGTTCAGTAGTTCTGAAATAAGGACCTAATGACAGCAGATTTCACTGTATTTGAAAATCAGACAGCAAGGGTTAGGTCCACAACTTCAGTATCTACAGGCACAGTTGCCCCATCTGCTATACAGACATAGCTGAACAGCATCCCACTGGAGATAAAAGTTTGGAACTTGGTAATTTGTGTCCAAAAACGTTGAACTTTGGTTTCTCAAAAGTTGATTAAAGCACGAGTGAAGAGCAGCTTGATTCAGCCTTTAGCATCCCAGACTGTTTCGTGGTGATTTAATATCTTCACTTTCCCCCTTACATTGCCAAATTTGGAATTTAAGCCTAATGGAAGAATGAAAGGAACTTTCATTTCTAATTTTGTCTTGCTTGGATGATGCCAAAGCCAGTTTGGACAGGGCTTTGAGCAACCTGGTCTAGTGGAAGCTGTCCCTGCCTGTGTCAGAAGGGCTGGAACTAGATGATCTTTAAGGTCCCTTCCAACACAAAGCATTCTATAATTCTATGATTCTATGATTTTATGATTCTATTATTCTATGATGTATCTTTTCATATTTATGAGTGGGTTTTTTTTCCCTGTGGAAATTCTAACAAACCTTATTTTGTCATCCCTTTAGAGAGTCTGGGTAAAAAAATAAAATAAAAGAAGTCTTTTAGTCAGTGATTGTTGTGTCCAGGCTCTTTTGAAAAGTCTTTTAATGTGTCTTGTTTCTATGGCACTGCTGTGTAGAAAGTTCCTCCAAGGGCAATCACCTGCCTTCCAAGCTGCAGAGCCTATCAGTACACCTACATGCAGAGATGTAAATCAACCTCTTCAGAGCCATATCAGCTTTTGAGTTATGGGCTGGCCTGCCTGTTATCTTAACACCTGTTTGTTTTCTACAGTACAGAAAAGGGGACAAAAAGGAGAGAAGGAAAATTCCCAAATATTTTTTCTAAGGTCTATTAGGGGACTTTTTTTTACAATGTATATATTTGCTCTGGTCCCAGTTAGCACTTGCGTTTACTCTTTGATTGAAAATATTCAGCTTTATAGCAGTATTTGATCAATATTTATGTAGTAGAAATCTTATCATAAATTTTAGGTAGTCTTATCACCTATTTAGTATTCTGGGCTGCATACCTTTCTTTAATTAAATTTTGCAAAACATGAAGAATACATCTATTCTACACTTGGATTCTGAAACACATGTGCTAGATATATTAAAAAATAAGTATTATAAAGCCAAGCATGTGAAAGACGAGAAATGGCCATTTTTGTATCAACTATTCAGTGTTTACATAATAAATAAAAAAAAATCACTCTTTAGTATCTGTGAAACATTTGGATTCATTGATGACAATTCACTGAGCATACTAATTCTCTCTTCACAGTAGTATGCAGTAAATACCCAAGGGGTCATAAACTAAATGGCTAAACATGAAACAAATATCAAGTACTATTTCGTTAAGTAGCTACCATCTATCCTGTGCACTGAAAAAGGGTGAAGTAGTGAAGGATAACATAATCTAAGACTGTCATAGTTGGAGCTGGTCAAGAGCCAGATTTTAAAATAACAAAGTAACTGCTCTTTTATAAGATATCTGAATTTCCAAAACTCCAATGAATGAAATCTAAAAGGGAAGGAAAGCATTTAATGTAAAGCTTTAAAGAGATTTGGAAATACATTGATCACAAGTGATCACAAAGTGACCTCTGGAAGCCTCAGCACTGGGAGCTGCTAGACTCTTGTTTGTACAGCAAAGATACTCCTACACCTTACCATTTAAACTAAAGCTTCTACAGGTGGGGGCTCAGGGTGCTCTGAAGAAGGGACCCCTTGGGTCTGGCATAACAAAATGAGGGAATGACAGACATGAGAAGACCTGGGCATGCAGGCCCTGAGATAAGGTGCACAGCAGCCCAGTCACAGGTTTTTCAGACATTTGATCCCAGGCTCTTATAAGCCTGTCTATGAAAATCTTTCTGACTGCATTTTGCCTTAATTCCATTCAGTCTGAAAAAGCTTTACAAACCATTTCAGTTCTGAAGGATCAGCAGTTTCTGATGCTCTCTCATTAATTATATCCTGGAAAATTACCAATCCTCTGTAATCATATTTCATGTGCACCTCGGGATCATTGTAGAGACACCCAAAAAGGCATTTCCTAAATTCTGAGCACTTAATCTTGGTGACCTTTTATGGTGGCTTTAGATTTTTTTGTGTGTTTACATGTGTGTGCTTCTAGTTTCCTTTAAAAAACATAAAACAAAAAAAAGCAAACAAAAACAAACAACAAAAACTAACAAACAAAAAAACCAGGAAAAAAACCCCACAAACCAAAACCCAAAACACAACACAGGCCATAGGAGAACTTGTGGAGCTACAGGACCCTTTCCAGACTCTAGAAGACTATGTTCTCTAGTGAGCACAGGCTCCCCCCCAGCCTGCAACCAGCAGAGACCTCTTCTATTGTCCTTTCAACCTGTTCCTGTACAAATTCCCTCTCTTTCCTTCCACCTATTATTCTCGTTCTGGTCTCTCCCAAGCAGTTCAGTCTGCACTTCCTGTGCCTTTCAGCTCTGCTCAGCTACCCCTCCTGTAACATTACCTCTCCTTTTGAACATTCCAGCACTCTTTCTGGTCCTTTCCCCACTGTTACTGTTCCCCCTTGCCTCGCAGTTCCCAGCTGTTTACCCAGGTATGTAACTGACTCCTGTGCAATGATATAAAGCAATAACAGTGTTAATTACTGAGTTAGTGACCGGGCTGAAACTAAAGCAAAGATCCTGTTCCTTCTTTGAAGGACTCTGTTTTTATCTAGTGGTAATTCCCCTATTCTTACAGTAAAGCCTTCTCATAATTCGCCACTTAAAACTATAACAGATCACTAGTACAGCAATAAGTTTTATCCTCAATTTAATGAGAAAGTCATATGAGCAGTTGATCCATCCTTTTGAGAAAAAAGACATGAAAGTGAGTGTTGGATAACCAGAATGTGGAAATAAATATTCGCTGTCACCAAGACTGCTATGGGATTTTCAATTAGCACATTCTGAGTCCCAGAGTTCAGTATGCATTCAGAAAAGGCTGTCTCCAGCAGTAGTGCTTTAGCTACTGCTTTGCTGGAGTATTATTTGTTCAGCAGAGTCCAGAGTACGCGGTATGCCAGCCACTGGCTCCTGAGGAGCAGAAGTTTCCTTTGGACTTCATCCAGTCACATCACAAACCCAGCTATTCTTCACTTATGCTGCGTGCTGAGATTGCAGCTTAGGGCTGAATCATTAATGTGCAAGCAATTTTATCAGCTTGGAATTTTGTGAGCCTGGGTAAGGATCCAGGTGAATGCCTGGATAAAGCTAATGGTAGAATCCTCTACATAACTTGTGCATTTTCAGAAAATTCTGAGGAGACTGCCATTTTTACCCTTGCTATCTCTGTCT
This sequence comes from Ara ararauna, assembly GCA_028858755.1. Taxonomy (NCBI): domain Eukaryota; kingdom Metazoa; phylum Chordata; class Aves; order Psittaciformes; family Psittacidae; genus Ara; species Ara ararauna. Next base: position 147,828,552 of record CM054376.1, read on the forward strand.
ACATGGCTAGATGACTGAAGCTACAGCAATAACTCCTTTAGCCGAGGAGTGATTATTTTACTTTTCCATTATTGTAAATGCTGCTCTTCTATCCACCACTTCATGAAACCAAGACTGCAAACCAAGCTTTTCTGAACAAGAACATATTGCTGCTTGTGCTGGAAGGATTTACCTTTTTGTTTGTTTGTTTTAATACAATTGAGCTATTTAAGGCAGAGCCTAATAATTATTTTAAAAAATGGCTTTAGCTAAATATAGGTTGTTTTTTTTCTTTTCAACCATAAAGTCAAATTTATTTGTGTTGATCAAATATGTTTGAGCGATATTTTTACTTTAATTTCAACAGTTACTTATATTTAGTTACTCTTCCATTGTTTTTTGTCATGTCTATGAAAGTCAAAAAGCCTTCTTGCACACCAAAGTTTCATTCACACTGGTATATTGAACTTCAATACAAGCTGTTACATTCAGGTAATGATTTCAACTGAAAGACAGGATTTAGAAATCCCTGAGGCACACCAGCTTCTGCAGCTGTTAGATTCAATGTGACAGCACCCAATACCTTTTAGTGCAAGGTCGGTTGCATGGTCAATCACTATCTTCTGAATTTTAACTGGAGCACAGCAGTGGTGCCCAGCCACAGTCCTGGCTAAGTTGGAGCTGAGGTAGAGCCAAAGCTGGTGTGTGACACACTGAGGAACTGGAGTAGACAAAGATCCTTCTGGTGCAAGGTCTGGATCATGGGTGAACTTGTGAGCCAAGCAAAGAATCAAGGTGAGTCACACTGAAGAGCAAGGTAGACACATGCTCCAAAGCCCCATTGAATACTGTGAAATTAAAGAACCAATGGGGTTTTGAGATCCAGGGAAGAAGGATAACCTGGACAAGCACCAGGTTCTAGGAATTCCGGGACAAAGAATGAAAATTTAGGCTTGTGCAGACAGTAGAAATTCCCAGAGGAAATTGCCAAAACTCAGAAACTCTGAAAGGTTATTCAGGCAGACAGCTTTTTGCCCTCCTGTCATAAAAGGCCATTTAATGTTGTACACGTTTGTGCAAAACATAATGTGTTGCTTTGTTCGCTCCTTTATTTTACACGCGGCATGGGTGGTTGTATGAACTGATCACCTGGGGGTAAGAATTAGCCTAGTGACTTAGCTAAATCTGATACAGATATAAAGATGCACAAGCTATAGCATTCCAGCACCCAAGCAAAATAAACTAACAACTCTTTGCACGGCATCTTATTTAACATGTTTATATCAAATTTTAGTATGAAGCTTTTTCTGTCATCAGACTAAGAGAGCAATAAACAGCTGAGACGATGGCCAGTATACCAGTAAACTAAGAGTAAGACATGATCTATAGCCCATGGAAAGTAACAGACAACTCCACATCAGACCTCTTGTATCTAAATAGCTTAAGGAAATATCTGTCCCTGTGGTCAAAATACTAATTTAAATACTGAATGTATAAATGTAGATTAAATGAATCTGAGCTTCAGACTGCCAACAAGAGTAGTGACAAATGAGGACAAGTTTAAGGAGGCGTCATCTCTGGTATTGTCTAACACTGTCTGATGGCTGCTTGAGAAGTTTGCTGCTGCCTGTGTCTGGAGTATGGGCCTGGTTCAATTTTTACAGTACAGCTGGCAGTGGTTCTATCAACAGGTTTTCCTCTAATATACATAGCAATTTTCCCTGTTAATTAAAATTTCACATTTCTTCTGCCTTCTAATGAAGGTAGTGATCTTTTAATTTAATTGCATAGCAAGCAATTAAATAAAAAAATAAACACGTAAAATAAACACAATTATTTGCAGACTTTGGAAGCATGGTTTTTAAATGTCCAGCTATCCTGTAGTCTCTTCAACTGTTTTAAAACTCATTGTGTCAGAGAATGTGAGAACAATTGTTTTTCTCTGCCTGGATAATGTTTGTAGGAGATTATGCAGATTCTTCTTATGTTTGTTTTATTTGCATTCCAAGACATTTTGAGGTCTTTATTGCAGAGATGCTTATTTCCATTTTTCTTATATTAGTCTTAGAGGCTTTTATGATTAGCGTCTTGCTCTAACACTGATTAATGAAAAATGTAGGGCTTCCAAAATCATAAGCCACTAAAAATGATAAATGGTGTTGTTTTCAGAATATCAAAGAGAAAGTATACAGCAGCTGTATTGAATTTGCAAGAATAATCCTCTGATGTGCTTAATGCTTAAACTTCTTTTAAATTCATTGGGAACTGGTAAAAGTAAGCATCTAGCTGGAGCTACTGAGTAGTTATACCTCTTGTACAATAAAAAATGAAACAATAGGCAGTGAAATTTCAAAGTGAGGAGCAGTATAACACAGTCATGAAAATAACAGTTTGAATCTCTTTGAGTTTGTCCAATCTTGAGCTCCTAATAATGCTTTTTAAATTATAGAATCATAGAATGATTTGTCTTGGAATGGACATTTAAATAAACATCTAGTACCACCTCCCTGTCATGGGCAGGGAAATCTTCAACTAGATCAGGTTGGTCAGAGGCCTGTCCAGCCTGGCTTTGAATGTTTCTAGGAATGGGATTTCTACCATCTCTCTTCCAGTGTTTTACCATGCTCATAATAAAAAATTTCTTCATTATATCTAGTCTGGACTTACCCTCTTTGAGTTTAAAATCGTTACTCCTTGTCCTATTATAACAGGTCCTACTAAAACATTTGTCCCAATTTTTTTTTTGTAAGTTCCCTTTAAGTACTGAAAAGCAATAATAAGGTCTCCACAGAGAAGGTCTTCTCTTCTCTAGGTTGAAAAATCTGTGTCCATAGAACTGGTGCTCCAGCCCCCTGATCACCTTCATGACCCCCTCATGGCCTCCTCACGTCCAGTTTTTCATTCACCATGATCCCCAAATCCTTTTGCACAGGGCTGCTCTCAATCACTTCATTACCCAGCCTGATGCAGGGCCTTGCACTTTGGTCTTGTTGAACCTCACAAGGTTCACACGAGCTCACTTCTCAAGATTGACATGTTTTTATATAATTACTTAAATTTTATATTTTAATATTTTAATATTTATTTCCTTTTATCAAGCAATGAGGTCCTGCTGCCTGGTGAAGTGTGCTACCCAAAGACATGACCTAATCTTGTACCAGTCTGATGCTGGTATCAGAACCATTTTGGAAGCCAGATTAAGACTGCTTCCATTTCAGTGCAGAACACACATAGCTCATTACTGGACCAAGTTCATTTTTCATTTTATCTTTCCTTTTAGCACAAATTCTCTTGCAGATGATGAAAATAACATGGAATTTTAATAAGAGTCTGATCAATATCTCAGCGCGATACCTCAAAGGTCTCATCCTAGTGATGAAAAGTCTCAAAATGAAATATCCTAATAAAAAACTTTTAATCTCTCAAAAATAACAAGTACAAAACCCTGACAAAAGCATTTTTTGGTGGAAAAACTGAAACTGAGAGCGGGTATTTCTGAACATCTGTTAATAACTTTTCTTCAGATAAGTCATTAAATTCTCCCAAGAAATTGCTTGGTTCTTTTGGATCCTTTCCAGTCCTTTTTGACCTACAGCATAGGCAGTACAAAGCAGGTTTTATAACACAGTAGTAGTGGAGATATTTGCTGATATTGGTTGATTGAGTGCCACAAAGAGGCAAGCAGAAAGACTCTTTGAAATGAAGTCTTCAGATTTGCTTTGCAATTTTTCATGCATACATTGTCAAATTCCAGGATTGTTTGTACAACGGGACATGGTCCAGGAGGTGCATATAAATAATGATTTGCAAAGATTTCCTAATTAGAAGTACTCACCTAGTAACACTGAATGTGTCTGATGACTTGAGATCAGAGTACAGCAGAGGAAGTTGGCAAAAGCAAGGATCAAAGCAGCCAAAGAGGAGATCTCAAAAGCCAAATGGTTACTGCTCGGGAGAGGCAGGGGGAACTTTCTGTGGTCCCACAAGAAATCCAAGCCTTGAATTTAACAAAAAAAAAAGTTTCCCTGAGCAGTAGAACTGCTGGTAAAGGGTGAAATATCTGATATCAGCATCTAAGGTCAGTTAAAGCTAAGAGTTCATTACAGTGAGTGAGACAAGGTAATACTGAATATTTCAGTTGGTTATTCATGTGACCATGAATGAGTCTACCATTGCACAAAGTCCAGTTTCTGTCCCTGTCCTTGGATTCTTGACCAATCTTGGTCAAGACATATTTTTATTCCTTCTATGCCATCATTGCACTTCATCAAATTAAAGCACCCATGGCTGATACAGGAGACTAGTATTGCTGTTTCATTTGGATAGGTTTTGGACGTAATAACATTTTGAAAATTAGGCTTTAAGTGAGATGTAGCTGAGCATTGTTTGTACCAAAGGAAAGGGAAGTTGCTATGGCTGGAATACTGCTAATTGAAATTATAAGGGAAAAATTGCTCAGGTAGAGTAAACACTGATGCTCATCTCCTGTGTATGAGGACAAAGTTTCAGACAACAGATTACAACAGTAAATATCACTGCTGGAGGCTATCAGGAAGCTAGATGAATCTGCATTTCCTTGTCTGTGCTTATCACATCACTAGAATACGAATTCTAAAAGAAAATCTTAAGGAAAAGTTAAATATGCCTCTTCCAGAAATTATGTAGACTTATACATCCCTCCTCATGGGTTGGATGATTTGGTTTGTACTTGAAATCTCTTCCAGGACTATTTTCTAAAGAGTCTGATTTTTTGGTGGTGCACAAATACTGAAGAAGACACACACCCAAACCCACTGAAGTCCTCAGTAAAGTTTAAAAACTGCATTGGCAGCCACAGGGGTATGATATTGTGATGTCTCCTACTCCAGTGTAGCTGCTTCATAGCAAAGGAGTCTCCCTCACAAACAGCACCATAGAGTGACACTCAGCTCATGGAGCTGCATGCAGAATGAACAGCGGTCTTTATGAGGCCAGCACAAGCAGATCAAATGTAAAGCAAGAGTGAAGATCAAGTCTGGGAGGCGTGCCACAGTGTAAATGAGTCCTGACGGAAGGTGGAATTGACAGCTTTGAAAATCTCCAGTCAGGGAGAGCAGTGAGTTACAAAATACCTTCCGTCCCATACCAGGAAGTTCAAGCCTGCAGAACAGACCAATAACCTCCACAGTAATTTGCAGTTTTAAAAACATAATAAAAGCATGTACATAGTTGTCATGGATGTTTATGTAAGGTAGTTAAAGAGAGCACACATGACAAACACTTCTGCTGCTAAAGGTTTGTCTTTGCACAATAAATCACAAAATACCTTTCTATCTGTCCTCATATAATTTCTTCAAAATCCAAATATTCTGACTCAACCTTTTACTCCTATTGATGAAATAGCTCTAAATTTAGATAATCCATTTGTAGGAAATATTTACCCTATGCAGTGTCTCCAGCAATAGTTCTTTGCTCATTTAATAATAATTTCCTAGGAGAATTCTAGCAAAACAGCAGCTCATTACTTGCAAATGTGTTACCAAATACGTGGTGGTACAAACATGTTGTTCAGAAGACCAGAGCCAACTTACTTTAAAAATATCTTTCAGAAATAACATTTGACTGACTTTGATCAGAACAAACATAAAAACTGATTAAAAATAATTAAAAATTAAATAAAACCAAAGCCAACAAAGCCAGTGCAGAACTGCTGGATCTCAGCAATAGAATGCCTTTCAAAAGGAATCTGGCAGAGAAATTACACAGTCAGTCAGAAAACTGGTAAAATGTGCTACTGGGGGGATGGTGGAGTGAGTAATATACCTGGCAGGAAGTTAGCATTTATGATAAAGAATATGAAAGTTCAGAAAAGAATGAAAGTGTAAAAATTGACGCACAAAAACATTAGTGAAAAAAAAAAATCATGGGAAAGAGATGCAAGACCACTTTCTCTGTTGCAAGTTCTTTCCAGTTTCTTTATATTAGGAGTTAAGGACCTTGCTTCAGATCTAAGTGACAGAGCCAACCCTTTTCTAGCAAGGTCTAGTAAACCAAACTGACAATGTTCTTTGTACAGTCATCTGACATTCAAACTAACAGGACAAATGATGCTACATTGCTAGTTACAAAACCACATCAGCAAACTCCAGGATGCTCAGAGGAAAACCATAAGAAATAGCTTGCTATTAACTAATAAAGCTTGAACTGGTTTACACATGGGATTTGCCTTCTAGCTACAAATACGAAGCACATTTGTAGACATTATGGTGTGTTACAGACGGTTCAGACATATACACAAGGGAGCAGGGTATATTTGTTAAATAACCTCTTGATATCCAGCTGCAGAAATGATGAAGATGAGATCTTTTTTAAGTCTGGAGTTCTTTATTCCAAGCTGGAAGAAAAGAGACAAGATGTTAAGGAAGCAGGAAGGTTTCCTGTTTTGTGGGCTGACAGGCATCAGTATCAGAAGTCATTGCATGAATCTATTTTTACTGATCTAACATATTTTTAATTACACCTGCAACAATTTCATGGTCCATTAGTTGTATGTTTTCCAATCTGCCAACACCTGGATGTGGTTCAAAACCTAGCACTGTGAATGTGAGAAAAATATGACAATATGAATTACAAAAGGTTTGAGTACCCTGAGCATCATATTCGGTGGTTTTGATGTTTCCACTTTTTATGTCACTGCCAAAGAACAAGAGACAAACAGGAGGTGAAGATAGAAAACTGCAGTTTAAAGTTTCCCTCTCTTCATTCTGCAGATTCCCTGGGAAAAAATCTGAACACTGCCCTCCAGGCTGGCAGAGCCAGGATTCACAGCTTCGAAGCTGGTGTCTTTCAAATGAATTTGAATTCCACTGGACATAAAGAAATAGTGTCTAATTCTGCTCTGGCCAAGTGACCCCTCCAGTACTTCCTAGTTACTATGGTTTCTGCAGAACTCTCCTCCTTGGATTGGGTCCTTCCCACTGGAGGAAAAGGCAAATCCAGACAACACAAAGTCTGTTTTCAGCAGGGCTGCTGATGTGCCATATTGCTTTATGTAGGAAAGAATATGGAGGCATTCCAGTCTTCTCTGAACCTCCAGTTTGACAGTCTCTGGTTGAATAGGATGAAGTGGGAAGAGGAGAGAAGGAAAAGGCAAAATAACAGGAAACCAAACAGACCTTTCAGTGCTCTTTGATTGCTCTTTGATAGTGATAACGGGCAACACAGAGCTAGAGCTGGGAATGAGTCCTTATGACCAAGGTAAGTTAATGAACGAGAGAGGAGAAGGCTAATGCAAGAGGCAGGGAAGCCTCTTTGTTTCTCTCCCAGCAGGCTGCCAGCCAACCTGATAAGCAACAACAGGTTCAAATCAGGATGCTCCGGGCAGTACTGCATTTCACCCACATCCCCCTACAGGGCATCCGAAGCCTTTGGACCAAAAAAGAAATCATTTTCTCTTGCTTTTTTAAATTCTGAGCAACCAGAATTTCAGAGAGAAACAGTTATTAAAAGATGGTGTTCCACATCCTTAGAACCATACTTACTACAGCAGCAAATTGAGGACAGAATTATGTGTAAATTCATTAAGCTCTTTTCCTTGAAGAATTTGAGCTGCATCAGTTCTGTGGAAGAAGCACACATACAGTTTACACCAGCTGTTCAGCAGGGTCCTTTCAAAGTTCTCCAATATATATTCCATATATATATAGATATAATATATGTATATAAACACATACATACAGGATTTTCCTACCACCCCCTCACCTGCACCCCAGGAATCTGTAGTGGCTTTAAAGAAGCTGTGCAGAAGCCTGCTACTGCCATTCTGCTACAGCAGCTGACTGAACTGACAGCATTATAGATGAAGCGCAAACACGAAAGCTTGTCAGTACTAGTATTTAGTGCAAAGCCTCAGTATCAAGGGTATGAGCCTGAGTTCCTAGAGCCTCTGCAGCTGTCAGCCTTCAAATGTGAAAATGCAGATTTCATTTTTAAGGCATAAGCACCGAGGTAGGGAATGTTATTCCATTACATATTGAAATCTATATTTGCTATATTTAGGAGACTCAGTGATGGTGATGCATGGAGTACAACAATTTCTAAGTCACAGTTAACGTATATGCTATCTCAGATTCTGATTTTAAGACATAAGCATCCAACTAGAAGATTTTATTATTCATATGCAGGACAACATGGCTTCTATGTTTAGGATAGTTGATGTCATTAAGGCATGGAACAAATGAGTTCTTCCTTGGAGACAAGGCATCTTTCTGTGCTTCTGAACACATGCTTTGATCATGTATAAATTCATCAATAATGTTTTTTCTTTTGGATTCATTCTGAACATTTTCTCTTTTTCCCTTCCCTTCATCTTTGTCATCTTAGAGAGTGAATCCCATGTCCATATCGTCCTGGCTCTTTCTGTTCCTTGAGCGCATTCTTAGCAAGTGTGTTATTAAGTTAGTAAGGTTTGACTTTGATCCTTTTTCTGAACAAACCAAGCTCTGCATAATTTCCTCCCATTTTATGCTTTCTCAAAGCTTCAGCACTATGAATAAATTTATTACTTCTCCGAATGCCCCTCTAGCATTCATAATATGAAATGTAGTGGCATTGACCAATGAATAAACTTTTGTATTTTCTTTCCATCTAGGCCTTTTTTCAGGAAAAAAAAGTAAGAGCAACGTGATATAGTCTGCTTCCCCTGCAATGAGCATTTGCATGGATAATACTTATGAATTCTAAACTGAGTTACACATCGTGCTGAATGACGTCACTATTCAGAAATGTATCTGACAGAAAGCCTGTTCAGAATATTGATCTCTGTTTAATAAATGCAGTGTAAAAAGAAAGCTTTTTAGTCTTAGAAATATTTTATAACAAAATTAATTCCTCTTTTCCAGTTCAACACATAAAATATCTAAAGAATGTAGAACCTTCGTTATATACATTAAATAAATTTGCTTATGTTTTAAATAATAATTACACAGAAGCTACAAAACTGTCTTTTCCTGGGATAATACTGCCTGTTTCAGACTATCCCTATAGTTCTTTACTTGGGGACAATTTGGGATTAAATTGGTGGCATACTTCTTTATTTGGAAGATTTTCCCTTAAGCATAATTTCTAATATCAGCTGTCTCTATTTTGTTTATGCAAGCACCCTTAAGAGGGATAAGGCAAATAAGAATGTAAAAAAAAGGTAGATATTGAGATATTGTTGTTCAAAAGAAGTAAATATTCCACAAGAGATTAAAAGGGACAAGAAGGGAAGAGAAAACAATAAAAAGTTAAGTTCTTAATGAAATCTGAAAGCTGGTCTGAATATATAGTTAACAAAGATGCACAGCTTACAGCACCAAAGCTTAGACGCTTAAACATTTTGAAGGAGGCTCAAATCCTTTTATTTCAGGTATGGCCTTATTTATAGCAAAGGAGAGAAGCTAGGTAGGTGCATTTCTAGAATATGTCCTTCTGTCACTGGCTGCTGATGGGATTATTTCAAATTCCTCTGTGGCACAGCCCCCAGCTCTCTTAGCACAATAAAAACACCTACTTTGCTATGGAGAAGCAACACAGAGGGAATTAAAATAAAGAAAATAAAATACTGTTTTGCAGGGAAAGGATGGAAATATTTCAAGGGTTATTGCTGAAGGGCATTTTTCCTCCCAAATTCAGAAAGAAAATATTTGTAGGAAATCTAAGGCTTGTAATTCCCACTCGGACATGTGACATGGGAGCTGATGCTTCTCTCAAAATGTCAAGATTACTGACATTTCCCACAAAGTTCTCAATTCAACAGAAGTTATGACTCTACCCAAAAGCAAGACAGTACTGTTATGCTCACTAGTACCTGAAAACAGCTGTGCCATATAGCTCAAAACCCTACTTTGTGTGCCTGGTGTCAATAGCGGATGCCAAGAGAGGAATATAGGAACACAATAAAAATAAAGGAACTCCTCTTCAGAGTATTTTTCTATTGCCCAGTGATTCATGACTTAGGAAATTCCTGAGCCAAAATGTTAACTTTGTGATTGTTCCTGCTGTACATTTTCCCTCCATGAATTTGTCTCCTTGCTTTATCTATAACATCATGTGGAAAGTTGTTCCTCGGTTACACAGCATGAAGTTGTACTGTCTTTCATTGACTGGGACCTGACATCTACAAGTTTTGCACAGTAAATGAGAGTTTTTCATTTTCTCATCCTCCTGTGGGAGCCAGAAGCCACAGGACCATACTAACCACATGCAGTTCTCTTGTTGCTCAAACAATTCCCCTTCCAAAAACATCACCTCCCAGGGATATTAGCGTGCCACAGCTTGGGGAGGGAAGTAGTTGAAATCAAAGGACATATAAGCATTTTGGAAGTTCTGATGCAAATGCACATTCATTTTAAGGGATATATGAAGTAACACAGGAATGACACAATATATCAAAAATTATGCACAAGAAAGTGTCTATATGGAGTTTTTTGAACTGACTTGAAGGATACTAGAGAGGCACAGCATCGAGGCAGAATATTTTACAACTTAGTGTTTGGAAGATTTCCTTTTCTCCACAGCACACTTTTTCAAGTGTGGAGGGTTCCTCCCCTGTATCAGCTATCTTTCTGCTGTTGGTCTCTTCCTCTAGGCCAGTGAAAAATTCCTTCTTTCTCTTATAACCTTTTGTTAGAGGTTTTGTTAACCTGTTGCTCAATGTCATCACATGATTGAATCATAGGATACCTGGTTGGATGGGACCTCAAGAATCATGTAGTTCAACCTTTCCAGACAAGCATGACCTAGAGTAGATGTCCCAGCAGGCTGTCCAACCAGATCTTAAAAGTATCCAGTGCTGGGGAATCCACTACTTCCCTGGGGAGATTATTCCAATGGCTGATTGTTCCTATGAAAAATTTTCCTCCAGTACAGTCCAGTAGGAATCTCCTGAGGAGTAATTTGCGCACATTACCCCTCATCTTTTGCAGGTGACTCCTTGTAAAAAGGAAGTCTCTGTCTTCTTTGTAGCCACTCTTTAAATACTGGAACATGGTGATAAGGTATCCCCTGAGCCGTATTCTCACAATGCTGAACAAACCTAGTTCTCTCAGCCTTTCCTCATATGGCAGGCTTCCCAGCCCTTGGATCATCTTTGTGGCCTTTCTCTGGACCTTCTCCAGCCTGTTCACATCTTTTTTGTATAGCGGGGATGTCATGGTTTAAGCGCAGCCAGCAACCCAGAACCACACAGCCGCTTGCTCATTCCTCCCCTTTCTCCCCAGCTCCTGGAGGGATGGGGAGGAGAATCAAAAGAATGCTACTCCCACGGGTTGAGACAAGAACAGCCCAGCAACAGAGATACAACACAAAACCACCACTGCCAGCACCACCACCACCAACAATAAGGGAAACAACAAGGGGTGAGAATACAGCTGCCCACCACCCACGGACTGACACCCAGCCAGACCCAAGCAGTGATCTAGCCCTTCCAGGCAACTGCCCCCAGTCCACATACCAGAAAATATTTTGTTCAACCAATTCAGTCCCTCATCTTCCTGAAGGCGCTCTGTCCTTGTTATTAAGTCTGGAATGCTTTTATGGATGATCTGATCAGTTTGTGCAGCACATACCATCAAAATCTTCACATCCATAGCCTTGAGCTAACAATAAAAATCAACAGTCATTCTGTTCTATAATGAGGCGTGCCTCGCAGAATCAACATCTAAAAGCAACCCTGTTGTCCAGTGGTACCCTCTCCAGGCTTAAATGTTCCCAGTCTATTACTAGTGGCTGGAAAGTCCAGTTGCGATACGCTCCCGCACGGATACGCTCTCCGTTGACTGGTTCTCCAAAAAGAGACTGGTTAACTTTGTATAGTTCCCATGGGTTAACATCAGCTATGAATCAGCATCAATCTTCATTGGCAGCCATTGCTTGTATAAATGGGCAGGTACATCGCACAGGGATCCATCGGATATTATCATTGCATAGTTGCTTCTACTCTCAGGTTATCTCAACCTCATTCCAATCTTGGATACCCAAAGACAGTGACTGCTTTTTTCACTCTGAAATTTAACCTACCATTAATAAGACAAATCAACACAGGAGGTAGGTAGGCCCCCATTCATAATTGAGACTTGTAGTTTAACAGTTACTTAGGAAGAGTCCCAAATGGCATCTAAAAGAATTTGCCAGCTGAAGATTTTGCAAATCATTGTGAGTACTAAGCATTTAGATATTTTTGAGCACTCTACTGATCCATTGTCTTCTGCATTTTACAGGCTAGAAAAGCTGTCTGAGAAACAGTGTATAAAGGCAGCTTTTACAATTTGTATTTATTTAAGTAATACAGTTATTCAGAGTCCACTTTTAATTGTATTTCTTTCTTAACATAAGAAAGCAACAAGAGTGATAATTCTGAAATACTAAGAAGTCTGAAAGGGAATATGAGATGTATTGAAAATAAAAGAAAATGAAGCATGCTGCTATTAGATTTTTAGATAGCCTTCTGTTCAAAAGATGTTAAACATCATTAAAAATGTCTGGGCTCAGAGACGGGAGGACTGAGAGGACTCATTCAGCAGCCTGACAGAATGCAAGCTCATCTGAAATAAAGAAATAGAACAAGATTTGATAGCATGAAAAGGGATTAAAATAAATTACTTTTATCAGGGTATCTTCTAAAATGTGTGATTTGCTTAGCTTAACAGCTGCTGTGAAACCATGATATAAATGTCAGGGCTGTGGAGATTTCACAGAAACTTTTACCTCAAAAGCCAGTGACAAATGCCCATGTCACTCTAGCTCTTTCCTTGTTCTTCACTCATTACTAAGTGCCATCTAAGTGCCTTTCTGTAATGTGTTTACTAGGGATTGGTAACTTGCCAAATGTAATGCATTCCCTCTCTCCGACCCTCAAGGACTGTCATCTTTAAGCAGAGCTTTCTAATAAGTTTGTATGCTCTTACACATCACTCTTCACAGCCAGTAGTCTTGGGAACAAATTCAATATAAATAGGGCAAGAAGTCTTTCTTTCCTCATGTACATCCTATCATAGAAGTAGTCTGCACTTTTCATGGGAAAGATCCAGCAGATGTAGGACGACCTGTAGTCCATGGAACACCAGATTGCCTTCAGGAGAAACCTAGCATTTGTTGCCCAACCATAACTTAAATACATGGATGGATTTTTGCACCCTTTCAAAATGATCTAAGCTTTCAGAGAGAGGAACTAATGTTCTTTTAGGATGGCATCAGCCTGGAAGAGTTTGGTAGATTGGAACTGAATAAACTGGTCTTCACAAAAGAGTTTCAACACTGAAACACAAGGAAGAAAAAGCTGCTTGGAAAGAAAATAATATTCACATCTTGAAAACCTCCACTACTGCTTTCTGTGGTGTAGTCAAAGGGAATAGAGGAATTGAAACAATTTCTATACCTTAAATTATGTCTAAGGTAAGCAGGAGTGAAGGATAACCACTGTAGTCACCATATAGCATTATTGGGGCTACTTGTGTCTGTGGTTTCAAAGTTAACAATAACCCAGCATTGCATGCAACTCAGTGACCTCTACCAAGAACAGAGGATGCATGTTCCTCATTAGGTGGTGGTAAACATGGTAAACAAAGTGTACACACTGACATAAGTGCTTATTTAAATATAACAAGCCAGTGTAAAATGATAACATTTTCACCTACAGTTTGTGAGCTAGCTTTGGACCTGATTTACAAAATATCCCTAATATTCAGTTAGGACTTGTCTACAAGATAAAAATGTGGAGTGCAAAAGGCACCAGAAAAATAGTAATAGCTGAGATTCCTCATGTGATCTCTTCACTCTGAATAGCACACAGTAATTTCATCTAAATAAATAACTGGCTTTTACTTCACTGAAGTTCATAGCTCCTTTGTTAGAAGTGAGTCATCAGTGAGTTTGGATTTGGGGCAGATGTCTGCATTCCTCTGGGTCTTATGCATTACAAAAGTGTTCCACTGTAAAACAAGGCAAACATCCTACTTCAAATGGCCTCCAAACCCTGTTACTATTAGGGCAATATTTTGCAGTTCTTATTGGGCTGGAAAACTATTGCCACTTTTTCAAAAACATAGACAAAGAAGTACAGCCTTGCAATGTGAGAGCTTTCCTGGAGAGGAATACGCATCCTAAATTGTGTTTTGTATATACTGGGCATTTGCTTTGCAATTAATAATTTTCAGGCATATTTGAAATTAAAACAGTGCTGGTGGTAGTTAAGAGTATTCATTATACAGAGATGGTCTTTGCTGCAAGATGATAGTTTTATTATTAGGTTTACATTGGTGAACTCTAAGAGAAGAGAATGACAGAGCCAATGCTTTATGTTCTGTTGATAAAAACATAATGGAAGGCAAGGAAGCTGCTGCAAAAATTCTAAGAACTTTCTGTGTGGTTTATATTGACACAATATTGATTCCAAGTTTGTAAACTGTCACTGTAGGTGATCTGTATCCAGTAGCCCACATGGCTCTATTGAAATTCTGGCTCCTTAGGTGACATACCTCTCAGACATCAGGGACCCTCAATATGTTGGTCAGCTGCCTTCTTTTTATACCCAGTGTAGAGAAAGAGACACTTTTAAAGTGAGTCATCTTACCTAAGTAGGACATCTGCTTTTGAGGAGATGAGATTAATTTAATTGTAAAATATCTTTTTTTTTTTCTGGAAGAAAGGTCTATATGGTATTTTTTTAACCTTTTTTTTTTTTTTTTTTTTTTTTGTATCTAGCTTAGCTATGGTGTCATGGCTTAAGCCCAGCCGATAACACAGCACTGCACTAGCTACTAAGAAGGAGAAAAATAACTGCTAGAGTTGAACCCAGGACATATGGCAGTTCCACTTTCTATTTTACTGAGATGAATCCAACTGTTCTTGCCCAGGGTGCATAAAATAAGAACAGTAGGAACCATTATACTTCTGCTCCCATCTATGTCCATTTTTCATGCTGAGCGACCTCAATTTCCCTTCAACATAGGGATCACCAGTATAAAAACAAATAACAGAAGTCTTTATTTCAGAAGTATCAGGTAATGCTTACTAACCTCTCTGTAAGACTTCCCAGAGTCAAAGGTTTTGACACCATGTACACTCATTTTATGTGCGTAAGAAGTTTCGCTGACAAGAAATCAGGGTCTATTCTTTAAATCAGTCTTGATTTCTTACAAATTCACACAGCAAAAACAGAATAAAGAATATAGTAAAAGAGACCTGATGCACCAAATCTGTGCATAAGTGCAGAGAAGAGCAGAGAATAAGCACTCCCAACATAACCTTCCATATTGAAGCCAGTTTACTATGACTTCTTATGCACATTTTTGTTACATAGGGGCTCATTTGTTGTATAACCATGTGTGTACTTTAGCAGTGTCAGAGCTTCTTTACAGCATTGCCTCATCTTTAATGGTAACAGTAATGCAGGGACTGGATCTACATGGCCTTTTGCTAATGATTGCTTTTATTTTCTCCATCATATTCCTAGTAGTAAGACAATAATTATTTCAAGAAGAAAGGGATTTTATTATTTAAGAATAATCAATCTGAAACTAAAATCTTGAAAGTAAAAATTACACATATTTTACACCCAAATGCTCCTATAGATATTGAACCTCCATGCCTACCTTTAATCAATTTATCTAAAGACTTTCAAAGCCCAGATCCCCTAAAATAAGCTTTGTGTGAAAGCACAGCATTGTTTACTTATTTCTACTGAACTTCTACAGTCAGCTGACACATCGTTACATGTATATGAAATAAATGTTTCTTAAAGATTGGAGCAGTTCACTTCAGTGATTGCTGACTCCGAGGTGCAATCTTTTTTTAATTATTATTCATCTATCTTAGCACTTGGAGCAATCATTTTCACATTTTATTTTTCTAGAAACTGAAATTTGCATTTCTGAAGACACATAATCAGTTTGTTTCTTTCTCCAAAATTATTCTGAAGGATTTTGGGATTGATAGTAATTCACTTGAGGAAGGAATTAGTAATAAATAATCTGTTATTATTATGTAATTAAATAGTCAATTATTGCTTTACTGTAATTATTATTGTGATAATTGTTATTATTATTTTTATTATTGTAGAAGAAAGGGGATCCTGATTTAGTGAAATGAGAAATTCTGCAGTGTATTACTCTGAAACTGTGCAAATCCCTGAGGCTAGAGAGAAAGATAAAGATACAAGACAGGATACTAATTACAGAATGTGTAGTCCTGAGGCAACACACGACAAATTACTTAGGTGAGCTGTAGAGAAAGTGTCAATGCCTGTAGTAGTATAAAGAAGGCCTTAAGGGAATTTGGGATAATACACATCCATGCCAATTGTCTAAAAGTTAGAGGCAGAAAATGCCTTTTATGATAAATCTTAAAATACAGCAAGTTCATCCCACAGGTGGGGAAGGCAGCTGATGCTGAGCCTGTGGGAAGCCATGGCCAAATGAACGCATTAAGTTTTGAAACTTTTCCAGAGCATAGTCTTATTGCTGGCATTTACTTTTGATGACAGGCTGGAAAGCACAAACAGCAGGGCCTCATTAACATGCACACATTGTAATTAGAAAAAATAAAGATGAAAAACACAGGGAAGACTCATCTTCAGAGCAAGGAGTTAACAGCAAAGCACTGCTGATCGAAATCCTACTCAATGTACCAATACTTCCTGAGGCAAAAATGGTATTGTACGATTGCCAAGATAAACAACTAGGCACGCAACATTCTTGACTTTTACTGTGAGGCCATATACCTGCTAATATAGCAAAGTCAATTTCTCATTTAGAGTTCACACAATTATAGCTGAGCAGTGAGGATTGTATACCAAGCACTGCTAACAACTTCAGAAAGCTCATGCATTCTGTTGGCATACCAAATAAAAGACAACCTAAAAGAGTAACATACTGTCACCCTCTTAATTAAATATGTATTTCTATTTTCTACTCTCTATAGTCAGCTATATATCTGCATCTGCAAGGTGATTTTGCGTGCAGAGCTAACAGAAATAATACTCAGGAATTATGAATCTAGTAATAACTCTAGCAACTGCCTTCTGCAAACTCCTCATGTGAATCATCACACTGAATCCAAGGATACTGCTTTCATAAGGACTATTCTTACAATTATGTGGTTTCACCATTTGTTGTCACAGTGCTATAATCTACGCAGCAAATGTGTTACTTGGTGTTTTGTTTAAAAGCCATGTGGATTCTCAGTTTCTGCTTTACCATTTATTGAGGTGTTGATCTACCCAGAAGAACAGTAGTCATCATGACTCAGTATGGGTTGTTAGAAACTAATAACCTCTCTGAAATTGACACTTTACACAATTTCACTGACATCAGACGCGTAGCCATGGAGTATCCCAGTGTGTGAGTCATGTTTGGAGACTTCAAAGGAATGTGTGAAATTTTAAATGATAAAAAGGTGAGCACAGAAGATACTTGTTTTAGCATTAGGTCTGCAATTACAGCAGCCAATTCAAGAGTGCTCTCATACTAAGAAACTCTTGTTTGTTTGTTTTTAAATACAATTTTAAATGAAAAGAATCCTGAGAAAGAAATGCAGAGTGCAGGGAAACAGAGGCAGAGAAAGATTTCTTGTACTTGAACTAAATGTAACTTGTCAGGGTTATAATCATGTATGCACTGTGCTGGAGAAGACAGCATTAGGAGATATTTTCACAGATCAAAAGAGAAAAAGACTTGAAGGTCAGTCTGAATTTACAAAAGTTGAAAAAGACAAAGAAATCTGCTGGTAGCTCACAGCACATCAAGAGGAGGAAGAAGTAGCTTTATGCACTCCTCCCTTTTTAAGGCAATTCCATCTGGAAGTTCTGCAAAGAAGAGGCCCCTGGGTTTCCGTTTCTGCCTGTGTAATGGCAAATGTCACATTTCAAAGTGCAGGAAAAATGGCCTCAATTTCTCTGATTTCAAAGAAACTTCAGATATTTTTGTGTTTTGCATTAGTTTGTGCTTTTCCCCTTTTCTTTCTGTAGATCTGCAGAAACTCAGTAATGACTACGTTGCAAGGTGAAGACTAATGCAGCTAATAGAGACTAATAGACAGATAATAGAGACTAATACATCTAGGCAAAATGCCTTAAACAGTCAAGCCCAAAGCAGCCAAAAAGGTTGCAAACAGCAGAGACAACTGCTTTTGACTGCTTTCAAGGAGCTTGTGTTTAGTATACAATACTTTTCAGGGATGTTTCAGAACTGTGTGTTGTAAATGGGATATCTGCTTTGCAGCCCTCCCTTTGAACACGAAGAAGGGGTGACTGGAAAAGCAGTTTAAAAAGCCTTTCATTACAACCAAGAGTTTTCAATTTCTTTTTAAAAGCATCTTTCTCTGAACTTGCATATGCCATATATCCCAAAAAGATTATAAGATCAATGAGAGGCATCTCTGTATGTTCAAATACTGTTTCACTGTCCTTTAGACCATTCCATCCATATTTGAATACAAAGCATGGCTAGAGGTTAACTGCTCCATTCCATCAGCAAATAATCTTTAAGTTCCTCCTGAGAAACTTCTTTTAGTATAAACCAATTGTATATTCTGTGTTTTTCCCACTAATGTGCCATGGTGTGCTTCAGCCTATTCTTTGATCTAGGAACCCACAGCAAGACATCACTTTTCCATAGTTTACTTATGATATTTCATCAGTTGAAGAGCCTCTTTCAGAGCTTTTTTTCCGGATAGCAATAACACATGGTGTACCCCATGCACAGAAATCAACATTTAAAAGCCCCTGTTTCATTATTTTGCCTTATTTCCTGTCCTGATTGAGTAAGAAGGGCAAAGGGCGGGGAGCCTGACGGCCTGCGATTATGATTAGACCCCAGACAGCAGTGGTGATGAACCTGTTCAGAGGAAGTTGCTAAAGAATGAATATTTATGATTTCTTATCCTATAACCTGTTTCAAAGCATAAAACCCACAGCACAATAATGATCCAGGCTTGGCAAAACCCACAAAGCAACAAAAATCATTTATTCAGTAAGGGGAGGGAGACTTGTGTGAAGGTAATTGAAGGGAGATTTTGACCATGTCTTTGATACTGACTCTGAATTAACTCTAAACCTGAGGGCTAAACTACGTCTGCAGCTTTCCCTATCATAAACAGTCAACAGACCTGGATGGATGTAGATAAGAATAGAATCTATCCCACAATGGGAAGTTTGGAAAGTAGATTCATTTCCTGAGAAAAAAACAGATAGAAAATCACCTTTATGTTTTCATCAATGCCTTTTGAATCTTAGTTAAGAATAGTTTAGTTTAGAAGAAAACCTTTTTAAAAATATTGAAAATACCTTTTATTTAAAATGTTTCTGGTTTGGGTTGGTTTTTTTTTAAGCCTTAAGTACCTAGATTACAAAGATTCTTTTATGACAAATTGTTCCATTTCATCCCTAGAATCACTTGTAATTGAAATGTAACAAATCAAAATTGGTCACGTTTTTTTCCAGGCACCTCTAGTTTCAGTTTTTAAGAACACCATCCAGAATGATATTCAGGGAGTCCTATTCAGAAACAAGTCCAATGCCTCACATGGGAATTTTATATCTCAGAGATAGGTGTTAAGGGAGATGCCCAAAATAGTTTGGATGACTTGCTGTCTGGAAATAACTTTTCTGCACCTCTGAAGGAAGCCTACAGTGATTGAGTCATGCTTTGGTGTTTAGCAATGTTCACCTCTGCAAGATTAAAAGTATCTCAGTATGGGCACAGCTATGCAGCCGAGTACCTGCTTCAGGCTGAGAAGACAAAATCCAAATGTCTTTCCACCTGACTCTCCTCCAGGGCTTGTTCCACTCCAGTTTTTGAAAGATCTGCTGGCAGTCTTGGTCTCAGTATAGAATAGAGTGGTGGCTACCTTCTTCACAATCAAGCCAGAGGTAGAGATGCATCATAGAATCACATAGTCATAAGAATGGTTAGGGTTGGAAAGGACCAGAAGATCATCAAGTTCCAATGACTTCACAGTACAAGAAGGGAACAGGGAAAGCAAATTTCAGTGTCTTCTTCATTCCAGTGTCACCCCTGGAGCATGTGGAGCGAACTGGGCATTAAGCAGTAATTATTCCCAGCAGTTCTTGGCAAGGAGAGATGTTGAGAATTTCATGCTCTGGTTGGTAGCCAGGTCCTTCATGAACACGCTTATTTATTTGTTGCCTCCTTAGGGAGGTTTTTGTGCACATTTTTCTAAACCATCTTGTTTTCTCCTTCAACTCTAAATTCAGGACCACAATACCTATGGCTTTTTTTGGACTCTCTGCTTAAGTGTTTTACAGCACTCCTGTTTCCTAGGTAGAAAAATTATGGGATTGCTCCTTGTCAGCCCACTGGTAGCACTGCAACAAGGGTCAATAAGCTGGCTGGGCTTTTTTCACACAACTCACCTTTGTAGCTTTCTCTCAAAATATTTAATCCACTTCAGCTCCCCTAGAGAGTCTTTAACATAAATCTTGCCTTTGGGGTTGGCTACTTTGCGCTTCTGGGTGCCACAAAAGATGGAATTGAGTTGAATTATTGAAATTTAGCAAAGGAGAGTTGGGGGACATGACTCCTCTGAGCACCCGTATATACTCAGGATGACACCACACATTTGAATCTTAGCAGCCTGGAATTTTGCCCCTTCCCTGGTGCCTGGAGGATATATTTCACCTGACCTTCATCAAGGAGAGAAAGGAATGCAGTGACTAGCAAATTTAAGATTGTTTTCTCACCATTTTGTTTTTCAGATGAATCAGCTTTTATTCCTGCAGTCTGTGTGTGTGAGATTGAAGACTGTGCTTCCAAAACACAGGCAAAATACAGAGCTACAGAAGGAAGAGAGCAAGATGGCAACAATGCTTATAAAATTATCCTAACCAATCCAACCTGAATTTGTGCAGTTGGATCTGACAGATGGGTCATAATAACATATCCTATCCTCTCAGCCAGCCTGGACATTCACAGGATGTAAACCTAGTTTAAAAAAACCCAAACCAACCAATCAAAAAAATTTCAAAAAAACCCAGCCTCTTTTCAGAAATTAATCCAGCTTCCAGACTAATATTCTTTCTTTTCTCCCTTTTCTTGCCACATTGCATGACATTCCATGCTGTCCTGCTCTGCTCCTCACCACCCACAAACCAAGAGATTAAATTCATCAGCTTCAGACTCCCCATGAATCTGTATGAGTTATCAGGCAGCTCCAGCTACCCCTTCTGCATTATTTTAACTGGAGCTTTGGCTGGCTAGAGGAACAGTAAATCTTCAGTTCATTTCTCTCCACATCCCTTCGCTGCTTGCAGGGTCAGACAGAGGGAACCTCTAGCCTTACCAAACAGAATCTACTCTCAAGATGACAAATGCTCAAGGTATGAGCACCCCCACAGACTCTCAGGTGTTATATTATAGTAGTGACTGGATCAGCCAGGATAGCAATAAGACAGTGCAGACTCCTGGCTGCTCATCCAGGTGAAAAAAAAAAAAAAAAGAATAGATGGTTCTAACAAAAAGCCTGTTTTATTGATCTCTGTACACTCCTTGATAGCAATTACCTGTGAAGTTCCTCAGACTCCTACAATAAAGTCTGTTAATTCTTTTGCAGTAACAGAAATGCATATCCCTCCCTGCATTTCAAGCACCAGCAATTCCAGAACAACAAGAAGTTTTTGACGCATGTATAAAAATGCTTTCAATGTATATTAGAAATGACGTTTCAAACAGTAACTTGCATATGTCCAAAGTGAACTGAGGATAGCTCAAAACTAGAATGCCTTGTTCAGATCTGCCCCAGTTCTAAAAGCCGTCCCACCCAAACCAGAGCATCTCAGCTCAATTTCATTAGTGTGCTACACTGTCCTGAGGCATTCATAAAAATGAAATTTGGTCACACGTAGACCTCTCTAAATCAAATTTCTATGATACCACCATTCCATATCCAAGTCAAAAAGAAACAATCTGTGACAGTTGCACCCACCTGAAGAAATGCAGAGAGTAATAAGAGAAATGTCATTTTCTAGTTGTGATGGCTATTTGCAAAACAAGAGTTACTGAGGAGCCACTGGCACCATGTTATTGTGGCTACATATCTTCACTGCACAAATCCCTGGTAACACCTGCATGCATGTTTGTAGCACAACTCTCCATACTGTGTCGACGCTAAACAACTGTGCTTCTTGACAGAGTTTGTAAAGCTTCTTGGGAAATTAAATTGTTTAACCAGGTCACTAAATGGAAAAGATAGGCAGGAAGTCATTCAAGCACAAATGCTGGTCGTTCAAGACTTTTGCAAATATATGCATTGCTAAATCTAATTCCTAGCAGCAGGAGGAAAGTCCTTGCATATAGGTGCCACCATTTGTTCCCAGCAGTGATATGACCTCCTTTAGAGGTTGCAAGAGCCTTCCCTTCAACATATACTTAAACAGAGAGAAAAGACCCCCAACAGAATATAGCTGTGCTTCAAGGCAGCAAATCTATGGCAACCAACAAACTATCTTAGATGTGAAATATTTCAGAGTAAATAAAAATAGATCATATAAGATCCAGGCTTATCCTGTCTTTTACACTGTAATGCCTGGCTCCTAAATCTCTTCCTTTCTTTGCTGCAGGAAAACTTTTCTAAACAGAACCAGTTCAGAACCTGTAGACATTCTCTTCCTAACAGACAGAGAGAAAGCAACTGATAGGAAAAAGTCTAAAGAGTTCAAGGAGAACAGCAACCTCTCTTAGCAGTCAACAGCAGTTCCAGAAACACATCCTAAATTTGCAAAGCTGTCTATAAAGTCCAGAAAACAAATTTCTGTCTGCAATCTCCTTCTTTGGCAAAAAGGTCAAAAGAAAGTTTTCATCTAATGCTGCCCATATTTTTTTTGCTTGATTTCTTTCCTTGTGCAGAGAGTATACATCCTGAAAAACATATATATTAGTTGGTGATGGTCATACACCTCAGATTGTTTTAGTTTATAAACCTCCATTTGGATGGCAAAAAAAATGTCATGAAAAGAAATCCAGAGTGTCCTTTCAAAATTGTTCAGTTTCAGGGTTTTGTGAAACTAATGCCTAGCAGTATCCTCATGTGTCACAGATGCTACAGCATTTAAACTATTTACTTCTTCACAAAGTGGTAGAGAATCTTCCTTTAAAACAGCACACAGTTAGCCAAATACAACCTTCACCATACACTGTATTTGCACATGTTTATAGCCTATTAGATTAGGCCTAATTGTTAAGCATAGGACTGTAGCAGAGGTAGAGGTATCCTGCTTCTATATAATTCTTTTCTGAAAACTCGTTTGAAAAATCAGATTAAGCTAACCCACACCTTTTCCTTGGTGCCAGCTAGAAGCCACTGGCTATAGCGTTCATGTGGGTATGAGATGAACCCAGTCAGAGACCTCAGATTTAGCCATAATTTACTGAGTGAAATGCATTTCAGCTGGATAAGGTCCACCTAGAATGCATGGGCACTAATGAGACCATAAGGTAAGAGCTAATGGTATGTGGCTGGTTTTTAGCAGTTACAGGCAGGGGTCAGCTCTTTAAACTTCTGGCACAGCTTCACCATAATGAAAATTAATGGTAAAACTACTCCAAAGAGAGTAATTGTGTGTAAAATCAATGTTTTTGGATGACTAAGAAAATGGGATTTTGTTTTGATTCATCTTTAATTAGACGAGAGACAAATATTGCCTCGCATGCTGTTAGGGCTCAATACTAGGCAATCAGCAATATTAAGTTCAATGTTATTTACATTTGTTTTCTCTCCCCCTCACTCCCTAATGCATTCTGGTTTTCCCACTCATTACATAGTCACATACAGAAGTGTTCTTACCTTATTAAATTGCAAAGGAAATTTCTGCATCTATTCTTTACACAAACACCTACTAAAACCTTAAAAATTGCCCAACTCAGAATTATGGTTTATCCCTTAATATTGTTACTCATCATTGATGCAGTGAGTCTCAAGTTGGCATTAGTCCAGCAACATGAGAGAAAACAGGTATCTGCCATCATTATTGCTGAGATGCAAGATGCATCCTCTTTTCCCACTGTAGCAGCCTATTTCAGACATGAAATAACTAAGATGGACATAAATTAATAATTTTTCCTTGGGATGCAGAGTCCAGAGTTAGTCAAAGCTCCATATAGCATCCCAAAGCCAAATAATGTATTCTGCTCAGGTAAAATGTCTTTAAGTGGGGACAAAATTATTTCACATTTTGTCTGATAAGGTGTATTTTTTACAAGGACATAAAACAAAGATGGTAAAACAGCTTCCACTGGACTGATGCCAGCAGTCTGGTAGAGAAACTCTTGGTGTGTTTTGGATGCAGGTAGGAAATCTGTAATGTTATTAGAGACAGAATTATTACCCAGAATTGTTCCACAGAGGACATTAGTAGAAACAGCTTGGAAAATATTTTCCTGGGTGGAATAGTTGTCAGAGTTCTTTATTACATAGCCACTGAAACAAGAAAAAGGATGATGTTTATACTTGATTTTATCAAGAAATAAAAAAATTTGGAAGCTTGTTGTACAAAATAATCTTGGGTTGAGAGTGATGGGTTATTTCTGTTCAAAGAAATCTAACAATAAAAACACAGCTCTGTATCTAAGAACACTTTGAATAACCAAGTGCTGAAAAGTTAAAGAAACTTAATAGTAAAATTGTATGGATGAAGGCGCACAGAAAACCTTGAAAATGGACTTTCTTCATATCAAAGGAGCTAGCTTGTTCAAGAGTCTGTATTCCCCCACAAATGAGAACCTTGGATGAAGATCTATCTAAGGAGAAAACAAGTCTAAGAATAAAAAGGGTACTAAAAATAAGAAAAGAATAGTAAAAAGCACAGAAATCTCTATGTTGGGCATCAAATTGCTGTGCTAATGACCAAAAAAAAATCAAACTGAATTCAGCTTGCTGACATAGAGCAGAGAGAATATTTGTCCAGCCATATAAATATATATATTTTATTGAACAAAACACAAGAATACTAAAGGGGTTGTCGTGGTTTAAGTCCAGTCAGCCACGCAGTTTTGCTCACCCACTCCCCCCTCTATCTTGCCCCCCACTCCCGGAGGGATGGGAAGGAGAACCGAAAAGAATGCAACTCCCACAGGTTGAGATAAGAACAGTTTAGTAACTAAAGTATAACACAAATCACTACTGCTGCCACCAATAATAATAATGACAAGAGA
The DNA here is from genome assembly GCA_028858755.1 of Ara ararauna. NCBI lineage: Eukaryota > Metazoa > Chordata > Aves > Psittaciformes > Psittacidae > Ara > Ara ararauna. The sequence continues at coordinate 147,853,712 of CM054376.1, forward strand.
AATTACAAGGAAAGAACACAATTTCTCACCACCTAAAACCAAGCCCGACCACGCAGTGCACCCCCCACCCTTCTGGGTCTCTCCTCTCCGTCCTCCATCTTGGGCATGACGTGCTGTGGTATGGAATAACCTCTTTGGTCAGTTTGGGTCAGGTGTCCTGTCTCTGCTTCCTCCCGGCTCCCCTCCTCCCTGGCAGAGCATGAAACTCAGAAAGTCCTTGGCCAGACCAAAACATCACTAAGCAGTAACCGAAACACTGGTGTTATCAGCGCTGTTCCTAGGCCCAAAATCAAAAACACAGTGCTGCACCAGCTACCAAGAAGCAGAAAAAATGACTGCTGCTGCTGAACCCATGACAGGGGTAGAGTAAGATATGTTGGGGTGGTCCAAAATTAAATATACTCCCGTTAGCTTTCTAGACTGATAATGTAGAAAACTAATGCCTATTGAAACCAGATCATGAGAATGCATATTTAAAGCTAGAAATTGTCACTACTGCAGTAGAGAAAAAGCTTACAGAACTTAGGTCAAGTAGTGAGATATTTCCTCAGAACTGATACAGAATTTGTGAATACCAAATCAAGAATTTTGTCAAGTCTTTCTCCATAATTGAAGATAGAAAATGAGGTATCTATATTTAGGAAAGTGATGTGAGCAATTTCAAGCATCTCAGTCTAAATTCCAGCATAGCAACCTGGAGAACTGACTTGGAAGGAATGGATAAGTGAAAACTCAGCTGTAGCTGAGATGAAATGTATCACGGTTTATTAAGACTTCTTGACAGATTGACCTGTAAGTATTCTTTGATGGTATTTGGAAAAGCTAACTGAAGCATATCTCATTTATCTGGATATCAGTAAATATTTTTATGTTCTGTAAATATTAGTTAATCTGGCAAATACAGCAATTATAAAGGATCCATAAGGAATATATTTTAAGCAGCATATGATTTATTTTAATTATTTGTTCTTCAATTAAGTTATAGTTTCTTAAAAGAGTGAGTATATGAAAAGCAACACCTGGAAAGAGCAAAGACTTGCTGCTTCTTATGGAGGCAAATAGACATGCCTGAAGGTCAGTAGCTTTGAGAGACGACCGTGAGTGATGGGCCAAGGAAGGAGAGAGACAATACACAGGGCTGGGAGCTGGAGCTCAAGGAGAGAAACTCAAATGTTCTTGTAAGGACAAGAAAGAACAGATAAGTCTTAGAGGGGAAAGGATTTTGATGTCTGTCAGCCAAAGATGACTGGGCAATTTGCTGCAACTCAGAAGTCATTGAGGTAGCTACGGGTAAACACAGAAAGAAAGATCTTTCTGCAAGAATCAAGTGGGCAGGAGGAAAATATCAATTAGCTGTTGTTTGCTACTGTATCTTGCCAAGATACATTGGTTTTTTTCTGTTTTGGAAGCTAATTCTTCATATTCTGATTAAAGCTGATTTCTTTGCTTGAAAATTTGTGACCTTCTTGGAGCAGTTTGCAACAAGAAGGTCTTGCCTACCTCATCAAAGCTGTAGCTGACTCACGGTCCTGTCATGCCAGGGAAGAGAATGGCATAAACAATAAATGAAAATGGGTAGGGAGGGATGTTTAGGGGTAAAGAGGTAACCAGTGCAGTTCACCAGGAGCTGTTTACATTATTGACCATAAAACACTGCAGTCCACGCTCATGAAATCCATCCCTGGTACAACACTGAACATAGCATCAAGGCAGGGAATGTTGAAGTATCATACAAAGACGCGATTAAAGGAGTAGAAAATATAAAGGAATGAAATAGTGTAAAATTAACTAGCAATATCAGTTCTGAGCTGTTAAGAAAAACAACAGTAAATTGGGAGTTCTTCATGTAGTAACAGCAACGAAGGATGATTTGAGTGGTTTTGAACTCAGGAATAACTCAGTGATCTATGGCCAGTGTAATGTAAGGGTGACTCTACGATGTTTTAGAAGAGAGGTTTGTAGTAGAACTGTAAAACTGCTGATATTTGCCCCATTGTACAAGGCATTGCTAAACCCTTGTCTGATCCCCTACATCAAACAAATATGAGGTCCAACCAAAAGAGACACAGAGAAGGAACATAGGGCTGAGTTTCTACAGAATCTAAGCATGGCAAATTGAAGCCTGAGAAGGTAATTTATTGTTTCTATAAATATATGAAGCAACTAAATTGCAAGTATCAAGAAAACCACCCCAAAAATCTAAGGGATAAGTCATGTCAGAAGTGAGAGTTATGTCTAGAGTGAGTGTCCCTGCTAACAAATTCTTGGAAATCAGAAGTTTTCTAAGAGTCATAGCAAAAAAGTTGAACTTCTCTTCTACTAAACAGTTTCAACACCTTCCCCATCTTACTGAAGGAGATAACATGGAATTAATGTAGCAGATGCTAAGTTATATCTCCCTGAAAGTCTGAGGAGAGCAAAAGTGGTTTGGGTTGTTTCTTTTTTTCCAAAGTATCAACACTACTGAATAAAAATGCTAAATAAAAAGACTCCATAGTAACAATAAAAATGATGATTTGGAAAACACATGTAATTAAATATTCATAACTCTCTTTTCTCGTGTGTTTTCTCATGTGTTTTTGCTTTAATGAGATGCCTAACATTTATATCTATGTCAGACCAAGCCTGTTATGTATCATGTCTAATAGCAAGTGTGGTTATGAAATTCTGTAGTTTGCCACTTATTTCTTTCTCACATTCTTGACCAGCAGAACTAACATTCCTGTGTTCATGTCCTCCAAGGGCAAGGCACATTCTTCAGCTGGGTGTATACTTAAAAAATAAACCCTTATCAAAAATCAGTGTTGATTCTGCATTCCTGAAAGGATGAGGAAGAGAATTAACCACATGAAACAGATGCTTGTCATGTTGCTTAATCAACAACTAGAAAGTCCTGAGATATTATGAAGATGGAGCTATAAAAGAAACTATCCCTAGTGGTCGTGACTTTATTTACTGCCTAAGTAAGAGATTAGTGACTATCTAGGGCACGTCTGCATTTTATTACACGTTAAAATATGCTTTGTAAATTTCACTTACAGCATCATAGCCGAACAGTATTTGATAAAAAATGTGTTGTCATCTTCAGACTGCCAAACTTGAATCTGCAGCATCACGCAGTACCACAAGCTTCATCTAAATTATGAATTGTACAACAAACCATGATTGATTCCTTAATTTACATTTTAATGGCACTACAAATAGCAATATTTACACCCTTTCTGGCATTGCACCGCATTTTGGCAGCGCAGAGACTGATAAATAGCATTTTATCTCCATTACCAAGAGCATAGATTGTTTACAATTTACTTAATCTCGACAGCTTAGATTTACATGAGCTGGATAGAGAATAAATTTATCTAAAATGTAATATTTGTTTTCTTCAGTTGTCCCATTTCCAGAGTTGTACTTGGGTCACAAAACTAAATAACAAAAAAGAAAAAGTAAATTAAATCTTCTGGGACCAATCCTGCTGTTTGCTGCGGCAGAAACAGCACTGAATCCTTCATGAGGAGATTAATATGTAAAGCAGAATAAAATAACAATCTTTTATTGTTGATGTTTACTACTGAATGTTTATTTTTACTACCTTATGGAAGCTGAGGATCCAAAAGGGTTATGGGGACACATAATAACGGCAAATACTTCTGAATTTTTATATTAGTGATAATTACTTTGATCAAAGTTTTCAAGACAACTCTTTCACAAAGTCAGAGAGTAAATGACATAACACAACACATAAGTGAAATGGATAGGCAACTAATCAAAATATGTTCCTTTTGGTTATACCAATAAATGAATAAATAAGTTAAAAACTATTCTGATAATCTATTTTTCTTCTGCAGTACTTATTTTCCAATACTTTTTAGAAGATTCCTCATTTTCGAGATGGCAAGCATACATCAGCATACCTTTTCATTAATGTGGCCCTGCTGTGGTCTATCTAGAACTTTCATGAATGTTTAACGCTGAATTATCATTACAGAATCAGCAAATTCAAAGAATCCCGTGTATTATGTCATATTGCAAGTAGATGACCACTGAATAAACATTTACTCAGAGATGTCAGGTTAATGCAGTGCAGCCAGGGGTTGCAGACATGGTCACATGGATTCAGCTCACAACCACTAAAGACAATTCTAAGAATGTTAACTTAGAAATGCCCTAAGGACAGGTCCCTGGTCCTTGGAGACTATACTGAAAAGCATTACTATATGCCTCTCCTGTTCTACATTCCTCCTTGGTCATCTGTTTTTAGCTATTTTCAGAGATAGGATGCTGAGCAAGATGGACCTTTGCTTGTATTTATCACAGCCCCTGGTCTGATATATATTTACATTAAAAGCCAGATGATGCATGAGACAGTGTTACTGGTGCAAAAGGGAGGATTCAATGGCAGGGACTCTTCCAAGGTTGTTTCTTGTTTAACAGACCACTACACCCACCTATGCAATTCCAAAACCAGCTTTAATCTGCTGTAGCCACTGAAGGTTAGTAAGCAGCTGAGCACCATGCTAAAGATCATTATTCACATAACAGAAAAAAAAAATAAAACCTCTATTTTCCTTTTTTTTAATCACCCCCATTACTATGAAGATTCAATAGCTTAAGAGCAAATCAAGCAGAAGTGAAACCCTTCTAGGCTAATGTTCTGGCTTTTTTGTCCATTGTAATTTTCCATACTAGCCTCCCTAAATGTTGTCTTTAAACTGGTCATCTCTCACCGAAAGACACTTCTCTGTGTGACATGAGCTCTATGGTTAATGTCCTTTTTTATTCCCTTTATGTTCTTAGAAAAGACTACAACTTACCCTTCTCAAGAGCAGTCACTTCCCAATACTTCTCCATAGAAATTATCAGTTTCATTTTATACTTTGAAATGTCTTTAATTTAAAATCACAATAGAGGAAAGACATTCAAACATTTCCTTCTTCATGTAAAGTTCTAATAAAATTCCCTTAACCCATTAGGAAATTTAGGTTTTCAAAGAAAGGCAGTTCTACCTGCAGGATGAAAAGCCCTTGTATAACTTTAATCGCTGACCAAAGAAATACCTTCAGTTTATTGAACAGTATTGCCAGTAACACATGAGATTTCTATATTGCTGCATGATCCAAATTTTGGAACATCTGGAAGGAAGACAACAACATGAAATATAAAAATAAAAATGTGCTTGTTACCTGGAACCAGTGTACTATATATTGGGAATTCAAAATGGGCAAAAGTAATAACTCCTAGCAGGCTTGTAGGTTGAAAGCACTGCCCAGACATCCATTAACCTTCATAACACCTATCAGGCAAGAGGGTAAATACAGGTATTGCCATTTGACAGATAACATGAGTATAATCAGGTCCCAGCACGCTGGAGACTGTGCAATGAGCAGCAGATTCAGCGGGTATAGACCAAGGACCGGAAGAGCTATGTACCACATTGTGATCATAGCAAGCCCACAAAATAGATAATTAGCAATCAGGTTGCAATAGCACTGAAGCTGAGGGGTTCTGCCGATGTTGTAACTGTACTTCGTATTATTATTCATATTATATTATTTAACTTCCATAACATCCCCTGTGGAGCCTTTCAAAACAGACCTTGCATAGCACAGTGTTTGGGAACACCTATAAGCTGACCTGAAGTCCTTTAGAGAGCACTGCCTGAAGTCTGCTTTCAGCTAATCCATCAAGGCTGTTATTTTCTCCTGCAAAATAAACATGTGCTTTACCAGTAGGGTTGATCAATCCTAAGCAAATGTGCCAAACAATTTTTACCTGTCTGCTCAGATCATGGTATGTTACCAAAGCTGATATGACTGCATTAACGGGCTGCCAAAAAGCATAGCTGAATTCAGCTCGTTTTCAGCTTTTTGGCTCAATAAATATTGCTTTCACCCTCCTGGCTATTATGAAGTTGAGACTTGTACCGCTTTCTGTGGAAGAAGACAATACTGTGCTATGCCGTGTTATCATTCTAAGGCATAGCTTTAGAGATTTTTCCCCACTGAATTGCATGGAGGGCAAGTTTATCTAAAAAAAATCAGACAGTTTCTCCTCTTTAAAGGTAATTAGAGAGGAAAAAAAAATCCCGCTGTCTGTGAAACTAGGGAAAATTACCAGCTCTCTCAAGCTCATTGATGTAAGAAAGAAGTAAGTGTGCAGATTTACACAATGCTTTCACAGCTCAGCTCAATTCCACATGAAAAACACCTTCCCTCCCTGGCCTGGCTGCATACTGATAGTAAAAGAGAGAAAGGTAGCAAGTGAGAATAAAATAACAATGAAAAAAATTTGAATCACCTATTAATTTAGTAATCCTATAAAAGCTGTCATCTTTTCTGTCTCTGCAGACAGATAGGATTTAGTTTAGGTTCTCATTTTTATGATTGTTTTTAAAGCATCACTTGTATCCAGTATAGGTTTCCCATATTCTCTAAATTCATTACTATGGATGAGGTGCTGTTCTCTGTGTGTTGACATAAATGCATATAAAGTTTGAAGTATCAATACGGAGCATTTGGCTTTATTACTTTGGCTTTGCTCAATGTTATCCAGCTACTCTGAAGTGCTGGACCTTGGCAGGTTTGCAGCAATTGTTTAGCACTTAAGCACACAACAGTATTTTAAACTTCCTGCTTTCAGCGTGTTCACATTTACGGCATTTCTAAAATACTATAATTCAATTGACAATGGGACTTTATTGCTCAGAACAGACAGAATTTACTTCATATGAAACACAATAATTTTTACAATTTTTGCTAGTGTCTGTTTTTCTGTGACTTCTTTTCCGTTTTTTTCTTGGTTATACAAATAGCAACACTGTTATTGTTAGGGAATAGAGGTAAGAAGTTGTATGCTTGGCAACACACCTCTTAGGTAATGCATTAGAAATTGTTATGTTTTTGCTTCAAAACATTATGTCAATCTAGCTTTTCTGATCTTCAAAAAGTAGTAGTAAGTGTTATCCCCATGGACTGGCTGTTTTTTGTAATAGATGACAGCGTATAATATGCAGAGAGTGCTGCATAACCAGACCTTGAAAACTGTCTGAGCTTGTCCTGGGTTCAACAGTAGCAGTCATTTTTCTCCTTCTTGGTAGCCAATGCAGTGCTGTGTTTTTAACTTTTGGCCTGGGAACAGCGCTGATAACACCGATGTTTTCAGTTACAGCTTAGAATGTTTGGTCTGACCAAGGACTTTCTGAGTCTCATGCTCTGCCAGGGAGGAGGGGAAGCCGGGAGGAAGCAGAGAGAGGACACCTGACACAAACTGACCAAAGAGCTATTCCATGCCACACCACGTCATGCCCAGGATGCAAAAATACTAAGGGCAGGGACCCGGAAGAGGGAGGTTTGTGGCTGGGTAGGTCTTGGTGCCTGGTGATGAGCAGTTGTATTCTCTTCCCTTATATTTTCCCTTGTCATTATTATTATTAGTGCTAGAAGTAGCGGGTTTGTGTCATACCTTAGTTACTAAACTGTTCTTATCTCAGCCTGTGGAAGTTGCATTCTTTTGATTCTCCTCCCCATCCCTCCTGGCGTGGGGGGAAGAAAGAGGGGGAAGTGAGCTAGCGAACTATTTGGCTGATTGGGCTTAAACCATGACAAAGCTCCAATGTGAAAACTTCTATAACTGGACCTAGTGCTGTCAATAATTCTTACCCATGACAAATACTGTTGTCCAGTTTGGTTCTACTAAGAAATCCCCAATGATAAATCAATATATTATATACAATGTAAAAACATTTATATGTGGTGGCCCAAGCCCTAGCTATTTGTCCATTTGAAACACCAAAAAAATCAGATCTGTTTTGCACCATGATGTGGGCAGTGTGAAGAGGCAGAACCTAAAGCAGGGAAGGCATCAATGGAAGTACCATTTTCTTGTCAATGGCACAGCACAGACAACCAAGAGGGCAGCAGAAGGGAAGGGAGCCCAACCAGGCTGGTTAGGGATATGTATTCATCAATTTCTCGGCCAGGCAGCACATGCTCGGAGCACAGGTGAGGCAGGGGAAAGAGTCGATGGACCTGGGGCCAAGCCATGGCTGGACACTTTCACCTCCTAGTCAGAGGGTTAAATATGAAATCTATAGTGTGACTGATTTTCATGAAGGTCTTCCTGGCTAAAGTCAGTGGCACTTTCCCTATTGTGTTCCTGGACTCGGTAGACATATGAAATGCAGAGGACCCATTCCTTGTTCCTGCAGCCCCAGAGGCAGGACCAGCATGTCACATCTCATTGCAGCCCATGAGTGGACTCCTTGTTCCTTTTATTAATATAACCAACAATCTCATCAAAACGATGTTCTTCGTTGGCTCCAGAACAGTTGTTTTCCTTGGTTCTGTTGCATCCAAACTTCAAGCTTCTACTGCACTGGTCTGCACTGGTATATGATTCATGTATAGTCCCTTGTCTCCACCTGTTTTATTTTGAGACAGTAACCTGAGCCATGCAATATATTTTTGCACCAAATAATTTGTCTAAAATACATTCTTTTTTTGGACCAATTTGGGGGACCGAAGCCTTCTGCCTACATCTTGCTGCTGGTGGCAGCAGTCCTGCCCACCTCAGAGCAGTTTGAGCTACAGCCTCCAGTTTGCTGTGCTGGGGGGACAGACAGATGGCTGACATCTGCAGGCTCTCAGCATGGGGAATGATGGTGAGAGAAGGGTGGTAGCATTCCTTTTTGCTGTCCTGTGGATCAAGTAGCTGCACAGAGAAACAGAAACAGGATGCAATCCAGATATCAAAAGAAGACAGTAGCATCCAGGATCTGCTACCTGACAGATCTGAGACTGCAAAGTGTGAGGGAGGGATGCATATCCCTGTGGATCCAATCAGTAAGGAAATACATGTCAAAAAGTGGTTAAAATCAGCATAATTGTATTTTCCTTTTGATTTCTTACATTGACACTTGTTCTTTAAACAATGAAAACTGTCATCTTCTAGAATTTGAGGAAATGCATTACAAAAATTAACCTGCCTGTGGCAGAAACTCTCTGACATTAGTGCTTTTTTCTTTATTAGCAACAACTGCTCATGAAAAATATAAAAAATTAAAACTTCGCATAATAACCTCAGTGAAAGCATATGGAACATGTACTTTGGACAGACATCCAACACGTGCCTTGCTGTTTCCATCACTGTCATTCAGTGAATGTGATATGGAAAGCCAGTGGAAATGAGCTTTTTCCTCTTTTGAGTAATTTCTGTCTTGGTAGCTGGGTTCTCTGCTGCTTCATTAAAGAGTAAAACTCCTCTTATGGCACTTCAGAACATGATGAGAGTTCTCACTGGCCCTACCAAACTCTAATTTAAAATCTAAAAGCTCTCTCTTGTTTACCTGTAATTTACATTGTAATGTGTGCAACAAAGCTAGGAAGTCCCAGAGGGCAATGCCATCTCTCCTGTCAGTTTGGATACATTCTCACAGATCTTGTGAGTCTCTCGGATTTCACAGTTGTGTTGCAAAGCTGAGGCAAATTAAAAAAAAAAAAAAAATAAAACCCAACAGGAAACAGAGAAATCTCACACTATGAGTTAAGAACAGCCTTGTCTCTTATGTGGACTTCTTTGGTTTTCAGTGGCACCGTGCAAACACGTCAGAAGGATGAGCCTTCCTCTGCACAGCGCCAGAAAAAAGCACCGTTACAGGAAAACTGAATAATGCTGCAGGGGATTGCCATGTACCAGAACAAAGAATTGAAATGGTCTCTACTGTCTCCCTTCAGCACTCTGGCAGATTAACAGAAATAGAACTAACTCGTTAGAATAGCAAGTGCGTGGATTTCCCCCCTGCCCCATACAATTTTGTGATTTCTGAGACCAAAGTGACAGTAATGGAGACAGAAAGGAAAAACTGCCATGGCATGGTTAACAGCAGCACAGCTTCTCTCCTACTGCTTCATCCATATGGTCCAGAAATTAAATACAGGAGCCACTTTTCTGACATAGTTGAGTAGATTCTTGTCCTTTTCCTCTGTATTTAGCTGTCTAGCAAGATCTGCTGATCAGGTCCTGGTGAGAAAGATTTGTTTTATGGGGATTTATCCACTTGGAAGACAGTTTTTAGGCCACCAACAAAATTTTAAATAGAATTCAGGCATAGGAATCTAAAGCATATTGAGGTGAGAATACTTCATAGAAGTGTATGTCTCAGGAGTTCTGCATGGGACCGTATTTGGTCCTGCACTGTTTAACAAATGTAGACATTTTCATTGCTGGTCTGGAGTCACACAGAAAATAATTGCTGATACAGTGTACTGATGTTGCGCAACACTGGAGGAGTGATCTTTAACAGTGAAGAGAGGAAGACTCACAGAATGATGTGAATCATTTAGCAAGATGTACCCCGAAACTAAACATTTTTTAACACAGACAAAAACAGAGAAACTGTATTCAATTTAGTGTTTGCTTTTAATTTTTATGTGACTAAATCTTCATTGAAAAAAGAAGTTTTTCCAACTAGAAATTCTTCACTAACTTTGTCCAATTTATCCAAGCATTTGTAACCAAACAAATGTATCTGAGGAAATGGCGTTACTAGCATTCCTTTTATCCACTAGCCTAGGCACTTGTTCATCTCAGGAGAGACCAGGAATCAAGCCTTTTTTTAGCGAAGGGATCTGTACTCACATCTGACAGGTACCAATAAAGTTCAATCAGTATGTTAGAGCTGCTGTGCTCAGCATAAACTACTTGAAATTCATTGAACCATCATGTGAATAAGTGAATTATTTCACTACCTGACTTGATCTTCTGGACACTCTCAGAGGATGTAGGACATTTTCATTCCAATCCCTGCTCCAGTGAGTCTTTCAAAATTAATATAAAACAGCATATATGACCAACAAGACAGAATAAGGACATCCCATTGTAAGATGATGGTATTTATACCAGCACGGTATGTATTTAGGGATGCCTCCTGATATATATTGGTTCAAATCTGCTCACAGAAATGAGCATGAGCCTCTGGCCTTCCTGAGGATTTTGCTAACCCCTAGAAACCGGATAAAAGAAGGTCAATGGTCAAACTATCATTAATTCTTGCTCTTCATTTCATTTTTTGTCCTAAAGTGATAATCAAATATTCTGTTCATGTTCGATGTAATGCTTCTGTAAACATGTGACCATTTTTATTTTCCTTTTTTTTTTCTTTTTTTTTTTCTGGTTTGGCAAAGATAAACCAAACCAAAATATAAAATTTCGTTGAAACTAAATGAAATTTAATTTTTTATTTCATTCCACTGGTGAAGAGAAAATAACTACTCAGAGGGCTTTAATTGCATCCATTCTGGGGGGAAAGGATCCTTAGCACTGTATTCAATCGTCACCTAAAAACTTTATCAAGCCTTTAATGTGCACTTGCTGCAGTCTGAATAATTGCGTTTGTGGTGACTGAAAGCTTATTATGTGATTTTAATTACCGAGAGGGCAATCAATCTCTGCAACCTGCAGCTATTACTGTACAAATTTCTATTTAGTGCCCATTTCCCTCATTTTCTTTTTTGGGTAAAGGGAAATTGATTGGTTAAGTTTTTCCTCTACTTGTAGAAATGCATATATTTCATTTTAGGGTTTAATACTAGTTGACCTATGTAAGCAAGAAGAGCACCTAAGAACAGTACATTTCACAATATCATTAGGCAACAGCTCAGCTCTGTATTTTCTTGACCAAAGCTTTGTTTTGTGTAAGCAGGTTTGCTGGCTGTGTGGCCTGTTGTATAGTTGATTTTTGGACCTAAATAGTCTAATATCAAAAACAAGTTGCCCAGTGTGCCCTATCTGGGAAAGGGGAGATGGGGAGATAAAATATTTTCCAGTTTAAGATTCTGGAGAGTTTATCCCCTTTATCATTTAGACACCTGCAGCTAAAGATTTCACCAGGAAAAGGATGGGAAGGTTGGAAGCCCTCAGAAACCTCTCTGGCAGTGATACATGCTGTCTGATTCTAAAGCAATTGTGCCTTGCAAAGTGAAAGAAGTCTTTTTCTTTCAGTACTGCCTCAAGTCATTCTACTGTAAATTAGGCTTAAGTGAGAGCCCAAGACAACTGAACTCATTCCCCACATTATACTCTTGCAGACACTTATTCTGTCACACACCTATTCTGCAAACACTTTCACAAGTACCTAACTGAATTCAGCGTGACCTCTCCTGCTTAAATGCTAAACTTTTGTAATCCTGGTTAAACTAGGATCAAAGGATCATATAACAACTTTGCAGTATTATCTCACTGTCTTGGACTAGCATACCCAAATCTTTTGTTTAAGCTAATTTCTGGTAGGAATTCAACATGTTAATTTTTCTTAAGATCATGTACCATTCGGACCTACCAACAAATTCATTTAATCTGAGTAAGTTACACTGTTCCCACTGTAGTTAATGAGGGAGAGTAGCTGTTAAAAAAAAGTCTTTTCACTTGGATGCTTTCTCTTGGTTATGATTATAAAGAGGATCTAGGTGATTTGCTTAGACCTTTAAATAACGAATACCAGTTGAGCTGAATTCCATGTGTCATTTAAATCAATTAAGCCTATCTCTAATTAGTATTAGGAATTGGAAGTCGTTGTTTTTCAGGCTTCATGATCTGGCCATGTTTTATATTTCTATATGTTCATGAATATATTTCAGTAGTACTTGCCATGGCTATGTTTAAATTAGTCATATACTGCACAAAATATTTGATTCTGTGGAGAATAACAATTCAAACAATTCCAAATGCCATAACTTATTCTTCACATCCACCAGATTACTTCTGCAGGAATGAATGAATAAATTCTAGAATTAACTCAAAGATGTTTAATTTTTCAGTACTGGGAAATCTGTATTGCCAATTTTGTATCATACACCTAAGTAAGTTTTTATAAAATAAACAAAATCTGTTGAAAGATAAAAACAGATCAGAGGTCACTTTGTTTTAGGAGTGTCAATGATATAATTGCCTTAGCTTCATTTCACTATGGAGAATACTTTGACAAGCAGAACACTACAAAGACCTATTAAAAGTTTTGTGGAGCTTTGAGGTATTATAGATGTCAGTTCTTGCATGAACCACAATCACTAAGATTCATCCCTTGTCAGTACTATTTCCCCTTTTCAATGACTACTTAAAAACCCTTCCACAGCAAAAGTTGCAGTTACTGAGGCTCATTTCTTGTGAGCAGCAGAATAGAAAAATATTATAAAGTATTGAGATAAATGTGCAGAAAACTATTCTGCAGATGCTGATCTTTCTGTATTAATGTACAACTTCTTTGAGGATATTATATATACTGTGCTGACATATAGTTTTTCATTTATACTTTTACTGACTGTAGCTTCACAGCTCTTCCAGTTTCATCTCACTGACTCCTCATTCTCAACAATTTCAACTGAGCTTATTTGAAAGCAAGAGAGGAGGAAAGAGAAAAGACAGCTCAGAAAGAAATCAGACTGCAAGAAAGTGCAGGAACATAATCTGAAAATATGATTCAAACTGTCATCATGATTAATTTTTTGGCCTTTCTCTCATCTTCTACTCATCAAAACTTCTTTTGCCTGTGGTTTTGGATCCAGCAATATCCCTTACTTTTGATTCTACTTCACTTCCAGGTCTTTTACCCTTTTGCTCCATCCTTCTCAAGTTCAGCCTTGCTCTTTTTCACTCTCTGCCTTTCCTTTTTCCTCACCCATAAGTCATTTTGGTGAGTTTATTCTTCAGCATAATTCACCTGAGAGAATAAGGTGGCTTGGGTTAACCACTTGCTTTTACCAAGACTCTCTGCTCAGCCTGGTGATCATTTCCCTGCTTGCGCATGAAAATTACACCACCCTCCCCAGACCCCGTTTCTGCAGAAAGCTGATCCTGAAGGTCTCATCCTAGCCTGGGTAAATGTACTCTCCTCAACCAAAATACACTCAAGACTAAACACAAAGCTGAACGGTGGTTTGAGGGGGTTACATCTAATTTCCCCAATTTTCATCTAATTACACTAATTCTACATCAGTATATGATAGAGGAAAGATTCTGATCAAGTGTGATTTGCAGATCTGGTCTACAGATACAACCCATATTAGGTTTCAGAAAATCAAAAGCAAAGTTCAGGCCTACTCTAAGAACAGCAGAAGAAGATAGAATAACCAGACTAAAGGAATTTTTCCTAATGCCAATATAATCATAGAATCATAGAATAGTTTGGGTTGGAAAGGACCTTAAGATCATCTAGTTCCAACCCCCTTTCATTAGACACCTTCCATTAGACCAGGTTGCTCAAAGCCCCATCTAGTCTGGCCTTGAACACTTGCAGGGATGGGGCATTCACAGCTTCTCTGGTCAACCTGCTCCAGTGTCTCAGTACCCTCACAGCAAAGAATTTCACCCTAATATCAAATCTAAATGTACCCTTTGTCAGTTGTCCTTGTCCTGTCACTACATGTCCTTATAAAAAGTCCCTCTCCAGATTTCTTGCAGGCCCCCATCAGAGCTTGGACGTCAAAGAATCATAGCTGATTATTGCATTACAAACAGAAGAGTGGAGAAATGCCATCTTCAGGATTCACTTTTTTAATTTATTGCTTTTCATTATCTTAAGTTATTTAAACATTCAAAGAATGAAACTCACCAAATTGACAGTCTGTCCTCCCTTTTCATATCTATCAGCTGTTGTACCCTAACGTAATTTCTGATCAAGCATGCTACAGTACAGCTAAAAATGTGAATGATCAAAGAGTTTCATCTACTTGCACCCATAATTAGTAGGTTAGAAATTAATCTACTAAAATAATTCAATTTATAGCTAGATATAAACATTCATCAGAATTCAGTATTACTACCAATCACTACAATATTTATGAGGGACGAGGGAAAAAAATGGCACAACACACAGAAAGGACAGAAATTATGATTGAAATGAACTCTTAGCGCCATGCACTTCATAAAATCAATTTTTGCTTTGTCTTGAAGGGATTTTCTTCTTGATAAATCTGAAGTCTAGCAACTGTTAAGGTTATGTTCTACAGCTGAATAAACTGTGGGACTAATTCATCACAACTGCACACATCTGGCAGACAGTTCATATAGTTTATTTGCCTGCTAATGTAGCTAAAAAAAGTTTTTACTTGAACGGGTTATCTACAGATGTTCCCTCTGATACAAAAAGTGTATATGTTTCCCAGGAGCTATCTCATTACTCAAATAAGGCTGTATCGAAAGCAGTGCCTTGAAATATGAGTGCTCAGCACTAGACAGTCAGGTTATTCTGGCTGGAAGAAATGCTACCAGCTGTGCTGAATAAGGCTGCAGCTGAATACTATCTGGCAGAAGAAAGCAGGAATTGCTTTACCCTTTTTTTTGGTTTGGGTTTTTGGCGTTATTTTTTTTTTTTCATTTTGCTAGAAGTCCAGCCAAAATAAGTTTCTTAGATCTCCCTATATTAAAGAGCTTTCCTTATCACTAGAACAGCAAAGAACTGGGCCAGTTCCATAGCATAATATTTTCCTTGTGTTCCAGGAAGATACTCTGTTCTGTGAAATCATGGCAGTTCATGCAATGCATCCACCTTGTTCCATACTTCTGTGGCTGAGCTGGTACACCAAACAGCACCAGCTGGCATATTCTATCAGCACAGGAGCCAGCAGAAGATGACCCTATTGCCTGCAGTGCATTTCTATCTTTGATCTTTAAATCAGGAAGAGAAAATTAGGGGTAGGATTCCATTTGAATAGTTCATGTCTCAACTTTCAATATGGGTTCACGTTGGCCTGGATGAGGGGAAGTGGAGGAGCTGTTTTCCAGCCCTCCTCAAATAACTGTTCAGATTCTTGCCCAGTTAATAGAGAAAAAATTAACTACAGAAGGTCTAGTCTGCCTTGTATGTGTGGTACTTAGGAACATGGTTTAGCGGTGGACTTAGTGTTAGGTTTACAGTTGGACTTGATGATCTTTAAGGTCTTTTCCAACCTAAATATTTCTATGATTCTATGAAAAGTGTCTCTCTTCTGCAGTGCGTTACATGAGTGCAGAGGACAAGTCCTTCTGTTTAGATTTGCAACCTACTACTCTCACTGAGAGTACAAGCTGCTCAAATGGAAATGTTATGTATCTTAGACTAGCATCCTAGACAAAGTGCTCTATTACAACAGTAACTGGAAAAAAGCAAAGGGAATGGTGGCAGAGCTTGAAAGACACATTACTTGAAATATCTCCAGAGAAAGAGTCTTCTTAGTCTGAGGTTAACTGTGTCCAAGCCTCCAATTCCATGTGAGTACCTTCACCTTCAAGGCAGAGGATATGCAGGGTGAGAGCAATCTTTCTCTGTATTTGTGAAGAGGCATCACTAGGAAGGAGGATCGCACACCATGACACAAAAAGTCAGAAGAGAAGAGGGAGCCTCCACGTCTATAGGAACCTTCAAAAATTTTTACAGAATAAATAAATACATAAATAAAAAGTAGGAATTAATTTGCATAAAGGGAGGAAAATCCTCCCTTCCTCTTCCCTGCCTCTTCCCAATTGCACTGATTTACCTGTTAGCTGACCTCCTTCCTGCCAGACATAGCCATGCTTTTAGGTATACATAAAAGGATAAGAAAAAGATGTTAGGTGTAGGAGAAAGAAACTGCAGCCTGTAAAACCTGCCTGGCAAAACCAGCTCTGAGAGAAACTGCTAGAAAGCTAAAGACCACCTGGGGTACATCAGGGCTAGGATAGAGGAAAGAAGTTGTTCATGGTTTATTCTGCACTAGTGCTGCTACCTGTGGCCAAAATAAATTTGAAGAGGGGCTCTTCTCTTTTCACAGGTTCCTCATCTTTTCCCTTTGAGTATGCAGCTGCATGCATTTGGTTTTTAAGTGGATGCCCATGTTTTGATTTTTTGCATTTTCTTCTCTAGGCTGTTTGAGGCCAATACGTTTATGGTTGTTGTAACTCTTGGTAGCAAAATTTGCTTTGACACAAAATCTTTTAGACCCTAAAAAGAGGAAATGATCACACTTCACACTTTCTGGCTAAACTACAATTCATGAACAGTTAAAGTAATAATCCTTTAGCCATGTTCAAGTACTCAGTGTCCAAAATATAGATATGAAAACTGTTTCCATTAAAAGGGTGTTCAGTTTTGTCTCTAATTTGAGTTGCTGAAATTATCACCCACTTGGCTTTCTCATTCAGATAAATAATGATCCTAGTATTTACCACAGCTATTCACCACTGTGATGGTGAGGGGGATCTGCAGGCAGAAGAAAAATAGAGAAAAACTGTCTTTGTGGGAAATAAAAAAAAAAGGAAAAAAAAAAACAGGCCAAATGGCCTTCAAGAGAACTAAAAAGTATTTATTGTACAAGAAGCTTTTGAACTGCATCAGCATGACAGGACAGTAGAGAACTGTAAGTTGCAGCTGCCCTTGAATTACAGACCTTGACTCTGCTGTCATGCAAGATGAGACTGCAACAGGTAGAGTTAAAAAGTTGATTCAGTCACTTGTGCCTGAATCATAGAATAGTTAGGGTTGGATGATTTCTGATGCATTATCTATGGGCCTAAAATGGCCCAATACTGTACATTTCTGCCCCTGCCCCTTTGCTTTCTTTTCAGAGGTTAGTTACTGGGGGGAGATTATTCAGAAATGCTGGCAGCTGAAAAGAAGTAAACCTGAGGGCTAGGAAAACGAATCAATCAGAGTGGTGTTATGGCAACATGTACATTTGTTTCCTAACAGAACCCCACATGATATGTAAGTAGTAAAGTGAAGCCAATGTATTAAAATTTAACAGAATATGTTAATATTCCAGCCTGAAGACAGCAATATCTCAGTATAGGAAAGACATGGACCTGTTGGAGAGGGTCCAGAGGAGAGACACAAAAATAATCAGAGGTATGGACTAGGAATGGCTGAGAGAACTGCAGCTGCTCAGCCTGAAGAAGAGAAGGCTCCAGTGAGACCTTATGGCAGCTTTTCAGTATGTAAAAGGGACCTATAAGAAAGATGGGGAGAGACTTTCTAGCAGGGGCTGTTGCAGAAGGACAAGGGGTGATTTTAAACTAAAAGGGGTGATTTTAAACTAAAGGGTGATTTTAAACTAAAAGAGTGAAGATTCAGGCTGGATGTGAGGAAAAAATTATTAACCATAAAGATGGTAAAGCACTGGAGCAGGTTGCCCAGATAGGTGGTGGATGCACCAACCCTGGAGGCATCCAAGGTCAGTCTGGATGTGGTTCAGGGCAACCTGATTTAGTTGAAGATGTCCCTGCACATTGCAAGGGGGTTGGACTGGATGAGCTTCAAAAGTCCCTTCCAACCCAAACTATTCTGTGGTTCTATGATTCTGTAAGTTATGGGACCTTCTCCTATAGCTGAAGTGGGCATTACATCAGGGTCCACATGGGTCAACATAAGATCACCAAGGGAACCTTTACTTATATGCAGATTCTCATCTCATGATCTGACAACAGAAGTGAAGAATAACATTTATGGGGTAAAACCTATTCCCAGAAAGGAGGTTAAATACTTCTATTTATTGTTAAGGGGAGGGTACACCTAACTCATCACAACTACCATGGAACAAACATCCCTACAACACTCTTAGTTAGCAATCTTTCCCCTCTGTTTCAAAGGTTTCTAGAGTGTCCCTATACCAAAGTGGAGCTGGAACAACACTGAAGTTCTTAATGCTGCTGGAAAAGCCCTAGAGCTGAATTTTGGGCTGCCCTCAGTACCTGTGCATAAAACAGTCCACCCTGCAAAGGCTGACAGCTATAGGAATTTCATCTGAAAAGCCATAGGTGTTTCTATTCTCACTTGTTTTCAAATTGTTCCTTATTCTCAAGAGAGTTGTAGCTTTTTTCTTCTGGGACTGCACTGGATGTTGCTGTCAGCTATGAAATCAGTCAAAACTGCTGCCCTGGAAGAATGAGCAGTCTAAACAAATAACAGGGGGGGAAATGCCTGGCCTGAAATCACCTAGAAGGCTGGTCACAGGATTCAGGATTCCTCAATCTCACACCACGGCTTGACACACTGTGCTATTTTGTCTTTCATCATTACTGCTCCCAAATCCTCATCTGTGTAAAAGAAAATGCCGTTCATCTGAAATATTACCCAAGTGCAGGCTGCGCAGTTCTTAGTGTCTTTACATGCGCTTCCCTCTAGTGTTAAAAGTCAGCCACTCAACATACTTCCTGGAGCAACTAGCTTGCCTTTGATTGTTACACTTAGCAGGAACCCCAGATTTCTCTCTGCAGTGAAATAACATCAACATAAATAGTGCCTTAAGTATTAAAGAAAAAAACCCAAAGTAAGATCCTGCCATTTACTGTGTTTCCAGAGGTATGGCAAGTCATGAGAATTAAAACAAAGTCAAGGTGAAAGATTCAGAGCCACAACATATTCATTAAATTCTGTCAGGCATTTATGTACTACAGCTGTGCATTAATATTGGACCTGACTTTCAATCATCACCCAAGACAGCATTGCTCATATTAGGAGTATCCCTCAAGTACAATATGTTTGTGTCTGAACATCAAGAAAGGATGTACTGACAAGCAATACCCTTCAGCACAATAACCTAGGCAGGCCAAATTTAGAGGACATATTTTGCAAGTCTCTCATTCTAGCCATGCTCAAAGAGGTCACTGAGTTTGTTAAGCCAGATGCTGGCTTAAAATTAGAAATACTGTGGTATAGCCAAGCTAACTTATAAACATGAAGTGAAAAATTCTTGCTAATCAAAGACTGAAATTTTAAAGAAATTTTCATTCTGTGAATAGAACACTTGAGATAAAAGAGCATCAATCTGAAAACAGTCAAATCTTCTGGTGGATTAGCAAAGTGAATTCACTACGAGACCAAAACTTTCTCAGTATTAAAATGTATACATATAAAATCTTTGCGACTGAATCAGTGTGTGTATGGTTTAGCTGGTCACTTCCTAAAGCCATTTCTACTTGGGAAACATATTTCAATTAACTAACAGGACGAAAGTATCACCTTAGCTTCTCTAAACACTATTGTTATGCAATTTGTTCTTTTTATGCTTTAATAAAAACTATGTCCTAGTTAAACCATTTAAAAAGTGTCCATGGGCGCATTTTAAGCAGCATGAAAGTTCCTGAAATTCACCATGGTAAGGTCAATCTGAAGTTTACAGTACTCTCCTGGTTCTTTTTTACTGATATTTTCATCTCCTATTGGGATTCCCTATTGTCTTACATCCCTGCAGAAAAACATTTTGATGCAAATGTATGCAAGCTACTACTCTACTGATTAGCCAGTGCTTGTTCTGTCTTCCTTATATAGCTGTAAATGTCCAAAGAAGACCAAAAGCACCAGAGGTTTTTCTTCACTGTTCACAAGGCTGTGTTATGATATACTGAGGAACTTGAACACAACTGCTGAGTAACAAAATCACAGAAAAAGTCTTCTGAAATGTCATTTAATTAAAAAGGCTATAGCCCTGAAGTTCTCACTGCATGGGTGTGCTTGTTGCAGCTTTAGGAATTCCTTGGGAAGTCACATACACACCATTTATTTGGTTTGCAGTTCAAATAGGGCAATGAAATATACAGGGTCAGGTCCTATGTTTAGGTGATTTACCTCATGTAAAAAGTTGAAATAAACAAGTAGTCTGGATCTGAAGAAAAAAAAAAAAAAAGAAAATGCTGGGCAAAATTGCTTGAACTCATAATTTATTTAAAAATAAAATCAGAGAAACTGAACCTACTAGGATTGAATTAGCAAATAGTTTGGGGTATAAAAATGAGAGAAGGGAGTTGAAATACTTTTTTTTAGGAAATCCTGAGGTAAACATTTTGACATCAGCATGTGTCATAGTTTAATTTCTTCAAAAACAAAACAAACCCAAACCAAACCAACCAACCAACCAACCAACCAAACAAACCCCTAAAAACTGAAACCTTCTCATCTTTCTGTCACTTTTCAGGTATTTTCTTTTGATCACAAAGCCAAAGCACAATCCAGGGCTGTAACCACACAATTCCTCCTGTTTCTAACTTTCTTCCTTTTGTGTGGCCCTTTAGAATTTTTCAGTAATTGGTACTTCCAAACAGGTAAGTCTGAAGTTTTTGTTAGTGTGAAATGTGAAATACAAAATTCTCATAAATTCTGCAGTTACAGAAAACTGCTTAGAGAAAGAAGACAGAGCTAGAAAGACTATACTATTATATGCATATTTATACATAAAAGTGGAAAGAACTGGTTGTCTAAGGGATATGATGGCATAAGCTGGAGGAAAATGGAGATGTTCCCTTCTGGCCACTTTCATGAACTCTGCCTAAAAACGCTACTATCATTTCAGTTTTCTCTCCTTATGCAAACTATGTTTTACTCCTTGACTAATTATCTTCAGAGGGGCATCACTGCCCCATCATAACCCAAAGCAAAACTTAGTGACCTACTGTGCATACACATCAACGGTTTACCAAGACAACTCCTGCAGAGTTGACATCTCCAATTTTAAGAAGTTTAGTAGTTAAGCAAAAAATCTTTGTTTGGGATCCATCTGTCCTAACTGAAATACAGCAGTTACATGTTCAAACCTTGCTAATCACCCTTGGCTCTATGTAGTCAATAGAGTGAAAGAGCTTTCATGAGATAATTCATGTGTCCTGTCTTCTTTATGAGGGCTAGATAAAATGACCTTCTGGAGGTTAGAATTTCTCTCCACCAAATGTAAAAGGACCCAAGGGTAACAAACTCAGACATATAACTGTTAGATGACTCATTTAAGGCAGATGAATCTTCTCATTAGTTCAGCAGTGACGGTGGCTCTTCTAGCCAGATGCGAGAGTACTCAGAAAAGTAGTATCTCTTCCTTGTGATGCACCAATGAGTTTGTGCTACAGTAGTCAGTCTAACTGGGAAGTTAAGTCACAACAGACCTCATAAATCCCAAATAAATTAATAAATACTTAATAAATTCAACTTACAAGGTGGTTTTTTTTGATGGCTGGGGTTAGCTTCTGGAGGAATCTTTCTGGGTTTTACAGG
The DNA here is from genome assembly GCA_028858755.1 of Ara ararauna. Classification (NCBI taxonomy): domain Eukaryota; kingdom Metazoa; phylum Chordata; class Aves; order Psittaciformes; family Psittacidae; genus Ara; species Ara ararauna. The sequence continues at coordinate 147,875,691 of CM054376.1, forward strand.
TGGTTTTTGGGGGAAGATGCTGAACTATTGGAGTTTTCTGTAACAGTCTAAAACCCAGTTTTAATAAAAACAATGATAGCAAAGATCCTTTCACAATACTCTGCTTGTGATGTGAGTTGGAAACCTTATAATACAGATTTGCTTTTCTGTTCATCCAAATTGAGGAGCAGAGTGCATTGCCCTCTTAATACAATTGCTATTCAGATTCATTGCAGATCTTTTCCAGTTAACCGTAAAAGTTTTGGCCTTCACTGCAGCTACCTGAGTTTTCGATGCTATACTCCGAATTTATAATTTGTGAACTGCCACACATAATTGAGATTATCAAAACTCAAAAATATGTTTGATGAATCACAGAAAAGCTGATTTTTTAATCTTTTTTTTTTATTTTAATTGCACTGAGGAAACATTGAGAGAAGCTAGATGTCAGTCTGCTTTTATCAAATTTGTTCAGATCATGTCTGCAGCTGCATTTTGCTTCAGACATTAGTATGCTAAAAGTAAGGGATGCTTCTGGGTAACAGGGTATAAAAGTAGGTCAAATTACAAAGACATCCTCTCAGTGACAGTTTTATGACTTAAAGCAATAGAGCATCCCAGGCTACTTATGTTTTGAATTCTAATATTGGATTTTAAAGTAAAGATATGAAATTAATATATGATCCTTCAGCATTCCAAAGCAGTAAGTTCTCTTCCTTTGTATCTGTCAATGGAAAATTCATTTCTAGGCAATATCTTTCTTAAGAGTTCATATTTAGTGGAACCACTGAATTGTCTTATTCCTTCTTCCCCTCTTAAGGGATGTTCTTGCACCTTTCCTTTTATTGAATGGTGCTATCTCTGCATCAACATGTGGAAAATGACAAGTTTAATTACCTTTGCAAAAAACAGTCAGAAGTACAATTGTGTGCAATTAATGAGTTAGTTAATATTCATTCATGTAGACTTATATGAGTTTTGGAAAAACAAATATAATGTTTCCAGTTGTTGAACCTGTTCCTAAAGCCTGCAATACCATCAGTGTTACAAATGCTTAAAAGCTGGGGTCATTGAGCAAACAAATAGTTAAATTGCTCACTAAAAATCTTGACTTTTATTTCACTTCTGATTTTCTATTTGATAAAATCTTCAATGCCCTCTCTTCTCAGCACTGCCGGCTTATTTAGAAGCATAGCTATGGGACTAGATTTTGAATTTGTTGACTGAAATTCTTCATTTTAATTATGTATTATGCTACTCTATCCTGTTGTTCTTGTTTTCTTTCCTGCGACAAACTTTATTTTCACGTTGAATAATGAATAATGAATGACAGGCACAGGTCCAAGATTGTAATCACTAACAGAAAAATAACACTGAAATGTTTGAGGGATTCACACACATTTGCATACAATAGACTCTAGTCACAGTGAAATTATGCACAATGGGGCACATGATCCCACAAAAAGCCACAAACTTAGGGTGGCATCAGGTATTCTGAGAAAACTGCAGTCCCAGCTACTTCTTAGGGAAAACATGTTTCTTGGCCTTTCTAGGGAGTGTTACTCTGCTTCACTACTTAACCTACCTTTTGAAACTTTTCAGATCAGTGAATACTATGAACGAAAATATCAGTAGTAGAACACCATTCTTCTTCCTTTGAAACTCTCATTAATGAGTTTTTCCTGCCCAGTAGACGAAAATGGAGATCACAAGAAAGAGCTGTTGTCATTTCCATGGTTATTTTTTACATTGCATCTGGGTCATACAAGTAGCACAATCTCTTTTCATCCATTATCTATGGTACAATAAGTTCTCAAGGCTTGAAATAGGGCGTAATCCCACTGTGCTAGGCATAGCACAGATACAGAACACAATTGTTTCACTGTAGAGATTACAATATAAAGAGGAATGTAACTGTAAAAAAAAAGCATTCTGTTGTGAAATCCTAGTGGCTCAGCTTGCCTGCCTGAGGAATGCAGGAACAGGCTCTGGAGACACAAAGCCAGAATAAACCTTCATAAAAAATGCATTGAACTGTGATACCACAAGAGGTGAATGTGGGTAAAGATTAAAAAGCAAAGACTAAGAGAAAAGAGGTTTTCTTGCACATATTCTGGTAAGCAGAAAGTCTGTGAACTCCAAATGTATTTTTTCTGTAGAATTGTATATGTCTTATGCTGAATCAGCCAGCAATAACTGATCAATAGTAGAAATGCAGCAAATAAAGTAATTAGGTTGTTAGCAAAGTCAAGTTTCTTTTGAAAAAGGAAGAAGGCAGTCAATACAAGCAGAGTCTGCACAGTCTAGCATTTGGGCAGTCCCATTTGAGGCTGAAAGACTTCTTGCCTGAAGTTTTTACTAAGGATGCTCTTGAGTGAAGAACTACAGAAAACGCTGGAAGGTACCTTGGGCAGTCAGTTAATTTTCCCTCTGTCATGCCCAGTGACAGGGTACCAAGGGTCCCTAGTACCTCATTTCTCAGAGAGACTGGTTTAATCTGGTCTTTAAAACCCTCAACAGTGATTTCACAGCCTCCTTACACAGTGTGTTGAGTTCTTAACTCTCCTGCCTGCTAGAAGATTTTGCTCAGTATCTATCTTAAATTTTCTTTGCTCCAGTTTAAGCTTCTCATACCTTGCCCTATCTCCACTGTGTATGAGAACAGTTAATTTGCTTCCCCTTTGCAAAAGCATCTAAATATTTTCAGACTGCATCTATGTCTCCCAAGTTAGTCCATAGTTTCTCCATATTAATCAAACCAAAGTTCTTCATTCTGTGCTCACAAGTTTTGTTTCCTGATTTTTCTGATGATTTCCTCTGAAATCTGATCTACCTTTTCCATGTTTGTCTTGCTCTGAAATACCCCCAATTTTAGAGATATAGGAAGAAAGTTTTAATAAGGAACATGAATAGAATGTTCTGTAATTGTCATTTTACATCTCTCAGATGTCTTCTTTGCATTAGAGTTAATAAATAGCAGTCTGAAACACAATGTCTGAAATGCCATTAAACTACCTTATTTTTTATGCATTTGCACATTGTATATATGATAGCCAGGCTTTTTTGATTAATGACCCTTTTTTTGGTGGGTGCAGCTCTGCTGAGAGCAATGGTCTCCTGTTACTGTCCTCTCTATCTAACCTATCATCTCCTGAGCCACAGGATGCAACTCTAGCAGGTCATATAGAATATTGCAATAACTATGAATTAGAAACTTTGCTTTTTTGAGACGGTGATCTCTGCATAGCCACAGCCTGTATCTGGCTCTCTAATTTACAAGGGAATCTCTCTGCTTGTGGTTTGACAAACTGGAGGAAATAGAATGGGTGGACAATAAAAAAAATGGAAGGTTACAAAAATGGCGGACATAAAAAAAGCTTGCTGAAAGCTATTTAGTACCAGCAGAGAGCACTCAGCCCCAGAAGGGAGTTCTTTCCATAAGTCCCTGTCGTGGTTTAAGCCTCTCTAACCATGCAGCTCGTTCTCTCCCTCACTTCCCCCTTTTTCTTCCCCCCGCTCCCGGACGGATGGGAAGGAGAATCAAAAAGAATGCAACTCCCACAGGTTGAGATAAGAACAGTTTAGTAACTAAAGTGTAACACAAATCACTACTGCTACCACCAATAATAATAATGACAAGGCAAATACAAGGAAAGAATACAATTTCTCACCACCTAAAGCCAAGCCTGACCACGCAGCGCACCCCCACCCTTCTGGGTCTCTGCTCTCTGCTCTTCCATCCTGGGCATGATGTGCTGTGGTATGGAATAACCTCTTTGGTCAGTTTGGGTCAGGTGTCCTGTCTCTGCTTCCTCCCGGCTCCCCTCCTCCCTGGCAGAGCATGAAACTCAAAAAGTCCTTGGTCAGACCAAAACATCACTAAGCAGTAACCGAAACACTGGTGTTATCAGCGCTGTTCCCAGGCCCAAAATTAAAAACACAGCGCTGCACCAGCTACTATGAAGGAGAAAAATGACTGCTGCTGCTGAACCCATGACAGTCCCAAAGTCAAGCACTGCTAGGTACCCCTGTCCTCTCCAATCTAACATCCCACTCAGAGTGTCACAAGTTTGAACTTCAAAACTTTTACCAAGGCGCACAGAAAAGGCCCACAGGAAAATGCAATTGTGACAATTGTTTGTTTCTTTTTTCTGAGCGTGTATTATTCTTCTGTGAGGTTTTTTTTACCCCTAGGAGAGAGTATGGCTGAACAAAACTGATCAGGATTCAGGCTAATCCAATTACAGGTCCTACCCAGCTGTTCCTCCTTTTCCTTCATATGGCTTCCTTTTCTGCAACATCTGACAACCATATATCCTTTTTTACCCATCTGACACTACTCTTCTAAGATAAGACAATACTGTTGTTCCCACTAACAGATGGGAACTGAGATAACCATCTGGAAATGGGCTTAGGTGTAGCAATGCTGAAAGCTGAAAGGCTCTTAGAAGATGCCTGGAACCTGAACAGGAATTTGATGCTCAGAAGTACCTGAGCAGCATGTGGGGAAAGACAAGTATCTCCAAATAGTGTTGACAAGACCCACTGTACTGAATAATGTATCTTAGAAGCTCCCTCAGATAGCCATTAGGAAATGCTAAAGAGAAAGGTTTACCTAAACTCCAACTCAGTCCAACTTTCTTTCTCCAGGCTCAGGGCAAGGACTCCAAGTCCCTCCAAACTAAAGTATCTATGTCAGAACAGCATCTTGGATCTGGAACTATCTTTCAAGAGATGATCTGCTCTTGCAGATAAGAACAGGGAGACTTGGATTTGATGCACTCCTCAGCCACAGAACCCCAGCAGTTTGTGGTAGGCACCAGGCAGAGCAGGACTGCAGGGTCTTGGGAAACTTAGTAACTGAAATCTGCACTTCTGAGGGTTTACCTAAATGTTTTTTGGGTCACACTCTTCAATTAATATTGAGGATTAAAGAACCTTGTATTAGTGTCAGCGGCACTGATATAATTTGGACTTTCTAGGTGTATGCGATTAGCCCAATGCCACACAGCGCAATCTAGAAGGGATTGAAATGAGCGTTGTAAGACCAGCAGCAGCTCACCATCAGTTAACACCAGGCAGCTTTATATGGAAACATTGCAAGAGCTGTCACAGAGGCAGCACCTCCCAGGTCAGCGATATAACTGCCAGGGGCTGCTTACAGCCAGCCAGAGTCCTGGTCTGTACAGCACCAAGCTTTTCTCCAGAGATTGACAACTGGAAGAATTTCACAGGCCTCCTTTCATACAGTCGCTCTCGCTTAATGGCCTTTGTTTTGCTTCCAGATGCTTTCCAGTATAAGACTTATTGACTAAACAGCAAAATGTACATAGATGAAACATAATGGTGAACAATATCAGTACAGTTCATGCAGCAGCAATTAATGTGAAACAGCATCTGCAAAACATGTTTTAATGTAGGCTGCATATAGGCACTTCTCTGGAAGCTCATATCTCCAGGTAAATCCTCTCCTTAATTACAAATACAAGTACAGTAAGTCATATATGAAAGTACTTCTTATGTCCAAATAGATTCCCAGTGGCTAGATGAACGTTAAGGCTCCTGTTGGCTAATTGCCTCAATTTAACACTTTTAGCAGATGCATTTATAGTTTTAAAACCCTTTTTATGATGTCTAAGTAATTGCATCAATTTGGCAGCCATCTACTTAATTTTAAACAGCTTTAACAGGATGCCTACAGTTGAAAACAATTCTTGTCAATGCTACATAAATTGGCTCATTTTAACTGTTTTTTTTTTTTTTTGGTGAAAAGGGGCAATTTGAACAATTACTCTGCATTGAAAACAGCTTTTATCATTGCTAAATTGAGTCACTTGAACTGTTATCTACATGTACTATAAAATTTTATTTACTGACAAAGGGCTTTTCTTGCAATTGAATTTTCATTGTAACTCTTAGATTTTGTTTAGAGTGAGATGGTTAACTCATTGCCTTCTATTATGCGCTCCTAGTTGGTGTCAAAGTGATTAGAAACAGACTTCTTTTTTTAAATGAAATGAATCTCCATCCAGTAGTACTCAGGTAAAACCATCACCATTATCCACTTTCAGCAGAAAAAGGACATTTTTTGAAAGGTGGAGAGTCACTGACTGAATTTTCATCATCTTTCATATTAAAGCTCAGTTGCCCCCAGCACTTTGTAGCTATTTCCATTAGACAGCCCTTCCATGCCAGGATAACTGTAGATGCAGCAATTAATCCCAGACAAGATGCAAAATATCTGCTGCTCATTAGCAACTAGCTAGTCCATGAGAAAAGACAAGCCCCAGCAGCACTGACATCAGTTGTCTCACTGATATCGTACATTTTCACAGATGAATTCAAGTGGTTTTCAAAAGTGCCAGCTTTGGAGCTTTGGTGAGTAAAGTCTTATTTGAGCAGAAAAAGATGTGGCACAGGCTTTCTTCTCTGCTTTGCCCTTTCAGCCTGCTTCATGGATAGATGGAGAGCTCACCCAAGATGAACAACTTGTCCTCTGTTCGCTTGCAAGGTCCTCTGACAGAAGGCATCGGCTCATGTCAGTCACGGTGGGGCTGCACACGTGGGCTTGCTTGCGTTAGGAATGGACATCTGTCTGATGAGTAGTTACTTTGTCTGACCTTGGGGCTGGAGCTGAATTGATAATTCACAAAGTGAAAGGTCTTAATAAAGAAAAGGACTGCAGTATTTTTTTGACATTTTAAAATACCAACTAGCCTCTACAGTACTGCAAAAAGATCACACTTGGTTCAACGAAGGAGTTGGGATCTCATGTGGATTTCAGCATCCTTGCGCCCATCTATAATGGAGTCTTCTTTGCTTATTCTGCAAGATGATGGGAGGAAAGCTTGACTGTGTCATGGGCTAGAGGGTGGATTTAGTGACCTCTCCAGATCCTCTTCAATCTGATTTTCTCCAATAATTCTTTGGATTATTATACCTCCATCCTCTGTAGCATACCCTGTCTATTTGCAACTTTTCCTCAGTCGTATGAGTGCTTTACCTCCTTTATCCTGAATGTGCTGTGAGCCCACACAGTGCACACATGCTCTATCTGCTCTGCTTCTGTTTAACATTTTATTGCAGATCCAGATGCTCTTTCATTGATTTTCTCATTGCATACACGTTCTTTTCACTCATATTATAGGTACAGCTTGTGGAGGGTATTGTCAGCGTCCCTTTTCCGCATCTTCTTGAGGCTGCTGGCTCAGGGTTTCACTGCAAATTAAGTACAGATCCTGTTTGTTTTCTTCGACGCTGTGGTATGAATGATTCTCTTGTGCTAATGGCAGAACTGTCACAGGCAGAAGAATCTGCTGTGTTTACTCAACAGCAGCAGTAGCAAATTGCTGTTATTCTGGACAGTTTTACATTTCTTTAATGCCATTATCTGTTTTGCTACCAGAATGCCAAATGTTTTTCATCTTGGTTTCAAGGACTTCTCTGACCTTCTTTGACTTTTTTTCTGTGTTTTTTGCAACTGTGGCAGCAGAAGAGCCAGATGCCATCTCTTCTTTTCAGTTTAAAGAACTACAGCTTCTTCCTCTGTGCCTGCCTATGCATGCTCACTGTGCAGGCATTCAGAGACAAGTATGCTTAATTTTAATTAAAGAATTACTTGCTCTGTCACTTGGGCATTTTCGGGTGAGTCAGACTTATAGAAGGTGGGTTGGTTTAGGGTTTGGTGTTTTTTTATGTCTCAGTTTTATTACCAGATCGAAACTTGCTCTCAAGCTGTATTATACATTTAAGAAGTGTTCTCTTCATAGGTGCCCACTGAAACCACCCTACACCAAACAATGAAGCTGGTTGGCATGATAAAGGTTTTGCAGTTCTAGACTTCTTTCTAACTTGCTGAAAATCTGGTGCATATTTGGGAAGACTTCCTATACATCACAAATCTGCTGGCTGTCTGCAGATATCCATTTCCATCCTCCTGGCCTTCTGCACCATTAATACCACTGGGATATCTCTGTTAGGCATAAGAAAGATTAGCAGATCCAGGCATCATAGGCCATTCCCAGTGCAGCATACATAAAGGTCCTCTAAAAATATTGTGTGCTCCTTTAAGCAAAGACTGAGCCGTGACATCCCTGAACAACTGGCAGTGTACCCTTGACACTAGCTGCTTTGGAGTGCTTAGTTTTGTAGCTTAACACTATTAGAGTATGCCTTGTCTTGTATGATTAGATCTAATTTGGGTAGAACCCTTGAGGAGGTTTTCTGTGAGATGCTGTGGCTATTTAAATATCTTTAAATCTTTAGTAAAATTATGGTTTAGTTTTTGCAGCAGGTGCATCAATTTCAATGTTGGCAATTAGGCATGGAGCCCTTGTCAGACTCGTGAGGCTGCATTTCAAAAACAGCAGTGAGCTGAGAGATGGGAAATGAAAGACTTTGATTATTGAATGGCTTCTCTGTGAGCATTTCCATTTGTAGCATCTATATTTGAAAGCCACTTTAGTCAAACAGGTAATCTAAGAATATCCCGGAAAATTCAGACAGGGACTGAAAAGCGCTAAGTAAAGGGCAAAGAAGTTACAGGAATAGAAGTCCTCTCTGTCCTTGTCATAGCCTCCTTAAATGGTAAATGCCTTTACATCTGCATGAATGGATTTTAATTAAATATATTCATAAATAGAATACTGAGATGACATATCTTGTTGCAAATACAATCTGTCAGCAAACAGCATCTGGAAGAGATGGTGCTCTGTCAGCTAAAGCAGATATAGCAAGCCAGAACACATTCCCCTGTGAAGATGAAAGGAATGCTACCTCTGCTGACTGAAGATGGTCCACACAGGCCTGTATATCCCCAAGTTACAATGAAGGAATGAATCTACAATATTAGAGCCAGGCTGACTGGATTCCAGTAACAAATTTCTGATACCCCATGTGTAAAAGCTACCCCAAGAGGCTGCCCATCTATCAGCATCCATCAGCTGAGGTAGGAAGCCTGTTCCCCTTTCATCATTCTCAACAAATGTCTCCATTGCAAATAGAAGAAAATGTAGATAAACAGCAAGAATAAAACAATGTGGACACTTGCTGTACGTCTACTTGCATTTTAACATTGTGGGCACCTGTTAAAGAATAGGATCATCTTGGATAATACATCTGAACAAACGAAGGGGTGACAGATAAGACAGACAGGCTGCATGTCAGAACCATCACTGACTGCTGCACTGTGCACACACAGCCACCTGTCATGTATGATGGGGTTGTTTTAAGCCATGCCAAAAGCCACCTATTTTCAATATTGCGCTTTTTTTTACCTTTTTTTTTTTTTTTCATGTAACAATATCTTTTGACTGACTGTTTGAAATCATCCCCAAAAAGAAATGCCAACCACTGCAGGTCATTCACTCTGAAGCACAAACACTTCATTAATATTTTCCTTCCATTTATGAATCTCAGACAAAGTCAGTTTACATATTATCAGGATGTAGGGGCTCACCTTGGTATCTGGTATGACCTACAGTGAATATTATCGTAGAATCATAGAATAGTTAGGGTTGGAAAGGACCTTAAGATCATCAAGTTCCAACTCCCCTGACATGGACAGGGACACCTCCCACTAAACCATGCCACCCAAGGCTATGTCCAATCCAGCCTTGAACACCGCCAGAGATGGAGCATTCACAACTTCCCTGGGCAACTCATTCCAGTGCCTCATCACCCCTCTTCCGAATATCCAATCTAAACTTCCCCTGTTTAAGTTTGAACACATTACCCCTTCTCCTATCACTACAGTCCCTAATGAAGAGTACATCCCCAGCATCCCTATAGCCCCCCTCCAGATATTGGAAGGATGCTATGAGGTCTCCACACAGCCTTCTCTTCTCCAGGCTGAACAGCCCCAACTTTCTCAGCCTATCTTCATACAGGAGGTGCTCCACTCCCCTGATCATCCTCACGGCCCTCCTCTGCACTTGTTCCAACAGTTCCATGTCCTTTATATGTTGAGGCACCAGAACTTCACACAATATTCCAAGTGAGGTCTCACAAGGGCAGAGTAGAGGGGCAGGATCACCTCCCTCGACCTGCTGGTCACCTCCTTTTGATGCAGCCCAGGATACGGTTGGCTTTCTGGGCTGAGCGCACACTGCCGGCTCATGTTCATTTTTTCATCGACAAACATCCACAAGTCCTTCTCTGCAGGGCTGCTCTGAATCTCTTCTCTGCCCAACCTAGAGCTGTGCCTGGGATTGCTCCGACCCAGGTGGAGGACCTTATACTTGTCATGGTTAAACTTCATCAGGTTGGCATCTGCCCACCTCACAAGCATGTCAAGGTCCCTCTGGATGGCATTCCTTCCCTCCAACATATCAACCGAACCACACAGCTTCGTGTCATTGGCAAACTTGCTGAGGGCACGCTCAATCCCACTGTCCAGGTCACCGACAAAGATGTTGAACAAGACCGGTCCCAACACCGATCCCTGAGGGACACCACTCGTTACTGGTCTCCAGCTGGACATTGAGCCATTGACCACAACTCTTTGCGTGCGGCCACCCAGCCAGTTCTTTATCCACCCAGTGGTCCACCTATCAAATTGATGTCTCTCCAACTTAGAGACAAGGATGTCATGTGAGACAGTGTCAAACGTTTTGCACAAGTCCAGGTAGATGACATCAACTGCTCTACCCCTGTCCATCAGTTCTGTAGCCCCATCATAGAAGGCCACCAGATTGGTCAGGCAGGAATTCCTGTTAGTGAAGCCATGCTGGCTGTCACCAAGCACCTTGCTGTTTTTCATGTGCCTCAACATGCCTTCCAGGAGAATCTGCTCCAAGATTTTGCCAGGCACAGAGGTGAGACTGACTGGTCTGTAGTTCCCCGGCTCATCCATTTTCCCCTTCTTGAAAATGGGGGTTATATTTCCCTTTTTCCAGTCATCGGGAACTTCACCTGACTGCCATGATTTTTCAAATACGATGGACAGTGGCTTAGCAACTTCATTTTCCAGTTCCTTCCAGACCTGTGGATGGATTTTATGAGGTCCCATGGACTTGTGTACGTTCAGGTTCCTAAGATGGTCTCAAACTAGATCCTCTCCTACAGTGGGCCCAGGGTCTTCATTCTCACTGTCCCTGCATCTGCCTTCCAAGACTTGGGTGGTGTGGTCAGAGCATTTGCAAGTGAAGACTGAGGCAAAGACATCGTTAAGAACCTCAGCCTTCTCCAAATCCAGGATAGCCAGTTCTCCTGATAGCTTCTGGAGGGGGACCACGTTGTCCCTAGTCTGCCTTTTATTTGCAATGTACCTATAGAATCCCTTCCTGTTATCCTTAACATCCCTAGTCAAGTTTAATTCTAAGTGGACCTTATCTTTCCTAACCTGGTCCCTAGCTTCCCTGACAACATCCCTGTATTCCTCCCAGGCCCCCTGTCCTTGCTTCCACCTTTTATAAGTCTCTTTTTTCCTTCAAATTTTCCTCAGCATATCCTTATCCATCCAAGGAGGTCTCCTGACCCTCCTGCAGCACTTCCTTCTAGTTGGGATGTGTTGCTCCTGAGCTTGCAGCAGGTGATCCTTGAATATTAACCAAGAGTCTTGGGCCCCCCTGCCCTCTAGGGCTATATCTCATGGAATCTTACTGAGCAGGTTCCTGAAGAGGACAAATTCTGCTCTCTTGAAGTCCAGGGCAGTGAGCTTGCTGCATGCTCTTCTCACTGTCCTGAGGATCTCAAATTCGACCATCTCATGATTACTGCAACCAAGGCTGCCCTGGAGCATCACATTTCCAATCAGCCCTTCCCTGTTGGTGAGGACAAGGTCAAGCATGGCTCCTCTCCTTGTCGGCTCCTCTATTACTTGCAGAAGGAAGCTGTCTTCCACACAATCGAGGAACTTCCTGGATTGCTTGTGCTGGGCCGTACCATCCCTCCAACAGATATCAGAGTGGTTGAAGTCCCCCATGAGAACAAGGGCCTGCGAGCGTGGGGCTGTTCCTATCTGTCTATAGAGTGCTTCCTCCACCGAGTCCTCTTGGTCAGGTGGTCTGTAACAGATCCCCACAGTAACGTCCCCCATCGCTGTTCTCCCTTTAACGCTGATCAACAAACTCTCTGTCGACTGCTCACCTGTCCCCAGGCCACAGTTCCATACACTTCAGCTTATCCCTAACATAAATAGCAACTCCCATCCCCGCCTACCGGGCCTGTCTTTCCTAAAGAGCCTGTAACCTTCCATTCTAACACACCAGCCATAGGAGCCATCCCACCATGTTTTTGTGATGCGTATTATATTATACCCCTGTAGACATGCACACATCTCTAATTCCTCTTGTTTGTTCCCCATGCTACCGACATTTGTATAGAGGCACCTGAGCTGAGCTCCAATTGAAGCCCGCTCATTGGCTGGAGCAGCTGGAATATCTCTACATAGCTCTGAACGTTTACTAGAGGTGCTGGCAAGTGACTGGGTGTGTTGGGATGGAATAATGCCCCCCTCCCCCAACACATTTAATTTAAAGCATCCTTGACCAGTCTGGCAAGCCTCTTCCCAAACCCACTCTTCCCTTTCTTTGTCAGACCAGTTCCACCAGCCCCAGTAGACCTGACTTCCTAAATTGAGTCCTGTGTTCAAGGTACCCAAACCCCTGACTAGAGCACCACCCTTCTAACCATTTATTAACCTGGCCAATCCTCCTAGCCTTTTTAAGGTCTTCCCCTGTATCCTGGAGAATTGACGAAAAGACAATCTGAGCTCCAGAGCCCCTAACCACCTCTCCCAGAGCTCTGTAGTCCTTCTTTACATTCTCTGGGCCACTGTCATCTATATCAGTAGCACCCACATGGATCACTAGAAGTGGGTAATAGTCAGTGGGAGTAACTACAGCAGGCAGCCTCTCTGCAACATCCCTGACCAAGCCCCTGGTAGGCAACACACCTCCCTTGAGCCTGGGTCAGGCAGACAGATGGGTGCCTCTGTTCCTCGCAGAGTAGAGTCCCCTACTACTACGACCTGCACTTTTTCCTGGCAGCACCAGTAGTGATCTTCTTTACCAGTGCATTAGCAGGCTGTTCCTGGTGGGAGTGTGTTTCCTCATCAGCCCCCTCCAGAACAGCAAAGTTGTTCTGGGTGGGGACAACAGATTTAGGAGGGCTTGCAGACTGAGGCCTCTGAGTTCTACTGCCCCATAATAATAGCACTCACCATGTCTATATGGGTATGGCAGAAGGGAAGAAAAGCATAAACCCAGGCCCAGCAGGGATCTGGCAGTATTTTGTCTAAGATGCTAAGGAATGACTAGTGACACAAGGGTTCTGAAGATACCTTGGTAATAAAAATAACTGCAGCTTTTTTTGGGTGTATTTAATTAGCACAAAGAGACACAGGCAGGAGATATACATTTTCCAGGAGAGAGCTATTTAGTCAGCACACCATTTCATGTTATGCTAAATCTGAGCAGAAGTTGTCTAGACTCAGCATTGCATTCCTCTATTCAATAACACCCTTAATGAATTGACCCTTAATGAAGCAAGGCCCTTCCTGAAGTCTGATTACCTTTTCAGCAGTTCCTCTCTTCCTGAAACAGGGAGTTTCTTATCATCAGTGCTTTCACCTCTTCTTAAAAATAGTCACTCTCTCCCAAACCCTTTTTGGATTCTACTCAAATGCCCAGCTTCTTGAAATGTTTTTTCTTACAAAACAACAACCACAAAAGCTATTTTTTTTTAACTCAAATACACCATACAGACCTTGAAAAGATTGCCATATGTGTTTGAAAGCATATACAGACTAATAAAAGCCAAAGCCAAATACATACGGGAGGGATGGGAGATCTCATTCTGTCATCAGTGACATGAGAGAGATAAAAGACAATTCCAGAGACTGTGAAGTATTTTAATGATGAGCATTTCCTAACAGCTACAGTGTTTGACCCTTGACCCTTTATTAGTCTTTTATTATCCAGCTGGAGTGCTAATTACCTGTAACACTACCTTGAGTCTGAAATACTTCCAGCTGATCTGTCTGTGCCTCAGACAATACTTAAAAGCATAAAGAAGCAAAACCATGAACCCTGAGCATTATTACATGAATGCAGTTAAGTGTGGTTATGTTGTGTCCATCATTATGTTGTGTGCAACATTATGTTGTGTGCAGTGTGGCCCAGTGCAACTTAGTGCTGAAGTAAACTGAAAGATTATGAGCTGTAACTTTGATATATGCTACTGCTTGGGCCCTGCATTTAAGAGCTACTGACCACAAGAACTGCTGAATTCAGCTACAAATTCAGTATTAATGAAAACTGAGCTGCAGAATGTGTTTTCTTATTCATAGATATCTAAGCATATCCTTGGGCAACTGTTATATTTTTATATTCTTTGCTCATCTGGTGAGCTGCCAATTAGGCTTCTGGTGCCTATTAACAATTGCTAAGTGATATCTGTGATGTTTCTCCTGGAAAAGATTGCAGTGAATACAGCCTGAATAGAGCGGTTCATTTCCACAGATTTTACATTTCACTAGAAGCCGTAGATTTGCAATCATATCCCTGTAACATTTCATTAAAGGCATAAAAAAGATGTAGTTGGACAAAACTTCTTTGGGCATTAAAATTAACAGAAGGATAGAGTCCAGGTGAGCTGTGAGCATGGAGGGGTTCAATCTCTCTCAGCTGTAGAAATCAGCATGTTCAGAGGCACATCAGTTGCTTAATGTATACAAAACTAAAGAACTTCCATGTAGAGTGCTGTCATTTCCATTTCACAGGTAGAGAACACAGGCACAGTGAGCCTTAATTGGATTGCACCTACCCCAAGCTTATGTCCAAACTAAGTTCTTCTTAAAATCAGGCAACTGTCCTTTTAAATGTAATGCAAGATATGCAGAAAACATGCCCAACTGCTTTAAATGCACAACAGACAGGACAAGACAGCTATGAACACCTCCAGAGAACAATTTAGAGAGCCTAAACAAGGAGTTTGCTTCTCAACTTCTCAGTGTACATAAAGGCTCAAAGTGCCACTTTTCCCTGCAGGGCTGAGCAGGCAGCAAGCTGGAGTCAATCAATAGCAAACACTAAGGATAGGCCCTCAGCCCTTCTCCTGCCATATGAAATGCAGAACTGCTGCTGCCTGTCTTCTTGTGTGGCAGCCTGCTCTCTGGGGACTTTTGCTGAGCAAAGCTGAGCCTGCAGTCTGGAAGAGTTTCTGGCAGACATCCCTGGTTCAGGAAGGGTATCCATGTGTAGGAAGGTGAGGCTTTCATGATGGGAATGCTCCTCCATTCTCTGCTCAGTTAAGACCACTGTAAAGCTGCGGAATATGGCTAGTGCTGGAAGAATGGCAACTTGAGAGAATCTGATTTTTACTTAGAGGATTGTGCTCTTATTAGAAAATGGCAAAGTCATGTGATGTCTTACACTCTTTGGGCTATTTCTGCTTTTTGTCTACAGATGTCAGATGCATAAACACTCTTGCAGATAGGTACGACTGCCCTGCAAGCATGTTCAATTGATTCTTGCTAATCATTGGATAACCTGACTTCTCAACATATAACATTACTCCATTGGTGTGTATTTCCAGTACCTGGGTCTGTGTGTCTAACTGAGACATTTGTATGACTTTAAATTTTACTATATTAGCAGTTATTATAAAACTAGTGGGTGCACATGCTGTTTCTCCTCTTTTGAACGTTGTGGTTCTCCTGCTAAGGGGATTACTGCAATAAATGGGCATATAAAGGAAACCAACACTTCATTCCTTTCTCTCAGACTACAGTAGCATTGTTTTCTTCCCTTTACCACACATCAGAGAGCAATTAATCTCTTCCAGAGGGTATATTGGCTGGGGTTTTTTCTTCTTTTACACATTGTATTGCTTCAGAAGAACTCCAGTTTTAGCAGAGGACGCTCTCTGTTTAACCTGTATTTATAAGGGCTCTCTGGAAATATTTCCTTCATGCAAAAGGGTGTTTGACTTGGGTTTTTAAAAGCTTCACTGAAGAGGGAATTGAAAAGAAAGCCACTTTGATAAAGCAAACAGTTACTTTCTTATAATCCTTGCCATTAAACAGAGAAAAAAAACAGCTCTGATTATTGCAGAGGAGCACAGAAGGATAACCAGACATTGCTTAAGAAGTAAAGATGTAAAATAAAACTTCCTGGGCAAATCTCGAACATGAGTTGAAAGGGAATCTAGTTGGTTTTCACAACAAAGTCAGTATATTTTAACTTTGGGGTTAACCATAGAATCATAGAATCAGCTACGTTGGAAAAGATCTTTAACATCATCAACTCCAACTGTTACCCCAGGACTGGCAAGTCCACCCTAAGCCATGTCACTAAGGGCCTCATATATATATATATATACGTATATATGCGTATATTTAGAAGCCCACAGAATAGCAAAAACTTACCAGAGTCTGACAGATTAAAAATATATCGATAAAATAAAAATAATTTGATTCATACAGTAAGAGTGGAGATCTTCATTTTTCCTTGTAGTTCTTTGATGATATTAGTTTACACAATTAATGGCAGAACTATGAACTTTGCGAATACGCTTTTGAAGTGAGACTTCTTCCCTCTCGCAACATTAACTTAGCATCACTGATTTCTCATAGAAGGCAGAAAAAATTGATTCTTCACTCACATGTTATTAAAATATCATATTCTGTCTGTTTGTACTTCACTGACAGTTCATCTGGACCAAAATTAACAGTGGTAAATACTGTATTTTCTGGACTGGAGCTCAAGGCATTGGAAACCTAGGAAGACTGGAAGTCCTAACTGCTATCCTTAATTGTTCTATAAAGTTTCTTGCTGTACTATTACATTATATGAATCAATTCTAAATAGCAGATTAGGTTTCACTTCAATGCACACAGACTGATGTACAGATTAATGAAAAAGGAGGCATCATGGTATTTCAATGCAAGTCAACATTTCAGCAGCACTTCTGGCACTGAGAGACTTGCTGATTTTATCTCATAGGTTCATCACTGGATATACCCACCAGGAGAATATTTTTTTCTCAGTTAATTAGCTGTAGAAAACAGGAAACATATTTTTAATATATATGAAAGACTAACTGAAGATGTGTCCCAGATGGAAGCTTCTCAAATTCTCTGATGTCTCTTAGTTATTGGCAACTTCTCCATTTTCTATTTCAGAACAATTTCACGTCTTCCCACCCACAACGAAGAATTGATCTCATTTTGACACAGATTATGAAAGATGTTGTGGATGAATTCCTGGCCTTATTGAATTCAGCAGGCATTTTGCCAGCGATTTAAGCAGAGTCAGGATATTACCTGGCTGACTGCAATGCCTGGAGCTTTATAGTAAAACTAAAGTAGTTCATTTCTCCCATCAGAGAGAAATCTGTTCCCCTACTCAATAGTCCAGGTCTTTGAACCATGCAGTAGTTTTTGAGACAAAGCTCCCCATGACATCAGAGAGATGTACAGGTTTTTAAGGGCCCTCCCACAACACACGGTTAGTTTGTGGCCTTAACCTTACAAGGCTTTGCTGAACTTTAGGAAATTGCCAAATAGCTGTAAAGATGTTGTCATGGGTTCAGCAGCAGCAGTCATTTTTCTCCTTCTTGGTAGCTGGTGCAGCGCTGTGTTTTTGACTTTCAGCCTGGGAACAGCGCTGATAACACCGATGTTTTCAGTTACTGCTTAGAATGTTTGGTCTGACCAAGGACATTCTGAGTCCCATGCTCTGCCAGGGAGGAGAGGAAGCCGGGAGGAAGCAGAGAGAGGACACCTGACCCAAACTGACCAAAGAGGTATTCCATACCACACCATGTCATGCCCAGGATGTAAAAACGAGGGGCAGGGACCCAGAAGGGTTGGGCTCGCTGCTGGGTCGGGCTTGGTATTGGGTGTTGAACGGTTGTATTCTTTTCTCTTGTATTTCCCTTGTCATTATTATTATTGGTGGTAGCAGCAGTGGTTTGTGTTGTACCTTAGTTACTAAACTGTTCTTATCTCACTGTAAGCGTTGTTGCATTCTTTCGATTCTCCTCCTCATCCTTCCGGGAGCAGGGGGGAAGAAAGAGGGGGGAGTGAGTGAGAGAACTGTGTGAGAGGCTTAAACCACAACAGATGTTATGAACATCCATATTTTTTTTAGTTAAATAAGAAAGGTTTGGAGGAATATAAGTTTTCAGTTTGTGGATTACAAAGAATATTGATTATTTGATCACAGCATAATGCTGTGTTTCATTGCATTTTCTTGAATATCTGTGAAACTGTAAGGATTGTAACTGGAAAAAATATCAGAACTTAAATCTGCAACAATTATTTACCCACATCCTTATTGTCCTTATGCCTTTGAGATTTAATATCCTTCACTGGTTTCTTGAAGCAACACATTGAAAACACATAGATTTGAAATACATACTAGTCTCCTGAAACATGAAAATAACATGGTTGTCATTATTATTCCTAATAATATATTTTAATTTCTATTCTGATAAAAAATTGAAGAGATGCAAAAGCTCTTGGCTTGCAGGAGAGATCACCAAGTAAATGGAAAATGGTTGACTAAAGCAACAAAAGAAAGATAGCTGAGTTCCCTCCCTTCCTCAGTTTCTTAATATGCCAATGATCCCCAGAAGACTTGTAGAAAGAGACACTGAGGCCAGGCTCCCATGATCAGGTAACTTTCAAGACTGTCTGAATATAAGTTAGTATCCCCCTCTATCATATTCACACCTGTGAACCTGGTTCAGGGTCCCTATTATGCTAGACATCATATATGCAGATTACAGAGTGCTAATGTTATCTTTTGGTATAAGGCTGAATGCCTGCTCAGAATGGTCACTAGGACACATTAATCAGTATCAGAATGGCTGTTCATCCCAGCTAGCATCTCACACATAGTTCCATGGCCATACAGGCTATGGTGTGTCTCGGAAGCTGCTTGTGCAAGTGAACAGATAAATCACCCTGTTTGCTCCATCTGTGCAGGCAGACAGTTGTTGCCATGCCATATGCTCGAAGATTTTGACTGGATTTTACTGTGCATGTCATATAGCCAACATGTGTACATAGCGGGTACCTGTCTGGGATGATGTAGACATCTCCAGAAGTATTGTGCCCATGGCCTCCAAAATCCCGACTACAGTCCTGACAGTTCTTCAGAGAATTTACAGCTCTATATGTGTATTAAAAAAAATTAAATTAAATTAAACATGCAACGGAAATTCTACGATTGTTAGAAGCTGTACAATTACCTAATGAAGTGGCTGTCATACATTGTAAAGGACATCAAAGAGGTAACTCTGATCAAGACATTGGAAATAATTTGGCTGATTGTGAGGCTTAACAGGTAGCAGAAACAGAAATAATTGAGGCAATGTCCTTAATTCCTGACGGTAAACTGGTAATTGAGCAAAATAAACCTAGGTACTCTAAAGAAGATGTGAAACTAATTGTAGACTTGGAAGGACAGGAAAATGAAAAGGGTTGGAAAAAAATACCTGATGGGAGAGTAGTGATCCCCTATAATCAATTATGGAAGTTGATAGAAGAACATAACAAAACTCATTGGGGAAGTAATGCCTTGTATAAACATTTAAACAAACAGATCATAGGAAGAAATTTATATACCATGGTGCAATCAGTGACAAAACAGTGTCAACTATGTCTGAAAAATAACCCTAAAACTGAAAACAGGAATCAGGTAGGGACAATTGGAAAAGGGAATAATCCGGGACAGCAGTGGCAAATAGATTTTTCTGAATTACCTAGAAAAGGAGGTTATCGATATTTGTTGGTATTGACAGATACTTTTTCAGTTTAACCATGCCAAGTGCAAGGTCCTCCACCTGGGTCAGAGCAATCCCAGGCACAGCTCCAGGTTGGGCAGAGAAGAGATTCAGAGCAGCCCTGCAGAGAAGGACTTGGGGTGTTTATCGATGAAAAAATCAACATGAGCCGGCAGTGTGCCCTCGCAGCCCAGAAAGCCAACTGTATCCTCGGCTGCATCAAAAGGAGGGTGACCAGCAGGTCGAGGGAGGTGATCCTGCCCCTCTACTCTGCTCTCAGGAGACCTCACTTGGAGTATTGTGTGCAGTCCTGGTGTCCTCAGCATAAAAAGGACATGGAACTTTTGGAACAAGTGCAGAGGAGGGCCACGAGGATGATCAGGGTACTGGGGCACCTCCTGTATGAAGATAGGATGAGAAAGTGGGGCTGTTCAGCCTGGAGAAGAGAAGGCTGCGTGGAGACCTCATAGCATCCTTCCAATATCTGAAGGGTCCTATAGGGATGCTGGGGAGGGACTCTTCATGAGGAACTGTAGTGATAGGAGAAGGGGTAAAGGGTTCAAACATAAACAGGGGAAGTTTAGACTGGATATGAGGAAGAAATTCTTTCCTGTAAAGGTGGTGAGGCACTGGAATGGGTTGCCCAGGGAAGCTGTGAATGCTCCATCACTGGCGGTGTTCAAGGCTGGATTGGACATCGCCTTGTGTGGCATGGTATAGTGTGAGGTGTCCCTGTCCATGGCAGGGGAGTTGGAACTAGATGATCTTCAGGTCCTTTCCAACCCTAACTATTCTATGATTCTACGAAATGGGGCTTCAGGGTGGTAAGCTGAAATAAAAACAAAAACAAAAAGCAAAAAAAAACCCCAATGGAATTTAAAAGAATAATTAATCTTTGTCCAGCTTCTTTCTGACTAAAAGTTATCAATTTTATCATGACACAACAGGTGGAGGGAAGGTTATTACCTCAAATACATCAGTGATTATAGTCTGCAAAATTGCAATAAAGATACACAACAGTTCTTATTTGTGTTTGTCCAAAATGTGCTGGAGGTATTGTAAATAAAAGATTAACTGCTTTCTCTGAAATGGCATGAGGAGAAACAGTATTGATCCATCCCAAATCTGTGGGCTTTTTCATCCCATTATGCCTAAAGAGCCTGTAGGATCTGCCTGAAACCTGCTCTATAGTCTGCCTCATAAGCAATTATATCCTATACCAAACTTATGTGTCACTGTCACACTGCAAAGTCACCTCTATTGAAAGCTATTCTTTTTCCCCTTCTTTGAGTATTGCATGATCCTAGTTCACTTGCATTTTGTAAAAGTATTTGCTAAAGTTGCCACTCTATGCATCAAGAATAATCAAATATTTTCAAGGAATTGTGAAGAACTAACAAAGTTCCTGTTTTCACCGCTTTTATCCAATGCAGCGAAGATAGGAATAGACTTTCCACAATGTACAAAAAGTTCAACTTTTTCTCTGTTTCTCCCAAATTTTAAATACAGAACCGAGGAGTGATGGTTCCTATTCTTTTCACTGAAGAAGCAGCATTTCAGCGTACTTACTGCAATGTACTCAGCCCAATAATGGTCATAGTGTGCACACTAAGGAACTGCCAAGCAGAGCCCAGGAAAGCCTACAGGAAACAAAGTAGCCCCAAGCTTTACTAGAGATTTATGTTGTTTTGAATAGATTTATCTTGTTGCAATACATGAAATTCAGTTCAGGGTCTTTCACAAGCACAAAGGCAATGGCAAATCTCACTATTAGTTTCAGGGGAGAATGATGAAGGTACATCAGCTGGTGGCAAATGAACAAGTGAATGATTCTGGATAACCAATTTATCTTTCTGCTACTCAACCCTCCTAGCTATACATATATAGCTGTAGTATCCATACCCAATGCCGACTGCATCAAGAGCAGGATGAAGTCTGCTTTGCGTAACTACTATATTTTGACACATATTTATATATGTGTGTGTTTATATGTATATATATATACCTTAGTTAATTTTTCTCCTCCTGAAAGAACAGAGCACACATTGTATCGCTTATTGCTTTGGTATAGTGCATTTATCAGAATTTCTTCAGGTACAGTTTTGCAGCACATTTTTTAAATATTCAGCTTGTAATAGAGAGCCAAAAAGAAAAACACACATCAGAGCTAGCAGTTTATTGACTTACAAAGCAAGTTTCATTTCTCTGTGACTGCAATATAATATCTGCTGAGTTTTCTTTGATCTGCTGTCTCTACGTGTAACCTCAGCTAGAGCAAATGAGTGGTAAAAAATATCTCTGGTACATACATAGGCCCTCGTTACCCCAAAGCTATCTATTTCTGCAATATCTAGGCCAGCAGTTTAATAAACACAGCAGGGCATAAATGTCTCTAGATGCCAGTGAAAAGAAGTTTCTCCAACAGACAGCAAAGAGTTCTTCTTGGCTATATCAACTCCATCTTACATGTATGTTAAGAGGATCATCACTTTTTGAAAAAGAGACTAAACCAAGTGGATAATACTCAAGGGACTGTGGGATAACAACCCCAAAGGTATGAATAACAGTTTATGCTGAGTTGCTGAAACTTCCAAAACCAAAGTATTGTTCAACTGTAAAAAGCATGTGCAATTTATGTACGTTTTAGGTTTGTAATCTGCAGATTCCAAAGTCGTTTTCCTTGAAGTAGACCTGCCAAGGACACAGGCCAATGTTATTCCATGCATGTAGATTTTTAACGTTTCTACTTCTGTGACAAAAACCTATGGATTTGGTGAGATTGAGTAAGAGCTTTTTTCTGTGGACTGGTATGTTGTTTTCTTTCCTCACCTACTCAGTGTTTAACTGAAGTCTTTGCAAAGAGAATGGAGACAAGTCCATGGCAGAGTTTGGAGGTCTTTACTGGAGACTGTGGTGACATTTGCTAAAAATATTTTCCACATGCCCAAAGCTTTAGTCAACATGGTCAAGCTCTTCGAGTTTATTCAACAGCAGATTTCACCACCCTCCTCAAACATTGAATAGTGTGATTACCATAACACCTTGAAAAGTCTTGCGCTTTACATGCATATCTCATACCCTTCGAGCTTCAGCAAGCTTCCCTGCACTCTACCAGTCACAGGAAGACACATCTGCCTCTCAGAATCCCATATCAATAATTTTCAAATCAACCTGTACAGCTAATGCAAAAACATGTCCATCACTCTTAAACATTCCCTAACCTGGAGCAATGCTCTGGGGAGTCATGGAGTTATTAGGTTTCCCTACTTCAAAAGTTGGTAACATATGCCACGGATGTCATCTGAAAGTGACCTTAAAAATAGCCTTATTTCATGGCAGGTTACGGCAAAAGCAAATAAAAGTGTTTTTTTGATAAACATAAAGCAGAAAACACCATTTTCAAAATACAAAGCTACGAATGTGCAGAAATGAAAGTTATGAGCACTTATTTGCAATATTTATCCCATAGTTGAGTAAGGAATTGAGCAAGTTATTTAATGCTGGTGTTTTTCACCACACCAGCCCTTCACATTGTGCTGTAAAAGCTCAAACTTCAGGCTGAAGCTCATTAATACATAACATCATATATTTAAATAAAAAGTGCATTAGCTATCATACGATATATATATGTGTGTGTGTGTATGTGTGAAACTACATGTGTATTTTTTATGTATGTTCTGCTGCTTTAGATTGAGACCACTCCATTTTGGAACATTCAGGGTGAGCTGTCTCTGAACCCCGTCACTGAGGGACAAGGGGGCAAGGGCCTGGTTTTCCTCATTTCTCCTGCCTTTCTCTCCCTTCTGCTTCATTCTTTTCTTAAACAGTCCATGATCAATATCAATACCTTCAGAGAAATACACCATCCATCTCACTTCATCAAGTAGACTGCCTGTTGCCAATTGCCTCTCATCCTCAGGCAGTAGCTGATAGTACCATTCCCAAGGAGAAGGAAAAAGCTCTAGGATTAATTACTCTCCAGTTAAGTGCAGAAAAGACATTTTCCATGGCATATTTATCATCTCCCAAAATTAAAAAATGCTAACATCTTGCACTCTAAATGGAAAGCCAGAGACTCTATTCTAAGAATCCTGAATCTTGTTTTGAGATGCAGCAGAGCACAGATGATAGACAAGGACAGTAAAAAGGAAGATGAAAGTGGGGATCAAGAATGAGGGGCCAGGAAGTTGCAGCTCTGTGTGCTCCAACACTTGTGGAGCCCTGCATACAGGACTGGCATGGGAGGAAAGCTCAGGCAGTGGTAAGTGGAGCAGACAAATAAGCATCATTAGGAAACAGCACCAAAAAAAGGAAGTCACATGAAAGGGATGAGGGAAACAGTCACATAAATCTTCACTCTCTTTGTGTATCATATTAATTTGCATGGTTGTTATTTTTGTGAGGAGATATTTTTTTCCCGAGGAGTAATCTGTCAGTTTTCATTAGCCCCTGGACCAGAAAACCTCAGCCATCAATGATGACCTCCAATCCTCCTTCCCAAAAGGTGACATTCCCACATTTCAGGTTTTACACAGCATGTTCAGCTGTTTACACTGTCCACGAGAGCAGATTGGATGCACTTGATGCAAAATAAGGGACTTGAGGTTCAAACAGTGTATCTGTGACTCTGCTGACCTCTGTGGCATTTCACTGATTTATGATAGCTCGGCATCAGACATTGAATTTTATTGTATTAAAAACTAATGGCAAAGATTTTACAGTGTCCATTAAAAATCTTCTGTTAAAGACTTAAAGTACAAGAATTAAAAGTAATTAAAACTATCCACTACAATTACCAATGCATTCTGTTCTGTACAATGTGAAAATCTCTCTTGTTGTTCCCTCATCTTTCATCTCTTATTTTAAAGACATTGATTTATTAGTTTACAGCTTCAGTAAACTGAGAACGCCTGATTCTCTGACTTCTTACATGTGACTTCTGAGTCTCATTTCTAAAATGTGATGGCTCCTGCAACTGGAGTGTTGCAATAGAAGCATACAGGCTCTCTAGGAAGGACAAGGCAGAGAGATGAGGAAAGGTGTCACCCTTTATGTCAGTCACCAGCTGGAGTGCAGAGAGCTCTGCCTGGGGATGGATGAGGAGTCAACCAAGAGCTTATGGATCAGGTTTAAAGGGAGGGCAGGGACAAGGGATATTACAGTGGGGGTCATCTGCATTTGCTGATGGTTGTAGGCAAAACACAAAGTGCTTCTGGGTGTTAAGCACATATTAAGGAATCACAATATTAACTAAAAAAGTATTCCTATTTTACGTTCTATCAATTTCTTTTTCATTTAGTGCATTTACCAAAGAGGCAGCTGCTAAAACCTAAGGTTGAAACTCACAATTCATAAGGTTGCAGAAATACAGTACAAGGTTGGGCCATAAACATAGATAATTTCAGAGTGCAGGGACAACTGTGTGGAATCAGAGGTTGGCCCTGAGGTAATAAAAAGGTTAAAAGGTTTGCTGCCTGGAATATCTGACTTCCTCAGAAGCAAAACTAACAGAATCAAGCTCTCAGGTCCTAGAAAGAGAAGGCAGCCCTCCTGAGTAGTTTATAATGAAAACATATTTTCTTCCATTTCATTTCATGGCAGACTTGCTTTACTGTGCCATTTCACCTTTCTCAAAAATGATACAGTTTTGTATGGCAAGTAAAACTTACTTTTTGACCAAGTCATTTCTCCACACCTCAGGAGGTCCTCCAGCTAAGCAGTGGAGTTTTCTGTATAGCACAAGGGAACAAACTGGCTGATAAACAGATGCATCATAAAATTTCTTTCACTCAGTGTGGAAGCTGAGGTTGCAGGAGCATGAAATGTGCCTTAATGTGGCAGTCTTCAGATTAACATTTAGCCCCAGGGTCCCCAAGGCATCTTCCGTCTGCTGCATACCAAACACTAAGGAAATGGGCAGAGTGATGGTTTGGAGGCTGAGCTTTGGAGTGCTGAGGAATGGAACTTCTGTCCAAGATGGCACATACTGAAGGCTGTGGCATGGTATCACAGGCTCTTAATCTGATCTGGAAGCTGAATTTTGTGGCACAGTGTAAAATAAATATTGACATTTACTTGGACCATCTTGATAAGTTCTTTGTGGAGCACTGACAGACATCCATGCAGCATGAGTACAGCAAAAATACTTACACTTAACCCTGACTAATCTCTACAGAAGAGAGGTCACGCTGAGCTCTCTCTTTCCTGTGACTGACGATGTATCCTTCTAAAAATGTCATTAATTTTTATCTTATTCAAATAAGAAGGTAGCCAACTAGCCATCTGCATGTACAGCTGAATGTAAAGTACATGGATGTACACTTGTACATAAAATCAAAGTAGCTGCATGTGTGTTTGGGGTTGTGCATGGATCAAAACCTGGTGTGTGTGTGTGTTTGATTTAAAGGCTTGTTAAAAAAGGTAAAGCATAAATCTATAAAACCCAGTTTACCACTCTCTAGAGACTGAAAATGAATGACTGCTTTCCTAAAGGTATCATTTTAGCCCTTTCTTGAAGAATACACTTACATATTGTCCAACACTTGTCAAGAAATCCTTTTCATCTATAACTGACACACATTCTGCCATTTCATGCTCTAATATACACCTGTCTATGCTGTCTTCTGAACTGTAGAGGCATCTGATCACCTCTTTATTAGCCAGAAAGTTGCATTTCTAGATACAGAAGCAGCTCTTTATGTGAAATCTACTGATCCTTAGGATTTCTGTATCCATATGCAAGTAAAATGGGGAAGAAGATCTGACACACAGTATCTCTCCACCAGGCTTCACCACATCTGTTAAAACTGAAATGCAGCTATATGAGTGTTTTCGAAGACTCTACTCAAGTTCTACTGCCATAAACTTGGGGGAGAAGATGATAGATGAAGGAAGGTACGAGATGCTGCAGAAATGGTCCAGACTGCCTTGGCATGCACTTTGGTTTCTATTTCAGAATGGAGGACAACCTGTCCATAGCATATGAGGGGCACAACCTTGTTTAGGAATAACTTGAAATGCTATCAGCATTGGAGGGACAATCTGATTCAAAATATGGAGGGTCTTCTATTCTAGAATCTCTATAACAAGGTTCTTGGTGCAACATGTCAGTCTCCAAATCAAGTGTCATGCTGCAAGCTTGCATTCCTTGTCCTTTAATTGGTAAATAACTTTAAACACCAGCAGCGTGTGTGCCTGCTTTTACACTGGAGAATGAAATAGGGAAATGTATCGACTCTTTTCTACTTCAGTGAGAACAGTTGCCATGCAATCTATAGATAACAATGAGCAAAGAGTCAGGCAACGCTGCTTAACAAACTCACTTACTTTAAGTGCACTTATCTGTAAATACCTTGTTCCTGAAAAACTGTGCTGCCTACATAGATGTATCATAGTGCTTCAATTTGTGAAACTGGAAGGCAGATGAGCTACTCTCCTTGGGGACCATTTTGCAAAATTATATGCACTAGGTGCAATCTGGTCCACTCAGTCATAAAACAAAAGCATTTTGTAAATGCCTATCTGTGGGCCCCAGGGATGAGTTGTCACCAGCAAGGATTAGGTTTACAGAGATGACAGAGAAATCACCACCCTCTTTCTACAACTCCTGAGTGCAACGCTTTGACTCCTTCCCACAATGTGCTGGACACCACATGAAAAGCCCATGAAAAGCAGAATCATCCAGAGCAGCAGTCCTCAATCAAGGGCTTAGGTGCCCAGAAATACTTGAGCTGCTCCGAGGCCTCATACCTTGTCCACACTGAGAAAATCTACACAGAGGGGGCCAACCCTTCTCAATGGTTTTCTTAAAGCGAATTCAAATGCTGAAGCAGACACAGCCCCCCCCCCCCCAGAGGGGACAAGGCCACCAGTCACACCCAGCAGCAGCAGAGCAGATCCTGTACCACTGGATGGCTAGAACTGCCTGCCCCTCTCTTAAAAGCTGTGCTTCTTCAGAATCTCTTGGGCACAAGCAGTAATCCCAGCCCATTCTTTTATTACTCCAAGTGCGCGCCCATCCAGCAACAGGTGCCTGCAAGGACAACAACCAGACCATGCCACAGAGAGCCTGGCACACAGCTTTCCATGGGGCTGGAGGGAAATATACGCGGGGGCTTCCTTGTCCTGCTCCCCCCCTCCCAAGTGAAGAGCAGAGATGGCTGCTGTGAGCTGTGCATCTCCTCTCCTTTTGCCTTTTCAAGCCATCAAGGCTTGAAAAAGCATTGATGGCTTGGCAAAGCTTTGATGGCTTGAAAATCATTCAGGCTTGGCAAAGCATTGAGCCTTGGAGGGCCAGCTGGCCCCTGTCCTCTTAGCTGCCATATGGTTGCGGTGGCATGAGATTTCTTCCCTTCCTCTCCAACCAGCAGAGACCAGCTTGGCATCCACACCTGGAAAGGCAAGAGAGGCAGCATTTGCCAGAGCCACTGTTCTCCTTCAAGCCAAAGCTGCTGACATACTGGGCACTGGCTCCAAAGACCATGATCACGAACAAGCCCCACAGAAGTGCTACTTCAGACCACACCAGAAAAAGAGGGCAGAACAGTTTGGGTTATCAGGAATGCCTTTATGCCCCTTTTTAGATGAACTTTGGAGATGTGAATCAGTGCAAGACACTGCTTCACCTCAAACATTCTGCCTGCTGCCTTGCACCTACCTCATACCTCGCTTATCCACACCCCAAGGCTGATTTATGAGACTCTTTCTCCATGGAAAGTCTACTTTCTAAGGAACATTTGGACACGCAGCTTTCAAATGCTTATATTGCATGGATAGCTCTTGTAATGTACTTTCTCACTCAACTGACCATGCTGACCAAAGCAAAACAGATGAAGAAGTGCTCTACGTTCAGGCTGAGAACATCCATAATCATTAGTTTATGTCATGGGTCAGCTGTGCTGCTCCTGTTCATCCATCCTGAGATTGCTGTGACAGAACAGCGCTATTAAAACAGCATTTGTTGCCTGCCCCGTCTTCACATTATTCTATGGTAGATGTACCTGCAAGATGCTCAAGTAATGTCCTTTCCAGCGTAATGATCACATTCTGGGAGAGGGCAAAAATGCTGCAGGTCATGCCATGAGGCAGATCAATAGTTCTAGCAGAACTGGGGGCTGGTAAAAGTAATGTCTCTGCTGGTATACATGTGAAATGCACTGGATCCTGCCAGCACTGCAAACAGCACCTGACAAGGGCTGAAGCCAGAATGGGCAAGTGTGAGGTCACTTGCCCGAGTTCCAAGAGAAGATGACACATGATGCTGTTCTCATTCATTGCTCCACAGATCTTAAAACCATCCTTTTCCATAAGTGAGGAGGATGTAAGGACAGCTCTCCTCACACTTCTTTGCTTTCAGTACATTGTCCTGCATCACTACATGCTGATGACCTCTGGCTCTTGGACAGGTTTGTAGGCACTCCCCATAAGAGAGTGTGTTAGTGTCTTAGGTCCCAAGCACAAAAATAAAATGCAGAGATACCATGGCTCCTGTCAGTGTACCCCAGGATCTTTGAAGGCAAAAGTACAAAAGCATTCCACTCTCTGAAGGCATTTGAGTAGGACAAACCCGTAGGAAGAAGTGCTGCATAGACATGCTCTATGGACTGCCACATACTGACTCCCAGACATGGACTGGTCTGGAAACCATGGTGCACAAAAGTAATAGCTAGAAATCAACCTTTCATCCTGTTGTGGTTTAAGCTGTAAATCACACAGCCCGTTCTCTCACTCACTCCCCTCTCTTTCTTCCCCCTGCTCCCGGAGGGATGGGAAGGACAATCAAAAGAATGCAACTCCCACAGGTTGAGATAAAAACAGCAACTAAGGTACAACACAAACCACCGCTGCTACCACCAATAATAATAATGACCAGGGAAATACAAGGGAAGAGGATACAATTGCTCACCACCCAACGACCGAGCTGTGAACTGAACTCTTCCGGGTTCCTGCCCTCAGTTTTACATCCTGGGCATGACGTGCTGTGGTATGGAATACCTCTTTGGCCAGTTTGGGTCAGGTGCCCTGTCTCTGCTTCCTCCCAGCTTCTCCTCCTCCCTGGCAGAGCATGAGACTCAGAAAGTCCTTGGTCAGACCAAAACATTACCAAGCAGTAACTGAAAACACTGGTGTTATCGTAGAATCATAGAATAGTTAGGGTTGGAAAGGACCTTAAGATCACCTAGCTCCAACCCCCCTGCCAGGGCAGGGACACCTCACACTAAACCATGCCACCCAAAGCTATGTCCAATCCAGCCTTGAACACCGCCAGAGATGGAGCATTCACAGCTTCCCTGGGCAACCCATTCCAGTGCCTCACCAACCTTACAGGAAAGAATTTCTTCCTCATATCCAATCTAAACTTCCCCTGTTTAAGTTTGAACCCATTACCCCTTGTCCTGTCACTACAGTCCCTCATGAAGAGTCCATCCCCAGCATCCCTATAGGACCCCTTCAGATACTGGAAGGCTGCTAGGAGGTCTCCACGCAGCCTTCTCTTCTCCAGGCTGAACAGCCCCAACTTTCTCAGCCTATCTTCATACAGGAGGTGCCCCAGTCCCGATCATCCTTGTGGCCCTCCTCTGGACTTGTTCCAACAGTTCCATGTCCTTTTTATGTCGAGGACACCAGGACTGCACACAATATTCCAAGTGAGGTCTCACAAGAGCAGAGTAGAGGGGCAGGATCACCTCCCTCAACCTGCTGGTCACCCTCCTTTTGATGCAGCCGAGGATATAGTTGGCTTTCTGGGCTGCGAGGGCACACTGCTCGTTCATGTTCATTTTCTCATCAACCAACACCCCCAAGTCCTTCTCTGCAGGACTGCTCTGAATCTCTTCTCTGCCCAACCTGGAGCTGTGCCTGGGATTGCTCCGACCCAGGTGGAGGACCTTGCAGTTGGCATGGTTAAACTTCATCAGGTTGGCATTAGGCCACCTCACAAGCGTGTCAAGGTCCTTCTGGATGGCATTCCTTCCCTCCAGTGTATCAACAGAACCACACAGCTTGGTGTCATTGGCAAACTTGCTGAGGGTGCATTCAATCCCACTGTCCATGTCACCAACAAAGATGTTGAACAAGACCGGCCCCAACACCGATCCCTGAGGGACACTACTCGTTACTGGTCTCCAGCTGGACATTGAGCCATTGACCACAACTCTTTGCGTGCGGCCACCCAGCCAGTTCTTTATCCACCCAGTGGTCCACCTATCAAATTGATGTCTCTCCAACTTAGAGACAAGGATGTTGTGTGGGACAGTGTCAAACGCTTTGCACAAGTCCAGGCAGTTGACATCAACTGCTCTACCCCTGTCCATCAGTTCCGCAGCCCCATCATAGAAGGCCACCAGATTGGTCAGGCAGGAATTCCTGTTAGTGAAGCCATGCTGGCTGTCACCAAGCACCTTGTTGTTTTTCATGTGCCTCAGCATGCCTTCCAGAAGAATCTGCTCCAAGGTTTTGCCAGGCACAGAGGTGAGACTGCCTGGTCTGTAGTTCCCTGGGTCATCCATTTTCCCCTTCTTGAAAATGGGGGTTATATTTCCCTTTTTCCAGCCATTGGGAACTTCACCTGACTGCCATGATTTTTCAAATATGATGGACAGTGGCTCAGCAACTTCATTTGCCAGCTCCTTCAGGACCCGTGGACGGATTTCATCAGGTCACATGGACTTGTATATGTTCAGGTTCCTAAGATGGTCTCAAACCAGATCCTCTCCTACAGTGGGCCCAGGGTCTTCTTTCTCACTGTCCCTGCATCTGTCTTCCAGGACTTGGGTGGTGTGGTCAGAGTATTTTCTGGTGAAGACTGAGGCAAAGACATCGTTAAGAACCTCAGCCTTCTCCAAATCCAGGGTAGCCAGTTCTCCTGATAGCTTCTGGAGAGGGCCCATGTTTTCCCTAGTCTGCCGGCCCAAAATCAAAAACAGCACTGCACCAGCTACCAAGAAGCAGAAAAATGACTGCTGCTGCTGAACCCATGACAGTATCCACCCCTTATTCCATACCATTCACGTCATGCTCAGATCCCACATTTTCAGTATACCACCATATATATATATATATATATACCTCCACACACACACAGAAAGGGAGAGAGATCATCCCTCAGTGCATGGACCAATCCCTATAAAGCTGCTGAGTCCATCCAGTCCATGATATCGGGCTCCATCTTTTGTAACAGTCTTTCAGAGCAGGAGAGGCTGTGTGCAGAGTTCACACTCGTGAATAACCTGGGCAATAGTGTCCATTGCTAAGTCCACCCCTCGATCACACGTCCATCTATATGCTGCATCTCTGCCCTGATGGCCTGAGGTGTCATGGGCCCACCAGGCTCAAAATAATTCACCCTCCCCTCCAGCAGTTTCTGCAGCTTGTCGTTGGGGACTGCATACAGCTGCCTTCCATCTGCGACGCTTCCAAAGCACTGGAGGGGCCCAGTGGACTAGATACTCGCCCATACTGTCCCACACACCCTGCCACTCATGACTGTCCAGCTTTGGGGAAAAATCTCTTGGTCATCCTGGATTGTAGTGTAACCCCAGGCAAGGCCCACACCCCACTCTGCTTAACTCTTGGGACCAGACAAAATGCTTGTGGGTAAAACACACTCTGTATGCATGCCAACATGCTGATCCCCATCACAATCAGCAGGCAGGTCTCAAGGATACCCAAAGGCCATTCAAACCCTTCAGAGCTCTCAAATGATGCTGCTGTGCTTGTCACTGGGGCTGGTGTAGCTGCTGTGCTTGCCGGCTCTCTCACCACCAGCTGCTCTTTGTCTGAGTCCCGATCTCCTTGCTCTGCCTTGCTGGGAAGTGCTGCACGGTCTCCTGCATCCTCCTGGGGCTCAGGCTCACAGGGCTCTGCGGGCGGCTGCTGGGGAATGCTCTCCTCCCCCGCGGGGCTGGGCTCGGCTATGGGGCTCGGCTTCTCCACTGTCGTCTCCTCCCGCTGCTTGGCAGCTGCAGGGATCGGCTCCTGGTCCCCAGGGCCTCTCCCCTGGGCTGTTATGGCTGCCGGCGGCTCCCGGGGCAGCCCCCCCTCGGCTCCCCACAGCCTCTCAAAGACAGAGGCCAAGAAGAGGGCCAGGACGGTGAAGAGCAACCGAACTGCCAGGTGCAAGTCCATGTCCGCCCCCCCCTGCTTCCGGAGCCCACCCGTATTACAAGCCATTCCAATAAAGTACAATGAAACAAGAACCTTAACCCAAAACCCATATCCGAAAAATGCTGAGATAACAAATACCGGCTGTAAGTAAGGTACAACAGGCTGAAACCATGAACTCAAGAGAATCAAGAGCAACAACTTTGAGAGCAAATAAATCAGCATTGTGACGAGTGGCTATTAATCCTGTCGTTATCTCAACCCTTCGTGCCCCACGTTGGGCGCCAAAAAGAACTGTCAGGGTTTAAGCTGTAAATCACACAGCCCGTTCTCTCACTCACTCCCCCCTCTTTCTTCCTCCCCGCTCCCGGGTGGATGGGGAGGAGAATCAAAAGAATGCAACTCCCACAGGCTGCGATAAGAACAGTTTAGTAACTAAAGTATAACACAAATCACTACTGCTACCACCAATAATAATAACAACCAGGGAAATACAAGGGAAGAGGATACAATTGCTCACCACCCGACGACCGAGCTGTGAACTGAACTCTTCCAGGTTCCTGCCCCCAGTTTTACATCCTGGGCATGACGCGCTGTGGTATGGAATACCTCTTTGGTCAGTTTGGGTCAGGTGTCCTGTCTCTGCTTCCTCCCGGTTTCCCCTCCTCCCTGGCAGAGCATGAGACTCAGAAAGTCCTTGGTCAGACCAAAACATTACCAAGCAGTAACCGAAACACTGGTGTTATCAGTGCTGCTCTCAGGCCCAAAATCAAAAACACAGCGCTGCACCAGCTATCAAGAAGGAGAGAAATAACTGCTGCTGCTGAACCCAGGACACACCCATATCCCACTGCCCTCACATAAGCATAGAATGCAAGGCTGGAAGGGACCTCAATGATCATCGGTCCAACTTTTCCTGGCAAAAGCTTGGTCTACACAAAATGGCCCAGCACCCTGTTCAGCTGAATCTTAAAAGTGCCCAGTGTTAGGGAACCACCACTTCCACGCAGAGATTATTCCAGTGGCTGATTGTTCTCATTGTGAAAAGTTTTCCTCTTGTCTCCAACCAGAATCTCCCCAGGAGTAACTTTGCACCCACCACCCCTAGTCTTTTCCATGTGACTCCTTATAAAAAGGGAATCTCCCACTTTCTCTGTAGCCACCGTTTAAATGCTAGAACATGGCAATAAGTTCTCCCCTGAGTCTTCTTTTCTCTAGTATGAACCAACCCTATTTTCTTAGCCTTCACTCATACTGGAGGCTTCCCAGTCCTTGAGCCATCTCTGTGGCCCTTCTCTGGACCCTCTCCAGCCTGTCGCTATCTTTTTTGTACAGTGGGAACCAAAACTGGGCACAGTATTCCAGATGTGGCCTGAGAAGCACTGAGTAGAGTGGGATAATGACATCTTTATTTCTGCTGGTGATGCCCTTGATGTCACGCAGCATCCTGTTGGCTTTATTTGCTGCAGCAGCACACCGTCCATTCATACCAAGCTTGTTGTCCACCAGGACCCTCAAGTCCCTTTTAAGCTATGATGATATGGCCTGAACTAGGCAGTTTGCTATGCAGGCCCTTGCAGGATCATAGTGCGCATGCCACAGACCAGACTATCTCATAGCAAAAGGCAGAAGGGCCTTGCTGGAGATGCCAGCCAAGGGTACAGCCTGTTCTGCTTCCCAACCTGTAAAATTTTGGGGTATCTATAGATAATCCTTGTGTATATTCCACCATTCTGCTCAAAAGTCTCCTGACAGTCAGTACATACACCCTGTCCCAAAGCACAGAGCAGACATTCCATTTTGTATGCTGCTCAGGTGACCTGCGTTTACAAAAGAGCTTATTCAGGAACAAATTACGTATGTGTCAGTGCTCTCTGCAATAAATGTAGAAAGTTTTATAGCACATTTGATAAAAAATTGGACTTTGATTTGGGGTTTTTATATCATTTAACTAAAATTTTATGTTTGTGATTTCTTTCTACAATACACAATGCAAACGGAGAAAAAAATGGGGAAAAATACATGGCTGGCAGCAAAAAAATAATAATAAAATGTGCTGCAAGTAAAACAGATGGTCAGCACTTGGTGGTTCTTTACGGCCCTGGGTGGCAGCTAAGCTGCTCCGCTTGGAGAAGGAAAAAAGGGAAGGGAAACAAGTCCGTATCACTGTTGCACTTGTGCTGTTTTAGGGATCTTGACGCTGTGGTGTCTGGGGTTACGAGCAGTGCCTGGACTGAAGGTTAGCTCTAGTTCCTCAGCTGCCCACATCCCCCAACACTGCTCTTTCCCACAGCTTGGAGGATGTTGTGCATGTAGGCCAGATGACCACAATGCATACATGCCTAGGGATCAGGACCTCTGAGTGCAGCATAGTACTGACCACCTCCCAGGCAAAGCCAGAGCAGCCTCTACTGCTCTGCCTTGCAGTCAGCTTCTCAGGAGCGTTGAGAAGCAGAAAGCAGTCACAGTGTGGCCATTCCACCTATCTCCAGGTCCTCCCTGCTTCTGAAACACACCCGATGTGGGTCCATGCAAGGCGCTGCATCATGTGCTGCTGTCTGAGCAAGGAGACACTCCCTGCACAGAGGCTCCTTCACAGAGAAAACCTGTGACCTTTCCAAACAATGTTGCTGCAATACTGTCTCCAGCAGTCTAGATCTCTCTAACAGTTCATGGCCATATAGAGTCTCAAAAATAGGATGTCAGAGCTGTCAGTCAGCTACAATTAATCTTTCCCACAATGCTACAGAGTATGACAGTAAAACACTCATCTTCAGCTAAGCCCATTTTGAAAAATCACTTGAGGGCAAGATGCTGAAGCACAGTCAGGCTGTTTCAAACAGAAGCAGTGAGGCCAGTGCCTATGCTGATTTGCCTTAGGTTCAGATACAAGGTCACATAGTAGGAGAAATGAGAAAAACAAATCAGCATATGCTGTATAATGAGATAATTTTAATAACAAAATTGCTCATTCTCACGTCTTATTCAGAGGTTCATTCAGCCAACCTTGAACCTAATGTTCTCCCTCCACAGGTTGTCTTTAGCTTGCTTTGGTACTTGGTGATGTGTGTACTACATACAGGAAGTTAACTTCTTTGGTCATCCCCCAAGGAAACACTACACTGAGCAAAGCAAGAGAAGGACAGGAGTCCACACCACTTTTCTTACCAAAGCAGTCTTGGAAAACTGTCTGGTTCAAATCAATCTGCAAACAGGTTGTGTCCACTCCCACAAACCTGCTGCAGCAAAGGGGCAAGAATGGTTCGGATCAAGGACTGATGCAGTAAGATCTGCTATGGAGCTCCTATGCCAGAAGCATGGCCTTGTATGCCAGGACAGTAGGTTGGAAGGGTGAGGCACCATCGTCAAAAAGCACAACTACAGGAAGGTATTGAGACCCCTGGCATAGAAATGGCTCTTCTGTTGTATGCATAACACTTGCAATTCCAGTGCATTTTGCAACAGCTCTACTACTTCGGAAGACCATGAGCAACAAGAGTGTTCAAAATTCATCACCTTAGCCAACTAATGCTGGATTTTCAGCATAAAAAATATTACTACATGAATTATATGGCAGATTTTGGAGGGTCATTTCCAACATCCCATTTCAGGAACATCCACTATTTAATTTAGTTATTTACTGAGCACTCAGCACATAGTCAAATTATTTTCATGTAACCATAGAAAATTTGGGGCCAGACTTCTGTAGACAATACTGCAAACACTTCTGAACAAGCGCGACCTGACTACCATGCTTGCAGTAACATTCCTGTGACACTCGAGAAAGACTTTATCATATCTGTGCAGCACGTTTTAAGCAGCTTATCAGAGCCACTAGCCTAAAAGCATCCTTAGACATGACAAAAGATGTTGCTATTTTTATAGTTCATGTACTTAAGTGCAAGAATTACATAAATGATTTACACCCTTTTTAATACTGTAGCAAACACTTGATTTACCACATCCAGCATCCCAGAACTTCTCCCTCCTAGATCTGCAAGTGTCCTTGAAACACTTGGCCACTGAGCATCTATCCTATGCAAGTTTTCTCTACTACTTCTTGACATGAACTTTCCGTAGTGAACGGGACTTCCAAGCTTGCAGAATTCCCATCACAGCGCTTCTAAGTGAAGCACTTGCAAACAGTTATCTGTAAGATATTAGCAAAGTATCAAAATTTAAAAAGTGAATTACTCCTTTAATTGGTTTCAAAATAACTAATCCTACTTCAGAGCCAAGCTATACTACGGTGTATGCTCAAAAATTCTGCACAGTTGAGGAATGGAAACAGTAGGCCAGAAGCACTGTGAAAATTATTTCATTTACAATAAAAATGCTTAGGAAATCCACTAATTTTTTGGGGGTAGTAATTTCAGAAAAGATGCATATGATCTCATGATTAGGTTTGATATAAGGAGAAGTTCTTTACTGTAAGGGTGGTGAGGCACTGGAATGGGTTGCCCAAGGAAGTTGCGAATGCTCCATCGCTGGCAGTGTTGAAGGCCAGGCTGGACAGAGCATTGGGTGACATGGTTTAGTGTGAGGTGTCCCTGCCCATGGCAGGGGGTCGGAACTTGATGATCTTAAGGTCCTTTCCTCCTAACCATCCTATGGTTCTATGATCTGCTCTCTCTCTGTATTTCGTTCTGTGTTTAGGAGAGAAAAATATCCACTACAATTCTAGACTCTTTCCTATCCCAACAGAGGAGAATAGAATAGAGTTTGTTTTATGTGTCAATTCTCAAAAAATGTTCATATGAATAATCTACATTAACTAGAAAAATTATATAACTACAGACACCCAACGTTGGAAATAACTTCTTACCAATGACAGTATTTGAAAGTGTACTGATTAACAGCATTTTGTATGAATAAGATATTTTTAATAGTGGTTTTAATTGATTATCGATACTTAACTATAGATGTTTGCAGGGAAAACGTGTATGAATAATTATATGATGTGTTCAAAAAACCCAGTCATATCTGTTTCCACTGTGCAGTTTATTCAGTTTCAAATTAGAAAAAAATTACTAAGTATTTGATAATTCACATGCATAAACTTAAACATTTCAGTCCCAGAAAGTATTGATTTCTTTCAGTCTTGTATTAAGGCATTCAGGAGTTTCACCTAGACAGACAAATATCTGGATTAAAAAAAAATAACAATAAAAAGAACCAAAATAGAGAGACAAGCTATAACTCAGTTTTACTTCTGTTAACAAATACGACCACGGTGATTCCTGGCAATACACAGTTGTATTCTTTATCTTTTCAGTTGTGTGTAGCTGATAGGAGTCAAAGTGATTGGGAGTTATCCTCAGGAAAAAGTTTCTTCAACAGTGTCTTGATTTGGAGTGCTGAATAAGCCACTGTAGTGTTATGTCTGCCAGGATAGATAAAACAAAATGAAAAACTCAACAGCCTGTCTGCAGAATGTAAAAGGGCAACAGAACACCAGCAGGTTAATACAAACAAACAAAACCCCAGAAACCACAGGTTCTCATTTACACCTCATTAAAAATTCAGTATTTAAAACTCCAGGCAAGTCTTTTTCAATCTTGTGGTTTGTTTTTAAAATATGTGCATTTTGTATTCTTGAAATACAATGACTGACATCAAGTTCTCTAACCTACAGATGAAGAACTGTTGGAAAAGCAAAGATTTAAAATTACCATAAAATGAATGGTAAAATGCAGACTAGAATGAAATGCAGTGTGGGAACAATGGCAGAAATACACAGCCAGAAGTGAAGGACAAACATCTGACAAAGCATCAAGAAGCCATTTAGGCAGGTTGTAGGAGTCCAAGGTCTCTGAAAGACATGCAACACTGGACTCAAATTTGACAGCTGAAATTGGTAACCCTCCTGATACAATATAATGCATTGTGCTGAAAACTGCAGCAGTTCACAGACTGATTCATGAGCAGATTAGACGTTTTTGCCTCAAGGCAGTAACATCTGTCAGGGAGGGAGGAAGAATGTCAGGGGGAAGCAGCAGCTCTAGCTCCCAAATTTAAATTTGTTGCCACATCTGTCCTAAATTCCAGAGAGTATTCCATGAATATTCTGGCAGACCAGCTTAGGCACCAAGATTGCAGAGAGAAGCATCCCACAGAATCTAAATCAAAGCTAATAACTATATACTCATCTTCCACAGTTTCTCAGGACAGAGAAACTGGCAGCCTTACACATACACTTCCTGATGAGACCCATTAGGCTGCAATTTGCACTATCATCTCATTCAACTGCAACAACATCAATCAAAAATGCAGCAGAAGACAGCTGCCAGTCTTCTTAACAGCCTAGTATTTTCATCACTAATAAGCTAAATATATTTTCATTCTAGTTTTTCACTATAAATGATATTTTCCAGTCCTTTGATCTCCCTAGGTTTTTGCCCAACCTCTTTTCAGTTTCTCAAGGTCTTTCTCAAAAGACAGCACACAAGCGCTCCAGTAATGCCCACACACCTCCAATCACAAATGATATATATAGTCTGATCCCATCTGTTAGTTCTTTGGGCAAAGAGTCAGGAACCAGGTTAGCCTTTCTAGGCACAATGTTACACTGAAAGATACTTGAGTGATTCTCCATTAGGATTTGAGTCTTTTTCATCACTGGTCCCAGGACTTCCACAAGTAAGTGATCAACATCCCTCTGCATTAGCAATCACTCTTTTCACTGTTTTCCCATTTGCAAATTTTAGCATGCCTTCTTTGCATGCTTTTCTCCTTCAGGCCATCCATATAAATGAACCAGGATCAAAACCTATTCTCCCCAGGATCCTTTCAGAAATTAAGCTGGTTTTACCAACTTCTAGTTGCAACAGAACTCTTGAGATCTGTCACTGCAGCCTTGCCAATTCAATGAGGATCAAGCACTGCATTTCTGAACCTCAATCACCTTCTCTGTCCTTCACCTATCCTGATTTCAGGATGCACTCTTTGAGTCTCCGATAGGACAAAAGCACTAGTCCCTCAGCTTGAGGAACACTGCCATACTGCCACATGCATGTAAGACCCACTTACAAAGTAAAACCATGCATGGAGCAAAACAATTAACAAAATTTTTTAGGTATCACCTAGAGAATTGGAAGGCCTTCATATCCAGTTATTATTTTGTGAGGGATTCAAATACTTTGGGGTTTAAATGTGCTTTTCCAAGGCTCCTATCAAATTAATTTCTTAACTTCTCACAGAACTAAATAGTTCTACAAGTGACTTTCAAATTACACATAATTCTATGTCAAAACAGATACAACTGCATGCAGTATTTGCAACAAAATCTTACAAAGTAAATACTTTCAGTTATATATTGGAGTTAGATATTCAAATCTCATTAACATTTTTAACATCTGAACAAAAGTACAAAATATACACTAATGATGCTGTAAAAAAGGGAAGCTTACCAATGTTATCCTTCTCTTTACAGGAAATAGAATAGCAGCAGATTTCTCTGTCTTGAATTGCTGAAAGGTTTCTACAGAAACAGAAACAATAAAATAAGCGGTATTGCAACCCCACAAAAACTGACAACAGACATTTCCATTAAATTACATGATTCCTGCTTTTACTCAGTAGGTTCAATTCTATCCTCAGATATTAAATTTTTAAAATATGCTACTGAACACAAAACCCCCCACATCTCTTTAACTTAGCATTTATCTTCTACTCTTTTCCCTTTGAATACAGCGTTTTTATCTCTAATAACTCTTATAATCAAGCAACAGTACTCAAATGAGATGGAGAGTAGAGGCACCAAAAAGGAAAGAGTTTTGAGATCACACAAGAGATTCTAATAAAGAGCTAGTGACCTCCCTGAACTTCAGGAGAGCAGACTTGGCCTCTTCAGGAATCTGCTTGGAAAAGTCCCATGGGATAAGGCCCTGTAGCAAAGAAGGGCTCAAGAAAGCTGGTTAACATTCAAGGATCATCTCCAAACTCAGAAGCAGCCCATCCTAGCAAGTATAGAAAAAAACAGCCAGGAGGCATAAGTGGATGAACAATAAGCTCCTGGCAAAACCCTGTTACAAAAAGGACACACACAGAAGGGGGAAGCAGGGACAGGCAACCTAGGAAGAACACAGAAACATTGTCCAAGCATGCAGAGACACAGTTAGCACAGCCAAAGCCCAACTGAAATTGAAGGGATGTCAAAGGCAACAAGAATGACTTCTGTAAGCACATAAGTGACAAATGGAAGAAAAGAGAAAATATGGGCCCACTGCTTGAAGAGACAGGCAAACTGGTTACGCACGACACAGAAGAGGCAGAACTGCTGAATGCTACTTTTGCTAGCAAGATTATAGCCTTCAGGAATCAGATGCTCCAGAGACCAGGGGGAAAGTCTGGAGCAAGGAAGTTGTACTCTTGACAGGTCACGAAATACACAGCAAATTGGACATAGGGAATTTCATGGGCCATGATGGGATACATCTAGGAGGAATGAGACAGCTAGCTGATGTCATTGTGAGGCCACTCCTGATAATCTCTGAATGATCATGATGACTGGGAGAGGTGCCTGAAGAGTGGAAGAAAGCAAATTGCACCCTTGTCTTCAGAAAGAGCACGAAGGAGGACGCAGAGAACTACATGACAGTCAGCCTCACCTTGATCTCTGGGTAGGTAATGGAGCAACTAATCCTGGAAACTCTTTCCAGGCATGTGACAGATAAGGTGGTGATCGGGAGTAGTAACCATGGATTCACAAAGGGGACATCATGTTTGGCCAACTTGATAACCTTCTACAATGAGATCTACAGCTTGGTAGATGAGGGGAGAGCACTGGATATTGTGTACCTTGACTTCAGTAAGGCTTTTGACACTGCATTCCATTATATCCTCATAGACAAGCTGAGGAAATATGAGCTGGATAAGTAGAGAGTGAGAGTGACATGGACTAAAAACTGGTTGAATAGTCAGGCCCAGAGGGTGGCAATCAGTGGCACGAAGGTTAGTTGGAGGCCAATAGCTAGCAGTGTATCCCAGGGATCAATACTGGGTACAGTACTGTTCAACATCTTCATCAATGATCTAGATGACAGGATAGAGTGTACCTTCAGCATGTTTGCTGATGACACAAAACTGGTAGGCGTGGCTGGTACACCAGACAGTCGTAGTATCATCCACAGTACATACGGGATCTCTACAGGCTGAAGAAATGGGCTGACAGGAACCTCATGCAAAGTCCAGACCCTGGGAAGAAACACCTGGGTACACACTGGGGGATGACTCTGGGAAAGCAGCTTTGCAGAAAGCAACCTGGGTGGACACCAAGTTGAACATGATCCAGCAATGTGCAAAAAAGGCTAATGGTATCCTGGGTTGCATTATGAAGAGTGTTGCCACCAGGTCAAGGGAGGTGATCCTTCCCCTCTGGAAGGGAAGCTCTGGTAAGGTTATAATGGAGTGCTGCATTCATTTCTGAGCTACCCAGTACAAGATGGGTGTGAAGCTACTGGAGAGAGTCCTGAGAAGGGCCACTAAAACCATTAAGGCAGTGGAGCGCCTCATGTATCAGGAAAGGCTGAGAGAAATGGGACTCTAGCCTAGAGAAATAAAGGCTGAGGGGGGTTCTTATTAATGTGTACAAGTATGTGAAAGAAGGCTGTAAAGAAGATGGAGCCCAGTGACAGGTTAAGACGCAATGGACACAAACTGAAACACAAGAGGCCCCCTCTGAACATAAAGAAATACTTTTCACCTCTGAGGGTGACCGAGCACTAGCACAGGTTGCCCACAGAGGTTGTAAAGTCTCCACGCTTTAAGATATTCAAAAGCTGTCTAGACACAGTCTAGGGCAATCAGCTCTAGATGACTCCGCTTGAGCAGGTGGGTGGACAAAGAGGATCCTTCCAACCTCAGCTATTATGTTTCCTAAGACCCAGTTTAATTCCTTAGCCTTTGGACCACAGAATTACAGAATAGTCTGG
The DNA here is from genome assembly GCA_028858755.1 of Ara ararauna. Lineage (NCBI taxonomy): Eukaryota > Metazoa > Chordata > Aves > Psittaciformes > Psittacidae > Ara > Ara ararauna. Next base: position 147,918,437 of record CM054376.1, read on the forward strand.
GTTGGAAGGGACCTTAAAGATCATCTTGTTCCAACTCCCCTGCCATGAGCAGAGATACCTTCCACTTGACCATGTTACTTAAAGCCCCATCCAATCTGGCCTTGAACACTGCCAGGGATGGGCCAGCCACAGCTCCTCTGGGCAACCTGTGCCAGAGTCGCACCATCCTTGCAGTGAAGAACGTCTTCCTAGTATCCAATTTAAATCTCCCCTCTTCCAATTTAAAGACATCACCCTCTGTCCTATCACTACATGCCCTTATAAAAAGTTGCTCTCCAGATTTCTGAAAGGCCTCCCCATCCTTCTATACTGAAACTTCACTGCCTACTGATTAAAATTCTGTGATTTGAGACGCAGAACCCTATTCTGCAAAATTAGTGCTATATTGGCCATTTTTACAAAATTGTGTATTTCCTTTACAATTACCTTGCAATGCATCAATTTAAGTTAGTTTCAGTAATACATAAGTATATGCTTTGGATACGTGCCAAAAATATCTGAATTGCTTAAATTTACACAGTAGTTTGAAATGGCTTTGCTCTAACGCCATCTGAGCATTAAACTGCAACTGCAAAGTACTCTGAAAAGTGTAAGTGAGCCTATTGCTATGTATAGCAGTTGTATCTTCAGTGATGGGAAAACAGGATTATCTGAAACAACTTTATACAAATGAAATAATAATCAAGGGATGTTCAAATCTACTGCAGTCAGTTATCAGCCTAGATTGCTATTTCAACTGCTAGCAGAGATTGGAGTATCTGAGAATGTAAAATGAAATCTGTTATAGCTGGTTATTACCATATACTACCAGTTATTTTCTCTTACATATCAAATTTCACAGAGTTGCAGCTTTTTACAGCTACTTACAATTTCTCAATTAACTGCTTTTCATCCAGTGCACCTGGGAGGTCTCTTTTATTTCCAAGGACTAACACCTGAAAGAAATCATTCATATTCAGGTTAAAGTCAAGAGCAATATTGTTTGCATTATTTTGGATCTTGCATCTAAGTAGTTCTGCAACAGCACACATACCCAAAATGACTAATGACTGTGGAAGCATCATGGAATCCTGCTCTTCATCCAGGTCAAATGCTGTATGCACACTCTGGATCTAATTATTTCTGGCTGTATCAGTACCAGAAGTCTCCTCTGGAAGTGAATCTCCTTTCTGATAGCATTATTGGATGGTGTCAGATTGAATGCAACTAAACCTTGTGGAGAGCATACCCCGGGTGCACTCAAGCCATTAACAGACATTCAATTCACAGGACCAGACTAATATTAATCAAAAGTAGGGCCCCAGAAACAGAGGCTGGGTACTCAAGACCAAGACAGGATTCTCTCAAGAGAATCTTTACACCGACATACTAAACAGTCAGGCAACCAAACCCTGTATCATCAAAGCACCAGCAATATGACTGATTATTTGCCCTCCACTTTGAGCATCCATGGTAGAAATCAGAAAGGCAGCCATTTGGAATTAAGTCTGAGAAATGCAGGAAAATTACTGAATAGATGTTGGAACTTGAGAGTTACTACAAAATGCTTAAGGTTTCAAGTATAAATTAAGGTCAGATAAATGGGTTGAGCACACTGTAAGATAAAGTAAGCAATGGAAGGCTTTTCTAATTATGATTGCATTATTGTTTTCCAGATGTGTTACAATTCTGAGTCAAGACTGTCCCATTATTTCCCATGAATCTTGAACACATTAAAACTCATTATTTACAGACTCAGATTACTAAAGCTACTTTAAAATCTATAATGCTAAAGCCTGCATACAATAAAATGGAGGAAGTTCAATACTAGTTACTACCTATGAAATAGAAGTAAGTAAAAAACACATTACTGCATCTTGTAATTACTGAGCTGGTCAGGCGGGCAATTGGAATGTGATAATATAACATATAAAAGGAAAGGAACTTAATTAAATACTTCTGAAGATATGAAAGACCCATCATTTCAGGAAGGAAAAGTGAGAAGTAAAACAGGATGTGAAGACAGCACAAAGGACAGACAATGTCACTCGCCATGAACAGCATGACTATAGACTTCTTTAGGATGCGTTCAGTTTACACTTAGCATACAGAAACACAACAGCAATATCAAGCCTTATAAAAATTACGGAGAGTCACTTGAAAAATTCTTTTTCAAGGATGGATGTGCAAGAACTTTTTTCTCACAATGATTTCATGTTGGCTATCTGTCTACTCATTCTCAGTTGACTTTGATCACATACACTGGCCAAATATCTCAATATTTGCTTACAAAAAAAAGGGACCAAGCAGCAGCCACCAAGTTGTATCTTCTTCCTGATTTGTACATACCATTGTTTTCCTTCTTATAATCAAAGGTACAAACACTTGCTTGGTGATATCAGCAAAGATCAGTGCTAACCTGATGGATTCCTTCTAAACTGGCAGATTATATTTAATTAACCAGCTAGTTTCCGACTTCATAGTTCCTCACTAGAAGTTCAGCAGAATATACTATTCTTTGACACTTCCTGTTGGAGAACAGATGTATATTTGCATTTTTTTCCACATGGTTCGAAAAACTAAGCAGTCAAGAAAAAAAAAAGTCGAGACAAGTAAAAAGTCAAACTCCTCCACAGTCTCTGGAAGCAGAGGATATTATCTAATGCATCTGCCAACCTTCAGAAAGACAAATCTCATATGCCTTAAGATACTGCCAGAAAAATATGTGGGTCACTGGTTCAAACCCAGCCAACAAGGGGACTGACTGAAAGTAATTACTGTCCAATAATGCCACATATGAAAATGGATTTTTTCCAAATCTATTCTGACCTTTAGACAAGAAAACCTACAACCACACTGCAGCACTGATAAGATGGCTCAGACATCTGAAAAAATGTCACAATCATTTTTGTAACAGCACTCAATATATCAAGGCTGCATCATACTTATGATAGTATTTTTAAGAGTCTAGAGGAACCAATTCATGAGGATTTAGGCTACACTGTCTACATTCAGGTAAGAATAATAATCAAAACACTTACTGGAATTCCATGCAATTGTGGTTTATCTATCAAACTGTGTAGCTCGTTCTTTGAAGCTTCTACTTTTTCTAAGTCTGCTGCATCCACCATGTAACTGCAATGGGAATATGGTTATTTATGGTATTGACCATTCCTTGCAGAAAGTTGCATTAAAATGTCTGAAATTTGACAAGTACAGTTGCATTGACAATAGCATTAGAACAGTCCTGAGTTGTATAAGGCCTGGACTTATTAATACACAAAGATACAAAATCAAATACAGGCTATGGAGAAAAATGGCCTGGAACATGCTATTATTTATGTACATGGGTTGTTGGATGTGTAAAACACACTACTTTTATCATGTTGGGTCTCCTATGTGATAGAGGTGGACAAAAAGAAAAGCACATCTATATAAATAATATATATTTTAAAATACATTTTGTATAGGCAAGCAAAAGAAAACTTACACAACTGCATTGACTCCTCTGCAGTAACGCTCCCACATACTTCGAAACCTTGGCTGCCCTCCAATGTCCCATACCTAGAAAAGGTAAGAATACCTCAATCCCACAATGTTTTTGAACTACACAGTAGTAACAGCAGAACTCTTATATGAAGCATGCAGACTGCATTGACAATGCCTACATGAAGGCAGTTTTCTAAGTGACCTTCCTCAAGGTCTTCTCAGCCCCTTCCACACAATGGAGTAGGACAGGCACATTCACAGTGCAAGTCAGTCCTGTGATAATAGCCACTACAAATGTCCATCTAGAGAATGCTGCCCTTCCCACTCACTCCAAGAAAAGTCTTCCTCAGATACCAAAGTGAATTCTTGCAAATACACAGTTTAAACCCGAGAAAGAACAGTATCATTGTATGAAAATAGTTATTAAATTGCATTTTTTATGGGTCTAGGGAGACCCAACAGGCCTTCAGCAGGATAAAGAAGGACATTAAGTAAATAAAGAGTTGGTCAGAGAGCAGGTTAAATCCATGAAAAGGACGATATACTCTAGGGTGCTCCGATACCTCCACAGAACTCACATTTGTTCATCAAATGTGCTTTAAAAGACACATGGATTAACTGATCAGAACCAGAAAGGAAACAATAGTATAGGGTAGGTCTGAAATGATTAATCAGTGAATCTTAAGAAAGCTCCAATTCTGCTTGGGATTTTATAAAGCTCCAATCCTGCAACACTTACGCATGTTATTAGTATCCAGCAATCCTACTGAATCCTTTATGGTTAAAAGGCTAGCACATTATTTATCTGTACAGGAGTTACTTATTCTGCTTTGCTTGCAGAAAATCAGTATTTCAAGTGGATGACTGTAATCTTGTTTCAAAACTGTTTCCAAGATCAAAATACCAGGGAAAGGATTTAAACTACGCAGGCAAGGGCTACGTGATGATGTAGACAGTTATGTTACTAGTGGCACACCTATCAAAAGAGTGATGAACACTGAAAAATAGAAGGAATTGAACTGCTCATATATTAAGGATAAAGATAAGTAATCATTTCCTATTTTAATAAGATTTAGCTAGAAAAACATTATGTACCATATACCAGATCTAGGAGGCATATCCACTACAGTACAAACTAAATTTGGAAGTAACATACAAAGAAGCAAAATTTTCCTAACAGTTGTTTCCATATTTCTACTTTATAAATCCAGACATACAAAACCTGCTGTGACAACAAAGACTTGCACACAAGAGTGAGACTTAACAGACACTTCGGATAAGGCCTTTTTCAACTAAAACTCTGGACTGTATTTTTTATTCCACAATTCATAAATCATATTTAGGTATTAATTTCTCCATCATTTTCAACACCTTATGTTCATATTTTAGAAAGAAGTATTTCCCAGTTCACCATTAAAATAATTTTCTGGCTGATCCTACCGTTCCTTCTGGCATAAAATTAGTATGTCACCTAAATGTAGACTGCCTTTGATCCCCTCTGTAAGATCAAGAATTTTACATATGAAAGAGGTTTGAGTGAACTTCTGACCATGAACTGGGTATTGAGTACTATCTGCACTGACATTTAAAGTGCTATTTTAAACATATTAATAAAATAAACCTCTTATTTTAAAAACTTGAGTACACAATTCAGTATTATAGTTAGATGACAAACCTCATACCAACACTATACCAATAACTCATCAGGACCTTGAAACTATGAGTAACCATCTGCTGCACATCTGTGTGTCTGGAAAAAGAAATAAAATTATTTTCTTGGTAGATTAGAGAAGAAAGAAGGGTAAAGAGGACAGGGAAGACCAGTAGTAAGATTAGATTCTTGGAGACTGACGGCAATTATTCCTGGTAGCCACAAAAGTCTACAAGATGATGTAGCCTGAACCAATCACAACATAAATAATACAAGGCAGAGAAATACTAACTTTGTCCTTGATATTTATACTATACTAAATTGCACTGCAGAACAAGTATTATTATCATTAGCAGAAAAAGTCACCTCAAAACAACGGAAAAGTCATTTCCAATCAGTTTCCCTAAAAAGGCTTACAGCTATTCATTAAAGTACAACATGGAGAACACCACATAGACTAGGTATTTTTAACAGAGCTTGGGAACCCAGTTTACCTTAATATATTAAATTATAACAATCTGAAATAGCAAAAAAAATAAATGCATGAAATAAATTTTAAACAATTTTCAGCTCTTTGCCTATGAAATTAAGATGGTGATAGTAGTAACTTTCTAATCCTCTTTATTATATTGCATAACCAGTGACATAGCTGACTAATTAATTCAAAACACAAATCTCTGCCCAAAACCATTTCCACTGTACATCACTGAACAGACAGAACTGTGAGAATACAAGCGGCATCTGGGAAGGAAGGGGGAGAGTCCTTAATGTTAAAGCTTGTGTGAGCCTTTCATGTTTTGTAAATCACCTGGTTTTGTATCCCAGTATTTAATACACAGGTAAAAAGTATATTCTGGGTGTGAACTGGGAGAGGCAGGTGACTACACCTTAACAGTAGAATAAACAGTTATAAAAAGAAGTTTATCTTGTCTGGGTGTTTTTTAAAAGAAATATGACTTCAAATTTCTCCCATGGCTTTCATTGGTCCCTCGGCAGTAAGGTTTTTATAATATTTAAGAGGCAATTTTATCCCTAGAAGACCAGATGATTTTAAGAATCAGAAAATACCTACAGAATGACCAAACTAAAGAGAGAAAAGGTTTCCTTAATACCCAGCCCCATTGCCTCACAGGAGATTAAGATCTCAAGTTGTTGTTGTTTAAGCTCAGTCTCAAAGGCATACCTCTCGTTTCTACTGCATTTTGTAAACCATTATTGTGCCTGTCTATTCCTATAAAGTAATAGTTCTAATTGTGCTTGCAGGTCTACACTATAATACAATAATGCAATGTTTTAATTTTTAAACTAAATTAATCACCATACTTTGGAATCATCATTTACTTTAGCGCTTATACATATTTGTTAAATCAAATTCATCTAAAACAGGAATCTCTCTGGATATTTCTCTTCGTCAATTTCTTTCTGTGGCTATAAGGCTCCCTCTTAAGACCACACCTACCAAGCACATTGAGGAGCAAACCCTTTTCTTTTGCGCAGAGGTGTATCATGACAGTTAAGCAAAAATACAGTTGGGGAATAGGTTCAAAGGTTTTTGAAGGCTTTCAGTTACAGGAAGGCTCATTAACAGTTTATTTGCGTTTCTGCTAATCAGCTTATATTGTGAGAAGGCTTGTCGGTTAATCAGAAAGTTGCAGGAAAAATTATTTTCTACATGTCAGTTTACATGGCTTTTTTCAGACATGCTGGGTAGGTATTTCTTGCGGACAGAGATGTGCACAACAACACATCTGTGTCTCAATGTCAATGCATGGGTTCAGTACCTAGGATCTCACAGCAATCAGTGAAGCCTAGACAGCCATTCAGCTGAGCAGATGTAACATCTTCTTTAGGATGACAAAATTACGCTCTAGGCTTGACAGTACTGACTAGAGCTCCTCTGACTCTGTTAAAGGAGCTTAACCCTCACTGCAGATGTATAGCTGTTTGCATTCAGACATCTTAATTAACAAGATGAATCCAACACTACAAATACTTGGAACTCACAAATATATCTTTCTGCTTGGAAGTATTCAGAAAATTCTAATGATTGCATCTGTCTCACCTTGCCTACTAGGTGAACCATTCCTGCAAAGCACCTACTGCTCTCTACTGAGTTCAGACATTCTGGCTCAGGATGGCTTTCTCCTTTTTCATCTGGCTAAGTTCCAGGGAGACAAATCTGAAACATTTATATTAGACTAGAGTCTTCAATCAGTAATGCTTAGCTTCCCCATATAATAAAGGGAAAGAATAAAAAGCTAAACCAAATAACCTTATTTTTTTTTTTAACAAATTGCCTTGTGGACATATAACTCTAGAATCTTACTAGGAATACCAGCCTTGTAACCTATTACGGAAGCTATAATACCTTACTACCTTAGAATACTTACTATTTACCTACTATCCTGTATTTCAGAAATGCCTTTACAGTTGAAATGCCCTTACAGTTGTTCTTAAAGCTGAAAAAAAAAAAAAAAAAAAAAGCCACATGGCTACATTTTCTGTGGGCAACTGTTCCCAGAATACTGTGTTCTTTGAAATCAGTCTTGGTCCTGTAAGAACCCTGCTGTTACTCCTCACTGGTGATAAAGTCCAAGTTTTAAGCATTTTTTCAACTGGGTATTTTATTTTAGTAGCATCAGACAGAAAAAAAAAAAAAAAAACCAAAAGCCAACCAAAAAACAAACCCCGATATGCACACTTCACAGTTTATAATTTGTTAATCTAATCATAGTGCTTTCACTGAAGAACTGGAAATGAACTTAGACGTGCAACACAAAATGGTTGAATATTTTAAACTCCTGAGAACAAGCACAGAGGTGTTTTTAATGGGAAGGGGTATTTCTCAACGACCAGGGTGTATTTGACATTTTATCAGAGATACAAGGTACAATGCTGGAAGGATCAACAGGTGGACTTTCAACAGGACACAAAAGCAAAGACTGTTCTCAGAAACCGCTTTCTGAACCTCATGCTGCTCACCTCCATGTTGTGTTCTAAGGCAGCAGAGTAGTGGGGAATGCAGCTTTAGGGGGAAGACTGTAATCCTCACAATCAAGATGCAGCACACATCTAAGCAGAAGAGCCAATCCATCCCAGCCTAAATATTGTGTCATCCCTAAAGCAGAAAGCCCTAATTCTGCATGACCATGTGCAGTCCTTTGTACCCTCTTTTCGCATAGTGTACAGACACCGGAATACAAGATATTCTGGTGAAAATAGGCATTTAAGTTATAGGCAGAACTTGCACTCGGAAGACTGATGGCAAGGAGACCAGAGGAAAGGACTCTGATAGCTCAAAACAGATGAACAGTACTAATGTAGTGATTAATTTTGCTTGTCCTTGAAGAACATATAGCCATGAAAGCAAAAAATATTATTTGCTCAATAGCAGAGACAAGTCAGGAAGATGTGCAACAGTGCATATGCTTTGAAAAAGTAATCTAATACAGGTAGATTAGAACAGGACATTCGCTCATGACAGATTTAATCCTGCAGAGCAACTTCCCGGCATTCTCCTCATGTGTTCTCCTTCCCCCAGCCTCTCAAGTCTGAGGAATCTTGACAGATTCCCAGCATTAATCAGACAAAGTTGCTGAGAACAGTGCTAACCAGGGGCAGCATTTATGGTTCCCAGGTGTCCTAACAGGATGTTGAATACAATATACTTCTATATGAACTACAGGCAACTTCATGCTGGGAGTGGATAAAAAGAAAAGATGAGAATCCTAAAGTATCCGGAGCAACTAGAGGAGTGGTCTGAAATAAGGTGGCTGAAATTCAACACACACAAATTCAGAACAGTCCATTTGGATAGAGGGAATCAAGTGCACCAGCACGAAGTGGAAACAGCCAAGTAGAGGTAAAGGACAAAAAGCTTAAGCAGTTCACAAACTAAATTTTCAACAGTGTTGCAAACCTTAAATCAGCATGTACTAGAGCAGAAGCATGTTATGTATGATTTTAAAAGCATATACCGCCCTGTCCTCAGCATCTAAGAGCATCAGTCTACAGAGCAGGCATAAAAGCCCAGATAAGAAAAGAAAGGGTGAGAAGAGATTTTGAAAAATATGACCTATAAATAGGGGATGGGGGTTACAAACCCATAATGCTTCCCAGAAAATGGCTGCCAGATAGAGAAGAAAAGAAAAAAAAGAGCTCAATTTGTGATGACAGCAACTCATGTCAGATATTAGAAAAAAAAAAGCTTTCTAACACTTCGAGTGAAAGAACACTACAAAACAACAGATATTGTAGAATCTTCTTCATGGAAGAACAGATTTTAAGAAACAGTTACCCAAGATATTTGGGTAAACATCTGATTCACCTCAAAACACAAGTTTGGTTTAGATGATTCTCTGAAATCAACTTTTGGTCCTCATTTTCAGGACTCCTAACATTCACTCTGAATGACTGGTAAGACATTCAGCACTGCCTGTTCTGACTCAGGACATTGCCTTCTGGCTCCACGTGTTTGCCCCAATCACTGCAGAGGCGCCTATCAAAGTCATGATGCTGACTCACACTCTGCAGCGCACAAGTCACAGCACAGATACAGTCTCCGAAGCTTCTCTTCCCAAACTATGAGATGGGACAGTGCTTTCACACTTTCCCCTCTTAGTTGACCACTGAGTACTTCTGAGTTATGCTCCATACTTATTCTCTGAGACACTTTCTAACCCTTATTTAACTCCTTTTCACAGAATCACAACACCACTGAGGCTAGCAGGGGCCTTTGGAGACTGTAGAGTCCAACACACTCTGGTCAAAGCAGCATCACCTACAACAGACTGCTCCAAGGATGGAGAGTCCAGAACTTGCCTGGTCAACCTGTTCCAGCGTTTGATCACCCTCAAAAACACTTTTTATTATAGTTTAAAAGGAATTTTTCATATTTCAGTTTGTACCCATTTCCACTTGTCACTGGGCACCACTGAGAAGTTTGACTACATTTTCTGGCTATATTGACGAACTTTCTTTTACTCTAGGCTAAACAGTTTCAGGTATCGCAGCATCTCCCCACATGGAAGATGATCCAGTCCCTTAATTATCTTCATGGCTCTTTGCTGGACTCTCCAGAAGCTCCACATCCCTCTTGTACTTCAGGTATGGCCTTATCAGTGCTGAGTAAAAGGGAGGGATTAATTACCTCCCTTGACCAGCTGTCAAAGCTTCTCCTAATGCAGCCGAGGATGCTTGCTGGTCTCTGCTGCAAAGGTACACTGCTCACCAATGGCCAACTTGGTATCCACCAGGACCCCCCAGGTCACAGAGTCATAGCATGGTTTAGGTTGGAAAGGATCTTAAGATCACCTAGTTCCTAACCCCCTGCTGTGGAGGGGGGACACTTCCCACTGGACCAGGTTACTCAAGGGCCTGTCTAACCTGGCCTTGAACACTACCAGGGATGAAGCATTCACAACTTCCTTGGGCAACCTGTTCCATGTTCCTTTCTGCAAAGCTGCTTTTCAGTCAGCCAGCCTGCAGCGGACTTTGTACTTTCATATCTTTAACTTCATATAGGTCTTGTCAGCCCATGCCTGTCAAGATCCCTCTGGATGGCAGCAACACTTTCTGCTGTTATCCAGCCACTCCTTCCAGTTTTGTATCATCAGCACCTGCCCCATTATCCAGGTCATTAATGAATAGGCTAAACAATCCCTGTGGTGTATTGGTAGTAACTGGGCTTCCTGCTGTGGATCATAGCCCTTTTGAGTCCAGCAGTACATTTTTTCCTTACACACAACTATCACAAATCACTGGGCCATCTCACAAAAATTCTTCTTTACAGAAATGACCATTTTGATTTGAAATCAGCCCAGATACAGCACAGCCTTGTCAAAGTGACCCAAGCCATGCAGAATAGCCTGTACATGCTGAAACACTGCTAGGTTTACTGCTGCATGACACATGGGATGATGATGACAGGTAAGGTGGTTTTTAATTGCTGCTGAAAAGCAGAAGGATTCTGTTTCTGTGAGGATGTTTGGGCACTTGGCAACTCTCCAGAGAAGGCAGGAGCGCTGCAACTAAGGAAGCTGGAAGAAGAACGCACAGAGCAGGGATCCTCTTCCTCCCTCTCTGCGACATCAGAGCACACAGCAAGCAGCAAGAAGCTTGGCCTCGCCCTCCAGCAGACAGGGCTGCAGCTCCCGTGGAAGGACGCTGGCCTCTAGTGGTGACAGCTGGGGGACCGCAGTCCAGCCAACCTCCGCAGCTCCGGCCCCCGGGCTGCTCAGGGCGGTCGCCTCCGGCCCGGATGTCCAAGAGGAGCAGAGACCGGCTGTCAGTGCTACGTCAAGAAAACCAACTGCAAGAGCAAGGAAAATGAAGCTGCTGAATTACCTGTGCGAATGCATGGCTTGTGTTGCTTCCTTCCTTTTTTATACCTGAGTCTATTCTATCACTGCAAGAATGAAAGATTGGTTAGCTGGAGCTTCACAGTCATTTAAAACAACAACTTGCGATGCATGTCTTCTGAGGCTCTCAAAATCTGAGTTTGTTCAAAGAAAGTTTTTAGCTACTGTCTAGCTTATTGAACAGTAAATCCCACCAAAGCAAAAAGACTACTGAAACTGAGCTGATCTAAAAACAGATTCCACCAAAATCAAATCACTCAGCAAGCAAAACCTGCTTGGAATTAAAACCTCAAATTCATTCAGTAAGAGATTGCTTTTGTCAGAAAAAAGTGGTAAGTCATTAGGCTTCTTATGAACTTCATCAAAATAGTTTTAACAAATCTCTAAGCTGTAGTATATTAGGTATTCTGATGCTAGATACCATCCTGTAATTTAATACCTCAACCACAACCTCAAAATCTGTAAAACTTCCTGTTTAGATTTCAAATACTGTCCAGTACAGTCTTTCTTCTTTGCTTCTTCTTTTGTTGGAAATAACAGGTGACAGGTTTTATTAAACACATTGACAAGCCAAAATTTGACAATTGACAGCTAAAGCTGACAGCTTTACATTTCTGATCATCCTCAGCTTGGACTGAAATGCACATGAAATTGGCATCTTCGTACAAAATGTTCCTGCTTGCATAAATCAGTGTTTTCCTTTCAGTGTGGTTCAGATAAATACTCATACACACAGGCATGCTGCTGACCATACTTTCACACACTAGGATTAGAGACTATGAGAATAAATCTACTGGCTTCCAGAAATGCCTGCCAAAACCAGAAGAAAAGAAAGAGCAGAGGCTCCTTAGTTCTTATTGCCTGCTGAAACTGTATGGAACCTACAGAGAGGGCTCTAGTGAAGAAACCAGGCAGTGACACTGCACTAGCACAGTGCTTCCTTCTTAGTGGCCTGCCCCAAAACACAGAAAAGAAAACCTCAAACAGCTTAAGAATTAATATCACCTACTTGGTGTTGCAACTTAACTTTGCCTAAGGTGATCAGTCTTCCATTTCCAGAATGCCTTTTTTAAACTTGATGACTGTTTGACCAGATGGTTTCTCAGCCTCACTCTTACAGTAAGTTTAATTGTTCCTGTTTTGCAGTGCCGCCTGAGACCTTTGAAAAAGGTCAGACACAAGGCCTATCTGCTTACTATGAAGATCATTCCTACCATGTTTGAAAGACTTCATAGAGTTCGTAACATAATACTTTATCCAGGAATTTTAATAATAGCTGACAGCTGGATATCATAGTATTTTTATGAGAAAGGTAACCTGCTTTGTTGGGATGAATAGGTTAAAGAAAATTCCATTCTGAATCCCTGTTAAATAGGCTGCAAATAGCTCATCAAATGATTCTAGTGTGAGACGTCCCCCTCACCATTCTTCAGCCATCAACTTATCAACAAATGATGTCATTATTCTCACAGTAAAATAATTTTGGAAAACATATCTAGCAATTGACTGTAAGATTTTAACAGCTTACCTAGATACAGGAATAGTGATGCGTAAGTACTTCATCTTGACAGGCTTTTAAGGAAATAAGTATACATAAGAGCCATACTTCCCTATACCCGACTTTCATTGTATGCTGTCATAGAAGAGACATCACAAGAACTGGTTTCCTGTGCAGACTGGCTTCCAAATCAAGTATCATTTTTTAAACTAGTAAACATATAAATAATGTTAGCATTATCTCCTTATTCTTACAGCCTTATTATAAGAGCTATATGCAACATGACTTTTGAGATCAAAGGGTAAAAATAAGGCACAGTTCCACAGAAATTAACATACCTCCTCCCTATATGAATGTGATCTTGAAGTTCCATTTGCACAGGCAACTTGAGTACAAACTTATTAGTCATTCCTTCCACTTCCTGAACTATCCTGGCTCAAAAAAAACACTTTATTTTGAATACTGTCTCCTTGTAAACAATTTGTTTCTCTAGCCAAATGAACCATTAATAACCTTCTCATTTTCTTCCATATCTGACAATTCTGTCACAGCATCAGTACAGCACTCTATTAGCCTTATGCTTTCTCTATATGGCCTTATTGTTCCTTTGCAAGACAGAAAACAAGGGAACTGAAAGAAAATTCCTATTCCTGTGTATTATTTATGAACTATGGTTGAATGCAGTAACTTTTTTTATTGACAGCTGCATATATGGACTTCTTTGATCAGTGGCAGATCTTCTTTGATCTAAGCAGATGAGATGAAAAGTTTATGAAACTGACATTTAGGAATAATTAAAATAGAATTCTCTCCTGATGAATTAGGAAGCATTACTAAAGCTCAAGTGGAAGGTACTGCTTCAGTACAAATGTACTCCTCTGAAAGAGATAGCAAGGCTCAGGTAGGAGAACAAAGAATACCTGCATGCCTGAAAAAACAGTAGGAAAGAAATACCTCTTTGAAGAAGTAGAAACTTAAGACAGTTTGACTACTCAAAGTGAAACAAACAGCTTCTGCTTGTAAGTCTGCATTTGAGGCTTCCTATCACAATTTTGTCACTGCTCCTATTCTACACATCTGCTATTGATGTGCAAGAAGTCAAGAAAGCACGGGATGGCCTTAGGGTGCATTTGCATTTGTAGAATGCTGTACTATCAGAGGCAGTACCTCTGACATTCTTATTATAAATACACTATTTGATTTGCTGTCATAGCTAGTGTACATGTTAATTTGTTGTAATACACAGAAACTTAGGGGTGAATATCTATACAATTACCACATCTATCAGAATGTTCTTTTGATATCAGTGCCCACTGACTTCTTCATAAATTCTCTTTCATAACTAATATGAATCATTAATTAACCATAAGGACTAGAACACATAACACCATCCAAAGTTTATAAACCCTAACAATATAGCACTAAACATTTATCTTTTTTAAATACTGTCACTGATCCATCTGAAGCTACAAGCAGTCTCTGTGCATGTACTGACCACGTAATTCTGGCAGCATTCTAGCAACAGGCAGTGTTAGTTCTGCTTAAAAGTTTGCAGCTACGAGAGTGGGAGGATGAAGGAAGATTTAATTTTTTCTCACCAAATGCAGAGACTGCTTTCTCCCTGTCCAGATTTTGCACGCTAAATAGGGTGGTTTGCAGTTATCTAAGTCAATCTATCCATGCTGCCCCCAAAATGCATCATTCTGCCCATGTCTCTATCCCACTTTCCCACATGGTGGTGGCAACGGCAATCACGCAACTGCTTGAGGAGCACACTGCTTGGGCACTAACTGGGGAGAAACTAGCAAGGTGGCAGGTTTGGTTTGGTTGGTTGGTGGGTTTTTTAGGTGTTTCTTTCATCTAAATAATTTGGTTGCTCTACTGCTTTGCCATGTGATCACTGGTGCTGATGGAAAAGGGGTGTAAGGGTGCATGGTGTTTAAGGCAGAATGTAAAACCTCACACTACAATATACTTCAGGCAGTGTAAAAGCTGACCTTTAATCTCTACCACACGCACTAGACTTGCCTGATTCTCTTCCAGATTTCCCAGAAGGTAAGTCTAGTATGCCCCTTATATGAGGAACATTACACGGAGGTTCAGAAGTGCTACTACAGGCAGAAAAGCGGGTGTATTAAAAGTTTATTTTGTGACTTTTTTTTTGAGAGGGGCTGGTTTTATTTCCCTTTACAAGGAAGATTCTGCTCCGCACTGTAACATACAAACAGTTGTAGAGGAAGCCATTGATTACTCAGCAAGCTTGTAACAGGAAGTAGATACACAAGCGGAGTGTACAGCTGAAGGCCCTATGGTCATGTGGAAGTTTGAAAAAGTATAGCAGGAGACTAAGACCAGAAACAACAGGCACTCACATCACTTACACCACTATGGTAACTTTAGGTTTAGGGTTTTCTAGTTCAGCTTCAACATCTCCTAACCAACAGAAGTAAATGATCCCTTTCATCACCCTTTACCTGCTAACCTTTTAGAGATAATGAGTAAACAGTTAACAACTACTTATATTCACATTACAGGTCATTTCAGAAAGTCCTCCCTAGGTTTAAAAGCCACACCAAACCAGAAGAAAAATACAAAATACTATCTTTAGAACTGAGAGAGAAAGGAGAGAAAATTATTTTTCCTTTTGAGAGAAAAGTCAAGGTATAGGCAAAAACCTATACACCCTTCACATCATTTTAGATAGAAGTTATGAAGATCTGGACTAACCAACCAGGCTCCCTTCACAACCAAGCAACACAGAGAGCCTTAACACTACAGGAGTTATTTATCTCTATTTTGATGCCTATGGCATGAATCACAATCAAACTGGCATCAACTGTATTTCTCTAGATGCCTAAGAGATGGTTCCCTGACAACCGAATTACATTAGATGTTCCATTCCCATACAGCTAACATTATGTGAGCTGAACTGCTCTCTCCATTGAGATGCGTAAGTTAGGAGTGAAGCTACTTCAGATTTCACTTACAGTTGTGAGAGGGAGAGAGAGAAGAAAGGCACCTGCAGGAGTCAACTCCACTCCCTTAATATACCGGAATGTTCTGACCTTTCTAACTCAAAAGAGTGCAACAAAGTTTCTGCCTGGCATGGATATAATGAAATCAAATTTCATTATTTCAGGATTGATGTAACACAGAAAGATACAACTATATGCCTTTTAAAAGTTTTGAGCTAGAAAAAGAGATAAATGATCCTACCATCTTAAAAGGAATTTCCTATCCTTTCACATTCCAAATTGAAATCACTTTCTCTATTATTCACTCTGTATTAATTCAAACATGCACACCTACCTTTATGGTAACATTTCCTTTTGTTATTTTTCTCATATTGAAGCCTACTGTAGGAATCATATCTTCTGTGAACTGCCCTGACTAGAATACAAAACAAAAACAAAAACAAAAAAAAAAAAAAAAAGTATTATAAAGCAGTTGATACACAGCAGGTAAGTTTCACATTTGCAATCTAGAATTTTTATCTTACAACACTGTAAAATATCACATTAATTTTCTGCAAGAGCACCGTCCAGCACTGACGTTAATGCATTGTCACGCCAAGAAAGACTGTTCATTTCAGCCCTTCAAATGATCTTTTATTCTCCTCAGTGACAAAGATCAGCCCAGAAACCATGAGGCCTTGGATAATTCATCTGCTCCTTCAGCAAGCCAGAAAGCAGCATGGTCAAAATAGAGAATCACAGAACCATAGAATGGTTTGGCTTGGAAAGGACCTTTAAAGGTCATCTAGTCCAACCCCCAATATGATAAAATATGATAAAACTGACTATAGCAGGATTTTTCCTTATAGTTTCTCACTTCCATTACCAATGGTTTAACTCCAAATAATAAACAACAAAGGAGTACTCTTGTAGAAAGTATTATGTGCAGACCCTTTCCTTCTGAGTAGATGCCAACAGAGGAATCCTGCTGTGGAAGCTAAGAGAACGCCATAAAGATGGAAAAATACAAGGTACTAACTCAGCACAGCATAAACCCAAAAGATAAAATCAAATTGCTACCTCCTCCCCCAGTTTCAAGAAATGTTTTTACAAGACAGATGCTTGCCATCATGACAACAAGAACCTTACTCACATGCACCCACCACAGAAGACAGCTTTTGAGAAGAAAGGTGAAACTGAGACCTTAGCAGATAATTCATTCTTTCTTTTCAAAAAGTATTGTTAATGAGGTATTGTGTCTCCCAGGCATGGTGCATTCTGGACTTGTCACTGCTCTTCCATCTATATCTGGCCACATTCCCTTTAGCCACCTCATCATCCCAAATGCCATGGCTTTGCATATTTTTGGAAGAAAATATGGGCTTGCTCCAATACGTCTCTCCCATCTGAGAAGCGGGTGATCATAGCCTCACAGTGCACTGCAGCAGCTACATGCCTCACAGAGCACACATTGCCACCAGTTTGCCCTGGTGCTTTTACTGGTCTCTATATGCTTTTTACAAGTTTCCCCTGTTCATGGCAGAGCAAGAACACACGATGCCTGTAGCTTGTGTTCACAAACTAAGATAAATTATTTTTAATCTGGGATTTTAAAAGCTGTACAACCTTTGACAGGTACTTAACCCCCCCAAAGATTTTGGAGTTTGGAATTAGATTCTTTCATCAGTTACTTGTTCAACCTCACCTATGGGAACCTTCTTGCTATTCTGTACAATACTCCCCATGTTTTGTTTCTGAAAGTCTTATTTTTTTTCCTTCTCCTTTCCTTGCTTCAGTGACTTGTCAACAGCAATATAAAAAAACAGTGAAGACAAATGCACCTGCAGCCTCATACAGATACAAGCAGCCAGCAGTGACACAGCTTCTTAATTGGATGGAGTAAGACAAAGACAATCAGTAACTATCTCCTGTAGCACGTACTGGTCTAATTTGTTAAAATATAAAGCACATTTATTTGTTGAGGCCAGATATATAAACACATAGAAATACATAAACCCTGAGAATGTAGCATCATTACTCAAGCACAAGAATGCCTCGAAAACAAGCCAGCCAACTCAGGAGGCTATTGTTTAAACAAACTCATTGAAAGTCAGGATTCAACTTTTTGAGCAAATTATACACCATATGTAACATGCTAAACTGGAAGACAGAAATTAAAATAAAACAACAAACCCTTCATAACTGCTCTGGTATCAGGGACAGAATGCAAAGAATTAGCGTCTCCTTTACTGGTTTTTAGTCTTTTCTTCTATGAATTTTCCATTCTGGTTGAATGAAAACAGCTACAAAGAAAGTATTATGTTTACAGTTCTTTATTTTTCCACACAATGAAGGAAACAAAGTAATATGTCAAATCTTTTGCCCACATTAGTACAAAAGCTCTAATGACTATGTTTTGTTTCAAGTGCTGTAAGCACTATAAAGTAAGAAATCTGTTCCATTTTGCTTGCTAAGGAAGTTTTACATGACAAATTACCTATTTTGAGAATATTCAAGATGTGCAAACAAGTTTATGGTTGTATCTCAGTAAAAAATGAGATTACGTCCTGACACAGATGAAAGTAACTGATGCTACAACATGCTGTCCTCTTTCAATGTTGCTGAATATTGGTCTGACAATGAATACTGTCATTACCCCCAACCACGTCCATAGCCATGAGCCAGATTCTACTCAATTATATTAGTGCAGACCCATAGTACCACACAGTGAGATTATCCAAGGTTTCCACTGGTAACAAAGGACTGCTACATATGCTTCAAATTCTTAATGGAGGATGCTGACTCAAAGGGTATTTATTCAATGTTAGCCTGATAAGATCTCCAAATACTCTTGCAAAGTGGAAAAATACAGTATTTTCTTACCACTTGTTTATAGGATCCACTACACTTTGCACTTTAAGTATCCACTGTTTTGTAATGGTTATTTTCATCCTGTCACATTCTAGCCACATAGACAAAGAGTTCCCAACCTATTTGCCATCCCCATAAAACTGTATTCAAGTGTAAGCTATTAGCCATTTCCTTATTCTAAACTGTTTACTCACAAATTCTCTAACCACCTTTCTTTGTGGATTATCATGGTGTGTCATCTCCAGACTGAAAAATACAAAGGCTACAAAATCCAGTCTGTGACATTCCAGATGGCACAGAACATGGATGCCTTGTAGAACTCTCTTAAACAATACATATGCTGGCAAAATCAGACCTGTAGTAACAGCAGTTCTCTGCTATTCAAGGTATTAGCATGAGAGAGACACAAACATAGGATGCCATCCCTCTGGTGGTCTAGTATGAGTGGACAAGCAGTTACAGGCACAAAGGCTAACACCACACACAACGGTAACCAAGGTCTCTGAAGTACTACATCCTTCTTTGCTCCGTTTATGAAATCAATCCAAGAAGCAATGTAACTTGTCACACCTTTTCTCCCTTCCTCAGCAAAGCCTGCCCTTGGGAGATGAACACTTCCAATGGGCATGAGGAATGCTAAGGCCTGTGCCAAGCGCCTAACAAACTAACATACTCTTTCCAGGTATTTTCTGCTTATTGATTGCTGATGCCCCCCAGAACATACTTTCATTGTACACTGTCCCTACTCCACTTCTTAATCTCATACGCTGTCTCTATCTCTTCACTCAAACTGAGTTACAACCCTCTGTTTTTCCCTTAACTCAGAATCATATGCAAAAGCAAACAACGAACACCACATATTCATGTCATCATTGTCTCAATCTCTTTGGCTTTAGGCCATACACATCCCAGTTTGGTTTGATCCATGATCTAGTAACTTTTCAGGATAAGGGCAGAAGAACATCTGAAAACTTTTATCTCATGGCAGGTGAAGCTGCAATACTTCTCACCAGACAAGATGTGCAGCAAGAGTAGGTGCTAAGCTTCCCGACTAGTAGGAACCATACTTAACATATATAGCTGTTTCCACTTTCCAATGGAAAGTAAATCTTCAGGATGGACCCAAATGAAGGTCAGAGAGCACAGTAAACAAAGATGAGAAACAAAGATGGCAACAAAGTGGAAAACGTCATGGCAAGGGCCAGCATTACAGGGGAACAAGGCTGCAAGGCCATCACCACAGTGTGAAGGGAATGCCAAAATCAGACATGGAATCCTGGGAAAGAGCTATCAAGGAACTGTGTGAGGCATTAATATTGACGCAAATGATGGCAGGGGAGAATTCAGTTGACAAGGGAGTTCTGGCCTTGGAGGATGCACGATACATTGAGTTACCCTGGGATACGCTGGCCGTGAAAAGCCAATTCAATCAAAGGCAAGAGCCCATGCCCAGAAGGGGCACGCTCTGCGGTCAGCAGAGGAGACATTTTCTTTCTCCCTCCCTCTCTCCCATTTCACACGCACCTGCTGTGAAATTCCCGACGCTGCAAGTGATGCGGGAGCTGCCTCACGCCCGCCGCCCCCCTCCCCGCAGCGCACCGCGGGGCCTCAAGACAGGCGGCAGCATCGCGGGGGGGGGCAAAGCCCGCACTTGTTGCCGGAGGCGAAAGAGGCGGGGCGGGCGGCCCCCTCCGGCCAGGCCACACCGCCAGGCCGCCGCCTCACCGCCTGCGGCCACCTCTTCCCCGCCGCAGGCCGCCGCCCTGCGCGCCCCCCGCCGTGCCCCTGCGCCCGGGGGCCGCGTACCGCCAGCACGGTGAGCAGCGTGGTCTTGCCCGAGTACTGCAGCCCCACCAGGGTGAGCTCCATCTCCTCCTTCCAGAACAGCGACCGCAGCCACTCCAGCACCCGCGCCACCAGCGCCAGCATCCCGCCCAGCGCCCCCGACCTGCGGCAGGCGCCCAGCCCCAGCGGCACCGCCTCACTGCTGGGCATGGGAGCGCGGGGCGAGGCGCGGCGGAGCCGGGGACCGGGCCGGGGTCGACGGCGGCGAGCTGCGCGGGGGCCGGGCGCAGGCGGGACCCTCACGTGATGGCGCCGCCGCCCTTCCCGCTGCCACTTGCTGCAGAAAGGGGAGGGGTTTGGCCCGGGGGGGCGGGGAGGCGGCGGGGCCGAGCGGCGGCGGGGCCGAGAGGTGTCCGGGCCCGGGTGGGGCGGTGTCCGCAGGGTGAGGGGATGGGGCCGTGCCCGCAGCGAGGGGAGGGGCAGCTCCCACGTGGCATGGCGGGCGGTGGGGCGTCCCGCGGGCCTGGCGGGCTCGAGGCGGTCGCAGGGAGGCCCCGCAGTCTCCGGGGAGCGGCTGGGTGGCTCCCGGCAGCGCGATGAGGGCAGCGCGGTGTGAGGTGAGCAGCTGGTCTCTGGCGGGAGTGCGGCAGGACGCGGTGGCCCGGCGTAGGGCTGTCCGTCCAGCACCCTGCACGCAAGGGGTGTGCCAGGGCCACATGTGCGCCGCTGGCTTGTGAGAGTTGGCGGACTTACATTTTCGTGACAGCATCGATGTAGGTCTTTCATCTGTAGTGCTGGCAGTTCTCACACCCCTGGACCTCCACTCTTCGTATGATGCTCTTGAATTGTTTTATCGTGTAGGGACAGGTCTTCATAGAATCACAGAATCACAGAGTGGTTTGGGTTGGAAGGGAGTTCAAAGCTCATCTAGTCCAACCACCTGCAATGAGCAGGGACATCTGGCACTAGAGCAGGTTGCCCAGAAGCACATCCAGTCTGGCCTTGAATGTGTCCAGGGATGGTGCATTCATCACGTCCTTGAGCAACCTGCTCCAGTGTTTTACCACCTTCACTGTAAAAATTATTTCCTCACCTTCAGCCTGAATGTCCCCTCTTCTAGTTTAAAATCATCGCCCCTCATGCTGTCGCAACAGGCCCTGCTAAGAAATCTTTCCCTGTCTTTCTAATAGGCCCCTTTTAAGAAGTGAAAAGTCACAATAAGATCTCCCTGTAGTCGTCTCCAGGCTGAACAACCCCAACACTCTCAGCATTTCCTCATAGAAGTGCTCCATCCAAGGTTTACTGTGGTTTATTTTGGTTCTTTTTCCACAGTTTTTGGTGAGTCTCTATTAGCATGCTTCCTTGCCTCAACACGAGATGGTTGTCACGGTGGTTTTATATAGTGGGCAATGACAGGACATGCCACTTCACCAGGAATCTTCTACCTACACTGGATAAAGAACATTTAGCCTACAGTCTTGCCACACATCATTAAGAGAAAGGCTGTTATTCCCCTTAACTGCAGAGCTAGCACTTAACCTGGATCCATCACTGAAATTATACGTGATGCTCTAGAAGATTACAATGCTGGTGGTATTGCTTGGTAAAGGACTTTAGTAGAGGTATAAACAAGGCACTTCAAAAATTTGGTATGGATACCTGTACTATTGAAACAGAGCAAATTCATCAAAACATTTTGAAATTAGTGTTTCATGCCCTTTTTAGAGACATAATTCAGCATTTGGGAGAGTGCAGTTTGTGTTAAACCTCATTGGTTACGTCAGTCAGGCCACAAAAACTGGAAGCTCCTGTGACTTTGCTGTCAAGAGCAATTGGTTCTGAGCTAGCTGCAAAGGTGAAAAACTTTCTGCTTTTTCATGCTCTGGTTGTAGATACAGTAAAAGTGACTCATAGTGTAATAAGATTTTAATTTTTTTTTTTTACAGATATTCATTTATTTGCTCTTGTAAATGTAATTGAACATTTCCAGGACGAAATTGGACACCGGAGCTGGCCCTGCTACCCAATGGTAATGTAAGGGAGTTATTTTTCATTGCTTCTCTTAATACAAAGTCTGGAGGAAAGCAGAAACATTTAAGTGGCCAGGCCCAAACAAACAAAAAGAGTTGGGTGGTTGGATTTTTTTCCCTAGTTTCATGAGATTCTGTTTTTGACACAGGTAGTCTTTTTGTGCTAATGCTATACCCTAGCATTGGTGGTTTGGGTTAAGAGTCAGAATTTTGTATGTCTGAATATAAAACTGAGGCAGTGATGGGTGTCTTCAGCAGTTTTGGAGCATGGTACAGCTCCCAAAGCTTCTTGAAAATCGCTGGCATGTTGAAAAAAGAACCTGATCAGATCCTGCATTTAGAGAGAGTGTAGCAGGACTCTGCTGTTTTACTTGCCTCTTGGTAGCATCCAGATGGCTGTTCGGTACATGCATCCTCAGGCACTGGCCACAAGTTTACCCACCAGTTACTGTTTATGGTAAATATAAGTGGCGGATCACTGGAGACATGGGTCAAAAAGTTGACATTGAGGAAATGAATTATTCTGGTTGCAAGGGTAAAAGGACCAGGAAATAACACAAGGGCAAAACGCTATTATTTTTCAGCTGTCAATCTTGTCGTTTGAAACTTGTTTGAGCCAAAGCAATTATAAAATTTCAGTGAATAGGTGAGGTGTTTCTGGGTGCCTTAAAAACTGAAAAATAAAAGAATATCTCCCATCTCCACATATCACCCAGCTGACAATGTGCAGAATAATGACAGTCCATTTGTGAGAGTGGTTTCTGGGAATCATAGAATCATAGAATAGTTAGGGTTGGAAAGGACCTTAAGATCATCTAATTCCAACACCCCTGCCATGGACAGGGACACCTCACACTAAACCATGCCACCCAAGGCTATGTCCAGTCCAGCCTTGAACACCACCAGCGATGGAGCATTCCCAACTTCCCTGGGTAACCCATTCCAGTGCCTCACCACCCTTACAGTAAAGAATTTCTTCCTCATATCCAATCTAAACTTCCCCTGTTTAAGTTTGAACCCGTTACCACTTGTCCTCTCACTACAGTCTTAGGAATCTGAATGTGTACAAGTCCATGGGACCTGATGAAATCCATCAGCGGGTCCTGAAGGAGCTGGCAAATAAAGTTGCTAAGCCACTGTCCATCATATTTGAAAAATCATGGCAGTCAGGTGAAGTTCCTGATGACTGGAAAAAGGGAAATATAACCCCCATTTTCAAGAAGGGGAAAATGGATGAGCCGGGGAACTACAGACCAGCAGCCTCACCTCTGTGCCTGGCAAAATCTTGGAGCGGATTCTCCTGGAAGGCATGCTGAGGCACATGAAAAGCAACAAGGTGGTTGGTGACAGCCAGCATGGCTTCACTAAGGGGAAATCCTGCCTGACCTATGTGGTGGCCTTCTGTGATGGGGCTACAGAACTGATAGACAGGTTTAGAGCAGTTGATGTCATTTGCCTGGACTTGTGCAAAGCGTTTGACACTGTCTCACACGACATCCTTGTCTCTAAGTTGGAAAGACATCAATTTGATAGATGGATCACTGGGTGGATAAAGAACTGGCTGAATGGCCGCACGCAAAGGCTTGTGGTCAATGGCTCAATGTCCAGCTGGAGACCAGTAACGAGTGGTGTCCCTCAGAGATCGGTGTTGGGACCGGTCTTGTTCAACATCTTTGTCGGTGACATGGACAGTGGGATTGAGAGATTACTGAATGGGGGAAACCTCACATGAAATTGAGCAGTCTCTGGTTTTGCAGGACTTTTTTGAAGAATTTTTAATTCTCTAATAGTGCTTAAGGCTCATAGTGTTGGGAGCTTAAAGAAACAATATATTGCAGATGCAGTAACATATTCTGAAAAAATACATTTCTGTCATATCCAGAAGAAGATGGGCTGATAAATCTAAACCATTATTTCAGCTGTACACTGATAGAAGTCTTTTACAGTGTCTAGGATGTCAAAATATAATATATGAACAAGTCTTGGAGGGTTTGTCTGTTAAATTGATCTAAAATCTGATATATCCTTTGCAAAAATAAATTATTATGAAGGAAAATTCTTTACTTTGCAGACGGTTTGATAATATTGTATGTAAAAATACAATATTGATACCTTGCTACCATTAGCAGCTCAGAGGACATAGGTTCTTGTAGGTAAAAGCCTGAGCTGGAGCACAGAAGGCCACAATTCACTATTCAGTGTGACTGTACACAAGCCACTTAATCTCTCTGGGAAACATTTGACCATTGATCAAGTATTTCACTTTCCTGTCTTGGCTATAGCAATTTACACATCAGTTCAGCAGTGTTATGGGGTCACTGAGTCTTTCAAGCGCTTTGTGGATGAAGTGATAGTAAAGCAGCTTACTCCATTCCAGAGGCTTATTTATGCTATGAAAAATTATAACAATGTATCTTACATTTCAGGTGATGATGGTGTTGATGCAATACATGGTCAGCAAAACTTGACTGAACCAACACTGCATATCCAGATATTTCCATATCTGGGGAGAAGCAAGATGTTTGGGACCCACGTCTCTAGTTTGGAGTGGTACCAAGGAGATAAGATCACATTATCTGTATTTTAAGCGTGGATTTCAGTGACAGCTGAAGATCTTAGTGAGAAGTCTTCAGCTGAATGAAATCCCCCTGGTGGAGATCATGAGAAGAGGTGATGCCTCTCCGATATTTTCAGTCCTGATATACCAGATGTTTGAGGAAAAAAAAACTTGTAGAATAAGCCACACATCTTTTCTGCTAATGAGGCACAGCATTATTGAGAGACTAGTTGTCTTTTCTGTTTGTAGGCCAGAGTCAATCAGGTGCTTTGCCAGAGAGAATAGAAAGATTGCATTGAACTTTCCAGTGAAAAGCAACGCAACGTACCCGCCAGTGTCTGCCTGTGTCATCAGTGCCCTCTGCTGGCTGGAGCGTCAGGGACTCCTTAGTATCTATATTCGTTTTCGTCATGCTTCAATGAGGGAAGAGGTGAAAAAGGATTTCTGTAAGGATTGTTACACGGGCACAGTGGGCCAGATTCAAGTTTTTAACTCAAGAACTCTGTGTTTTGGATTCCTAAATTTGGTATAAGCAGCACGTACTGAAACAATGCATAGTATTTTGAGACAGCCTGAGTCTATTGCCCTTAATTGTCCCTATTGCCCTGAGTCCAGTGCCCTTAATTACTAGCAGTCCTAGTGGAAAAGTACTTTGATGTGACATTAACAATATTGTCGTTATGCGACTGTAGGGTGCCCTTAGCCTCCCTTTAAATGGTGGTTGTTAGGTCCCTGCCTTAGGAAATCATCACTTGACACTGGCAACCTACCATCTTGCCTCAATCTACTAGTAGTCTGAGGGAGCAGTGTGTGCCAGAAGTACACTGCCAACATATGGTATATTTCTTCTGAGGGATCTTGAAGTGCTATTGAATAAATATATTTTTTGAGATGAAAACAAAGGCAGAGAGGGGTGACTGCACTGCATATTATTTGATGTCCACATAAATATGGCATTGAACACAATGCCCTGGAATCATGTGCAGAGAAACAAAATGTTGACTGAATATGTAAAGTAACGATTCACATTGATTTTCTTTCTGTTTGTGTCTGATTACTAATCAATAAATACCTTATCAGTTATAAACTAAGGGTTATACAAGCGTACACTGAAAATGTCATCTAATTACTACTGGCCAAGGAAGACTATAATCAATACACCAAGATGGTGGCAACACATTAGTGAGTATAATGAAGTACAATGTTGTTCCTGTAAAGATGCTAATATTGACTGGTGTCCTTTACCTCCTTGCCCGTTACTTTCTTGTATGTAACAAGGGGACAACAAATGCAAGAAGATTTTGCAGTCCAGAGTACTACGGCAGCAAAAAGCAGCTGCAAAAGATTCAGAACACCTACACCAAAGAACTGTTCTCTACAGACCCTGATCCTTGATTGGTATACACAAAAACTTAGGATTGATCTTGAATACTGCTTGCTTACATGACTGTCATCATAAAGAAAAGTACCAGAGTATTTGGTTAAATTTCATTGGAGTTTCCTGAAAAACAGACAGAAAGGTCTGGGATAACCACACATCCAAAAACATTTAGAAGTGTTAAGGGCTGAAATTAGACCAGTCTGCTTCCAGCCACCTGTACAATGGTTTTCAGTAGGACAGGAAAAATACTGCCAAAAAAAAAAAAAAAACAAACCAAAAAAGAGATTTCTTCAAGAAAGATGAAGTAGTTGTTAAATGAGGCACTGATATTTTTTTAAGCCATGCAATTAACATTGTTTTTTATCTTTGTTATTCTTTGGAATGAAACTCATGACTGTCTTGAAATCTCCGCCCCTAATTTTGCAGGCTGTTTTGCTTTGGCAGAATAGGTATCCGTCAGTGCAAAGGGCCTTGCACAAGCACACTGAAAAACGTTTCAAGTAAGTTTTAAGCATGTGTGCTTGAAGGACAGAATTTAGTTGTCTTCTTAAAAAGGTCATCAATGCTCCATAACTGAATAAGTTTTAAAATTATGTACTGTTTTCTCTGTCTTGTTATTTGTATTGAAAAGTGATGGATAGGTAGATGCACAAATCTAACCTGTGTCTGGGAGCTGTCTAGTGCATATTGCACAGGTCGGAACTCTTCCACACAATTCTTTGCTGATATATATGTATATATTGTGATGCAGGGATTAAAGCAAATTTAGCTGGACTCCTTGAGATTCTAGTCACATACTAGGCTGTCTACAAAGTGTAGACTGTGTCTCAGTCTCTCTCCACATTTTGCTATTTTTAATACAGAGAAACAAGAAACTGTAAGGCAAGGACTAGACTATGATTTCACTTCTGTTCAGATTCTGTGCCAATAGGCACCTCTCTTAAAAGTGACAGTAGCTTTGGGTGCCCCAGAGTAAGCAACACAATAAACCAGATCCAGATTCTTCAGACAGAGGGCCGGAATTTCAGTTGAAATTTTAGCAGAACTTTTAGACATTGGAGGAGTGCACTGGAGGTACTCAGACAACTTTCTTTTAGACCATTTCATCAAAACTGGTTTAGCCTTTCCCAGTCCCTAAATATTGCCAGCCTGAAAGCTTACTAGAAGGGAGACATACAAAATAATGAATAGCAATCAAAAGCAAAATTAATGTTCCTTTAGTATTTAATCTTCTGAAAAATACAACATAAGAAACTGAAACTACAGGGCTACAGAGACAACTAATGATTACAGGAGGTGCAGTGAATGGAAGGGGAATATTTGAGGGCAGTAGAGTCCACTCTGGGAGAATACAAGATTGGCTTTGAATGTGACATAGTCGTCAGCAATGCAAGGCATAGCACCCCTTTTTGTTCTTTACTTCTTCCTTACTCCATGGAGGCTCTCTGACTCCATGTAACTCTTTAGCATAGAATATAGGCAAGACAAACATAATACAGAAGAAAATGATATATTTGGAAAACACTGTAATTTTACGCAGCACATAGCCCGCCTGAATCTCACTATGGCAAGAATTTTGTAGGATTTAAAGCATGAATTGCAGGTATATGTAAGTAACATAAATATCCCAAATGAGCATTTGAAAGGTGGTTAGTAAAGGATTGTGCATTGGAGCATAAGACAGCTATTTATATGAAGACACATTTCTGTGGACATTTTATTGCAATAGTCTGCTTTCCTTTCATGTCCCTTTGCTGGTCTTGGCTGCTCTCAAGAAAAAAGATGGGATCAGATGGATAGGTGTAATCTAATAATATCAGTTACTGTGTTCCTTTACCTTTACAGTGGGCCTCAGGGAATGGCTGATAAAAACTGTTGAATGGGAAGAGTCTGGTCTGTCCACATTCCCCACTGCTTCACTCTTTCCCTTTGGCAGTTCACTTCCTCTGCATCCACTGGGAGGTCCTGGCTCCGTCTCAACTCTTCTGTGATTTCAACTTGTCATTCCTGGTTTTTTTTTAAGTTTCCAATTTTTAGAAACCCTTTGATAACCCAGTTATCACAACCGTAGTGTGAAAGGGGAGGGACCTCAGGTACAGCAATTATGATACCATGGCTTTTGTTTACACAGGATCAAATAACCAATATCAAAGTTGCAGTGAAAAAGAAATATATTTTTACAGAGGTGATCAAAACCGGCTGGCTTTTTTTTGTGTCAGACAGTCTGCTACATATGTATTTTTTATCCATGATTCTACTTGGAATATTAATGGCAGAAATAGCTTTGACTCAACACCATAACTGTGATGACAAAATTGTCACTCCCTCTTGATAACTTGCTGCCAAAAGCCATAAAACATTATTTCTCCATGTTAAATCTAAAGGCTTCATCTATTTTTCTGCATGTCAGTTATGACTGACAACCTGAAAATTTGAAGGCAATGAGTATGTGCTTTTTGCTAGATTGAGGCATGAACTTTTCATAAATAAAGGGCTACCATATATTAAAACCTTAGGCATTTCCATTAGTGAGGCAGGTTGCATCCATGGGAGGTGGTGATTTATTTATGAGGATCATGCCTAGCTCTGGGTAGACTTTTTAATGTATCCATGCCAGCAGCCACTCTTCACCCATCAGAAGTCCAGCAGCCTATTAAGTATCTGACACAATAATTTGAAAAGGTTATTTTATCAAATAAACTGCAGTTAATTGCTTCTAAATGCTTAAATACTTGAACTGTTAATTACTTCTAAATGCTATACATAAATCATAAATAGACTCCTGATATGACACTGGGAGTAGTTTTGTTCTGAGGTATCTCTACTACTTTCACACTGCTTTTGGCAATGGAATAACATTACGCAAATAACCTTAGAACTGCCAGCAGACTGCCTCAAAGTTTGTCCTGAGATTAGGAATCACAGGCATTGGAGGTGAAGAAACGGAGTCCCAGGCCCTCAGTGTCACTCATCTTGTGGTCTCCACTGATGGGTTTTCCTGAGGGACAAACTGGTTTCCACCAAAGAAACTGCTCAGGAAAGTCCTATACTCACAGGCTCCTGTCCAAATGGCATAGACAGCTCTATCCCATTGCTAGGATTGGCTGGATGGAGAAACTAGGGCTGGTGACCAGTGCCCCTAGGGAATGTAAAGGCAGATCAGATGAGTTGTGAGGATTGGCCAGACAAAACAAGTGAAAGCCAAGGATGGGACGTCTGAGATAAGGAGGGGAGGACATGGGAGAAGAGCAAAGAAAGAAGGAAGGATAAACTGCTACAGCTCATATTCTAAATAATGAAGTGAATATTTACATTAAAGTCAGAACCTTTAAAAGAGTTACAAATATATTTAATTAAAAGAAAAACCACAGTGTCCCTGTAGGTATTGTGAAAAGTGGAGAAAGGTTTCATTAATCAGATAAATTTTATGCTACAAAGTCCCGCAGATCTAAAGTTAAGTCAAATATTTTTCAGAGCTAATTTTCATATGGAATAAAATGAATTCCTGCATAGTGCATCAAACCTATTGATTCCTGAGACTCAGTGAAATCCAGGTTGAGATGTATTTAACTGCTTAACTTGAAGTATACAAAACGGCATTATCAACAATTCTTTTTTTTTTCCAAGATAACTGTTAAAAATGTAAACTGTAAAAAAAGTTCCTTATTCTGGATTGTCCTTTGGTGTAATCCATATTTACAGATCCGTATACCTTTGTCACAAATTGTAGTTTATAGAAGTAAACTGAAGAAATACATTCAAGCTGAAGTGTCACCTATGAATAGAAAAGGTTACCTGATACAGATAAGACTATGCCTTTCAGGAATGGTTTTTCTTCATAAATAAAACCTTCAGAATTTCAAACACAACCAGAGAAAAGAATATTCTCACTTTCATAGGTCATTTGTATTAACGTTCTCAAAATTAGAATTAAAATCAACAGATTTAACATTGTTATCTTATAGGATGAAGAACTACTGGAAGTACGGGTATCATTTACTTCTAAATCATATCTAGTAGCAGCTGCAACAGTGCTATGTTTTGGAATTGTTATATTGAGTATATTATTTCCAAAGGTAGAGTGGAAATCTATTTCAGGATGTGTAGATAATGTCACTTTACTCTGAGAGGGAAACAAAAATACAGTTCTATTAGACAGGATCTTTTCTTCAGAGTCTTCTATATTAGAAAGTGCATTTGAGGATATCTGAATGCAAATATCTTCTGAAATGCAAACATGGAGGTAATGGATATCATTTATATCAGCTCTGGGTTCACAACTCTGCCCTGTGTAACAGTGGCAATCAAATTTTTCCATGAATGTTTGCAGATCCTGAAATGCTGGCTGCCCCTGTAGAGTGTATTTTCCATCCTTTGTCATTTGAATGACAATATTCTCAGGGTTTAAGTGAAGATAGTCACTGGAATTCCATTTTTTCCTTGTACAGGCACCAGCGTCTTGGCATAACACCTGGCTACAGATTCTGGCTGCCATTGTGACATTGATGAGATATGGGGTCAAGGTCCTCCTAAGGTAGTTGTCCAGAGTTCTGCAGGTGTTCTGTGAAAAGAATATCATATCTGCATAGTTTAGTACAGAAACCATTAAAATGCTGTCATTCTAACTGTACTGTAATGGATATCTATGAATGTTTCTTCTGAGGTTTTGACAGATAACAGTTTCGACTAGTTGTTGGAAGCAAGTTTATCTGAGAAATTGCTACACAGTTCAAGGATAACAGTGAATTTATGTGGGTAGTTGCTGGAGATGTGATGAAAAGCACTTATATCAGAAAGCCGACGACTTTTGGCTTTCATTTTATCTGTATATTTCATGTAGCTTCTTGAATCAGATGCATTTAAAGAAGTTACATGAAGGATCAAAGTTCTTTTTTATGGTCCTGAATGGTTTGAAGGGATCTTGGAAGAAAATCTCACTTCTTCAGCCTGAACAAATAATTTTTCTATCAAATCATCTCTATGAGACTCTTCAGTTTTGCCCTGACCTGATTAGCTAGGCTGCAGGAGAAGGGAGCTTTCACAGCATTTTTCAATGGTAAGCATTTTAGGAGGATGGTCATACTGAATATATGATAAGAGAACTTAGCATTTCAATTGATCAGAAAGCGGGCATATATTCTGTGTATGCTTGGCACAGTTTAATAATCAGAGGCTTTGGAAACTCTTTGTTTCTGACACTGTCTCCGTAGGGCATTTGCTTAATACCACATATAGATACAGCTAATATTTACACCTGTGGAGATCACTTTGGTGAAACTGAGGTATAGGTAGGTTTTTTTGTTTTTCTTTTAGGTATAGATAAAAACCCTGCCTAGAAATTTTGGTTGATGCAATTCTTGCAGAAGGGAGGCTCACAGTAATAGTTCATTGCTGAAAGGCTACTAACTCTGATAGCTGTAAAAAAAAAAGCTGTGATTAGTGCACAAATACATAGTCTGACTGGGCTGTGGAAAGTTCTGTTTCCTGATATGAATCTCAACATTCAAGCAATAAAACTTTTTGCTTATCTGTGGTCTGATATTGTGGTAATGGGCAAAAAAAAAAAAGCTTCAAGTGTAAATGATACCCTTTCTCAAAGGCAGGCACATACAATAAAGTCAAGATTGGGCTTTTGGGAGTTTGACCCTAACAGCTGGGAGGTTCATTTGGCTATTCTTTCTGTGACAGGAGGCCCAGCAATGCTTTAGAGTTTCAGTTCTTTGCTCTTGGAAGATTTCAGAAGAGTCTTCCCATACAGAAGTTTATTATATCTAGCTTGCCTCGGTATGAATGATCTAGTTCAAAAGATTTACTTGAACATCCTTGTAACAATGTTTCTCAAACTATGTTTTTCCCCTTCCCAAAACAAACTAGACTTTTTTCCCTCTTCAGACCCAGATCCTTCTTACTATGAAATTAATCAAAGTACTACTTCCAACACACACAACAGGCTAAAGCTGAAATTTCATGGAATGACTCCTAGTGCTTTAAATATTATTGCTAAATGCACTACTTTAAAAAGTAGAAGAGTCTTTTAAAAAATGTTTTGAGCAAGTACAAGTAATTTTTTTCTGCACCTCAAGACTGCAATATAATGAAAATATAGGAATTCTTTCCTTAAATCAAGTAAAGAAGAGTGAACTTGCCTACAGTTACCATGGTAGCTTGTCCAGTTGCTCAGGTCCAACACCAATACTTTGAAAAACAACTCTTACTCTGTGTGGTCAGTGAAAGTCTTCATAAGCCTCAAATGTGCTTGCTTTTAAACTCAGTAAGACTGTTGGCAATATACAGTCATTATTATAAATGTAGAAGATCTCGTGTAAGTAATCATAATACTTTATATCCTTTTCACTTTATAGCTCTTTAAAAATGTCATGTAATAATTAATCTGGCATACCTTATTTTGTGTTAAATTCATATCACCCCAGATCACAATTCCAGAAGCACCCAGTGCAGCAGATTCTCCGATGGTATTTACCAGGTCATCCTGAGGAGAAACATGTTATAGCTTACTTACATCAGTATGATTCTTTGCACAAGGGCAAAAGGTATAATGTGTATAGTAAATTCCATATCCAAAATAACTACTTTGAGGACATCAAGTAATTATACACTATGCAAACATTCTGCTTTCAATTACACTGTTTTATTCTGGGATTGGGTTGCACAGGTGACACCAGAAAACATTACCAACTATATCCAATTTAGATATGTCATCTGGTTAGAAAAACAAGGCTGTAAAACTGAGATGGTGGTTAGGCATATGACATACACTCCTCCAACCATTTTAAATTATGTTTTGTTGCATTTCCTTGACACTGCTCAGAGTTGGTAGTAGCTGGTGTCAGTAATGCTGCCTGAAGCAAAGGCTGGACAGCACAGCTGTTTTGGTTGGTTGGTTTGGTTTTGGGGTTTGTTTCTTTTTGTGTGTGTGGTTTTTCTAAACTTTATTTCAGGTACCAGAAAGTGCTAAAGCAGAAAAGTAGCAAGAGCAAGAGCTTTCATCAACAGGAGTCAGTTTTCTCCAAAGGATGTCTTTGGCCTTTTACAGAGATTAATCTGGGAAATTTGTTTCTGCTCATATCTCCTTTTAGGGTCAGCTATTAACCCAGCCCTAACAAAATCTTAAAGCCCATCTGGCCTGGGAGAGGACTATGGGTAGAAAAAGAACAAGGGGAAAACACAGCACATGAAAAGGAAGAATGTAAGGATTACAGGATTTAAGCAATTGGTTAGGAACCCAGTAGGGATCCTGGCAGCACCCCTTGCTCCCTGAAGGTACTCACAGAGCTGGGGACAATGCCCGGTGATGGTCTGTCTAGAATGTGAGAGGACAACAGGCACGATGCTTCACCATTGCTACAACATCTAACTTCCCTTTCCTCATGGTCTGGATGACCAGGAAGAGATTCCCCCAGTCAGTGGCATCTTTGATAGGGTGGGTATATATAAAAATATGAAGGGGAAAGTATAGCCATAACTGCAACAAGATGATTAGACCTTAATCAGAGCCTAACCTTGGCTAACCCATGAGATGCTGAAATACTATGTAGAAAGCTACTTGAGTACAACTAGGGACAGAATTTTCTCACTATCTTTATCCCTTATTTAAGCTCTATCTCCA
This sequence comes from Ara ararauna, assembly GCA_028858755.1. NCBI lineage: Eukaryota > Metazoa > Chordata > Aves > Psittaciformes > Psittacidae > Ara > Ara ararauna. The sequence continues at coordinate 147,952,618 of CM054376.1, forward strand.
CTCACCTGGGAGAGATATTCCTCATAGACATCTGTGAACACTGGACGTGTATATACAAAAACTGGAAGAGGATGAGTAGCATTAGAGACATAAGAAATTCTAATGGCTTCTTGAACTCTGTTGCGAACAAAGAGCTGGGCATTTCTGGAAGATCTTAAGGCTGTCTCTAGATAGATAGATGGATAAAGTGCTGTGCTTTTCTCCCACAACCAATTAAGCTCATTATTTCTTTCTATTTCAATATCTAAACATGTTCCTGTGTAATTATGTGGGTTTTGTTTGTAATCATAGTTATAACAGTCCGGATAAAGGTAATATCCCCACAGACGATTTGGCTTCATTTCTATGCCCAGCTTTAAAGATTCCAACATAATTGATTTTGCTGCAGCTTCAAATTCCATTTTGGCTATAATCCTGGCTTCGGCTTCTGATAGACTGAGGTCTCTCTGCTGAACCAGTTCAATGGATTCCTGTCTATAAATGTCTTTTGATCCCCAGTTTCTTATCCATACAGGTCTCCAGTTTTCCCAGTCAATGACAGCCAATCCAAACTGTTCATCTGAAGGAATATAGAACTGGATGTCCTCTTTGGCTTTCTTTAAATGATTCTCCAGCAGTGAGAGTTGAGGGAGTCCTCCATTTAACACCTCTCCTGTGACTTCATTTTTGTAAGGGTAGTAGCCAAGCCTGTCTGGATAGAAAAGAGTGATGTTTTGCCCAGTGGATGTCTTCAGTGTGCTTCCAATGAAGGAAAAAATATTCATGTCCAGCTGTACTCCAGTCCTTTCAGTACAAAGCTCTGTTGGAGCATTCCAGATAGAAAGGAAGGGTGAATTATGAACAAGTGGACGAGCTCTTATGTTCAGAGATGAGCAGAAAGACACTAGAAGAGTGGCAAACACCATACCAGATGCTATAGGATATGTATAAGTAACACAGATATCAAAACTTTGTATTTGTCTTACAGTTTCCATTGTAGTATATACGGTGACATTAGGTGGTTTTGATTGGACAAAAACTGAATGCTTTCTGGTTGGCTGTCTGTTAAATGCTTTACTATACAATATATTACTTCAGATTAATACCTATTAAGCAATATTCCTTGGGTGTAAAATTGGGGTGTCCTTTATATGAGGCTCTCCATCATTTCAGGCTGCAGGAAACCTTTCAACAACTTCTGAAACCTAATGCAGAAAAAGAGACAGATGTAGGTAAAGCAAGAGATGATAAATGTTTAATTTCTAACCATGAAACACATACTATTTGTGGTTTTGAATGTATTGTAATCTTTGAATAAAATTCCCCTATGAAGCAAAAGCATAATATGTAATCATAGAGGAAATAAATTGTATATATATAAAATCATATAAATATATGTGTGTATATATATATACACAAAGTAGGTATAAAACTGACAGTGGAATGATATCCAGCAAGTCATGGATCTGAATGAGTATGCTCAATAGTAGTCTTGATCGTACCAGTGACTGAAGTCTGTAAGCAGTCTCACAATGTCTTCTCTTAATCAGCAGTAATGTATACATTTTCTCACTTACTATTTCTCACCTACTTCAAAATAAAGCTCTAGCTCTTATTTAATTAATTTTACAGAGCACTTAAGGGAAGTTAAAAGATAACACAAAACTGGAACCTGGACTGCTGTATACATGCAAGAAAACAATCCATGTACACTCATTTAACTCAGTGAGGTATCTAAAATATTATAGGTACTCTATCTTCTATCCAGAGCTCTCTTAAACAGGCTCAGAAGCATCTTACTGAATTCAGCTAGGAGTGAAAATCCACTAATCTCTGGTCCCTACACCCTGAATTATCTGTCTCTTCTGTGACTACTTAGTGTAAAACAAGCTGTATGGGCACAGAATCTTAGATTGCTCCTCCCCCAAGAGCACATACAGACAACAGGTTGCAATTCTTATCCATTTGCATTTTTTCATCCTCCCTCTGGCTGCATGGTTATATTTTTGATGTGTTTCAGTAAAATGGCAAACTGCCTCCATCCATCAAATTGTTACATAAACAGGAAAGTTTGACAGTATAATGGGAGGTTGATAGGGACTTGAACCTTCCTAAATCCAGCCTCAGGACAGATTCACAGCAGAGATTGTTGGAGTAGTAGTACAAAGAGTTTCCCTATGTGTGTTCACTGTTTGATCACATCTGAATCTACTGAAAACTAGATTTGCTTTGTCTGAGGGAGAAAACCATGTATGAAAGGAACTATTATGGGGGGCGAGAGAAAGCGGAGCAGCATGACTGAAATCTAGACCTTTGGGGGATCAAAACAACAAAGGAACCTATGCCAACAAATGGACTAGATCCTGCCCCTGGTCACAGACTTCACACTCTCTAGAGATTATTCTGGGATTCTTCTTAATTTGAGGGTAATTTGCCTCTTCTGAGGCTAGGAGGAAATGAGAGAAATGAAAAAGTTGTACTGGAGGAGGAGATCTCTAGGAGTCAAGTTTGCCAGAGGAGGGAGGGTATATGCATTACAGGGATCTTCAAGACATGCCAGAACCCGTACTCTTAGGCTCCCAGGTTAGCAAATCTATTTTGCAGCTCTCACTGTGCTTCTTCCTCATCCGTCATTTCTGATGCCAACAGGCAGTAGAGATATTTTTCCTTTTATTCCTTTTCTTCCTGGTCATGTTGCCAGCTCTTGGCCATTGTGTCAGTGGAGAAGCATAGAGCTGCTAGCCATTCCTTTTGCTGGGTCGCCAACCTGGCTGAGGAGGGAACAATAGCCAATTCAATATTATTGGCTTAGAGCTCTCAGGACGTGTGAATGAAAACAGCTACTCAAAGACACAAGCATGCACAGCTGAAAAACTGGCAAATAGGTGCCTACAGCAACGGTTCTTGGAAGAGGGTTTGGCAGCAGAGGAAGATGTTTTTTCTTTAAAAACAGAACCTTAGTCCTGGAGTAAGAAGTGCAAGTAGAAGAAGAAGAAATTACATCTGTGCAATATCTTCAAGCATCACTTCAGAACTCATCTGCAAGTATATAAAAGACAGGTAAGGAAGGGAAGGAAGTAAAATGTAGCATAGGTGGTGAGGTGCAAAGTACAACAGACCTATAATTGCAACAGCTTCCTCCTGCAAGCCTTGACAGCACCTCAATTTTCTCAGTGGCAATGCTAGTCTCTAGAGCCCTATTTCTGACCATAAGTCAAGCGACTTAAAGCACATTCTACATTCTCTACCAGGAATGCCATCAGTACCTCTCTTCCACATACCTGCACAAACTTTCAGCTAGAATTTTGGCCCTGTCATCCTCTTTCCCCTATTGTTCACAGTGCTATGTGCATATCTGCAGAAATCTCCATGTCTTTCACAAAGGGCTGAGCTCTGCTCAAATGTAGTTCTGCACTTCTTTATTTAGCTTAGATTTTTTTTTCTCCCTTACAAGAAAACTTTTTGTTCTTTCTTCAATGGTCAAGTTTTCATCAACATTTTGGAAGAAAGCTAAATTACCAGTCAAGAAGGCCAAAAGCTGTAAAGGAAAAGTGAAACGACAGGTACTTGAGACCCTATGATCAAGAAGTATGTATGGTGACTGCTTATTGCTTTGAACAGGCTTGAATCCTCCTTCATGGTCAAACTCTTGTTCTCTTGGGATGATAAATAAGCAGCAGTAGACACTCACAGTTGTGTTTGCATTCCTTCACCTAGTCTGCAATTGTCCGCTTCTTTTATCTTAAAAAGCCTTATCAATCACAGGAGGCAAACAAGTTCTTGGTATAGAAATAGCAGATGCATTGAAGTCTAAACATCTGTACAGATACTTCATCATTCCACACCTGCTGATGTGATAACTAAAGAAATCCTGCCAAGAAGCAGTTTCATAAGATAGACTTATATTATAGATCTGATCACCAGGAAACAAGGTATGGCTCTGTTCATTTAAATTTTTCCAAGAGCAACGCCTCATTTACATGGCATCTGCTTGATAAGACTTGTAGAAAACAAGGCTTCACACACTTCCCCCAACTGCTAGACATGACAACTGGAAAAAGTCATCTCTCCTCTGATCTAAACTCTTTCAGCCTCTCCCCATAAACAATTGTTATAATCCCTTATTCATTTTTGTAGCAATTTGATGGACTTGCTCCAGTATGTCCATTTCCTTCTTGTACTGGGGAGACAACATCGGCGTGGAAACAACACTACAGGTGTGGCATCACCACTGCTAAATAGAGGGAATAAGCGCATTCCTCAACAGGTTATTCCTTGCCAGGTACAGGACTCTGCATTTGCTTTTGTTGAACTTCATGAAATTCCTGTCAGCATGTTTCTCCAGCATGTGGAGGTCCTGTAAGCAGCAGCATGATCCTCTAGTATGTCAGCCACTCCTCCCAAGTTTGCATTGTTTGCAAACTTGCCAAGGGAGCACTCTGTTCAGCTAATTAGTCAAGATGTGAAATGGTATTGGACCCAGTATGAGCCCTTATTGTGTATCACTTGAAACGGGCCTCCAGCTGGACTTCCTGGCACTAATCACAACCCTTCGGAGCTTGACAGTTCAGTTTTCAGTTTCACCATCCATTTATCTAGCTTGTACTTCATCAGTGAAAATGTTACAAGAGACAGTGTTGAAAGTCATGCCAAAATCAACAGAATCTGCAATAAAAGCAATATCATCTGCTCTTCCTTTGTCCATCAAACCACTCATCTCTTTGTAGAAGGCTGTTGGGTTGGGCAGGAATGATTTCCTCTTTCTTAATACATGCTGACTACTTCCAATCACATTTTGTGCTTAATGTTTGGAAATGTTTTCCAGAATTATTTGTTCTGTCAGCCACCCAGCAACTGAGGTGGGCCTGGGCTGACCAGCCTACAGTTCTTTGGATCTCCTTTTTTTTGCCTTTTTTAAGATGAGTGAAATTTGTTTTCTTCCAGTTCTCAGAACCCTCACTCAATAACCATGACCTTTCAAAGATTATCAAGAACGGCCTTCCAGTGACATCAGCCAGCCTCTTCAACACTGTCCTGGGTTCAGCAGCAGCAGTCGTTTTTCTCCTTCTTAGCAGCTAGTGCAGTGCTATGTTTTTGACTTTCAGCCTGGGAACAGAGCTGATAACACCAATGGTTTTAGTTGCTGCTCAGTAATTTTTACTCTGACCAAGGACTTTCTGAGTCTCATGCTCTGCCAGGGAGGAGGGGAAGCAGGGAGGAAGCAGAGACAGGACACCTGACCCAAACTGACCAAAGAGGTATTGCATACCACAGCACATCATGCCCAGTGCATAAACTGGGGGCAGTTACCCAGAAGGGTGAGATCACTGCTCGGTTGGGCTGGGTGTCGGTCAGTGGGTGGTGAGCAGTTGTATTCTCTTCCCTTGTTGTTTCCATTATCATTATTATTATTATTGGTGGTAGCAGTAGTGGTCTTGTGCTATACCTTAGTTACTGGACTGTTCTTATCTCAACCCCTGGGAGTTACATTCTTTCAGTTCTCCTCCCCATCCCTCCGGGAGCGGGGGGAGGAAGAGGGAAGTGAAGGAACGGCTGGGTGGTTCTGAGTTACCAACTGGGCTTAAACCACGACAAACACATACAGCTTCTCATGGACACATACAGTCATACCCCATAGACTTGTGTATGTCCAGTTTGTTTAAGTGTTCCCTAACCTGATCCTCCTCCACTGAAGGCAAGTCTTCCCTCCACCAGTCTTTTCTGTTCGTCTAAAGAGGCCTGGGATCCCAAAGGCCAGTCATTCCAGAAAAGACTGAGGTAGAAAAGCCATTGAATACCTCTGCCTCTTCCACATCCTTTGCCACTGGACCTCCTGCCTGCCCCATTCAGTGCTGGGCCCACATTTTCCCACACCTTCCGCTGCTGACAGACCTGTAGAAGCCCTTCATGTTGCCCTTAACATCTCTTGCCAGATTCAACTCCAAGCAGGCTTAGGCTTTCTTAACCCAGTCCTTACGCCTCAGGCAGCATCTCTATTCCTCCCATTTCACTTGTCCTTGCTTACCAGTGACATGTTCTTCATTTTTATGTCCGAGTTTTGTCAGGAGAGCCCCTCTTTTTCTTGATTTCCTACATGTGGACCACTTTTGAGCTTGGAAAAGGTGATTGTTTGAAAGTCAGTCAGCTCCTGGATCCATCTTTCTAGGGCTGTCTCCCATGGGGTTCTTCCAAGCTGATGGCTCAAGACATCAGTGTGCTCTCCTGAAGTCAGTGGTTGTGATCTTGCCATTTGCCTCTTTTCAGGATCCTGAACTTCACCATCTCATAATCACTGCAGCCAAGACTGCCTCCAACCTTCACCTTCCGTGTTTGTAGCTATAAGGTTCACCAAAGCATCTCCCCTTGCTGGCTCTTTGCTGTAGTATCCAAAGTGACATTTCCTTAGATGGTACAGACTGAGACTTCAATGACAAACTAAAAGAATTCCATACTGAAATTCTGAGGGAAAGTATTTTCCACTTGTGCAAATACATCTTATTAAAATGGAATAAAATTATCACACATAGAGAGCTGAGATAAATTGGCATTTGCCAGGACAGTGACCCTTCATGGGATTGGTTTTGTCCTAACAAAGTGGGATAACCTCAGAAAGGAGCTGTAGGAGTAGTTCAGCTTTTACTGTGCCCCTGGCCCTGATTATGAAAGATTTCTTGCACCCAAAGTCAGAAAACTACAGGACACAAATTTTATTCTTTGTTCCTATAGGCTTTTTTTATGAGTGGATTTCAGCAATATGCTGATTTGATGTAGAGGAAAAGAGGAAAGCATTGTTTTGAATCCTGTATTTGCTGGTTTAGCTAGAACGTATTTATTTTTGTCTAATGTTGCAAAGTTTGATTTAACTGACTGTTGGGAAATAGTTCTCCAAATCTTGCTGTAATGTGCTCTGCTGGTATAAATTAATACATTATTGTACACGATAACTTCAGTTAAAAAGATTGCCTGTAGCCCCACCTAACAATGACAGCTCTGACAGATGTTGCTCTTTTCAGTCTTCTTGAGCATCGGTCTGAAAGAGCTGAGTCATAAAGTTACCCTTGTCTTTGTCAAAAAGTCAATATCTTTACAATATATTAACACTAATTGCTTTGGGGCTACCTGACTAGGAGTACATACTGATGGATCTAAATGGCGTTTGTCTAAGGAAATAGCTTCTGCTTTATTTTCCCAAATTTGGCATTTGTAAAGGTTAAGTATTAGAGGAAATCATATTAATTTTCATGGTTTAATTATTTCATCATTTTTCACAGCATGAACTGCACTGCAGAAACACATAATTGAAAGTACAGCAAGTGTGCTCCTATATTTCAGTAGCTACTCAGTCATAGATGCCAGGGGACTCTGAAAAAAATGCCCCACTTGGCCACAGACAGAAAATAAAAGGGAGAGGAGTACTATACATACCTTTGGACTTCACACAAATGTTATGCACCACAACCAGATGACGTATCCCATCAAATAATCATTGATCATGTTGTTTGGCTTATATTCAAGAAGTGCCACTAAACATTAGAAGAATTCAGGTTTGGGCTTTTTTAATGAAAATTAGACATGAGAGTCCATGTTTAGCCTTGAAATGATTAGACATTGCTTAGTGAAGTCAGACCTGCTAGCATTAAAAATAAACTTAAGCCAATAAATACAACCAATATCTGACATTGTGATTTTAATAAAACTTCACCACATTTCTCAGATTTCAAGGAAAAAAAAAAAAAAGCCAACATGGAATCTCACTTTCCCTGGTTTAGTTTGAATGCTGAGGAAGCAGTGGTGCTCCTCATGACTTCTGAGGGAGAAGATGGGTGTTACTGAGCTGTGGTATCTGGTTGAACAATAGCATGTAGAAATGCTTTTAAGCCCTAGTTATCAATATAATTTTAGGTTATAAATGACATAGTTTAAATGTTTGTTAACTGTTTCTTGCATTGCACGCTATGTCTGTGTTGCTGCCTATTAATCAGTAACAAAATAGTAACAGAAAATACTGATGTAAAAATTGGTTGGGCATTTCCCCTGTGCCAAGGAAAATATGAATCCAGAAGTTTGCATGTGGAAGTGGTTTTCTTTTTGATAGGGCAGAAGAATCCAAATCTTTAAATCCTTCTAAAGCTGTGGTGTAAGTCACATGGTCAAATACACAGATGGGACCAGAATATTGAGGATTTAGTCCCTATTCTTTCATTTTCATATAAACACAAACTATGTTAGTGTAAAAATAATTCCCACCAGTACAGACAAAACACGGTACTAGATAGTGTAACTTTATAAGTTCTTTGGTCAAGTTCTTTATATCTTCCTTCATCTTGAAGGCTATGAAAACAAAGTTGTGAAAGATGTCTGAAGACTTCAGCTTCTGTGAACAGATCAGCACTGATCAAATCCTAAGAAGAAATAGAATAGACTCCTGGTGGCTGAGAAACAGACTAAGGATATGTTAAATTAGTGTTAACAAACTTGGAACCTGAAGCAGAATCCTTCTTCTGGGTGAAGGGAATAGTATCACTGCTGGAACTTCAGCTTAGAGAGGGTTCAAACCCTGCTACATATTTATTTATTTTAAGAGGTGCATTCCTTGGGCTAGAGGCTGTTTGTTCATTACAAAGAGGTTTCATAGTTATGACACAACCGCAGAGGAAATGCAGAATAACCCTGTAGTTATATTGCATTCCCTACTTGGGTCATTTTGGCATTTCTGAAAGAGAAGGCAATGATATTCAATTAACCCAAACACACATTGATGTTGTGATGATAACATTAATATCTGTGAGGAATAGGATGCTCCTCGGAATGAAGGTCCTCCTCTGGAAGTATGAGCCATCAGTGCTGCACAGCTGATGGCAAGTTTAACCCGATGAGACATTAAGTGTGAAGGATGGTCTTTGCATAGCAGGATGTAACCTCATTGTTATGAATGCATTTAAGCTGCACTTCTCTGTGAAATCAGAATTTGCTAAGCACTTACTTTTGACAGTAGTTCCTAAAACTCCACCCTCACTTCAGTGTAATCTTCTCGGTTGGGTTAGGGCAACTGTTTATGAGGCCACGTAATGAATTGTTCAGGTTAAAAATACCGCAGCCAAAAGAAAAGAAAGGAAGGGGGTTTTATGACTAAGTACACAAACCAGCAAAACTGGCTAGTTGAGCCAGCATGTCTGATTTAAGACATGGTTGTCAAACTACACCCCAGTGCTGTGGCTGTCCTTACCATCAAGAACTGCCAAACCCCCTCTTTCATCACTGCTTACTCCCATTCTTGAGTTCTGTTTCCGAGTACAGGGCAATGAGTACGTGAGGACCTGAAGTCTGAGAAAACCTCTAAACAGATTTCTATGCTGGCATGCCTGACTGTTGCCTGTGGAAGACATCAAAATAAGCCAGTGATGTAAAGGTCAGGAGCTGAGCATCCAGGTTATAGACAGCCCCCCTTTAAAGATGTACTTACAAAAGATTTAGTCAAACTGCCATTGAATTATTTAAATGAGTCCATGATATGTTTTTACCAATATATCCCAATTATTTTTGTCGTGTAGTCTTACAATGACTACTGCAGTGTTCCATGACTGGTTTCAAATGTTAGGAAAAACTACCCTCTTCAGTCTTGGGTTTTTTTTTTTTTTCCTCTTGCAAGTTCTAATTCTCAATTTTATAAAAATTCTTAATACCCTAATGACCTGTTTACTGATGTTCTAATTTTTAGCAAGTTAGCCAAATAAACTGTCTGAACACATTTCCAAGAGCATTTGGAAAATTTCCTTTGCTGTATTGTGTATACTTAGGCTTGTCATTACAGAGTCTGAGTTCTGCCAGTTCCATTGCAGAGAAATTGAGGACAAGATAAAGAGTCCATCCCATGTCACTTTGCAGAGTATTGCATCTCATGAAGGTTATTCTGCAAAACATTCACTGTCTGCTGCATCTCTAGTGCTTTATGGCAAAAAAAGTCCAAACACTTTCCGTAGCAAGAAATATGCATTACTAGCCAATATAATATTTTTTAAATCATATCTACCATTAATATCAATTACTTTACAGGCAATTAGAGTACAGATCAACCTGGGAGTATATTTGTATCACATTTCTGTACTACACTACTACAACTGTAATGTAGAATATCGAGCAAATCACAGACCAATTTTTAAAAGCAACTAGTGGTTTTCTTTGGTTTGTAATTAGTCAAATATTTTTCACTGCATTACACTGAACCCTCTCGAATAATTCTAATTAGAAGCCTTCAAAAAAAGCCCCAAACAAAAAATCCAATCCCGATTTTCTTTGGTTGAGCCTGTATGTTCAGCCTGTTCTTCATCTGACAACTTGACAAAGCTGTAGACAAATTTTCATAGAAGCATAGAATGGTTTGGGTTGGAAGGGACCTTTTAAAGGTTATCTGGTCCAACCCCCTGGGGGACATCGACTGAGTAAATCAAATAATCTTTGAATAATTTCACCAAGATAATGCTTTGAAATTTGACCCAAGATGTCCAGTCAGGATTTTTTTCTGCAGCAATACCTGAAATCCAGTATTATTTAAAACTCTATTGGACAGCAATTTTTACAAAGAGCTGTACTGCAGATCACTGTGCACTTGGATTTACAGTACAAGAACATTCTTTCTAAGCACTTTACTAGATCTTCTCAGTGTGCTCTTCCAAACATGACCCATGTTATACCTGCAAGTGCATAGGCAGTATCTCAGGGAGTTCATACAATGGAGGATTGTAATATGCTATTAACATGTATGATCATTATCTCCCATAGGAATATTATTTTGAAAACCAGAAGTCTGAACTGAACATAAAAATACAGTGTTCTTTTCTTCTAAGCCTTCCTGCAGCACAGAAATAACTTCAACACATGTTTGAAGAAAGCAGATTGCATTTCACATCTGTGTTAAAAATATATTTTCCCCCAACCAAATCATTACCCTGGTCTAGGGATTAAAATGGTAAAATGGTCTACATTGTACAAAAGGAGCTGTGGCTTTGGAAGAGGTAAGATTGCTCTGGAGAACACCTGAGGAAGAGAGAACAGGCTTTTGCTTAATTCTCGGAAGTAATGCAGCATTAAAATTAGCAAAGCAGCCAATTCTGAATGTGAAACTGGTTCGGTTCTTTCAAGAAAAAATGATAGTGGTGTTCCTTTTTAAAAGCAGGGGAGCAGATATACCCCTGGAGTAAACCCACCCTGCATGAAGGAACTTGTTCCGGGGTTTTCAGTAGCAACCCTTCGTAGATAGCACAACAGGAGGTGGGAGGGGGGAGTCCTCAAAAGGAATTATCCTTGGAAATAAATATGTATTATTAACCTCAGAACCAGTTTGCACAGTAACATCTGTCTTCACAGTACGGGGTTTCAAGTTCTGTAGTGCTATACCTGAATGCTCTCTCTTTTTTAACCTCCTCTCCTGGGACTGTAATTCATTCCGTATTCCTTTCTTCCCCGCAACTGTATATAAATAAATATAATCCAAGGAAAATAGGAAACCACGGTAAAGAAATGCACCTTCTCTCAAAGATAATTTCTCTTTCCTACTGTGTCCCTTTTCACTCGCTGTTTCTTCACAATCCTCATAGGCTTTTGTTATTTTGATAAGCCTACTAATACAGAGGAGCCAGTGTAATTGCCACCCATCCCTGGAGATAAGCGAGAGAGATGGGTAAGCAGATGTCAAAGGCTCAAAGCAAAGGTGAGTACAAAGCTATGCAGAACACTGGTGATTTATAAAGGAGGCATTAGCATTATCTAGCGCTGTTTTCGGAGACAGTTATGCAGAGAATTAACAGTTTCAATTGAAAAGAAGAAAGGAGCGCAGTTGGACCTGCCAGAGCAAGCACATTAGCATAACCCTTGGAGAAAGCCTAAGGAAAAGGATTTGCAGGGAGGGAGCTGAAAGCAGAGGCTTGTGGCTTTGAGCCAACAGCAATTTCTGTTTCATTGGACCTACCACTGCTAGGGAGACAAAGCTGGTGCAGTCCTTACGAACAGCAGGAATAACTGACCTCGTCACCGGCTCTTCTTCTACCTGAAGTAACCTGCAAACCTTTACGCATTTTGACTAAACAGCAAGGTCAAGAGCCACAATGAAGTCTAGAGGGTAAGAGACCTCAACATCTATCATGTTGAGTGACTGTGGACCACTTGCCAGGGGAGCTGGGACAATGTGTGCCATTCAGGCCTGGCACTTACCCTCTCTCAGATTTCTCCTTGGCTTTAGCAGAGACCCATGCCAACGGGCAGCTGTGCGAGCTGTGCCCAGTGTGCCCTCTATTGCTTATGAGCAACTCTGACTCAAACCTCTTACCTCAGATATTTTGTGGATTACCTTAGCCACCTGTGGCTCCACATAGAAAATAACTATTACACTGCAACATATCATTTCCCCTAGTTGTTGAAAGGCTGAAAACAATCAGGTGTATTTTCTTTCACTCCTGACTAGAAGCATTCACTAGGGACAAATAACTTCTTATTAAACTTCCCCAGGCAGAAGTTTATACCAGTAGACTCCTAAAAACCAAAAAATCCCCACTTTCACTTCTAAGTGAACTCCATTCCTACCCCCTGTAGACTAACAATCTTATTTTAAGTAAGACTTGTTTCAAGTTTTTAGGTTGCTTTAGCAATTTTGTTGGTACGGAGACACAGATTTTACTCGATACCTCCAAGAGCTACATACCTGCAGCTTATAGGTAATCTGTGTGTACAATAGTTCAGTGTATCATCTGCACTGAAAAAAAGTTAAAACAGGCTGAGAGATAATGGAGTGGTAGCACCATACATAGCTCAGAACAGTGGCTGTTGCACCTCACAATTCCTGACAATCTTTCTGGAAAGCCCTACTGAAATTTACCTTCCCTGGCTGAGATTTACATTTCAAAACAGTAAAAATGTAAGCAATATAAAAATAAGCAGTAAATACTCACCTACATGGTTCTACAGGTCAGGACTTGCTGGAGTGAATGATCAAGTGAGTGGACAAAATAATTATTCCTGTCTGGAAGGGCTGGGCTCTGGCCCAGCCAATTGGGATTTGTATTTGGTGAAAGCCTTAGCATAATTATAGGGTAGTTGATTAAAGGTGTCTCCTGTCACAGCTGATTGCAGTAAGTAGTATAACAACACATTACCTGTCAGAGGTCTTACGCCGTGTTTTATAGTCTACTGAAAAAATGCTTTGAATGAGTTCTTTTTTCCTAAAGTAAGAAATGTTTTATAGTTTGACTTAATTTTGCTTTTTGATGCAGTGGTGCTTTGAGTAATAGCTATGCAGAAATGGAGTAGGGATGGAGCAAAACTGCATCCTGCATGGCTTGAGTGTTGAGTACCCCCAGGCAGCGCATCCACGCTGGGCGGGAAAGGCGATTGTAGGAGGAGATCCTCCACTAGTAAGCAGGTAGCAAGGCTGCTGTGCCTGGAGATCACTGAACTGAGCCACATTGGGCCCACTTGCTGCTCACACAGAGGTTCAGGCAGGACCACCAGAGCATCCCTCGCAGGTGTTGATGAGTTTGTTAACACCCAGATAAATATAATTAAACAACCTTCCACTGTTTGTCATTAAACTCCTAGTTATGACTATACTCATGCAGTAGTTTGTGTTGAGGGGTTCCCAGAGCAGTGGGAAGGCAGGCAGTACCATGGGTTAGAGCCAACTTGAGCTGTGGCCCCTCTGTTATACTTGTAATAGAGCAACTTAAAAACTGTTCCTTTTCTTCCTCAACATAAAACCAATTTTGTCTTTGGAATCTATTTCAGTCTCAAGATTTTCATTTCAGTTCATTCCAGCAACATCCCCTCTGGCTTCTATCATCAAACTATTCCTTTCAAAACAAGACTTGCAGTCACTGATAGAGAAGGCTTCCATCCGCAGAACAAGCCAGCACGTGGGTGATCTGCAAATTGTTCACTCAGTCTTCTCTGTGAGCACTGCTCAGCGTTAAGAACAGCCTCGGTGCCCCCGCTGAGCCTGCCAGCAAAGGCGTTAGTCTTGTTTGTGTTTTTATGAGGTGGACATCTGTCCATTATCAACTGGAGAAGAGCCACCAGTATCACGCCCTGCAGCTGCCAGCCCATCAGCAGACACTGGCAATATTTAGTTGCTACTGAATGAGCTGGATTCAACCCAATAACCTGGTACTAAATGTTACTGTGCTCCTCTAAATCATTAGAATATGGCTGTTGGGTGGCTCCTCACTTCCCTTCAATATAACACAAATTGGAAGGTGCTCCTGCTGGCTGTGGGGGAGCAGGAGAAGGTGAAAAATTACAGAAGCCACAGCTGGGAGCTAAAAAGAGAGGCGGTGTCATCCCAGATGGGAAGAGAAGCTGATAAAATATGTAAATACCACCCAGTTGATAACATTGAATGCTACAAATAATAATAATTAAAAAAAACAGTGGTAATGTGCAAAGGCAGAGGTGGTCCAAAGGTTCTAAGCAGTGTAGGCAAAATTGAACTCTGCTGCCCCAAGAATGAAGCATTGAGGAATTGATCCCATTATTAATCAGTGGCAAAACTCAACATTGATTTTGTGCAAGGCTAAGAGAGTGGAGTGAAGGGAGGCAGGAGGCTCAGCTGAGGATGTGGTATCTGCCTTCCCTTCTCCCCTCACATCCCCTGCTCTCCTGCCAGTCTGGTTCCACTGAGATGAATCCTGCCTCCCTGCACTTCTTTGTCTCTCAGCAGAGCAAGGTACTAAGGCAGCTGTAACCTGTTTCTCTGCAGCTATCTTGTGAACCTCAGTCACACCTGTCAGATCCTTCTCTGCACACCCCATATCCCCTTCTTCTAAGCCCACGCTCCACAGAGGTCCTATTCTCTTTCTCTATTCCAGCACAGTTCAGGACACCCCCACCTCCAACCTTCATTTCTCCAAAGTGCCCATCTTAACCTCCACATCCCCAAGGCAGAGGGACCTACTCCATAGTATGCTCATCCACCATGCCCATGGGACAGAGCCTGCCCTCCAATTCACATCCCTCAGGATGGTCTTTTCCTTCACCCTTTCACAATATGGGGCTGACTTCCCCAACTCACTCCCAGGATTCTTGATGTTGCTGTGCATTGTGCTCAGCCAGACCCAGGTAGCGTTATAGCCCTTGCAGGTAAGCTGTGAGAGCTGAAGTGGCACCGGTAATTTTGACAGCACCATGTATGTTTGGCATGCCCTGTGCACACCTGGGATTTGCTTTCACCATTTAGACATGGCTTTACTACAATTTACCACTTCTTTCTCTTTAGCCAAGATTTTCTATATATTTGTCAACTCCAGCCTAAAGAATTCAAACTGCTTTTTGGAGAACCACAGCTTAACTTGACCAAGATCCCCATTTAGTAGAAGGTTCAGCGACGCACAGAGGTGGGCCATCATAAGCAACTATCGCCTATGTTCTCTTTTGTTTGAGGGAGCCACTTTAGTGCTAGAGAAGCTGTAAATCTTACTTTTTTTAATTGTTATTTTTCCTGCTCTGGCACTGTTGCATATGCAAGGCTACCTCTGACTTGTGCTCCTCTGCAGCAGCTAAAGGAATCCTGTGATGGGCAGCACAGCTCTACCCCGGGGAGGCCTCCTGCCATGTGGCTTGTACTCAGTGCCTACCAGGACTCAGATGTAAGCTTTTAAAGGCAACACAGAAGGCTCTTTCACCTTTTTTTCCCCCCTACAATTCTGAATAACAAACTCAGTTTTGAGAATGACAGATCTGATTTACATTTAAATCTTTCTAATCCCTTGCCAAGCTGCCATGACAATAGGCCCTGTAAAAATTAGTAAATAAGAATTTTCTTATTTACCTGATTGCCTTTCATGTCTCATTGTCTTTTACATCAATCTACGCCAAGGCACTTTCAAGTTATATCTTCAAATGGGAAAGCTAAAAGCAATCTGAGTGAAATGGTTTTGTGTCAAGAAAGATGCATTCCTGCGTGTCCTGTGTACATATTGAAAGCAGCAGCTTTAATCAAGGAGTAAAGAGACACTCTCCCTTACCTGTCTCTAGTGCAAAAAGGTTTGGGAAACCAAGTTCCAGCTTAAACCAACAGCAGTAGCACAGGATGCTTCTGAAGCTTATGTAGTACCGTATTCTCAACTGTGAAAATCTATGCAATGAACGTAGCTCTGGTGCATCTGTATGCATCTATACCAATGAGCCCACATTCACTAACACAGTGATATTTGGGATAGTGCCTTTAGCAAGAGTAAGCCTTGCACTGATGTGGGTGTCTAGAAAAGGTTCCTTTCCACATAGGATCAAATTACATGTGGCGAGAAGATAGAGAAGCACACATCCTCACCACATCAGCATAGAAAAGGAACTGCACCACCCTGCATCCTCACCATTGTAAACACTGGATAGTACAAGGAGCACTTACCAGTCTTCCCTGTACTCCAAAATTCTTGCCATTTAGGATACCAGGAGCATTGGATCCCAGGAAATCCTGCCTCTTGTTCTCAGCCAGACTTCTCTTTTGTGTGCAAAACGTGTCTTGTGGGCCAGAACCTTTCTTTTCTATTTTGGCAATTTAATCCACCTGGATTTCATTGATGTGGTAAACATGCAAAATCATGATAATGTTCTCCACCCATATTTTCCTAAAATACTAACGTTTTTATTAACCATAGTCTATGAGAGAACAATGAAAATATGACATACGATACTGTCCAGGAATAAACTGTCTTTGGTAAATAATCTTGACCTTCACCCCAAACTCAGGGATATAACACTGCCCCAAGTAATGACGAATGCCAGACTCACAAGAGACCAGGCTTGGTTTCCTGGCTATTGCTTTGCAACAGGTTGTGTAAA
Organism: Ara ararauna; assembly: GCA_028858755.1. Taxonomy (NCBI): domain Eukaryota; kingdom Metazoa; phylum Chordata; class Aves; order Psittaciformes; family Psittacidae; genus Ara; species Ara ararauna. The sequence goes on from CM054376.1 coordinate 147,969,421, forward strand.
AGGAGGCAGACAAGAGAGGAGGAAGGAGAGGGCCTGGAAATGAGCTCTGGCTGAGGTGACTGAAGGTGCTGCAGTGCCCTCTCGCCCTCCCATCTCTCAGCTGGAAGCTCTCTACATGTGCAGCAGAGACAGGTAACACACATAAACAGGCAGCATTCTGCAGCCAAAATCACCTTCAGCTGGATGCTACCTGAAACCAGCAGGCTCTGGACTGCAGCAGTGCCTCTTCTGCTGCAAGTACATGTTTCCTACTATGAGAAACGCGATTTTTCTAATTCACAGTCAATGTGGACTCACATGAGTTGGAGAGCCCTGTATTCCCTACTGGTTGCTGTTGGTCCTCTGCTTTTTTTTTTCTATTTTATTTTTTAACAGACTGGCATTTTCCAGGAAAAAAAAAAAAAAAGGATAGTTTTATCAAACAGTTCCCCTTCAGCAGTAATTTACCGTGCGTTTGATTGGAAGGTTTTTGTTCTTTTCACCTTTGCATGTATTGAACTTGATTTGGACTTTGATCTCAAGGATTTTCTTCTTCTGAGACTTTCTTGCAGTTAAATTAGCTCTTTCTCCTGAGCTTTCAAAACTTCTCTGCTGAGTCTGCTTGTTTTTTCCCTACCATCAACTCTGCTTGTGAAGTCAAGGAGAGTAAAAACTCATTAGGGTTTGCTGTAACTATTTGTGCACCGGAGGGAAGGTCTGAAGTGTATAGTAAAAGGTTATGATCAATCTGGGCCCTGTTTTACGAGAAGTTCAAGGGCTCCAGAGGCCTCTCTTAGTTCTGTTTGTTTGTTTATTTTATTTACCTGTTGCTGGCTTGCATATCACTTCTGCAGAAATCAGAAATAGATTAGTACCTATTTCTAACTAGATCTACCTAGAAATAGTCTGTCCACCTTGCATAAACAACCAGAGGGTGTTCCTTACTTGTTTCTGTCAGAGAGATAAAGCCAGGGAATTTTGCTTGTGATTTCCATATTAAGAACAATAATACAAGAAATTCTATATACAGTCTGACAAAAACTATGCACTTCTAAAATAACTTTGAAAAAATGAATTATTGAAATAAATCAGTATCTCGGTTTATTATAATGCTTGAAAGAAAACAGATCGTGCTCTTACCTTCAGAAAGTCCAATTCACTAAGCCTGCTGAGAAAAGTGCTAATTAAAGTAGGTTATAAATGTTCTGTGTGAAGATGACTACCTGAATTTGAATTGAAAACAAAGCTAAGGGTTTTCACAGGGGCTAGGGTAGGAGGTTGCTTACTAGCTAGCTCCCACATCTAACACAGCTGGAATGTGGCCTTAAAGAAAGTATGTGTTATAAACTGCCTCTGAACTGCCTCACCTGCTTGTGAAACGAATTCAAATGACTTCTGAAAGCTGCAGAGGTAGCAGTTCATTTGGATTGCAAAGTAGCAGAGGTAACAGTCATTTGGATTGCAAAGTAGCATCGAAAAGGTAAGTGTCTTCCCAGGCTAGCAATCTACATATTAAAGACATAAAAAGAACAACTTAGAGTCATAAAGACTAGTGCCAAAATAAACTCAGGAAGACCCATGGCAAGTGAAATGGTGTTTCTGGGCAGCAGTGTCAGTGTTCATGGGTTTATAGAGTCTTAAGATGTTTTTGTAAATTATAAAAATTATACTACGCTTCAGGATGGCGCTGCCAAGTATTGTTAGTGCTATTTCTTAAAGGAACAGCTTTAGGAAATGGCATTTCCCATTAGAATTTCATGTCTAGACCACATTTAATTTTCAGTAGTTTAATTCTCTGCAATATAGAAATAGAATTTCTGGGGGGTATTTTTTTATACGTTTCAACTAGTCATTTGAGAACCATCACGGTTTCTTCTGGGCTTGACTGTAGCTGGAAACTGTTTCTGTAAAGATGATGCATGAACTTCTGGAATGCCTGCCAGTGAGAACCCTTTATTTCCGATTCTGTCTCTCAGACCCCAGGTACAGGTGTTTGAACTTGCTAACAAAACCACATGTAATCAGGTCATTATGAAACCAACAGAATATAAGAGTGAGATGGAGATTAACAAGTTCAAAAGCTTTATGTAGGATTGTTTTAGATGGTGGGGTTTTGCTATTTTCTTACCTCTTTGTTGAGCAAACAGTAAATCACCCAGGACAGATGTTTCTCTGAACATAAAGGAAATTATCAATTTACTGAAAAAATGGAAACATCTTGCAAGCTGGGAAAATCCTAAAAATGTGGGAATTCTACTCTATCGTATCAGCAATGAAAACATCTTAGGAAGCGTCTCTTTCTCTCCTCTTTTATTACTTCTGAATTCACATGCTCCTAGATAAAAGAGGAACTTAATAATGGATTAGACAATAATTAGTCTAGTCCTTAAACTGGGATTTTATCAAACTATTTTTTTTAAGAAAAGCTCAGGGAAATATTTATTCATTTTTCAAAAGCCATTTTCAAAGAAGTCAATCACTTCCAATTACCACAGGATATGCAGCCATTCTGCAACTATGTTTAGTAGTTCACCCTTTATTTGCTACTTCAAACAGTTCTACAACATGTAATTATCTATAAAACACTGCTGGATATCTCAGGAATAGATTTACAGTCAGTCAATGTACATCTTGCTCTGATCCTGCCTTAAATACCTGCTGCAGCTTTGCACAGGAGGAGTTGTTTACGTGATTAATAGTAAAGCATGCAGCACCTATCCATAGCAAAGAGGGAAATCTGAGTCTTACTTCATGGCATTTTATAAGAAGTTGTCCAGAGCTATTGATTCACTTTTTTCAGACTCAGTTTGTATCTTCTTCTTTGGGCCAGAGAATTAATTGCCATGAATCAAAAAAATGCCACTCATTTGAATTACAAAATTAATTTATAGCTTTCCTTTGGCATAAAACAGCTGCTTTTTGCTTGTGAATGTTTTCATAGTGGTTAGATGTGAGAAAAAATTATCATGCTGAAGTAGTTTGTCACCAAGAAAATATAGAAAAATTATCAGGAAAATACACTAGTGTAAAAAAAGATGTAAAAAAGTCCCCAAATGGAAATGCCCAGTTGCCCAATTAGTCACTTGTTTGCTAGAGGCATGTAGCAATAGGACTCTGTTAGTGTGACATGTACACAAATGCATCAAAGGTAAAGTTGCAGAAAGTCATATATATTGATGTGAACTGAAATTACGTGCCAGCTCAGCATGCACAGCTTCCTCAGAATCCTAACAAAGGCTTAAATGTAGCTTCAGACAAGTGGGGTTTTCTTGCCAAGCACAGTCTACAACATGGACAGCCTACAGGTCTGCCTAGGAGGCAAAAAGAAATAATTATCATATAGAAGGAATGACCAGGAAAAGGTTGGATCCAACTCAGTAGAGATGTATGCAAAAATTTGTCCTGAGGTAGAAGAAATCAATTGAGCAGAACTCTGAATATGCAGCAGAACATGGAAAACAAAGAAGTCTAGGAAATACAGCAAGGTAGGACTGAAGAAATAAAGGATATTTCTCTAAAGGACATTATTAGGAAAGCATGGTAATATATTTTTTATAGGCATGAAATGGAAAAAGTGTCCACTAGGGGTTAGGCAAGGACTAATGAATCTCAATCACATCAAAAAAGACTTAAATTGAATATTAGAAACCTTTGTAACAGTAAGAACAGAAAAACAACAGAATACTTCGTCTGGGAGGGTTGGGAAATCTTTCAAGGAAGTTGTAGGTATAATTAATCCTATAAACTTTAGAAAGCGATAATCAGATTATTTCCAGAGGACCCTTTCAGGATTGTATTCTTTGACTTTTGCAGTATTAAAAGATCTCTTTGACGTAGAATTCTTTTCTTTAGTTTGGTTGATACATAATACCTGATGGCTGCAGATACATCAGGCAACATTATGATTCAAAAGATGAGGCACGTTGCAGTATTGTTCCCTAGATAAAGCTTTTAAAGGCTGCTCGCATTTTCATTGCAAACCAGTGTAGAAATATGAGAACCAAAGTAATTTTGTGAACTCCTCCCAGTTTCTGGTGCTGCACATTTGTGTTCAGAAGCATCAAAAATTCCTCAGTCAGTGTAAGGCTAATTCAGAAATTTTAACATAGTAGAGTCTCAGGATAGGTGCTTACACATTGCACTGCCCAGAGTCACTGACTGTGTTTAAAAAAATAAGCCCATATTTTATTTTTATCAGTTGCTCAGGTGAAAACATCAGGTTTGGGCTCATCTGTGTCATTAGGTGCATCATTTATGTCCTCTCTGACCAAAAGCACACCAGAAGTGTGAATTTCTGCACACTGCAGCCAGTAACTAGAACGAATTAAACTTTAAACTCATATTTGATCTTGCTTCTGCACTGCAGAGCTCATACAAGTCTGCACAAGCCAATGCTGAGCAACTTGTCCGTAGCTGGTCTGCGTAGCCTTGTGAGGACTTTTCCAGTATAGCAGCCACTTGTTCACTCTTGCACGCAATATGATTATTGAATTATTATGACTTTTAAAGGATTTTAAACTCTATAAATATAAGATATAAAAGCCTACTAAAAATTCATTGCAGGCATTGTTAGCAAATCATGATCATCATGACGTGAGAACATTAACAACTTCCTGAAACCCATACTTGAAACAACAGTGGTCTGTTCTCCATCCCTTCTCTTAATGGATTCAAAGTACTACAGTTAAATCTACTTTATTTTTCTGCTATTATGGCATCACAACTAAGTTGAAAGTTCAGGTCCAGCCTATCCAGTTAGTATCTTGGCTACCTGCTGCATCACATAAAATTGGTAAAATGACTTCAGCTCTCTGTCATAAAATCTGATGTACAGCTGAAAGTAACTGAGTTAATGACAATGAAGGCTGAGCTATTTTCTAACTCTTCGGGCAAATCAGAGCTTAATAACTTTGAATGATACTCACAGAACATTACAGGGAAGCTTGCATCCTGCTGCCTGTTTTATCCTACTGGATAAGATAAAAGATGACTATTAAGCTGCTGGAATGGTACTTTCCTTTAACCCTTACAATGGGATTTCTCTCAGCCATCTAAAAGTTAGGTTCATGCTCCAAGGTAGTTATTCAAGACACTCTTTATCTTTGGCAGAAAGAGACAGAAACCCCTAGAGCATGACTCTTCCCATCTATGTACAACATCTGTCCAGTATATTTATCCTTGCCAGGAGATACCTTCTCCCTCTAATGACTGAGTAAATCATGGGCACATACCTGAGTCCACAGACCTAACACATACGTGGTTAAAGTCATAAGGACTGAATGTCACAGTGCAGTTTACCCAGGCAACTTCAGGCATGTGGCTGAGGTGCCTACTTTAGGAATGCAGTTGTCGTAGACTCACTCTGCAGGAACCTCTCAAGTTATCTCAAATCCTGAATGGTGGGTGAGGGGGGAGGAATCACCCTGCACAAGTGCCTGTCTCTCTCCATTGCCTGCAGATGGTACCTAATGAGAGCAGGTCTCTAATTAGAGCATCAAATGTATGTAGGTGAATTCAAGACCTAAATACTCAGTTATTCACTCAGAAAAATGAAAAGCAGTTTCTCTCTGTAGGAGATAGAAGCACTTTCTGCACTATATTGCACTACTCAGGATGTGATAAAGGGCAATGTGAACATCATCACACAAAATTATTCAACCTGGAATTTAGTGCATAGGCTGAATGTGTGCTAAGGACCCACTGAGGCATCAACCATCTAGTTTACAGGCTCATCGACATTTTCTCCAAGATACTGTATAACTGAATACTGGATGTGTAGCCTGGTTTTTAATAAAATTATATAAATTCTAATAATTACCTACTTAAAAGGAAAAAAAGAGAGAAAGGAAAACGAAAACATGGGTATCGATAAGGAAGAAATTCTTTACTGTAAGGGTGTTGAGGCACTGGAATGGGTTGCCCAGGGAAGTTGGGAATGCTCCATCCCTGGCGGTGTTCAAGGCCGGGTTGGAGAGAGCCTTGGGTGGCATGGTTTAGTGGGAGGTGTCCCTGCCCCTGGCAGGGGGGTTGGAACTTGATGATCTTAAGGTCCTTTCCAACCCTAACTATTCTATGATTCTATGAACTTTTCCAAAGAGCATACAGCATTAGACAGTTTAATCAAAGCATTGCCTGTACCAAATCAGCTCTAAAGATGTCCACTATATAAAGAATTATTAACAAATTGCTGCAATAATAAACTGGACAAGTTATTTTTATAAAGAACAAATATAGGACATCAGCATGGTTATCAATAGGGTTTGAGCAGCAGCCAGGGCAGATTTAATAATGGTGACTCAAAGAGAACAAATGCAGATACCAGTAGCTTGAGGAGTTCATACATATAAGCACACACACATTCAAACCCTTTGGCTTTGTGAGTTACAGCAGTGGGGATAGAAATCTAGTTTTAGAAAATGAGGAATGCTAACAGATCCTGAGGGCTTCATGAGTGCTTTCACCAACCGCTCATTTATCTCCCCATAACATAAAGAAACAATTCAAAAGTAGTTTCTATTATAGATTGACTACCCATAGATTGACCAAAAATACTTCACAAGCAAAGGAGACATCCTTTTAAATTAATTTACTTTCAAAAACAGATGCTAAAGAAAACCAAAGTAAAGGAACTGCTCCATAGAAACTCACTAACAGATACTGTCCTGGTCTGCGTGGGATGGCTGCCCTTCCACCAGACACATGGATGAACACATGGTGTATCAGCCAGCCGTGAAGCAGAAGAGGGGAGAAAACAGCTGGTATTCCTTCAGTTTCTTCTCTGCACCACCATAAGTAAAAGTGTGCCTGGGAAAAATCAGCCTAGTGTGCTGCCCATGCCCTTTAAGCAGCACACAATATACATTTGCTGTGATACACATTGTTTATCACAATTAGAGAATGTACCTGAAAAACAGGGAGAAAAATTACCTTTTTTTTCCCTATTATTATTCAGCTAAGCTATAAATTGCCATCTGGAAGCAGGAGTCATAAAATGTAGCAAAATAGGTAATGACAACAGGCAAGCTCAGAAAGAAAAATAGCTTGGCACCATCCTCACCGTTGCTCCCAGATGGGGTTCCATATCCCAGCAAGGTGCAATCCATCTGGGAGCATGCCCAACCCTCTCATAGCAAGTTCTTAGTTTAAAAATTAACTCATTACCCTGGATTAACAGCTGGCACTTAGCAAATAGTGTCCATGCTCTACTGATTTTACCTCCTTTATAGCTTCCTCTGTGACTGCCCTTGAGTTAATGGTTACATCATGCGTGAGTAGGGTAGCGCTCGCCATTCATTTCTCAACACAGCAAGCATTGTCATGCACCGGATCGTGAGCAGGTATAAACCAGCCTAAGTCCTGTGTAATTAACTTTGGCCCAGCACATTGAAGTGTCTTTGACAGTGAGCATCATTCTCCCCATCAGTTCTGGAAGGGGAAATGGGAGAATTCAGATGGATGATATGAAACAACCTGGCATCTCTCTGCAGGTAATGGTGCTAGGGCTGCAAGTGAAGGTCCCTGCATGTAGGGATTAGAAAACTGCAGGATGAGTTATGATGGCCTAAAATGCTTCAGTTCTTTTAGTTCATATCCAAAATAATTCAGGCAATGATAATTTACATATTAAATAAAATATTTCCTATTTTTCTAGTACAGGAACAAGGTGTCAGACTAACTTATTTTATTGAAAGTATCAATGATACTGAGGTTAATGACATTTCATTCTCTGAATACAGCTGTAAGGATCTTCCAGGTGAGATAAAGTTTAATAGGTCATTTGGTCTGTTATTTAAAAATGTATGTATATCCCCTGCTTCATGTACTCTTTTCAAGTACTTCCCATAGAACAAGATAATCTTACAACTTTCATTTTAACCTAATATTCACCAGACTTTCCCTCCTTCTGCAGGTTTAATCCACTGTTTTTATTTATAAGCTTTGACAACACACAAGAGAAATCATTTCTTTTCTTGTGTCCCCAGCAATTTTTATTATAGCCTATGGTTTTGTCCTCGTTCACCAGGAATCACTGTGTAGTCAGTCATTTTTATTTTTTTTTAATATATATAGTGGTCTCTTCAACTCCTGGTCATATTCTTTTAATCTAAATTGCTAATAATGCTTAGCATATTTTTGAGGTAGGGTCCCTGCAAATGCAGGAACACTGCTCCATGATGTCCCACCACTACATAAAATTTAATTGCTCTTGCTGTTAGATGAAGCTGCTAGTTTGAGACTTGTTATTCTCTCTCAGCATTGCTTTTCCTCGATACAGCTCTTTCACTGAACAACTCCTTTATATTATTTTTCTCCAAATATCTATCTTTCCTTGAGGGAGAAAGATTTTTCCTTCTCTGATTGTTACCAGTAAGTCACCCTATGCCCACTGGCCTGTGAAACTTGAGCAATTTACTACAGCTAATTTCCTAAGAACTGCTACTAATGCAGAAAACATACTCTGGTTCCCAGCAAATACAATTTACTTATTCAGTGGCTCTTCTTTTCTCTGAGGGAATATCAAGCACAGGTAGATCTTTTCTTGCTTTCATTTGTGAATAACTCTTGAGTTTGTTCATGCAAGGTAAAACTAAGCCCCTGCAGAATGGAAATAGAGGTTAAAAAGAGTCAGCACCTTCTTACACCATGAGTTTTCTTAATAAAGGGGGGAAAGGAAGAGAACTTGGCCTTACCTGGGAGAATTAAAGAGCAAATCAGAAATAGGATGGGAGAGTAAAAAAGGCAACCAAATGCTAAACAATTATAGGTTGCTGATAGGAAGGAACAAAGAAAATAGAATAAACGTATATTGACTGAGGAGGTCAAGTAAATGCATTTATTTACTGCATTCATTACCACTTCTAAAAAAACCCTGAGATAAAATGCCTTGCCCAAGGATCCGATCCTGTGCCATCAAAATTAATGTACTTTTTTCGTTGACTCTGCTATGAGAAGAACCAGGCTCTTGAGTTACCTGAAGAATGAGAATGTAAAGAATTTAGTGGAATTGGGCTGTTAAATTGCCATGAGCTGAGGGAGAGGATTGCTTTGCAAATGGGCCACAGGAACAACTGGTCTGCAGTGATGCATTTTTATGGTGAAACTTGGAGTGAAAATCTTTTCAGGAGCCACAGGAAGGCAGTGTGCAACAACTTCATTGTAGCTTTGAAAGCTCCATGTCTGACATCCGAGGAAAGGATACATGATGTCTATCAGTCATTCTACCTGAGCTCATCTTAGAGTTGGTCACATTTTTCAGTGGCACATTATTTTCAGGCACAAAATGTTGACTTTTGACCTCTTGCTTAATTCTGACCTTATCATTTTGATCACTATAGTGTAAATGACTGATACAATGTATGTTTGCATGTAAATAATCATAGGGGTGTTTGACATTTATAACATTTCTGTCTTCAAAGTGGAGTCAGCCTCCCATGAATGCCCTGAAGCAACTGCAAAATGTGAATTTAGGTCAGTAAAGGATGAGATGTGTCAGGCAGCAAAATGCCTTAAGCCACAAACATTGAGGTGTCATTCACAGTCAGCACTGTTCCTGGGTGGGGAGACAGGATGCTCTTTGAAGTTTATTACAGTGAGGAGGCTACTCAGGACCCATAAGTACCAATTTCAGGGACAACTGATGTGGGCAGTAGGCAAAGAGCCACTCACTCTCCTTTTTGGCTGCCATGTTTTAATGACCCAGATGCTCAGATGAGGTAGCCAGGGTATACGGTGTGACCTAACTTGTAGCTGCATTCCTTCCTGTCCCTTCAGATGAACAGTCAGGCAGAGGGGTTAAGCCCACACTTCCTCACATGTTCACAAACAAAAGGGCTGCAGCCAAAATCCCTGCTCTTCGCTGCTTTTTCACGGCCCAAAGTGTAAGATATTTTGAAGGGAATCACTACAAACCTGCTTGAACTCCTCCTTTCTGGTTCCACTCCTCCTCTAATCTTGTCATTATTTCATTCTTGTCCTTGTGGACAATTGTAAGAGTAATAGCAACTATTAGTGCGCTGGTGAACAGTGTGTGATTAATATTTATAGAGGGAAGCGATGGGGCAGTGGTGTGTAAAATCCCTCAAATATAGGTATTGCGTAGCTGGCACGTGTCCTGGTGCAAGGGATTAATTGTCCTGTCCCCAGCGCTCACTCTGTGCTATCTCCATCTTCAGAAAATCCAGCCTGCGGATGCGGGTACACTGAATTCCCTGCATAGTTGGTAACCATGTCTCTGACATGTCTGTGTGGAAAATAACAGTTAAAAATTTCTGCACAAAGAATTCACAGTACTACTGGGCCCTATCTAAAATTTTCCTAAGATTTGACCTACATTTTTCTTTTGGATCACTGTGTTTTATAGTACAATAATATTATCTTTTCTCCCACCTTTAGCCTGATACTCAGTCTTTTTGGCAATAAAGTGATCATATGAATTTTCCACATATTTTACTATTTTCCAAAGAGAATAATACATTTGCTTTAAACACCATTTTTTCCAATTTAATTAGTTAACATTAATATAGATTTTTCACTATGCAAATCAGCTTACAAGCCCATTAGCTATTGGAGCTGTTGTTGGTATTCTTAACTAGCTTAGTCCTGCAGGACGATGTGGAACGCTCACACAAAGGTTTTGTTACAAGAAAGAAAACCTTATAATCCTGTTCACCTCACAGGGGCATATTTCAGGCAAGCAGCATTTCAGAAGCAGCTGTTTGCCAATGGGTGAATGTCTAGCATTGAACTTGGCTGGATATTACATTTTGATACGGGATATAGAGAATTCTTGCAGAAGTAAAGCAGAAAATTGAGAGGGAAAAATAGTTTTTTAGCTTTGCTGAAGCAGTAGCAAAGGCAACAGTAGCGGGGGATTGCGGCGTTTTGTTGAGTTTTGCAGTTTATATATGGTAGAGGGGAACAGCTGTCTTGTGGCCCTGAGAGGGTAAGTTTTTTGACGTATTTTCTCTTTGCAGTGCAGAAAACTAACAGCATTCAAGCCCCCAAAAAGAAGAACCTTCAATTCTGGCCAAAGCCAGAAAAAGCAATGTCTGGTTTTGTGACCTTTTCACATGCTAGACATTCTGTATTGCTTCAGTTGTTGGGCAATGTATAAAATATGATTTTACATACATAAGGATAAATATTTAAAAAATTATTTTCATAAATAAGAGGAAATTCAGGGACCTGAATTTTCAGCAGCTTTGTTCAGCTTGAAAAAGCTGTCCAGCTGTAACTGCAACTCATTGAAGTTTCCTGAACCAGGCAATTTTCCTGGGCGAGGTTTACTAATGCAATTTCCAGTAATTTCTCAGTTCTTGGTTTAGGTAGGATCAGAGCAGGATACCTTTTTCCATTTTCTTACTGTTTCTATTTCCAGTTTAAAAAACCTGAAATTACTGCAAGGAGCATGGACTGTGACAGCCTAAAAGAAAATTCTCCTTTCTTTCTTAAGAGTTCAAACTTAGTTTTCTTTAGGCTTTGGCCAAGGATCACAGAAAGGTGCCACTGACTGTCCCTCAAACTTCTTCTCTAGCTTCCATTCTTACTAGAGTTTGGAAGGTATTTCTCATTCCATTTTCAGCCCTGTAATCCCTGAATCACCATTATCAATACCCCTTAGACTGGAGGGAGTGAGGTTTAGGCCCACAGAGCCACTTAAGTATTTAAAGCATTTCAAAGCCTGAATTCTATTTAAATCAGTTGGAACTAGTTGGTAAAATACATTCTTAAACACAGATTGTAGAGTCTGCACTCTAAATGTTAGAAAAAATATCCCCATCGCCTGTTTATTTGTATTGTAAATGTCTCACCCTTTGCCCAGATGGAAATGAGAAAATGATACCCAGCATTTTGCAGAATGGGTCCAGCAAATGTTTTAAAGAGTAGTTTGACTTTAGTATTTGAAGTGCAGGAAATAGAGCTTCTAGAAAAACTGGTTTGCTTTAAAAAAGGGCACTACTTTTAATTAAATGTATATCTAAGATGTACGAAATTACTTTTTCTCCAACATAAAATCACAGTGAAAAGAGAGAGGAAGTTGCAACAATATCAAAAGATTTTGGAAAAGAAGGTTTTTTTGTCATTTGAAGTGACGTTTTCATTTTCATTTTGTATTTAGTTAGAAGTTACAAAGCTGAAGGCAAAATCATTTGTTGAAATGAAACTGCTATAAAAGGATTTTTTCATTTCCTGACTGAAAAAAATCTTTGGAGTCTTTAAAGTGATAGCCAGAGAAGCATCTGGGTTGTATTATCCAGATCCCTTGGAAATACGAGGACATGACTGCTAGAAAATACAGTTGAAAATAAAAATCTCTCACAGTTGTTATGAGTATTTTCCTGCTGTCTCCCAAGGTTTGCCTGTGGGATTCTTTCAGAAGTCCTGGCGTTGCCCTGGCTTTGAAGGTCAAACCTGGCCCAGGGCACTCACACCTCAACAGGCAGCAGGAGCAGGATTTGCGCCTTTGTAGCTGGTGGGTGCTCTGAGCTGGGGTCATGCCGTGGCCAGAGCCTTGCCTTTCAGGGCATTAATCCTGGAGAAAAGCAACTGAATTCCTAACCCTGCATTTCTACCCTACCTATTGTGCTTTTCTCCTTTCGCTACTCATCTCTTTATGAAAAGGAGGGAGGTGCATCTTGACAGATGAAACTATGATTTAATGAAAAAAAAACCCTTTCCATTCTCACTTCTAAAATCTTGCTTCTTTATGTTACCTACTAGTTGAACTAATGGTAAACACAAATTTATTGTAACATATAGGCCCCAGTCTGCAGATAAACAGGGATACAGCAGGCCCTGCTCAGACTGTAAGATGTTCTCTTACATCAAAAATAGGTGGTGTAGTAACAGCCCAAAACCCAATTTTATTTCATTTATAGCTCAACTGCGTAAAAGATGGTTGTAGTACCTTGATAAACAATTCTAAGTGACAGCACTTGCTTTATTACCATTAGCATGAGCTAGCAAAGATTAACAGGCTCCATCATTTTGTACCAATAGAGTTTGTCTAACTGCCAACACCACGTTCCTTCCCTGTGTCTCTCTAAGAGAAGAATGTGACTTTCTGAAATACCGCTACCTTTACTGTTGTCATTAATTTAATAGGAAGGCAACATCTTGAGCATGTGTCGATTCTGAGAGTTATTTTTGATACTGAATCACAAATTTATGTCTGTTAAGTGCACATTTTCCCATATACAATGCCAGACCAGTGGGAATTACTGTGTACAATAAAATTCAAACGCAGTCTTGTTATCAACACTAACGCTGTTAAGCGCAGTAACCAGTGCTGTAATGTTTATAGCAGGCCTGTCTGTGTATGTGTAAATAAATTTGACAGATTGAGCAACATATTTATGAAATGATGCTCAGTATCTTCCAAGAACAGCTTTTAGTAGATACTTCCCACAGAATTCAACTATTTTTTTCCCAAAGGAAGCAATGTGAATTTTAAGTTACTTGCTATTTCTGTGCATAAAGCTCTTGCTTCTTTTTTTTTCTGGCTAGTTAGAAGCTTTGTGCTAAAATGTGCTAAAAAGGGGGTGGACTGTGCATTTTAGATGCTAAGTGATGTGGAGGATTTTCCAAGCTTGTCAGCAGAGAATCTGAGTGGTAGAGCTAATCTGTTGCTTAATTTAGCTTGCTGCTAAAAAAGTTTCCTTCAAATCTGTTTTCATTTTCCTTATATTTCTATTACTCTATATTCCTGACCTGTCTATTCAATCCTAAAGTTGAATGAGGCAGACAATGCTTTAATAAATATTTAAATTCCAGTCACAAAAAGAAATTTATTAGGAGCAATTGGTGCTAGTATTTCCACAGCACATCACATGAAGATGATGAATTAAGAAACCTTTTGAAGGTAAAAAACAATCATAGACTTTCATATGGCCATAAAGGACGGTAAAGACAGAAGCCAGAGCATTTCTAAGAGGGCTTAATCCAGCACTTCATCCACAGCCTGCAGTGCCCTCACCTTACAGAGATCTGTTTTTTAAATGTATTACTTGTTGGCTTCAAGAAACTCTTTTGCCCTGCCTTTCTCAAGATAAACACATAGCTAGGGCACATTGCTGGGAGTTTAGGGAAGCTGAGCCTTCTACCTGCTGCACCAAGATGTTAGAAGTACTTATGTCACAGAGTCCAACGACTGTGTGTCATGGATACGCTTAATATCATGCATGGAGTCCTTATCTTTGCTGTCTTGGTGACTGTTCAATGGGTTCAAACACTTCTCTGCCACGGCCCCCAAAGGCATTGATGGTCTTTCTGTCCCTGCCCAGCCTCCCCTGGGGCCTCCCTCCAGCTCAGCCCATGGCCCTGGAACCCCATTTCAGCTTAGCCTAGGGCTGCTGGTCCTTGCCCCAGAGATGCAGCAGGGGTGCCTGTCTCCACCCCCATCTCTGGCCCTATTTCCTGGGTGGATGCCTTGGACCCACACTGTTGTCTCAGCTCTGGCTCCATCTTCTGCTGCTCTTGACTGGGCTGGACAGCCCTTGGACCTGGCTCATCACTTGCGTCATCTGGTGCTGTCAATGGGCCCATTACCAGCACCTGGCTATAGGGGCTGTGCCTTTTGATGAGGGCAAGGCCCATGCTGGGGTCGCCCATGGCTGCCCATCCCTCCTGGAGCAGCTGGCACTCAGCCTCAGAGCCCTCATCTTTAGCTCACTGCTCTGAGAAAGCAGTCATATTGTATCTGCAAGGAGCAAAAGCTCACTATTTTTTCCACTCTAATGTTTCACCAAAAGCAGATCTGATTTTTTGCATCACCTAAATATTCACCAAGCTTAGTCAGAAGTGCAGGAGGCCCAAGCTTAAGTCTCTGCTCCCAAACAAAGGCAGCAAACAGGTCTTTCAAATCCATTTCCTACAATACCAGGTTGTTGACTAAATAAGGTAGAGTTGGTGTTCATCAGTATCTCCCTTAGATATCCAGGAGATATGCTTTAAGGATGCTTAGCAAGTCACTCTCAGCTGGTCACATAGATGAGGCTTCCAGAGAATCCCACCAAACTGTAGATGTGAAATAGGTCTCCAAGTAGCCAGCTGGCAAGAGGGGTCGGGTGAAGAAAAAACTGGGAAAGCCTGATGTGCTAAAGGAATGTAGCAGTCTGGAGTGCTGGCAAATACCTGAGCAGAAGTCTTTAGGGGTTTGGTAACATCTGCATGCTAGGTGTAAGCATTGTGGCTCAGTGTGGTTGCTGCCAGTCCACATCTATTAGGAAGCACAGCAAAACAGTCTCTGTGAGTGTCCCCATGCACTAGGACACAGCCTTTTCTTTTCTAAAAGCAAATTTATGCAGACTAAAACCCAAAAGCCTCAGGGCAAAGAGTTGTGATAACACTTGGTGAGATTTACCTGTCTGTATACAGTACATTATAACTACCCCGTTCTATTCCAGGTATCTCCATGGCATTGGCAGGTATGACACAGGATGCACAGGAGTCCCATGTCCCTTTGGGACTGCAGATGGAGGTCAGGTGGGATATACCTGAATCCCGCCCTTTGCTCAGGAATGACCCAGGTCAAACAGTAGCAAGGTTAAACCAAAATAAACAAATTCATGCAGAGGTTTTTTACCTGGTTCTGATGAGATCTGCTGCTTACAAGCCTCTGCAGGAGAGAGCTACCAGAACTGCCTGTTCCCAGCCTACCCTACCTTTATATTGGCTGGCAGAAATCCAGTTCTTCCAGTCCTTCCCTAAGTGGCACAGAGTGAAGTTTGTGGCACACCACTTATGCCCACATTCACTTGTTACAGCATGTACTCGTTGGCACAGCAAACAAAGCGATCCAAACCTCCTCCAGTGTTTGAAATCAGGAGGGGTAAAGGCTCTCGATATGCAGGTGGAAGCACTCTGTGCTGTGTAAAAACCAAAGTCCCTGATCAGAGATGCAAATAGAATGAAACCCACCACTGGAAAATCTACATGCTTCTGAAACATCAGTGCGAGTCAGAAGTGTGATGGACAGAGGCTTGCAGTGAGCGTGTTTGTACCTTTTACTGGACCCCTCTTGAGCTAGTGCACCAGGCCTCCTTAGTCAAACTAGACATAGCTCACTGGCAAACCTACAGCTTGGGCAGCTCTAGCATGTCTGCAAAGGCTCTGCGCATACGCCAGTATGCTGCTTCAAACCCAGAAATGGTCTCTTCTGATTACTCTGAAACCCCATCCGGCAGAAGCAGCTGTCAAGGAGCTGCGCAAATCCTGCCCCTCGTGAGCAGGAGTGAAGCAGTGTAACGTCTGCCGGTATAAATGGGCTGCATTTCTGATTCCCTCTCCTTGCATGGCCGAGTTAATCACGTGGAGGAGTTTGGTTTGTTGTCCCTGTTGCTGTGCTGCTTCACCAGCTGTCCAGGCTCCTGCCCACAGCACAGGAAGGGGCTCGGGAGCATTCAGAACATGGAGGAGCCCTGGAAGCCAGCAGTGGGACACACAGTTACCAAGGCAGTCAGGAAAACATCTTTTTTTTTTTTTTTTCCCTATCACTTGAGTCATCCTGGAAAAAGATTTGGATTGTATTGTGTAAAAATATACACTCAATAGTGAAGTCTGGAATAAGTAGAGGCGATGTCACTCTTCTATTTTCAATTACCAGAAAGGTTTACCTTATTTTGGAACTGGTCTTTTCCCAGGAAATAATATGAAAAAGGCGTAACTCTCACTATATTTGTTCATTTCTACACCACCAAACCTTCTGCTGAGCAAAGAGAAGATTAGGAAGGTTATCTTGCCATGTTTTTCAATGCAATGCATTGATCAGTGTTACAGCCTATTTGAGAAACTAGATAATCACATTCCTCTAGGCAGATTTCAACAGATATGTGACTCTATTCTGACCCTTTTCTGCCTGTTTCCAATTAATATTTTAATGAGCAAGTTTTCTTGAAAGAACCTCTGGAGGAAACAGCACATTTTATTCGAGAAAAAATTTCTAAAAGGCAAATTTTACATTTTTCCCCATTAATGCTTGTCTTGAAGCTTGCCTGAAAGAATTTGATTGATCTGGGCAGACAGATCAGGTCACTCAGATAACTCAATAAAATTGTGGGTATTATTCATTAACCTAGCCCCAAAAAAATACAGAATATAAAAATGTAAGGATTTTAATTCAGGTACTGCATTGTGTTCCAGAAGTAGGCAAACCGTGTGAATAAAGCTAATCTGCTACAGCTAAAGAAGGCTTCTATTTCATAGGCTTGGTGGCAACATAAAGAAATACCTTTTCATAGAATGTGGTTCCTTTATGTTGAGTTCTGTTTGTACAATAACATTTTCAGCAAGTAGACAATTCTCACAGTGCTTATATGTCTATGCCTCAGGTTTTAATACTGTGAACTAAATAAACATTAACCACACATGGCAGGCACATGGGAGGTTCACAGCTTTTCTCCCAGTGGTACCATATGCCTGAATGCAAGTACCAAGGGAGGCTTTGTTCCCACCACTGCAGTGTGGGCTGTACAGGAGCAGTGCTGGTGAAATAAAGCTACTGTTACCAGTTAAAAAGCATCCAAGAAAGGATATGAAGTAGTTTAACTAAACCAGGTAAGACAGTTTAACTGCTCGGGGCTTCACTTGGCAAACTCTGACAAACCCTGCTGATTGCAGTTCATGGTGATAGTTCTTTTTATGCAATTCTGTGATTTTTGTTTTGCTTGTTTATTTGAATGAATGGAAGAGAGAGACCACAGGTCCCAGTAAAGACAGACCATAGGTCTGATATCATTCTTCATGGTTAGCTGCATTGCTGAGAACAGATCAGATCAGGAGTTCAACAGATGTACACTGCCGTAACTACGCTGACTTGACAAGAACTGTGCCAGTGCTTTTAAACTCAAGCACTGAAAAAAGCATGAGAAAGACCCCAGAGGAAATGTTACAGATTTCTGAGGCAAAGAAAGGACCATTTGCCATTGGGCTCTCCCCATGCTGTGCTCGGGGATGTCTTCTTTTGCAGGATGTACAGTTGCAATATTTGTGGTAAGGCGGGATCCTGTTCATCCTTTGTCTTTGGGGGTAGCACCCTCATTTGGGGTCCTGAAGCTCTTGGCCTGTTCTTGGCTCAGCCATCAGCCAGATGTAAGACTGTCTTTTTGGACTACAATTTGACTATTGTAAAATGGTTGTTTATGGCCTTTGCACAGCATTTCAAGATTCACAGGCTGGACAGGCTATAAAAGAACAGGTATTTATTTGAATCATTATGTGAGTGACTTAAAAGCCACTAACTATTAAAACCAACAGGCATTAAGCTCTTACTGACATTTGGCTTTATGAGTTTTCAGTCATTTCTCCACACCACATAGATTAAACCTAGTGTAGCTTGAGCAGTGGTCCAGCACTTTCTGAGAAGTGTTGGATTTCTGTGGCAGAAGTTTTATGGCTGATCTGCAGAGAACATCTACTGTGTCTGAGGTACACTGGATCTGTAGCATGTAAAAATAGACATGCCATTTCTTGAAATGGTCATATTCAGTGTTCAAATGTCACTTATCTGATCCCGTCTGTAGCCATGAACATGAATGGAAATGCCAGACAAAATTTTCAGCCAGAAAAAGTGGGCATGCTTGGAAAAGCCCATTTGCAACCTAACCCCAGCCAAATGTTCTCCTTCAGAAATGAAAACTATTATTTCTTCTGCACTCTATATTCTGCCAGCCAGCACTGGAGGAAATCCTCCAAGTATTGAAAAGCAATGGTAATTGTGTGGGAACTAGCAAAGCTAGCTGCCAGTAAACCAGCCAAGGAGTTACCTAATGGCAACCACCAGGTAGCCCAGCCACTCACCTACCAGTGCTTCAACCCACTGCACAGCAGATGGGGTCCCAGAGGTCACATCTCACCCTTACCTTCCTCTTTTCTGCAGAGCTTTGCACTGTTCAGGCACTCCATCTGGACACAGTTCAGGTGCATGTCACAGCCATTCCTTTCCCTGTTCCAGAGCTCACTGGCATGTGGAGGGTGGCAGTGTTGCAGCCCAGGGTGCAGATAGACCACAGTGCAGGCAGCCCAGAGAGCACAGCCTGCTTGCAGCACTGCACCTCAGGCCTGGCTTCACATGATGCCCTTCTCTTTGCCTTCAAATCCCACCACAGAGTACAGTCCTGGCACTATAAAGCTGGGAAGTGAACGTGTTCCTCTAAAATTGCCTGCCAAGACTGCATGGAACCAGTCATGCTGATAGTTCATTATAAAGCCCTAATATGTATTTAATGACACCATATTTTCTACAATGCCAATTCTATCTTAATAGTCCTAATAATAGCACATATTAGTGACATTATTAGTTGATTTTGTAACGCTCTCCACCTTCACTGTGCTATGCCAGTAGTAACTAATGAATGCACATTCTAGGAAATTCATCCACCTGGAGCTGATTTCTCTGAGTAAAGCTTTAATTTCAGGGAAACGGGATGTGAGCTTAGTGTGGGAGTGGATATGACAGAGATTTGATGCTCTTTTGGAGTTATATATCAGCTTCCAATTTCTGCTGGTACAGAAATAAGTTTCAAAATAGCTAATTCCACCTGGGCCATTTGTGTGCCGGCTGCTCCAGACCCAGCCAAGAGCAGCAGACCTGCTGCACAAGCCAAGCTGCTGAGAGGTAGGAATCCAAGATGGGGAGATGCCAATGTGCCATCTTTTAAATGGCCTTTTCCATCCATTCTTCATATGACTAAAAAAAAATATTAGCAAGAACAGATGAAATGAACAACATTACTGGTTTACTATATCAGTTTTGGGGTATCTGATAGGAGCAGCTTATCAGCAGCCTCCTATATGCAGACACTGCAGAAAAGTAGAAAACTAGGCCTAAGATTATTTTAGCTATTCTATTTGGCCTTGAATGTTCTGCTTTACCCCAGAACACCATGCAGTCATGTGCTTAATCCATCAAGTCAGCAAGATAAAATGTTCGGACTACAGGCAGCAGAAGCAAATGGGCAAATGCTGTAACTGTTTACAGCAAATGTTATAAATCCCCTTGAGGCTGGTACTCAGATTACTGTCAGCACCTCCAATAAGGCAGGGTTGATGCTGTGGAAACCTCAGTGGTGGCAGATGTACAGGCTCGTGCTGAGCACTTGTTCAGGTTGGGTATTTGACTTTTGCTATCTATTTGTTACATACTTGGTCAACGCACTAAGCATTGATACCTCAACGTCATATGCAGATCATCCTTTTCTGGCACTGCCCTTCTTCCTGTGCATGGTCAGGGATCTGGTTAGAATCGGAGAGCTGGTGCTACTTTTAGGCACACTGGTGTTGTAAGACCTGTTTTGAGTAATAGTGGTTCCCAGGATGATGTGTGGGATGTGTTTGACACAGTCAACCAGGCTCCTTCCTTTGGCTCCATGTTGACAGTCATTTGCCTTTCCCTAGCCATCTGCTGAGAGAAATGATCCCACCATACAAGTCCCATATGTCTGTATTCCCATTTCTCCCCCTTACACATACATCCAGGCTCCTTCCTCTTTGTCCCCAAACACACTTGAAGCCATAGCAGCTGCTTTGAGCAGAATCTGTAACTGCTACCTCAGTAGCCACTGAAAATGTAGAGACAATTTTCTTTGCAAACATTTGTCTGGGTTCAGCAGTAGCAGTCATTTTTCTCCTTCTTAGTAGCTGGTGCAGTGCTATGTTTTTGACTTTCAGCCTGGAAACAGAGCTGATAACACCAATGGTTTTAGTTGCTGCTCAGTAATGCTTACTCTGACCAAGGACTTTCTGAGTCTCATGCTCTGCTAGGGAGGAAGGGAAGCCAGGAGGAAGCAGACAGAACACCTGACCCATGCTGACCAAAGAGGTATTGCATACCACAGCACGTCATGCCCACTATATAAACTGGGGGCAGTTACCCAGAAGGGTTAGATCACTGCTCAGTCAGGCTTGGTATATTGGTCAGCGGGTGGTGAGTGGTTGTATTTTCTTCCCTTGTTACTTCCCTTATTATTATTGGTGGCAGCAGCAGTGGTTTGTGCTATACCTTAGTTACTGGACTGTTCTTATCTCAACCCATGGGAGTTACGTTATTTCAATTCTCTTCCCCATCCTCCCGGGAGCGGGGGGGGTTGGGGCAGGAAGAAGAGGGAGTGAGACAGCGGCTGCGTGGTACTGAGTTATCAGCTGGGCTTAAACCAAGACACAGAGGAGTGCTACTTTTCACATACCATCTGAGAGGTTTTCTTATTGATTGACAATTAGCCTGTTCTAAAAGACTCAGGGTCAAATTCCCAGCTGGTGCAAAGCAGAGAAGTCCCACTGAAGTCTCTGCTTTATTTTCCAAATGGCTTAAAAATTCAGCAGGAGCCTTAAACTGCCAATGTTATACATCAAACAGCTGGCTAAAATTCAGAAAGATAGAACATTTTCTGTAATGCTCTTTGACGTTAAGTATTCCTTATGGACCAGATTCCTTATGGATCAAGCCAAGTCCTAGTGCAAACATTTTGCAAGTTAAAAAACCCAACCAAAACCAACCACAAAACCCCACATGGACCTGATCAACATAAGTTTTAGGAATGAGAGTCAAACTGCAGAACTAAATTTTACATTTCAAGCCTTTGTTTTCCTTTACAGATGTATGTTAGTTATCACATGAATCAAAATCGAGTTTTAAGAGTCCTGCACTCCTCTTGGATGGAAGTTTGCATGTCAAAGTGACCAGAAGGATTTTGCTAGCTCTCAGTGGGACTGGACTGCATCCCTTGTGAAGCCAAATTCCCCAGCAGGTGTGGGTACTGCCTATGTGCATAGCATAGTTGTTGCATCTTTGTTTCCTTTTTCTTTCCAGTTCTGCTTCTCAAAACATTCAGCATGTTGGTGTCCCAGACAAATGTGCTAATGAAACTAAAGGCCCAGGAGCTGAATGGCCTTGGGAGAATTAGAGTGTCAAAGGAAAGCAAGGCAAGCTCCAGAATCTGCCTTTTCTCTGGTAACAAAGACTTTGTCTTAGGAGGTAAACAAACATTGCCTGGACTTGTTTCATAACTTTTGGCAAGTCAGATGTCTTGGTCTGCTTTTAACATCCATGTATTTTAGAAAACTTTTGTAAACCTGATAATGTGACTGTAATTTTTCCTGTGTTTCCTTCAGCTGCCTAATGAAGCAGGATGGGTTTGGGGCTGCTGCTCTTCAGTGTTCACATCTTATTTCTGGAGATATGTACAGCCATATTCAATTCTCCATCTGCTTCACACTGTTGTGCAAGCAAGTCACTGCTACTGAAGTCTATATTCTATAAAGATAAGACCATGATACATGTGATACAGAGTGGTGATACTCCATTTTACCAATCAGAAACTCTAATAATCACCTAGATAAAGGCAAGACCAAGATGTAAATTACACATATTCTTTAATCCTGTATTCATTTAAAATATAACCAAAGCCTTTTCTAACTTTAATAGAATCAGATCCTTTTTATATATTTATAATATAATAAATCACAATGCAGAATATTAAAAAGGGTGAGAAAATGTCTATTATTAAAATAAAACCAGTATACTCAGAAAGTGGAGAAAAGGATTTTACCACCTATAGAAACACCCACTTCTTCCCCCCAAGGAGTTACAAGTAAATCATTTGTATTCATGTTGCCTTAACTGAATGCCAGTTAAGCCTGTGTCGATTTCTAATAAAGAGTGATTTTCCTGGGAGCAGAGGTGTGTCGTAGTTTTTATTTCAGAAATCCAGATTTTAAACTACGGACTTTTCCCTAAATGTTCATCTGCAATTCCTCCTCCCCCTTTCTGGGAGAAAAAAGCCAGTGGTCAAATTGCTTAACACAAATGGCTCTGGTAGAAACAGTGATGACGAGGAAAGCTTTCACCTTCAGTACTGTGACTTCAATGACCTGTGCCTGAAGATTTGGAAAAAGGCCAGGCTCTTCTATGCTGAAGAGCAAAGTCCCCATGCAGCAGGAAGCTGCAGAGCTGCTCCAGACCTAAACAAATTCTTCAGAGAATCAATGCTCAAGCCTTCGACAGCCACATCCAGCGAGAGTTAAAGAGCCACCTTTTCCACAGACACATCTAAGACGTAACTGCAGCCAGTCCCAGCAGATTTCAACATCATCTTCCTTGTCTGCTGAGAGAGAATCCTTACAGAAACACAGATTTCAGGAAGAGCTTTCTAAAATGACCCAGAATACTAGCAGAAAATAGATTCATTGCCATCAGGAAGACAGTTTTACTACCTTTAGAATAGCGGAATGTTGAGTTTCTGTTTGGGAGGCTTATCTTTGCTTTAGAGAGAGGCATGGGCTGAGCTACAAATCTTGTTTGAATAAGCATCTGAAACATCTTTTTTGGATAAGATGATGATTTGACACTTCTGTCAAAACAAGGAAAGAACTTGAATCCAAATCTTCTGACACATATATTAATAGGTGATTATCAGCTGTCTAGCTTATGATGTATTTCTCCTTTCCCACTCTCTCAAAACATGTTTGTAGGCAAAACACATACATAAATTCCCCAAGAATCAGAAGAACAGAAGTCTGTAACAACACTTAATATCTCATTTCTAAATACTGAGCAATTCACATGTAGCTGAGACTTCATTTACTGTAGCGGGTTCATAGCATATACCAGTCCATAAAAAGTTACCTGAGTAAGCAACCCCTGGCTAAGTTCAGATAGCAGAGGAAAGCCACAATATCTCTGAATACAGATATTCAGAGGTATTGTATTTTGTAATATGTGATACTTTTTTAATTTTTTTTAAGACAGGCCTGTTCAGAAAACCCTGCATTAAGTGGGAGCCCAGTACAAAACTCTGTATTGATTCAGCAGGTTAGGGTTTGATAAATAAAGATTTAAATGTGATTCTGTAATTTTCAGAACATTACATACCCCAGACTTCTACCAGTCGACCACAAGGAAAAAGTATAAGGAGAAAGATACAAGGGATCTGTAATTTGTTCCACTATTCTCAATACAATGACAGTGGTGATGAAATTGTCCATTATAAACATAAAATAATGTCATAACTGAGAGTACTAGAACTCAGGTAGCTAGTTACTCTTAAATCCCCTACATGAAAACGAGAGTAATATAAACAAACTCCTAACTATTAATCTGACTCATTAAGCGTACTTAGGAGCCCTAAGTACATCCATTTCAATACAGAATACAATTAAAATGAATGTGCAATTCAATCTGTACAGTGTTTAACAATGTTATTGCTGAGTTTAACCACCATTTTACCCAAATTATGGCAGGGCAAATCTGTTTTGCAGTTGGCTGTCAAACTGATTTACAGCAAAGACCCAGCCTGGGATTAAGAAAAACATCCAGACATCTGGAACTGGATGAGTGATACAGAAAAATTCTTTTCTGTAAGATCAAGTAGCAGAAATGGGCACAAAGGTACAGCATTACCTTTCAGCTGCCTCAAGGCTAATGGGAGGAAAATAGCTTAGTGCTGAATAAGTTAAGATGACTGGGACAATGGCTGCCTGCACCAGATCAGAATTTCTGATTTAATTTGAAACACTAACTTAACCTTGCTGCCACTTGGATCTATACCTCCTAACTGGCTACACATGCAGATGGCATTTGCCTGATTAGATCTAGATGAAGGAACAAGGCCATGAATTGTACAGATACTTCACGGTATGAATGCAACTAGGTGCCAGCTTCAAACATCTGTTGTTTGCTAGGATGGAAGCAAAAAGCAAAGGTATCTTTGTCAACATAAAGCCAGAAGGAAATGTGGTACAACACATCAATACCAGAAAATTGCTACAAACCAAAGTTCCATATAACCTGAAATTCAGAATTAGTATAAGATTTTCCATTTCAAAGTGACTCACAGAAGAGCCTAGGAGGGTGATCAGCAGGGAGTAATGCCAGAGCAGTTTTCCTTATGTCCTGTTCTCATTCGCAGCTACAGCTACATTTCAATAACCTTGATTGCCTCTGCTAAAAGACTAGACGTACTGAAAATTGTACATGGTTTCAATTATTAGCAAGATACATGCAGATTTTTAGCTTTGTTAATCTTTCGGCTAGGTGAAAAAACATTTAAGGTTATCCTCATACCTTACACCAATAAATATTCTTAAATACCAAATCACATAGATTATTTGTTGGCTATCTAAATGCTTAGTAGCTTATCAAAACCGTTAAGTTAGATAATAAGCTCTTTTAGATGCTTTTTAGTTATCTTTTGTGTTTAGGTAAACACAAATGCTAAACAAGCTGCTTCAAAATTTGTTTTTGCTTGTAATGAATGCCTTCTGGTCCATTTTAGGAATGTTCTATCATGGAAGAGGCACCCAATCAAGGTCTCAAGACCCTTGTGGTGTAATTCCCCAGGAGGCACCCCAGCTTGATTCAAGGCCTACTGAAACCAAGGGAAGCTTACCATTGACTTCATATGGCTTTGGTAGGACCATCAAAAGCACTGAGTAAAATATTTCTATGCTTATCATGTCTTCTGATTTTTAGTTTCATGTATTATTATTTTCATATGACATTACTATAAAATATTTAGCCTCACAAAACATGAAAAGAAGAATCACAATTTGCACTATAATAAGAGAAAGTATGTTTATTATACTTAAAAACATCCGTTCTCATGGATGTACAGAGATTAGTTAATTTTATCACTACCATTTAGTAGGTATAACAGCATAAATTGCAGTTGAATCTTCCGCAGGGAAACTACCTACAGCTAGAATATTAATTTGCACTATCAGTTTTGTTATGAAATGCTGTATTATGTTCTACATATCATGTGAGACAGTTTTAACCATGCAGCTGCTGAGAGCCCAGGTGCAGATTTTCAGGCCTATTTAGGTTTCTAACTCCTACTATAAATCAGTAAATTAATTTGGTCGCCATAATGCTCAGTTTTGGCATGCCTAAATCTTAAGTATATGGATACTGAGAAGAACCCATAGTGTGAAGTTTAAGCAGCCTGATTCTTTATAGGATGCTCTATCATAGTTATATCCCAGGAAAGAAATCTGCAAATGCCAGCACACCAGTTGAGGATCACAAAATGTAGCCAATAGGAAAAATGAAGAGAAGAAAATAGAAATCCAAAAAGTTGTAAAACTGGAAATCAGAAATGCTGCTCACGGGAGAACAGAAGAGAGGTGGTTTGATCTTAGAGGAGCAGCTGATACAAATTCATACCAGATTTCACATAGCCTGAGTGTCCAGCCTCAAAATGAAAGGGATGCTAGCATAGGAGTCAGAAGGAGCACCTGATTCAGCTTTCCCCATGAGAACAGACTCTGCATGCAGGGTAACCTGCTGTGGGAGGGTAACCTGCTGTGGCTTGGGAATTATCTCCTCATTCTACCACCTGCAAGTCATCACTGTCACACTGCAGATCTTGGCTACTTGAACCTTACAAAATCATCTGGCCTGCCAATATTGTTGAGAGAGATTGAAACTTGATAGATACTTCTGAAACATCTGAAAGTGCAGTTTCATTGCACTGGCCTGTGTTTTGTTGTTTGCCTACCTGGGCTGTAATACTTAAAAATTACAATTCTCAGTGTAACCTGGATTTTGAGGTCTTTCTCTGAATGCAGAATAGCAGGAGAATACTTGAAAAAAAAGTGTGAACCACTGCAAAAAAACCCTCAACCTTGTATCTCTCAATGAAAGGAAGCAATATGACAGAGCTGGTTTGTGCGTTGATAAAAGGCATTGCACCTCTGCCTAAAGAGGAAATGTGATCCAGACTCAAACCAAGGCTTATGTGCCTGGGTTGATGCTGAGGTGGGATATAGGAACTGCCATCTCCAACAGAATCTGCCCAAGGGCTATTTATCTCAAAACCAGCTAAACCCTACTGCACTTGAACTGGTCCTCAGGAGCTGCTCCATTAGGAGCCCACTAACATGTTAGCTTCTGATTTAGTTGTCCCACTTCAATGGATATACTGGGTGGGAGAAATTAGGGCCTGAGTACCTAGATGCATGTTTAGGTACGAAGGAATATCATAACATTTATATAAGATACATTAATTTATTACAGACAGCTCCTAATTTAACAGTCACAGAAGAGTCTGAAATTTGATCTTATAAAATATCGGTTCTCTTTCCCATTGTTTAGTTACTATGAGCATTAAGATGTAACCTTAACAAAGGCAGCAAGAAGTCTTAAAACTAGCATCTAATCCAATGCCGCTCAGAAGACATTGAGACATTTTGCTTGATATTAGCTTGTACGTCAGTCCTACAGCACAAGCGGAATGTCAAATGAATCATTTTTACACCTTTCCCTTGAAAAATCCACCACAATCCACACTTCGCCTTTAACAAACTTAATCTTCCTGAGAAAGCCATTCCATCAAAAAAAATTCAACCTACATGTCTCTCGTTTTCTTCCCCATAAAAATGTACATTAGAAAATTTTCAGTGGATTTCCTACATCTATTTTTTGAGAGAAATAGCATGAATTTAATTTATATTTTTTCTTTTAAAGAAGGATCATTCTAAACTCAATTTATTTCTTATTGATTGGCTGTAGTGTAGTCACAGTCTCCCCACCTTAAACGGAATTTAAAATATTTCTTTCTACAATGGAGTTTTGTCAAAAAATAATGAAAGTTTTTCTCACTTCCCTTCCAGAACTCTATTAACATGATGCTTTTTCACCTTACAATCATTTATCTAAAATGATTATTATGGCAATAACTCACTGAGGCAAGATATGAGGATAATAGGATATATTTGAAGAGTAAATAGCATATATTTGAAGAGTGAAGCGTATTTTGAATATGCTATATGAAAAGCGTATCTTTGAAGAGTGTACCTCTTAGCAGTCAAAGAGGTGGCTGTTCTTAAATATGGCTAGATCTGATATCATGTAGTACAAAGCCTGTCCATCTGATCTCAATAGCCTGCGTCATTTTAGTTGCCCACACAGAGACACAAACAGGGCTCCCAGAACCTGACAAATTGCTGGGCATCACTGGCTCACCTAATCTGGTCAGCTGATGTGCTAATTAGGCTCTAGATGATGTTCTGGTTTCCTAGCAGTTAAAGAGCTGGCTGCTAAAAGGT
Source organism: Ara ararauna (assembly GCA_028858755.1). Taxonomy (NCBI): domain Eukaryota; kingdom Metazoa; phylum Chordata; class Aves; order Psittaciformes; family Psittacidae; genus Ara; species Ara ararauna. The sequence goes on from CM054376.1 coordinate 147,997,438, forward strand.
GCAAAATCACAAATGTCTAAGCCTGATGAGATCTTTAAGATTCTGGGACAAAAGGAATAATGGAGGCCAGTGGAAGCTGGATGGTATGTCTCAAATCTTTGCTGGGGTCACATACAAAAAAGCAGGTAGCCCAGCACAGGTCATAAATATGCCTTATTTGTCTTAAGGTTACTTGTTTATTCCTTTTCTAGATACAGACCTCAAACTTTGCCATGAGAAAAGACTTTGTCCTTAAAGCTGTGTGAAATGGCTGTTCTGGGCTGGATTTCTCCCGGCGGGTAGTATAGAAAACCCAGCCAGCATGAGAATAAATGGCTGAAAGTAAGTGTTCAGTTGTCCACAGCAAATTCAATTACTTCAGCCAATTTTCGTAAATATTCAGCTGTGGTCTCTGTAGAGTCAATGTGAATAGGGGGGTAAACTTCCTTCCAACTCAGTCAGGTCACAAAGGCAAGTCCCTGAAGCATCTCCATCAGCTCTGGACCCACAGAGTCTTGCACACAGCCATGCTATCATTACCTGTGTTTCTAGCATACTACATGGCTTCTTTGTAGGTCCACCGACTGTGGTGTTTTCTGGGGAGCTGTCGTGGTTTAAGCCTCTATAACTCACGCAGTTTTGCTCACTCACTCCCCCCTCTTTCTTCCCCCCGCTCCCGGGAGGATGGGAAGGAGAATCGAAAGAATGTAACTCCCACAGGTTGAGATAAGAACAGTTTAGTAACCAAAGTATAACACAAATCACTACTGCTACCACCAATAATAATAATGACAAGAGAAATACAAGGGAAGAATACAATCACTCACCACCTATACCCAGCCTGACCAAGCAGTGCACCCCCACCCTTCCGGGTCTCCGCTCTCTGTTTTACATCCTGGGCATGACGTGCTGTGGCATGGAATACGTCTTTGGTCAGTTTGGGTCAGGTGCCCTGTCTCTGCTTCCTCCCGGCTTCCCCTCCTTCCTGGCAGAGCATGAGGCTCAAAAAGTCCTTGGTCAAACCAAAACATTAGCAAGCAGTAACCGAAACACTGGTGTTATCAGCACTGTTCCCAGGCCAAAAGTCAAAAACACAGCGCTGCACCAGCTACCAAGGAGGAGAAAAACGACTGCTACTGCTGAACCCATGACAGGAGCATAAGTTGCTAAAGCCCTTTTCACCTCACTTTGGTGTCTGAAAGCTCCAGGACATGATGGAGCCTCAGAAATTAGTCATTGATTTTAATATGGCTAGGTCTGACAACATGTAATACAAAGCCTGTCCATCTGATCTCAGTAGCCTGCTTTATTTTAGATGCCCACACAGAAGCACAAACATAGAGCTCCCATAACCTGACAAATGGCTGGGCATCACTAATTCACCTAATCTGGTCTGCTGATATGTGCTAATCAGGCTCTAGATGATTTCCTAGTGTTTTATCCAGCTGGAAAGGAATCTGACCAGGATGATAACTATTGAGGATCTGTCTTCCAAAATCCCTGCTATTAGTCATTGGTTTCCTACCCTGTCACTGATTGCCTGTGAGCCTCACAAGACCTTGTTGAGCCAGGAAGAACTGACCACACTCCATGGTCATCCTGACTGCAGCACAGCAAGGACTGGTAAAGTAGTCAGCTCTGCTGGTACCAAGTATTCATAACTGGTGCAGTCCAACAGTGTCTATTCATAGGATAAAATGAGGATCTCACATGTTGCATTTAAATCAGGCACAGGCTTAATCTGAAGAAGTTAAATACATAACTCATCAAGTAACAATGTCTTCAGTTCCCAGGGTACTCTGCCCAACAGTGTTAAGAAAATCTGGGTACAGTGAAAAGCGTAAAGGCATCACTGTCAAGCTAATTCAGCATTTCACAGTCTTTCTAAAGTAATCCAATGGTTTGTTATGTGGCTGTCTCTCTGACTACATTTTCTTTTCATTCTTGTCCCTATGAACTATATTTTATTGTGATTAAAGGTTTGCTGTCTAGAGTACAGAGATTATTAAACAAAAGTTGCAAGCTCAGGTACTGCTTTAGGTGCTGGTAATAAGCAAGTGAACAAACACTAGAAAAAAAAAACCACCAACTGTTTTCATTTACTTTGGTGCTAAATTTAATTAAAATTATTTCATATAAATTACCAGAAGCAACTAAAATCTTTTCATTAAAGAGGAATTTTTAACATGAAAATTCCCCTCAGCATTCCCTCAGTTCTGTTTTTGCTGATAAGGGGAAGGAAAGAGTCATTTTGCTATGTCAATCAGCTGGTTTCCAGTCCCTCTCTATTTGAAAGCTGTGATACCAAAGGCATGCATTTTTCTCGCTGCTTTCCCTGGGAGATTCTTACAAAAACCTTAGAAAAAGTGACTCTAAATAGGCATGTACCATAGGAGAGAAAATGTTGGCATTGTACAGCCTTAAATGAAAGGGAAATGCAACACCTGGTGAATCTTCAGAAATTCAGTTTTAATTTTTGTGCTCTTCCTAGGTTTGTTTCAGAGACATATCTTTCACTGTACCTTTTCATCATATCACAAGATGTAAGGAGAGGGTATTTGGTGCTTGAATGTTTATCCTTAACTAAAACAGTAAATTACTATGCCCAAGCACTGAAGATGAAAGACCATTGATATGCGACTCCCTAGATATCATCATTGATTTAAGAAAGATTGAGGATGTAACCTCAAATGATGATTTAACCTCAGGTGGCAACTCACTCAGCTGATGGCTCTGTCCCCTCATCCCAACCCCAGTGGGATGGGAAGGAGAACTGGAAAAAGGTTAAAGTGATGGGTTGAGATAACAGTTTAATAATAATAATATAATGAAGAGTGGGAAGAGAGAGGAATAAAACTTAAAGGGAAAAAAAACCAAGTGATGCACAGTACAATTTCTCACCACCCACTGACTGATACCCAGCCTAACCTGAGCAGTAATCTGGGGCTTCCAGGTAACTCTCACCAGTTTATATACTGGACATGATATGCTGTGCTATGGAATACCCCTTTGGCTAATTTGGGTCAGCTGTCTTGTCTCAGCTTTCTCCTGGTTTCTTGTATCCCTCCTCACTGGTAGAGCATGAGAGACTGAAAAGCCTTTGATCAGGGTACATACTGCTCAGCAACAACTAAAACATTGGTGTGTTATCAGCATTATTCTCATACTAAAGCCAAAACACAGCACTGCACCAGCTACTAGGAGGAAAATTAACTTTATCCCAGCTGAAACCAGGACAAAGGGCCATCACATATTAAGAATCAAGGTAGAAAAACTTTACAGGAATTAGTTGCCTGAAGGGGAAAAGATACAGAAACTGTGCATAAAATGTCAAAGAGGATGCACACCAGCCTGAAGCAGTTATTGATGTCCATCTCTCCTCTTCTTACAGAGCTAAGGAAGGGCAATATGGAAAAAACCAGGTGTCTGCACTTCCTTTAATACCTAAAAATAAGCATTTGCCTTCAAGACAGAGAGAAGTGCAGTTCCTCAGTGGGCAGTGTAGTAGATGATGGCAGTGCTAACGGAGTAGTGGGACCTAATAGGAGAGAGAGCTAATGCTCTTTCCCAGACAAGGTGCCAGCTTCAGACTCTGTATGTGGTCTGAAAGACTCAACATAGCCTTTAAAGTGGCAATACAGCTCACTTGCTAAACTCTGAAACACAGAAATTAAGACTTGCTGGTAGTGCAGTCTACAGTTGGGGATGAAGCCAGGGCTGTGACAGATAGGTTATGCTGCTTTTTCACAGGAAACCTACTGTCTTCATCCAGTTTCTTGGAGGATGTCCAAAATGACATGAAGAAGGACTAAGGTAAGGCACTTATCTTGAAAATACTTGTGTGTGTTCAGCTGATGTGAGCAGGGCTCCGTGTTTCTGGTGCACTATTTGCCTGCTTCAGGTAGGTATGGGACTAAATTAAATGTTTTTAAGATGGAGGCATGCAGAAAGACTGCTGGTTTCAGTTTCCCATTCTGATGTAACACTGAGAAAGCTGCAAACATCTCTGCCTCATTTTCCCTTCTATAAAAGGGGCAGCTATCTGGGGATTAGTTAGTGATTGCATACCTGAGCAGAAGAAAGTACATCAGGGAGGATTAATGTATTAACTGTCTTCTACATACTACATCAAAATGCCGAAATCCTTTTAATCCATTCAAATGCACGATTGAGTATAGCATAGGGATGAATCAAAGCAAAAAAAAAAAAAGAAAAAAAAACCCACCAGTTTTTGAGGCTGTATTTTTTCTTCAGAACATTGAGCTCTTTAAAGCATGTGGACAATTAACATGAACCAGCAGAGCTGGCCCAAGTGGGAGGTTTTCCATCCTGATGCACCATCTGCAAGAACGGGTAAAGCATAAATGCAGCCCACGTTGTTCCAGCAAAAGCTTACCATAGAGAGAAATAACAAAGGTTCATCTCTATAACCTGGTCAAGTGTACACAAATACAAGCAAAGCTTAATCTTGGGATGTCATGAAGGAATTTTTTATGGATTCATTCAGCCTAAACTGAGGAAAGTGTAAAATGTTTCGACTGTTGCCAAGGGGTTTCTTGATGTCAATGGAAGGATACAGGGCTCACTGCTATCCTAGAGCCAGGAAAGTTCATTGCTCCTCATAGCTTCGCTCTTTGGACAGGAACCAGTGTAGCTCTGATCACGGAAATTGTAATTATGACAGTCAGGACATAAATAGTATCCCCCAAAGGCACTTTGCTCTGCTTTCATTCCTTATGCAATTGTTTCCCTCATAAAAGCTTTGCACTTTCTTCAAAGGAAACTCTGGATAAATGTTCAACATCATTTGCTGAAATATTCCCTTCCATTTTGGTTATGAGTTTCCTGGATTTTCTTCTGCAGACTATTTTTTGCATCCCAGTTGCGGGCCCACTGAGGTCTCCTGTGTTCCCACTCTATAACAGCTCATCCATTGAATTCCTTATCTGGGATGTAGTAGTTAAAGTCATGGCCATTTTTTTCCAGATGAGTTTGCAAACTGAAGTTCTAGGGTAGGCCACCATTAACAGGGACCTCCTGTGATGCATCTGCCCTCTTGCTTTAGCTAGTGGGCTTCCAACCATATGGAACATTTTCAGGTTCAGTATGACATTGCACCTCAGGGAGCCCAGGTCTGTTGGCCATTCCAAGTGCCTAAGAAAGGCTTGCTCTCTCAAACTGGTGGCTGGGCTGTTTTCATAGCAAGGGAAGTACAGATGAGTGAAATGTGCAGTCGTGCTAGGGGGTGAACGATGCAAAACAGTGTCCATTTTCAGGCAGTACTTACATGACTTAAGAGACAGCATTAGGTAGATCTCCCAGTCTGTCTGTAGAACATAATAGAAGAGGTATTATTACTTATTCCATATACAGCTATATGAATTCGTATTAGCCACTTCTAAGGTATCTATCTTGCTAACACAAGTGAGCACAATCTAACCCAAAGAAAGGGGGAAGATTCCCAGCTGAAGTAAATCAGTGTAAGTCTATGGAAATCACCATAACCACAATTGTATGTCTAATCAATCCAGGTCTTATTGAAACCACCGAGGATACTACCATCACTTCAGTGGGGCTCCAAGGTGTCTTAGAGGCCATGGCTGTTGCAGTTAACAGGTTGATGAAGAAACCGTTTCCTTATTCTTCAAGCTTTCTCAATAATAACAATGGTAACAATAAAATCAAACCTTAGCTTTTATCACCATCTTCACAGCTTCATGAACATCCCTGACCTGTCTAGTACAGTGCCAGCCAGAGATACTCCAAATAGCTCTAAACAAGCACACATATTTCATTGCCACTGTGCAGTACCATAAAGGGATACAAGTTCAAATCCCCAACAGCAATAAAGCAAAACCAGGAGCTATTTATTAGCCTGGCTGCACTATCACACAGAGCTAGCACCTTCCAGACCAGCTCTGATAGCCCTGCATAGCACTGCACTGTACAATGTGGACTTTGATGATAAGGCCTGCGGCCACTGCTGCAAGCAGAATCATTAGTCACAAGGTCCCTGCCATTATGCGTTTATTAAGCAGAAAAGAAACCAGATACACAGCAAAACCTACATACTTATGTTATTGGTAAAAGAGAGAGTTTTACACATCCTCCAACTCCAGCCTCACCCCAGCATTCCAAACCCTGAGGAAATCCCAGACAATCAACCTGTACAATCAGCCATCAGGGATGCTCATGGATGTGTATGCAAGTCCCGCTTGTTGTTCCTTCTTCCTTAGCCCCTGCCTACCTATTTAACTCTCCTGGGGTAGTGAACTGCTGGAGGTGAGGATTATGCATGTCATTTGGGCAGCCAGACTATTACATATACTAATAGGAATAGAGCATCTATGTTATCCTTCCTTTCTCTCGAAACAGAAAAACAATCAGGAATATCTATACTTCTAAAGTACTTCTACAGACTCCCCACTCCCCCATTTCTTTGCTATTTTAGGGTAGGACTAGCATGACCTAATTTCAGGTATCTGCAGCAAAAACATCAACATTCAAGGTAGCCAACCTTGGTACATTTAATTAAACATGGATGCTTTTAGGATACAGTCATCTGACAGTTTGAGACATTGACAGTTTGAGCGCTCTGAAGTGTCCAAGATGTGCCTGCTCCTCCTGTTGACCAGGCAGTCAGTCCATGGGACTGATGCAGTATAGTGTAGATACTGCAGAATTCAACATTTCCCCAGAGAAATCTCACCCCAACAGATCCTCAATACTTTGTGAATACTTTTAGTGAAGAGGAGACCCAGGTTTTCAAATCCACTACCCACATACACACAAGTGCCATAACAGCATTAATGGGATTAATGAAAATTAGCCTGATTTGCTGGGTATCTTGGTATGGTATATGAAAGAATTCATACCAAGAATTCAAACCAGCAAAGCCATTCAGGGCTTGTCAGCAAGTTGAATATTCTTGCCAGAAGGCTGTACAGCCAAAGCTGGAAGATGGTGAGCTTGCTGTTGTGAGGAGACAGCCAATGAAAAGATCAGCTTTAGAGAGTCAGGCTTGCTGCCCCATCACCCCAAAGGGATGGAGAGAAGAGATAAGGTGCACCTGCCAGCCCAGCAGCTCTGCCCTTTACACCAGCCCCTGCCTGTGCTTCTGGCTTTCCAGAAGGGCTCCAGGGAGGCAGCAGCAGTGGTGCCCAGCTGTTTGCTCTACTTCGCTGACAATCAGCTGGGAAATGCAGAGACCTTGCTGAGCTGGAGCATCATCACTGAGCACTGCTCTCACAGCTCACAGAGAACCAGGGCTGTGAGAAAATCCTGCCAGAGGGCAGCAAATTCCTACAATTATTTTTTTCTTTCATACTGCAGCATGTGATTCTAAATTTCAGCTTCTTGAGCATGTCTCTGCTGTGAGAGCTGTACCAGCACCCTGCCCCTCTGCTCCCATGCCTGTCACAGACTGGTTCAGGGAAGTGTCACTAGCTGGGCTGGAGATATCCAGCAGGCGATTTCCCTCAGGTTTCAGGGAGCACCGTGCCAGTGGCCACCCGTGCCCTGGTGCACCTTATGGCGTTGCACCCTGGTGCAGTCAGGGCCAGTGCTGCCCAGCCAGGCTGTGCCAAAACCCATGGAACTCACCAGAGCTTGCTCCTGCTCGGGTCGGCCTGCTGGTGGGAAGTGGGGTGGGTCAGCACTGCCCTTCGTCATGGGTCTGCACATCCCTTCTCAGGCAGGGCTGTGGTGTAATCAGCACTATGCTTTACTGAGTGCTGGATATATTGATTTGCTGCCCCAAGACTATCTGAGCTGACACATGGGAAATGCAGTATCAGCAAGATAATAATAGTAATAATAATAATAACAACAATAATAATATCACTATAGGTTATTGAAGACTGCAGGGAAATGGCAGACTGCCCTGCCCCCTGAGAAAAAACTGTCATAAAGGACTTAACACAGAAATATACACATAGCTCCTCTATTGTTAAGAAGGAAACAGTTACTGGTTTATATTCTGTGTGAGGGCAAATCACTGAGATTTGCTGACTTCTGATTTTATTCCACTTGACACATTTAGTCACCACGCAAGCACACCCATACTCCAGCTGGGAACAGGCTCTGAAGTCACTTGTTTGCAGCATGCAGAAAGGATGCCCTGTGCCCAGGCTCAGTTCAGTATTTTGCTCTTCCTCCATACCTTTCAAATTTGCTTCCTCTTTTTGCTAGGTATTTCTTTCATTTGTATCTGTCGTAGTTGACAAACTCCAGAATGTAGGTGCTCAGTTATACCCCCTCTGCTAATTATATTTTTCTCTGAAAACCAAGGCAACACAGAGACAGCCCATGTCGGTGTCCAGCTGACAGTGAAAATGCACAGTGGGCAGCAACTTCCAACACAGAGAAAGCAGAAACTATATGTCTTTATTAGACATCAAACAGCTTTAGCTAAGACTAAGCAAAACCGGCTTAAAACAAGCAGTTCTGAGTTGAATAGATGTAAGGGAAGTACTTGAACCAGATCACAGGATACTGCTGAAAAAAAAAAAAAAAAGAAAAGAAAAGAAAATCTGGCTAAAGGATAAGAAAACGACTAAGCAATCATCAGATAATATAAGCCCTGTATCCCTCTCCCCCAGTTAATCTAGAGCTGAGGAATGCGCTTCCAAGCTTTGGCATTTATTTTGTAACAAAAATCCTACTGCAGTGATGTTACACGACTGATATCAAGGGATTAGAAAAATTACAAATGATTAATAAAGACAATGATCTTTCCTCCTTTCTGGTTAACACTGTCACAACATGACATTGATGCAGTGACACCTTGAAGGGCTTAAACCAAGCTGTATCAACAGGCAAGCCGATCACCAAATACCTTATCAAAGGCACGTCTGGTTTTTGAAAAACAAACAAACAAAAGAATTTTCACACCCACAGAGCTCCAATAAAATCCCTGGATTCTTACAGAATAATTTTTTTGTTGACTTTTTATCAGCAAAACCAAAGCTGATACATTCAGAGTCTGATGGGCTGGAACTAGTTTTGTTCAGTTGAAGTCATGCTGTCAGCATCATACCTTGTTCTCTGTGATGGGTCTGGATTTGGAAACAATATGCTTGGAGGCTAGTGACAAAGGAGATGAGAGCTGCAGAGCCTGCAGCAGCCCCAAGGAGGATGATAAAGGAGGATGCAGGATACATAGCTACCACCCTCTACCTACCCTCATATGGATGGTGACTTATTAGACCGGGGCATCCTTTACAGATTAGCCTCGATAAGATTCTGCAGAATATCTGTTATGAAATGCAGGGGACTGAATATGCAGCATAATGAGCAATAAAAATGGAGCGAGACCTCACCCCACAATGATTTGACTGACCCAGTGGCACTGATGGCTTGTTAAGAGCCAAGACTCAAACCCCTTTAGTACAGCGCTTTCTTGATCCTGATGAAGGCCCAGGGACCCCTGCGCAGGGCTCCAACCACCGCCCCAAGGCCACGTTCTCCGCACGCAGCACGCAAGGCGCGGTCAGGAAGCACCGGGTAGCGGGACCGCCCCGCCCGCCGGGCCACTGCCGCGGGGAGCACGGCGGCTCCCCCCGCCACTCACTGCGCACGCGCGTAGGCGGCTCCCCCCCGCCCACCCTCCCATTGGCGGCGTTTGCCTGCGAGGGGCTGAGCCTCGCGCTGCGGTCGCTGTTCTCCCGTTTCTCTCCGGCGCACGCAGCGCTGGGGTGCGCGTTCCTCGCTGCGCGGGCTACTCCTCATCTGGCTTTGCGTGCCCCTGTCGGTGCCTGTTTGGTATTCAGCTGGCCCAGAGCTGCACTCAGCCCAGTCGCAAGCCTCTAAATGCCACATAAGGGAACTGTGGAAATGAAACCTTAGACTCCTGCCATGATAACACAGTGGCATCCGAAACACAGAGCGGTGCAACCTCACTGTGGTATTGTAGCGTAGGCACATATCAAGATCAACGCGACAACATCTCTAACAGTGCACCTAAAAGAAATCACGTGCTTTCCAGAAAGTGGTTACCCAGGCACAGCACATAGCTGAGAGACCAGAGGCTGCTGGAGGCACCTGGAAGCTAAATAAAAATGCACTTAGAGCAATGCTAAGAGATGGAGTGCAATGATAGCTGGAACAGCATTACATAGTACCGTATTGCAATGTTTTTATCTTCATGGCAGCCAGGTGAAGTTCCCGATGACTGGAAAAAGGGAAATATAACCCCCATTTTCAAGAAGGGGAAAATGGATGACCCAGGGAACTACAGACCAGTCAGTCTCACCTCTGTGCCTGGCAAAACCTTGGAGCAGATTCTCCTGGAATGCCTGCTAAGGCACATGAAAAACAACAAGGTGCTTGATGACAGCCAGCATGGCTTCACTAAGGGGAAATCCTGCCTGACCAATCTGGTGGCCTTCTATGATGGGGCTATGGAACTGATGGACAGGGGTAGAGCAGTTGATGTCAGCTTCCTGGACTAGTGTAAAGCGTTCGACACTGTCTCACATGACATCCTTGTCTCTAAGTTGGAGAGACATCAATTTGATAGATGGACCACATGGTGGATAAAGAACTGGCTGGATGGCCGCATGCAAAGGCTTGTGGTGTCGTGGTTTAAGCTGTAAATTATGCAGCCCGCTCACTCACTCCCCCCTCTTTCTTCCCCCCCCCCCCCCCCACTCCGAGGGGGGGTGGAATGGGGAGAAGAACAGAAAGAATGTAACTCCCATGAGTTGAGATAAGAACACCCCAGTAACTAAGGTATAACACAAACCACTACTGCTACCACCAATAACAATAATGGCAAGGCAAATACAAGGGAAGAGGATACAACTGCTCACCACCCAACGACCGAGCTGTGAACTGAACTCTTCCGGGTTCCTGCCCCCAGTTTTTCCATCCTGGGCATGATGTGCTGTGGTATGGAATACCTCTTTGATCAGCTTGGGTCAGGTGTCCTGTCTCTGCTTCCTCCCAGCTTCCCCTCTCCCTGGCAGAGCATGAGGCTCAGAAAGTCCTTGGTCAGAGCAAAACATTCTAAGCCGTAACTATAAGCATCTGTGTTATCAGTGCTGTTCCCAGGCCGAAAGTTGAAAACACAGTGCTGCACCAGCTACTAAGAAGGAGAAAAATGTCTGCTACTGCTGAACCCATGACATGTGGTCAATGGCTCAATTTCCAGTTGGAGACCAGTAATGAACGGTGACCCTCAGGGATCAGTGTTGGGACTGGTCTTGTTCAACACCTTTGTCGGTGACATGGACAGTGGGATTGAGTGCACCCTCAGCAAGTTTGCTGATGACACCAAGCTGTGTGGTTCACTTGATACGTTGAAGGGAAGGAATGCCATCCAGAGGGACCTTGACACGCTTGTGAGGTGGGCTGATGCCAACCTGATGAAGTTTAACCATGACAAGTGCAAGGTCCTACACCTGGGTCAGAGCACAGGCACAGCTCCAGGTTGGGCAGAGAAGAGATTCAGAGCAGCTGTGTGGAGAAGGACTTGGGGGTTTTGGTTGATGAAAAAATGAACATGAGCCGGCAGTGTGCGCTTGCAGCCCAGAAAGCCAACCGTATCCTCGGCTGCATCAAAAGGAGGGTGACCAGCAGGTCGAGGGAGGTGATCCTGCCCCTCTACTCTGTTCTTGTGAGACTTCACTTGGGAGTATTGTGTGCAGTTCTGGTGTCCTCAACATAAAAAGGACATGGAACTGTTGGAACAAGTGCAGAGGAGGGCCGTGAGGATGATCAGGGGACTGGAGCACCTCCTGTATGAAGATAGGCTGAGAAAGTTGGGGTTGTTCAGCCTGGAGAAAAGAAGGCTGCGTGGAGACCTCATAGCAGCCTTCCAGTATCTGGAGGGCGGCTATAGGGATGCTGGGGAGGGACTCTTCATGAGGAACTGTAGTGAGAGGACAAGGGGTAACGGGTTCAAACTTAAACGGGAAGTTTAGATTGGATATGATGAAGAAATTCTTTCCTGTAAGGGTGGTGAGGCAGTGGAATGGGTTGCCCAGGGAAGCTGTGAATGCTCCATCGCTGGCGGTGTTCAAGGCCAGGTTGGACATAGCCTTGGGTGGCATGGTTTAGTGTGAGGTGTCCCTGGCCCTGGCAGGGGGGGTTGGAACTAGATGATCTTAAGGTCCTTTCCAACCCCTAACTATTCTATGATTCTATGGTTCTATGATTCTAAAGTCAGCCAACAAAAGTATTACTGGGGAATAAGAGGAGAATGTTAAAGCCTGAAAGCAGAATGATTCTAATAAGATGTGCATTCGCATTAACCACTGAATTAAAGGTGAAACCCTGCTCTTGAGTATAGCGAACAGGTTAGTTTGTTACTTCTTCGCCCACATGTATTATTCCTCATCTGTAAAGTTATGGAGCTGGTCCTGGCTTGATATTTCTATCAGAGCTACTGTTGCTGCAAGTGCTGAGGAGACACCACCCCCTTCCTTCATTCCTCATGTAAACAGAAATCTATACCAAGTCCTCCACCCTTTCTTCCCTGGAGTTACCATCTGATAACTCTTTCCAACCATAGGAAAACATACATACTGCTCAGACTTCACCTCCAGAGGAAATGGTTTCATGAGCTCTGCAGGTCTCCGCCAGTGCTGCTGCCTGGTGCTGGGCCTGCTGTCACTGGGTGCCAGTGGCCACCACATCCCATCCTGGTTGTGCTCTGCACGCCACAGGGCATGCTGAGCCCGCAGGGGTGGCCTGTGCATCAGAGAGGGCTGGAGAAGCTGGCAGGGACATTTCCCACACCTGCCCTACACAGCCCAGCAGGGATCAGCAGCAGGCCATGGCCACCAAGGTCTGAACACCAGAATCCCCAGAGGCTTCCCAGCCATCCATGCAGAGCTTTGGACACCAAGTCACGTCCACAACCGCTTCAATCACTGTCCCCCCTCTGCAGGCCTCTCAGGAAGCCCTCCTTGTTGCTGCGAAACTGCTGAAGCAGAAACAACTCCAGTATTGCAGCGCGGTCCCTAGCAGAACCTCTGCACTGCTGCTTCTCTCCTGGAGCCAGCAGCTTGGGCTGCCTGCTGCTGCTGCCTGCTGCAACACTGGGTGATGAGAGGCTCTGCAAAAGGCAGGGCCAGATGGATCCGCAGCTCAGGAAAGGCTGCAGATGGTGCCAGGCCCTGGCCCTGGCCTTGCCACAGGAATCCGGCTGCTTGCCCTCGAACTGCTCCAAGGTGCGCATTAGGAAGAGGCTCCTCCACAGCAGCAGTCCGTTGGGAGCAGCTGCTGCAGGAGGCTGCTCCTCGCTGCTCTCCTGGTGCAGCTTGCTGAGGACATCCTGGAGCTCACCATGTGCCTTGCTGCTGCTCCAGGCTCCTCTTGCCAGCTCCTTGGCCAGCTGCTTCTGCAGGCTCTGTGCCTGATGGGCAGCAGTGTGCTGCAGATGCAGCTTCTCCTGCAGCTCGCACCGCTCAGCCTCCTGCTGCTGCCGCCGCTGGGTGAGCTCCAGCAGCTGCTGCAGCTCCCATGCCTGCCAGCTTTCCAACGGGTACTCTCGCCAGAGCTGCTGTGACTGCTCAGCTGAGAGCACCATCAGGGCACTCAGTGTGACATGTCTTCCCTGCCTTCCTTCCTCCTGCAGGCATTTGGGAAATACCTCCAGCCACCTGAGAATACAGCCATCATCCTCGTGGCCACTGAGGCCATGAAAGACTCCGTGCATCTGTGACAAGCAGGAGGCAAGCAGCATCCTAGATGTGGCCATGACAGAACCTGCCTCCTGGTTGATGAAGGTAGGCAGACTGTGGCTGCCCTACCCTTTGAGCCTTTCCAGGCGTTGTTCCTACCTGCATCCCACTTTCCCTCTCCTAGGTGCCTCAGGCACCTTGAAGCCGTTTGAGGCCAGCAGAGCAGGATGGGAAGGGTGGCCATTTCAGAAGCAGCTGCAGAAATGGCTGCAGTCTGGTGGCAGCACCATGCTCACCCGTGTGCCCTGCAGGTGCCAAACGTCATGAGCTGCATCTATGAGAACATGACACACATTAGTGCAGCATCAGCTTGGCACAGCCTGGACTTGCTGCTCCTCTGGATGACAGAGCAGGGCTCCAGGGAAGTGGTTACAAGCCTGCTGAAGCTCTCTCCATCATGTGACTGACCCCAACAGCCCTCTTGGCCTTGTCCTGTTTGGGGACAGGGGTCTGGAGACACACAGGAAAGCGCAGGACATCCCCAAGGAGCAGGGCCCTGCACACCACCACACTCTCCAGCCTGCCAGGCCTGCCAAGCCTGCCAAAAGCTGCCCAAACCAGCCCCAAGCCCCACTGTGAGGTTCCTCCCTGCCCCACAGGGAGCACTATCTCAGCCCCCTCCTCCCTGCCCAGGCAGGGCCCTGGACACTCCAAGCAAGGGGCTGGGAAGGGCCAGGACTTTAGGACAGCCTGGCTGCTGCAGGCTTGGCCCATGCACTGAGTGGTGGCCTAGGCACCCCTGCTGACAGAGTGCTCTGGGCCTGCAGTGCTGCTCTGGCCAAGTGGGATGCGCTGCTGTCCCAGCCCCACACCTTGGAGGTGGCCTTCAGGAAGCTGAGCAGCAAGCTCCAGGACCTGCAGTTGCACAGGTGTCATGGGTTCAGCAGCAGCAGTCATTTTTAATCCTTCTTGGTAGCTGGTACAGTGCTGTGTTTTTGATTTTGGGCCCGGGAACATCGCTGGTAACAGCAGTGTTTTCAGTTACTGCTTGGTACTGTTTTGGTTTGACCAAGGACTTTCTGAGTCTCATGCTCTGCCAGGAAGGAGGGGAAGCCGGGAGGAAGCAGAGACAGGACACCTGACCCAAACTGACCAAAGACATATTCCATGCCACAGCACGTCATGCCCAGGATGTAAAACAGAGAGCGGAGACCCGGAAGGGTGGGGGTGCACTGCTTGGTCGGGCTGGGTATAGGTGGTGAGTGATTGTATTCTTTCCTTGTATTTCTCTTGTCATTATTATTATTGGTGGTAGCAGTAGTGGTTTGTGTTATACTTTAGTTACTAAACTGTTCTTATCTCAACCTGTGGGAGTTACATTCTTTCGATTCTCCTTCCCATCCCCCCCAGGAGTGGGGGGAAGAAAGAGGGGGGAGTGAGTGAGCAAAACTGCATGAGTTATAGAGGCTTACACCACAATAGGATATTCAGCTCCAGCACAGAGGAGGCCTGCATCCAGCACTTGGCTGCTTGTAACCACAGCAGTTCTTGCTTGGGCTCAGGGCTGTACCCACCTCTCCAGGAAAACAGGCAAGGCCCTCTCGCCTTCTGCCTGCCTGCAAACCGTCACCTTCTCCAGGACATAGGGACTCAACCTCTTAGAGCCAGCCCAGCACCAGGTTCCCCTGCACCAGTCATGCAGGGCCACACCACGCTGCTTGGTAATGGGTGCACAAAGCCCAGGCAGCCCGTCTGCCCAGGCAGTGCTCTGCTTGCCCCTTGCCTGCATCGTCCTGCCCTGCTCTGCAGACTGGAGACCTGGGGCAGGGCAAGGGCTGGGGCAGGGGCACAGATGCCAGTGGCCTCTGCATAGGCTGAGCAGGCTGCAAGGTTGGGCACAGGAGGCATCGTTGCTTCCTTCATGCCAGCTCTTGCTCTTGGATGGCTCCTCAGAGGGTGCGAGCAAGACACTGCCTATCTCAGAGCACACGTGGAGCCAGAACAAATGTGTGGTGTGCGGCGACTGTCCCCCAAGATATGCTCTCTATCCCTGATGATCTTGCTTTGGGCTGCCAGTGGGACCCAGGAGCTGCACAGTGCAAGGAGCCCTGCAGGCTCGTCAGGTCTCTCACTGCCATCTTTGTTTCAACTGCTGGCCTCTGGCGATGTGACAGCAGAGAAGTTTGCTGAGGTGTACAGAGTTCAGAGGACCCTGCTTCACACAAGGCTGGTGCTGCTCTCACTGATGCTCAGAGGCCTTGTCACACTGTTCCAGAGACCTGACATGGTGAGCAGGGCCTAATCAAGTGAAGCCATGTTGGCAGACTGGGGCTGGGCAGTGGGTAACACGGTGGCTTGACCTGTGCTGGGAGTCAGCAGTTCCCGCCTCAAATGCCCCCAGCGTCCCCTCACAGGCCATGGTCCCATCAATGTGCCCATGGGCACTGCCTGCCAGGAGGCTGCTGCAGGGATTCCTGTGCCACCAGCCAGGCAGTCGGATGGGAGGCTGGTGCTTAGTGGCCAGAGCATTTTTGCCAGGGTGTTCTTTCACCGCTTCACAAAAAGCAATTTCTGTGCTTCATACAGGCAAGGAAAATGCTGGTCCTGCTGCTGGACATGATGGAGACCCTGCAGAATACCCACACTGACAACAAGGTGTGGGCCCTGCCTGTGTTCAGAAATGTGATGGGTTGTATGAAGAAAGAAAAGCCGTCTGAGAACCTCCAGCAACTCTGATGGTATAAGGCTGCTGTGAGAGCCTGAGTCCCACTGATAGGCCCTCTGCCAGGACAACTGCCCACCTTCACAGCGAGGTGGCAGCACTTAGGCAGGGCTGTGCCCCTCTTCATGTCCCTGCCCTCTCATGGGGATGGCTTCTGCCCTCTGCAGCCCAGCACAGCTTCTCACTGCCGGGCTGGTGCCTCGGAGACCTGAGCCCCCTCCCCTCAGGCATGCTGAGGCCCTTGCTCAGGAAGCAGCTGTTGCTGAAGTCCTCCTTGTCCTCATCCCTACCAGGAGTCTGGCCAGGTGCAAGAGTTCTCCATCCACCTCTTCAAAGAGTTGATGCACATAGTGGTTTGGAAGCACAATTGGCAAATGCAGACGGTGCGGAGAAGCCTGGTCCCACTTGTGTTGCACAAGAGTGATGAGACCAAGAGCTTTCCGAGGTAGATTCCAAACCTGAGCAATGGTGCAGGGAAGGGCATGCTAAGCCTGCAGGGGTGGCCTGGGCATCAGGGAGGGATGGAGAAGCTGGCAGGGACATTTCCCACACCTGCCCTTTGCAGTCCAGGAGGGATCAGCAGCAGCCCATGGCCACCAAGCCCTAAACACCAGAGTTCCAGAGGCTTCTCAGCTGTCCCTGCAGTTGCTGGGGGCCAGGGCTTTGGGCACCAAGCCCTGTCCACAACTTCCCTGTGGCAATGGAGGCATGGACTTCACTTGTGGTGCAACCGGAATCGTTTATTGAGCGAGCTTACAGGCTTTTTATAGACCCCTGCCTAGCCATTAGGAATTGTTAGTATCAGTTAGTTTCTTTTCAGCACTTTTCTCAACATCATACGCTTTTTCCAGCCAATGACATTACTGATCACGCACCCTTTTAACCAATCACATTATTGTTCACGTGCCTTTGCTTGAACAACTTACTTGTACCCGGATGTATAAGCACATTTTTTGTTACCACTTTCTGCTGCATTATTACTTTCCATTTGCCTTGAACCCACATTCTTTTGTCCCCTCAGTCCACATTAGCGACTTTCAATAGCTCCTGGGAAAGTCCCGGGTACAACATCTCATCTTTGTCTTCAGTAACTTCTTTGTTTCAGTATCTATAGTTCTCGGAGATTATCTCGGTGTTTTAACTTCGATTCCTCTTGACTCCCGTGGTTTGCAGCTGATGAGGGTAAGGATGTTTGTGCTCTTGTTCAGGTCTGCTGGCGCAGCTTCTTGTGCAGCATTTCCCACATTCCCACAATCTTTGTCCTCCTCTGCAGGCCTCTCAGGAAGCCCTCGTTGTTGCTTCAAAGCGGCTGAAGTGTAAACAGCCACGTGCAGGCACAGGAGACATGGAGAACTGCCTAGTGCTTTGTGAACACAAGCTCCAGGCTGGACATGGGGTATCCGCTGTGCCGCGGTGCCTTGTCTGCCCTGTTCCAGCCCAGAGTCTGCAGCCTGGAACTTCATCCTCCTTCCCTGCCCTCAGGCACAGAGCCCCCAAGGGCTCTAGTCCAGGCCAGTCTCACCTCCCCAGCCTCAGGATGTTGCAGGAGACCCATCTAGGCCCTCACAGCCTGACAGAGGGCTGCCAGCATCTCCAGGCCCGGCTCTGCCTCGGACTGTCTCTGAGCATCAGCCCCACAGGGCTCCTGGCTGGGAGACACAAATGGCCTGAGGCAGAAGGGGAGTGTGGGGTGTTGGGAGGAGAGATCAGTCCAGCCAACTGGGGAGGGTCTCTGCCTGCCCCGTGCCCTCTGCAGCTGGAGGAGGACAGGAGCAGAGCTGAAAAATACGTGCGTCAGAGCCTGCCGTACCTGCAGAACACTCGGGTGACCGTGCGAGCGGCAGCCGTGAGGTCCATTGGTCCATCGGTCCCTCTTTCACCAGCCTGGCCGCAGACCCAGCTGCTGCGCTAGCAGCGAGTAGCAGCCCTGTGGCTGTCAGAGCCCCGGCTGCCCCGTGCAGGGCCTGTGCAGCCAGGGGGTCTGAGGGAGCGATCTGCCCAGGGCTGGCCGCTCGGCACCTGACCAGCAGCAGCACTGAGACGCTGCAGGAGGCCCGCGATGCTGAGTAGGGGTAGTGCTGTGTGTGCCGAGGATAGAGCCTGGGCAAGCGGGCTGCCGAGCGTTGTCTTGCTCCACCAAGCAGTTTCCACGTGACACGTTTGTCCCGCCAGAGTCTCCTGACCAGGGAAAGGGATGGCTGGGACTGGCATGGTCTGGAGGGGATCCCTGCGGGTCCCTGCAGATCGGTGGGTTTCAGCTCTGTTCACTTTCCTTCTGTTGCAGCCCTCGGGATTTTGGCAGAAGAACTGCAGGTCTGGTCACTGGCAGTTCAGACTATGCATGTCCTGAGATCTACAAGGTTGCAGCCAAGACGGGGATGGAGCCTCCGCGCGCTGTGCCTCTGGTTCTGAGAAGCCAGGCAGCAGTGAAGCTCGGCTTAAGAAAAGGTTCCTTCTGATTAAAGCTCTACCACCAGCCCAAGGCCACATCCTTCACACGCAGCACGGAACTGCCGGTCAGGAGCTGCCGGGCAGCGGCTGCTCCCCAGCACCCCGCGCCCTCCCAGCCAGGGCTGCAGGGAACGCGACGGCTCCTCCCACCCCAACCGCCTCCAGGTATGGTCTCACTGTCCTCACTTGATGCTACATAGACGTCTCTCATCTGTAGACGTTTACACCTGAGAGTAGTCCAGGCTGGGAAATTAGATCCATGCTTAGTGCTAGAGAAAAGGCAGATGGTATGGCGGGTTGATTTAATGGCCCACTGAAACATCCATAAAATCAGTGTTTATGTTTAGCTTGTACTTCCCCGATGCTGTTGGTGAGTGACTGGGTCATTTTATGACCTACATAGAAATAATTACAAAGTGTCCTTGGCCTATGTCCAACCTGGCAAGGTTCTCAGTGCTCTGTACCACAATTTTCCTCCTGTTTTAAGCTAAAAGGTTTTCCAGTACATCACTCACCACCCTCAATCTTCCCTGCCTTTTCCAATGAGGGTAGCCTTTGCACTAGGAGCTATATTTTGAATGCTCATAGTATAGCACAAGCATAATGGCCTGAGTCCTGGAAGCTTGAGTGGTCTACAATGCTACCACATTATCTTCATGTGATATCATATTAGAAAATAATGCAGATTACAGCATGTGCAAAGCAAAAAGATTCACATTCGTTGAGCCTCGAGACATGAAGACTGTGTTCAGGAGTGGGATTAAACTGCCCCATGGAAGCCCATGTTTCCTGCCACACTACTCATTTACCTGTAGTTCAAAACACTGCAAAGAGCCAGGTTTGGGAGATATGCTTAGAGGATCACCATATAGTGTAGCCAGCCACCTGGCTTCAGGCTGCATTAGAAAAAAGTTGGAGCCCATTTTAAGGCATCAGAATTGCTTGGGCTCTCCCTCTCCAGAAAGCTCCTGAGCGCATGGTACATCCATGCAGCATCAGTGGAGGGTATTCTTTGGACCAGAAATGGAATTCATGGCATGTCATTACCACTCTTTTCTTCCTTTTTCTGAGCCTGAGAGAAAAGAGCAAATACCAATAGATTAGTGTTGACTTACTCTTATTCCTTATAGCATTTTAAATTGTATGGAAATCATTCTTTTAAGAAGTAGTGCTCCTCTCTGTCCACTTTTTTCATTCAGTTGTATAGTGAATCCTAAGTGAAAACTATATAAGTGATACTTGATGTTCTGAGCATATTTGTCTCACAGAAATGAAACAAAAGGTTAGCCTACACAATAGAAAAGAGCTGACTTTCCTCCCACTAACTTTGCTGGGAGTCCAGCAGAGTTACTTTGTATTTGTACTAGGATAAGATTGTGCCCCCAGACTGTGCAGAACACCCACATGTGCACTAGAGTGAGTATAGCCTGCACTCAGCACTGCAGATTCGGGTGGCATTCCTTTCTTCCCACTCCTACAGAATAGCTGTAACACAACAACAAAAAAAAGCGTTTGATTTTTCCGCCCCACCAGCTGAGTATTACATTAGGACTAAATGTTATTGTTGGAGGAAGCCCAACAATTCAGTGCTGTCAGTCTAAGGGATTATTGCAGTTATTTTAAGCCGCGAGTCATGTAAACCTTGGTAAGCCTCATGTATGGAAGGAGACTTTGAACAAATCTAATGAGCCTTGCTCAGTAGCCATGTCCCAGCAGAGCCTCTCTCCAGCCAGCCACCATAGGACCTGCTGCTTCTCTGGGAGCACAGAGGGAATACTTTGAGGAACTGCTGCTGACTGTCCTCGCAGCAGCTGGTGGGTGCTGAGAACTAATGGACTAATGCCAGCCTAAAAGGAAAAATCCAGAGGGGGAATAAAACAAACATGAGTATTTCATACCTGCTTTTCAACTACTGCAAATAAGTGAAGATACACAATCTTACAGCAGATGAGGTTGTGCCCCTTTAAGAGCAGAGAAATCACACCAAAATTTAAACAGGAGATTGCACTCTGGAAAATCACAAATCAGCTGCTTTCTGTCAAGAGAGAGGTAGCTCTACCACTCAAATTAGCATCTTCATTGCAGTCAGGTCTGTTCTTGTACTGGGTTTTAATCCAAGTATACTTGGAGCTGAGTATTGCTGTTGAGTTATGAATGCAGAGGCTCAGGCAGAGCTTGTCTTGTTCTCCCTACTTCTAGGTTTAGAAAAAATGTTATTTGTCCAATACTACACACAATAAATTTTGATGCTGAAACTTAAGAGTACTTGTCCATGAAGCAGTCCAAAGTTTCTAAAGGACTTTAGTTCATGCTTGTGTTAATTAACCCCATGTGGTCAGCATCACTTACCACTGCAGGTACTCAAGGGTTTTGTGGGATCTTTCTTCATGACTCAGTTTCACCAGACTTGGAGCAATTTTGATAGAGCAGTGAAGTGGCACACACTGGCCCTGCCTCTGTCCTGTCCCCTCAAGGCCATCTTGTATCTCACCTGAGGGCAGGGCTCCCACATCCCCAGGTCCCGCTGGAGGTAGTCCTCTTAGGGTGAGGAGGGGCAGGAGGGTGATCAGCATCACCACCAGCCTATGCTCCTGAAGTAGGGGAGTCCTATATCAAACAGTCTCCGCTGGCACTTTGGTCCTCCTCCCACCTGCGGAGCCAACGGAGCCCAGTGTGGGGGAGGCGATACCTGGCATGAGCCTGTTCTAACATCCCCACTGTGAGCCCTGTGCAGAGGTGGAGAGATGGATTACCTGGGCATTCAAATGCTTGTATTGAAGCTCACTTCCACTCCGTATGGGGAGAGGCATGAGCAGTCATACACAGTGGGCAAGGTATCAACACAAGGTGAATGCAAGTGTCAGATTATGAAAACCCAGCTGCACTCTGTGTACATAACCCCCTGACTGTACTGCAGTTGAGGACTGAGGGTTTCCATGGCATAGGACATAGGGTGAGTGGACGGAAAGCCAAGGAAAGGAGCAACTTCAGTAAAGGGAAAAAAACTAGATGCTTTTTGTTCTGCCCTGGAAAATCAGCATCTGAAGGAGCAATATAAAAACTGCTGTTAAAAATCTGCTGTCTAATTGACTGAGAAGGTTATTACTAGCATGGAAACAAACATTGTTTTTCCAAAAGCTGTCCACAGATGTCAGACTGCTTGGCTGTCTGAGGAGAAAAAGCAGGACTAACACTCTTGGCTGCTTTGCTTCTCAGAAATTGAAGAGCACCTTGAATACAAGCAGGGAGAATTCTTGCTGTAATGGAAAAATGAGAAAGGAGCTCTGACTCTCTGAGAAAACAGGCTGCCAGTGTGTTAAAATACCAGCCTAGTCAAAAAATAAACATCTGAAGAGGCCACATTTATTGTGGAAATAGGAACAGCTGTGTGAGTGAAGTTTAAAATATTGTCCTTTGAAATCATAGAAGTCTGCTTATTTTTAGCTTGTGAGATGCTGTTAGCTTCCTGTATAAGTGCTGTTACGTAAGGACATAATCCGCATGGCAGCAGGGCCCATACATGCCAAGCTATAAGATTACACAACTGCCCCTGAGCTTGCTCCGTTCAAGCAGAAAACAAAGCCTCACACCTCTCCTAACTGTTCTGCTGCTGCTGGGTCAGACTTACAAAGACATGTATTACAATGCACAAATGAATGCACTCATTCATATGCACCTGTACATGTAGATATGTATGTATATTAACACGCACACTTTTTCTCATCACAGCTTAAACAAGGTATTCATTGAGCCAGAAAAATACTACCTTGGAATTATTCTGGTGACATTAAACAAGGAATAAACTGGTGTGTTTTAACTCTTAAAACCAGCAAAATTAAATGTCAAACACACACTTACTTTGGGCAGCTACCAAAAGAGCTCTCTTCTCAAATGTGACCTCTAACTGCTCCTTACAGCTGCATGCTGCTGTATGTGGAAAGCACACAGCGGTCTTGCTGAATGATAACAACTTAGGGGCTTTAATCTCATTAAGCAGTATGTGACAGCATTGTTTTAACTTGGGTTTTTTTTGAGGATCAGACTTGAGACTCTGAGAATCTGTACTGTTCCCAGCCAGTGTCATCCACTGAAATGTACAGAACTATCATTTCCAACTTATTTTTAGAGCAACCTGTGTTTGTAAATGCTCCTGCTATCTGAGTCTGGCCCAGATTGACAGGAAATTACTTTTCCTGAAACATAAACAAACAAAAAGTGGCTATCACAGCATCTTAAGGGTATCAAAGTTTCTTTGGCAAAAAACATTCATGTGTTGTTATTATACATGATGTACAATTTTAATTTACTACCTGTCTACATCAAACACTTTCAGGGCAAACCTGAGATAATTTTAAACTTAAGCAACATTTTTATATCTTAGCAAGGAATTTTAACAAGAGAAATGTACCCATGCATAGTTGTGCACGGTGTTACAAATCCACACTGCTCTGAAATTTCATTCTTTTGGTTTTGCCTGTGAGGGCTGTTAACACTTTTTTTCTATAACAATATCCTTCCCATTTTTACAAAGCCACTGACTCTGGCAGAGAACACTGCATTTGGGAAAAAATTGTGAAACCCAAAATGCTCTCATGATTATGTTCAGCCAGCAAGCCTTTCTCATCTATTTTCATCTTAAAGAATCAGTGGCAGAAGAGGCCTTCAGAAAGCATGTTAAATACCCACATTCTTGAGCTGGGCCACTCCAGGCTAGATTTACCCACTGCAGCTTTGGCTTCTGGTCTGAGCTGGTCACTGCAAGGAGCCTCAGCTCACATGGCAGTACACCACATTCTTGGATGGATATGCTCCCCTGTCATATCTTGTTTAGATACTTGGTTCCTTCAATAATCATTAAGAAGCCCAGCCCAAATTCTGATTTTGGTCTTCTACTTAAGACAACCTGGCAATGAGAATGCAAAACTGGGCTTTCAGTTCTTCGCAGAAATATCTGGGCCAAACTCAAAAACCGTAATTTCCAGGCAGATATACTACCAGAAACACTCATGCTCTTCTGTGTGAAGTGGTAGCCTAGACTAAAGAAGAGCCGTTGGGCAAATTTACACCTGGCATAACTGACAGAGCCCTATGGACTTTAATAAGACTCTGCCAATGTACCCTAATAGAGAATATACACCATAGACTGAATCAGGAATACTGCCGCTTTACCCACAGCATTTGTGTAGTTTGTATAAACTTCCCACAGAGTAGCAGAACTTTAGCTGATGAAGACCTTACGTCAGTTTAATTGAATTTATGCTATCTAAATAAACTGTGTATGTAAGTCACAAGTTTATTCTTATGAGCCTACAGAAATAATGCAAACACTGTAAAAAGTGACACACAGCATTTTAAAAACACATTTCACTGACACAGTGCATGAGGATTACAGCATTTTCACATTGCTTCTGGTTTCAGAACACAGGACACCATAACACAAATCAGGAACATCCAGTTTAAATACAGACCTACATTGGTGACAGGTACTTAGCAAAACTGGACTAATAATTTCTATGCTTTCAATACACCAAAGTATGCGTAAGTTCCCCTTGAAGTTTAGCAAACTCTGAACTGAATAAAGGAGCTAAAGTAGAATATATACAATCAAAAAGTATTTGTAAAGGTAAAACATCCTAGCTTTAGTTTAAAGGAAGAGCTCTTAACAACTGTCAGCTTTTTTCAACTTTAATTCTTTCTCTCCCACACACAAATAATGAAGTTTATTACCTTCACTTTTGCTGTCACCCACTGCTGTTACACCGGACAAAGCAAAAGGTCAGTGGCAAAGCTCTCCTATAGCTTCTCAGCACAAGTAGAAGTTTGTTTGACTTTTTTACTGAGGTAAAGCTTTCACTGTCAGAGCAGAAGCTTTATCTATTGAACATACGAGTAAAACAGGAGTTAAAAGTAAAGGAGCTAATAAAAAAAGAGAGGACTGCTTTCAAAATGCTTAATGTCTGAAGCAATTTCAGGAATGGCAGATGAAGAAACCAGAAATAACTGTTTAATCAACAATGCCTTTTCCCCGTGCAATAAAAGTTTTCTAAGAAACTGAACTCTTAGTGGCACCGTTTCTTACTTCCTTGCACTGCCTCAGAAGACTAGTGTGTGCTACAGAGCAGAATAAGCTGCATGACTGCTAAGAGGAAGACATAAGACTTTTGTTTTCTTGATCTACTGAACACAATGTGAACCGAGTGCTCCATTAGCCTTTGTTCAGGCAATTCACAAAATATTCCTGTCCAGCCCTGGTAACACTGGCACATGAATCTCTGCTTCATGGCTTCAATACTCTCCAGGCTGGGTTCACCAGTCACCTGGAACTTGAGGCCTCTCTCTGAGTGACGGGCTTGGATCTTGAAATTAGTGGGTGGCAAATGGAGGTAAGCAGAAGATTCACTGTTTTTGCGGATACATCTTCCATTCTTCTTGCAAAGGACTTTACTACAGAGTTTGGCTGCTGATGTCACATTAATCACATAATGTCCTAAGGGTCCATCAATGTACCGCTTCACAGTTGAACAGCTCTCCTGTAGATAATAAAAAACTATGACACATTTCTCAGTAGCTAGCATTATGTCCAAATTTATTATATCTAAGAAGATGCTAGTACAAAACTGTTCTTGGCTAAAGTAACCTGTTGAGATAAATCTTGTTGGATTTATGCAGTGGAGTTTAAACGAGCTTACTTCCATGGTAAGATTAACAATGTACTAACCTTTACTACCTTGTCTATTTGAATACTTAGTAGAAACATCCAATATTAGACTAGGGAGGAGTCCTTTCTAGGACTCTTCTAGCAGAAAGAGAATTTATATGCTAATCTGAGACTAACTAGTTCCTTAAGTAGAGATTTATGGCAATTGCTAACAAGGAGCAGTGCCTGGGACCAATAGGTTTTAAAGCACATACTGAACCACCACTTTGGTCCTTATCTCTCCAACTCCTTCAGTTTACACACAGCCACAGCATTTTCAGAAACCAGCACAGAAGTTGCTGCAATTGCAGCTACAAAGTCCCAGTTTGTATTTTCCTCTTCCACTGCCCAAGTCAGCAGTGCTTTTCCAGAGACTCCAGCAGGAAGAGAACAGACTGCGTTGAAAGCAGAGCAGGCACCAAAGCCCAGCCCAGATTTATAAGCCGGGGCTTGTCTGTTGTCCCTCCTGCAGAACCCCAGTGCAGCCTCCTGCTGCCTCCATCAGTTCAAGAAGGATTATTTATGAAAGCTTGAAGAACCTGGGAGGAGGATCTAGGCTTTACAGAACAAGGTAAAACAAACTGTGCTTATATTCCTATGTTATTGTTTCAAAACATGTCTTTCTTCTAACGTGGACTCGTTAGTCCATGATGCTACAAATGACCTCCCCAAAGCAATGTTCTCTGAAGCAATGGGATTTCTCAGTCTAACAAAAGTATAGGACTAATGAGACCTGAAGATAGGACTAAGCCATGGTCCTCAGCTGAGGACTTGATAAAGATAGGTAGGTGCTATGGAGTGCATGGTGGCAGAGAAGAGGTATTGAGGTGATTCCTAAATACTAATAAACTGATACAGACCTACCTTTGAGCTGGCGTATTGCATACTGCCCCAGAGAACAACTCCAGCTGCTCCCAGAGCTGCACTTTCACCAATGGTATTCACCAGATCCCTCTGAAAAAAGGAGGCCAAAACCAGACATCAGAAAACCGAAGGTATAAAAATAAAAGTAAAAATGCACTAGGATATGGGTATCAGTTCCCACCCCACCCCGAGGAGACATTGGTCCTGTGGTATATTCTTCACAATAAAATCACTATTTTAGCAAGCTTTTCTGTGTATCTCCACAGGTTTGCATAGGTTGCATTCATGAATGTGACTAGCAAATAATTATTCACAAGGGGTCCTCCAGCAAAGCTGGTGGAGTAAGAATTGAATGATCTATTTTATCTACCAGTCTTTGAATGGTTGCCGTACCTACATAGGCATCATTTTTGGCAAATGATGACAAGTATGATCACACCCCACTGGATTACCCTTACAATATCTAGTTGCAGTTGATAGGCTTTAGGCAAGGGTCTAACTTGTGCTGCTTTAGCTATACCAATACAGTTACAGAGCCGCTGTTACTACTACCAGCATAAATGCCATTATTCCAGGGAACACATATTTAAAAAACAAGCCTCTTCCAGTGCTACACAGTGCCAATACTTGCACACTGAATTAACCATGTCCACTTTTAGAGCTGCACTAATAAGCAGTGGAGTTGTAGCAATAGCAGTAACACAGCTTTACTGGACACACACTGGGTAAAACAGGAGTCACTGGTGCCTTGCCAACAACATAGCAACATACCTTTCAAGTGTCTTAAAGGCATTCCATGAGACCGTGATTATTGTGTCTAGAGAAATGCAATTAAGTCTCAGAAAATATGGAGGAAGGATCTTCTTCCACCGGCAACTTTCAAAGCATGATCAATTACATCCAAAACCATTTCTGTCTACAAGTACTGATAACAAAGTAGTTCTTGATCAGTGTTTGTCATGACAGATATTACAGTATTTGATGAAGAAACACCAAATTCCTTTAAAAAGATAATGATGGTCTTTGATATAGTCTTTTCACCTGCTTTTGGGAGAATACAATCCAAAAGACCAGACAATTATCACAGCATGGTGGTGGCACCTCAGAAATGCAAAATGGCAAAGTGGAAGAGCCATGTTATTATTGTTAATTACTACTAAATAATTTATTTCACCATGTAAGCAGGGCTGTTGATTTTCCAGTGCATAGTTAAGGAGTCCCCATTCCTGAAGCATTTATGGTGTGAGAGATAAAAAAAAATGCCTTGACCCTTGACAAAAGGTTGGAGAAACCAGTGCAGCAAAACCTGTAGGAGTCTGAAAGAGCAGAGCTTCTCTACTGGCTCTTAGTGTAGGGTTCAGAGTGATATAATTGGCCTTGCCTGAAATTCATATTGCTGCTGATCATCTGAGCTGATTTTTAGAAAATGTCATTACTCCTAGAATTATACAGCCTGATGTTAATAACTTTTATGAAAAGGTAGTGGTGAGGGCTGCAGGCATTACTTTTATGTGGGAAATGGTGAGGGGTTTTTCCTATGGGAATTCAATTTATCAATACAAAAAAAGAGTATGTGAATTAAGGATCAAAATATCAAATGCTAAGAGAATGAGAAATGCAGCCTGACCTCTTGGTAATGAGGGTTCTCAGGCTTTCCTCATCTGAAAGCATTTTATGAAGATTACCCAGATACAGAGGCTGATCTGTGATTCTACATTAGTCACATGATGGTTGAATGATTTAGACTAGCATGGTTCATATCTCATTAAGAAATTAATGAAACTTTTTCAGACAGGCAAAATAAATGATCAATAGATATTTAACACTGATGGATGAACTAAGACCTGAGCAAGCCCCAAAATAAAGACTTTGTAAGTAAGTAATATGCTATAAGAGTTAGGGTGCTTGAACAGGAATCAGTAAATCCAGTTTTTATTCCCTCATGTTCCACCTCTTTCTTTTGTTACTTTCAGAAATAGTTCAGACTCCGATCCACAGGTGGATTTCAGCACTTCATGTCTAATTCATATGGATATAAAATAAGCAAAAAAGAGCATGACCCTTAAAGTTCACCTAGTCCTCTGGGTGTGTGAAGTCCAATGGCAATGGTAATTTCACAACTGAAGCTCTCAAGGCACCTACACTTCCGCTTTCACCCCACACCTTGAATCACCACCTCATCAATGCTGAGAAACTCAGCACTTTTCTCAGGTTAAGGCCAAAATCTGGCATTTGATTGGAATGCATATTCCCCTAGGGGTGCTTAAACGATTCTTGTAGCACCTACACAGGTGTGGATGCTGGTGAGAAGAGCAGCTCACTGAAAAAAAAAATTGTATGTGCCTTTATATAAACACTTTTCTTCTACCTTACATTTCCACTTTTTGTGTCCTTTAAGACAAAGGCTGGGTGCTAAGAGTCCTCCCCAGGAGGAAAGAGAATTAGGAAGACATGGGCTGAATTTTTGTTTCTTCCCCTATGCTTAAAAGTTACATCATCTCCAGCTAACCCTCCATCAGGGGTTACTTTCATGATGAGGTTGCACACAGTGTTCAGAGGGGTGCCATTTCTTTTTCTGATGCCATTTAACTTTACTCCAATTCAATACAGGTTCAATGGAGAGCAAGAGAAACAAGTGGAAATCTGAATACAACTTATGATGAATTCAGCTTAATAATTGGGTAACTTGCCCACAAGGAAAGAAGTAAGGTTTCTGACTGTAAGTTCTAGATCTAGTTATGTCTTTTACTGAATCACCAACTCAGTTCGGTATCTCAAAAGCCATTGTCACACTTCTTTTCCCTGAATAATCTATGAACAGGAGGTTATACTGCATTCTTTATTTTTGCTCTCTCATACACTTGTTCCTTTTGGTCTGGTGATTCCTTAACTCTTTCCTGGTGTCTAACACTGGGTGCTATATTCATCCTAATGAGCCTGGGAAGGGAACGAAGCCAAGAGCTCCCACACCAGAGGGGACAGCAGTCACACAAAGAGGGTGACACCGCCACCACCCTCCCCTGCCACAGACAGGGTTAGAAAATGAAAGTGTCACCCCCATTTGGGTATTTTTAGGAAAGGAAAGCTATGTGCCTCTCATAATGGAAGAGAGTGGGAGCAGAGATAGGGATGTACCTCTGTGAAGCCCCAAGTGAGGCACACAAGCTCTACCATCAGCCTCAGTCACAGCAGTCCTGATTTTGGGACTGAACCTAGCGCCGCTTCTCACACAGCACAGCTTGGCATTAGTGGGAGCTCATTGGCACAGCTCTTATGTCTGAGATTAAGAAGTACCTCATATGGATGAATACATGCAAGTTTAAAGAATGTTAGATATCATTTTAAATACGAGCATCTTGGCAGTTGTCTCTGTGGGGAATCCTATTTCACTCCTTGTACCAGACCCCCATCCATCATGTTAGAGGACTGTCCTGAGGAGGCAACTTTATGGGTCAGCTGCCACTGAGGTGCCTGGTGTTTCTCCAAGTGATAAACAAGTCAACAAAGCCTATTCCCTTCTGTTGCTCATTCTCTTTCAAGCTTTTGGGGGCAGTGTGCAACAACCAAAGATCCTCAAGATTATGCTGGACTATCTCCAAGCAGAGAGATAATTTGGCAGGGAGGAAGAAGCTTTAGTTTCTATCAGTGCTGCTCCATTGATCAGCCAATTGACTGCATTGGACAGTAAAAAAATAGGTGAGCTAAGGCATTTCTGGTTTAGAGCCTGAGAGGAAGCAGGACAGTCAGTTCTAGTTGCATGCTGAGGAAAGAGAAATAAATCTGTAATCTTTCCTTTAAATTTTGACCAGTCTTAGTTACAGACATGCTTTTTCTGCATTCAGGAGTGGTAGCACAAGCCTAGCATGGTTGCAGGGAACGGCCTCTGTACACACGCACACCTGTTAATCGGAGAATACTATCTGTAGGTGAACAAGAGAACTGTTATCCATTATTCATCATTTGTTAGTTGTCATCCTGCTCTATTAATGACTTCAGCCAGCTACTCAGGAAGCACAGATGTTACTGTGTTATCTTCTCTCTCCCACATGCTTAAGTGGATTGTCAAGGTGGATAGTTTCTAAATAACCTACAGATGGCAAACTGCTTGTATGTATTTCATAATGATTGGGATCCCAATTCAGAATTTATAAATTGTTTCCAACAAAAAAAGGAGAATGAATTTCTCAGACACCTTATGCTCAACTCGCCTGATTTCCAGGTGCAGGCAGGGCGAAAGGTACAGCACACATAGCTACCGCGTCTGTTTAGTACCTGGGTCTTACATCTTTCTGGAGATCTGCTAGACCAGTGTCTCTCCCTCAGTGACTTTGACTCACAACTGTTCTTTCTATTTTCTTCCACTGTGATATTCAGTGTATTTCATGTTGTGTCCAGAAGAGCTCATACACAAAGCTTGCATGTGCCAGCAATTGTTTCTGTTGCACCAGAATGTCACAGCTCTTGCAGAACTTGATGGAGCAGGACAGTAGCTCTCCTGACCCAGTCCCTGTCAGAGCTCAGGTAACTGTTATCCTGCTATCCCAGTTTTAATATGGCCATTTAGCCTGGATGTTATTGTACTGCACTGTCTCCTTTCCTTGCAATGTTCATGCGCATTATTGCTGGAGCTCAGAGGTTTCATGCCTTGTCTGTAGGTCTGTGCATATCACTTGTGGGCATGTCATAGATCAAATGCGAAGCTCCAGTCTAGTCTAAAATCTGATCACACAAACCAATATTTAAAAGACCTTGATGGCTTCAGGGCTATGAAGGAAACAAAGAACATTATTTTCCTACCATTCCTATTTAGAGTTTTCTGAAGTGCAACCCCGCAAGTTCCTAGCAGCCACCAAGCTGTTCACACATAGCCCGAAGACACATCAAGCCCTGATCCATGGCTGCCTTCAGAGCTAGGTTCTGTCCTAATTAGGATATGTAATAGAGCATAACCCAAAGATGTTTCTCTGGCTATGCAGGGATCTTCCTTGGCTGAAGAGTTGTAAAGTGATCTTTAAAGCATCCAAAAGTAAATGGCTAGATGCAATTGAAAAACAGGCCAGTGAGTTAGAAAGTATAACATAAGAGGAATGTCATATTACCACTGTACTGTTCAGAAAATAGCTTTAGGTAAAACAGTAACTTTATACCACCACAGATTTTGAACTTGAGCATAACTGGTAACCGCATATTAGTTTTCATACCTCTCAGTAAGATTCATGGTATTTTTATATTGATCAAAGGACTAATTTATATTGTAAAAATGTATTATTAGAGACTGCAGTTGAAGAGTGCTCGATTATTTCACAGCCTGGGTTCTTCAGTGAAGGTGTTCTGGGTGAAATCATGCCTGTACTGACCCCAGTGGCTCCTTGCCTTCAGCAGCAACCTTGCTTATTTGAAATCCCATGATTTCTGAGTCAGTTAGGACCTGTGGTTTCCACATCACATAGAAAATAGCTCCAAAGAGTCCCCAGTTGCTGAGAAAATGAGGCAGACTGAATTAATGATTGCTTCTGTGCACCATTTGCTTCCTGAGGCAGCCTGAAACACTTCTCAGGTTGCTAGGGCTCCATTGCATCTCCCAAGCTCCAGCTCCAGGCTGAAGCCATGGGCAGCCTGGGGTTTGCTGGACTGGCTGTTGCTTTTTCCCTTACCTCTTCTCTCCCTTTGGCTGTTCTGGTTTGAGTCAATAACTTGTCTCTATCAGCAGCAGAAGCAAGCTCTCACACAGCTCTCCATAAACCAAAGTGAGGAAGCACCCCCAGATGTACTGAGCCATCAAGGATCCTGCCCCAGATTCCCTGCCCTCTCATGGAGTTGATAGAGATCGAAGTAAAACTTTTGGAACTTGGGACAACTACTAGAGAAATTAATAAGCATCTGTGCCTCTCTGTTATGTGCATAAGCAGGCAGAGCCACAATCATTACATACCCAGAAAGTCTGGGGTTTGTAAGCATGTATTTTTACAATCAATGTTGTGAACACTGTATATTTATTGCACTTGATCATTGGTTGAAGGAACGTTGCATGACTCAAAAACTTGGTTTCTTTATTAAATGAACTCCACAGCATTAGCACTAAATGTTGGATCATGAAGATATTTGAACATGTTGTACCTCTGAAAAGTGAGATGGCCAATGCTCACCCTGCAGGAGTTAGGAACTCCAGGCCAGACTAGTTTACTTGACTGTTTATTTCTATACTGAATGAATTTACATTCAGATAAACAAAAAAGCCCTGAGGCTCCTTTCTCATGAAAGTTTATCTTTCCATTACACTAATTAGTTTTAAACTTCACGAAAATTTGTCAAGTTCATTTCACAAGCTGTCCTGAAGAATTAAAATATCGGAATGAATTACTTCCTTAAGGAAATGGTTTATTTGTACTTTCTTTCTAAATTACCCTCATTAAAAATATACAATGCTATCCTACATAAGTAGACCAAAGCACTGCAGTATTAACTCTTGAAAGGTGTAGAGATTGTACAG
Source organism: Ara ararauna (assembly GCA_028858755.1). Classification (NCBI taxonomy): domain Eukaryota; kingdom Metazoa; phylum Chordata; class Aves; order Psittaciformes; family Psittacidae; genus Ara; species Ara ararauna. The sequence goes on from CM054376.1 coordinate 148,030,269, forward strand.
TACTCCCTTTTCGAAGGGCCACCTTAAATATAAAAACCAAGTAAATAAATACTGTTATAGAAGAAAAATTTTTAGCAAGTATTTTTTCTAAGAGGCTCTTTCTACTCTCTACATTTCTAAAATTTTCTGCTTACCTCTGTTAAAACATGAAAAGTATAGGCATAAAATGGCCTGGAGTAAACAAACACAGGCAAAACATAGTCTTTTCTAGCCATTGAGGCAATGCGTATTGCCTCCTTAACCCGATAGTGAACAAATTTTAGTGCATTTGGACTTGACTTCAGTATATAATCCAGGTAGATAGAAGGGTAGAGAGCAGTGCTTTCCTTCCACAGCCAAAGCAGGAGATCATTGCGCGCAGACTCAATGGCTGGGCATTTCCCTGTGTATGTTTGAGGGTGTTCTTTATAATCATAATTGTAGCAGTCTGGGTAAAGGTAGTAACCCCACAAACCGTTTGGTCTCATGTGCTCAGCCAGAAGGATGGTGTTGTTCATAAAACTCTTGCCAGCATTTTCAAATTCCTCTTTAGCCACTTTCCTAATTCTGTCCTCTGACCACTGAGGATGCCGTCTCCTAACCATCTCAAGAGACTTATTTCTATATATGCTTTTGTTGCCCCAGTTCCTATCCCACTGGGGCCTCCAGTTTTCCCAGTCAATGACTGCAAGTCCCTGGAATTTCTTCATAGGTATGCAGTAGTCAATGTCAGACTTTGCTTTATTAAGGTGTTTGATAAGACTTTCATTCTGTGGCACCCCTCCATTGACAGGATCTCCATTATCTGAGTAATGGGGATAGTATCCCAGATGCGTGTGATAGAAGATTGTCACATTGGATCCACTCAGAGTCTCATTGGTGTTGGATACAATGTCAAAAATACTGAGATCTAGGTCCACCTTGTACCGCAGCCTGCACTGCTCGGTCGGCGCATTCCAAACAACCATGAAAGGCTTGTGCAGAACCAGAGGGGCCTGTGCCGGCTTCGGCAGCTGAGCATCAACCATAGCGAGCAGCGCTGCCGCTGCTAACCATCTGAGCCAAGCATCCATGGCATGGGGCTTTTCTGGGAAGCTGTTATGGTGTGTCTTTGAAAAGAAAAATCAAACATGACATGTTAGAAGGGCAGTAGCCACCCTGGAGGCAGATAGGATGGCAAAGAGATGTCTTTTGGTTTGATTTGCTCATGTTAGCATTATACCCAGCCCAGAGAAAAGTGCAAAACTGTAGTCTTGCAGGAATTAAGCCTATTATCAAATGTTTCCAAAGACTTTTTGATAGGCTTCACTGTCTGTTCTCATGCTCAGCTTTTTTATATCTTTCCCTCTCACCCAGCCACCTCCCACAGTTGATTCAGACCTTTCCTTAACACTTATTTGCTCCTTCACATCTTCAAAAAAAATAGCTAATGGAAGAATAACTTAAAAACAATATAAAGACAAATGTACTGATCATTTGAAACTTCAGCTTCCAAGATACCAGTCTGCTACAGTCTAGACTTGCCTAGAATACCATTAGAGTGAGGCTAATGCCTTCTTTAATATCTGTATATGCTAATGGTCACGGTAGGAAAAGTAAATTAAACAAAAGGCAGACACTTGTAACTTACACAATTGACACTCAGAAATGCTGCAATTTTCAGCATATCAATAAAAAAAAGTGTATTGTTACCTACACTTTAATTTCCTTTTTCTAAATGAATAAATACAATAGTGATAATCAATCTTCAGGTTAGTAGGGTGATACTATTAATGACTTAATGGTTTAAGCTACTGATTATACTTAAAGCAAATTAAATATCAGTATATTAAAGAAAAACAATTATGTTAAGTAGATCTGAATTAGCCAAAAAAGCATGCTCCATCTTTAAAAAAGGGACCTAGTTTGTAGAAGTAGGGGGCTATTAGTGTTAATTATTACTTTCAGGATGTGCTGTTATCCCTGACTGTCACACTGGCTTGGGGACTATCAGTACTCTGGGAGGAGCAAGAGCTGCAGGGCTGCTGGCACCCCCGGCACCCCAGCCCTACTTTGCACCCCATGGGGCAGCTGTCCACCATCTGCCTGCAGTCAGCTGCTCCAGATTACTACTCCTGCTTCTTCCCCAGAGAAGCACAGCTCAGCCCTGTCCTGGGGCTGTCATTCAGGTCTCTTTGCTGGGGAATACAGTGCCTGTTATTTGGGCTGATGGACAAACATTACACAGTGGGGTCCAGCTGATAAATCGGCTTGAATCCAGAGATGATAAAAATTGCTTGCTGTTACAAATATTACCTCATATATAGTATGACATTGTTTATCCTCTCAATTGTTAACCTCTATCTGTCAAGTTTCTCCAGTTTAGTCACATGTTAAACCATTGCAATCACTTTCTGCAGTGCAGATTCAATTCATGCACTAGCCATATGAATTTGAAAAGTCCTGAAACTGGGCATTTTCTTACTTTTCATCCATTTTTATTGACTTCTTTCCTTGCCTGTAAAGTCAGACCCAAAGATCTTACTGCAGTTAGCCTAGCTTCACTTGTCACTAGTATTTTCTCACTCGGTTAACACTAACCTGTTCATATCCTAACTTTTCCTAGACAAGGAGAGCTCTTTGCACGTACCCATCCATTAGTTCACGGCCAGGATCTGCAGGTGTCTTGCCTTCCAAACCACTGTACTCAACACACCACTCTAAATTCTAGATTTTTTGGTACTCATTGGATATTATCTTTATTCTGTAATGGGATGCCAGATCTACAGGAAGGCTGTAGGTACCCTCATCCAAATCTGCCAGCAGGCTTATTAAAGAAAAACACTTCTTCACTGTTGGAAAATTTGTTGGCTTTTGTAAGTAATAAAATCCAATATTTCTCTCCCTGTAATTTGTCCTTCCTTGCCATTCTTCCATCCTCTGGGTTTGCTGTTTTTTCTGCTATCTGCTGCTGCTCTCCTGATCTGCATTTCCCTAAAGTCTCTACATGTCTTTTTGTCTCCTATAGAACAGCCTTTCTCTCCTCTATCACCAGCCTTGTGTTTTTCCATCCTTAGTCCCAGAAAAGCATTGAGTCCTCCTGACCTGTGGCCTGGTACACAAGAACCTTCCCAAGAGGTGGAGGAAGTCAATCTGCAGTAAACAGTGGCTAGGGGCAGCAAAGTGAAGAGCAGGACTGCAAGAAGCCACCAGGCAGGACCCCCCAGGAGCAAGCCCTCATTAGCAAGCTAGGGATTTATGTTCTTGTTTCCTTGCCTGCTCTCTGGCTGCTTGCTCTGCCTGCCTAAATATAGATTTAGCACCCAAGTTTTGAAACTTTGCACACAATCGTTTAGATCCGATTAGGGATAACATCCTTGAGTGAAATGGGCCGTTGCTACAGGCCGTCAGGCTGCTGCTACCTACAAGCATGCCTGTTGGAAAAGGATGCCAGGTTATTTTCACTTCACTGATCTGCCAGAAGGAAGTCGTGTGCTTGAAACTGGTATCTTTTTCTGTTTTCCTGCAGAGTGTTGCATAATCATCTAAGTAATACCATAGGCTGAGAAAAAAAAAAAACAACAACAAAACCAAAAGCCACCAAAACTATCTTTTCCTTCCTGTTTTATACAAACTGATGAATGCATCAAAGGACTTTGCATCATTCTTTGATGCAGCAAACTTGCTTTGTACATCTGCAAGAGCTTTTTCATGATTTGGGCTGGATTGCTTTGCAGTACATGAGAACAAGCCCATAATGCAAACAAAGATTTTCCCAAAAAGCGATAGCTCAGATGAAATGGGAGGAGCACCAGAGGAGAGAGAAAAGACCTTTAGTGAATTTCTGTGGAAAAAAAAATCTGGGAAAAGATCCCAGCTGCTTGTTCCCACAATCCAAATGCTGATACTGTTCAGCCTTGTGCTATTATGTACATATAATTAGATCTTTTTGTCAGGTATAATTACTAATACAGTACAGTTCTTGCCTAGATCTGACAGCCCTAAGCATTACAACATTGCAGATAATAAATCATAACAAAGATAAGCCAGAAAATAATAGTACAGGATAATGTTAAGCTATATTTTTTGTTCCTGGCTAATTCTTGTCACTGTCCCTGACAAGGCTTTAAAATCACAGCATCACATAGTGGTTGAGGTTGGGAGAGACTTCTGGGGGACATCTGGTCCAACCCCCTGCTCAAGCAGGATCACCTAGAGCTGGTTACCCAGGACCAAGTACTTCACAAGTAACAAAATGAAAATATTTATCTCAGGACATGTTGAAAAGTCCTCAAGGGTCTTTCGACTAGATTGACCAAATCTTCCTTGAAGTCGTGAAGAAGCCTGGATACCTTGCTTGACTGTAGACATGCAGATGTCTGCATCTGCAAGCTGAATCCTACAAAAAAGAAGGGCAAGAATCTGTCTAATCATGTTTAAGCTATTTAGAAGTTAGAGATCGGGTCAAGGACCATTCAGGGTCCTCCAGTGAATACTGGACACTTCTCAAAGCTACTATATAAATTCCTATTTAGCACTATATGGAAGTAGTCACTCAGCTGCCTGCATTAACCTAGAAAAGGAGGTGATGAGTGCCTACCTTTCAGATGGCTAAAGCATCTGCCTTTTCCTGCTACTTTCTATTACACACAGGAGATAATCCCTTATACACAATTCCTTAAAGAGGAGACAATTCAAAAAGATTGTACTTTGAAAGAGTTCCATTCCAGTTGCATTGATCTGCAATTAATTCTGATGTTATTTGCTTGGTTTTATTTCAAAAAGCCACCTGGAGCCAAGTGAAACAAGTTTTCAAAGCAGCAGGTAAGCCTATAGTTCTGAAAGAGGAGAAAAAACTATCTGTTCTCTCACAAATGCACAAAAGAACCTCTAAGCGAGAACAAAACATCTTTTATCACAGTTTCCACTGCTGAATCTTTGGACTTTTTAGTTTCATGCATCGGCACTAATTGGGACTGCTTTAAACCCTATTTTTTTTTAATGAGCACAGACACTAACGATTCCTTCTTGAAGCACATTATCAACCTTAATCCAAATTCTCCCATTTTTCTGATTCAATGGCATATTATCATGGTTAATTTAACTTTCCAAAGATGCACATAGCTTTCTGAGGCACTACAATTTTTCAGAGCAGAAACTGTTCTCAGTGTTTCTGCTCTATATTCTAAAAACAAAAATGAATTCTTCATAAGTGAAAGAAATGGAGCCTGATCACAAATCCATTAAGTTGATGAGGTTGTTTTTTTATTGTATTCAGGAAACTTTGCATGGTGTCTGTACAAAAAACATGTAGTTTTCTATTTGCATCAGTTTCTGTGATGCAGTTTAGCATGAAGCAGGTTACGGCTGGATGTCAATATATCCTTTGATGAGTGTGGTGAAATTCAGCATTTCTTGACCAGCAAAACCAAGTTTGTTTCTGCATATTCTTTTCTTCATTTTTATAAGAAGAAACAAGAGAATATTTGCTTTTCCCAAGCAGATACTGTTAACTTAGTCAAACCTTTATTTCAACTGTGTTTATTGGTCAGAATTCCACCATATTTCCATTTCCAAATAGTTGATAACAGCTGAACTAAACATCCTAATTGCACACTTTGATTCCAAAATAAACAGCTTGAAATTAGTAAAAAATACAGACTCGCACCCTAAAGAGACTTATTTGCGCATCATGTATTACAATACAACAGGGCTTTGAGCAACCTGGTCTAGTGGAAGGTGTTCCGGTCCATGGCAGGGAGTTCAGAACTGAGTGATCCCTAAGGTCCCTTCCAAACCAAACCGTTCTATGATTCTGTGATTGCAGCCTTCTTTACAAATGAATAAAAGTACAAAAACAAACATACAATTGACTCTTTCTTTAGCAGTTTGCATTACAGTTCACTTCCAATAGGTGAACACAGACACCGGCTTGCAAGACATAATGCATCATCTCTTTATTTTTGTGCAAAATACATAAGAATAAATTCAGAAAGCAAGGAGATGGGGAATCAGGCCCACGCTATCACTGCTGACATTTTAGTAAACTGTGGATTATTCACCTTAAAGCAAATGGAAAATCCCAGAGAACATTCTTGGGTGTGTGTCACAGTTTTACAGTCAGTCATATTTGGGCCAGAGATCTGCTTAGGCATTTCCTGTTTAGCTTTATTGTTTCTGTTATGTGGAGCTCGCATCATGCCTTAAATTGAGAGAAAAGACTGTAAGGAAGCGTGGGAACAAAGGAGAAAAGTATTGGTATTAAAAAGATATTCTTTCCATGGAACCCATAATTCACTTCTATTAACAATAACCACTTCGATACTCCACGTGTCCCAGTCTATCCTAGTCTAACGTCTTTGTCGGATAGTTGTCAGAGGCCAGGCTCTTATGTTTTTACACGCATCGTTTCTTATGCCAAGACATAGCACTAGTACTAACAAAACTGAGGGCTACTCAGCACAATAAACACTGAAGGCATTTTACCCCACCTTTGGCTGTAGGACTGGTTTCATAGAAGTACAATTCCGTATTTAAAGTACTTTCAAGCCAGTATAACCTTCAGTAAAACCAGGAGACTTGTAACTTTTCATTTCCAGTTTGACATTCATTTCCAAAATGACAGAGAATTTAGTTGTGTTTAAAAGCGAGAAACAATGGCATGGGATAGTGAAAGGCTATCCCACCTATCCCAGCTATCACAGGTCCTCGCTACCAGCAACAAACCCTCAGCATAGTCTCATCACTCCCAGATCTCACAGACACAGGTAAAGACACCTGCATTGTCACCAAAGCACCAGTAGTGAAACATTTGACCTTTCCCTTTCCACATGTGTGGTTTTGGCACCCTAAACATCTACTGGCCCAATGCTCCAGTGCTGCAACAACTCTGCAAATTGCCCCAAATGCCTTCGTATCCCGTCTTTGGAGCCTGCATCCTCTTCTTCTTTTGGATCTGGCTGTTCAATGCTGGGTACCAGCTGGTCAGTCACAAATGGGTATGTGGGATTGGCTTGTCCTTGCTTCCTGCTCACACACAAGCAGTGGAGGCTGCCAGGGCTGGGGATTTCCTTCTCTCCTGGCTCTTTTCCCTTACTGACCCACTATCTTTAACACAGGGAACTCAAAGTGTTTCTCAAATGTTAATTCTTAATTTCCTCCTGGAGAGAAAAACATTCACTATTGGGATACTGAAACTTTTCAGTGATTTACTAATGAAACAGTGACAGAGGGAAAATTATGATACAGGTCATGGCTCACAGTACTATTTTAGTTAAAAGATTGTCCTGTCATTTTAAATCACTGCAAATCATTGATGACACTTTGAATACCAGGTAAAGATAAAGTAATATGGTTAAATCTGTCTGTGCAGTAAAGGGAGATTAAATATGTATGTGCCACAAACAATTTTTCAATCACTGAAGGACTGAGTAAAATAAGTATTTTTTGAGTGGATGAAAGTATATAAAATCTAGAGTATTAAACCATTTTACATAGCTAATACATGATTTTAGATTGTATCTAATATATGAAATACTGAATTATTTTTTTATTAAGAAGCCTGATGTATTGTTATTTTCAATTCCATTCCATCTGCTTCTATTGCATTATAAACTGAAGACAAATATATTGTAGGGAAAATATTCTCAATATTTAAAGTTGTAAAATTTATGTTAAAACTATAACCTTTTCTATGCAATTTTAATATTTATTTCTTCCCCAACATGCAAAGAATAAAGGGGGAAAATAAATTGTAGTTTTTTGCCTTCTTGAGGAGCCATATTGATTGTCAGGGCTGTTAACGCCTTAACTCCTTGAGTAATTAAGACTAATGTCCTCAGCAGTGTTCAGTGTACCATTCTTCTGGCTCTGACCCTTGGTGGGTGAAAAGTGCCTACCAACAGTATTCTGAAAAGAAGTTCTTACTGTTTTATAGATCTTTCCTTTTAATTTATTACTAAATACTTTCAACTGAAGATCATGAACACCAATTGGCACTAATGGAATACATCCTACCTTCTGGCATGTAATTTTAATACCTTATAAGAATGTATGAATGGGTAATACTGTACAATAAATAATACATGAGTTTATATTGTTGTAAAGCATTAAAGTTTAGCTTCTTTCACACCATCTGCTTAATTCACACATTCACTTTCTGAAAGGTTTATTGTTATTAGAGGCACTTATAAGAGAGAAAATTAAGTCAATTTGATAATACAGAGAATTCCTACAATCAGGCCTTGGCTTATTCCAGAGAAAATGCTGTAAGCTAAATTAACTTTAGCGCTCTCAAAGATAAATTCTGCTTTCAGATGGTGTAATTCAAGAAAATTCAATTGAAATTAATTGAGGGGTGTAAATCTGGAAATATTCCAGATGAATTAATGAAGTTATTAAGCATTTATAATCTTGTGAGAGGAAAAATGTGTCCTTTAAAAAAAACCTCGTATGTTGGCAAATGCTTTAAACAGTTGTGTATTTCCACTGTAAATCTCTGCTTGCAGTGAATAATTCCTATTCTTTGGATAACAAAAAAGAGAATATTGCTTTGCTGCACAGAAACTCAGGACAATTTGAGAACTATGCATAAAGCATTTGAGGTGAAATTAACTAAAGACTTTATTTGCATGCCAATACACAGCTTGCCTGGCATCTACACTGTCTCAAATAAATGAATTAAAAGTATCTCTAGCTCTGCAAATACCCAGCACAATATATGAACAGAAATCATCAACAAACAGGACTCATTGCCAGACAACTAACTACATCCTCCTCTGGGCTCCTTTTGAGATGATTTTAAAACACACTGTTTGAAGATGAGGGACTGTCTTACTGTCAGTCATCTCGAAACGATTGCCCAGAATGGCTTGCTTATAATGAAAGAAGTATTTTTATTATCGTTCATATGGAATTGAATGTACGACCAACATATGATTAGCTGCTTTCTAGATGTATAGCACTGCATGCACAACCCAGGGCATTTTAGTATTAAATTGAGTAATCAAATTCTGAAATATCCTTAAAGTCAAAACATTACTCTTGTTTCTCAAATGTACATTTTATTGACAGAGAGCTTTTCAAGATCAGTTTTCTAATTAAAAATTGCTGTTACACATTGGAGTGTAAAGCACCAAATTTGACAGGAAAAAAAAAGAAATATAGTTCAAAATTGACATGCTACAGGAAAAAAACCCACCAAAAGCCTTCCTAACCAGTAGATTATAATCAGAACTGAAAATTTTGTCTTTACTGATTATTAATTGAGGAAACAACATGGCACTTACCTCTATTAAATCAGTGAACAGCAGAAAACTTTGGTGGAACAATTTACAACAGCTGATGTGTTTGTCCCAGGAATGTGCTCTTCCTAATGAGTGGGCTTTTAACTAATGAGAAACTGAGGGCATCTGAAGAGAAGGACAGAATTTTACCTAAACGCTCACCATGTCATTGCAAAATAAGCAAATAAATTCATTAAAAAGTTAGCTCCATTACTTGTAAGCAGCCTGGCTCTTGCTCTAAAAATTTTGTATTGACTGCTTTTATGTCTTGATAAAAGAACCACCAGACTGGTATTTGGGAAGGATTAAGTTGCGTTTTGAGAGTTACATGCTCTGGACTCAACAGCAACAGGCATTAACAGCAGGGACAGCTTGGTCACTGTGGCGCAGGGAGAAGCAGGGGTGCTTTCAAAATCAAGCACATAAAATAGCTCAGAAAGAGCTATTTAGAGAACTGGCTGGATGGCCAGAGCTAAAGAGTTGTGGTGAATAGAGCTAAATCAAGTTGGCTGCTGGTCATAAGTGGTGCTCCCCAGGGTTCAGTACTGGGACTAGTTCTGTTTAATATCCTTACCAATGATCTGGATGAGGGGATGGAGTGCACCCTCACTAAGTGTGCAGATGTCACAAAGTTGGGCAGGAGTGTTGATCTACTGGAGGGGAGGAAGGCTCTGCAGAGGGATCTGAGACAGGCCGGATCAATGGGCTCTCGCCAGTGGTACGAGGTTCAGTAAGGCTCAGTGCCAAGTCCTGCACTTTGGTCACGACAATTCCATGCAATGCTACAGGCTTTGGAAAGAGTGGCTCAAAGCTGCTCAGTGGAAAAGGACCTGGAGGTGTGGGTTGACAGTGGCTGAACATGAGCCAGCTTGTGCCCAGGCAGCCAAGAAGGCCAACAGCATCCTGGCCTGTATCAGAGACATCATAGCCAGCAGGGCCAGGGAAGGGATTATCCCCCTATACTCAGCACTGGTAAGGCTGCACCTTAAATCGTGTGTTCAGTTCTTTATCTCTCGCTACAAGAGAGACGTTGAGGTGCTGGAGTGTGTCCAAAGAAGATCAGTGAAGTTGGTGAAGGGCCTAGAGCACAAGTCCTGTGAGGAGCAGATGAGGGAATTGGGGTTGTTTAGCATGGAGAAAATGAAGCTCAGGGGGACCTTATCGCTCTCTACAACTGCCTGAAAGGAGGTTGTAGCGAGCTGGTGGTTGGTCCCTTCCCCCAAGCAACAAGCAATAGAACAAAAGGAAATGGCCTCAAGTTACATGAGGAGAGGTTTAGATCAGATATTTGGAAAAAATTCTTCACCAAAAGGGTTGTCAGGCATTGGAACAGGCTGCCCAGGGAAGTGTTCAGTCACCATCATGGGAGGTATCTAAAGACGTGTAGATGTGACACTTAGAGACATGGTTTAGTGGTGGACTTGGTAGTGTGTCATGGCTTAAGCCGTAAATCACGCAGCCCGCTCACTCACTCTCCCCTTCTTCTTCCCCCCCACTCGGGGGGGGGGGGGAAGAATCGAAAGAATGCAACTCCCACAGGTTGAGATAAGAACAGTTTAGTAACTAAAGTATAAGACCACTACTGCTACCACCAATAATCATAATGACAAGAGAAATACAAGGAAAGAGAATACAATCGCTCACCACCCGATACCAAGCCCGACCAAGCAGTGAACCCCCACACCCTTCTGAATCTCTGCCCTCCGTTGTTTACATCCTGGGCATGATGTGCTGTGGTATGGAATACCTCTTTGGTCAGTTTGGGTCAGGTGCCCTGTCTCTGCTTCCTCCCGGCTTCCCCTCCTCCCTGGCAGCGCATGAGACTCAGAAAGTCCTTGGTCAGGCCAAAACATTACCAAGCAGTAACCGAAACACTGGTGTTATCAGCACTGTTCCCAGGCCGAAAGTCAAAAACACAGTGCTGCACCAGCTACCAAGAAGGAGAAAAATGACTGCTACTGCTGAACCCATGATATAGTGTTAGGTTAACAGTTGGACTCAGAGATCTTAAGGGTGTTTTCCAAACTAAGTGATTCTATGATTCTATGCTTTAGGCACAAGCCTCCCTAAAACTTCACCTGAAATGCTCAGTCTTTTCTATTTCCTGAACATGATACCTGCAAGTGGACCCCAGGAACCAGTGGCTGAGTGCCATGGGATGGTGTGAATGACCAAAGCAAGGCAGGAGGGACCAACTCCTCCAAGAGGCTTTTAAAATGACTCAGCATGACAACAGCCTAAATAGCTACATCTTAGTTCAATGACCAGTCAAAACTCCATCAGATGTATAAGGATAGAAGGAATCCCCTCACAGAAAAGTATGATGATCAAAGGCATTTGTGTATCATAACAGTGCAGACGTGGATGTCAGAAATGTCCATATCCCCATGTGGGAACTGCGAAGTGTAAAAGAAGGAAACCCTGCGTTTCCTCATCTTGTCAAGCATGACTTTGCCATTTAAGATTAAATTTGAAATAAATACAGGAAACAAGTACAGAGAATTATTGGAATAACTACAGACATTTTGTTGTTGTTGCCACATTTGTCTCTGAATCTGCACAGCTATTTGAATTAAATAGGACACAAGTAGCTCCCCAAGCCCTAGGAATAGTAAAGGCAAGTTTACTATGGGCCTGTGCCTTATCTTTGACTGAGCTCCAACTTAAGTTTTCCCAAGGCTGAGGCATGTACAGTAGATCTCTCCTGCGCTGCTTCCAGCTTGCAGCATGAGTCCCTTTATTTTCTTGCCTTTTACTCAGCAGGTTGTTTCCATCAATGGGTAGAGATAACATGGTCTCTGCGACCTGATCCCCTCATGATGTTTGCTGTCAGGAAAGGATGTGCAGTTACACAGACAGACAGACAGACCGACCTGTGCCTGAACCATGCTTCTACAATGTAAAGGCTGAAATAACATCTCATTACTGAGTGTTGCCCCACACCTTCTGCTAGAATGTGCATTTAACAGCTGTCCCAGCCATGCCATGCTGCTGAGGTGCCCCTCACAAGCTGGGTTCCCACCCTGGAGCTGCAGCATGCGGGCTCACCCAACCAGCACGGTTCCTCCTGAGCACCTGCCAGGATTCAGCACCAACTTGTTCAAAACAAAGCACAATTTATGCACCTAAAATAGAACATAGCACAAAGGGTAACATTAAACAGATGGCTCTTCATACTTGGCCTTACATCTGTCTTCTTTTTTAGGCCACTGTAAAGGTCTCTTCAGCCCAATTATCCCAGTCTGTAGGCTCGGGAGTGGAGACCAACCTGATGCATATGTGAAATGCCTCTTTCTCAAGGTGTTTCTAGCTGTGTCTTTGCCTTGGACAGTGGCTGCTAGCCCAGGGGCTGCCCACCTCCCCCTTACTATACCCTTTACCCTACTTGTGAAGGTTAGCATCTCCTTGGAGCCTTGGCTCTGCATAGCTCAGCTTTGCCAGCCCTGCAGTGAACTTCCCTTTTACCTTCATTCTTTTTCTGGGTTCCATTTCACTCCAGTAAACATTTTCCTTTTTCTTATCCTGCACTCAGGTGGAACAATATGAAGCAAAGGAATAATTTGCCAGAAACTGATTTCCATTATTCTCTTTATCTGTTCAAACACATGAAGAATAACTTTGCAATTAAATGTTATTAAAAATATCAGTTTGTAAGACTAAAATATATACAAGCTGTGCACATGTATTCAGTTGATATACATATGTAGGTGAAATCTTTGGTGTAGTCTAAAAATAGACCTGAACACATTTAGAATGGTAGGGTGGAAAAAAAATGGTTCAGATAAGCCAGTGGAAAGTTGTCATGGGTTCTGCAGCAGCAGTCATTTTTCTCCTTCTTGGTAGCTGGTGCAGCGCTGTGTTTTGACTTTCGGCCTGGGAACAGTGCTGATAACACCAATGTTTTCAGTTACTGCTTGGTTATGTTTTGGTTTGACCAAGGACTTTCTGAGTCTCATGCTCTGCCAGGGAGGAGGGGAAGCTGGGAGGAAGCAGAGACAGGACACCTGACCCAAACTGACCAAAGAGGTATTCCATGCCACAGCACGTCATGCCCAGGATGTAAAACAGAGAGCAGAGACCCGGAAGGGTGGGAGTGCACTGCTTGGTCGGGCTGGGTATCAGGTGGTGAGCGATTGTATTCTCTTTCCTTGTATTTCTCTTGTCATTATTATTATAGGTGGTAGCAGCAGTGGTCTTGTGTTATACTTTAGTTACTAAACTGTTCTTATCTCAATCTGTGGGAGTTACATTCTTTTGATTCTCCTTCCCATCCCCCCCGGGAGCAGGAGGAAGAAAGAGGGGGGAGTGAGTGAGCAAAACTGCGTGAGTTATAGAGGCTTAAACCACAACAAAAGTATCACATTTCTTTGACTAAATTGGGAAAGAACAATAAATTTGACATAAATAGCTGGCACGTACAAAGATACTACTGCAGGGATTTACTCAGAACCACAGGGGAATGAATTCTACAGGATAAACAGGAGACAAAGCCAATTCAAGAACTCGCTTCTTCAAGGAATCACAAGTCATTGAGGCAGTGCTCTGAGCTGCTAGAGCAAAAGGAATCCCTCCAACCACTGAGGGAAAAAGCCAGCAAGATCAAAAAGTGTGTGTTCAGGATCATGAAACAGCCCCAACAACCCAGATTGGAAGAAGCAGGTTTGAGAACAAGCAGTGTCCATTTTACAATGCTACTTGATGGCAGTACTAGTACTTAGTAAAAATCAGTGTAATACTCCAACCCACCACAGGTTTTCAGCTTTCTTTCCACCTACACTTGTGTTGGCACTAAGACCTCAGGGTGTTTTGTTGCTGTTGTTTTTTTTAATCAATGCAGTTACCTTCAGTATTTGAGAAACGGAGATCACGAGGGAGGTGCAACAATAGCCATGAGTCAGCAGCTATCAATTCCTGCCACCTGACAAAGGGATGCCTGTCCACCTATATACGTAATTCTGACAGGGAGGAGGAGAATGACACCAGGATTTGCAGTGTGGCTCCAGCCAACCTCTCCTGTGCAGTACAAAGCTCCTGCTAAATCTGAAAGCCTGGAGCAACCTTGCCATGTCTCCCTGAACTCGGGTGGTGGGCATCTACCTCAGGAGCCTTCCCAAGTTCTGCTCCTTCTCAGCAACCAGACCTCACCCCAGCCATGCAGAAAATGTCCTGTGGGACAGAAGGAACAACAGGCTGCAGCAGAAGAGAGGGAACTGTAGGGACAGACTGTGGGGGAATAATTCAGGGAGGGATTATGCTTCGGTTTTATGTGTATTACAAATGAAACTAAGATCTTTAATGGAAGGAATCTGAGGACGAAAGTTATACTTTATGTGCAGCAGTATTTATTTAGAGCTCGAAACAAAGCTCAGTCTCTTATTACCCGTCAAAAAATAACGATATTTTTATTTCAAATTTCATTCCTGATCACTATAATCCAGCTTCCTATGCACTGAGAAATGCCTCAGGAAATCACATTAGGAATATGGGTTGCCATGTGAATAAATTTCAGTCTGTTCTCAAATGCAGAATTGGTTGGGTTTTGTTTTGTTGGGTTGTGTTTTTTTCCAGATAACAGACAAAATTATTAGAATGCATGTTTCCTAATTAATTATCAAGTAGTTATTAATATTACTGTTTAAAGACAATAACAAAAATATGAAGTTGCGATGTATGTTTAAGTCCAGGTTCTACAACATGTCATAAATGTGTTCTGAAGAATAAATGCTTCTAAAAAGCTCACATCTTATTAAACAACTGGACTAATATAGCAATTCTATGCAGAATATACATCTGGTAACAAAATTACTTTGAAGAAGTTTAGAATAAAATAAATTCAACACTGCCTACAGAATAGCTCCTTATGCTCCACAGCTGAGAAGGCTGAAAAGGGGTGTGGGAATTATTCAGTATTAGACTGAGTTTTAATACTGATTTCTAAATAAACGTTTCCCAGTTGATTAGACCTGTGGGCCATGGGCTTCACTTCAGGTCCATACATGTCCCTGAACTGAATTCCACTCCCAAGGATCTATTTTATTTAAAGTTAATATGAAGTAAGAGGGCTCATGCCCCTGTGGCCAGATTTCAAAGGCACATCATCATCTGAACATGCAAATTGACATTGCTAAATGCAGTTGAACCAATTGGGCCTCATAGGATTAAGTCTCATATATGTAAAATTATTCAAATATTTAATTGCAGTTTACTGGTGATTTCAGTGCAGTCAGGCACTTACTACCTTTGAGCGTCGACTGATTGCACTGAACCAGGCTTGTTGCTTTTGAAAACATTATTACTTATCTGCACTTTAAGCCCTTATGTAATTTTATAAATCCCTCCCTTCAAGGGTTAGAGGGTTAAGGGATTAGGTCTCTCTCTTGCATTTCTGGACACATTTAATCATAAATATTGCACATTTGATTTTATGACTGTATAAACTAAAACACCCCCAAAAATATCCAGCTAACTGCGAGATAGAATAAACTGCCTCTGCCAGCTTTGTCTGGACAGGGGCATGTCTGGGACACTGGTACCGACTGTTGGCTGTCTTTTTGGCAGCGCTTATCACTGGCACCTTTTTGGGGAGCAGCACCCCATTGTGACAGGCTTTTGGGGAAGTTTGGCTCAAGTTAAGGGTGCTCAGGACGCCAATGCCAAAAAGTGCTTGGCTAAAATTGCTGGCACTCAGCTTCTTATCCAGTGTCATATCCACCTACCTCAAGCTGCAGGGCCAAATCCAACCTATGCCACTTATTTTGCTAGGAGGCATCAGCCTGCCTGCTGCTGAATTGCCAACACAACCCACACTGCCAAACCATATATATATATATGTGTGTGTGTGTATATATATATATATACACAGTAGGAGTGTCTCTGAATAACATATGGACAACATGTGTGTGAGTGTCATTTCTGCCATGCAGGAAAGGACAGTAGGTGTGCACAGCTTTAGGGTGAAATAAAGGCCAGACCTGTGAATACCAAGGCATTTACAAATCAGCCAATGCCAGTGTGAAGTTTGGACTAGTGCTCTGCTTTCATTAGGAGAACAATCAGGTATTTGACAATGTTATAAAGGAATTTTGCAATAAGGTTGGAGATTCAGGCTAAGGAGCAGCTTATGATTCTTCTTAATCTAATTCAAAATATAAGAAACCAAAGATAACCCCCTTCATTTTCCTTAGGTTTTTCAAAGAACCTAGAAATCCATTCAGGACAAAACATGCTACAGCAATGCTTCTTCATCCTCACAGATATTTAATTCCATGGGTAAATGCAAGAAGTGTGCACTTCAGTAACATTCTCTGGATGCATCTGGTTTGTTCAGTCCTAGCCTTTAGGCATTATTGCAAGGAGCTCCTGAGAATACACTCAGCATACGTGGCCTTTGCACTTAGCTGACATCTTACTCTAGCAATGGTCATGTTTACAACACAAAGATGAAATACAGAGATAGAAACTGTGTTTAAAGCTCAAAGCCTGCAGCATTTATAAGCTTATCGCACGCAGGACATAGTTTTGGAGAGATAAATGTTTTATTAACAATTCACGAAATCAGACCTGTGGCTCCCAACTCTTGATACTTACAAATAGAAAAGCCAGGCTGACGCCATACTTCCTTGAAAATAAGAGTCACCAGGTCTGAGATGCTGCTTTCTGAAGAGTTACTTTACTCAAAGGCCTTTTCCTATTTTATTTTCCTGTGATATTGCCATTATTTTGGCATTCCTTTAGAAAAAATATGGATTCATTTTTTTCAGAACATAGATGAATTTGCATTGTCACACCAAAGGGGCCTGGCAATCTCATCACACAGGAAGAGAATAAGTAACAGACCTCTTTCCTGGTTGAACAGAGGAATGAAGCTATATTTAAAGTGCAAGGAGGAAGAAATGGAATTTATTGTTCAGCTCCATGCAGAGAGGTGGCTGAGTCACCAGCCTCTGCAGCTGACGGCATTTTCAAGCAACAGCAGGAGATAAACGAATAAGGAGAAAAAAGCATCAATTTATGTTGACTGAAGAGAAAGCGAGAGAACAGCCATGGCTTCCCACATACTTCTGCAAGGCAACTCTTCTGTTTCTATTGTATGGGCAGAAAGCAGAAGCTGTACAAGCAGGTCCTGTAGCTAAATCATATCTCCACAACTTCCATAGATTTTTCTCACATGGCATGAAAACAAGCAGGATTGTAGAAAACTCATGAGATCAGGTTATTATTCCATATTGAAGAACAAGATTTTTCACTTCCACGAGAAGTACTTTTGGATGCTAATAAAAAATATTAGCACCTGAAAAAAATTTTCTGTGGAAAATAAGTCCTTGCTTATCTCTGTACATACATATATACATACATACATAATAAATATATATATATACAGAAATCATCATCAGAAACCCACTGCTAACAAAATCCTCTTCAGCCTTGAGATTCATTTTCTAAAGTCTGTACTGTAAACCATAACATGGATAAGTGGGGAGGCTAACAATAAGCTATGGATAAAACCAAGAGATTTTCTTTTATGAAATTATTTAGCCTTTTTCTTGAACACTAAGGCTTATTAAGTGTTGTCAGAAAGCTGTTTGTCAGCTAGTAGAAATGGGATAAATATAGGTATTTGCAGAAGTGTTCACTTTGGTCATGCCCCTTGGCCTTTTACAAGCTCTTTGTGTGGGAGAAGTGAAAGAGGAAAGACTCAAAAGTGCTGAAGATGAAACAGGGATGGGGGAACTGTGAACCAGCACCCAGAATCCACCGGCACTGCACGCCTTCATTACACCATGCTAAACCAGAGAGCAAATGGGCGATGTTCATAGCACCCTGTGGCAGCTGTGCAGGAGTGGCAGTGCTCACCAGCCCTGGCACCAAAAAGGCAGCAGCAATCAGTTGTAGGAAGAAAGCCATCTCATGCCTCTGACAGAAGCCTTTTCTCACAACCGTCCTTCTAACGAATGAACTTCCTTCCCAGCTTCTTGTCCTTCTTTGTACTACGTTTTCTCAATCCTTTCTGCATTCTGTCTGAACGAGAATCCATCTCAGCCAGGCAGAGGGCCTTAGCCCTGCTACATTTAGCTTAGCACAGCCAGCGAACAAACAGTCCCAGACAATCAGATCTAGTTCTGAAAAAAAGTTTTCCATGAATTGTAGAGAGGAAAATAAGAGCAAAAAGGCAAATGTTTTTCCTGGCCTGAAGATCACAGTTTGGATCATGTGCTCCAAAAGCTACCCAGATACAGAAGCTGCATTTTCCTGCATTTGCTACTCCTTCCTCCTTCCTCTTCCTACCAGAGGGCTTTGTTTTGCTTTACAAGGAAATATGATTCAATTTTAACTGTGAAGAACAAAAGCCACTGTCTGAAATCAACACTTTTTTTTTCTTTCCATAGAAGAGGCATTAATTATGACTTAAAAGGCTACAAAATGAAAGGGCTTTTCCTTTAAAAATATGGAAAAAGGAATAAAAAAGGAAATAAAAGATATTATAAAGGGGAACTATTTTAAAATACGGTGTGCTGAGGTTTCTAATCAGATTTACCCAAATTATATCCACTTCTTTGAAAATCTTAGCCTTTATTTTGAAGCTTCGTCTGTTTTCCTTCTCCCTTCTCTCTGTTCATCTTTTTAAAAAAACTAAAAAAAAAACATTAAATTTTATTTTAATAAAAGTGAAATGTGATTTTGCTTCTTACATACCTAGCAAAAACTAAGGGCCTTGCAACATCACTTCAAATCCAGATTTTTGTGCAAATCAAGGAAGTAATGCGCTCATTTTCTGTAAGAGTTTCTGTCTCATCTTTGAACTGGTTTTAATATTTCAAGCACAGGCTGCATACGCATATGGGGAACTCCCACAAGGAACTGGATTACTTGGGTATTGGGCAAACATCCTGTGTGACTTAGGCTGGGACACATCCTTAGGTTTGCAGGTTGCCTAAACAAGCAAGGTGTGGCTAGGTTAATGCTTGAACTCGATGATCTTAAAAGACCTTTTCAACTTAAATGGTTCTATGGAGCCACCCTGAGTCATGCAAAACCCCACACTTACTTACACAATGTAAAGGATGCCTCAGTAACATGCCTCAGGTGGTGAATAACCTGTTCTCTACAGAATTAGGGGTCACCACACAGATGACACCGTATCACCTGGGCCAGGCAGAAGCCAGCATGCAAGTGAAGGGTTACCTTGAGACAATGACTTGCTTCATGGATTGGAGATGAACTCATGCTTTGTCATCCAGCTATTTGTATTGAGTTTCTACATTTCAGAAGAGTCCATTAAGAAATAAAAATACTTTAAACTATTTAAGTATTTCGCACTGCTGTTCCTAACCACGTGAATGGAGGAAGTTTCGGCCTATGCTCTCAAATAAAACTCGCAAGACTGCTTGAAAGACATAGGAGCTTATGTGTTTTGACTTTCAGTAAGAATCAGGCACACAATTCATTTGAATAAAAGGTTGAGTTTTCCACCTTATATACAGATTACGATTTGCATGATAAAACACAGAATTATACTTCTATTCTTAGTAAACAAAAACACATTTTCATCATCTGTTAGACTAGCAATGACACATGGTCAAGTTTGTCCAATATTTTTGTATATTAGACACTATTTTTGGGATACTTGAACACCAAATAAAAGCAAGGTGATGCTGTTTGTCTCCCCTGCACTTATTTGGGTGCCTCACAGAGGAAACAGCTACTAAATGAGTGTGTTGAAAAGCAGAGACGGGAAGTAACCAGGGAAACAGGTAGGAGATGCTGCTGTATGTATGGGAGAAGGTCAGGGCAAAGGCCAGGGCACCCAGAGGGACTGTAGTGTGTGAGAAAGGGGGGCCCAGGATGGGCCAGAGAGCTGCCAAGGGGCTGCCTCTTTTGCCATCTCCTAGTCTTTCCATATCTGACTTCACAATATTTTTACATCTGAAGTGTTATATAAAACCATACATTTGTTTCTTACTCTTTCATGTTTTCACCAGCAATGAGGTGAAAATTACAAACAGCAGTTACCATCCCAAAAGACCTTCTGAAGTGATTATAAAAGACACTGAATGTTCTGGTTTTTTGCTCTTTCTATGCATTCAGTTTAGAATTTAGAAGTGGTATGTCTTTTTTTCCTAACCGCCAATTTTGCAAACCCAGCAGTAACCTAAAGGAAAGCCGAGAGCTGGGAGCTATCCACCCCATTGATCGTTCCAGGCAGTGAAGGCTCTCAGGTGCATTCTTAGCTACATGTTGGCAAGCCTGCTCTGTTTAAATTGCAGTAATATCTGTGCAGATCACCCACATTTAGTACACTGCCTTAGATATAATGCTTTGACATTTGCTAAATAATTGCTTTTACCATGCACAGAAAGAAACTAAAACTCACTCAGGCCGAGCACTGTAACTCTGAAGAGCCAGCAGTGACAGTGTGCACTAAAAGGCTGCTCGTGTCACACAGACTAGCGAACAAGCCCCTGAATTCACGCAGGATGTGTCTTACTCTTGTGCAGAGGGACAGCACAAGGACCATAGTTCATTTAAATCCCATTTAAATATTATTTTAAAGGCACTAGTAGGACTTCTGTACTCCACCACCCTTCTCGTGGGGATTAATTTGATGTGTTACTTTTATAGTGTTTTCAAAGGAAGTTTGTACTTTAACTTGAGGAAGTGGCACCATCTTGTGGGTGAAAACGGAAGTCTTTTTTTCTTTAGTACATTTTTCAGGAAATTTAGTTGGGTTTGACTGTTCTCTCATTCATAGAATCATAGAATAGTCAGGGTTGGAAAGGACCTTAAGATCATCTAGTTCCAACCCCCCTGCCAGGGGCAGGGACACCCCTCCTTCCCCCTCACCCCCTTTTTGGTTCTCATAATTCTACAGAGCAGCCTTTTGAGTCTAAAAACCAATCATTGTTTCAGAAGACTTTAGGGCAGGGCTGTGCTCTATTACGCAGGAAGCGCACGGTACGATGACAATTTACCACGCTGCACAGATTTCTGAGACATCAGCTGGTATCTGTGAATGATTTTTGAAAAACCCTTTAGAGCTCAGCCCCAGAAAATAGATAAAAAACCAAAGACAGGTAAAATACGTGTATCAAGAAAGCAATGGCTACATTTGCAGTGGCAATGTCTGACTCCCAGAATTTAGCCAAAGGTATTTGGGCCCACATATGGAAGATTTCAAATTGGCTAAAAGCAGAGAGCCAGGCCTTCACTCTGAGAATTATCAGGATGCAGACTCATTTTTCTCAGTCTTTTTTTTAAATACCTCAAATTCTACTTATAAAGGACCAGTCAGGCTTGTCAGCAACCTACTGTGGAGGTAGAAAAGAGAAGACCAAGAACAGTGTTGATGATAGCGTATCACCAGCTTGTTTCATATGCAAACAGCTGTAGGGCTAAGAGTAAAATGTGCAGTGCTCGAGCTCGTTTATTTCAAGGCATGCCCATAATTACTGTCAGTCATCTCAGTGGGATTCACTTCTCTTTATATCAGCAGTACACATATCTATACCTGAACTGGTCACCAAAGCTCCTTTTCAAGTCATTAAGGAGTAATAGTTCCTTTTAAGGTGCAGTTCATCTCACCATATACCAGATATCTGAAATAGAACAGCTGACTCATACCCTTAAAGTGCTTATTTCTCTTCTTTGGTTATAAAGGGAAAATGATGTGATTAGCATAGATGTAGATAGCTCCTAGAGCAATCTGCACACAGTCAAACAAATCCCACACCTTGTGCCTCATAGAAATGACATTATCAAGATTTTTTTAAGGTCTGTGGATGATATTTAATCCAGCACTCCAAGTGACTACCTTAAATACAGACTTCAAGAACAAGCTCTAATGATCAAAAACGAATTAAGAGCCATTAAAATAGCTTAATATAGGGCTGCACATGCTGTGTCAGGAGGTTGGCATGATCCTTTGTGGTGAACCTATGAGAGGAACTATATATTACAGGGTTGCATTCAGAGGCACTTTCAGTTCTTTTTGCCTGTGGTAAGTGAACACACAAAGCAGCATTAACAAAAGTTAATGTGCAAAGTAACAATAACTGCTCTTTTTAATCACTGAAAAACAAGCTAACCCTAAGATATTTGTTGTTAATTACAACTGTTTTCCAAAATCTGTGCCAGAATATGAGCTGGGCGGAAAACAAAAAGCCTAGCACAAGAGTATCCTTCCAAATCAAGATACTCATGCAAAGGATATGGTCCTGCACAGGCATTACCCCTTGTGAGCAAAGCTCAGAGGCCATTTACCTATTGCTAAACAGGAGGTTGAAGTTCACAGCACCTGGGTAAGGCTCCTTCTTACAACCCATTGCAGGACTGGCTGCTCTCAGAAGTGTGGGGAGAAAATGGGAAGGCTGGTCAGTTTTGCTGCTCAACAGTTCCCCTACACCTGCAAGGTGAGGAGATCATCCCCTGTGAGAGGAAGAGATGGGACAGGTCTTGTCCATTCTCCTGGTGTGACACAGGACGGCGCCTTCTGCTGCCCAAAGCTTGTACAGGAAAACAGACAGTGTCCAAGAGCTTCCACCTTCATCCTCCTAGGGCTCGAACTGCTCTCTGCCTCTTACCCTTGTCACCATCAGCTCTGTTTCCCTGACAGAACCAAGGTGCAAGCCTGGTTGGACACACCTGACATCCACATGTTTCTGGACACAGCTCTCAGAGTTTCCACTTCTTGAAGATTAAGGTGCTAGGGGTTTATTCATCTGGGCTTTATGCTGCATCTTACCCTCAAGATGATGGTTTCCATTTTGGAACTGCTGACTCAGGAATTACTTACAGGGATTCCAGATGGATATATCCTCTCTGAGATCTACTTACCATGATTTATTCTTCTCTTGAGAAGGGATATTCCAGGGCAATACATGGATGTACATTGTAAAATAATGGCAGCATTTAATCATGAAGAAGCATAAGAATATAAAGACATATCATACATATATATAAAGTTGTAAAGGCAAATCATAAGGAAAAGCTTCTCCAAAGTCTCACTCAGCAAGCCCATAATTAGCTACCTAATTTCTAGAGAATAAACAAAAAAGATTAAAAGTGCACCATACAGCACACCAGCCTGGTTACTCACCCAATGAGGAAAGACATCAGAACCTTGTGCAATAAACTGAGAACAAATATTAGGAAAAATGAAAAATGACAGAAACACAGTATAGACACAATTTGGGTAAGACACACTGGGTAAGACGCTGAATGTCCAGTGTTTAAGGACACAGGACAATTCCTAGCCCAACACAAAGCCCATGGCAAATTTAGGAGTTTGCCCAGGCTCCCTGGCTCCACATTTGCAGGATGCATTTGCACAGAGCAAAGTCATTATGGAAGTAGTGCCTTAGGCCATGGCAAGAATCTGGCCAGTTCTTGGACTGAGTCTCTTTTGATGTTAGGAGCAGTCTGGCCCATTTGAATATGCGCTGCTCCACCCACCTTTTCATCTCCTGCTGTGCTTCTCCAGTTGAAAGTGACACTGAGAGTAGAAGCTGCTCCTGCAGGACCCCAGGACCAATGACAAGCGTGATGCAGCTGGAACCTCTCCCCAGATCTCTTCTCCTACCGTTGGCAACCCATCATCACAGAAGAAAGAAAAAATCATCATTTCAGTGGAAAATCCACTAAATTTTAAACTTTGCTTCATCAGTTTGAACAACATTTCTAGTGAGACTGAAAGAACCCAGAGCCTGTTTTGTAATTGCAGCAGGCCTGGTCACCACTGTATCTCATATCAATTGCCATGTTAATTTGTATGTTCTCTGCACTTCCTTGATCTGCCTGTATTAGAATGGGCAACACATTAATGTAGTTTCTTTTTTTCAGCATTTGAGATGGGGCAAACTGAGGGATCACCAGAAACATTTATTATGCTGAAACTGAAGACATCAACAGATTTATCCAGACCTATCATCATCAAGATTTATCAGTCAAAAAAGATTTATCTAACATCAGATAATAACACAAGACACAAGCAAAGCAGGAGAACTTGAAACTTCTTCATCCAATAACCATATACAAAAAACCTCTTTATATTTAGTATCAGGTCTCGATACCTTCACTTCTGCCAAGAGGGGCAAAAGTCTCTCCAGTAACACATCAAAAAGGGCTTTGAGAGAATAGTTTAGAATTTGAATTTTTAAAATAGGCAGTGACTGAAAAGAGATTACACAAGGGTTGAGCACCGAGCTATGGCTCACTGGCATCCCAGGACTGTTCCCACACCTTTCATCAGTAGAAATCTCATCTACCTCACTGCAGATAAGTCTACGCACTGGAGAACCAGTCACGTTCACAGTGCATTTACATTCTCATACCTCTATTGAAGTCAACTTGCACCCACTGCAGATCTCCTTGATTCATTGTAAATGTTTACCATAGGAGGAGGTTTACATTTACGTGCCAGCTGCTTATAAAATCCCACAAGCACATTAGCACTTTGAGAGCTGGCAGTTCTTCACATGATTTTGGTTTCAAATCATAGAATCATAGAATACTCAGGGTTGGAAAGGACCTTAAGATCATCTAGTTCCAACCCCTCTGCCAGGGGCAGATCATCTTGTGTGACCAGCAGTGACTTCAAATTCCGTGCAATGGAAAGATGTTCAAAGCTTCCTAAGAAAAATCTCTACCTTCTTGGAAGTCCTGTCTGTCCTCAGGCCCCGGGCTATAAAACCTCATCCAGACAGTACAGCTCCATCAAAACTTCAGCTATGGCCTTAGCTGGTGCAATAGTTCCAGTATAATAACTATTTCAGAAGCCAAAGACAAATGATGCTCTTCAAGATTCTTGAAGGCAAGTAGTTCTTCTCTGGTGAGAGTTTTACCATGCTAGAATAGCCAGGATGCGTCCCTGTTGGAATACGAGTGCAGGACAAGAAAAAACAGTGATGATATGTGCAATAGTACATACACACATATATGTATACATATAAACATGCATATATACACATGCACAAATGTTCCCATCTCTGCAATACATGGCAATTTTAATGAAACCAATTGTAAGTGAACGTGCTGCTTTCCAGATTGTGAGTTATCATGAGATATGATGCGTTACGCACTTGTACAGTGCCTGTTTAGCTGCGGGGAGAGGGGTTACTCCCCACTGCAAAAGCACTGCTGATCTTAAAAGAATATATTATGGCTGATTAGCTTTATGGACTGCATTGGTTAATAGATGATTTTGTTTCCAAATATTTTAAATCTCTGACTGCTGGCTCAGAAGCATGTGCTGAAACACAATTCACTTGTGTAGACTGTTTACTTGGCTTTGTTTGTTTGTCGTTTAAAACTTTTGGCATAACTTTAGGTATTCAGTTTTGTCAAGAGAAAAACAAGTACTGCAAAGCACAAATGTTGAACTTTTGTCAATAACTGTACTTTTGAGGGGGAAGGGAAAATTAGACCAGCTGACCACTAACAGTAAGCAACTGTTTGCTTTAAAGTAACAAAGAAGAAATAACTCAAAGAGGTGGAACTGGTGAACCAAATTATTGCTACCAGACAGAAAGTGTCAATAGTAGTACTCCACATCAGCAGCAGGGCCTCACTGCACGTCTCTTTTGGCAGTCCTCTCTTCTGCTAAGCACAGTGCCAAGATGTACAGGGTTTGTGTGTACAAGTATAGCTAGCAATCACCTTGAGATGCCCTTCCTCAGGAAACTAATGCCATATCTTAAGCGATCTAGAGGTTGTGATAGCAGAAAGGTGAAAACAAGAAATGACTTGCACAGCATCGTGTGCATGACCAGCCATCGGCAGAGGAATCGTGCTGCAGTGTGCTCTTTATGCTTGTGCAGCTGTGCAGACTTTGAGAACTGCACTGAGAACTGCCCACCACCACGGAGTGTCTGTTCAAGGGTTCACCACGAGCCCAGCCCAGTGACTTGGGGCAGCTTTACAAAAGTGTGATCGTGCACTGGCACTGATGAGTGCTGGGATTCAGTCAGAACAGGAATCTCATGCACTCCCAGCCTGCTGGTGTCATCTTCCCTGCTCTTCCAGAAAGCTGCCCAACACCTCCACATCTCCTTTTATCAGCATTCTTCCTTTGCATCGTTACAACATGATCTGCGATCTCTCCAGCTTACTCCTTGGTGTGTATGTGCAGCATCCTGAGTGAGCTGACTTCCCTTTACATTTTCCAATTATTTTTAATATTGGAAAAAATAATTTCCCTTATGCATACCCTGGATTTCTGTGACTATTGGTGCTTGCATTTTTTAATCATTTTTAGCACATTAACATTTTCACTTATAGATTATCCAGAGGTTATACTGCCAAAGTCTGCAGTGACATGAGTATGAACTCAAAATGAAGCCAAGTGGATAGTTATGAAAGACAGAGAAAATACTGATGAATCCAAAAAGTAAGTTTAGAGGAAATAATTTTTCTAAATTTTGTACATTAAAAATACACATCAGGAAGAACTGGGTAGTTATTCACGTTTTATTGACATACTTTCAAATGCTGCTTGCAAGAACAATCTCCAGCTCTGACGCAATATTGAATGAAAACCCAACGGTTTTATTTATGTGGTTGTTGCTTTATGCCTGTGGGCAAACACCATTTAGATAATTGCTGCTGGCTGGTGGGTCCTGTGCCATTGATATCCCGTCCTCCTGATGGGATGCTGGAGGTGTTCTAGCCCAGCAGTTCCTGGCTTTATTGCTTTCATAGCTGCACAAATTCCCTACAAGCCGCCCTCCAAGATACTGCAGCTTAGTGCCCCCGCACCCAGAGAAAGAATCTATCCTTTAGCATTTATAGAAGTGTATTGTTTAATAGGATTGCATTTAAATTTCCACAAAGGTTGTCAATCCAATGCTTATGACTCAGAATGGAAAATTCCTCCCAGAGAGACTTTATTTAACCACTGACTTCTAGATACAGAGAGCGAGCAGCACACTGTAAAGAGAGGATATAAACTTTATTTGTTTTAAACTAACCAGCAATCAGTTCTGGCTTCGCAGTTTTGTTACTCTTTATTAAATGCAGTAGAGATTTGCTATTATTAGAAAGTGCTAAATAGAATGAGAAAGCTTTCTGACAAGACCTATTACACAGCTTTTATCATGTATTTTCTACTCAGAACAATTTCACCACTGCAGACTAAACAGACTTAAAATAGGCTCCAACAGATTTGTTTAGAAGCTACTGTTCTCCAAGAGACCCCAAATCATTTATTAATTTTACACAACTTAAGACAGAAGGATTCTGAATGCCTTCAATAGCAGTGACTGGTATTATTATTGGTTTTTAGATGATAAAACACTTAACAGACAAATATGAACAGAAAAACTAAAGGGATCTTCTGAGTCCTGTCCCTTGGTGTTAAAAGCAATACTTACAGAATCACTTTGATAAATGTCCTGAGCTCTAGTTCAAAAGTAGTTCAATTTTTTGCCCCCAAATAATCCTGCTGGAGACACGTTATAGACTATCCTCATAATTAGGAATCTGTAAGTTTCTATCTAAATGTACTCATTATTAATTTCTAAACATTTTTCTTGAATGTCATGGGCTCAGCAGCAGCAGTCATTTTTCTGCTTCTTGGCAGCTGGCACGGTGCTGTGTTTTTGATTTTGGGCCTGGGAACAGCGCTGATAACACCAGTGTTTCAGTTACTGCTTAGTGATGTTTTGGTTTGACCAAGGACTTTTTGAGTCTCATGCTCTGCCAGGGAGGAGGGGAAGCCAGGAGGAAGCAGAGACAGGGCACCTGACCCAAACTGACCAAAGAGGTTATTCCATACCACAGCACATCATGCCCAGGATGTAAAACAGAGAGCAGAGACCCAGAAGGGTGGGGGTGCACTGCGTGGTCGGGCTGGGTATCAGGTGGTGATCAGTTGTATTCTCTTTCCTTGTATTTGCCTTGTCATTATTATTATAGGTGGTAGCAGCTGTGGTCTTGTGTTATACTTTAGTTACTAAACTGTTCTTATCTCAACCTGCGGGAGTTGCATTCTTTTGATTCTCCTCCTCATCCACCCGGGAGTGGGGGGAAGAAAGAGAGGGGAGTGAGTGAGAGAACGGGCTGCGTGATTTACAGCTTAAACCATGACATTGAACCAATCTTGCCTGTTCCTTAAAAAAAGATTTCTTCTTTGATGTGTTCCTCATAAGGTCTCTCATCACCTGGTAAAGGAGGATCAGTCGTTGTGGATTGTTTAGAAATTACATATATGAGGAGAAACGATACCTAATCAATGGAAACTGCATCTATTCAATGATCAGGAAGTACACTGTATTTAAAGTTGTATCTTTTCTCAAGTCTTCTGTCATTTTGTTTTGCCGTGATACCTCATCTCCTCTTTCCTATTCTCCCACACATACTATCTCTCCTCTGAACCTGTTCCAATTCAAATTAATCTTCTAGAAAACAGGCAGAATCATACAGATTATTTTTGATAAGCTTCATTAGGGCCTTGCACAAGGCACTAATACTTCCCTGGAATCCCTCCCATGAAGCTCCTGGGACATGCATTTACCTTTCCAAGCCCACATGGACTGGGCAGCTCCCAACCATCCTCAGGCCTCCCCCACAGTCGTTCTCAACAGAGACATTTAAGCATGGTGCTTTTTACTGCTGAATTCTGTCTCATTCCTATGACTCACCCTCAAAGCCACTGTGCTCTTTCTGTCTAATATTCTGATCCTCCTCATATTCAAAGACAATAAATAATGGATAAAGACAGCTCATATTGCAAAATTAAGCAGGCTGCAGGTTATGGATTGCATCTTATTTGAAATAAACCACATATGGGTATAAAGACTTTGGCAAACATTCTGTATATTGAAGAACAATATTAAAAATTGAGTGGGTTATTATTTCATCAAAAACATTTTCTCCATATAAATATGAACCAATCTTTATCTTCCTGTTCGAAAGTTTAGGGTTCATGCATTTATTCTAATGCATCTGCTTTATACCATTCCTTAGGCAAGCAGCTAACGCTGGATTATTCCAGTGTGAAGGAAGTCTCCATATGGTACAGGCCCATGTAACACTCTCAACTCTGACCTTGCACACAAAGAGCCAGAGAAAGAAGTATAGAATCACAGAATCATAGAATAGTTACAGTTGGAAAGGACCTTAAGATCATCTAGTTCCAACCCCCCTGCCATGGGCAGGGACAACTCACACTAAACCATGCCACCTAAGGCTATGTCCAATCCAGCCTTGAACACCGCCAGCGATGGAGCATTCACAACTTCCCTGGGTAACCCATTCCAGTGCCTCACCACCCCCACAGTAAAGAATTTCTTCCTCATATCCAATCTAAACTTCACCTGTTTAAGTTTGAACCCATTACCCCTTGTCCTCTCACTACAGTCCCTCATGAAGAGTCCCTCTCCAACATCCCTATAGGCCCTCTTGAGATACTGGAAGGCTGCTATGAGGTCTCCACGCAGCCTTCTCTTCTCCAGGCTGAACAGCCCCTACTTTCTCATCCTATAGACACAGTGCAGCAATTGAACACACCTAAACCTGCTTTGAAGATTGGAACTATGATTTAGTTATACTTGGTTAGAGATTTGGGGTTTTGGAGCACTACAAAACTTGTAAGACTACCCATATTCCCAGAGAGTTATGCTATGGTTATAATGATAAGCAAATGAGGTTATTATTTCTTATGGTTATATGTTGTCAATCTAGTTGACAATCACAAGCAGGAAAACATAACAACTAAAGTCCATCTCTTCTTTCACTAAGAACATGTCTCATGTTTTCTTGTTCTGAACTGATCACTGTAGCTACTAGAAATAAAAACACCTATCCAAAATAATTGTATCATTATGAGAATAGTCCTATATTGCCTATATATACTGAAATATCATACCTGCTGCAATTTACAGGTAGCATTAAAATAGTATAAAATTTGTACTGAGCCTTATTCCATCTGATTTGAATGAATTACTTTCTACCACAGTTAAAAATGGCTTAGCTTTTAGGAAGTTTAGTAAAAAATTAACCCCCCATCTTAAGCAAACACTCTGCAGGCTATGCTTATGGAAAATTATTCTCATGGTAATCAGCTGTACATGCTGACAAACTTGTTCTTTTCTGGTTGCCTAGATGTCTACCAACCTCCTCTGGCTCCTCGCCATGACCCCCGTGAAAGAGCTGCTATAGCAGTAGCAAGTATTTTCCCAGAAAGCCTCATTAACTGTGCTGTAGGTTTCTAGTTTTTTAACAGCAACTCGTTGTACTGTAATTATTGTGAGAGTATTTTAAATGAAGACATTTGGTTTCATCTCTTAAATAGATATAAGAAAAATCAAGATCAAGAAATCTAACTGGACAAAGGAGGTCAGCACTGGATATTATGTTATTGCAGCAAACACTGCACTAAGTCTAGAGTTCAAATAAAATCAGTTCTGGCTCTTTTAAAATCCACAGAAATAGTCTATCAGCTGACAAATGGTAGGTCTGAACCGGATATATTTAACACATGTGATGGTAGGCTTGAAGAACCATGACATACACAAAAGAAAGTTACACATCTTCCAAAATACATTTGTCACAAAGAAGTAAAAAAAAAAAAAAATTGATTAAAGGAACTTCTCTACTTTCTCTGCTTCAGGTTGTAGCACTGTCATGGGTTCAGCAGCAGCAGTCATTTTTCTCCTTAGTAGTAGCTGGTACAGCGCTGTGTTTTTGACTTTCGGCCTGGGAATAGCGCTGATAACACTGATGTTTATAGTTATGGCTTAGAATATTTTGGTCTGACCAAGGACTTTCGGAGCCTCATGCTCTGCTAAGCAGGAGGGGAAGCTGGGAGGAAGCAGAAATAGGACACCTGACCCAAACTGACCAAAGAGGTATTCCATGCCACAGCACGTCATGCCCAGGATGTAAAACTGGGGGCAGGAAGCCGGAAGAGTTGAGTTCACGGCTTAGTCGTCGGGTGGTGAGCAATTGTATCCTCTTCCCTTGTATTTCTCTGGTCATTATTATTATTGGTGGTAGCAGCAGTGGTTTGTGTTATACCTTAGTTACTGGACTGTTCTTATCTCAACCTGTGGGAGTTACATGATTTCTATTCTTCTCCCCATTCTCCCCCCCCCCCCTTGGAGTGAGGGGGAAGAAAGAGGGGGGAATGAGTGAATGGGCTGCATGATTTACAGCTTAAACCACGACAAGCACACAGAATCAATATTTATTCAAGGATGGTTAGTTTTAGGAGGTGGGCTTCTGTGGATGTTCCCCAAGATTAACGTCACCTCCCTCTGGATCAGCCACTGGGTTTTCATATGTTTACAAAGCTCCCAGGCACCAAATCTGCACAGGGCTTCAGGCACTGCTGTACTACACATACATCAGTACTTTAGTTAGAAAAAAAAAATCAGCCAGATTAGTTCTCTTAGGACAACTTCTCCTTCAGGTTGAGTTAGTGAGCATGAGCAAAGTAGGTAAAGTACTGATATAATTTTTATGTGCCATATTAACATGGTATGGGAGGAGTCCTTAATTGAAAGTAATAATAGGGTAGCCAGGATAGTACCAATCAAAATAACTTGGCTGCCTGTGCTAAATACCAGGTATTCCTAAGGTCTTACCAATATTTGATTATCTTAGTAGGATGCAATCAAACCCAAAGATTTACTTTTAGACTTACTTATCTCTGAGGTGAAACAACTGGACAGAGTGCAAATTTGCTTGCTGATGCATCGTACATATAAGCCACAGTCAATTGACTGCACATATGGTTTGGAAAAAAAGATGGGTTTTATCTATCTTCCCAAGCCAGTTTGCAGCATGTTCAATTTAATGTTGTTTAGATTTGTTAAAACTCCTACAGCATACATTTGTTAAGCTTCTAGATTTGTTAAGCATACTCTATTTTTCCTATAAAAAATTATAGTTCGCTGCACCAGTGGCTTTAGTTGGCCTGAAGCTGATATAAGTGAACTTCCTGAACATAAAAATCAGGCTGATCAAGATATGCACCTTCTCAATCTTGTTTTATGAGGCGGAGCTATACGCCTTCAAGAATACTGATGCATGAAGAGTGCTCTTTTTCTTTTTGTCCCCTGCTAAATATTGAAATCAACTAGTATCTCCACAGAGAAGCAAGGAATTAAATAAGTACTAACACCAGAGACAGTTTGATGCAATGGAGAAACCCCAGGCCTGGACCCCCCTGTGAGACGAAGGCTGACCTTTGATGGCATCTTTGGCCTCCTGGAGGGCAGCAGCAGCAGCAGAAGAGGAATGGCAGGACATAGCCAGCCCTGAAACACCAGAGGCCTGAAGTAAGGATCCAGCAGTGTGAGCAGCAGCACCACCCCAAAAAGAACCAAGGTGTGGTTCACGCCTGTTCCTTAGGGTTGTTACACACTGGATACAGAATTAAGATTAAAAAAAAAAAAAAAAGAAAAGAAAGAAAAACTACATGAAAGTTATTAAGTAATCCATCAGGATCCAAACTGCAATTGTTGCTGAGTTGCATTATGTATTTGCCAGGTGTATGTTGCTGACCTATTGGGAGTAAACAACTGATATCAGGCCAGCTCTTAGATGGCAATCATACTTAGTGCTTACAGTAAAAAGAGGGGATTTGAATGCAGCTGCCTGTGCTTCCCTCCACTCAGGGAGGACGAGACTTCCTGGTCAGAGCCACGCTGATCAGGGTGGGAGGCCAGTCACGCTGCAAACAAGAACTGACATTTCAAAGACAGAGCAAGATTTCTGTTGTTAAGGAAATGTGCTCTAACAACGGATTTGCAGATTGCAGTAAGGAAAGAACATATTTTTCTTTTTCTTTTTTTTTTTTTAACTGGTGAGGTTCTTGAGCTTTATGGTGGCTGATTAATTGCTGAAGGGAGATTTCATTACATTGAATTTCAAAACTTGTCAGGAAATTTAGAAGAAGAAATAAACATTCCTTTTAAAACCTGCGGATAAATCAAAATGAACTTATTCACACTACTCATGGTTATTGCTGGGCGTAAAACTCAGAAGTCACATCTTTGCTGAGGTATAAACCAAGCAAAGAGAATAAAAACAGTGTTTCATCAAACCCTGTGCTATGAAATTTTGAAGATGAGCTTTGATGCAAGGCTAGACACTAGCTGGGCTGGGGAAAGGAAAATATTTTCCTCTAATTTACAGAGCAGCTACAGAACTGTTCCACACTTACTGCAGGCAATAATCAATAAGTATCAAGAGAAGATGCCTCAAATTCCAGTATGTTGTTTGGTCCATCTTCTCCACAGTCCTGAAAAGGAGAGTGATACAGTCCAATGCTTGAGGCCACACAGGAATTGTAGAGGAGCTCTTGATAAGAGCTAGATCTCCCTGCAACTGATTGCAAAGTTAAAACAGAATTGCTCATATCTTACCCCAGCATTTTCAAAGTACAATTCTACATCCAAACCAAAACCAATGTTATCCTTGGCTGAGCAGAATAGAAGGGCACAAATTACTTTCCTTAAAGCAAACAGTCTGAGGTTGAAAATGAGGGCTAGAAAGATAAGCCAAACAGAAACACATGCGTAACAGCCACTACAGGGAGAGAAAAAGTTCTAGCTGGCACCCGAGATGGCATTCGTGCAGGAAATGAAAGACCTTATTGTCCCAAGCATTGGTTCCCAGCCTCCAGCATGCTCACTGTTGCAAGTGAGGACGCTCTGCTGCGTGGCTGCCCCACAAAAGGATAGGATTCTTCCCACTGACACCACACTTCCACATCCATATGGAATCAGCAGAGGTGTTCCTAACTAATTAAAATAAAACTCAATTGTCAACTTCTGTTGCTAATTCAAGTCCTTCTGTAATCAAAATCTGCAGGATGTAAATTCAATATAAGAGAAGACAAAAAAAAAAAAAACAGGCTCCAGATACTCTTTCTTCCAGACTATTACCCGCCTGACACAGATAATGTAAAAGTCTCTGTGAGAAAGGGAAGGCAGTGACTGAATCTGAAACGAGCCATAACTTAATAGATGACTCAGTTACCTCCAGAGCAGGCTGGGAATCCTGAATGCTTAAAGGTTCAGTGCACAGAGAGCAGAAGTGAATGAACCTCTTACCAGTCAAATAGCTAATATGTTATTTGCCATCGATTCAGTAACAATGCAAATCCAGTCCTCTTCAGTGAGGTCTCTCTGAAGAGAAAGGTCACTCAGTTGAGAAAAACAATGGGATTTACTTAAAAAAAGAACTTGCGTCTCTACAGCTCAAAACCTGCTTCCAGCCACCAAGACAGTTCATTTTTTTTGTTATCACAGGAGGTTTTGCAGTAAGGGGACTGTTGCTTTCTACAGGCACAACCAAAAAGGGTGTTAAGAGAAACAAGCCTTTCCTCCCTTTCATCCCTTCTTGGGCTGCCCTGCTGACATTGCCCTCCCATGTGGTGACAGCAATCGGATGCTCTCGCTCCTTATCTCCCCCAGCGCTTGTGTGGTTGCAGCAGCGAGGTCTGCACTTGTTTCAGGCTGCTCCACTTGTCACCGACAATAGCATGAGATAGAAGAGAGATGGTAGGAAATTTTGCTCTATGGAGAGCTGTATTCTCCTTTAAGCCTGCTTGTCCTTTAGTGTAACTAACCATCTCCTCCTCTTACAGAAAATAAAACTAAACTGTGACCTGAATTCAGCCCTGGGACAAAATCAAGATCTGGGAAATACAGTGATACTACTAAAAAAAAAAAAAAATAAATAAAAATCCTTGGAGAACTTCTTGCATTTAGATACTTCAGACTTTGATATAACCTTTAAAATATGGTTCGCAATGCTAGAAAAATTACTTTCAATAGAAAGTTTTCCTCACCTTCTTACTTGATGCTCAATTGCAGAATGCTATGCCTGAAATTGTAATTTAAACTCTGAAACTCACAGTATGAAAATTTGAAAAATTACTGTAGAGGTCCACATTTAAAGACGAAATTCAGAGATACATATTTTCTAACAAAGATTAAGTCTGACAAGGATAATAAAACCTGTTTATTAAATAAGCATTATAACACAAATCTTTAAAATCATTACACTTGCTTATATTGATATACTTGTTATGTCACTTCCAATGTATTTCAGTACCTTGGTGCTACAAGCTGGTATCCTGAAATGGAAAAATACAGGAGAGCAGCTTCCGATAGAGCTTACAGACATCAGCAGTGGGTAACACAGCTTGAACCCTAAGGACTACAGTGAGAAATTCTGAGGAAAGCCTCAGATAAACAATGACAGCAATTTCGCTAAGAGAGATCAGAAAGAACTGCAATTTCTTCAAGATATACACAGGTAATTCTAGCTGGTGGCCTTCCTTGAGAGAGCTTTGCTTGAAATTGCATGTTTTATGCAGGAATAGCAGCTCTTTGCTGATATTACTGTAAATGTAAATATCAAAGGCAAAAGTCTATTTTTCAGTGGATCCCTTGGACTTATCACCAGATACTGATATTTCCAGTGACACTGATATTTCCATTTACCTTCAGGAAGTGCTGCTTTGCCATGGTACAAAAACAGAAAGAGCTTTTGCATAATTAATGAAACACAGAGTCTGAAACCAGTCTTGTCTTGTTTTCTTCCCTTTCCTGCCTATCCCTATTTACAAAAAAAAAAGCAAATAAAACCGTAACAATAGAGCCTGAAGGTTAAAGGGCCTTTACAAAGAACAAACAGCCAGCTGGTCTGAGAAAAACAGTAGGAAGTAAAATATATCACCCCTTATACCCCAAACTCTCTTTGAATAGCAAGATCTACACAAGAAGGAATAAACAGTAAAAGCTAACAGAAATGAGAAAAAAATAAATCAAGGAACACAAATGGTCAGCGAGGTGAGGACAGTACCAGCATGTATTCATTGAAGGTGTGCTGTACTTCTAGCTATTTACACTATCATCACCGACAGAGGTATGTAAATATCCTTGAAACAGCTTTGGCTATGAAACACTTGCTCATGAAATTTAAAAAAAACAAAACAAAACAAAACAAAACAAAAGCCCCACAAAATGCAAGTACCCTGCATAGTACTTACGTTTTTTATCTATTTACATACGTTTGCAATGAGCAAAATGCTGCCAATATTCTTTAACTAAAATATTTCCCCTTCCAGTAAAATATGCATGTACTTGCACAAGAAAGTAATGAAAACTGGAAAGCCCAGGATCGCTGGAATGTATTTTGGTAGTGTTGGTTCTGACTGTTCTTCCTTTACAGCAAAAGCCCAAGACACTTCTGTGAGATCTGCAGGTTCAGGAGTCCTGTATATGCAAGTATTCTAAATTCTTTCATGTTAGAAGCTCACGATTTTCCACCATATTCTCCCTTCTTTACACTTCTGGACACAGTTACAGTCTGTTAAGTACAGGGAAAAGGGCCTATAAACAGAGCAGAAGGGGGTTGCCATCTGTTCCTGCCTGATCTTCTGGAAGATATGAAGTCAGTACAGCTTTGTACAACTTGTGTTCACAGGCCTTCTTCCTGTGCTTCTCTAGTTCCTTTCTTCCTTTGCTTCTTCAGCTCTACCCTACAATACAAAGTAAATCACTATGGGGGGATTGCTATAGCACCTTCCAGATGGACAATGAATTTGTTGGCGGATGTGAAGCCAACAAATTCTTCACCTAGACGCATTGAGAAAACTAGCAAGGCGCCCACTTTGACATCTGTTTTTCACCTCTGCATATGCAAACATGAGCATCTTTTGTGCTACTGAGAGCCAGACTGAGCATAAGGCAGCTGTGCGCTGGATCTTCAGGCTTCAAAAAGTTTTCAACCTCCACCCCAGCTGGCTGCTGTCACATGGAGAGAAGCAGGGGGAAGAGAAATCGAGCTGACAAAGGCTGTTGATTGTGTATGTTTCTCCTCAGCAGCTGATGCCCAGAGAGCCTGAAGTACTGCTAGTTTGTAGGCATTTCACCTCAAACAGCGGCAGCCGCGGCGGGCAGCGGGAAGACTGATACCCCCGCCCTGGCTCCCTGTGTATGTCGCTAGGCAGGCTGCCCCTGCCCCTCGCGGCCAAGACCGTACCGGCTGCCTGCCAGACGTAACCGGTCATCTGTCCGTCAAACCGTGACGGAACATTTCCCCCTCTGTCGCAGAAAGTGAGAAGATTCCCGAGTTAAAAATTAAATCAGGTTTCACTACAAATATAAAGGCTTCCAACACGTCCTCACTCATTCGCCGGTACCCTGCACGAGGCCTGGCCACCCCGAATACCCGCTGGCACTGGGTTTCAGCTCAGGCAACGGTGCCGTTTAGAAGATTTCGGGGTCTCTTCCCGCTGCGGGTGCCTCCCCTCACGGACACGGCCTCCTCACGGACCCGCTCCCCCTCACGCCCTGTCCCGGTGGCTCTCACGGCCTCTAGACCGCAGCCCGCCGGGCCCCGGCCAGGGCAGGCAGCAGTGGAGACAGCAACGACTGCTCATTCTTCTTCCTCGCATTTACTTCCTCTTTCTGCCTCCTCCACCCTGCCGCCCGCCTCCGCCAGCAGCCGCCAGCCTCGCCTGGCAGGTACTGAGGGGAGGGCGCGGGCGGGCGGGGCTGGAGCGGAAGACGGCACCCCCCCGCCGCACGGCGCATGGTCGCGGCAGCCGCGCGCTCGCCGGCCTCCCCTCCGGCAGCCGCGCGCTGTGGTCTCGCCCGCCCCCGCTGCCATGTTGGATCGTGCGGCGGCCGGAGCCGGGCCGGAGTTGGAAGTTTAGCGCCGCTCGGAGGGGCGGGTGCGATCGGCTGCCGGCGCGGAGCGGCACCGGCGCGGCTGACCCCCTCCGCAGAGCCGCCTCGCCGGCAGTCCGGCCGAGGCCCCGCCGTCCCTCTCCATCTCCTTCTTTTCCCGGCCCCGAGAGGGAGGCTCCGCGATGCGGCTGCTGTGAGGCCGCGGCGGCAAAAGAGGAGGAGGGGGCCGCGGGCGCCAACGGTCGCAGGGCGGCGAGGGCAGCGCCGGGCCGGCCCCGGCCATGAGCGGCAACCCGCAGCAGCAGCCCCCGCAGCCGCGGCGGGTCACTAATGTGGGCTCCCTGCTGCTCACCCCACAGGAGAACGAGAGCCTGTTCAGCTTCCTCGGCAAGAAATGCGTGGTGAGTCCCGGCCCGGGGGGAGCGCAGCGGAGGAGGCAATCCGTGCTGCTCCCGGCCCAAAGAGCCCGAGCGCGTCCCCACCCCGAGCTCGGGGGCCCGGCGCAGGCGGGGGGCGTGTGAGGACGGGAAGTTGAGGGCTGCGGAAGTTTGAGCCTCCCCGGCCGCTCCGCTGTCTCTGTCCCGCCGCCCGGGAGGGGGGCGGCCTCCGCAGGCCTCGCTGCCCGCTCGGTTCCTCCGCAACTCGCTGGGCGGTGGGAGTGGAGCGGGATGCTGGGGGCAATGAATGGCGGGGGCCGCGGCCAGCAGCGCGGGTGGCGCGGTCCTTTGGCCGGTGCCGGGCCCGGCCTCGCCCCCTTCCGTGTGCTGGGTCCCGGCTGGAGCCGTGAGCACCGGGGCGGCCCCGTAACCGCCGGTGTGGGCTCCGTCCTTCCGCGCTGCCCTCCCGGGGGCGGCCTGCGGGGCTCGCCGCTGCCCTGCGGCTGACCCGGCCTCTGCAGGGGTAACTGGCCAGCGAGGAGCAGCCGCGGGGCTCGGTGGCAAAAGTTCAGTTGCTTGACGAGCCCCAGGTGCACCTGCGGTACAACAAAGTGCTGACGAAGTTTTCGGGAGGTTCCTGTCGGTGCTAGGCCTGCCTTGAATCTAGCTTGTACTTTTTCTGGCCTAAGCGAGAAGTTCCCGTACTCAAATGCGACTCAGGTACTGCGCCTTTCCCTGTTTGTATGCCTGTATATAGCAGGTGATTGAATGAAAAAGACTCGTAGCAGGTGTGTTACCCAGCACGTTCTTCGTTTGCAGATTGCCTTCTTGCATGTTACTAGAGAACTCTATTAAAACTGTACTTCTCTATTAAAGAACTACTTGAAGGTTTCAAAGCTTTAATCACTTTCTTTAGAAAAGGAGCTTTTAGAAAAGTTGCCGTTTTGAAAAAATTATAAAGAAAATGCTTCTTAAAAAAAATAAAAGTAACCATTTGAAAGCCATTGAAAATAACATTACCCAGATGTCTTCTGCTACTTTGTGTCCAGCACCTAGCATACTATGTTATACACTGTGCATCTTACGGTAATGCTATGAACAGTATTGCATGAACTTGAAATCATGATTTAAGGCAGGATATCTGTGCAGTCATAGTGGTTCCACACAACTCTTGGGACTTTGAAATAGTATTGTTGGTCAAACTGACTGTCACAAGGAAAACATAAGATGTAGTAACTGAACAGGAAGTAGGTGATATTTACACTGGAATGGGTTAACTAAGATGATGTTACAGTAACTTAAGTTAAATGGGTCAGAAGGTGTGACTGAAAAACCTGTGTTTTGAAAAGTAATCGTTTGTAAAAAAACACCTTCA
The DNA here is from genome assembly GCA_028858755.1 of Ara ararauna. Taxonomy (NCBI): domain Eukaryota; kingdom Metazoa; phylum Chordata; class Aves; order Psittaciformes; family Psittacidae; genus Ara; species Ara ararauna. Next base: position 148,069,906 of record CM054376.1, read on the forward strand.
AGTAATTGATCTACTTGCAAGCACACATTTCATATGTTTAGCTCATTTTCCAAAAAACCCCAAAAAGCTTTTCTTTAAATTTAAAAAATATTCCATGAATTTGTATAAGTTCATTTCCAGTTTGTTTTTCTACAACTTAGATTTTCTTGTCAAGTGACCACGCTTGTTGGGTTTGTTACGCTCGTCTGTAACACTCACCTACTCAAGTTCTCAACTTTTCTGCATAAATAGCATGTTGAAAGCAGACTTTGGAGGTAAATATCTTCACAGTATCTGGGTGTCATGCAATCTGTGACAGCTTCATAGACATGACTTGCTTTGTATTTTACTTGAAACTACACATTCCGGTGGTTTACGCTGAAAGTTGGTGTGATAGACCGACTGAGGTTCTTCTAATTGTGGCCCATTCTCTTCTCCTTTCTTCCCAGCTCTGTATACTCTCTAAGTTAAGCCTAGGCTCATCTTACTGTATTGAGGGTCTCTACTAAATCTTGCGGACTTCAGTTTGAAGCTCTAGAGGCATTTAACTAGACTTTTTTTGCCTTATTGTGACGTGAGCCAGAAATGGTGACAGTTCAGAAACTAATCCTGAACAGACTGAATATCTCTGTCCCTTGGAGGGCACCGTCTGTCTGAGAAGTGGAATGGGCATCTGGAGATGGGAGCAGCTTTGTCTGTCTAATGTGAGTTTACAGCATCTGCCTCTCAGAGCCCAGTAGCACTTTACCATCTAGCCTGACTCAGTGTTGGCATGATATGCTGATAAATGCCTTTTTGCAGTAATGACTGTGATATTTGATCTCTTAATATCTATGTTTGAATTATTCATTAGTGAAACTTCGGACTGTAAATGCTACTTTTTAAGAAAGGGAAATCTTGCGAGTTTCATAGGATGGACAAGCTTGGTTTCCCATCAGGTGAATTGCCTGTGCTACCTGACTGTTACAGGTGTTATTTCTGCCCGGATGGGGCATGGATATGCTGCTGGATGTGCTGTGCATCTGCCTTGTCAACATAATTTTAGGTTATGTTTGATTTGGCATGTCCTTTAGATTACTAGTGAAATGCTGGAAGTGAATGCCAGAAGAACAGTTGAGACATTAAACTACGATCCTACAAACTCCTTTTGTAGTAATAATTTATAGCTCTCTTATAGAAGGCAGTGTTGATATCAGTCCTAACAGGTTTGGTTGAGAAAGCATGTGGCATTCTGGACCTGATTTATTTCAGCAATCTTTGACGCTGTTTTTGACTGATAACAAGGCAGCTACTTTGAAATAACATTGAGAATTCAACTACTCAGTTTTTGTTCTATGCAAAAGCAAAGGAATTTATCAAGTAGCTTAATTTTGATTGAGTACTCACAACCTATGGACTGTAATACTGACATAATTTCAATGGCATCTTAAGTAATGATGACTGGTAAACACAAAAATTACCTGGGAGGGGGGGAAGTCTTGAAGAGCCATAGCTCTGTGTGTGTTGCTGAGACTGGTACCATTTTCTGGACTGCTACTGATACTTTGGGAATCTCACTGACTAGTAGACAAGTGTAGATACAGAACATACAGAAGGTTACTAGTTCTTTTTTTCACTACCCACTTATTTTTTTCCCCCTACTTGCTGAGCCATGAAGTGCTTATCTGAATCTATAAGCAATTAAAATACCTTTGTCCATGACAGGTCAGGTTTTCAAAACCAAGCCATTGGCTAATAGTCCAAGCTGCAGCTACAGTTAATTTGGTTGAAATGTGAATCCACATGTAGGACTGCTTGCAGTAGGTGTCCAGCGTAAGGTAGATAGTCCGTTAGGACTTTCATTGTTGCTTAGGCATGAAACTTAATTTTCATTCAGATCTGTAACATTTGTTATCTAGGTCAGGTGTAAAGTTCACGATCTGTAGAAATTTTTCAATGGCTGTTTTTTATCATAATGTGGAAATAAAAGTCTATGTAAACTTATGCTAAGGTGAACTATGAGGTTACTTTTGTGCATATTAATGAAATATTTTTGTGGTCATGCCAAACTTGGAAGGTTTTGTTTAAGTCTGCTTGGTTATAAATCAGTCACTTTAATTTTGTCTGAAAGTGAATTTTGTAAGGAAAAGCTAATACTAGTTGTCTCATTAATATCTTTTTACTAAAGAAGGTGCTTTTATAATTTGCATGATTAATATTGGTCAGTAATGTCATTGATGAAAAACTAGTTTATTCTGTAGAAATAATTTTATATGTGTGAGAGGCCTGAGGAAATAAAACATGAGAAGTGTGTACTTGATAGCATTAGAGATAGGTAATGGAGTATGGATATTTTATACTGCTGGGAAGTGGGACTCAACACTTCGATAAGGTGTAATGAATAAGGCTAGAAATAGGTTGTTATTTGTAAGGTCTTGCCATGGTTTATAATGTAAACAGGAACTGGTAAAATACAAAAACATGTAGAGTGCAAAAACAGAAGTGAAGCGGCAGTAAACTCAGAAAACTGTTTTGACTGCTTTTAGAGTGCATGTGACCAGAATAAGCTATGTCAAAGGACAAATTAGAATAATAGTTGAGATGAAACAAAATATCAACCAGAATGGCAGTTACAGCTCTTAATTGGTAAGATTTAAAGGTTTTATCAAAAAAGGACTTGGAAGATTACTTGTGGGTATGAAAACAGCATGAACTAAGATTTGAAGGTGGACTACAGGTCTGAGTAACAGGCAGCTTCATGAGGCTGAAAAGAGCCAGTTGGTTTGAGTTTGTGCTGCAGGCTGTACTTCTCAAAAAAGTTGAGATTGTAGGTTGGAAAGGAATCATCCCTGGAACAGATAGGGAAAACTGACTCATCAGTTCAGTGGTGGTTATCTCATCTCTACATGTATTTTTATATGAGAATCAAATGAAGTGTAAAGGATAGGGTCTTGTGGAACAGAAGAATATTGAGAGTTAGGCCTCGATTTCTTCTGAGGACCATCCTGTTCTATAAAAAGACATGTAACATCTTCAGATGCCTGACTAGTGTCCACTGGAGTCACTTCCCTAAACAATATCAGCAATAATCTTCCCTTCTAGAGGGAATTGCATTGGGTTTGACAGTTCCTTTGAACAGACCTGTGCCTACAAAGCTGATTTTCACAGGAATGGGTCAGGTCAGATTCTTCAGAGCAAGTAGCTTAGCCATCATCCTCAAATTGTCTCCATGTATCCACAGTTACTTACAAAGCATTTCTCTTGCTTGTTTTCCTCACAGCTTGCTATTAAGATAAGGTAATTACAGCACAAGCTAAGATATGCTATAAACAGATTATTCACCCATGGGTGAGAAATGTTTTTAGACCTCGTGAATTCTCTACAAAGCATTGCATCTCATAGCTGTTAGTGTTTGAGACAGAGCATCAAATCATAAAGTGTGGATTCAGTTCAGGTGTAAGAGACTGAAGTTTAGGTGTTAAAATCCCATCACTGTCAGTAGACATCACTGGCTGTTATCTAAATCTATTCAACTTACTTGAAGATTAAGACAATTATTAGTTGAATTTCTGTCTTTGCTTCAGTGACTGTAGTGGTTACATCTCTCCTGACTGTGCTTGTAGTTAATGTGCTAGACACGTGTTTGTGTCTTGACATGCAAGGTCTACAAATACTACAAATTTCAGTCACTGTATATCTCTCTTATGAAGTGTTATGTGTTGCTAAGGAGAATGTGATCTAGTAATACAGACCTGGAACAAGAACCTCAATCTGTTAAGGCTTCAACACTCTTACATTCTTTTCTGAGCTTCTTTGTAGATTTTTTTTTTTTTTTCCCCCTCCGTTTTGGAGGTAGTCAAGTGCCAAAATCCTCTTAGCATCTCTGTGGTTCATCAGCTGGTCAAGTGTACTACTCATGCTCCTGATAAAGAGCTCTGGAATCCTATAGTGTACAGACATAACAGGATGAAAACAATTTGTCGTCACAAGCTGTTGTGTTGTAAGTTACCGGCTCTTCACAGCTAAGAATCAGGTGGAGGAATTTAGAAGAGTGCAGTTTTAATGTAGGATTCAGATGAACAGTCATGTTTTGACTACAAGATTTCCACCAAGTTGTCCAGATACCACTTGTCTAGGAAAACACCTAAGGAAGAGGTAGCTTCTTGTTAGAGGGTAAAATTTGAGTGTACTATTTCATGCAAATACGTAAATTGAAAGACACAAATTTGTTCTTCCTTTAATGAAGAATTGCTGTGATTTCTCTGCATTATCTGATCATAACTATTGATTTGAATCTGTTACCTCTAGAATGTTTCCTCTGTGACTATTTGTTCTGGGGTTCTCAAGGGTTTAGTATAAGCCTAATTTGAAGCAAATAGGTTGTTTGAGATCCGTTTTATACCATGCAGTTTCAGGATAAAAAGATGATAATGGAGAATGCTGTAACTTTAAATCTCAGATCTCTCTCTTCTTCAGGGGGAGTACTGGTATTTCTGCATGAAAAAAAACTTTCCTGACTTTTCTGTAAAACTTATGACCCTTATTGGTCTGCCGTTAGTGTCTATAGTAGTACCAGAATTAAGAATTGTTTATGGCTGTCTTTGGTGAGTAGGGACTGTGGGTGCCAGCAGTGGCAGCAATTGCCACTGGCAGCCTCTATCTACCTCAGTGCTTCAGTGGGTAGAGTGAAGCACTGAAGTGATCTGTATATGATGAGTGAGTATCATCTAGGAACTTTGCAGTAGTTCATTAACCAACATGACAGAAGTCTTGATTCTTTCACTGACCGTTTGCAGGCTGAGGTGTCTGCAGTGGAGATGGGGTTTAGTTAGCTCTTAAGGGCTCAATTTCTCTATGAAAGTTTGCTCTTCACTTACAGCCATGTGGTAAGATTTATGGTATCCTCTCTTCCAGAGAGCATGTTTCATAGGCTGATCTCTTGAGGAATCTTTGCAGTACAGAAATAAAACTTGGTATAATGCAGAAGACTCATGGTTTCATGACCTAATACCTAGATAATAAAATACAGCAAGTAACGAAAATGCGTCATGGGCACTAGACAGAGTTTCTTCTTGGTAGATTAGTGTACAATTTCCTCAAGAAGGGTTGGTGTTATGCTTTACTTTGTCACAGAGGGATTTTTTTTTATTGTCCAGTTTGTTTTCCTTGTAACAGTAAATCATACAAAATGGGTTTAGTGGAACCATAAGTGTATCTTCATGGTGGTTTTAAACAGACCACTCTACTGGGACGTGACTCGGATGCAGTACAAAATAACTTCGTTTCTCAAGGTATTTGCTTGGGTACACTGCCGCACTAACTTCTGTGACTTCCAGATATGTTGTTTATGCCTGGATAACCAATAAAATGGTCACAGTAGGTGTGAACTTACCTTTAGGGACAAGTTGCAGTTAAATTCTGGAGGTGGACCACTTGGTGGATAAAGACCTGTCTGAATGGCTGCATGTAAAGAGCTGTGGTCAATGGCTCAATGTCCAGCTGGAGACCAGTAACGAGTGGTGTCCCTCAGGGATCGGTGTTGGGATCGGTCTTGTTCAGCATCTTTGTTGGTGACATGGACAGTGGGATTGAGTGCGCCCTCAGCAAGTTTGCCGATGACACCAAGCTGTGTGGTTCGGTTGATACGTTGGAGGGAAGGAATCCAGAGGGACCTTGACATACTTGTGAGGTGGGCTGATGCCAACCTTATGAAGTTGAACCATGACAAGTGCAAGGTCCTCCACTAGGGTGGGAGCAATCCCAGGCACACATACAGGTTGGGCAGAGAAGAGATTCAGAGCAGCTGTGTGGAGAAGGACTTGGGGGTTTTGGTTGATGAGAAGATGAACATGAGCCAGCAGCATGCGCTTGCAACCCAGAAAGCCAACCGTATCCTGGGCTGCATCAAAAGAAGCGTGACCAGAAGGTCAAAGAATGTGATCCTGCCTCTCTCCTCTGCTCTTGTGAGACCTTACTTGGAGTATTGTGTGCAGTTCTAGTGTCCTCAACATAAAAAGGACATGAAACTGTTGGAACAAGTGCAGAGGAGGGCCGTGAGGATGATCAGAGGACTGGAGCACCTCCTGTATGAAGATAGGCTGAGAAAGTTGGGGCTGTTCAGCCTGGAGAAGAGAAGGCTGCATGGAGACCTCATAGCAGCCTTCCAGTATCTGAAGGGGGCTTATAGGGATGCTGGGGAGGGACTCTTCATGAGGGACTGTAGTGATAGGAGAAAGGGCAACGGGTTCAACCTTAAACGAAGGAAGTTTAGACTGGATATGAGGAAGAAATTCTTTACTGTAAGGGTGGTGAGACACTGGAATGGGTTGCCCAGGGAAGTTGTGAATGTTCCATCCCTGGCAGTGTTCAAGGCTGGGATGGACATAGCTTTGGGTGGCATGGTTTAGTGTGAGGTGTCCCTGCCCTGGCAGGGGGGTTGGAGCTAGGTGATCTTAAGGTCTGTCCTGGGTTCAGCAGTAGCAGTCATTTTTCTCCTCCTTAGTAGCTGGTGCAGTGCTGTGTTTTTGACTTTTGGCCTGGGAACAGCGCTGATAACACCAGTTTTTTCAGTTCCTGCTTGGTAATGTTTTGTTCTGACCAAGGACTTTCTGAGTTTCATGCTCTGCCAGGGAGGAGGGGAAGCCGGGAGGAAGCAGAGGCAGGACACCTGACCCAAACTAACCAAAGATCTATTCCATACCACAGCACGTCATGCCCAGGATGTAAAATGGAGAGCAGAGACCTGGAAGGGTGGGGGGGGGTGCACTGCTTGGTCGGGCTGGGTATAGGTGGTGAGCAATTGTATTCTTTTCCCTTGTATTTTTCTTGTCATTATTATTGGTGGTAGCAGTAGTGGTCTTGTGTTATACTTTAGTTACTAAACTGTTCTTATCTCAACCTGTGGGAGTTGGATTCTTTCAATTCTCCTCCCCATCCACCTGGGACTGGGGGAAGAAAGAGGAGGGAGTGAGTGAGCGAACTGCTTGAGGGGCTTAAACCACGACAAGGTCCTTTCCAGCCGTAACTATTCTATGATTCTATAAATTTGGAGATCCTGAAGTGTGCTGTAATCATCACATGACGGGAACGGTGCGCTAGAACGGCCAAATGGAAAAAGAAAAGATGTAATGTAAGCAATCATAGGGACACTTTCTTAGAAAGCTGCTCAGTTGCTTAATTCAGATTCAGTAGTGTATTTTAAGCTACCTGTGCATTAGACAATTTTCCTGACGCCTCTTCATGTTTGTGTAGCAAATGATGTGACACATTAGGTATCTCAAATTAAAATGTGTGTGTTAAGAATATATGATTCTGGAAGAAGTCCATTACATGAACTACTCTGTTCCTGTAGACTTAATGTTCTGAGGAGAAGATCATTGCTGGCAAGGAAAATTTTGCTGCAGAGCTCCACAATGTACTGATGTACTGGCAGATCTGCAGATTACAGCTCACCTTAAGACGCTTGCTTTCATACATGTATCCCACCTCGGTTAGACCGTTTTCCCTGTACTGTTTTTTTGGCTACCCTTAAAATCCTCACTCTAAAACAGCTTTTTTGGGTTTTGTTTTTTTGGTGGTTTTTTTGTTTTTTTTTTTTTTTTTTTTGAGTTTTCTGAGAGACAGTGTTAATGCATTTTCCAGTTCTCCAGTGTGTCTAGCTTAAAACTGAAAGGTCACATTAAGGCTCTCTGATCAGGGTCGTGTTTCCAGTTTTGTAAGGTGGTTTCACGTACCATTTTCCGATTTAGAACTTCATGTCATTCAGAGTTCCTCTGCGTTCATCTAATTTCTGTTCAAAATGTGTTATTTTGCCTTTGTCTACCCTTGTTCATTAGCCGCTATGCATCATCAGTCTTGTACGGGAATATATCTGTGCTCACCAGAAGTACTTTGTATGTAGGGGTACTGTGCCTGCAATTTGAGAAGCACTGACCTAATGAAAGAAGTGTGTTTCTCCTCTTTGAAAAGCTAAGAAAACTGTATTTCATTATTTGAACTCTTAAAGGTAACTCTTGCCTTTAAGATTGTAAGCCCTTTTAAAAAATGTGTTTACTTCAAGCGTTATCTATGATGTGTTTCCTGAAAGTTAGCCGAAAGTACTTATCTTGCTGTCTTGTTCTGAAGAACAAGAAGAATATTTGAATCCGTGAAGTTGGCACTAAATTAGAAATGCTTTCTTACCTCTCAAGGTGACAGCCAAGAGATTTATCTGTATGTGATTTGTGGCGAAGGAGAGAAATAAGTATTAATTTGTTGTTATATCTTTTATGTTTGGGATAAAAGTAAGAGATGATTTACAACATTCTTCAGTTTTAAAGCATACTATGTTGTAATTTACTGACTGAATTTTGGCTTCTGTGTAGAAAATGAAGCTTTCAGATTTTTATACAGCAGATTACTGTAAAGTTGGTAATGATATTCTAGGAATTAATTTAGCCACTGTCCTCAGAATCTTGTGTCTCAGCTTTCATCAGGGTCTCCTTGCACTTTTCTTATCACACTTTAAAAAAAAAAAAAAAAAACCAAAACAACACAAAAAAAAGTTTCGTGCCCTTATTTCCTTGTTTCCTGCCGTTATTTCCTCTTTTCCTTTTGTACCTCAAAGGATTATAGGTTCTTCCTTTCTCCCTTCAGCCCCTGCATCCATAATCAGCACAAAGTTCTCCAGGTAGAAGTGTCTGTCCTCCTCACCATTATTCCCTCTGCTCCCTTACTCCCCTACTTCCTAGTTCTACAAGTGCTTTTTTCTTGCTGATGAACTTTGTGTCTCATGGGACACGTAGTCCTCTCTGCATCCAGTCCTGGGCTAGGCATGATTTGTATTCCTTTAATGCAACAGAGCATTGCACAAGGAGAGGAGAGAGCCTCTATGCTGGCCAGCTGTTTGCTGCTGGATACATAGAGTGCACTTGAGCCTGAGATACGGCCTTTAGACATTTCTGTCCTATTTCATGCTCTCTGGCCTAAAGTTATTGCTCATGTTGCTATAAAAAAGAACTCTTGGTGGATCAGCGAGAGAGAAGCAAAAACCAGAGTATGATATTTCTTAGGCTTCTTGCCACCCTCTTCTCCTCCCTCCACGGCTTCTCATGGGAGCACCAGGCTCTCCAGTTTGTAAGCTGCTATATTAAGAAACTGTATACTGGAAGATACAGCTTCAGCAACTCTACAGGCTCAGATCAGGCTCAAAACCGCAGAATTGCTTAGTCCTGCTTTGAGTGAACTGTAAGTTATTTCCTGTTCCTCTAACCATGTGACAGCTCTCTGTGAGCACAGCTAAGATGTGGTCATTCTTTGTAAGTAGACATTTTTTTCCTTTACTCCCCCTAAGTTAGCCAAAGCAAATAGAAACATCACTTGGCTTATAACACTAAACACGCACAAAAGCATCCAAATAAGCTCCTCTCTTTAAAACTGTGCCCGATTTTTGTGGTTAACTGAAAAGAGGAAGAAAACTATGAACATCCTGTAGTGGTATGTGTTCTGTGCAATACCACAGGCAAAAGCTTCCCCTTGTGTTTTGCAAAGAAGGAAGCAGTAGTTTCTAATGAATAAAATGCAGAGCTGTTTTTTCTTTATTCACCTTTAGTTTGAGTGTCTCAGGTATGAAATACTTTTATATCTGGGCACACAGAATTATGCAATTATGCATTATGCATTTGTTTTTAGTAACCTGACAGTTAAAAATTTTTAAAAACTACTGGGTTTGGACCATAATTTTGTGTGCGGTTTATTATCAACCAATATTTTTTTAGCCGTACAATAGGTGTTGTCATTTTGACCTTTCTTGAACAGTGTTGGCATCTGTTACACTGCACTGTTAGCGCTATTCTCAGTTTGTGTAGCTGGAACTGTAAGATTATACAAGGTTTTAAAGTATCATTGCAACAGAGCATGTTGGTTGCACTTGATCTCTAGAACTCAGTGGTGATTCAACAAACCACTTAATTAAAAAAAAAATTAGTTTTGTCTTTGAGGGATTTGTCTATATCATATTCAGGTGCCAATATTTAGATACTCAGGAGGCTGCTGTTACATCTGTATCTCAGCTCAGAGCATGCCCTTCCCTTCCTTAGTCCACATGTCTACAATTATAATGCATTATGTTTTTGTTTGATAGGATGGAGGGAGATGGATTTAGCGCTAAATGTTTCTCTAAGAGATGTAGATCTTACTCCATGTCATGTTTTCCAGTTCATCGTTTTATGTCATTTAGGAGTTCTCTTTCAGTGCTTCAGTTCTTCATTGGGACTTGTCCTTAACAGTCTTTTTGAACATCTCTGGCTTTTGCTGCCTGTGAACAACAGATCCTGTCTATTCCTTTGCCTTCTGTTCGTATTGTTTAGATGAAGGTTGCTTATTGAGCAAGTGTTCCTGGTGCTGCGCCAGGCTTCCCCTTGTGTAACTAACGGGTCCATCCCTTGCACTGGCCATACCTGTCTGGACTGTACCTTTCTGTCCCTGATAACCAGAACTGTCAGGTTCAAAACATGAGGTACACACTCAGGGTATATTAAAGTTTAGTGGCAGAAGAATACATCTTGTTTCTCTCTCCTCTGGTCTGTGCTAACATATTGATGCTAACAAACTTAAGTAGGGCGGTAGCATGAACTCAGGCACTGTTCTGTGGCTGTCCATGGTGTTCAATTTGTTGGCACACTTCCTGTCTAGTTTGTACTCACCCAACTTATTGAGTGTGGTTTTGGGAATAGAATGGTGTAAACACAGTTCCTAAGAGGCAAAATGGCTAGGGCCATCCCTGCTCAATTTGTATTGTGTTGGGAGGAGGGAGTTCCTCTGTGCAGATGTGCGTTCTGCTGCACCACTTGCTGCACCGCTTGCTATACCACTTGCCATCAGATCCAGAGAGTGCCCCTGGTTCTAGTTACTAATATGAGCACAACCAGTGAAAGTTGCCAGAAGACAAAAGGATGGGGAGGCAGAAGTGAACTACCTGTTCTAGCATTGTCAGTGTTATCTCACTGGATAAGAGTCACCTGCACTCCTGTTCTCATAACTGTCCTCTGTGACATCAAGCTGGAGTCAAACCTGGGTTTCCTGCCAGCAATAAAATTCAGTCTTGTCTCTCTGCTCCTAGAAATTGCTTTTTGAAGCCAGAGAAAATGCAGGTGACTAGAGGTTTCCAGCAGACGGAAGTGTGCTTGTATGTATAACAACCTAGTGCAGTGGACAAATTATCAAGTGTATCTGATACTGATATTGTGAACATGAGCTCAAAAGGTTCCTGATCCTCTTCTCTGATTTCAGGAGGGGAAAAAAAAAATTGCTTTCTGGTAAGGAAACTTGTAGCTGTGCTTCTAACAGACTGCATTAGGTACAACAGGGGTGACCTTAAGGGCTGCTGCATTTCACTTACTGTACTTCTTGATTACAGAGCACTGGCCTACCAAGAAAAGGAGTTCCTATCTTGAGCTTTCTTTTGTGATGAGTAATTTGTTAGTAACATAAGGAAAGTTTCGCGTGTCTTCAGAGACTCAAGGGATGTGTTGAGGTCTCTTGGAATCTTCCCTGCAGCTGCATTTTGGAGTGTTTTAGCATTTTTCTGTCAGTTCAGATGCAACAATTTGTTTCCTACTTCAGCTCCAGCGACAATTCTAGGGTGTGAAGTAGGATAATTTATGATTGTTTAACCATCAAATAGTCTCTGTTCTGGTGTCTCGCCTCTATCACTGGTTCTGTCTGGGATGTCTTGGTTCTGTAGACACTTCCCTGAAGTTTTTGTTTTATCCTTTCTATTTCCCCACTGTAGCGTTTTATGGTCTCCTGTTCTGCCTCAAGCTGTATTTTTTTCCAAAATCAGCTATCATAAATCAGGACTGGCAGGAGCTGGACCCCTGGTGATGTTTGGTGCTCTGCAAGCACTTCTCCCACAGCAGGCAGTCTTTGCTTCAGAGCAGAGGGGAGGTAGCAATCCATCATGGATTTCGAAGTTGAGTGCTTTTCAGCCTTAATTTCAGGTTGGTGACTTGAATGCCAATTCTGGCTTCAGTAATTGCTCTAGCAATGAAATGGTGCAGTGCCAATATCCATATCACTGGAAATAACTTCTTCTCCGTGGTCACCCCATACAGACAATGTCACTGTGATGCAAGTCTTAATTAGCAAAGGGTGTTACATAGTTGGCTTATTCCAAATAAACAAACCAGCCATAAATAAGGATATATGCTATAAATCATCAAGGCTGGTCTTTGACTTTAGATGTTTTGGGCACTTTGTTGAAGTGTAGCGTGGACCCTTTGTTTGTCAGAGTAACCTGCTCCTGAAGTGAGGTGACTGAGGGCAGTTTTTTGACTGAGATTCTTCACAGGACTATAGCGTTTGTTGTAGAACTGAAGCTTTTATGTGGGGATTAGCAGACTTAGAGGTCTTAGTTCCACATCAGCTAATATAAAACTCTTGAGTTCAGTATCATATTGCAGATCACATGGTGGATGGCAGAGGCCTTCTTCGGATGGATGTATTTTTGAATACAAATGTTCTACAGGACACTTTCATCAGTGAAGCTGGCTAGCCTTTCAGTCTATTCTGTAGTTCTGTTTCACCTTCTGTAAATATTCCATGTGCCCAGGAGTGGATTCTGGACTACCAAGAAATCAAGGTTACTTCCTCTCTTCCCTCCCTGCCCAGGCTTGCTTGAGGTCTCGCTGTGTTACTGGCACACTTCCCTCCGCCCCCTTCCATCTTCTATAGGAAAATTATCCCAGTATTGAAGTTTCTGACAAACAATCCCTAGATCGTTGGAGGACCCAGTTATACAGACTTTAATCTGATGTTCATAAAGTATACCTTGGTAACCTCTAGCAACCTGTTAATGCATTGCAATTAGGTAGGTCCCACTCCTGTGATTAGTTTTTCCAGGAGACTGGAAGAGATACATATTTCTATACTCATATAAAGTCTTTTGAGTAGGGTGTTATTTTTCTTGCACTCTTAATCGGGTAATCAGCCTGTTTTCTCTAAAATGTACGCTCCTGGGACTCGCATTATCTTTCATATACTCACAACATCAAGAGCTGGCTGTTGCTGTGCCAACAGGCTGAGGCTGTGCAGGTGCTCAGAGCAATTGGTGTAGTTAGCTGATCACAGAGGAAGAAAGTATCCATACAAAGCGTGGAACCCCCAGTGTTTACAAGAGATGCCTTCTTTTAGTCATTGGGGTTTAAATTACATCAGTGCCCTTATGGAGGAATATCTCATTACCAAAGGTATTACACTTCTGAAAAAATTGATCAGTATGTCATTAATAACCTTTTTCTTTTCCCTTCTGTTTAACAGTTACAGCCAGTATTAATGAACATTTTCATTCTGTTAGTGTAGTATAACAACATTCCTGCTGTCTTTATGCTGTTGTAAAAGTACTGTAACTTATCATTGCATAAGTGGAGGTTTTCAGCTAGGTGACAAGCACTTGACCTGACAGTAAGGCTGTTGCCAGTTCTCCTAAGCAGCAAGAGCCGGTGGCACAGGGTGTGTTAGCTTAACTGTCAGCTCCAGAACAGTTTGAGACTTGCAGAAAAGTAGTTCCAGAACTGAAGCATATAATGTTTCAAATCTAACTATTGATTAGGGTAATGATACTGACTGATTGGGCTGTCAGTGAAATTGAAATTGATTTGGATTAGTATTTAATTTTCACTGGGATCAAAAGCAAAGCTATCCTAAGATCTTTCTCATTAAGCTTATTATTTTGGTTCAACTTGCTGTATTTAATTCAGACAATACTCACCAGAAAGAGTGATGGTCAGTTTCAGACCTAATATTTTGTCTAAATGTTTTTTGAAACAAATATTTTTTGTCCTAAAAGGTTTTAAAATAACTACTGTGTTCATGTTAAAATTATATTGGTGTGACTTTGTGGGTTCTAAAATCCTGTACTGATCTAATAGATACTGATTTTTCTTAATTGTAAGCTTTGTTTCTAACCCAAGACCTAGTGCTACTTCAGTACTATTGTAAGTAGGGTGAAGTAATTTTTATATTATCTGTAAGTACAGCCTGGTATGCACTCTTAACTTTTCATGTAGTGTATTTGGTACTGCTGTTACACAATGTTCACAAATTAGGAACAGGAACACAGCAGTACCAGAGAGATAATAATCTTTGGTGGGGATGCTTTTGTTCTGCCCTGTCCAAACATATTAATATTTAAGAATAAAAATTGAGTGCCATACCACCGCCCCTGTTCCTCGCTTCTGCCTGTGCTTCCCCATTAGTACTGCTGTGTGAAGTTGTACTACCAGCTGTACACTGCAGGAAAAAATAACTGTTGTGGGATTTATACTGGAAACTGGTGACTGGACGTGGATGCCAAGTGTTGAATGTAGAGGAAAAATACATGGTGCTGCCTTTTTTCAACAATTATTTTGTTGTATAAACAAACACACTAAATGAGTAGATTTTTTTACAGTTTCTGCTGTTTCAGTTGTGCCCCAGAGAACAGGCAACGTTTTGATAATAACGTTCTCTCTCTTTATGGAGCTGCAGAAGAATTTTGACTTCAAGGAAGGAGCTTTCCCATTAATCCTTTGTAAAAGAACCTTGATGTATGAGGTGACAATTGCCCTTACTGAAGGGCTGGGTTGGAAGTCAGAATAGAGTGCTAGGATGATTTTCTTGATCCTTATGTACTAAAACTTAGTGGGGTTTTGTTGCTCAGGGGTGAGGGTTATCATGGAAGAGACCGCTGAGAAGTGCCAGGTAGATGGGAAACTACTTTTTTTCCATAAGAAATAGTTTTCCTTTTGCCATTAAGTTTTGAATTACATGCTTTGTACTCTTTATTCTTCCATGTTAACAGTCAAATGCTAAATATGTGTAATGGTGACTTCCAAAAGCATTCGTAAATTTGCTAAAAGAATTTACAGCCGTGGTTTGTCTGGAAATAGGTGACTTACCTTAAGTCTGAGATTTGCATAGAATTGGCCAGGTCAGATCACCATTCTGTGACACTGCTTACAAGCTTTTAAATTTTGTTTACACATGGGTGGATTTAAGTGGCATTTGGCCTCCACAGTGCATTGATAAATGCTTTGGACCTACAAAGGAGCCTGTACTAACAGTGACAGTTGTAGCTGTTAGTTGTAATAAATGTCCCTTTACTCAAGGGACATCCCTCATGGTAAAAGAATGTATCTCAGCTTGCTTATCTAAAGCAGTTAACAGGCTATCAGATATTATTTAATGTTCATGCATTGGGGAGAAAACTAGTGATATAGAAATTAGGCTGTTTTAACCTTGGCTGTTAGCAGAGCAGATAATGTAGACACCTCCTATCCCCCTGCTCCCAAAATAATAGATTTCTGTTTGTGGCAGCATAATTTTATCTTTATTTTTGATTTATCAGTTGTTCTCAAAGCAAATTACAGAGGTATTGGTCTGTATCTCCGTATTATAGACGAGGAAGCTAAGGCATGGGGGAGAAATAAATGCAAACATCACCCAAAACTAAATGAAAAATAGTAGTCTCTCAAACGTTCAGCTGATGCTTTCACTATCTGCCCTGAAAGAGCTTTTAGTGTTGGATCCCTGGTATGAATTTTGGATATAGCCAGGGATCATGTAACTACTAGATCATCATGCTATTTTTTCCTATAATATGTCTATTTTTTAAGACTTATAACTGGGAATAAGTTCGTTCATAGCAGACTCGGCTGTTGGTATTAAAAAAATAATATTGTACACAGTTATGTTTCCTTATATCTAACTTGAATTATCATTATTGTTCTGGTCAAACATGAGCTGCTGAAGGAGGAATTAAAGCATGTTGAGTTGTGGCCCAGTGAAAGTGTGAGGTGGGGGGGTTACATCTCTAAGTACCTTTATGTAAGTGGATTGAGTCAACAGGGCAAGGACACAAGTTGTATACATAATTGCAAGACCAGTTGCTGGCTATTATTCAAAGAGGTTTTACTTCTAATAGCCTTTTCTCCAGTTTGTTGATATTTTGAAGGGGTTCTTTGTTTTATGTTGGCAAGAAGTTAATGTTTTCTGTTAAAAGTTTTTTTTCTTTTAAAACAATTTAAACTGTTTTATTTTAGTGTTCTCTAAATATCTTAAGTCAAAACTCCATATTATTTTTTGTCATCAAGTGTAAAGATCATAAGAAAAATTGCCCTAAACCTCACCATTGCAAAGCTAATACTTTTTTTTTTATTTATTTATTTTACTTTTAATCTGGACCTGGGAATACCAGTAGATGCTAAATAGTATTTTCAGGGGCTCATTAATGAGTGTTCCAGAACTGGGGTAATTCAGGAATTCCTGAGGCTTATGCTTCACATCCTTTCTTTAATCAATTTAACTGTTGTTCTGAAGATTTTTACTTGTGAATGCGATACATACACCATTAAGTGTGTCTATAAAGAACTACTGTGAGTTTAACTCTTTAGTGCATGAAGACAATAGCTTGCCTAGTAGAAGATAAGATTGTGTTGAGTCAGAGGAGCTGATTTCCAATATAGCTGAATAGGCAGTAGAACAAGATAAGACGCATTCAAGCTCCAACTTTAGTCCATGAGTTGCATGAAATGCCTGATTCTTGCCTTGAATCTGTATGGCTTGAAACATCAATCTGCAATTTCTATGTATGACTGAAGCATAGTTCTGAGAACTGGTTAATCTACATACCTGCACAGTGCTTTATTTGTGTAAGGGTCATCCTAGTCATGGGAGTCTTGATTTATTTAAAATGGCTGAAAATCAAAAGGTAGACTTTAACATTTCATCTGAAAGTTCCCTGAGCTTTGGAAATGAGTAGTCTTTGACACCTTGATTCCTAGTGCCTGGGGAGGCAGGGATAAGGGTGGAACTGCAACACAAAATGCCTTTCTTCTGTAGTGAGAATTTTGCTTTGTGGCAGTAGGACAGTGACGAATTTGCGAACAGCCTGTGCACAGCACACTTTCTGTTGTTCTGAAAGTAGCCAAATGTGTAACTTTAACAACAGAACACAAATAACTGTGTTTTGTCATGTGTCTGCTGCTTTCTGGCCAGCCAAGATTTCAGCAGCCTTCAGCAGTGAGATGCAGCTGAGTAAGCTCCTAAAGATGCTGTGCAGGTAAACAGGAAGTGACAGTGTTCAGCTTGTTCATCAGTGGAAGCCCCATTTGGTAAATGATTTGCTAAAATGGGATGGCGTAGAATATTATCATCTGGAGCATGCTTGTGGTTATGTCATATCTCTGCAAGGCTGAAGTCTTGCATGTGTTGTCTGAATTGAGGTTGGAGGATTTAAAAATGTCTTTATTCTTTGATAAAAATGTCTCAATCATGTGCCATTTGATTTGGTTTTATATGCTATGCTGTTTACCCACATCTTAATTGTTGGTCTCCTGTGATCCACAGTTGAGCAGCAAGTGTTTGGGAAGGAGTTGGCTAGCTTTAGCTGAACTGGGTAGTTCTGGGAGGTACTGGAAATGTAAATGAACTGGGATCTGAAGGCACTCAGGAGAATGTGAGCTGTGTAACTGGCTGACAGGATTAGGAGTGAAGGATCACTTAGCTAGACAGCTGCAGACTCAAGTCTGGACAAGCACTTTTATAGTTTAGATTTCTTAAACAGCAGTCCCTTGTTTCATCTCTTCTTTTGTTGTAACATCGATTAATGATCACTGGTACCTTCTCCACACCATATCAGTACAGAATCCTCAGTGCAGATGCTGTAGCCAACTTGTGTGCTGATCAGAACAAGGCATCTCTTCTCAGGTATTGATATTTAGGGGTTTTTTTAAATTTTTGGTCTCTTGATCCCTTAAATGTTTTGGTCTGTGTGTTCTGTGAAGCTGTCTTTTAACTTAGATAAAGATCCTTAGGCTTCAGAAATGGTAGGAAACACCTGAAGTGGCTTTTTGCTATTTTAGAAAGAACTTCCTCTCTTCTTTCTCCCTTCGATTAAGAAAAAGGCAGCATCTCTTATGCAGTGCCTTTATTTTTAAAATAGTTTAATTTGCATATAGGTGGAAACAAATATTAATTTCATAGCATGTATACACAGTGCATTTTTTAAATCTGTGGACATTCATGGGAAATTAAGAAATAAAAAGCAAGTTTTAAGCTTAAAATTGCACACTGTTGGTGATTGTAGCAAATAGTTTCAGAAGCAGTAGAACTGGTGAGGCCTCAGTGTCTTCATTTGAGTAATTTTTCAACTTGTACCAAATAAAGCTTTTCTCATGTGATTGAGTATTTACAAAAGGCTCTATTATGTCAGTTCTGTCAAATAATGTGGAATCTTGCTTTAGTGTTCCTGTCTGTGGAGCAATCAGTCTGTCTTCTGAAAATAACGTCCTGCAAATGGCATTAAAAGTAGAAGATTGTTTCCAGCTGCTTAACTTGTTGAAATCTGCCAGCAAACTTCTGAAGTTCTGTATTTCTTTCAATGGGAAACTAGTTTAAAATCCTGCCTGTAGCGTCTGAATATAACTTTTTGTTACAATGCACAATTGTCTTTGAATATAAGATTATTGGTAACTTGTTAAATATATCTTTAACAGCGCTAAGAGCTTTAAAATTTGAAGTAATCAGGGTTTACTCAAATTACAAATAAAGAAGTATCCAAATCCCCAGTGGATGAACACTGTCACATGTCAGATTCATTTGTGAAGATTCTGGAGGCAACCTGGTGTGAAGACTTAAGTCATAAGCCAGTCTGAGAATTGTAAAATCTAACTTAAAATGAAATTTCATTGTCAAAATATTGTGGAGGCCTTGAAATATTTTTATGCACAGAAAATTGTATGTGTACTATAAAAATAGTGTCATCAGACTGTTTTTTGGTACAAGATGCAGAAACCATAAATAGCCTTATCTGCTGTTCTTAAAGTGGAAAAGGCTAAAAAGACAGTTGGATGCATCTATTTTATGAGGTTTGGGGCCATAATCCTTGTGGTCCTTCAGTTGAAGGCATCAGGAGGAAGCAGAAGCAGTCTGCCTTTAGTATCACTAGTTTTTTCTCTGTCCCAGTGCTATTTTTAACTATCCATCCCTTCCCATCTAAAACTGTAAAAGTAATAAATTACAGGTTGGTGCTTGTGAATGCCATTGAGACCTTTAAAATTCGATGAAAGTGTTGATTTATGTTTAGCATTTCTTGCTGTTATGTCTGAATTGCACCTAAACCATCACTAGACACCCAAACTTAAGAGGGTTAAGTTTTACTTCCTATCCAGGGCTAAAGAATATTGTAGGATTCTGAACCTAATTGACTTCAAGTTTTCTAAGTTTCTGTGAAAGTGCTAGGAAATATTTTTGTTGACTGTAGCAAATGCCTCTGCTACGTAGAATGTGGAAATTGTTAGGGAAGCATGCTTGCATGATGTTTATGTGGCCTAATTATTTAGGGATGATCTGAATAGTATCAGGCTTATTCAATTCATTTAAGAGCCCTGTTAGAGGAGATTGCAGTGCTTGCCTTCTGTAGGATTGCATGGTGATGAGAACATTCACCCTGGAAGTGGGTTATCAGCCCTTCCTAGCAGGAAGGGAACACGCTGTTCCCACATGGCAGGAGACATCCTCAATGCCAAGAAAATAACTAAATTTTCTCTTGAAACAGGGGAACTGTGCAGAAGGGACATAAAACTGCCAGAAAAGAGCTTGGTTGTGTAGGCCACTGAAGGCCTTCCTTCCAGAAGGGGAGGAGGTTCAGGGCCTGGTCTCTGCAACAGGTTTTGTTTCTGTATTAAGAGTGATGAGAGAAAATGCATAGCTGTGTTGAGCGCTGCAGAAATGTTTCGGGAAGTGCTGTATATTTATGAAATGGAAGATAATTGCAGAACAACAGGAGGATATTATTACTAACTCCAATTTGCTTTGAATAACATGACTTTATTAAAATATTGACTTTTAAATGTGTAATTGCTTACACAAGCTTTTGAGATATGCTAAGATTTCAAGCAGTATTTCTGCTTGAATCATCAGGGCTACTGTTTTGGTGGGGGGTTTTTAGTTTTTTGTTTTTGTTTTTGTTTTTTTTTTTTTTTCTGCAGGATACTTGTGATCTAGAGAAAGAAATGTTACCCACTGGTTTCTGTCTGATTGCCTAATTTTCTGTGGATTAGTTGTGTCTTGCGGCATTAGCTACCCTGCATTCTGACTTCTGCTTCTTGTCTTGTCATTCAAGAGTTTTAATGAGTTTCCATATCTTCCTCCATGACTCAGATAATGCTAGATGATTAAAGACTGCTTTGGTACTGAAGCTTCCTGTCCTTGTGGTGAAGATTAGAGTTACTCCTCACTGTTTTCCACAGTGAAGTGGTTCTTGGTTTTAACATATCTCTGTTCCTGAGCCCTGCTGTCCAAGGAAGACTATCACTCACCGATGCTTTAATGTCAATGAATAGCAATAGCCCTTTATTCTTGGAACAGCCACCCTAGAAACAAGCTGTGGGCTATCTTCCTGGCCTTATATCAAAGAAGTGAGTAACCCAGGAGTACCCAGCATCACCTGGTCAGGCTTCAGCATGCTGGCTTAGCCATAGTAAGGATTTACGCTGTAGTAGGTCTGTTTACACATATGATACTGAACCATTAGAAGAATACATTAAACTGAGTTGCACTTTTACAGGCATTAAAAAAGGAGTGATTAGACACTGGAACAGGTTCCCCAGCGGTGATATGAAGCCTTTAAGCTTAACTGGACAGGACCTTGAGCAGCTTGAACTCTAGGCTTTTAATTACCCTTGCTGTGAGCAGGAGGTTGGGCTGGGGGACTTAGGGGTCACATCCAGCCTAAGTCCTTTCATGAATCTCTTTATCTTCCTCCCACAAGCAGTTGTCAGTAGCACATGAGCACTATGAGACCATCCCAGTGGGTTCTGAATTGCTTTCTCTTCTAGTGTGTACTGAGGTGGCTGAACATCCTCTTACAGCCTTAATCTTGCTGCTGCTCTTTGTTGTGACTTTTGGCCCACTATGTTTTAATGTTGGTACTTTCCTGTAATTATTTAGCTTTTCGCAATGGATGTCAACCATAAGCAATCTAGTGTGGTGGCTCTTACTTGTAATGAGATAAACCACTTTGTGTCGGCTTGCTTTTCTATTTTTGAGAAACACTGAATTACAGCAAGTCATTATTGTGACAGACTACTGCAGCAAATGTTCACGCCAGAAGCTGATCAAAGGACACAGCTACCTGCTGCCCAGTTGGAAACCAGCAGTGGCTGCTGTGATCACATTCTACAAATGTGCTGTGACTAGTTGCGGCTACCTTCTGCAAGCAGGTGTTTTCATGAGCCTTTTGTTGATACCACATGTCCTGCAGTATGTGTGCCCAAGGATGCTACCAGCTGACAACACCAGACTTACAGCTTCATAGCTCATGAGTTTGAGGGGTGTGACAAGTTCCTGGAATCTGTGATGGCATATCCTCCAGCTGGAAGTTGACTGTGCCAAAAGCTAAAGAAAACCGAGGGCTGTTGATTCTCATGTCCATGGCCATCAGTTTTTGGTCGTTTGTCTTATTTCTTTCCCATATGCACCTTTTCCAAATACACAGATCCTGAAAAAGGACAAGGTCCTTGCTTAATCTGTTAAGCAAAGCATTAGTGCCAACTTCAAAATCCTCCTCCTGAAATACAGCAATAACTTTAGGTATTAAGTGCCAAATCAACTTACTATATCTCAGAAAAAAATGCACTAATTACATTGAGTATTTAAGGGCAGTCCTGTTTATTTCCATCTGTAAAATCTGTGGTGTGACCTCTTGTGAAGAAATATTCACATATAGTTTTAAAGAACCCATACTTATAAATGCAGTGTTCTCTTCAAGAATGCTGTGAGAAACTGAGCTGGATATCACAGCTGGCTTCAAAACAGACAAAGTGAATGCTCTCTCAGAAAATGCAGTAGAATACTCAAATTGACACTTGTATAAACATTCTCAGATGCTGCAAGTCTGCAGTTGATTTTTTTAAATCGAATTTATGTGGCTAGGATTCATAATGAGTAGCAGTAGATGAAGTTTATGATTCATATTTTCTCAAGTTTTAAATTTTGATAAGTTTGTAAGTTTGCAAAGGCAGTGGATGAGTAAATATTTTTGTCCTGTCTTCCAGAAGCTGAAGAGCATAAAGCATGGCACCACTGCTCTGCATGATGAAAATAAACAGTGGCTGAAGTAAAAGGAGTTGAATTTTACTGTCCTTTTCTCCACAGAAATACATCTTGTGTTTTTTCCTGCATTGTCTTTTTAATAAAAACACAAACCAGTGATGTAACAGTGGAATTTGTAATTATATGTTCTAGTATGTGAAAACCTCAACACAACCAACACTAGGAATTCGTGCAATGCTAATGAGTAAGTTAAAATGTAATTGAACTCTAAGCTTGGTAGGCCTCACAACACCTTGTTTAGGTTCAGTGGAATTGTTCTCTAACTTATAAATTAAGCTCTACTCGTAGGGTATCCAAGTATACATTAAATCTATTATGATTATGCGGAATGATGGCATGCTCTTTTTGTGTAACATTTTTCTGTCTACTCATGGGGAAGGTGGTAGGTCCAGATTTTATAAGCAATCATCCCAAAGTTATGACAGTTACTGGTTTACCTAGATAATCCAGTCAGTGCTTTTACAGCTGGACATGACAGAAGACAACACATACGGAGCTCTTTCTTGACGCCGGTAACTGTCTTCTCTGCCTTCAATTTAAGTTGCGTAATTCCTGCCAAGACCACCCATTTCTGTGGATATTCCTGGTTGAGGGAGGTTAGTTGGGAGCTGAACTTGTTTTGGAGGATTGAGGTTTTTTTGCATGGTCAGTGGGATAGTTGCTGTGGTTGAATGTGATGCCTTTGTTGCAACTGTCGAATGGCCCATCTGTGCTTATTTTTGTTGTCTTCTGACTACAAGATTTAACAGTGAGATGGTATTGGAGAAATGATAGAAAAAGCTGTTAGCAGAAGTTTTGAAGAAAATCTGGCCAGTTGTGCCCCAAATCATCTTTCCCTGTTGCACCTAAGGGGGAAGACCGCCCTTTCTTGCACCTACAACTTAATGTCAGTTGATGGTTTCATTGTGGCAGTATGGCTAACCCAAGGGTCAAGTCCAGTTATGACTAAATTACTCATATTACTCTAGGTTACAGGGAGAGAAGTTTTACTTTACACTTAATTGTAGAGTGTGTGTGGGGCAACTTCAAAGCTGTCCTGTCATCAGTCAGTCATGCTTTGACTTTTTCTGTAGGTTACCAGAAAAATCGGTGGTCTGACAGCCTCTGAGGAGGTGGTTGCAACAAGGAGCAGAATTATTCCTTGATTGTGAAAGTTACATCACAGTTCCTGTGCAAAGGTTGGAAAGCTTCCCCAGGGAGTAGCTGTCAGTCTGGCTGTATTACTTTAACTCTACTTCAGCAAAATTGGAAGGATTTTTTTATTAAGGAAAAAAAAATCGGACAAGTTAGGTTATTTTAAACCAATTTAATTGTGACTTGGGTGATACTGATAGTAGATAATCTTATAATGCAGTAAGACATGCCTGCATTCTAAATGTCAACTGTTTTGGCAAGTAGTGTTGATCAAGGAAGGCAAAGTAATGTTCATAGAGCAGGTGGGGAAAACTCAATATGGAGCCCATTAGTCAGACTAGGTATGAACCCTCCAGAAGGATCTTGGAACTACACCAGATGTATGAAAACATCTGCTTAATGTTCCATAGTGAAAAAATAAATAAAACTCTTTGATTTACAGGGAAAGAAATAGAGAATGAAACAGAAAACAGTATTATTGTGGCCTAGTGTTCAATAGGCTAATAAATTGGATGAATACAGCATAAGTCCTATCCGCAATCAGAGAAGGATGAAGTAAGACTAGGTAAGATCCGTGTGAGAATAACAAGGTTAACTAAAGTGTAGAATGATTTAGTTAATTTTATTTTTTTTCTTGGTATGGGAATGACTTAACGCTGGTATTGCTTCTTAAACAGTAGAAAAATTACAGGGTAAAGAAATGTGACAGATACCCGTCAAATGCATGTGCAGCATGGAAGGGCAACTGTGAAACCGTTAACACCATCTCCTAGTGTAAGAACAAGGAGGGACAGTCAACTGAAACTAGCAGGTGGCAAACTTTAATCTAAAAGTAGTTAACTGTTTGCGTAGTGCATTAGTGAACTATGAAATGCAGTGCTGTCCAGGGTTGTAATGCCCAGAAGTTCACATGGGTTTGAACAGTAATTAGGTAAATTTACAAAGGAAAAATCCATCAGGTGCTGTAAGATGCATATATGCTGGCTCAGTGGAGCTTTGAACTCCAACCTGCCAGTTGCTGGGGGTATATTCCCATAGTGCAGTGGTGTGCTCCTGTATTCTCACCTAAGCATCTGGTGCTGCTGGAGAGTAGATCCTGGGCTAGGTAGCCTCTCATCTGTCCCATTACAGAGCCTTTAGGTCTTATGTCGTTAAGACCTTACGACCTTATTTGCTGAAGGAAAATCATGCTTAACCAACCTGATTGCCTTCTACAATTGGACGACTGGCTGGATAAATGAGGGGAGAGCAGTGGATTTTGTCTACTTGGGCTTCATCAAGGCTTTTGGTGCTGTCTCCTGTGACATCCTCATAGGCAAGCTCAGGAAGTGGGGGCTGCATGAGTGGATGGTGAGATGGATTGAGAACTGGCTGAAAGGCAGGTTTCAGGGTGTTGTGATCAGTGGCACAGAGTCTAGCTGGAGACCTCTAGTGGTGTCTCCCAGGGGTCAATACTGTGTCCAGTATTCATCTTACTCATCAATGACTTGAATGAAGGGATAGAGTGCTTCTTTGGCAAATTTGCTGATTATATGAAACTGAGAGGAGTGGCTTTTACCCCCTAAGTGCTGTGCTGTCATTCAGAAGGCTCTAGACAGGCTGGGTAATGTGCTCTAGGTGATGCTGCTTGGGGATGGAGGTTAGGCTAGATGACCTCCAGTGGTCCCTTCCAGTGTCAACCATTCTGTGATTCTGTGTGACTTGACTCTTAAATGACTACTCTTCAAAGGCTCCAATTTTTATCCCCTCATGGGACTTCTAAGGTAGAATGGATCTATACTACAGAATATACTGAGAAACATTCCCAGTGCCCTATTGAAGCAGTCTAGTGTGGAATAATCTTCATCTCTTACTAAAATATCTCAATTTGAAAACAGGACGATTTCAGGTTGCCAGCTGGGAATGAGCCTAGCTCATGTGAATTCTCAAACCATGCCCAAGAATTTTTGGAGTTTGCTAGTTGGCATAAGCTAAAATTATGCCAGAGACCATTTGAACAATTAAGCAACGTAGACACTTACATTCCAGTACCCAGGAGTGTTTCCAGGCACTGTGTAATTTACAGTTCTAGCCTGTGTATTATATTTATATCTAGTATGAAGTACTGAACAGAAAGAAATGTAGTTGCACAGTAGGACTTCTCTGTGTGACCACCATAGTTACTGGCCTGCCACTTACAGGCCAAGTCTTTTTGCAGATTTTTATGGGCAAGGACAAAAAGTTCAGTTGAGTTCTTAAGCTGTCTAAACCTTGTAGTGAAGTGAAAATCTGAAGTGTAGAAGTGATTTGGGGTCCTTTGAACTTTACTGCATTACCACCTGGGAAATCATCAAAGTTGTTGCCTAGAACAAGTAATAAGAGAAACTTTGATAAAAGATGAGATGTGGAATTTGTGATTTTTTTTTTTTTTTTTTTAACCTTAATAGCTACCTTTTCTTTTTAGACGATGTCCTCAGCAGTTGTTCAGATATACGCAGCAGATCGCAATGCCGTGTGGTCGAAGAAATGCTGTGGTGTAGCTTGCCTTGTAAAGGACAATCCGCAGAGGTCATATTTTATAAGAATATTTGACATTAAGGTAAGCAAGCATCTTTTTTTTCTTTATCAGATTATTTAAGCTTGGTTGTATTCATTCTCCATTTTGAACTGAATGAGTGTAGGTTGTAGCTACAAACTCAAAAACATTCTCAAGTAGATGGTTGTGCTTTAAGCGATGTAATTACAGTGCTTGTTAATAGACAAGTGCACCTTTCTCAAGTATTCTAAATTTAAAGTATTTCAAAGATGTCAGCTTTTATGGATGAAATAAATATCAGATATAGTTTTCTTGCAGTTCACAGCAGCTGTCCTCTACAGGTCTGATTAGTCACACTAGTGAAAGTTAGCATAGTGTCACTGCTACAGATAGCTGTCAGAATTTTAGCAGGTCTCTCTACTTTGGTATTAACAAAATGGGTGCTGTCTTCTGTACGGGTGGAAACAATGTTTTTGAGTAATATGTTGGTGCATGTGAGAACTGCAGGACAAACAGGTTTGTTGGGTTTTTTTTCCTCCACAATGTATATGTACATTCACACTGTGGATCTTTGTCCTATTACAGTATTTCACTTCATATAGTGGGAGCTAAGAGATGAAGTGTCCAAGATAATTTTTTTCGTAACAAAAATGATACTGAGAAGCAGAAGTCTTACTGATTTGCTGAGACTTGGGAAAGCTTCCTGTTATCTCTATGGCCAGGAACAGCTCATTGTCTTGTCAGCATTCAATGCTTGAAGTCTCTCAGATTTATTAAGGATTGCCAGTTGGCATTTGCATTTGACTTTGTGATTTGGTCACTTAATTACTAGACTTAGAGAGAAATCCATTCCTTGGGTTCTGAACTATTTCATTTAAATATATAAAACATCTTAAAAAGGTGAGATTTTTGTTCCCCTTAACTGTTTCAAGTCAAGCCTGAGCAAATAACAGGAGACCGCAAGTCTCCTTTAATGCTATTGCCATTATCACTGTATTCCTATCAATGATCACTCTTGCTGCTACCATTAGAACTTGAAGGATGCTTTTTGAAAACACCCAGGTGTCTGAACAGAACACAGTGACTTGATGGCATAGCCTTCCATGGCTCTTCCGCAAGTTCCAGTATATTTTGATTTTGATTGAGCTCATTTATTGGGATAATAGCAAAGTAGATGCTTAATACCATGCAGCTTGCAACTCTTAATAGGTTCTGTTGTGAAAGAAGTTGAACTCTGAAATTCATCTAAGTTTTTCAAATTATTTTTTTCTTCTTTTCAGGATGGGAAATTATTGTGGGAGCAGGAGCTGTACAATAACTTTGTATATAATAGTCCTAGAGGATATTTTCATACCTTTGCTGGAGATGTGAGTCTCAACATCTTTGAATATATGTTTTAAAATGCCTTTTATTTGAACAGTAGCTTCTTTTTAGTGTACCAGAGGTTTTTATTTAATTCTGTAAATTATTTATGAAAGTACAATATTACCTATGTTCTTGAAGCCTTCTAAGCTTATTTATAAAAGCATTTTTTAATCTGATCCAGAAAACTTAATCCATAGAACAGAAGCATAAAATGTACTTCTGTTTTCAACTCCCTTTACATTTTGATTTGCAGATGGTGTTTTGTGAAACATCATATATTCTTAAAGAACAAATTTTCCTCTCCCCCTTTTGATTTCAAGCCACAAGATTTTGCTTAAATTTGTTAGCCATGATCTCTAGAAACTTGATTGGTAGGCAGACATTCCTAAGATAGAATGAATCACTAAGACTTGGTTCCAAATTAGCAGTGGTGGTTTTTTCTGATCCTACCTTCAGAATGTGTAAGAAGACATTTAACAAAGCCTTTGAAACATTTTTTTAGTCATGGTTGGGGAAATATTACTGTTTTTCAGACATGTCAAGTTGGTCTTAATTTTGCTAATGAAGAAGAAGCTAAACTATTCCGCAAAACAGTAACAGATCTGCTTGGACGACGGCAGAGAAAATCTGGTAAATATTCAAATTAATTTTAAATTGAGGCTTGTTTATGTTTGTTTGGGGGGGGAGGCAGGAAGCTACTTCAGTGACTGAAAGCTACTGGAGGCACTACTGCCATACTTATATTTAGAAGTAATTGTGTTATTAAAGCAGGATTCTTTTCTGCATTGTGCAAAAGTAGTATTTTTCTGACATAACTTTAGTTCTCTTTACTACAAGTTTCCTTGTAAACTGAGACTCCAAGGTTGTGGTGTTTGAAAATAGGTATCAGGAGGAACCAAAAATGGTAAACTGTCAGTGGGAAAACTACAGATCTTTCTGTAAGCTGTTTTCGCATTTGAATAAACCCTCTTTTAGGATCTCTTTTAGGGATGTTTATAACTGATTTGTTTAAATTCAGCCCAAGTGGGTTGTAACGAAGATTTTACCATCTGGTATGTTCAGTAGTTCGTGTGAATGAATTTTTGGCATTGGTCCAGCATTCAGTAGAGAAATATGTTTTATTCAAAACTAGCGATCTTGGTGGAGGCCAAGAGCAGAAGACATAATGTGCCTATACTGTCCTTACCAGCACAGGAGCTTTTTTCCCAGCTACAAGATGCCTTAGGAAATGTGGTCAGGGTTTTAAAGGGAGTTCAGGCTTCTTACAGGTCTTATCTTGGTCCTTTTCCAGGGAGTGCATAAACAACTTGCCTGTCTGACAGCCATATGTCCATGAAGGATAAGGTGATACAAAACATAGATTGGGAACACATGGACTTGTGTTCAAGCTGCAGGATGTGTTTTTGTAATCCATTCTGGAATAGAATTGCACTAGCAATGCAGTAGGCTACAGTAGAGGGAAGAAGCCCTCATCTTAGAGTGCCATCCTTGCAAGTATTCTTGGGAACCTGCATGATCTATATGTATCATTTGGATTTCATTCAGATATGGTGACTCAGGTGCAGAGCATTTGTTCCAGAAGCTTAAATAGCTTCTTTAAGATTCCTTCTGCTCAGCATTAGTATAAGCTGACAGGGTTCCATGAGAAGTGAGTCATTGAGAAGTGGCATTAATAATGTTGTTTACTCATACTTGTGTAAAAGTAATCTTCCATCTCCTGTTCCTGAAGTTCCACTGTATTACGTGTCTAAAACACAGTGGTACAGTGCATAGACTTGAGTTTGGAAGAAGTATGTTTGTATTATTTGCCATAGCAAACTTTGTTGGAAAAGAGTGGTTTGGTCAAACCTCCTGTTCACAGGACAGAGGTTCACCTCTGGCCTTCCACATAGAGTTGTGGTTTGGGTTTTTGGTTTTCGTTCCTGGTTTTATGGGTTTTGTTTTTTTTTTTATTTTTTTTAAGCAGGCCACGTAAATTGCTCTTGTTTACTCTTTGAGCCATTACCTTGGTTTGTGTGAACAAACTTATGTTGTAGGGTGAACTTACTCCATACACTGTATTTTAACAAACCGACTACTCTCCCTCCTCAAACACATACAACTTGAAGACAACTTTAATTAAAAAACCACACCCAAAAAACTGAAGGTTTGTTTTGATGGTTTTCTTTATCTTGTTAAGAGCTGCAAAGCAAGAATTTTAAATGATCATGAGATTTCTTAGTCAAACCACCAGATGAAGTTCTGTATTTCTCATTGATTTGACTGTATCTAACTGTGCCGCTAAAATAACAGGCTTTTCACTTGCCCAAGTCAAAGCTGATTTGCTTTTGCTGTTAATATATTTATTTATATATAATGGCTTATATAAAAATATTAATTTATACTAGATTTATATATAATGTAAATTACATATAGAAGTTGTATATTATTTATAATGTGTATATATAATCTGTGTGCATTTTAAAGCATCTTAAATTCTCAGACACAGAGATTATAGTATGGTAGTTTTGATGCTTTTCTGTTTTAATGGGATTTTACTCCCATGGCTTCTAAAATACATTTATTTTCATAGCAATGCCATCTCACAGGCTTTTCACTGAAGTGAATGCTTCATTTGATCACTTGGCAGCCTGTTATACCATTCAGGGCTTGCTAGAAGACTTTTCCTGGAATATCATGGAAGGCTTATGTTGTTGAGAAGAATCAAGAACAGCAGTTCTGGCTGACAAATCTATGTCTTGGTGCCTCGACTAGTACACAAAATATTGTCTAACAGCTGCAAGAAGAAGCAACAGTATTCTGCTTTTCCTCACTCAGAATGAAATGCACTCTAGTATACAGGCAACTCCTTAGTAAGTGCATCTGGAATTCCAGAGAGGTGAAAGTTTGGCTCTGAATAGAGAATATACAAGCGCTTGCAAATGAATAGAATGAGGAATCAGAGAAAGAATTATTGATGTGTTGTCTTAATATTTTTTAAATATCAGGCTGGTTTTCATCTAGCTATTCAAGTAAATTAAATTCTCAACCTTAGTTTAGGAAGAAATCACTGTAATTAGATAATGTCTCTGGTGGACCTCTCCATTTGCTTCTAATCTGATCCCAGATAGTTCCGCCAGTAAGCAGGGTGAACACAGTGTTTATCTTTTCAGCTCTTGTCAGTGTAGTGCATTCTCACTTTGTGTAGTCTTGTACATACATACCATTAGTTTTTACTTTTATTATTTTGCTTCAGAAACACGCACACAAGTGTCCTCTCCACATGCTGAGCACTTAGCTGTAAAAGGGCAGCAGAGACTGTAGAACAGAGCCTTGTTCTAAATGTCTTTCTGAAGTAGCAGGCTTCTTGACTTAATTTTTATGGACTGCTTGTACAAGCTCATGGGTGGGAGCTCTGTTAGCCCTCTCTGAAGCTGCCTTTTTCCTCCACAAGCTTTTAGGTCCTTGCTGCCCTTCTTAATGCAATTTATAAGCTTCAAGCAGGGTATTACCATCTCTTAATATGGAGAGCATTATTACGGGTCTTTTAATGTCTTTTGTCACAGCTTTTGTCATTACTGCCTGGGAGACAAGGGCATCTGTGAAGTGCTCAGCTTGTTTAACTCGAGTCTTAGCAGATATTGTTCTTTTTTCCAGGAATACTTATTAAAGGGGGCTGTGTTTTTTGGACATAGGCAGCTGCTGAAGTTGATCTGTTTTAGGTCAGTAGGCATCTCCATATTCAGAAAGGGGGAAATCTTCCACTCTCCAGTCAGGTCATCTGCACTTCAGAACAGGAGTTCGTATTTTCTGATCAGCAGTCAGAACCACAGAAAACCAGATCTAATATATTTGGGACACAAATTCATCTTTTATATACCCAGCAAAAATTACAGGAAGCGTTTAAATATCTTGCTTTGTTTTCCACTATCTTTTCTCTTGAACTTTCTTCTAATGAAAATGGTAATGAATTCCCATGATTCAGCACAAGGCCGCTTAACACTTCCTATGAATAACTCCTGCTTTTGCTGGCTTCCCATCCTGTGCCAAGTGACTTGCAGTCAGTCCTATATTCTCCTTTGCTGTGTCTGAATTGTTAAATAAAACTCTAATTATGTTCTGGAAGTTGAGTTTGCATTTGATTATTTTTTGGTTTTGTTTTTTTTTACTTTATTTTTGGCAGTACAGCATCAGTGGTTTCTTATGCTGAATATTCTAGGAAAAGAAAGCACAGGTTTTGGCCAAAAGCCTTTTTTACTTCACTCTCCCTCAGACCGGATACCTTTTGCTGAGGCACCCTGGCAGAGGTTCTCCACCTCTGTACATAAAGCTAAGCTGCCATGGGCTAAGAGGCAACTGTCTGTCTTTAGGACACCTGCTCATTAAAAGTTGATTCTCAAGAGGTTTTACTCATCTTCCTCTGAAGGTTTGATGACCTTGACAGGTTCTTTATTCCTATCTGAAGATCAGCTGACTGGTACAAGGCTGACTTGCCTCACATGCTTAGGATTGTAGATTATTTTTTTTTAGCATTGTTAGGACAAGGTCAGCACCATCTGTGGAGGCAACTTCTCCCTTCCCCCTATGGTTTTGTGTCTGGAAAAATGTAGTATGTTAGCTTTTCTGGGACCTGCCGTAAAGTGAAATGTATGTTACAGATTCTTATTACAAAACTCTTGGGAGTCCCTGTTAGATTTCAGATAATCCAGTTCTGAAAGGAAATTCCTTAGAGAGCCATGCTGTTTGGTCTAGTGAGATGACAAGCTGCTTGCCCATATGTGTACTGCTAAATCCAAAATTCTTAAGTGTGTGTGTAGGTACATGAATAGTGTAATTGTGTACTGGAGTTTTGAAGGATGGCTGCAGGATAGGTAGATGCTGTTTGTAGTGGATAGAAATTAATAGTAAGCGAGGGAGATCTCTTTAAGAATTTATTATTATAGGCTGAGAACACTGAAATGTAAAATGTTTACAACTCCATTTTAAATCATCAAGCCAAATTCTTCATGGTATGTGAAACAGTTTGGCATTGTAAATGAAATATCAGATTAGATTCTGATTCTGATTGAGATTCTGATTCTGTTCCATATTGTTTAGCTACCTATTGGATAACAGATGAAGTATCTTATTTTCTTTGCATAAATCAAAAATAATTATAATGTCTTTTAGGTTCTGTGGGAGAACAATACTGTATAAACTGCCAATTATATTTCAAATAAAAATAAAGGAACAGTCTCATTTAGTGGAAATCGGAAAGCATAATGTTTCAAAAATCTTGATTTGATAGGTTGTACCAAAACAGCTGCTTTTCTTAATATTGCACCTTACTTTGGAGTCAAAATGTCTAAAACCAGCTCAATAGTTATTACCTTATGCTCCTACTCCGTTTGCGCATTCAAAATCGGTGCTTGTTATCTAAAATTGGGGGGTTATTTTTCTGCAATACTTTTTTAGGGTTTTTTTTTTTTTTTTTAACTGCACAAGTAGGCTTCAAGGATATTAATAGATTCTTATGTTTGAGTTCAGCATCGTTGAAAGCTTCACCTGAAATGGAAATATAGAATGAATTCTTCCTGTGATACCTATGAATAAACAGCTCTTTTTCTTTTCCAACAGAAAAAAGACGAGACCCACCAAATGGTAAGCTTTTTTGCATGAGTCACTGCATTTTATTTTTTCCTATTCCTGTCTCTTAGTGTTTATGTGTAGCTTTGGGTTGGACTTGTTCAGGGTAGTCATGTGGTGGCAAAAGCAGTAACCTCTTATTCTGGAGGTTAGTATTTTTGTTTTGTTTCTGTTCTTCGGTATTTGTTTAGTTGTCACTTGAAAGATCTGTGGTTTAGCTGGCTTTGTAAAGTATGCTTCTGGAGGAGCATGTTTTGTTGCAAATAGGACAGAGGCCTTTCAGCTTGAACTGAGAAGAAACCTTTGTACCTTTCACTTGCTGCTTGTTCTTCAGAATATGGCTATATAGGATCAGTAGACAGAACCTTGATGATATTTAAAGTTAGCCTATTTGTCTAAAGACAGGCATAATGATGACAGATTTCATAAAACATCCATAAAATTTCAATTTCAGTGTATCTAGCTAACTGTCATATGTCATGCTTGTCAATGTTAAACTTTTTTTTCTTACATGAAGGATTATTTCAGTCTACCTGTGTATCAGGAATATGTCTCACTGGCATGAAGATCAGGTTCCTCAGGAGATCATCTTATGAAATTGATGGAAGGAGTCCAAACTATGTATCAATTTGATCCAATTTTTTTTTACTCTTCTATTCTAGATTCATCTGAAAAATGTGTGTCAATGAGTGTTAAGTTTGAAGTCTTTGTAGTACTGAACTCACACTGAAATTAAAAAGTGATTTCTCCTGTGATATTTCTGTTGATGATCCAGATCATAGATCATATCCCTGTATCTGTTAGTTTGCTGCTTGAGCAACAGTGTAGTCAAATGATCGTCTGAGGTCCCCTTATGGCTTGAAGTGGTAGTCTTAAATTTGTACTAACCCAGAAACCCAAGCATTTTGGTGTAGGTCACCAAACAGGTAATCCTTAACGAATCCTGAATTATGGGAACTACTTATATCTTTTTTTATCTAAACAAAACCTCCCTCATGTGGAATACTTCTAAAGATATTACTCTTTCATAGACGTTAAGTTTTGAGGACATTCAGGCAATCATCAGTTTATGCCAGGCATTTTTTAATACTGATTCCTTCAACTGGGACTGGGTTGTTTAGTTTAGAAACAATCATAGTAATACCATCCATGATCATCTTACCATCTTTTATGAGCTTTCAGCAGGTTTTAACTGTTCTGCCTCTTGAGCGACATTTGCTTCTGCTCATATGAACAGCACATCCCTGATAGCAGTGCCCACAGAGTAGATGGGAATTGAAACAGCAGTGGTGACTGTGTGGTGCCACCTCCCACAAAACATTTAGCCTTTGTCTCTACTGTAAATGATACGAACTGTAATACAAGCATTTTTTTCATCTAGTTTGTCAGTGATTTAAGTAAGATTTAAGAAAACTACACCTGTAAAAACTAAGCCTGCAAAAACTTTTGTCCATACAATAGTCTCCATAATTCATGCTGTAAGGCCTCAGGCAAAAACTTTGTGATTTTGGGGGTTTGTATTGGTTTTTTGGTTGTTTGTTGTTTTTTTTTTTTTTGTTTTTTTTTTTTTTTTTTTTTTTTTGAGAAAAATACTCAGATACTGAATTTGCAGTTGTTGGTCCTGTGCTGTTATCCTGAATATTGAGGACATAGATGTATGCCCATAGCTTTTACTTTCCAGGTCTACAATCACTAGTAAGAGCTCTCAGCATCTCTGCTTTGTCGTACACTCTTTCCCTGGAACATCCACATACTCTTTCACAACCTGTCCATTTTCCTTTTCTGATTCTTTCAAATTCTGTGGTTCCTGGCTTCTGTGCTGGAAAAAAGTTAAGGGTGGTCATGCCCTCTGTAGTCACAGGTGAGGCATAGTCCGCGTATGGGTTTATAGCCTCAGGTGGTTGTATTCTATACAGACTTTGCCTTTCAGTGTTTGAAATTCAGGCTACAGCAGATACATACTATCAGCATGTAACTAGGGGGAACCCACCAAAAAAGCAACTAAATTGTTGTAGGATCAGCTGGGTTTTCTATTTACTCTCTGTTTGCAGTGAAATTCTTTTTGGCAAACAACAACAACAACAAAGTAGCACCTGCTTTTATGTCCTGGGTATCAATGCATAATTACATTTAAAAATGAAAAACAAGAACAGTCACATTTCTGTACTCACGTGATCCATGCTTGAAATACTGCGGGGAATTTTGGTTTAGTGGGGCTTGTTTGTATTTTCTGCATACATTGAAGCTGCATGGAAAAAGCATTTTCTTTTCAGATGACATTTTCAATGGTACGGATTTAAGATTTTTTTTTTGTGGAATTCAAGGATTAAAATCAAAGTGGCATTAACAGTTATGTAAAATGTTTTATTCTGTAATTTCCTGGGATTTATGTTCTACGCATTTGTAATAGCTAGGTCTCTTTATGCAATTAAAGAGGAGTTATTGCCATTGAACTGACCTCTTAGTGAAGTTCTGGATGAAACAAGGATCAAGGATTTGTCAGAGAATTAGGTTTTGAGGGAATCTTTAAGAACCGTGTGGTAGCATTTTATTTCAACTATTAACTAGAACAGTTTGCATTTATAGTAGGGCTGTCTGTAGTCTGGGACAGATGTCAAGAGAGGCTCTAAGTAAAATACAGAGAATTTCCTAGAACCAACATTTAAGAATGTTTTGTACTACATTTTCTGGAGCTCCTTCCGAAGATGTCACAAATATTGATAACAGTGGATGCTTAAGGCCACTGTACTGTCAGGTACTTCCTAATGATGAGCTCTATATGCCTCTTTCGCCTTCATTTATTGAGCTGTCCACACCTTATGGGGAAGGTGCATGTCTTATGATGGGAAAAATTTTACTGGATATAAATATGGCAGTTCTAGAAGAGTACAAATCTTTCCAAGGTTCTTTTATCCCTCGTGGACATCGAATGTCTAAACCTGATGGTAAGAAAAAAATTTTTGTCTTTAAGAGTTTACTGTGATCTCTTGTATAAATATTATTATAATCCAAGGAATCAGACCATCAATTCCTAATTGGAGCTCAGCTGAATAAGCACTGCAGAGGCACATGTTTCTTTTTGAATGTCAGTACACCTGCTGAAACTGCAAACTACAATATAATGGGTGAAAGTAGAGAGAATATATTAGAGAAAATTAATAGGTGATTAAAGTGAAAATGAACTCCTACAGTGGTTTTGTATCTAATGACATTAAGACAGTAATTTTCAATTCATCATGAAGATTTTTACCTAACTCCACTTGTTAAGTTTTGGGTTGATAATACTTGGTGATTAATGAATTTAATGCTAACTTGAAGTGAACTTCACAATGCAAATTGTTTTGGATAGTTGTAGGTGGTCAGTTTGTGCTTTGGTATTTCAAAGGACAGTTGTTAAGATCATAACATTTCTAGATCAAAGCATTTCTGCTTAGCAGAAAACAGGAGAAATTCTTCTTCCTGTGGTTTTAAGTCTTGTCCTTTAAGACTCCTGCAGGAATGTAGGCGTTGTTGCATGTTTTTAGATTAGTTTTGTCTAGCCTGGTGTTGCATTTTTGTTCTTATTTCTTGTTCCAGCTAGTAGTAGGTGATTCCCAGTAAAGTGTTAAACTACAAGTGTCAGCTGTGTTATCCACTGTATTGTCTGCTTTTCTTTTCTGATTTGAAATTTGGACTGTGAAACTTAATGCTTGTTGGTCCCTTTAGAATGCTTAGAGAACATTGAATTATCAGTACAAAACGCAGTTATGAAAAAATAAGGTTTGAATTTCTCAGAGTCTCATTAGACTTTTTTTATCATCTGCTCAGTAAGACTGGATGCGTGGGTCTTACTTTGATTGATTTGCTAACCATTGGGTTATAACTCACAGATAAGTAGACGATGTTTTCAAACTATTTCTGGCCAAACTGACCGAAATTGACTGCTTATCTTGTTCTTCCACACCTGAAATCACTTATTCTTTTTGTAGGTTTCCTTAAAAATATGCATATGCGTATACATACACATGTGTATGTATATATGATAAATGCATAAATTGCCTCTTAGTATTTAAATATTACTATCGCTTAAATCAGGAGTAACCTTCTAAAACTAAGCTAAAAAACTTGAGTGCAAAACATGCTAGATATGTTTATTTGCTAGTATTGCACAAGTAGCATAATACTAAAATACTAAAATTGGCAGGAGTATAATTCAGATGTGTTTTAAATAACTAGAGTAATACTTCAAAATTGTTTATAATGAAGAATGAGGTTTGAAATTATGAATTATGTTCTGAGTGTTTACTTTGTATTTCGGGTGTTGTTTTTATGGCACTACTCTTCAAGCTCTGTTTCTTATCTGGACTTCTGTTATTTTTCAAACCTGTCAAAGAGTTAGGCATAAGAAACCCTGAGTAGTTCCATAGATACTCTCCTGTATTTGAAGAAAACAGTGTGTCCACTTCTTTGGTCTTGTTTAGGATAGTATCTGTGCTGTACCTTCAATATGTCTCATTCCATGTGTTCTGTATGTTACGGCTCTTTAGTTTCAAATTACTTTCTTTGCCAAATTTGGGGGGGGAGGGGGTAAACCAACCCCAAACCAAATTCTAGGTTAGAAAATTTTTCTGCCATTACTATTGCAGCATTTTTTTTTCCTTCAGCAAATAACTTAGCCTGTGTGTCTGACATCCAGAACCCAGCTGGATGCACTTGGCATGTAGAGCTATGGTTACAGAACAGGTATTTTACATTCCAAAAACCAAAAAGTTTGTAGGTTAAATATGGATTTGTTGAAACACAGCAGTAAAACTCCTGTACTTTACATTCACAGGCCCAAATCTACCAATGGCAACTGTTGATATCAAAAACCCGGAAATTACAACAAACAGATTTTATACTCCACAAGTCAACAATATTTCATATACCAAAGAGAAGAAGAAAGGAAAAACTAAAAAGAGAAGATTGACAAAGGCAGATATTGGAACGCCATCAAATTTCCAGTAAGGACTTTTTTGAGTTCGGATTTGCTTTTTGGTGGGTGGGATTTTTTTGTTGGGGGGGGTGTGTGTGTGTGAATTACACTTGCAAATGCTCAAGACTTGAATGCGTGACTGTTGTGTTTACCATGAACTACTGTGAGAGCTAGCTGGCTAGCTGGAGTGCTGTGGTGTAAAGCAAGTTAGCTTATACACAGGTGAGGAGTTCACTGCAGCTATAAGCAAAAAGTAACTTGCTATTCTAAAAAAAAGTTAGAAAAATATGAGCTATATAGAGATATGCCTGCTGAAGTAGTTAGCTCAGTACAGACTCCTGTTCAGCCTCAGTGATCGACTCCTTGACACTTACTCTTACAGCAGTGCCAGCTTAGTCGACATATGCAGGTCCTGACTTGTCGTAACTTTTATCTCTGGCTTTCTGCTTACAAATTGACTCATTCTGGTACATGGCATAGTGCCCATATCTTGTAATGCAAATACAGTGTGCTTGTATACACCTCTTGGGAGTGGGTTGCATTTTCTCTAATACCAATTTTACGTATCTTTAATCTTTTTGAATAGTTGTGATGTTTCATTTTAAGCTTCACTTTCATGAAGCTTGGTTTTGGTCACTTTACTGAATTAACTATTGTTTCCCTGAACTATCATTTGGTATTTTAATCTGATGCATTTATTTGCTAAAGCAGTATGGAGCTTTAGTGACAGGAAAGATCAGTTTCTGTGAAGCATTTAAAAAAACAGTGTGAGGTTTACATGGCAAAAGTGAATGTCTTGTTCTTTTGGACCATTATTTTGCATCACTTCCACTGACATGCTGTCCCAGAATAGAACTCCGTAAAAGTAACTGGCATTACCAGTTACAGTAATGTTACTGCACAGCATGTTGAGAGAGTGCTCTGTAGAATTGGATAGTGTGCAGAAAGTAAAAAGGGAGGTGGGCTAAAATGCTTCCCTAGTGTTATTCATACGTTCTAGTATTATTAAATGTAACACTAAATTTTAAGTGGTGAACCTTTGCAAAACAAGATTGAAAGTCTGTTTTCTTTGGCTTGAGGTCTAGTTAAGTTTCCTGTAGAGTGCAGCTGTGTGTCATCTTACTATGTAAGAAACTTCAATTGCTTGTTTTGTACAAACCTACGGGTTAAGTAGTGTCTGGTGGTGTTAGGCATCATGTATTAAATGTGTATAGAGCTTGAGCCGTGATACTGATGAAGACCGGCACTGTCACTGTTTGTTCATGCCAGATCAAAGTTGCAATCAGTAGCTAAAATTTTTAATATCTTCTGTTAGACAGATGTGGACTTCCAGTATTCCAAAATAAAAAAACAAACACTGAATGTTACTTAACATTAACATACCTAAGTTCTGTATGCATTCTTTTAAGTAACATGAGAATTGCATTTGCCTCATAAAGCATTTATTTTCATTGAAAAGATCTCTGAAAACAAGCATGTTACAGTTAAGTAAGTTACTCGTATTTTTAAAATGGAGTGGGACTTCCCTGAAAACTGTGTTAAGATTCTAGAAGTGACCATTGGCAAAAAGAAACTCAAAACATGGAGTGACGGTAACATTATGCTTCTGGCTTCTGTAGCCATCAAGGAGTTGCATGAAGTAGCTTGGAGGAGCAAAAACTCTTCTGCCTTTTTAGCTGATTATAGCATCACATAAAAATAATAATTTAATCGACACATGAAATGGAAGATGGCAACTGAAAACTGTTCTGACTTTACTTTGAAAGATGTAAATGGTAGAAGGGTGATGAGAGAACAAACAACTCTGGTGACAGGGAGGGGGAGGTTTTCCAGTTGCATGACACTGAAGACCTTGGCAGTAGCTTGAGTCCAGTTACTATATAAAGACTAAATTCCTTCCTTGATCTCTGTTCAGTCCTTCCATCACCATCCATATGCACACCAGGGGGGCATGGAACCTTTATGTTTTGCCACAGACTATAACCTAAAGGGGAAAACTTCACTTGGTCCTTTTCTGATGAAAAGTGGGAATAATGGAAGTTCTACTATTCCATTCTCAAGTGGAGCATTGAGGACTAAGAGTTGCTTAGTGTCTTAATGAGCCTGGAGTTGGAAGCTGGTAATAATCTCAACTTAGCTTGGTGTCCTTTTTTAGTTAACAAGGTCCTTTTTATGCCGATTAAATGGACTTTTCTGCTTTTTTAGACACATTGGACATGTTGGTTGGGATCCAAACACAGGTTTTGATGTAAGTAATTTAATAAGTTATTCAAGACACTGAATGATCAAAAGTTGTGAATGCTTTTTAATATAAAGTTGTGAAGATTGCCTTTAAACATAAATGGTGATTTTTATAGTACGATGCAGACAGAGAGAGAAGCTGACTTACAAGGGAATAGGAGGGATCTGGGACTGAGAAGAAAAGATGCAAAATTTAAGTTTTTGTGCAAAGTACTTCTTTCTCCTAAACCAGTCTTTTCTGACATATATTTGGCTTTGCTGTTCTTTTAACTACATGGGTTGGGTTTTTTTTCCAGTACAAATGATACTTTTAAAGAATCTTCTATTTCAAGCTACTTAAAACTGATGAACCTTACTTACAGGTGAACAACTTAGATCCAGAATTGAAAAACCTGTTTGATCTGTGTGGAATTTCAGAGGCTCAACTAAAAGACAAAGAAACTTCAAAGGTCATATATGATTTCATTGAAAAAACAGGAGGAGTGGAAGCTGTTAAAAATGAACTGCGCAGACAAGGTGGGATTCCTTTTATTTCCACATAAAAACTTAGCAGGGCATTTTTTGCCTTAAGGATTAGAGTAGAAACCCTTGATGACGAACAATTTTTGATTCTCTTCTCTGGACTTCATGTTGCTGCAGTTGCACTAGACTTCATAAGGTTTCTGTGCAGCTTACTCTATGTAAAAATGTTCATGCATGACCCATGAGAGTACTTGTTCCTTAAAGAGTAAGGATTTTACCTATGTCAGTGACGTAATTTCCAGTAGCATTTAGTGTGACTGCAAAGCCATGCAGTATGTTCAGATTTTTCAGACTGTGTATGTTGCATGTTTATTTATAATCTCGATCTTATAAATAAGGTAAATCTTAGAAGCCATACTGCTGTTGTCAGTTATAGTAGTAGCATATGGCTGACAGGTGTATGACATGGTGCCTGTTTACCTTTGGCAGCGCTGTGTGATGACCCTTTCAAGAGCTGGAGACCTGCAAACTTTACATGGAAATTTTTAAGGCTTTTTTTCTATTTTAAAGTGAAAAATGCTAACTTTGAGTCGGCTTCTGCTGTAAAAGAACTCCCAAACAAGCTATTTCCTTCCTAGCCTTTGAATGTGATCTAAGCTGATGCATTATCTAGTGGAACATAGCAAGTCGGTCTGAAAATTACACTGCTTATG
Source organism: Ara ararauna (assembly GCA_028858755.1). Taxonomy (NCBI): domain Eukaryota; kingdom Metazoa; phylum Chordata; class Aves; order Psittaciformes; family Psittacidae; genus Ara; species Ara ararauna. Next base: position 148,110,983 of record CM054376.1, read on the forward strand.
TGAAACTTTAGGAAATTTGCCCAGAACACTTCTCAAGACAAATAGGATATAAATGCCATTGAAATTATAGCGGTTTGAAACTAGTGAGTAAATTGTTCGAGTGACTGAATTGATACAGATTCAGGGAACAATGACTTGTGTACATTTGTTTCTTAGGTCCCCCACGGTGGAGCGGTATGTATTTGAGCTGGCATCTAAGCAAATGCTTCGAAGTGTTCATGCTGCTGTGTGATTTCTTTCCTAGATGAGAAACCTTAGTCCACACCTGTTTGACTGCAATGCTAAAAGTTACAGTCAAACTTCTTTAAATTGCAAGCAAAATTTCAGTTATGTTTGGGGTTTTTTCTCAGTAAGAAATCTGCCAGTTTCTTTATTTAATCTTAACTCTGTTTAAATGTTTACAGAGTTGTTGATCCTAGACTGCTGACCATAAAATTGGATTGGGAATACTTGCCTTAGATTCTTAAGATTAGTTTGAAATACTTAAAAAATGCTCATTTTTCTATTAAGTATGTGTTAATTTCACATTACAGCCAGTTGCATGTATAAAATTGTAAGAAAAGCTGCCTCACCTTTTACATGCATGATGATACTTTGCCTCTGTGCTTTCTGATAGAGGCAGCTAAAATGTTCCAAGATTTCAGTGGATTTATCCACAATTATGTTGTTTGATGTGTAGGCTTGTCTGCTGTTTGAAGTGTTCTTTCTCAGCTGAAGCACATTTTTCTGTGTTTATTGCAAGAATTTCTGTGCTTACATATTGACTCTGCCAGGATGCTGACTTGAGAATGCAGACACGTTATTCTGCTCAGAGAGAAGTCACTTTTCCTGTTTTTTCTGCCCTTTCTCTAGTTTTGGTACTGTTCATCGGGGGATTTTTAGTGACAATACCACCAATAGAAGATTTTTACAAACTCTTTTTCTTAGTGGCAATATTCAGATTAATGTGCATTTATAAAAAAACTTATTATTTTTGTGTTTTGCTTGTACCATCTGACGGGGGGGGCGGGGGGAAGGGTGTGAGAACGAGGTAATGGTGCTCCCTCCTTGCTCCTCCTCATTTCACTCAGTTGAAGGCCAGACACACCTTATAAAAACTCTTGAACTCTGTTTCCACAGGTGGGATGGGGCAAATCTCTCTAAATACCATGCAGATAAACCCGCAGGAAAGCTTAAACCTTGTGTTCAAAATCTACAGACACTGCAGACTCTAGAGCGTGACCATGCTGTATGTCTTTTCAGTAATACAGTAAAACTGTAGTGCTTGCTAAGTTATGTTTTAAAATACTGGCCTCCGGTGGCCCAAAAGGAAACTGCAGTCATGTCAGCTGGAAAGTGGTGGGATTCTTCAAAATCAGGAATGTTGGCAGTGTGTCTCTTGGAAAATATATGAAGTTTGAGAGGAGATTCTCCCAGTGTTGTTCTTTTGAAGGGGTGGAAAAAACCCCAGAGCAGTTTGTGGAACTTAAGAACGTAACACGTAATTTTAGGAGGGGTGTGTTTCTCTAGATGAGCAGGGAAGGAGGTGCTGAGGTACTTCCTCAGAATCCCTTTTACAAGGATGTTCCCTCTCTACTCTGGTGTGGACATCCTGATTTCTCAGCATGTAACATGAAAGAGGTAATAGAAGTAGTAAAGAAGTATCTTCTTGAGTGTAATACCCTTTTCATTATCAAAGCATGTGAAATTGTGAAGTTTTAGTTGTATGATGGCACCTGGGTTATTAAGCAGTTCTGTGCAGCAATAACACAACCAAAAGTACCATAAACCATTAGATGATTAATGGAAGAGGAAATGGTGCTATTTAAAATGCCATTAGCAGAGCAAGTACCTTTCAAGGCCACTTCATATAGAAGTGATCCTGTGCATCAAGGTTTCCTTTCTATTGTCCCTGCCAAAAAGATATTGTTGGGACTAATTTTCAGTAAAAGGAACTAAGCCAGTTTAGGCTGCATCATAATGCATTAGTAGTTTTTCTTGTATCTGGAAGATGTTACTTCAAAAAATACTTGACTTTGTAATTCCCTAATAAAAGAATGGATAGATTATAAAGTGGAAATTCTGTCTTTCATTTTAAGTGTATTTTCTAGAACCATTTTCTCTTCTGTCCCAGGTCAACAAAATTTTAGAGGATTCTTTTGAAATTTTTTTCTGCATTTTGTCATGAGAATTTGAAACACTAACTAACAATCAGTTCCATAGGATCAAACAGAAATTAATGACCAAGCTTGTTTTGTCTTTTTATGTATTGCACCTGCTTCCTGCATGTTGCTTCTTTTACAAAACACACAACAGACATAGCGGCTATATTCAGCTTGGTTTGCATTGATATTAAGCATAGCTTATTCGGCTATATTCAGTTTAATCCAGAATTGGTAATATTTGCACAAGCACAGAGATCCTTGCAAAAGGCAAGGCAGAGCCTTTTCTCTTTTTTCTGCTAGTCTCTGAAAGACTGATGGGTATTGAGTAGCATGTAATTGCAAATTGTCTTGTTTCATTTCAGCTCCACCTCCACCACCACCGTGCAGAGGAGGACCCCCTCCACCACCACCGCCCCACAGCTTGGGCCCTCCTCCTCCACCTGCTAGGGGCCGAGGGGCACCACCTCCACCTCCGTCAAGAGCTCCCACAGCAGCACCTCCACCCCCACCTCCATCTAGACCTGGTGCAGCAGTGCCTCCACCTCCTCCAAACAGGATGTATCCTCCACCACCACCTGTGCATCCATCATCGGCACCGTCCGGCCCGCCTCCACCGCCACCACCACCAGCAAGTGGGTCATCTGTTCCTCCACCACCTCCTCCTCCTCCACCCCCTCCTGGTCCTCCTCCACCACCAGGCCTTACTTCAGAGGTTGATCACCAGCTTCCAGTTCCTGCGGGAAACAAAGCAGCACTCTTGGATCAAATCAGAGAAGGAGCTCAGTTAAAGAAAGTAGAACAGAACAGTCGACCAGTGTCCTGCTCAGGAAGAGATGCACTGTTAGACCAGATACGGCAGGGTATACAGCTGAAATCTGTGAGTAAAAGCTGTTTGTCATCTAGGTCCTCTTGGGACTTGCAAATGGATGCACCATTACAATATCAACACTAAATGGTGGCTCTGTTTTGGGGTGGATCACAACTTCAAGAGTTTTTGAAGTGATGTGTTAAGCATAGTGCTGAGAAAATGTTTAGTACACACATTCACTATAGACGAATATTGGTGCATGAAATTATCCTTGTTTCAAACTCATTTTTCACTAAATCCTACAGTGATGATACCACGGTATCATAGCTGTAAAGAACTTTTGCAAGAACTATGAAAGATTGCTGGTCTCATGAATGCTTCAATAAAATTGTCTATACAACTGCAAGGAATGAGTTGAGCAGTAATGGCAGTGGAAGGCAAACACTAGGTCCCCCCCATCTTAAAAGGGAGCTGTCTCCGCAAACATTGAGGCTTGTCAGAAGGTGGCTGCCTATGTGTGGAGAAGTACCTGTCATGAGAGATGATGCCTCTGCTGTTCCTCTGCAGCTCAGGCTATTTCAGGCTTTTACTGTTTCTTCTTCATATCACTAAATATCTTCAAAATAATTTTACCTGTAAGTCATTTTTTTGTTGTTGGGGTTTTTTTTGTGTCATGCTACTGCACCTGAGGCTTCTGATATAACAGTAGTGTGAGGGCATGTTCAAGGCCAGGTTGGACAGGGCTTTAAGCAACCTGGTCTAGTGGCAGGTGTCCCTGCCCATGAGAGGGGGTTGGAACTGGATGATCTGTAAGGTCCCTTCCAACCTAAACTGTTCTGTGATACTGTGTTGATATTTATGTGCCATTACAGGTATGCAGTATCAAAGTCTATTACTTTCAGAAGGAATTAGCAGCACAAAGCAGACCTGGATAACAAACCCCAACAAGGAAGAATATTTTGTGGAATATACCAAGGATAAAATAAATAATGATTTTTCAGCCGCAGAAGTCATGCCTGTACAGCTTTACTCTAGATGAGCCTTCACTTCATGAGAAGTCAGAGCTGAAATACATAGTCTTGAATATGGACCAACTACAGTTGTGTTACATGATGAAAGAGAAAAGGTTGACCTTTTTATAAATAAAAACTTAGCTTGAGCTGAAGAAACAAAGTGCAGTTTTGCTCTTCCTTCTGGACGAAGGAAAAAACTCATTAATCTTACAAGGAGGTTTGTCTTGAAATACACAGGTTCTGTTTTGCTAATTGCATCCTTCTAATGTATCCTTATTCCAAGGTATCTGATGGTCAGGAGAGCGCACCACCTACACCTGCACCCACCTCAGGAATTGTGGGTGCATTAATGGAAGTTATGCAGAAAAGGAGCAAAGCCATTCATTCTTCAGGTGAGTCTGTGAATTTTTTGGCCTCAGAGTGTCAGGTTTTTAAGAGCTAATGCTTCTGTTCAACATAAAAAGGTGTTGGGAAAAACACATGCATGTTAGCATATCCTAGGCAGACCCCTAATGTTGAGTTCAATGGTGACTTTGTGCTACTTTGTATTACTGGTATATAGTAATTTGCAGTAATTCTGAATTTAAAATTATTAATTAAGGCTAATATTCTTGTAAATATTTTTATTTTAACTGACATATGTATATCCACTGTATATCTGATGAAAATAAGTTGTCAAAATATTTTTAGAAGGAAGGTTTTTCATTCTGTTTCTAGAAACAAAGCTCTTGGAAGATTCCTGTCTCAAAACTGTGCCTTCCAGTGGGCTTTGGATGCCACCTGCTGGATAATAATCGGGTAACCAGAGTTACTCGACTAGTACCATACTGGTACTGAATCAACTTTTCACACTTCAGTGCTTGGAAAAAAAAAAGGCTGCAAGAGGATTTGCATTTCTCAAATACCAGCTTGTAATAAATGCAGTTCAGTAACTGCAGTGCAGCTGTTTGGTTACATCTCTTCTGTTTAGTCTTTGATACATTTTTTTCTTCCAGATTTTGCCTTAATACCAAATCTGCACTTGCAGTCTGCAGACTATTTGACTAAATACAATATAGATTGTTGATTTGCTGCCCTGTTTAGTACTGTCTGACTTTGGTACTTTACGTAAACTAAATACCAGAAGTGTGTTAAATACATCCTTCCTAGGGAAGGAAATGCTCTTGTCCAACAAGTAAGTAGCTTATTTTTTAAATATTTTAAAATTATGATACATATAAAAAGAGGGGAAGGCTGAATAAAATTAACCACAAACATTGATGTTGATGTGCATTACATATCTTAGAATATTCCAGTAGCCACACAGTCTTTAGCTGAGGATTTTTTCTTATCTGCTTGTACAGTAAACAGAAATCCCATTAGATAGTAAACCTGAAGAAGCAGGTCTTACATTTCTGAAGTTAATCTGTCCTTGAAGTTTAAAACCCGGTCATGGACAAGCTGCCTCTCACATATTCTAAGAAAGATTAATAAGTAGGAAGTGTTAAATGAGAACTTCTCATTCTTTTTCTCATAGCAGAAAACAAGATACATTTTTCCTACATGGGGAAAGGAGTGAGAAAGGAAACAAATTACATTTAACTTTCAGCCAGCATCTATCTAAACCAAATGTCATGTCTAGCAATTTAAAATAGGTTATTACCAAATGTATTGTCGTGATGACCTTGAACTGATGGTTCTGTTTTCAGAAAGTTGTGGGAGAAATCTATAACCCTTTTGTCATGTTAATTATGTGCATGCAAGTGACTTGCTTTTTCTTGTCTTACAGATGAAGATGAGGATGAAGATGAAGAAGAAGACTTTGAGGATGATGATGAATGGGATGATTGATCATATATTATTATATATATATTTTTTAAGGTGAATGATATACTAAACACTACTTTCTGTCTATGGATTCTGTAAAATTATCATGTAAATGTTCTACCAATTTGCTGTATATTTTTGTTGCCTTTTGCTTTTTTATTAATCTGTGCAATACCTCATTTAATCTGTAAAGGTTTGTCATAATCCTCTACAAAGCTACTCCCTGTTAATGTGTGCAAGTTTACACCTGGATGATCATGTACATGTGAATACTTTCCATTCCATCAATAAGGGAGTTTAAATGTAATATGTGAGACTGACAAAAACCTTAATGTAATTTAGTTATAATGCAAGAAGGAAAACACTATTTTCATACCCTACTTTTTCTGTATCTAAATTTTCTTATTAAAACCTAGTATAGCACTGTGTTCCTTAAGTGCTGCAGCTCTTAGTTTATTTAGCCCCTTCATTTCAAATGCAGTGCTACGTGAATGTTGAGGCTGGTTTATACTATTGCATGGTTTCAAATACATCACAGCATTTAGTTCAAACCTTAGCAGTATGCTTTACATAAAACAAGATCACCACAGAAATGCACAGCTAGTTGTGAAGATTAGTTGGCCCTAACTGTAGCAATACTGACTGCTGCTGAACAGCAGAAGTAATTAAATCCTTCAATTAGGGAGCTGTCTATCTGAAGTTACAGGGTGGCTTTTTACATTGTAATAGTTGTAAAGGCATCTTTGATGCAAGCAAGTTCAGTCTTTTTTTTTCTCTCCTTCCCAGCTCTTACTTCCAGAATGAAGAAGTGTAAATTACCGGGGGCTATACTGGAGGCTGGCAGTTGCTACAGTTCGATTTATTTTTAAAATCAATTTTACGTGGTTTTCAGGCTGAAGGGCTTCGTTTAATGCTTGCTTCAATAATGTTTAATTACTTTAAAAATTTGTAGGACATTGGTGTACTAATAAACATAAGTGGTATTACTTTGCAGTCTTTGCGTTATGGTACACAACAAATGCTGAAACACCAATCCTACATCCATAAGGTTGGAAAGCCATTAACTCAGAATATACACTTTGAATAAGTACTGAACTTTATGGCAATATTCTGTCTTCATATGTTGGCTTTAAGACCAGGGGTTGTGATTCAGGTTCTTGATCTTCATCACAAGAATAATATTTGAATAAGTGGATGGAAAGTGGGATTCTCATTTCACAGCTTGCACATTTATATAAATTGTACTTTGTAGTGCAGTAAACTTTGGCATATCTGCCTATTACAAAATATTAATCTATGCTATGTGGGTATTTAATATCTGCAGCATTAATACTGTACTTAATGTAATTTTCAGGTAGAAAATCTTTCAAAAGACAACATTATCTGACGCAGAATATTTAGTTAAGTCAGTCATACTTGGAGCGTAGTTAATGCATAGAGTCCTGGGTCTTTGACTGTAGTCAAGAATCAAACTAAATTTAAGTTATCAGAATTGTATTGACTGAAACCCAGTGTTGACCTGATCTTGACAGGCTGGACCTGCATGATATGGCTTGGATTTCTAACCCAGTTATAACCTAGTCTTTAGCAAATTAATTTAGTCATATGAGAAGAAAGGAAAGTTGCTGAAAAGTAGCGGGAGAGGTAAGGTTGTAGTTAAATTATTCAGAGGATGCTGACTTCCTTCCAAGAGTAATTTAAGCACATAACTTGAGGAAAAAAAATTTCCAAGTGGTCTCACTTTCTTGCAGTAACTTTCGCATTGCCTTCTGCTGCCGGAAACACTTCCTACTAGCTTTGCTGCTGTAATGACGTGAGCATTGGATCAAGTGCAAGTGCAGCCTGGGGTAGCTAATGGCAGTGGAGTTAAGAACTTGTGTATAAGGAAAATATTTGTATGGCTTTCATATAACTTCTGGCTCTGCTCTCTTATTTTTATTGCATATAGGGCATTTTAAAATTAAGCAGATGAGGCCTAGAGGTTTTCCTAACATGTTACTTACTAGATATGTTTAGCTCTTATGTTCCCAGAATTGGAGTTTCTGTAATATAGTTAATAATAAAGCATCACAGTTCATTAATCAAATTTCTGTTCCAGGTTTTAGGAGCTCTGAAGTTACATTATTGAATAAAACTTTGATTTGTAGATACTGGCCAAAGAAAGCTTTTGTTTTTTCTATTTCTCTTTCTTCATACAAAAAGTACATTCACATTCTGTGGTGTCCAGGTTAATATTTACTTTATAAAGTAGTGTTTGTACATGATAAATTTCAGGCATAAGGACTGCAATGGCAGTTAAGTTACTCATAACTGCATGCTTCAGCACTCCACCACTTGCACTATGAGCAGAAGATAGCATTTCATGATACTGGTGCATTGTTGCTAAACATTGTAATGAAGGCCTCTTATATATTCTGGTTAACTGATGGTCCAGATAGCCTTAGAATTAACAAACTAGCATGAGGCTTTTGTATCAACACTCTATGTGCATAGACAATATCAGCTAGCCACTTGTACGTATGAAATCCGTAAGAACTTCTCAATCATTCAGTTTTCCATTTATCGAACTGAAATTTTTAGTATGTGAATTTTTTGAAATGTACAGTGAATAGGATGTTGCACTGGTGGCAATTCATCATGGAGCATAATAAAATTAATTTGACCCAACTAGCGTAAAAGCGTGTGGTTTTTAAGTGCTAATCGTGGCACAGCTTTTAAAATAGATCTGCATATTGATTGCACACTCTAAAAGTAACTTTGGTCCCCTCTCTAAGTTCACAAAGCAGTAAATAGCTGCTCTCTGGTCACAGTAGTTTTGATGTCTCTGGAAAGTTGGATTGTGCTGCTGGTGAGTAAACACAATGAATAAGAATGTGACACCCTGTCCTGCCTCCTGGCAGATCTCATTGCTGCTCAGCAGCTTCTCTGGAAACAGCTACTGCTGCAGGCAAGTACAGTAATCCAGCAGCGTTTCAAGGTCACACAAACATGGCTTCATCAAGAAACGCTCCAGAAGCAGTATTAAATAGTTAACTCTTGTCAATGAATGTGCTAAATTATGAGGTTTTTGCTTTGTCTTGCATGGAGTAGTGTTTGAGCTCACAGCACTTAAGAAGTCTGCCTTGCTCCTCCAAAGCACCTTAAGAGTCCAGTGTTTCAAGTTTTCATCTGGTGTAGGCTTTCCTTTGAAGTTGAGTACTTCTCTGATTATTTTAAGCCTTCAGTGCAAGGCATAGTTGGAATTGTCACTTGCAGGATGTGCTGAGGTATGTAATTATTTCCTCTCCACTTACTAAACAGAAAGTTAAAATATGCTTTTAAAAGGAGGCTTTTCTTCCTATTTCTTTTCTTTGACTGTGGTTATTTTTCCAAGTAAGATATATGTAAAGAGGAGAAAGGAGGAGAGAGCTTTTTGTTTAAGCTGTTACCAATCCACTGGGACAGCCTTTATCTAATCATTAGAGAAGTTCCTGGTCTAATTAAAGTTCCTGAAGCTTAAGTACAGTGATAAGCAGCTTTATTTATAGAAAAGTGAAACTGGTTTAGGGAAGCTTAGAAGATACTAAGCCTCTGTCTCTCAAAGGACCCATGTTGCCCTCTAGCACCACAGTGAGGATTCCGGTTGCTATGTATTTGTTTACTGCCTGGAGTTTTCTTGTGAGTGAGAATTTGGAAAGGATGGGGTAGCGTGAACTAGAATGTGAGCCATGAGGGTTTAATATTCACATTTAAGCCTTCTTGTCAGTGACACCAGCTGGACGCTTCAGTCTTTGAACGTTTGAGGATGTTTATGTAGTTGTGGAGGAGACTTGTATTTTCAATCACCAAACTGCTATGGCATGTCTGCTATTTTGTGCTTGAAAAAATAAACCACTAGTTGTTTGAAATCACGGATTTGAAAGTAATGCAGATATATGTTGAGAAGTAAAATCATTTTATGAATGTTCAAAAATAGGTAATGAGTTATTTCTGCCAAATCTTACTTTGTGCTGAATTTTGCAGTATTTGCAGAATAATCTGCTAAAATGAGCTAGAATAGTAACATGTCAGCTATTAAAATTTTTCTCTAGCATAGTTTTGGGTGATACCTGCAGGACTTACCCATCTATAAGCAGCTTAATATACTCCTGAAATTGTGAAGCTTGATATTTACATTTATTGTGGGTTTTGTCTGTTAGTACTAACGAATGTATGTAAAGGCCTTTTGCTAGTGCTCTAAAGAGGTTTTGGAACCTCTTTGGAGTGAAATTCTTGACCCATTACTTCATGCGTGTGTTTTGTCCCTCCCTCAAGCTTAATCGTCTTTTCTGAGTTTTGCCACTCAAGCAGTATGAATTTTAGAATCATACTTGAGGATTAGATAAAGGGAGGAGGTAGTGTTTTCTGAGGAGAAAAAAACGTCAAAGAAGCTTTGAAAACAGAACAAGTTTGGAAATAACCATCACCAGGGTTATATTTTTGTCTGTGCCACCTGGGGGACACAATGCGATCTGGAGTTTAAAGCCGAAGAAATCGGATAGTGCTAGTATCGTATGTCAGACACAAAGTGTTTGCTTAAATGACATTGGCAAGCACACAAAATTGGGAATTGACTCTTAGTTGATGCCAAAAAACAGGCAACTGCCGGAACAGCTGAGCTGGATTTGAAGCCCTTTGGTAGATGAGGTTTTCCCAGATCATCAGGGTACAAGGCACTGACAAACTGTTGAGAAACTTGAATACTTTTTTTATTTGGGTTTTTTTGGGGTGGGTTTTTTTTGGTTGGTTGGTTTTTGCTTGGGTTTTTTGTTGGTTTTTTTTTTTTAGTAGATGCTAGTATAGGTTTTTCTGTTTGTTTTTTTTTTTTTCTGGTTAGGATAGTCTTCTAGAGCAAAAGAGTGCTTATTTCATCACCAAGAGAAGAAATGATCTTCAGCACATAGTCGTTGGTCAGGGTTATGCCTGTTCAGCTGTCAGCAGAGAATGTCTTTATTTTTAAATTCATAATGAAATGGAAAAAGCCATCTAGATCCAGGTAACATGAAACAGTTTCTGTAGTTGGTCTCCTGAGGGTGATGTGTGTAAACATGAAGAGCAAGTGGCTAAAGCAGAAATCCACAAGCTAGTGTTCTTTCTGAAGGGCCTACGTCAAGAATTTAAAGTTTTCACCTGTAGAAGCCTTTAGTACCTGATCCGCAGAGAACGTTACCAAAACCCACCTGCTGTGCCGAGACAGGTAAGAGGAGTAGTTCTGGAAAGCAAGCGAGCTCCTCTGCTGCCAGTTATGTTGAGCAGTGCTCAGGCCTGCATTTGATATTTTTGACCCTACTAACAGTGGTTTATCTGGTACAAACCAAACAAGCTCTTTGTGGCAAAGTAGGTGCCAACAGCACATGACAGGGGACATAGAGTCCATGGTATTGCCTTTGACTTTGTTTTTGAAATGGGGATGCTGTCGATTAGTTCTTAGTATCCTATCTGGGTCCTACCTATGTTCTGTGCTGCCCTTTTCATATGCAGGTTGATGTAATTGCTGGACGAAATGCATAGCAGGATTTTATGTGCACCTTTTTGCTTTTTCACCATGTCAACACTTTGCCAAACAGAACTAAAGCATATTTAGAAGCATTTATAGATGACTTTCCCCAGACTTCAGTCCGAACAGCATACAGTGCTTTGGAGAAGGTAAATCCCGATTTTCTTGGCAGGAGGTATCCCCACAGACCCTGTGTTCTTAGAAAAGTATTTGAAAAAGGCACATTACATTGCTAACCTGCTCCTCAGACAGGCAACCCATCACATGGGGTTTACCCCTCATGGAGAAAAGAGGTTAAAAACTTACCATATGTTCCGTATGAATTATCCTAATTTTAATGCAAGCTAGCAGGTAAAGCAGAATTCTTATCTGACTAGGAAAAAAGGAAAACTACAGACAAAATTTAAGACCTCAGCCAGCAATATGTCTGTGCAGAAGGCCACAGCCCTACCAATTTTGGTGCCAAAATGGAGATAAATACATACCAAGAGTGTTCAGAGACCTTAAAAAAACCTAATCTGATCAAGTGTCTGCAAAAGGACCAATAGAGTTCAGTAAAGCAAGATAAAATAGAGAAAAACTGTATGAAATCATTCTGTAATGTTTAAAGGATCCCTTTTGTACTGTAACAGCCTTCACGCCTCCTTTAAAGGAGCTGAGATATGCTTCTGACTCCTGCAAAATTTATGTCCTACCCAGCTAACTGAAGTGTCTCTTTATCACAGATACATTGCCACATCTCATGTGGTAATCATCTCAAGGGCCATCTCATGGCCCTTACTACTCTACGCCATTCTGGTCTTATTCCAGGACAATGTCTTATTCCGGGACAGCTCTCCAAACCTGTTGATAAAAATACAGTTAGCACAATTGCCTAACAAATACTATCAGTGGCCTGCAGAATGCAGCTGCAGTGAAATACTTATTTCAAAGTGAACAGTGAATATGGATTCCTATTTGGGGATAAAATGGTCTTACCTACAAAGTTAGCTGAGGAATACTTGGAGGTATTAAATGACCAATAGGGAAAGCTTTGGGCTGATTGTCTCAATAATGAGCAACATGAGAGGTGGGTGGCTGAGCAAAGGATAGCTGTAGTGATGCATTCTCCCAGGAGTCATCCCAGCATAGATAACTGATGGCACAGAAAAGAAAAAAAAGCTGGAATCTTTCTTTGCTGCTGGGCATGTGGCCTGGTTCATTGTGTGGCTATGGACCTCGGGACATCAGCAGACCCTGGCATCAACCAGCCTGAAATCCTTCAGAAGTGTGGTACAATACAAGATCATTACAGATCTTCGTGGTTCCTGACTTTCCCATAAAACTAGATTGTAAATGCTTCCTTATGTCCTTCCCCAAGCCATTTTCAGCACTAACCTGTGGTCCATTCTTCAGATGTTCCCTCTCTGCATGGATAGAACTGGTGCTTTCTAGCAGACAGTAAAAAGTCAAACCGTCCTGTCCTGTGCCTCCATTGCCCACCTGCATAGTGGTTTAACAATCTCAAAAGTGATACTTATATATATAGACCATGGTACTGCAGTCCAGACATGTGCCACTTAAAGTAGTTTAAAATGCCATTTTACTTCTTAAAATGTAGTTACCTCAATTCTCAGAACAAAACCATTAGGTAAGACTGATTTGTTTCTGCTAGGCCTGGTTTTTAGAATTAACAGCCATTTTTAAGCTCTCAAAAAGAAAAACAAAACTTGAATCATGTCTGTAAAGCAGAGTTAATCCAAGCAGTTTGATTATCTGTGTGTGCAAATATTGGGTCATACTCTAGTTTTGCCTTAAACTGTGCTTTTGAATATTTCTTGTGTGATGCAAACACTGGAAACCCAGCCACAGCATGCAGTTCCCTTTGGATTTAGTTCTAATAAACTAAGTGAAAGACATGAGTTTTGGGACTTAAAGTTCTAGAGCAGTTGCTACTTCCGTGATTTACAAGGCACATGTCATAGAATCGTAGAGTCAACTAGGTTGGAAAAGAGCTTTAGGATCAGCAAGTCCAACCTTTACCCCAGGGCTGCCAAGTCCACCACTAAACTTTGTCACCAAAGGCCTCATCTGTGTGCTTTTTTTAACACTTCCAAGGATGGTGACCCTACCGCTTCATTTGGAAGCCTGTTCCAATGCCATTGCCTATCACTTGTTGCTTGGGAGAAGAGACTGACCCCTGCCTCACTGCAGCCTCCTATTGGGTAGTTGCAGAGAGCAATAATGTCCTGTCCTGAGCCTTCTCTTCTCGAGAGTAAACAACCCCAGTTCCCTCAGGCATTCCTCATCACACTTGTGCTCCAGACCCTTCACCAGCTTCGTTGCCCTTTTCTGTGCTCACTCCAGCTCCTCAATGTCTTTCCTGTAGTGAGGGGCCCAGAACTGAGCACAGGATTGAACACAAGATTTGCAGCACAGCCTCCCATAGCAGCTCCCATAGGAGCACTTCACTGTGATTAATGGTGTCAGAAGCTTAACTGATCCTGGACAGGGAGTCCTCTCTGGGCAAGCCACCTGAGCCCTAGTGCGTGATTACTGCAGGCAGTATTTGTATGGGCAGCAGCAGCTATGTAAGGCCCTATCATATGGCCGCTCAGCTCTGCCTGCATCACACTTCACACCTTTCTCCCTGAAGATGTAAAGAGCATTAGTTTCATGGGTGTAAGTCATTATAAAATCACCAGAACTGGTGCCCCTTCTGAACCCCCACAGGTCTGCAAGGCCAAAAGGTGCTGCAGTGCTGCTGCCATGCTTTTGGAGATCTCAGGGGCCATGGAAGATTTTAAGCACAGGAGGCATTCTGTTTATGGCCTAGATTTACTGCAGCCCCGGGTGTGCTGGCTCCTGTGGTTTCGTCTTACTGCCTCGTCTATCTCTAGCATCTCTATCTGAAAGGGGCCATCCTGTTTTCATCAGGGTGCACGTTAAAGCTCTGACTTTCTTTGAGGAAAGGCAGCCAATAGCTTAGAAGTGTGTGATAATGTTTTTGCTGCAGGACGCCAGTCACACTCTTACATCCCCCAGCCTCTTGGATCACCACAGGACATTAGGAGAAACTGTGGCTGGATACAGCTGCAATGGTATTGATTTACTGTCATTGTATTTCTTTTTTACTATTTGCACTTGATAAATGCCACAGCCGCAGGGTGAAACGTGTCAGCTATTCCAGCTGAACAATGTGATCCACAGTTTCTTAAAGCTGTTGGGTTTGATGTGTATTTTAAGGTCCTAACTAAGATTTTATGAATTTTCTGCGTAATTTTTAGTGAACAGCTGCACTGTCAACTTAGAGATATGGATGTCTTCCAAGAAACACAAGGGCAAATGGAGCTCTTTAAATCTGACCTCCTGGTTTATTCCTATAAAGACAGTTGGGTTCTAATTTAGCAGCATCTATTCTGCATCATTAAAAAAGGAAAAAAGAAACAATAACTTTGTCTTTCCTATTGCTAATTTGACTGCTAATTTCTGCCCAATGCGACTTCTTAAGGTGTTGCTGAACAGAAACTCACAGATGTACTAACCCTGAAGTTTTTCATTCAGTTTAAATACTGGTTATTCTCCGGACACATTTTGTCCAGGACCTCTAAGCATTTTCCTAACACTAACCGGATAGGATTGCAGGAGGTTCTGTAAAGGGCTCAGGCAGTGAAATATTGCTCCTCAAGCCCTAAATGGGGAAGGCTCATTTCACCAAGGCTTTTTCAGAACTTTGTGATAAAGGTACATGCTCTACCCACTGCTCCTGATTTCCAGCAGCATTACATTTTATCCAGTCATGAAATCTTTCCACCAAGCTGTATTTAGAACTACCAAGCTGGAGCAAAGTTATGGTATGGACTTAATCAGTCAAACTGTTGTGAGGGTCTGAAAATAGATGGTACGGGAGCTCAGCAACAGCAAACACAGTGGTGGTGCTTAACTAGCAATAGTTTCAAGCTTAGAGAAGAGTATGTGTTTAATTGGTGTGATACTTCAACCACAGGTTTGGTAAGGAATAGTGCTATTAGTCTGTAGAGGTTAGTTTTTGTAATGTTATTGAGCAGCTCTCATGTACCATAGCTATGGCTGGGGATGCATGGAATGAGATTGTCTCTGCATTTATTCACTGTTTCCCCTTAAATGTATGCTATCTCAGAGAAGCATGTAGCTGATGTACAGAATAGAAGATTACACTGCAGATGGGAGCATCTGAAGCAATCTGCTCAGTATGTACAATCAAGACCCTCAGATTTCTCTCTCTGGGGCAAGTGAGGGTTTGGCAGAGCTCATAGGACAGAAACAAAGACTGGAATTACAGGCTTGAGAAGGGATTTGTTATGCTATCTGAGGCAGTGCCCCATCGCACTGAAACACATCAATCTTTATAAGAATATATCAAGAGATCCACAAGTTCATATTACAGTTTTGGCAATTCTTGCAAGCTGGCAAAACATCTGACCTTTGTTACAGGGGCAGTTGTTTCACTGACCAGAGCCTGGGGCTGCATAAAGGACATAGCCCCGTGATGCTGGAGAAACATGTAAAATACGAATCAGGCTGATTCTGCATGCTGCATTATCTATCAGATTCCTGTGATAGAGAATTTTTAATACCAGAACAAACTTACTTTCTCCTCTAAGTTGCAATTACTTATTTTATATGTGGTGCAGGTGATTGTGTTGCTGGTTTCCAATGGAACCTGTAAAAAGGATTTTTAGAATGCAGAAAAGCAGCAAATCAATATTAAAATTGCTTTGTGGTTTTTTTGCTTTTAGAGCCATTAATGCTCTAAATGCATTAATTTAGATTCATAGTGGACGTTCCAGTTTTATCTTTATCTACCAGAGAAACCTCCCATTTAGATTATCACATCTCTAACCACCAGGACAGGACCCTCTACCTGAGACACATTCAGGGATTTAAAAGCCTGTGTGGTGTCTGCTAGGAAATGCATTTTTCATCAGTAGAGAGACATAAGATGAAAAGAGGCCTTATTCTTTGTTCTGGTTCACAGCCAGTGGGAAGGAAAAAACAGCTTGATGGAGCTTTGTTTCAGACCATTTTCATGGTTTAGGCTTGGCTTTTCCTTACCTCTTGTACTTACATCTCCCATGACCTCAGCAATGCTAGACGAGGATTAAAGGGTAAAGAAAAGGTTGCAGGGTGTCTTTTGACGTGACAGTGTGGAGCCTAGCACAGAGATGTGTGACGGAAGGGTTGACATTGACGAGAACACCCTGAGCCCAAGCTTATAACACTTGGGTCACAGTGAGTATGTCTTTGAGAGAATTATTAAACAGACAGCATCCCAGAGCAAATATGTAAAAAAGCAAGCCTCTTCCATGCAAAACACTGAGGTGAAGGGAAGGGACAGCAGGACAAAATGAGGGGCATGCTTCCCCCATAATTCTGTGAGCAGTCTGATCTCTGGCAGCACAGTGCCCCCCTCCCTCTCACAGCACAGTGATCCCACAAACCACTTGGTGGAAGAGCAAATCAGGGGTATAGCATCCTTACTTTCTCATCCATCTTTATGCATCCTCCCTCCTGCGCTGCAGTGCGAGCCCTGCTCACCAGCAGCAGTGTAGCTATTGTGCACAAAATTCTGCCACTGGTTAGCTCAGTGTTTGCATTTTGAATCATTACAGACATCTGGTGTAAAAGGCAGGAGATTGGAGCAGACCTACAGCTTCAACAGCATTTCCAGACTGAATTCCTCATTTCACTTAGAAGCTGACTACAATAAATTATGCTACTCCTTATCTGCCGTCAGGCCATTCCCAGCTGATTTCAGCTCAATCAGATGTGCTGCTTTCAAAGTACAATGTTCTGTGTCAGAAATAACACACCCAAGTCCATTGCTTGCTTTTAAACATGGCAATGGCCCTTGAGACCCCCCATGGCCTCACTGCAGCATCTCTTGCTGGCAGAAGGACCAGAGCTAGGTAGACACATTCATTCTTTCTCCTTTGCACAGAGATCATGTCAGCTCTCCCAGCCCCAGCAAGGGGACTGAATGGCCCTGCAGAGACTTATTGAAGAACTGAACTGTTTCATCATTTGCCCCAGAAAGAAATGAACTCTTCAGACTTCTTCATGAAAAGAAATGAGAGACAGAGACACCCTGAATCTGCCCAAGAGATGCATTAACCTTGAATTTCACATAACAAATATTCTATAACAAAGGTACAGGCAAACTGAACTTCTCTGGAGAGCAATGTCCCATTTGGAGAGGGGGAAACATCAGCTTGGAAAGAGGCTGATCTGGAAAGGAGGCGCTTAAGCATTCAGTGAAATATGACAGTGAAGTTCAGACCTTCCTTTCAAGCAGTCTCAGGCATGTGAGTCCCACCACAATAGCAGCACTTGAGACCCAGAGGCTCAGGCTGCTTCTCTCACTCTGACCAGAAATTCCACCCTGGAAGTGATGAATTGACACCATCCCTGATGAAAGAACCTCCTCTGCACCACTCTATCCCAGGCAGAGCTAACTAGAGTCAGCACAATTACAAGACAGTACCAGAACACTGACAGGCAAAGCAAACAATGGGAGCACGCTTGGGTCATGCAGCCCCCTATATGTGATGATGGACCCCCTATTCCCAGGTGCTGAACACCATACCTCCTCTGGTGTAAATACAGCTGAGAGGCAGAGGAGCTGCACACTGCTGTCTGCTTCAGCATTATCTGTGCTGTTGGTGGGATCACAAGTTGTTAACGTGCAATGAGTTGTGTATCAGCTTTTGGACAGTCAGCTGTCAGAGGACCTTAGCACTGAACAGGTCTGGTCACCCTGCGTTTAATTATACGCCTAGTGAACCAAACCAGAAGTCTTCCTTTTGTTTAGCTGGTTTTATTTTCCTTCTGTTTTTCTGGTGCTGGCTTACCCCTCTGAACTCAGCAATTGCAGGTTTGGTACAAGAGAGGGAGCAGCAATGCACAGACAAGCAGGCATGAAGGGGAGGGACAACAGGGACCACAGGAATGCCCATCCAGAGCTGCAAAATTCCCCTGAAGCAGCTCTGACTGGTGCTGCAGCTAAAATCCAACTGGTTTAGGATATTTGGAGTGATTGGATCTATTGATATTGAGACTATTTTTGGTCGCTCTAAACCATAGCAGAGACTGAAAAGTTTAGCTCATGACTGGCTGGATGGAAGACAAGTGTGACGTAGGATGTCAGAAGCCATGTAACAGGGGTTAGTGACAGACTCTAACCTGAATGTTAAACCAGGATAACAGGCAGGAACATTTGTCCTGAGTGCTGCCTGTGCAGTCACACACCTGGATGGGTGCAATACAGGCAGAGATTGTGTGTCCCTGCCTGCTCCACACAACTGCGACTAATGTGCCATGGTCAGGGAAGGTTTGGTAGGGGCAAAAACAAAGAGCTGAGTTTGTAGGAAGGGTTCAAGAGCATATGAAACATGAGCACTGTTGCCTTCCACCTTGTTTGTGAAACACAGCAACACGTGCGTGTATGGATGATTTAAAGAGCAGTAAGCTGAGACTGAGAGGAAGAGGTGACCCTGCTTTGTGTACACATAGGCGCTTCCTGCAGGTGCTTGGGAAATTCACTGTTTTAACTGTAGCGCACTGACAACCCTCGAGAACCTCCATGTTAATAAAAAAATAAAGCTTGGGCTCCAAATGTTTCTCAGAAAAAGCCCTGGAAAAAAAAGCAGGAAATATTTAGCCCTTTATGGGTGGATTGACCTAATGCTCTTGGCAGAAAGGCATAATGGGGTGCAGAAGGGACCAATTTCTTACCTATGGAGCTGAAACTTCAGGCATCCCCACTGCAAGAAAACAGTCTGATGGACAGAGGTTATGCTTGGTTAGTCTGGAGAAACTGTATCTCAGGCCACTACTGGGAAACAGCCCCAGTTTATCCTCCTCAGGGTGCAGAAGTATTTCTGACTGTCCCTTCAGTTCCCCACATGCTTGTTTCTTAGGTGGCTAATGACAGGAATGGCATGTCTTCCTTTCACAGCATTCTTGCATGGCCAGGTCAGCCTTTAGGTCCCTGTTCTCATGGCTTGCTTCATCTCATTTACAAAATTCCCTGCACTGGGTCATGGGCTGCTTCTCTGACTGCTTAGGAAACACACTGACACTCGTCACAGCCACCTCTGTTCAGCCAGGCAAAGCGCTCCTGTTTGCTTGCAAAACAACACAATTAATAGATAAAATTAATTAAAGAAATAAACATAAAGCTCTTGATGTCTGAGGAATTTGGAGCACACTTGAGCCTATACGAACACAGCCTTGCAGTACTGTGAGGCAGAGCATTACTGGTGTCTCTAAGGCAAAGAAGCAAAAGAAAAGAAGCAATATACCCCAGAGTACAGAAATAGCAGAGGCACAGCCCAGGACATAACCCTTAGACTTAGCTCTGGGGTAAGTGTTCTGGTTCCTACCAGAAACTCACTGGGAGCACTTACTGTGCCAATATCTCAAGGAAAGAGAAGCGCCTCTCCCTGTGTTACAGTTCTGCAGGAAATAACTTTTTATTTGCTAATAAAAAGGTTCCATAAAATTTGTATTCATTTGAAGCTGAGAACAGTCAGATGTTACATGTAGAAATAAATGCACCTGAGTGCGCTGAGTAGCAGCTCTTAAACATGAATCCTCTGTACTTCCAAGAGCAAGAGCACCATCAGGTACAGTAAAATGAGCAAAATACACCAAAAATCACAGTCCTGTTCAGAAACTTCATTTGGAAGTGCCTAACTTGAAACATGGGCAGTAGGCTGATGTTTTGTAAGTCTGAAAAGGAAAATATCTGATTCTACTCACATAAAACCAGCAACTCCAAATCACCAGGTGCTTCTAAGGATCTTCTCGGTGATGCAGGCACACGGTATTTTCTGAACAAGGCTTTATCTCTTGGTTGTAGGTTTTCTCCTCGTGAGTGAGGCACAGTGATCACCATCCCATTCAAGAACTTGAAAATCAAAATGAAGTCACTGAACCGCAAGCCAAAGTAAACTGGTGCTGTAACTTTAGAGGAATGAATCTAAAACCGAATTCTGTCTGAAGTGCAGGGTTTTAGAAACAGAGACCTGTCAGACCAGGACAGTGGATGTACAGCGCTGGGCTTGTAAGTCAAATTCTGCTCTCACTTTTAAGTATTTGGTTTCTTTGGTAGCAAGCATGGATGGTGTTAAGCCAGCATCCAGTGGACGACTTTGGCTTCTACGTGATAGCCTTTTTCTAAAGTTGCATCTGACCTTTGTGGATTTGAAATTAAAGCATCTTACTACAAACTGTAGGAGATTCCTAAAACTTTCAGTACTACTCCAACCTGCAGATCCTGTGGAGTTATCACATCTAAGAGCATTAATATAATAATGGCAGGAGCTTCTGTGTTACCAGTTTCAGGCTTCTGCTGCTGAAAGCACCGTACCATGCTATCCTTTCCCTGAGCTTCTTGCTTTCTTTTCACAGTAAGTTGGTGAATTTGGCCATTCCTTTTTAATGGGAAGACTGTTCCCAGAGCCTTCATGTTCTGAGTCAGGAAATTCATTCTGATCTCTGATCCAAATGCAGTCATGCACAGTTTATGTCCTTTTTTTCCCCTACTGCTATCAGTGCCCTATATCTCCTTCCCCTCCTCAGTATTTATAGACATGAGCTGAAATCCTTTTGAGCCTTTGTTTGGTTAGCCTGATCCCACCACCTGTTCTCATCTCTCTCATGGGACACCCTCTCCAGTTCCCCAATTTTCCTAGCCATTTTCTGCCCTTCTGATTCAAAACAGTTTTTTTCTAGCTGTTAGGTACTGTGTACACACGCTTCCAGATGCTGCTTCACTCGGTCCTGCATGAGGAACGGTTCTTGGAGGTACCTCTCACCTTACATCCAGGCACAGCAGGTACCCCCTTCATGGCAAACTTATGGTAGTAATGTGTCACTCCCTAAACAACCTACAGACAAAGTCCTCTACTTTGGCTGTGGAGATGCTCTGCCTTAATCATTGCTTCCATAGACGTGATGAATTCCTGAGGAAACCGAGTGTTGGTATGGAAGCCTTGAGTGCCCATGGCTTCTCTTCAGTGCTGGGAGGGTTGTGCCTGTGTTGTGTAGGCAAGGGACAGACCTAAGGCACCATCTCCTGCTCCCCTCCCATACCCCAGCACATCCATCCTGTCACCATGCCGCGCTAGGACTGTGCTACACCAGGTCCCCTGGCCTTCCTGCAGCACAAACAGCCTCCGGAAGGGATGTGGGTTTGCCTGGCAGGAGCCTCATCAGCCACTTGCCGTGGGTGGTGGGAAGGAAGATGCTCTGCAGGGCTGTCCAACCAGCACCAATACCCCAGTGGCAGAGCAGAGTGGGCCACTGGCCAAGGCTTCCAACAGGGGACTCTGCAGGAGGCAGGGAACTTCCAGATGCGGAAATAAAATCTCTTGGGCTTGTACAAGTTCGTTTTCTTTCTCTAAGCTCAGACACTTCACCAGGTTATAAGGCACAGACTAAAGAGCCAAATACTGCAATTACATGTAACAGTCAAGGTCTAACATTTCTGGAGCTTCAGAGGGTCAGTTCTTTTGTATCACATTAAGCAGCATGGGTGCTCACATGGATGCACATTATGGGAAGGAGCCAAAACACAAAGCCGCAGTGTAAGCAGTGCTGCCTTGCTGGACTAGGCAGAGCGTGGGGCTCCGACCACCACACAAGGCTGCAGCCCTTGCCTGGTGCAGCCGGATCGTCATTGGAGTGGCCCCACAGGAGCACATGGGGCAGGGTGGCTGTGGGGCAGTGGAAGGACCCCTGTCAGCCTCAGCCACAGTGTGCAGCTCAGTACAGAGCCCTCCCATCCTGCCCCCCAGGCTGACTCTGGGGGAACGCGTAGGAGAGGTTTGTCTAGGTGTAAATAGGGGAGGCAGGCTTTGCTTGTTTTCTTCCTCAAGAAGCTACAGTATCTCTGCTCTTCATGGGCTGGGTATTTCTGCAACTCATGAGGAGCTAAATAATGCTCTAAGGATATATGATCTGTTCCTGAAGACATTACAACCCGTTGTCCTCCCTTGTCCCTTTACCTATTCAGTGACAGGAAGCCCTTGGTTATCCTTTGCAGCTCTTCAATTGATGGCTACTTAATTTTGGCAGATTTTGGTGTGTTTGTTTCTCTGATCACCCACTGATGGCCGCCCACTGCAGGAGCCCTATGGTCCCAACAAGGAGCATACATGAATCCCAGGGCTCCCTTGTCCAGACAACGCAACCAGTTCTGATTGGGATGCAGCACTGGATGTGCAGGAACTGACCCAGGAACCACCTTCCTTATAGGTCAGACAAGAGGCAGTCAGGCTTCCAGAGGAGATGATTTGCCCCCCGTTGACTCAAGGCAAGGGTACATAAAGTGAACTGAGGTGACAGGCAGGACCTGGGCCCCAGGGGAAATGCACAATTGCAGGGTGTTTGCTCCTCAGGCACGAACACAGCTTGGCACCTGCTAAACAATCTCCCAGTGCAGGAAGGCATCCCAGTCCCTTCCAGAGGGGCTTTGCATGCTTGTGATATGATGCCCACTTGCCTATTTGAAAGGAAAACAGATTGCTTCTTGGAAGGATCTGCGAGGGAGCTCAGCCCTGTCAGTAGCAGGGCTGGCACCAACCTGAGGAGGGAAGGGGCTGCCCTTCCCTTCAGCAGGACATCAAAACCTTAACAAGGTGTTTTGGGGGGCTCCTAATCACAGCTCTGCAAATAGGAGACAGGCCTGGAAATGCCTCCAAGTGAAACCGTTGTGAAATGCGTGCGGGCAGAAGGTTAGGCTTTGGGTGAGGCACAGGACTGACACCTCCTGAGGGAGTGTACCACAGGAGCTTGAATACCCACAGGTGGACACACTTCCATGACTCTGCATTTTAGCTGAAATACTGATCTCTATTGTCAGAGCAGGCCTCATACCAGAGAGGACTGAAGAGCCCCCGGTCAGCAACAGCAGTCAGTAGTTCTCACCAAAGGCTGTGCCCATCGCCCTCCTCCAGAAGAGCAACTCCAACAGCTCAACCTGTCAAAAGCCGAATTTTACCTTCCTTTCTTCCTTTTTCATTTTTTTTTTTTTCTTCTGCATTCTTCTCTCATCTGTCACTTTTCAATACCCATTCTCTTCTATATCAGCCTCTTCCTCTCTGTCAGTTTTCACCTCCCATACAGATCATTTCCTCACTTCTCACTCTCTCCTTAAAGGTTTGGTTTTGGTGTTTTTAAAACATTTTATTGCCATCATAGAATCATAGAATCATAGAATAGTTAGGGTTGGAAAGGACCTTAAGATCACCTAGTTCCAATCCCCCTGCCATGGGCAGGGACACCTCCCACTAAACCACCATCCTCCAAATCCTCTCCACTGTGCTTGCCCTGAGCTTCCTCCCTATCTCTCATTCTGCCTTGCAACTGCTTAGCTGCTTCTAATGCTTCTGGTATTTCATAGAAACATAGAATAGTTAGGGTTGGAAAGGTCCTTGGGATCATCCAGTTCCAAACCCCTATCACGGACAGGGACATCTCACACTGGACCATGTCACCCAAGGCTCTGTCCAACCTGGCCTTGAGCACTGCCAGGGATGGAGCTGTTACCACTTCTTTGGGCAAGGCTTTCCAGTGCCTCACCACCCTCACAGTAAAGAACTTCTTTGCTATATATAACCTGAACTCCTTGATTAAACATTTTGCTGTTTTGCATCCTTCACAAAGATACTGGACACGAGGGCTGGGGTTGTAGGTCTGCTCCTGACTGCGGTTTGCATTCCAGCATTGCTTCCATCTTCAGATGATCCAAGCCCCAGCTTCCATTTGGTCAGTGTTTCAGTTCACCTTAAATTGCTTTTGGTACATTCTAGTCAGTAAATACAAAAGCAAAAATGTGTCTTCACCATTTTCTTGCCTCAGCATTAACATCCCTGACAATTCACTAATGAATCCCCTTCATTATGCTTCATTTCCCTTTAGTAATTTGTTCTTCTTTCTGGGAAAATCTGTCTCATTAATATTTCTAGGTACAAGCTTACCTGTAGTTTTTCAGTCCGCAGTGTTAGCTAATCTTAAGCAATTACTTCTCTTTGGTGTGGTGTTATTTATTGTTGTAATGAGCTAACTGATTAATATTTAGTAGTGCTTCTAAACATACATCTCCTCTTGCCTTTCAACATTTTTGGCCACTGCTCAGTTTTCTGCATGCTATCACTACCTTCACACTAGCTGAAGCACCCAGAACCATAACTAATCTGACAGAGGGAGATGTCTAGTACTACACGAAAAAAGGCTGTTTGTGCCATTGCCTGTGATGTGATACCTCCAGCCATGCATCTCCAAATGATACTGGCTCTGTTTCCGCCATATCATATTGACAGTTCACACTCCACTTGTTGTGCAGCTGGTACCATATGAGAGTCTTTTTCCACCTGAATGCTAGACTGCTTTTCAAGTTTCTCTGTCTGGCTGCATGTCTGAACTGGTGTTAGCTCTGCCTAGATACAGCGTGCGCACTTCCACTGCATGGCTTTCAGCTGAATAGTTCTGCTGCATCCTTAAAATATCTACATTAATTTTTAACCTTTAGGTCAACATGAACTGCAGCTGTACTCATCACCCACTTCCTGTTCTGTTAGAACACAGTTTAGGAGCTGGTATGCAACACCAGTGTCCTGACACAGCCCACAGCTTAATTCTAGTTAATTTTAGTTGTATATAGCCTTATGAACCATTTTTCCCATGTCAGTATGAAACCGCACTAACATATGGGCTCAGGTACTATGCTCCAAACAGGCTTGATGGGTGCAGCTGAGAAAGATCTCAGGTTCTTTCCCAGGGGACTTCCCTAGTGCTCATGAACTTCATGCAAACATCTGGTAGGTTTTCACTCACAGAAACCCGGGACTTGTCTTCTTGAAAGCTTCAAACCACATTTATTGTAAATTCATGGAAAAAAAAAGTAGGGAGAGACCACAGGCTGGTAAACTATTACATCTCAGAGTGAAGAACTTGTCCAGTGATGTGCAATCAAATATTGAAAATATTATCTAAATAAGCAGCAGTTTCTCAATAGAAATCTCATTAAATAAAAAAAAGTATTTCCATATTTACAGATTACAAGGCAAATGTATCCTTAAAGCATAGTTTCGTATTTAGCAGGTTTGTTTCTTTGAAATAAAAGAGAAATGGTTTGTATCTAAGAGGGTACTTTGGAAGCAGCTTGCTAGACAGTCTATGTTACCGCCAGTGAAGGGTCAAGCAGCCTCCCCCTGACCACCGCAGTGCTCTGCTTCTTCTGTTGTCCAGGTTTTCATCGAAGGGCTTCTGGTACCTCCACCTACGAAATGGGGTGGGGTGAGAAGGGTTTTCATTACATTTGCTGTACAGTCTGGATGGCAAAATTCCTACCAGTGACACACTCCCAAGAGCCCTGTGCTATGTATGCACCATCGCCCGCAACAAGCCTGAACCTGGGAAAGCACCCCACTTCCTGTCAAATTCACAGTCGAGCAGAAATCAGTGTGCTCAGAAAAGTCCAAGCAGAATAAAGTCTCCTCCCAAGTGCTTCCTTATGCTCACATTTCTAAGAAGGGGTTTTTTTATTAAATATACCTATACTAAAATTAATGGAGCTTGTTCTTTATCTAAGCCCAGAAACAGGATCTCTTACTCACCCGCCTTAATTGCTTTATGCTGCTTGCCCGAATTGCTTCCATAAGGTTGTCATGGAGAGACCTTTGTGGGGTAGACGGACGGGTGGAGGGTCGTGAACCTTCCTCTGATTTTCTGTCTGAGACTGATTTTAGAGAATCTTTAATTTCTTTCAATATGCTATTCTCCTGTTTTTTGCCCTTTTTGCCTTTTTTCTTTTTCTGTCCATTCTGTAAGGCTTTTTTTGATCTTTCTTGCTCTTTGATTACTTCAGCTATATTCCTGGTTGGTGCCTTCTTCTCTGGAATAACGGGGGGAGGAGGAGGAGGAGGAGGAGGTGGAGGGGGTGGAGGAGGAGGTGGGGGTGCAGGAACTGTAGGCTGACTTTTCACTGGTGGTGCTTTCTTAGGGAGATTTGGAGAGGACCAAGGTGAGTTCTTAGGTGACACATAAGGTGAGGACCGAGGTGTCCCCCTCTGCAAGGCTTTGGTCTTTGGATTGATGGCTCCATCACAGCCAGACTCTTGTTGCCGCTGCTCCTGCATACGCTTTTGTCTTTGTTTATCCATATTTCTTGTCAGGATACTTGTCATGCTCATTCTTGGGCCAGCAAGGTCAAAATGGTATCCAAGCTTGACCAGAGTGGTGTTCTCTTTCAACAGTTTAACTATGTCCATTTCCACCTGGCTACCCATGATGTGCCTTTGATTGTGGAAGCGCAGTTCTGTTAGAACCTTGTTATTCTGCAAAGCTCTCATGATGGCCAGCACTCCTTTGCCAGTGATAAAATTTGACTCAATATTCAGACTAGTTATGTGCTGATTTACCTTCAACATACCAGCAATAGCTATTGCAACACTGTCGTCAGCATGTGTGTTAGCCAAGCTGAATGACTTAACCACTGTGTTGTCCCTCAGGGCTTGAGAAAAATGTATAAGCATCTGTGAAGTGATATTTTCAATGTTGTTCAGATTGACCTCTGTGGTGTCAGGGTCATTGCTCCGGACTTTTTCCAAAGCATCCTCAATAACTGTTGGATTCCCACAAGGGTGGATGGCACTGCTTTTTAAGCTTAGATTATCGTCTTCTTTTCCATCATGGCCATTGAGTAAGTTCTCACCGTCCTTTGTGCTGTTACACTTTCTGCGTCTTATGTGGTCAGAACTCCTGCCATCCTCAGGTCTTTTACCAGCTGCAGCATTTTGCTTTTCCTCATCCTCATCATCACTCTCATCTTCATCTTCCTCCTCGTCTTCTTCTTCTTCATCCTCTTCAGTATACACTTCCTCAGAGACTTCACTATTGCTTTCTGTGAAATACTCTTCTTGAATGTCTTCTGAATTGTCTTCCTCTTGCTCTGAATCCTGAACAGGAATGTAGGTGTGTGTGTTAAACACAATTGCAGTAATGTAGCTACTGCCTTTTTGCATAAAAGCAATTATCTTGAAACTACATAGGTTAATTTTGGAAGTTAAAAATAAATCCCCAGAAACAGAGACAGGAGAACAGCACCTAGCATCTTTTTAACATTATTTCTTTCATATTCTTTAGAAGACAATGTTTAGAATAAACTGGAACCATTGTACTGATGTCAGTGATTTCTGCCAAGAGAAAAATTGGTAGAAGATATTGCAACATAGGCATACTCTGTGTTTTCTATGTACTGGCATGTCCATAAGAGATTTCGCTTGGATCCTTGCCAGCAGAAACACAAGACAGCAATTTCAGAATGTACATGATCTATGAGCAACAAGTTCCTTCATTTCACAAGGATTAGACACCTGTGCCAATGCTCAGACTCCCTTGCATGTGTTAGCACATCTGAAAAGGTTAAAGACTGCCATGATTTAGAGCACGAAGAGTATCTGCACATGGAAACATGCATATTGACACTGAAAATAATACAGAATTGTAGGAGACATGTCAAAAAGACTCTGGATGCACTACGTGGGCTATACACACTCAGAAGCTATTTGTGAAGAAAAGATTCAGACACATTCTCACAGGTAACAAGTAAAGAGATGTCAATAATCCCTAAATTTCTTCACGTTTCCCAAGAACTAAGACTGTCGCAGGTCAGCTGTTATACTGTAACTCCTAGAATCATAGAATGGTTTAGGTTGGAAGGGACCTTAGAGATCCTCCAGTTCCAACCCCCTGCCACAGGCAGGGACACCTTCCACTAGACCAGGATGCTCAAAGCCCTGTCCAATCTGTCCTTGAACACTGCCAGGGATGGCACATCCACAGCTTGTCCAGGTAACCTATGACATGGCCTCACCAGCCTCACAGTAAAGAATTTCTTCCTAAAGTCCGATCTGAATCTCTCTTTTTCCTTAGGCACCCACTGCTAAAGACACCCATTAATTAACCTTCAGCCAGTGTTATAACTCACTGCCTACAGAGTAGACTGATTGTTTATCTAAACCCCAAGGTTATTTTAGTGTGTTTGGTGGGCACCAAGAAGGCAAATTTGGAACCATTTCTCAAATGTCTGCCTGGTGCCGTTAACAGCTACAGTGGCAGAGACAATTCTTAGTGCAGAAGCACCAGCAGATCTGCACCCCAGGACAGTCTCACTCTCCACCTGGAAGATTCCAGAAGCACGGCAATGTTGTGTCGTCCATGACTGAACCCACATACTATGACCAGCCTTAAACCTCTTGCCCAAAATGATTTCCCATGTCCCATTTTGTCTACTAGGCAAGCCATAGCATATGCCTTTTTATTTACATTTGTAAATGTTTATATAATTTTGGATAAAATACAAAGGTTCTGTGTGCACTACTTTACCAACATTCATGTTTTAGTCTTTGTAAAGTACTAGAGAGTGTTTTACGAAGCAAGTGCACTCTGCAGTGACACAGCAATTGTGTTTTGTGCTTCTGGAAAACAAAAGTTACTAACATGACAGGCTATTTCTAGAAAACCTGTGCAGATTTAGATTTGCTTAATTATCTGGCTCTGAAAATGTAGGGAAAAGTTAAAATAATAGTAATGGCAGATTTCATGGTATTGTTTCACAATCTGAAGTAGAATTCTCTGCTGGGACACACACAAACCAGACATTAATTGTAATGTTTGCAGAAGCATGATTCTAATGAAACAGGCATAGAGCTGGTCCAGCCTGTCATTCCGAAGTGTTAAGTGCCTTAAGGGCTTGCAGCATCCAGCCCTGTTGCTTCTCCTGTGGATCACGTGTGGAAAGGCCCTTACTCTGAGAGATGCTGTGCTACATATAGAAACAGGGTTGTGTTTAAGCCAGGTTTATTATGGGACTAAGATTTATATCTGTAGCTTCCATACATAACTGCAGACTTTCAAAAGCTGAAAATACCAGGTATCCAGGAACCTGTCTTCACGGCTATGTTTTTATCTATACAGGAATACATACTACCTTCAACAAAGCTACAGATGAAAAGCTGGTGCCTCTAATTGGACTGCTGATGCACTCGATGACACTACATTAATAAAAAGTACTTGTTTTTTTTTTTCTTTCTGAGTGACATTTCTGGGGTCAAATGGGGAATTCAGTTGCCTGTCACACACATTGTTTGGTGTCGTAACAACCTGCATGCTAAGTTTGAAATCAAGTACTCTTTGCAGAGCCATAGAGGTATGCTCTGCTATTGTGGCAGCATTTCGGTACAGAACTGCTGCAGGGCTTCATCTTACTTTGTAGTAGTAACTCCATGAAAAGTTAGGACTGAGACAGTAAATGCAGAGAGGTAGATATCTCTGGAGGGCAAGTCATTCACCCTAAAAGGCTATCTTCAGGATGTTTGCCTTCTGAAAGGGCTTATCTCTCATCCTAACTATAGAAGGAACACAAATAACCATCTTAGATAAGGCATCTACCTGCCAGATAGTTTGAGGGCAAGAAAGTTGCTTCCAAGAAACTCAGAAGGAGCTTCCTTACTGCCTTCATTGGAGAAGTCCCTTGTGCTCACTGTATCAGCATGTCAACATTTTCATATTTACAGATGCATTTAGGAACTTTCTTCTCAGATCAAAAACTATGGAGGCTTTTGCAGGCACTTTGAGGTTCAGCCAGAACCCACCATAATGCTGTATAGACATGGAAAAACTAAAAACTCCTGCCTCTATGTAAGACACCGAACTAGACCTGTTCAGAAGGTTTTTTGGAACTGTCCAGGTTTTGAGTTCCAGGCTCAGCTGGAAATAAACATTAATCTTGCCATTGCCTCCCTAGGACTTGACAAAAAGGGAGTGAAGTAAGTGTCTGCAAGCTGATACTAATGGTCTGATGACAGCTAGTGGTCTGTGTGCTTGCTTGCAAAGACATTACACCACCATTCATGAGCAAGAGACACTTATGTCTAAAGAAAACCTGGATATTATTATCATTACTACTGTTATCTAACTTAATCCAGGTGATTTTGCTCCAGGAAACTATTTTATCTAATGTACAAACTGCAATTATTTCCCTGCAAATCAAACAAGCTCCTGAATCAAGGCTGTTAGAAGTTTTAAGTGGTTTTGCCATGTTTGCCTCTGTTGTATTCTTTTCTACTTAAACATGGCAAAACATATCCTTATAAGGACAGCCAGAGCTTAGTATGAAGCAGTGCTAAACGTAAAAAAAGCTATACGTGACCCTCAAGCCCCAGCTTCGCTTTGAAATTGCATGGAACCAGGGAGGAAACAGAACCCTTTTCTGATAGAGCTCAGACTCACAAATTGTTTTAGGAAGAGCCCAGGGGATGCTGACAAGGATATCAGCTTACAGTGAGAGCACTCATTGCCTGCTGGGGCTGAGCCCTTCACTCCTGCTCAGCTGCACTGTTCATTTGCAGTTCAGGGATCAGCTATTACTATTAACACTTTTATTTTGCAGGATAAATTGTCCAGCAAGCACTAACGGGTCGTGAGGTTTTCTTTTGGGAGGGAGAGAGAATACAGATAAATGGTTCAGCTTACCCCAGGTCACTTTTAAAATAACTGACAGCTACCCTCTGACAACAGTTGCCAGAAGACTCCTGAGCCAAGGATCCTCAGCAGGAACAAAGCAACGTGTACTGCTGTCTGCAACACAGCTTTTGCCTCCCAGCAAGCATGCAACACGGAAGCCCCTTACTTGACTTCAGACATAACATGTATGCAAAGTTGTCTTCTTCACCTGCTTCTCAGCAGTCAATACTGGGGTTTTTTGAAGGAAAGGAAGAAGCACTTTTTTTAGCTTGCAAACACAATCAAATGTTATTCAAAAGCCCACACTGCAATAAGTTCTAAGGTGCCCTTTCAAATTTGTCCAGTATTAATCACTAATGATAGTTTTTATGGGATTTTCTTCTGTTCTCAACTGAGCATTTAAGATAGATAGGTTCCTCCAGATGGAGCAAAAACTCTCTGAGCTAATTCACAGGCACAAAAGCATGGCTAACAATGTTCTTAAAAATGCTACAAGAGACTGAAAGAAAACAGCCAGCGAGAACATGCTAGGGAAGAGCAAACCCAAATATTTCTGGGAAACAGCAAACGCCTCAATGTCTTACCTTGTCACATGCACCCAATCTCTCTTTTTCCAAGAGTTTCCTGGTCTCCCTCTCCCAATAGGCCATCAGTGCTTCCCTGCTGAAAGTCCCTGTCGGTGTTTTCTCTGTCTGGCTCTTCTGCCGCTGTCCCACTGGCAGGTTACGGTCAGGCTCTATGTCCTCCAGCTCCCGTTCCAGCTCCTTGAGCTCCTCTTCAGTGAGAGAAGCGAGGAGCTCATCTTCATCAATGTCTTCATATTTACTGAGCTCTCTTCTGTAGCCAAAGGTAGACATGGTCCTGCTTGGTCAGGCTGCTACAAACCTGCAGTGACTAGGCATTCAAGAAGGCTGAAGCAAGCAAGCTGTGTCTCGTTTGGTCAGGAACTGTTTCCCTGCGTAGCAGAGACACCCTTTTAAGAGTAGTCATCAGGGGCTTACGACAATGCATGGAGGGATGAAAGCATGCTCTGTTTTAAGCATCAGACGTCAGCTAGACATCTGAACAGCAAGAATGTCCCAACAGTAGTGTTTGCAGGTCCCTTAAAGAGGGGGATTATTGACACAGTGGCTATGGCCATATTTAGAGCAGGCGGCCAGCAGGAGAATACCAGCCTCACAGGCGGGGGAGGGAGGCAGCGAATAAAACCCTGAGTGCATTGACACCAACGTCGTGTCCAAACTGCAGAAGAGAATGAAAATCCATTTAATCCCGAGCTGCCCCAGGGGCTGTAAATAAAACACCCTTGCTGTTGTTCAGACTTCCTCTCATTTTCACGGCTTTCTAGCAGAACTGCAGTGTTATCCCACCAAGGTGCTTGCAGGAGGCTAGAATCGGTAGGAAGGTGGGTGTGTGACAGCACCTGTGGGAGCACTGTTCCCACAGTGTCACACCTTGCCTGTAACAAATCACACAACTGGATTGTTTATTAATTGCCCTTTGTTTGCTCATGGATGATCAGAGGGAGAATCAGCCTGACACGTCCATTTGGAGCTCCAGAGAGATTTTCTTTCAAACAGAGAACTGTGCTCTGCTGGAGAGTGTGAGCAGATTCCCCCAGAGCTTTAGGGGGAACCAGCCCTGGGTGGGCAGTGGGGCTCTGTCTTCATCGCTTCTGACAGCGCCTGGCAAAAGAAGGCCTCTAGTGGCTATTTTAGTTATGGCTATTACTTGCTGTGGCTGACTAATATACAGCTGGAGAGTGTTCTTCAATTCTTAATTTCAAATTTATTTCTACATTCATGTCTGCTAATAAGTGATATAATATTCTGCTATTATTTTTGTAGACAGGCATATACCAGTGTAAGAAACTACAGAATGAAATGTTAAACTTTGCTTCTTTTCTCCATAGCAGTGAATGACTGTGAACTTGCAGTGTTTTCTGAAACACACAGCAATATTTGCTAACCTGTGTTGTGAGAGAGGGGCAAGGAGAGGAAGAGAGAAAGAGAGAGAAAAGGTTGGTTTTGGTACAGGGAAGAAGAAGCACATTTCTATCAACATGTAGTGACCTTATTAAATGATAATACACAGTGGGTTTATTTTTAGATACCCAAGGCAGTATTTAAGGGAAATGAGAGTGAAAATAGTTTGAAGTATTGTTCTTGTCCAACATCATATCTTTTTAGTTAGTACTGAACTTATGTATGACATCTAGTCAAATTGATCAATTAATTTTACTATTCTACATATTGCTGGCAATGGAACGAGGAGATGAAGCACGATTTTCATAAACAGATTTGATAATAAATTTACATTTTCCTTTGATAATTTTTCAATATTAATTTCATGCGGTTTGTCTTGCTCAAGAAGTGGGATGAAAGGTTACAAGCTTGGTCTTCCCTAACGCATGGAATACATTCATAAAGCCGACTAAAGAATATTGTGTATCTTAAAATAAAAGAAATATTTGTGGGTCATTTACATTGACCAAATTTTTACATAAAAGAATAAAAGGAGGAAGATGAAAACCAGTTTGGCTTATGGAGCTAAGAGTATTACCTTCATGTTATGAGATAGCGTGGTGGGTCACCTGTGTCGAAGTCAGTAGAAGTTCTGTTCACTCTTTCAGCTGCACTTGTAGAAATGACACTTAGGCCAAATTCTGTAAACTGTGAAACATAATGAAAAAATAGGAAGCACCTTTTCTCTTTTAACTTTGCATTGTGAACTCTGACATTGGTATTAATTAGATGTATATAACAGAACTCCAAGCAATTTTATTTCTTCAGTATGTCTAGGACAATGGTTCACTTTGTTATCACTGGAGTTAGCCAGAGAAGCAGCAGAATAAAACTGCCTTTCTAGGGCACATTTTTGCAGACAATATTTTGTTGCAAACTTTTTCAGATGGAGTTGGTTAGAAGTTTTGCACTGGACAGATTTTCTGTTGGAAAATGATGATTGAAACTGAAATGCTTTTAGAACTGTGCTATATTAGTACAGTGTTGACATGTATGACATTGACATGCACAATATTAAAATCAAAGACAGGCTGTTCAAAATGAAATATATTCAAATATACTGTTTCCCAGAAAACCTGGAGTTTTCTGCTTTTCCTTTTTTCTTCAGATACAACAAAATTTGTAAGTCTTGGAATTTTCCTGGGCTGGGAGTTCATAATACAAAATAAAAACTTACAGATACTTGAAGTTTTCTGTGTATAACTCAAACTTTCCAAACTCAAAGGAACTTCCAAAGCACCATGCATTACTCACTTCTAAAATAATAGTCCAAAGGAAGATTTAGTCCAGACCTTGGCAGCAACATGAATATTACTTCAATGCTACTCTTTTTGAGGCATGATACAACTCTGGGCCAGGTTTGATGCTTTTCTACATATATAAAGGCAGTGATGTCCATTCCAGACATGAGACAAGATAATTTGAAGATATTACTAAAGGTGGACAAGGTATTTTATTGCAAATGTCTCCCCTGAAGCAGGAGGAAAATTGGCACAGTTAATTGAGGATATGAGAGGCTTGGGTCCTTTCTTGATCCTGTACATGTTACTTATGGTAGCTTAGGAAGCATTCTTCATAGGGGGATGGCCAAGGGTGAAGACCCATGAACATCTCTGGAACAATTTTAATAAAAGTAATAAGGCTGTAGCACATGGCAAATTACACACCCACCGAAGATGCTTAAAAACTAAAAGTAAAGCAAAGTACTACAGGTCAGAAAATGCAGGGATAATATTTGCCTTTGCCTGTTGATGAACAGTAAAACACAGTCCTTAATTCCATAATTCTGTAATCATATACTTTGATCCTGGACCGATGAGTCCCCAGAATCTTTACTCTTGGCTCAGTGTAGAGGAGAGATCATGCATATTTGAAAAACAGCCTTTCAGCATTTTGTTTTGCCCCTGTTCTTCAGCCTATCAAGACTACCAATGGCTTGATATGTCCAGTGGCCCTTTCAGGAGACGTGAAGATGTTACCACCTTTGTGAGGAGGAAGAACACAGTTAGAGAGACTTTAAAACTGAGAGTACCCACTGACTTGGAGTTTAGGATTCCCTTTGGGGAGCATTTGGCATTATGCATTTTGCAGGACTTCAGCTTATCAGGGCTCAGTTCCTGCGGTCACCAGCCAGTGCTGAGGCTGCCCAACACTTCAACAGTTCAGATCACAGGTTCCAACTTCTGAGAGGAATTCTGCTGCAAACACAGGAGTGATTGTGTTCTCGTGCTATCAGCATTCCTGCCTGGAACCTTTTCTTCTCATTCCACAGTTCCATTTATCAGGCATTATACATCTTGGGATTTCTGTAAAAGCAAGCAGTTTGACCATCCTGTTACACATCCCAGGCTATGGGCTCAATCACACAATTATAAATGGTTTAAGAAGAGACTGTGGCTAGTGAGGTGCCACAGTGCATTCCTTCTGTCACAGCAGGACACAGAGCAGAGCATGAGCCACGTATATTACATGAGGACAGATTTATACTGGCTACATGGAGCACATTTTAGGATGAATCCTTTGAGGTGCTTGGCACATCCAAACAGAAAACCCAAACTCATCAGGTCAACGCCCTGCTGAAATCCAGCGTGCAGGGAATGCACCATTTTACGTATAGGCTGTGACAGCCCGTCACTCAATCAACAGAATTATCAAAAGGTTTGTTCCCCTCAGAAGCTGGGCTAAGATGAGTGAAATGAAAACTGGGAGAGCCTGTTTTATAGGAGCAGGATTCACTCTGCTGTTGTAGACACTTGACACCCAGGTTCAAGTGGGATGGACCTCACTCAGCAGCAGCTAGATTGAAGACCTTTCAATCTTTCCTAGCCTGGGTGATCTGTTTTCCCAGTTTTAAAAGAGAAAACCCTTCTAAGTGCTTATATTGCCTGTAGTATTTAAGCAGCAGTCTAGGAAAGTTTGCTCTGTTCTCACATTTCCACGCTTTGGGCACATTGGTCCAGTTGCTGAAACGACCGAAGTGACATGTGCTGCATGCTGCTCACCCCCAGCAGGGCAGAGCCAACAGATTAAATCTTACTTCCACCTGGATGACTGCAGGGAAAACTGCAGGCAAGCAAAGAGAGGGCTGCACAACCTTGTCCTCAGGCATGGGACATGGCTGGCCCTGGGACAGTGGCTATTTCAGTCACAGCTCCTGAGGACAGCCTGTCAGACAGATGCATTGGCTCATACTGAGCTGCGGTCCCACACTGCAGGAACGGGTCCAATTGCCATAGAGCACATTAAAAACAATGCACCACAGCACGCTGGGCTTTCCCCATCTACCCTGCTGCTCTTCTGCCTGCAGTGCTCACTGCTTTTGCACCCCTCATTCCTCAACCAGCTCCTTCCCTCCTGCTGTCCCCACATGCAGACCCCGAGGCAAGAGCCCCTGAGCTCTCCCACCTTCCCTGCCTCCTGGCTGCTGTGCTGCCTTCTCCATCCCGGCCCTGCAGGTCCCCCTTGCCTGCCCTCTCTCCACAGCCCCTCGCTGCCCTCGCTCCCTCCTCAGCCTGTTTGCTGACCTCTCCTTCCCTCCTCACATGTCCCCTGTCTTGTCCCATGCTCCTTGCTGCCTGCCTTCCCCTTCCAGCCCATAGCAATTAGGGTACGAGATATGCATGTGTCTCATTTTCTGCATGCTGCTCATACAGGCCCAGGTTGAATGCAGAATTCAAATCGGTCTGGAGACCCAAAGTGTCAACAAGCTGGCATCTAAACAAGACTGCAAGGCAGACTGATGGGACAAGCTGTAGCTCTTTTCCCTGGGAGACTAGCGTAACTTGTGAAAATTGTGCACACCATACTGTTCCTGAAAAGGATGTGTCATCACCTACATTTAACAGTGGTATCAGCAGAGCAAATGGGATAAAGCATGCACTGAAGGCATCTGAAGGATCAATTTTTCAGCTGCTTTTCTCTATGCCAGATGATTCTGTTGTCCAGTCCATCACCCCTGGTGATGCCGTAAACAGGGAGTCACACAGGAGAAAAAGACCTTTCCTTTCATCCATGCTGGGGAAACAAAAAGTGGGGGAAGTTTAAAGAAGATTCTGGTCCAAAAGCAGTCTTTGAGAGTGAGGCTCAGCATCCTAACTCAACCTAGCACAGCCCAGAGTACCCAGAGGGCAGACTCTAGGTCCAGATTGTACTTTAACAACTCAGACCCATCACAAACAGTGATCAGCTTTCACTCAAAAACACGTGCCTGTAGGCTGTCTTATTGCTCAGAATAGTTTTGAAAACAGCATTCCAAACAGCTGCTGGAGACACAACCAGAAGACTAAATACAACACTGTATACCAACAAGCTGTGGGGAAACCAGTACTCTAATGTATTTTGATGGCAGGGGTGTTTGGATTGCCTTGCTTATCAAGAAGACAGAAGAGTCATAGTGAGTGACAAAGTGAATGGGCTCTGACAGTGTTGCTGGTAGGAACACTGGCATAGGGATGCATCTTGGGACTCAAGAGGTTGACCTGGCTGCTGGGAAGCACTGGGGAAGAATTCATCTGGGTGCCAATGAGAACCTTTCTAGACTATCAAATTCCTTGGCCTTTGATGAAAAGAAAGAAAATTCACTGCCCACATTGCACCCGGTGTCCTCCGCACATGAATCCTGAAGGTCTATTTGATTATCCAGAGAGGCATGCAGCTGGGTGTCAAGGGTGCAGCAGACTCAGGGTTTATTGCCCCTTTTGCCTACCTGAATCATACTAAAATAGGGGAGGCAAGTGGGACCAATAAATTTTACTGAATAAATGTCATTCCCAGTTTTCTTTCCCTCCTACACAGCCAGTACTTTTTAATAATCTTGTGTCAGTACAATGTCATGTTCTGCCATAACAGCGCATGTTGAACCTGCTTATCTTTGACAGCACAAACTATTCCTGGCAGTGTTTTGCTCAGAGCAAGTGCTTCTCCACATCTCTGCAGACTGGCCATTTCCTCGGTGCCAGTTTCTGCCACACCAAAAAGATAAACTGCTTTGTATGCAGCAGTGATCTTAATGCTCCTGCTTGCCTATAGCTGCTCTTATCCCTCAGGAAGAATCTGAGTGTGCTTTACAAACATTGCCAACAGATTTGCAAACTATATATAGAAATCATTTCACTCACTACTGATGTACAGACATAGGGTGACCACAGCAGCTGTTTGGAATGACATCTTGATATTGCTCAACAGCTTTGGACAGGAAGCAGAGGCCACTGTATTGCAAAGAAAGTAGCAGAGGAACTGCTGTATGCACAAAAAATGTGGGGTTTGGAAGTGCAGTTTGAATGGGACATTGCTCAGGCAGCTGCAATCAGCCTATTCTTTCCCCAGAAAGCATGATAAAATAGGTACCATCTGCCAATGTAAGGATCATCTTTTTTGTGGTGGTATTTGCAAATACACCAGAATTTGCATGTCTAGATCAGGCAGTTATTAAATTATAAGTGATTGTAAAAAGTGCACGGATTTAACCTTTTGTTAATGCCTTAGTCCCAGACAGTTCTCCCGTGTAGCTTAGCCAAACCTACAGTTTGTCACTCAGATAAAAACCCGCTCTGTCTCTTGATACGTAGGGAGCAATACAGGTATTTAAGGCTTCTACACTTAGCATTTCCTTGGGTTTTGTCAAGCTTTTTTTTTTCAACAGTGTGTATTTATCAAGTTTTTTTTTAAAGCAGATCCTAGCAATATAAAGAAGTGATGTAATTCATGGGGAATTAAAAGCAGCAGTACTCACTAAGTAAATCCTCCACTCTGTTGTCTTCATGTCTGTTTTTTAAATAGTCTGTATTAATGATTATGGGACTTCTAGGCACCTCATCTACCACATGCAGAATATGCAGACAAAAGGTGATGTTTTTTCCCAATCAAAGTAGAGATTTCTAGTGAAAATATGAATTTCCAAAATGGAATGTAAATACCTTCTACATGGTGCAAGAGCTACACTGTTATAGCAGTCTCATGACGACTAACTGTTTACTAATATATTTTTGCAGCTTTTCAGGAGAACCATGAAACACAGGTTCCTCAGGGAATATTTCTCCTGATATAAGTACTTCTTTTGCTGGTGTGAGTGACACTTATGGGAGAATTTCAGAGAGAAAATGCTTCCCATTGCAAAATTTATCTCTAAATATTTATACAGTATTTTGTTGCACTTACCCATGTACTTCTTTCTGATTTATCCAGCATTTCTCCTGGCAAAGAATTGGGATGGGTTTCTTTGAAGACTGCTCCATGCATTTGGAGACAGACGGGGTATTTTTGAACTGAGGTCAGAAGAGGCCTCTGAAGGATAGACACCTTGGGTTGCAGGGAGCCATTTTTAATTACTGCAGCCTAAACAAACAATTTCAAATTGAAGGTCAGGAAAAGAACGAGGTCCGTTAAGGCTGAAAATCCCTTGGTTGGAATTGCTTTCCTTGATACCTTTCCTGATCAGAAATCTGTTAGTCTGAGCACCCACATGAAACAAAAATTAGGCAGAAGGCTTTAAAAGGACTGATTTAGTGGGTAGACCAGAACTGAGGCAAAGTACATCAA
The DNA here is from genome assembly GCA_028858755.1 of Ara ararauna. Classification (NCBI taxonomy): domain Eukaryota; kingdom Metazoa; phylum Chordata; class Aves; order Psittaciformes; family Psittacidae; genus Ara; species Ara ararauna. The sequence continues at coordinate 148,150,381 of CM054376.1, forward strand.
AGAGGCAAAGCTGTTTACACAGAAGGCACAGAAGCAAGGGCAAGAGGGTCTCGATTAGGTGCATATTAAAGAGAGTGATGGAAAAGCAAATGAGATGAGACCTGCTCTAGAGAGATAAGCGATCATGAATTTGTCCTTTTTCTCCATGCAAACCATAGCTAAACAGCCTGAACACTGACTGGTGCAGTGAAACAGTAAAACAGTAAAACTGCCCCCCTTGATACCAAGAACAAGGATCTGCCATGCCAGCTCCCAAGATTAGATGACAGCCATTGTATGGAAGCTTCATGGATGACCCACATAAGATATATGGCCCCTACAGGGAATAGCTGGTCATAATCAGAACTGATGGCTATGGTTTGGTGCTTTACTGAGCTATGAAAACACTTACAGCTACAAAGTCCATCTCGCTGGTGCTGCAAAGGCTGATGTAACCACTGTTGAATTTTTGCCTTCTTGGAGAGCTCATCAGTCTGGTGCAGCTGCTTGTGTCAGATTTGATGAGAAACAGAGACCAAATGATACCTCTGCTATCAAACATTGTCCCCAAACCAGTAGAAGTCCCTACCCCAGAGCATGCCTGAATCAGTGCCAGGGCATTTAATTACTGCTAGTCAATGTTGCCCACAGGGCGGGCATACCACAGAATTGGGTTGCTATGGAACACCTGTGAGTCACACCCAAATAGCAGAGAAAAGAAAATCCCAGCATTGCAAGGGTTCAATCACAGTCCAAGGAGGGTAAAAAAAAAAGGAATAGTTTTTCCTACCATGAAAAAGGGTACTGCCTTTGCCTCTTTCCACACAACCACCAGCCCTGGACCAGTTACATATTCTGCTCCCACCACCACATACTCAGCTCCACAAGAGTAGAATTCAGTGTTCTGGCTGCAAAACATGGGAGTCAAAAGACTTGTGCTGAATTCTTAGCTGTGCCACAAAATGATATGGATTACACAGCTCCCTTTCTGCGTCCATCTCACCTTATATTCCATTTAAAACAAAGTCTTGACTCTCCTGCCTCTGTCCAGTTCACAGATGCCTTAAAAGCATTAAGATGCTTTCTGATAATGCTGCAATTCCTTTAGCATCCAGGGGGCGGGGGAGAAGTCTTCGATAAATAAACTACTTCAATGCTGAAGGACAGAAAAGCTTTGAAATAGGATTAGGCCCTCTCTGTGGCTACCAAACAACAAAAAGAGTCCAGATGCATTGTTTAAATGACAAAACAACAATGTAATATATTTTCAGCTCACCTAACAATATTCTAAGGACTAGTTCATTATATTTTAAACAGTTGTGGCAACGCTCTGTCCTAGAGCAGAATGCTTTAATGCCGCAGGCAATGTAACTATTGCCTGAGGCATGTATAAAGTCTTAAATATAAACCTTGGCCCATGAACTAAAATTACTAATGGAATTTGGCTCTAGCCACAGAAAGGGTTTAAAATCTCCTGTCTAAAGCCCTATTTGATCATGTTTCCTTTGCTGGTTGCAGTATACTGTATCAGATATGTGATTACCCAGAGTCTTGTGTTGTGGTTACTGTATTCACCAAAATTACCTCTATTAAAGACTTATTAAGCCCATATTCCTGTTTAGGAATTCCCAAATAGAAGTATCAGTTGATAGGTTACGCACCATACATGCATTTAGCCTGGTGTGTCCAGGATGTGCTGGCCAGTGGAGCTTTGACAGCAGACAGCCGTGCTGGGTTCACTGGGCACTCTGCTCAGGCCATGCGTGGAAGCACCAGTCACCCTGGCTATCTCTCGGGGGCCTGGCCAGGCACCAAGCCGCTTGTCACAAGTTCTTTTTCATCATGGTGAAAACTTTTGGCAAAAAAACCCCAGAAAACATGTCTTGGAAACCCAGATGAACAGTAGCCCCAGTGAGAGCAGAAGTAGCAATTAAGCCTTCTGTTCAACCTTCTACATGCCCCAGACCAGTCATATTCATTCCTTCCATTTGCTTCTGTACATCTGTTGTGAGGAAAGACAGACTCACAAAGGACTGGTTGGAGAGAGCCTTGGGTGGCATGGTTTAGTGTGAGGTGTCCCTGCCCATGGCAGGGGGGCTGGAACTAGATGATCTTAAGGTCCTTTCCAACCCTAACTATTCTATGATTCTATGACAGATATAGCTGCCTTTGGAAGTGGAATTTACATCTCCGACTGAGGTGTTAATAAGTTACATGTGACAATGACACCCGGCAAATAAGGGGAAGTTCTGAGGAACAGGCAAAGCCAGTTCAGGGAGCAGGGCACAAGGATGCTTGACCTGATGTCGGCTGATGCAAATGTGTGTCTGTGTGTGATAACCAGCATATCTCTTAAATAACATGTTTAGCTTAACTCTGACTATGCTCTATGTAATCCCGACATCCATCAACTGAAATCTTTTCTTCGTTTAGGGGGGCTGGTTTGTTGGTTTTTTTTCCCCCAGAAAAGAAGATAAAAGAGCAGAAAAGGCAAGAAATGTAATCCACTTCTAATAGAGTAATTTAAAGAATATTTAATCAGATCTGGTTTAATTTAGAGGTGCAGAAGCATACTACCAAGTGCATCACAGCATGACTGAGGGTGTTGCTCAGTCTGGTGGTGAACTGATCAATCAAAACTCTGTAAGAACCATTATTAAAGTTATGACATTGCAACATTTCTCAATCGAGGGAATACACTGTGCGATTTCCTGGTTTCTCTATCAAAATCTACTCTTTCTTTAAAACAGCCTACTTAGAATCCCTCAAATTTTGCCAAGCCGTGAACATGCAGTACTGGCACACACAGCAGTCGTACCTGGGAGGAAATACTTTATAAAAACAGCTAAAGAGAATCTGGTAAGTGTTTGGAGAATTTTGTAATAGGACCGTGATCTTCAAAGTACAAAATATGCTACATTTTGGGCCAGTTACATGACAAAGACCTGCATTTAGTGGTTTAATTTTCATTGCCAAGCTAAATTAGACCTTCATTTTCTTTTATAAACAAACTAATGCCACAAGGTAAGAGCATCAATTGTATTTATCACCTTCATTGGGAAGTCCACCATGAAAATTCTTCTTTATCCTTTCATCCTTTATTCATCTGAATTCCCATTAAGAGGGTACTGTTCTACATAATTATTAGAGCATCCTTATTCTGACTTTAGTTTATATTTGGGTAGTACAATGTTGTGCTAAAACATGAGCTTTAACAGTACTAGTTCTGAAGAAAAATTTGTTCCCATAAAAGAACTATTCACAACAAGTATCTGAATGCTGTGAATGAATATGAAACACGAACAGCTCTTTATCTAGTAAAAAAAAAAAGTGAGGAAATTAGTCAAATTACAGACTGTACACAGTTATTTTAAAAAACTATTCTAAATGTATCCCTTTTCCATACAGATCATATTCTTTATATAGGATGTAGTTCTTCAGAATTGCTGGAAGTGGAAACTTCTTCATGGATGACAGTTTCTGGAGTCTCTTTAACCCCAAGAGTTTACGTATTTTCAGGCGACAGAGATGCTTCAATGGGCGAGGGTTATCTAGAGAAGTGAGAGAGAGAAAGAAATGGTGGGAATATCAATGCCATTAACAGGGATTTAAAGCCAGTTAGCAATCTCAAAACATGCTCTAATAAAATCAGTAGCACAATCTAGTATCTTGGGGCACTACGAATTTGCCACTTCTGAATAAAATACAATTCTTGTCACTTCAGAATTGTGATGATACACAAAGCTGATATTAACCAAACTTTTTCTGTCAGCTAATGGCTTAGTATTATTGTCTCACTTTTGGAAATATGCACACTGCACTGTCTTCGGTGCACCCATGCCACCAACCATTTCATTACTGAAGCAGCAGGACCAGACCTTCCCATGCTCAGGCCTGCTGAGTCTTCTAAACAAATACTTCTTACCAGAATTTACCTCAGTCAGAGAGCTCAGTCTAATTTAGCCTTTTTCGGTGCACCCATGCCACCAACCATTTCATTACTAAAGCAGCAGGACCAGACCTTCCCACGCTCAGGCCTGCTGAGTCTTCTAAACAAATACTTCTTACCAGAATTTACCTCAGTCAGAGAGCTCAGTCTAATTTAGCCTTCCTGAGCATAACAAAAAAACTTTCACCATGCTTTGAATATCAGTACTTAAGACTACCAAAGTATTTGGATGTTCCTGTGACACTAAAAAAATTGAGTTCCTCTGCATGCCAATGTAAAATACTGAAGCAAAATTAAATACAGGGTACCAGTCTTAAACCTAAATATTTTTTACAATCTTAAGTTAAATCAAATTCTATTCAAAATTAAAACCAAAAAGAGGTCAAAGTTAATGCAAACAAAGAGAACATTTAACACATTCTCCAAAAGATTTCTTTAAGTTAAAGTGAGTATAACTTATCTCTGGTGCCATCAATAGTGGAAGGTCCAGGCTAATATGTAGGAATTCAAAATTAAAGCATATGTAAGAAATATTATTCAATCACATTATTAGCAATGACAACTCTAGATGTCTATCATGTAAATCAGAATTAGGAAATGATGGTACAGAGACTGTAATGGAACACTCATTAACACCACCTATCACCTTGAACATAATCTATACCATGCTCTTACAAAAATTCTTCAATGATTAATAGACTTGAGAGATCAAGGGAGCAAAAAGGATGGAAGTGCGAGCAATATTCCTCGATAAAAAGAGTTGCACTCCATAGCTGTGCAACGAGTAGTGTCACATGGGTTAATAAGGCGTTTGAGAAATACCTCAGTGATCTGCCTTAACTAAAAAGGCTTCCCACACAACTGTGACATTCCTTATGAGATTAATTCTTGCCAGATGCAGGCTTGCCGTATTCCAGCCTGAATAACTAATTTATGAGCAATGGCAATCTGTCTCAAGGACTGGATGACAGGCACAACCTGGTTCTTAGCTGGTACATATTTGGACTGCTAAAACACTTTGGATGAATGTGACCCGACTTCAGTAATTAAAAGTCTCCCATAATAGAACATTATTAACTGGAAGTTATATATTTACCCAATATCTGACGTATCTCTGTCCACTCCTTCTGTGTTTCTAAGACAAACTTTATTTTTGTGCATAGAGGAACATAATCCATGTAGTCTATAAAAACACGAACCACTTTTCCTGCTAGATGTTTCAACCAAGGAACAGCGATAAAGTCACAGAACTGAAAGGAAGAACGTAAGACATAGGTTCAAAATCTGTGCAGAATGCCAAAATTACACATTTTCAAGCAATTACACAAGCTAATTTAAACAAAGTATTAGCAATGACATTTAACAGCCATGAACTGATGCCTTGGTACATTACTTTAAAAGTAATTTTCTTCCATCCTTAACCTTTGTGATCCCTTAATTCATCTGGACAGGCCTGAAGGCCAGTAATCACTATAACATTGCTATAATTTTCAGCACTGTTTTGTTCAACAGTGATACCTCTTTGGAAATACATCCACACCACTGGTTTAGGATAGGAACAGAAATTCCAGAACCCTGCCTCAAAATTTCTTAAAGCATCCTTCCTAAAGCTCTAATATAAGAACCACAATCTAAAACCAACCTATATACATAGTTTTCTCTATCTCAGAGTAGGAAATGCAAATGGTTGGTTTTGGACATAGCCTTGGGTGGCATGGTTTAGTGGAAGGTGTCCCTGCCCACGGCAGGGGGGTTGGAACTAGATGATCTTAAGGTCCTTTCTAACCCTAACTGTTCTATGATTCTATGATTTCAAGGGTGTTTTAAAAAAGGATTTTGCCAGTATGTTAATCGTAATTCTGCACAGTAATCTAGAATGTTTAAAGATGGCTAATAGAAAGAGCAAAGAGAAGAGAATGAAGAAAGTTACGTATTTACTGGATTATCCTTTATTACAGAAGAAGTCCACCCGGGGAGAATCTCTTCCTCTGGAGTTGACCACACAAAAGAATTTCCAAAGATATCTTGATGCATACAGTCAAAACACATCTCCACATTATATCCATGATTTAGCAACAGCCTCAGCATCACCTCATCATTCAAAGCATACTGAATGGCGCTGGGGAAATGTGTATCATTAACCAACATAAAGTAGCAGTTGACATTTGCTCCGTAAGATAGGAGCAGCCTTACAGTTTCATGGTTGCCAGCTCTCACTGCCACAAGAAGACAGTTTAAAGGATCCTTGTTTGGATTTGCCCCCGCTTTGAGCAGTATTTCGGTGCAAAGAATGTCATTGTTAGAAACAGCAAAATAAAGTGCGGTTTTCCTTTTGTCATCGTAACTATCTGAAATGTGTTCAGCCAAGAGAGTATTGACATCAAAACCATGTTCAATGAGGAGCTCTAAACACTGTGAGTTCTGGCCATCTGCTGCTGAATGAACAGGGCTTATTCCACTTTTTTGGATTGCAGTTTGGGATGTGACCGGAATGAGATACTTCAGGGCCCTAAAAAACAGCGAGTAGAACTAGTTAGGCATCAGTTCCCTACATAAAGAAAATGACCCTGATTTAGCTATACGCTAAATTACCAGCTAGACCCTTTAAACAAGAAAATGCAAACACAGAAACACCAGTTTTGAACACTGTCAAACAGGACCTTGTGTTTAAGTTGTTTCAGTGGTTTTCACTCAGTTTTAAAGAGTACGTTTTGTATTTTGCTTTGTTAATGTTAAAAAACTGCTTGAAAGTTAATTCAAACTAATGCTACCATAGGCATTTCGGAAATATAAATGCAAGTTTATAACATTTGCAAGTTTACCATTCTTCAATGTGACCTTCTGCCCCATTGAATCTTAAAGAAAATGCAAAGTTCAAGCTCATACTCACAGGTAATGTCCCTCATAAGCTGCTTTGTGTATGGGAAGCAGTCCTGCCTTATTAGGCACATTGCCACTCCCTCCATATTCCAAAAGAAGGGCTATGCAGTCTGGATTACCTCCTCCGGCTGCTTCAAAAAGTATCGATGCACCGTCATCTGCTAATGCCTGAACATCTCCACCTTGAGAGAACATAATTATATTCAAAATGATTTGCAGATCATCATATAAATAATCAATAATCTCAGAGTACTTTCCACCTCATTTTCAGATGTATTTAAATTAAAATGCTACCAAAACAAGAAATATTTCTTGTGGCAAATTTAAAACTCAAAGGCAAAACAAGAGTTGCATACAGACAAGTTCAAATGCTCACCTGAGTGGGGTCTGCTTTGAATGGAAGTGTTACAACTGAGGGTTTATAAAATTCTGGCATATTTCAAAAATACTTCATTTCATTAATTAATACTAATATAATCCTGTACAGCACAGGGAGGAAGGGAGAGGGAGAGAGGGAAGGAAGGGAATGACAAGAGTAAACAGAAAGAAAGAAGGGCAAGAGGGGCACGTATAGCAGCAGTAAGATCCTACTTGACTGGAATGGATTGGTATTGACTCTGCCACTCCTCTCATACGTATTATGGAAACATGCAAGCATCACTCTATTCTAGCAGGAACTCTCGTATATGCTTAATTTCCTTCCAAGAAACCAATCTCCTCATTCATCACTACTCTCTCCTTTCTTTTCCATGATCATGCTAAAACACCCCAGCAACCACGTAAGATGTATGCCCATGCATATCTTTATGAATAAAATACATACCTTTATGAATAAGATGCTCCAGCACATCACAGTGACCGTATTCAGCAGCTACACCTAATGGCGTTACTCCATATCCATCCTTAAGATTCACATTTCCACCATTCTTCAGAAGAAGAGCAACAATGTCTTTGCGTCCCTGTTTTGCGGCTTCATGCATTGCTGACCAACGTTTTACGCATGGCTGGTGGATACTACAGTTATGCTTAATCAGAGTGGACACCATTTCAAAAAAGCCCCCTCTTACAGCTTGAAGATATTTTAAAAAAGAAGAAAATAATACATTTTCAGGTATTTTATCTTAAAAGTGAAAGACATGTATTAAGTTCAGAAAGGCTTTTCCTTTTATACTCATATGAGGAAATTAAAAAGATTCTCAGTCCTAGAAATCTAGGAATCCAATTTACCGGTAAGTTAGTGGTAATGTCAGCTGCTCAGGAAATCAAGGTAAACCAACAGAAGCTGGAAAATATGTCAGCTGGGAGCACGGAGGGCAAAAGCAGCACCACTTTGAGAAAGCAGAAGCAGGTGTATCAAAGGAAAGCAACAACAAAAATATGTACTTGAATACGGTTCTTACTTCTAAAGTTGGTGTAAACATTACAGTGTCCCCAAAAAATTCTACTTGTGGCTTTGTCATCTAGTAACTCTAATCCTAATGTACTCAGTGGGTGTTGTCAGCCAAAGTACAGTTGATATCTGTCCTACTAAGAGGCCACGTTCGGTCCTTTTAGGTTCCATGGCTTTCAAGGGTAACTACACCTGCAAAATTACTTATATATAAAATAGTGATCCTGAGTAAGAATCTAATTTTACTTCTGAATAGGAGATCTCTCCACTAACTGGTGGGGCAGCTGAGGGAGATCAGCATCATAGGCTTAACAAGTTTAACTTTTGTGAATGTCCCATTATATAGTTAAGAAGGTTTTGAAGAGGCAACACTCTTTCAGTTATCCACAATTGCTCTGAAGTAGAGTATCACCAAATGTACCTGGAAGCAGAAATCACCCCACTAGTCAGAAACTTTTTCAGCAGTTACCTTTTTACTAAAGAGCCCTTTGGTCCAGAGATTAAAAATTGAAAGGAATAACTAAATAATGAGCATCATCTATTAAAAGTCAAGCACCTGATCCTCTAGACTAAGTTTGAAATGCATGATGCACAGCAATATCTACATCCACATTTTCAGTGCTAAGTGACACAAAACCATAAGAAGCATCACATAAGCACCTAACTGACAAACCCCACTTTCATAAGTTTGTATAGAGAAATATCTAGGAAAATAAACTGTCATTATAAGGGGTAAAGACCCTTTTCATAAGCTCTTGTTAACTCCTTGCAGCATTCACTAAAAGCAAAGGCTACACACAGCTTTGAAGTTTCATAGTTTAACAGTTCCTAAAAAGAACTTAATGCAAAGCAAGACATTGCAGAGGAACCTTCTAGAAATGCCTCTGGGCCTTAAAATGTTAATATGGTAATTACATCTGATGAGTCAACAAAAATTTGGAGAACTGAATATTTTAATACTGGTAATTGTATTATAGATTGTATTTTCTAATATTGTATTAATTTCGTAGATTGATTCTCTTCAGAAGAAATTAGAAGCTAATATAGCAAAATTACTCATGTATAGTAAAGCTCATTTAAGTCTACCAACAGCATAAAATCTTCCAAAGGAATCCTCTTTGTTTGAATTAGGGTATTACTTAGAAATGCAGTTGAAATTTATTTTCAGTGAAAGAGGGGAGGGAAGTGACATGGGAGATTCTGAAATCAAAAATTCCTGCCTACTCTGGAAGAAATCATCTGATAAAACAAAAATTCTCCAATAACCTCCAGGCCTCCACAAAAGTACATTCAGGCTAACGCAACAGCTTATTCTTATACTGTACTTGCACCTTAAGGTCAAATAGGACCAAAGGTTGGTAAAGGTTTTATAGCACTTGAAGGTAGAGATAATGCTCCTTTACAAAAAAATAGGTCCTGTTTTCTTAGGAGCAGCTCAGCAATCACTTAAAGCATAAAGAGCATCTTTAAGATGAGCACAGTGATCACCTAAAGCACGAGTGCTGAACTGAACGCTGGGTACATTTCACCAAGTGCTGGACATTTAGTTTCATCTAAAATGATGACCAGCATCTAAACCACACAAGCCCACATGAGTTCTTGTGTGAGTACTTGGCAGATGGGAAGTGCTGCCATCTGCTCTGATTAAACCCAGGGAGAAGAGACAATTACCGATAAGAAGGGGAGTTTCTCCTTTGTCATTTGTGGTATTGGGCCAAACACCCTTTTCCAACAACGTTCGCACATTCTCCACAAAGCCAGCTTTTGCTGCCAAAGTTAATGGTGTTTCTCCATCACATGTTTTGTATTCCCACATTGCTTTATAAGATGCTAGAGTAAGAAAGTGAGAAAAGACAAAATTAAAGCACAAGGCTGTTAACACATACACATATACAAGAAACCCTTAAATGCTAATTCTTCATGAAAATTACTTGTAATTATGTTTAACTTAACCTAACTAGTACTGACAAACATAATGAATACTGAACAGTAATTTTGTTACGTAAGTTTTTGAACAAAACATTAAAAACAGTCCAAGTTCTTTGTTGATGCGCATTAATGCCACTTTCCCAAAAAGAAAATTTGCCTGAGTACTTAAACAACATAAGCAAGATGCTCCATGGAGGATTTGATCATAATTCTTTCAGTGAGAAGTTCCAACCTGTTGTTGTGGATGGCTATTTATTGTTCTATGATTCTTTGGTGCTTCCCTTATATTGTGGGATATTTTTACTTTACTCACCATCAAGAATGGTTTCAAGTATTTGCTGAATTGGCTGAACTGCAGCCTCATGCAGTGGAAACCACCCTCTTTCATCAGCTTCATCCAAAGCATATTTCTGTTTCACTAGTTCTTGGAGCCTGAATACTTCACCTTAAAAAATCCAACAGATAAATGAGATGCAATTGGGAAAATAATACACAGAAAGCTTATTTTTGCAAAGGGACTATTTTGGTTTAGGGTTTTTACCTTGCTTTATGGATGTTACAATTTTCCTATTTTCCTCACTAGGTGGTACAAAACTATCCAAAAAAAAAAAGAGCAGAAAAACAGAAAATATAAAGAAAAAGTAGATGCATTCTAATATTTATTCAATATTTTCCATTAGGTTCTCATCTGAGCCAACTTTCCTTTGAATACATCAACTACAAACTTGATTAGCCTTGTGGCCTCCAAGTTAAACTTGTTCTGTGGTCCTTCAGAGTATTCAAACTGCTCAAGTTAAGCACAATTCCTGCTGAGGACTGATCTGATAAAATTCCTAATTTGGTGAAGAATTCTGACATGGCCTAAAAGCTGCTTTTGCCCCACACTACAAAAATAATCCCATCAGATTCAGAAACCTTAAGATAGTAAACAAGACTGTGACAGCGTCAGAATGACAATATTCACTAATGAAAGAGAGTTTGATGATCTCAGTGGAAAAATGGTGCCATTTTCCCCAGAAAAGAGTTGTAAGTATTTTAACAATACCATTTAAACCTCCATGAGATGGGAATTTAATTACTGGTGCCTGCTAGTTCTTTGAGATATTTTGGTGGTAAAAGCACATTAAAAAATAGATCAGATTTAATAAAAAAGAAAAAGCAGTCAATAAATCCAGAGGCTCCACAGAGAGCCTTCAGTGAAAAGGGAGATTCCAGTCCTACAACAGGAGCCCAATGAGGACCCAGACCTTCATGACAGTCCACAGGAAATGGGGAAATGTTAACAGTCCCCCATGACTTACAGTTCTACATCTTCCCATTTTAGACAGAACAATCTACAGAATGTATTTATGGAATTATTGCTGAAGAACTATTAACACAAAGTTTAGCTTTGTTTGACACACTTTTCATAAGGTAAATGGTCTGAAAAGCAAAGTATTAGTTTAGCCAAGTGAGTAGCACTTCCCAAAGCTCTCATCATGCCACGTAGCTCAGCTAAGCCCTATATTTCATAATCACAGGAACCACTCTTAACCATTACATTAAAGTCATGTATGAACCCTCACTGGAACACCCCTGTGGTGTTTTCATTGTTGTTCTACTTTGGACTAAATACTAATGTCTCAAAAAACTCTTTAAAATAGGGTATAATCTCTAACACATATTGAATGGACAGTACCTGTCATTATAGCTGGAAGACACTGGTGGCTTGGCCCCATTTGATTCTTGGATGCAAAGCTGTATGGCATACTCAGTGAGGAGATCTTCAACCAAATCTTCTCTTTCATTCATCATTTTCTATGGTGAGCTATAATGATGAGCTATTTTGAAATACACATAAAAATATACTGCTAAGGATCATATCTTGCTTAAGGTACTTTTTGTAACGAAATCAGGTGTTTCCATACATGTCTCTTAATTTAATACTGGTTTTGTGAGCTTATTCCCTGGTCTAGTGGGAAGTGCCCCTGCCCATGGCAGCAGAGGGTAGAACTAGATGATCTTTAAGGTTCCTTCCAACCCAAACCATTCTAGGATTCTATTTTAAAATGTTAAAATTCCTGTTTAAAGATGATGAACCCTGGAAACATTTAGTACTAGACATGCTATTTAGGAAAAGCTCTCTTCATTGTTCACACACTGCATTTATCACCTACAGACAAATACTGGAAACTTTGTGAACCATAAAAGAAACTTTTCCTCTCTGAAACCTGTGGTCATCAAGTCAGTGAATATATGTTGTCTACAGGAGCATGAATAATGAACAGTAAAAACAGTTATCACCTCATTAATGATTCCTGTCAAACACAAGCATTCACAAATTCACGAACATAAGCCACAAACACATATACATTTAAAAATTATAGGCACAAAAAAGAAAAGCACTCAAATTGTTTGAGAATTATTAACTTCAAATATGCCTGGCTGTAGCTACCTAGGTTTTTACTATTGGGCTTAAGGTTTTGCCAGTTTTTCTGTTTTAGTCAATCTTAGTAGATTCAATCTTAGTTTGTCCATTAATCAGGCAGAGGACACCAGATGTTGAATTATTTTTAAGTTTTAAACTACTGCTCCCACAGTTTACATGCGCTGTACCTATCCCCACAGAACACTTATCACTGCCAAATTGTTGCACACATACTAAACAATTATATTAAGCATCTGTTGTACGTTTCTGATGGAATAAGAGTAATTTTGAAATTAGAGAAGGAGCATTGTTTGGAAATTATTTAGAGGCCATTTTCTGAAAATTATCTTCAAGGTAAAGTGTTAACCAGTTTTCTTTTTAAGTTAATTTCTGCGATGTTCCTGCAAATAGTAAGTCAATCAAAGAGCCATAGCAAAATATAATAATTGCATCCACAAACACTTTACTACTTAGAGTATTACAATAAAGCTTGCAAACCAAAATTAAATTAGTAAGGGCTTAGAGTCAGACTGACTCGGAAATTAAGGGGCTCTTGGATGCAGATTCCACATAATGCAGTTTCCCACCTTTCTACAATGATCCAGGTTTTTAACTGCAAGGATGGACTATCTGAAGGAAAGTAGAAAAAATCTCCACTTCAATCCCATTTTCTTTGAAGGAAAAAATATACAATTTTGATCTTGACTGACACATCTGTCTCAAAAAATCTTTCACAAATAATAATAAATATTTATGGACACATTTTAATTTGGGCCTTAGAAGAATAGACCTTCATACTGTTCACAAAAGACAATGCTTTCCTGAAGGGTTCTCTGCTCCCTCCTTTGGTGTGTCTAACCAGGGCTTCACCACAGCAGTGCAAAAGAAGATTTCACACACAAGTCTGACCGATGAACTTGTCAGCACAATGCAGGCACATGTACCAGAATCTTGCACATATTACCTAATGTTAAATGCACTCCACAACATACTAACTCTGGAAAGTTCTCAAAGTTATCTTCTGGCATACTGAAGTTTAGGTAGAACTTCTCATGCAAAAAAGGCTTCTGAAATTAGGGAGACTACTGACTGACTGACATCCTGTTGGACAGGATGTTTGTTTAGTTTTAATGCAATTTGCTTTACTCGTAAAGGAAAGTATCCCATGCCAAACTTCCAAGGTGTAATAGAAACCATAGCAACTTCAACATGCTACACAAAACAACGCAGCCGACCATTGTTTTTTCGGAAAGCTGCCACAAGTTTCTTACTAACCAGAATGTAAAATTCTCATAATCAATAAGGCCACGAAACTGAGCCTTTCTCCCTCATCCCTTTTTGGCAATGAACTTCACCAACAGGCACGAGAATTCTAAGTCAAGTTCAGTTGTGCATTTATCTTCACATTTTTTAAAATATTTTTCTAATTCTGATTGCACCTTAAAGCTTCCCTCATTCTGACAAACCTCTTAGCAATGATAAAATCCCTCTTGGACTTAGATTTAGAAGCGTATTTCAATAAACATATCTACAACCTCTTCGTGTCATCAGCTCAAAGGAAAGTACGTATCCATTGGGAGCTGGAAAGTGCTCCTAATGAGACTAAACAGCTAATTTACATAAGCTAATTCATTAAGGAAAACCACATAACATTCATTATCTCTTGCTTCCTCCACAACAGTTTAAAGGCAAAGAGAAGCTACCTCCCTTTCTTCACACCTTACATTTTGAAAACCCTCCATCTGAAGACTTCATGCCACTGCTGAAACTTTTGAAGCATGCTTTTAATGAATCATGGCCACCTTGTTAAGATCCACATGGATGGACATTTTTGCCCCACAACCCCTAATGAAGTTGCTGTCCTTAGGAGAATTGAGACTGAAAATTAAGATGTTACTGCCCATCGTATTGCATCAGACCTAGAGCCTGAACCAAAAAGACTCCTGAAGACTTAGACCCACACATGGAAAAGTGTCTTTGAAAAAGAGGCTGGTTTGGTATATTACAGTATCTACATGGTTTAGTCCTGTGAGGTGATCAATATCCTTCAGTGTCACTGATTCTAATGAGAGAGGTAAGAGCACAGAACATCTTGCAGTATAGCTGTTTAGTAAGAAAATAGTTTTACTTCTGGAAAAATACATATTGCCTTTCTACCTCCCCTTTCTCTCCAGAAGATTAGAGGAGGAAATCTGCTTACAGGTCATCATGGAAGCTTTTTTCCTCTGGTCATATAACTTCCATACTTGTTTGGTCAGCCATCTCCTGCAGTGCTGTATTCCCAGGATTATGCCACAAGCAACAATAAGCTCTGCTTGAACACAGACTTAACCAGAAAGGTCACAGATAAGCAGTGATTCAGAATTGTTGTGTGCACTGCTTTCAAATCATCTTATCCCACAAAAAATATACGATAAAACATGAAAGCTAGTAAGGTAGCAAGTGACTGTGCCAAGGTAGAGTAAGTATAAGGCAAAGAGCCCACCACAGCACAAATTCTGAACCCATTGCTATGGGTCTATACATGCTTTGAGAGCCTGATTTACAATACCACTGCTGGTAATATACTGCATTGAGGTGACAAGGTCTGACTGAGGAATAGATGTTCCATGAGGATCACAGTGGAATATAACAGCGTGGCTGGTACACTGAGAGCAGCAGAGACATCCCCGCTCCACTACATGATGCGGCAATGAAAAAGCTAAAAATCTCAGCAGCAAGATCTTCCATTCCTGTACGGAAGTTTTGCGATTTCCAGAACCAGGCACTAGATCACAAAAACCAACTGCACATGCTTACTCTAAACAGCTTTTGCTTTTTGTATTACCAAGAATATTTTCCTCAAACAACACTGAGTAGTGTAATATTTTTTCCATTTATGCCTGAAAAACTAGATATTACTTCTTGCTGGTTTCCATAAAAAAAAAAAATAAAAGGGTTTGATCTCTTAAGTTACTGTTTTTTCATTGAAATAAATCTGACCTACTTGCTAATCATGGAAGGTGTGTCTTTCCTTGGAAAGCAGTCATCACTTCTAAACACACAGGTATAAAGCTAAAAGTTATGCGAGTGTTAATGTTATTCTAATTTCTTATCCTTAAAATAAACTAGACAATCCTAGCTTTGCTCTCTATAAATAGAAGGCCCTTAGGCATGCAAAGAGGTTATTCATAGCAATAAAATAATTAATAGCAATCTAAATTTGGACTCAGTCTATTAAATACCACATTTTTAAGCTCTTTTGCTGTTAATTGGCGAGCATACCATATATTCTCACCTTTGCAACCCATTATCTTGCCACTGTTACTCTGGGGCCTGCACTTTGAACAGCCAGGAATGGCGCCCTGCAAGCTGGTGTGTCCTGTGATACTTCTAAAATTAAATACGCAGTTGCTAGATAAATTAAGGTCTGACCTTGTACAACTGTAACATAAGCAGACTTGACCCACAGGAAAGTATTACACATGACTTCTCTACAATCTCGACAAATGTAACATGAGGCCTGGATGGTATAAGATTATCTGTGCCCTCATTGGTTCAACACCTCTCATTAAGAAAATAAATTATTTGCCAACTTAGTCTCAAGGGCTACATTAAAAAAATCTGGTAACATATTTACATAAATTAAATCAAATCTCCGAAGACTGAGCCTTTCACTAGCTGTAGACCCCACCATGTTACATCACAAAACACTGATCTTCCTCTCTGAAGCAGAAAGGATGCAAAGATTCAGTGGCAGACAATTACAGTGCTTATTTTACTAGATTTAAGAACTTGAAATTGGACAAAGAAGGAGGCACAGCACCACAAACAGGAGGGATGCAAAAGCAGAATAACCTAAAAGTAACATCAACAGCAGCAGTACCCAGCAGCTCAGTCACATGCATGGGATGAGGAAGAAGCTGGATACTTATCACTGATGCAACACCTCTGCCTTGTTTTGGTTTTAACCAATTATTTACTATCTTTACCAAAATGAACAGACAACAAGGAAATGTAACAAACTGAAACAACAAATTCACAACTTATCTTTAATTGTTCTGATGAAATGAAATTGTATGCTGTGAACTCTTCTGTGCCCCATGATTCACCTGCATTTACAGACACATAAAACTGTAAGCTTAACTAAGGCACGACATGAATCTCATCTTTGGACACAAGATCAATAAAAACATTTAATGATGATAAATAATACTGCAACTTCTGACAGGCCAACTCTTTGGGGAACTTCCTACTGTGTCACTTGTGGATTGATTTAATGAACTATCTCACCAGCATGGCTTAGTATTTTTTACTATCTGTGCTAGGGCGTGGTAAGGACACCAACATGCTTGGGTTTTCTACAGAGTTAGAACTATTGTTTGAATGATGCTGAGATCATCAGGCACAGAAACAATTTGTGCTGTGGTCAATTAGTATAATCAGATCATCTGGTTGGACCCTCACAGAAAAGGATATAATGCAGAAATAATCCAATAAAGAAAAGCAGAAATTTTTAAAGAATGTAATTTGATAGGAAAGAGGGATTCTCAGTGCCTTGGAAAGAAACTCCAGGTCTCTCTGATACAATCTCTGATACAATCTCAAAGAATGCTTGGAAGGGGAGAAGCACAAACCTGAAATTCTGATGTAACCTGTAGTAATAATTTTGCTTTCGGTACGGAATGGCGGTAGTACATGTCTTATTAAAAGACTGGCTTTCAGGAAAACTCCATGGTATTTCGAAACTTGTTTTCATTGGGTTTGCTTACCAGTGATGGAAAAGAGGAGCTCAAGAGCAGGCCAAAGGAATTTTGAATAAATATTTGTCCATATAAATAATATGTAAACTTACAACACAGTTATTATCAAATATTTCTCATCATGCAGAATTCACCCTTTAAATCAGCAGCTAGGCCATAATGATACACCTTAATAGAATAGCTGGACCTTCAAATGAACATCATGTTTACATCTACCATTTTTTTTCTCCCATTCTATCTCATGTCCCTTAGAACTAAGTTTTCTTTTCTCAAGTATTTTATACTTTTTTTGCTTTATTAACTGAGCAATCATCTATTTGTCGTATTCTGTTACAGTGATCCTTATTTTTGATTCTGTAGCTAATTAGCTACATTTAACACAGTTTCTTGGTCAAACAAATTGCACAGCCAAAGTTCATAGAAAGTATATGCATCCATCTGCTTATTAAACAAATTCCAGAGCACTTCTGTGTATTCTGAGATAGAAAATTACCAACCTCAGGAAGCCCTGACTGATGAACACATGCATATAACCCTTTAGCACAGTAACTTTGCAAAAAGTATGTAACATTCTAATTGCTTATAAGCTTGTACATTATTTTTAATTAGATCCTATTCCCAGGCATAAAAACGCCTACTGTAGCACACTACATCAGTTATCAATCATATTTTTTTACATGACAGAAAACTTGAATTCATGTACTACAAACTTTTGCAAACCCTAACATGTATTTCATGAAAGAATGTCAGAAGCTGAAACATATTCAAATCACAGTACTACACCAAAATCCCACTGTGAGTGGACATAAATATCTTTATTTCCAAGCATACATCACACAAAACTGCTCTGAGCACCAGCCAAACATATTTCTGATACTTTTAAGGCTTGACATAGCTGTTTGACTCATGAAACGGAGCTCTGAAACCAAGTCTTAAGCTCGGACTCGGCAAAACATTTCGGAAAATAAATCCAAAGCTATGAACCTGCTAGCACTGAGAACTCATTAGGGCAGCTAGCTATCACTTGGCAAAAGTCAGTTGATTTCAACTACTGTCAGCACCCCTACAAACACATCAACCAAAATTACACTGCATCTTTATTTAAAACGTGCTAAAAATCAAAATGCAACATGCCACACATACGACCTCTGTGCAGTGCATTTCTAGAACAGCTCTTTCAATGGAGTATTTGTCATTTAGATATTAATTTCTGCACACTGATCGAAAACAGCCTTCAGAATTTTCACCTCCACCACTGTTAGTAAACGTGTTCGTATTTAACAGGGATAATCAGATCTGCGATGCTTCTCAGCGCACTGCTCCAGCACACCCTGCCCACCAAGAAGCACTGAGCTGCAAACCCCGACCTGCTTTCGGTTCAGGCAGCCGCCCCGCACACAGGCCGCGCACGGCCCCTGCCTGCGATAGAGTCAGGAGCAGCGCCCGAAAGCGGGCCCGACCTCTCCCCACACCGAGCCGCGGAAATGACGGGCAGCCCGGCCCCACACATCCAGCGGAGGCCCAGCCGCTGCCCCGGCCCGGCTCTGCGCAGCGGCAGAGCCCGCGCCGCCCCAGCGGAACACCGCACCGAGCACCCCCTCTCCTCACCCACCACCACGCGCATGCGCGCCTCCCGCCCGCCAGCCTCGCTCACTGCTCCCCGGCACCGCAACCGGCGCACCCGCGGCGCGTGCGCAGAGCGGCGCCCTTGGCCGCGTCCTCCAACTGGCGCCCTCAGGCGCCCGGCCCCCCGTGCGCGCGTGCGCGCATGCGCGCGGCTGACCCGGCGTCCGGCGGCGGAGGGCGGGACGGGCGGTTGTCGCGGCGCGGCCATGGCGGGGGCGCTGAGGAAGGTGCGGGTCCGCGCCGGGCGGGCAGCCCGCTCTGCGGCGGGGCTCTGTCCCTGCGGAGCGGCGGGCGGGGGAGCGCGGGGCTGAGGGGAGCGTGAGGGTGCGCGTAGGGCAGCAGCGACCGTTAACGGAGGAGCGGGGCCGGGGAAGGATGCGGGTAAGCTGGAGCTCGCAGCGCCGGGGAGGCTGCCAGCAGCCGCCTTGTCCTGTGAGGAGTCCTTCTGCTCGCTGTCCCGCCCTGCCAACGCGCCGCAAACCTTACGGGGAGGGGGACACTCGTGTCATGGGGTGGTCCCCGTAAGGTGTATATTGAGTCAAAAGGCAATCATCGGGTAGCACGGAGATGGATGCTTAGGTATACTAAATGTGTTCATGCTCTGTGTGCAGACTACTGGGCTTGTAGGATTGGCCGTAGCTGAAAACCCTCATGAGGTACGTCATGTGTTTTATTGTCTATCTAATCGTCAGCAAGATGAAGGCTTTTGGGTACATATTTCTGTAGTAGGTACACTGTGTAGCGTAAAGCAGTCACAATTTATCATAATTCCAAAGTGTTAGGGAAATACATTCTCAGAAGTTTAATTGATACCATTAGGAGTTATTTTGTACATTTGCTTTTTGTTGTATGTGCTAATTTTCAAAAGCCTCCTTGTTGTACATAGTTATATGAACTAGTATTTGATTTCTCTAATCTCCAAGGTAATCTTTCCCAGGTAATTTTTCAGGAACTGATGGTTCAAATGTGAATTTCCCAGATTTTTTCAAAGTATGGTTAATATTAGGAACACAGCTTTTATTATTTCCATTTTGCATCAAGTGTACTACAGATTGCAACTTGTTTTTTTTCCTTTGAGGACTCTGATAGTGCTAACTTTTCAGTCCTGATGAATCCCAGTCTTAACCAAGACGCAGTTCTGTGGTTCAGACTTACTTATTTTGTTAATCCTACTTTTCTGGATACTATATTGATACTATTCTGAAAACTATAACCCTCTATGTTTGTGTATAGTTAATATATTTGTGTACAGATAGTAGGTTAAGTAGGACACAAAGTTAAGTAATTCTAGTTGTGTAATTTAACCATGTCTTGTCATCACTTCAGCGCCTGCGAATGCTGTACACAAAAATCCTTACTGTCCTGCAGAACATTCCCAAAGATGCAGCATACAGGAAATACACTGAGCAGATCATAAATGAGCGGTTTAATTTGGTGCAAACGGTAAGTACGGTGCTGCTTCATGAATGTTCCACATGCAAACAGTTTTAGGATGAGAATAATGATTTTCAAAATGGCTGTTTTCAGGAGTATATGTACCCTTCAGGTATCAATTCAGAAATAATTGAAGACTTGAGGTTTACTTTTGTTATTGACTGGAACATTTTCATGGTATATTAAAAAGAATTGTTAATTTCTTTCTGATTTTTTTTGTGAAAATTCGAAGAAAACATAATATTTTAAGATACATTTTTAGGAACAATGGTAATTTCCACACACTTGCACAAAAATGCATGTGCTCTTAACAGTGTACGATCTTAGCACAATCACAGAATCACAGAATGGTTTTGGTTGGAAGGGACTTTAAAGTTCATCTAGTTACAACCCCCTGCCATAGGCAGGCACACCTCCCACTAGATAGGGTTGCTGAAAGCCCAGTCCTTGCCTTTGACATTTTAAACTGCTTTTTGGTACATTAAATTATGCAGTACTGGAACTGTGTATTTAAGATGATAATTGGAATGTTGCATATCATTTTATAAAAAGCTAAGATCAAAATTGTCTTTCAAGATATATAGTGAAGCCCTGAGGTGCTAATTATTCTTGGGATGTCATTAGATAGTACTTGGGTTTTTTGTATTTATCACTGAGAGTTTAATGTTTGATTTCCAATAAGAAAAGTGTGTGAGATTTCTTTGATAATGTAAAATGTCAGAAGCTAGCTAATTTGGTGCAAGGTTTGGGGAAGATTAGGACGTGATCTGATTAAACTATTGTTTTCATAGTTTTTCTGGGCTTTCTACTTCTCAGTAAATATAAACATTTATTTATGTGTATTTGAATACACAGGAGACTGACGTGCAAAAGCTAGAGGACAAACTGAATAGTGGTCGCATAGAAGAAGTCATTTCACAGGTAAAGTGGGAAAATTGGAAGGTTAGATACAAACGGGAGCTGTGGTTTTCAGTGTTCCTTTGGCTAAGCTTCTGTCAGAAAATCAGCAGTTTTCCATATCTTCATTTTTGGCAAAACAATCAGAAAAAAAAACCCTGAAAATGAATTGTCATGTGATTGGAATGACCATGCTGAAACCTAACACAGTTAGCACATGTTTACTATTATGCTTACATGTGTACCATGGTGTACCTACACTGGTTCTTACAGAGTCTTAAATCAGTGGAAAGGGCAGAAGACGATTGAATAATATTGGGGAATAATCCAGATAAATTGGAAATTGGAAAGTATCATGAAGGAATCATGGGGAATGCCTTGGTGAACAGACTGAATGTCTGGTATTTGGGGGTGATTCAGTGTAGTTTTTAGAAACAAACCCCAAAACACACAGTTCCTTTTGATAGTCTGTAACTGTGATAGGTAGTGACATCACCTAGGTAATGAAGTAGAGGTAATTTAATACCTTGTCCGTTGTACAGAATTTAAGAATTTGTGTATGGTGTTTATTAACAGGCTGAAAGTGAACTTTCTTTGGCAAGAAAAATGATGCAGTGGAAACCATGGGAGCCTCTAGTTGAAGAACCTCCTTCTGACCAGTGGAGATGGCCAATCTAATTTTCAAAATGGTGTAAGCTCTTGAAAGTCGAAAAAAGTTAATTATTAATCTACTATTTCTGACAGCTGTCCTTAAATTAAATATAATAACTTCATAAAAACATGTTTCATCCCAATGTCTGTCTATATTTAGCAATCTAAAGACTGCTTACAATTTCTTGGAAAAATGGTTTTTGGAAATTTCTTTCCAGCGGTTATGCAACCTTTGGTTTATTTTCCTTATTAATTTATTATTAACAGGGTATTTGTGCCTTTTTATTATTATAATCTGCATCTGTATGTTGACAAATGCAGATATTACAGGCCATTTGAAATCAGAATCCAAGTTGTAGAAAAGTATGATCCTGCCGTTTCCCACCTTGGGTTGTATATTTTTGACAGCCACTGCCAGTGTCTGATCAGACAAATTCCGAGATCAAGATCTTGTGTCTGGTGTCTGCTCACATCAGTGCTAATTCTGTCTCGGGGAAGCTCTGGAAAGACCCGAGAGTGAATGGGCAAGGGGAGAAGGAAGGCTGCCCCTGAAGATGAGAGCAAGAACAGGTCTGTTGGTTAGCTTGTAGGTTACCATCCATGATTGGCATCATACGCATTGCACAGACTTTACTACTGGGGTCTTACAAAGGCTTGGTATATAAATATGTTTACTTTATAGATGTATACTATTGATTCGGCCCTTGAATATTACTTACTAAAGGAAGAAAAATAGCCGATCTTTCTTGGTACATCTGGCTAGGTTCTTTCAAGCATTTAAATGGAAACAGTGCCTGCCTCTTGTGATTTTTTGCAGATTTCAGTTTATAAGCTCCAATTAAAATATCCAGACTGGATCAGAGGGACTGTGTGAGTTTGCCTTTACTCATAGTTTTTTTTCCAGGAGTGTTAATAAGGGTCTTACAAGTTTAAAGAGTAGAATATAGCTGTATGGCCAAAATCAGAGGTTGATCAAATGTTTGCAGTAATGACACTGCACTATGTAACATTATGTAACATAGCTGGTTTTCATAGTCATTAGGCCTATGTCATGGATTCAGCAGTAGCAGTCATTTTTCTCCTTCTTCGTAGCTGGTGCAGCGCTGTGTTGTCAACTTTCGGCCTGAGAACAACGCTGACAACACCAATGTTTATAGTTATGGCTTAGAATGTACGGTTTGACCAAGGATTTTCTGAGTCTCAGGCTCTGCCAGGGAGGAGGGGAAGCTGGGAGGAAGCAGAAACAGAACACCTGACCCAAACTGACCAAAGAGGTATTCCATACCACAGCACGTCATGCCCAGGATGGAAAATCTGGGGGCAGGAACCTGGAAGAGTTCAGTTCACGGCTCGGACGTCGGGGGTGAGCCTTTGTATCCTCTTCCCTTGTATTTCTCTGGTCATTATTATTATTGGTGGTAGCAGTAGTGATTTGTGTTGTACCTTAGTTACTGGACTGTTCTTATCTCAACCCATGGGAGTTACATTCTTTCGATTCTTCCACCCATTCCCCCCCCCCTCGGAGTGGGGTGAGAAGAAAGAGGGGGGAGTGAGTGAGCAAAACTGCGTGATTTACGGCTTATACCACGACAGTTATTTTTGGTGCCCAATGTGGGGCCATACAGTGGGAGAAGTCTTTGAGAAAGGGAGGAAAATAATCCAAATCCTACTGAAAGCCAGTTTTGCCGTAAAACGGAGTAAGGTCAAGGGATCTGCACAGGAGATTCAATTTTTGGGAATAAAACGGCAAGATGGATGTCTCCAGTTCCCCACAGATGTGATCGGCAAGATAACAGCAGTGTCTCCACCAACTAATAAGAAAGAAACGCAAGTTTTTTCGGGTGTTGTGGGGTTCTGGAGGTTGCACATCCCGAATTACAGTTTGATTGTAAGCCCTCTCTATCATGTGACCCGTAAGAAGAATGATTTTAAGTGGGGCCCTGAGCAACAACATGCCTTTGAGCAAATTAAATGAGAGTTAATGCAGTAGCCCTTGGACCAGTCCGGACCGGGCCAGATGTTAAAAATGTACTGTACACCGCAGCCGGGGAGAGTGGTCCTACCTGGAGCCTCTGGCAGAAAGCTCCAGGGGAGACTCGAGGCCGACACCTCAGCTTTTGGAGTTGGGGATACAGAGGATCTGAGGCCAGCTATACCCCAACTGAAAAAGAGATACTGGCAGCTTAAGAAGGGGTTCAAGCTGCTTCGGAAGTGATTGGCACTGAAGCACAGCTCCTCCTAGCACCCTGGTTGCCCGTGCTGGGCTGGATGTTCAAAGGCAGGTCTCCTCTACACATCATGCAACTGATGCTACATGGAGTAAGTGGGCTGCACTAATCACACAACGAGCTCAAATAGGAAATCCCAGTCATCCAGGAATTCTAGAAGTCATTATGGACTGGCCGGAGGGCAAAGATTTTGGAATGTCACCAGAGGAGGAGGAGGTGATGCGTGCTGAAGAGGCCCCACCATATAATGAACTGTCAGAAAGTGAAAAGCAATATGCCTTGTTTACTGATGGGTCCTGTCACATTGTGGGAAAGTATCATAGATGAAAGGCAGCCGTATGGAGTCCTTGACAACAAGTTGCAGAAACTGCTGAAGGAGAGGGTGAATCAAGTCAGTTTGCTGAGGTGAAAGCCATCCAGCTGGCCTTGGACATTGCTGAACGAGAAAAGTGGCCAGTTACTTTATCTCTGTACTGACTCATGGATGGTGGCAAATGCCCTGTAGGGGTGGTTGCAGCAATGGAAGCAGAGCAACTGGCAACGCAGAGGTAAACCCATCTGGGCTGCTGCACTGTGGCGAGATATCGCTGCCCGGGTGCAAAACCTAGCAGTCAAGGTACGCCACGTATATGCTTATGTACCCAAGAGTTGGGCCACTGAGGAACACCAGAACAACCAACAAGTGGATAAAGCTGCTAAGATTGAAGTGGCTCAGATGGACTTAGGTTGGCAACATAAGGGTGAATTTTTTTTGGCCCGGTGGGCCCATGACGCTTCAGGCCATCAGGGCAGAGATGCAACATACAGATGGGCTCATGATCGAGAGGTGGACTTAACAATGGACACTACTGCCCAGGTTATTCATGAGTGTGAAACGTGCTGCAATTAAGCAAGCTAAACGGTTAAAGCCTCTTTGGTATGGAGGATGATGGCTGAAGTACAAATATGGGGAGGCCTGGCAGATTGATTATATTGCACTCCCACCAACCCGCCAAGGCAAGCGCCATGTGCTTACCATGGTGGAAGCAACCATCGGGTGGCTGGAGACATACGCTGTGCCCCACGCCACTGCCCGGAACACTGTCCTGGGCCTTGAGAAACAGATTTTGCAGCGACACGGCACCCCAGAGAGAATTGAGTCAGACAGTGGGACTCATTTCCGGAACAGCCTGATAGACACATGGGCCAAAGAGCATGGCATTGAGTGGGTATATCACATCCCCTACCATGCACCAGCCTCAGGGAAAATCAAACGGTATAATGGGCTGTTAAAAACTACACTGAGAGCAATGGGTGGTGGGAGTTTCAAACATTGGAATACACATTTACCAAAGGCCACTTGGCTGGTCAACACTAGAGGATCTGCCAACAGGGCTGGCCCAGCCCAGTCAGAACTTTTACATACTGTGGAGGGGGACAGAGTTCCTGTGGTGCATGTAAAAAGTTTGCTGGGGAAGACAGTCTGGGTTATTCCTGCTTCAGATAAAGGCAAACCCACTTGTGGGATTGCTTTTGCTCAGGGACCAGGATATACTTGGTGGGTTATGTGGGAAGATGGGGAAGTCCAATGTGTACCTCAAGGAGATTTGATTTTAGGGGAAAATAGCCAATGAACTCAACTGTATGCTGTTGCCTGCTATGTAATACTTTTATAGCCCACCAACTAGATGTCATCAGCGACTGGCCCTCTGACTCTTATCCCAACAAAGAATGGACTTTAATGAAACCGGACGAGTTCTGCAGTAAAGGAATGATCAGCATCAGTAGGCAACGATCCAACACTGCACATGGCCTCCCCTGACTCTGAAGGACTGTTAGAGGAGATGGAGCTTGACGTCACGGACCGAATGGACTCAGCAGCCTTGTAGGGATTGGTCCATGCCCTGAGGGATGATCTCTCCTTCTCTGTGTGTGTGTGGATGCATATATATATGTACATATATACACATGTGATGGAATCTTGAAAATGTGGGATCTGAGCATGATGTAAATGGTATGGAATAAGGGGTGGATACTGTCATGGATTCAGCAGTAGCAGTCATTTTTCTCCTTCTTAGTAGCTGGTGCAGTGCTGTGTTGTCAACTTTCGGCCTGAGAACAGCGCTGACAACACCAATGTTTATAGTTATGGCTTAGAATGTATATTTTGACCAAGGACTTTCTGAGTCTCAGGCTCTGCCAGGGAGGAGGGGAAGCTGGGAGGAAGCAGAAACAGAACACCTGACCCAAACTGACCAAAGAGGTATTCCATACCACAGCACGTCATGCCCAGGATGGAAAATCTGGGGGCAGGAACCTGGAAGAGTTCAGTTCACGGCTCGGACGTCAGGGGTGAGCCTTTGTATCCTCTTCCCTTGTATTTCTCTGGTCATTATTATTATTGGTGGTAGCAGTAGTGATTTGTGTTGTACCTTAGTTACTGGACTGTTCTTGTCTCAATCCGTGGGAGTTACATTCTTTCGATTCTTCCACCCATTCCCCCCCCCTCGGAGTGGGGGGAGAAGAAAGGGGGGGAGTGAGTGAGCAAAACGTGATTTACAGTTTAAACCATGACAGCCTATAAGTTTAACTGTGACATCATTATTATTAATAATTAATTACGTCTTTTTATAGTATTTCATACAGTCAAGGTATGAGAGGAGTAGGACAGTGGAATTAAAAAGCCAGGAAGTACACCTAGGGCATTGGCTCTAGCAACTATTTTCACTGTATTTTTTAGCATTATTTATTTCAACTATTATTACTATCGTTACAAAAAGTTTTAGATTTTGAAGACTGAGAAAGTGGAAAGTATTTTGCCTCACTGTTTCGTTTTGAAGGGTTTTCAGTCTTGAAAAGAGTAGAAGCTGGTCTCTTCTGAGATAAAACCACTAGATGGCATTCCAGAAGAGGAGTTTGATAAAATGAACGTGTACAGTTTTCATACGAGAAATACTTAAGGATTCCAAGCTTGGAATGAGGGCAAATGATGTTCGGTGAGAAATGAAGTGAATGGGTGTAGGTATAAGTATTGAGCTGATGTGGGAAGAAGCAAAATAAAAAATAAAATACTCCAAAGTCTAGTATGAATGGTGCTGGCATGCAGCACTTGAGGGGGGAAAAAATAAGTTGCCAGAAGTGGTGACAACTGTTGGAACTCTTTCATAACTGTGACATTAGCTGAAGTCTTCTTGTGCAGTTATTTTTCTCCACTTCAAAAGTTGTATTTGTCACGTGACTTCCAGTAGCTCTCCAGTAAGCTCATGAGTTTGTTGCAAGGGACAGGAAGTATTTTTCTTGGCCTACTGCTGCTGAAATTTGTCTTTTAAAAATCTGGTCTTTTAAAACTGAGTTTCACTGATGAGAAGTGTACTTGCACCTTCTCCTTTTCACAAATGTACAAGTATGTCCTCGATACAGGGCCTAACATAAGTTGTTCACTACCTTGAGGGGATTTTTTTTTTCCCAGAGCTGCATTTCCTAATTTATATTCTCAGTGATTTTTCTGGTGTATGAATGTTTGTTTCATGTGACTCAAAATAAGATCATTCTCTAAATCTTTCTATCCAAAACACTGGATTAGCCTTCACAAATGCTTTAATTTAGGAGTCAATTAACTGGAATCTTAAAAAGGTTCTACTGAAGCCTACTCCAGGAATCATTAATAAGGATTTTTCAGCTTTGTGCTTTTTATCATTTTCTGCATTTATTTTCATTATTATCATCATTGGTTAATTATGGTTTCATTATCTTAGCATAAATTAATCATCTATGCTACAAAAGATTACTAAATTAATTAGCATTGTATTGTAGCATTAACTTTAGTTATTGAGAAGAAAGGGAGGATTGCAGTTCTGAGATGAAATGGCATGTGCCTTTTGTGCAGTGTTGTGTAATTCAGGTCACGCTTGTTCCTGGCTGATTTAAAAATACATCTTTGCTAAGAAGAGAAGCAGTAATTTTTACCTTGCTGTTAACTCTGTAACTATGTATCTGTTATTTCAATCCACAGCATCCTGTGGCAACAAAACAGTACGCATATTTTACAGGCAAGAGAATCTATATTAGGAGTACTGTGTTGCAAATAATTTAAGATAAATGTACTAGAAAGGTCTAATTTGGAGACTAACAATTTTGCTTGATTTTCCTCCTTTATGCTGAAAATACATAATGATGCAAAAGAGTTTTATCTTTGTGTAGTATGCAAGCTTTAGAGTTAACAAACTTTAGATCTTGCAAATGCTTTGAGATCATCTGATGGGAGTCATTGTGTGCGTGAACATCCCTCTCTCTGCAAGGATGGGGCCAAAGGGAGACAGAGCCTGTTAAATCAGGAAAACAGCTTTCGAAATGCCAGACAGCAGCAATACCAAGGGTTTTGTTATTCCTACCTGCACTCTGTGTTGTTTCCCCTGTTCCAAGTGACTGAACAGGACACCGTTTTAGTCTTTGACATAATTTCTGGCTGCTTTCAGTGGGAGATGAGTGAAAGCTGCTTTTTTTTTTTAATTTACAGCTTATGCGCCATTTCATAAAAAGACCCTGAAAAATTATCTTGCAAACTGAAAAGGAGGTGGAAAGTTTGACCAAATTGATTTATGCAGTAGTGACTGCTGGTCCTGTTCTACCTCGAGTTAAGTTCAGTCCAGGTTTTAGAAAAAAAGATCATTAACAGTAGTAATGGGAAATTTCTGTTCCTTTTGATGGGAAGCAGGTCCATGTTCAAATGCCTGTGTCTGAGAAACATGAAAAACATCATGGCACACAATTACCAAATACAGATATAATTACAGTGCCTGCTGCAATCCAGTTTTTCACAGGATTCTCCCACAGTTGTGACACAGAACTGTGTGTTTCACCTCTGAAGTGGTTCTGTGAAGTGAGTCTAGTCACAGTTTTCCTGCCCTGTGCTGAAGTACTTGTAGGTAGTCTCTCATGTATCACCCATCAAACACCGGGAAATTCAATTTCACAGGGTTTTAATTCTGGTGTAAGTGTCTTCATTTCCACTCAGCAGCTTCAGCACTCGCGCCAGAACCACAGCCCTTCCAGGGCAAACGCATGCTGAGCGCATCATATACTTAAGTGCTGCCACAGGGGCTGGGAATGATGGGCTGTAGAGCAAGGGTTATCAACATCCAAACACCCCAGCCTTTCATAATATGCAGGGAGCAGCTTGGGGTGTTGGCACAATTTCTGCTACTCTCCACAATGTGAACTGAGAGGAAAAATAGTGGTTTTGTATATTTATGCTCCTATCAGCTGGTGAGAGTTTCATGGTCACCAAGGCCATGTGAACCGAGGCACAGTCACTGACCTACGGTACAGCAGCATGCAGAGTCGCTGCAGATGGCTCTGTTCTGCCGTGCTTCTGCTAACTGCCGGAGTCACATAGAGCCAGCGACCCCTCTCGGCCCCTGTGCTTTCATTCCGCTTCCCTTTCCACCTCTTCCTGGCCTTCATCGTCCCAGGACCGTGCGCAGGAGCGCCCATCCCGCCTACAGCTGCGGCTCTGCCCGGACCGGGCACCCCTCACCTCAGTGCGCATGCTCGCGTCCTGCGCCGTGCCGCCCCGCTCTCCGCCGGCCGCTCCCGGTTGCTATGGCTACCACGAGGCGCCGCCGCTCGGAGAAGCAGCCGCTGGGTCGAGCGGCGCAGGGCGGGAGCTGCGGGGAGCAGTAACGGGTGCGTGATCGGGCGGGGGCCGCTGGGCGGGCCGGGGAGCCGCTGCCCCCCCGCACGGCCACGGGCTGCCGTCCGGTGCGGGCTCGCAGCGTGCCGGGGCGGCCGGCCCGGCCCAGTGGTAGTGTCCGCGCACCGCCCGGCGCCGCGTGACGGGGCCCGGCGGCGCGACCAGCCCGGCGAGGGGCGCCCGCCGGGATGGGCAGTGGGTAGGAATGGGCCGAGTGACCGGCGCTTGGGCGGGAATAGCTGCTCTTCACTGCTGCTGCCCGGGTTTTTCACGAGTGTGGGATTCGGGTTCTGCCAGCCCATGTTATTGCAGAGACAGCACAGGAAACATTAAAGGTGTGCTGTCGCTGGGTAATGCTGATCGATAAAGTCTTGGGGTCTATATATCATAGAATGGTTTGGGTTGGAAGGGACCTTAAAGATAATCCATCTCCAACCCCCCTGCCATGGGCAGGGGCACCTCTCACTAGACCAGCTTGCCCAAAGCCCCATCCAACCTGGTGAATTATGCTGACTGCTTGCTCTGCAGTATTATGTTTGTTAAACACCAGTGAGATGATAAGTGTTTTGGGTTTAGCTATTCTAAACAGACTATTAGGTAATAGATGCAGAAAAAGCTTTTGATGATACTACACCACCCATATGTTTGGTAATAGAGCTGTGCTAGTACGTGGTTTTAAGTAGATGCTGTGATTATTCTTGCAGAAAGGTTGGCAGTGTGCAACTGGTATTTCAGGGAAAGGGAGGTACATTGGATAGTTGCTCTGAAGTTGTTACAGCACAAGGGCCAGGTGCAGTGCAACCATCTGCATCCCCACCAAGAAGAGCAGTTGGAGGGCGCAAGAGCGGGGACAAAACAGAGAAGCCTCTGCTTTCAGAAGCTACAGGCACTGCACAGTCAGCGAAGGGCTGTGAGAAGCAGTCTTCTCTGGACCAGTCAGTTTTGAAGGAACAGGTGCAGTCAAGTTCAGCACAGTGGGAGCAACCTGGAGGAGGGCTAGGCAATCAAGAAACAATTGGAAATAACCAGCAAGATTTGAGCCAGGTGCCCCATTCAACACATCATCTGAGAACACATCATCTGTTACACATCATCTGTTTCCAATGGGAATTATCCTACCTTAACTGAAGTAAGAAATTCAGAAAGGGAAGAATAAACATCTCTAAACTCAGTATCAGAGAATATGGCAAGTGGGACAGGTAAAGAAGTCACTAAAATGTTGGATGTTAAGGCTTTAAAGAGATTTTTTTTTCTTCAACTTGATCATAGCTTCTTGCATCGCCCATACTCTCATTCTATTCATGTTTGCTGGTTTTTGAACTTGAAGTGACTTTTTAAATTCTCATGTAAAACATGCTTGAAAAGGTAAGAAATGCATTCTTCATCTCAAGTTGCAGTAGAAACTCATATGATATTTTATAGTGATCTTTATTTCCAGAAATGTGTGTAAGTTTATGTGTTTTGTACATGCATTTGCAAAACAGCAATGCATAATTCACATGAATACGTGGGCTACTAACAGTTTAGACCGGATCACAGCAAAAACACCTTACTCTTTTAGCTCTCTTGGATTCCCCTGTCACTTGCCTGCCACCCTTCCATTAGCAATGCAGTCCCCAAAACACTCCGTCATGTGCTGCAATTTTTCTGCTCAGTCTGGGTGTCCAGTGTTACTTTCTCTTCCTAATTCAGTGCCCTGTTTTCTTAGGTCTTTAGAGCAGAAGGTAGCATGTCCCATTCAGCAGGTGAATGCAGTGAGTGATCATTTAGAGTATGGACTTGCTGACTGCTGTCCTCTTGGCAGGGCTGCATTCAGATCCTCTCGTTCAGAGTAGCTGGTGATCACATCCTAGGAAAAACACTGTACCATAGCCAGATACAATCTTATCTCTAACTCAAGAAATAATTTCTGGAATTAAGTAGATCTGTTTCAGTACATAGTCTTTGAGTAAACACCACAATGTTAAGTATTGTGTGAAAGACAACAGTAATTCTAAGCATACAACATATGCTTAGGTATAAAGTGAAGCAGGTTTAAGTGAGATTTTTCAGTAAAATTTCTCTGTGTAAATGGATAACTGATTTAAGATCATGCGTTTACTGTAACTTGTGAAAAATTGAAATATGAATGACTTTCAGTGGTGACAGCATTTAGGGATCTCTTCAAAAAGTATGTGATAATATTGTTTCAGATTTCAAGCAGACTGTCATTCCAGCTAAAAAATCTGATTATTCTGCGTTGCAGTGTTTTGATAAAATCACCTCAGAGTAAACTTGAAAAAGTTACTCATTTGTTTTGAAAAGCTTACCAAGAATTAATTTTGCCTTTATTTTTAGGAAGCATGACTGAGGATAATGAAAATCCTGGGAGCACTAGGGCTACTCTTGATGAAACTATCCAGTCTGAGAAGTTACGTCTAGATCAGCAACATTCTCCTGGGAAAGCAGTTCAACAGGATTACTGCATGCCTGATGTCATAACTGTCAGCATACAAACAGGTAAACGCTGGTTTTGCACACGTATAGAGGGAGATATATATGATTCTATGTGTTGATACATGTAATTGTGCTCTGATCTCAATATTTCAATCCTGGAACTTCCTTTTTAACAGATTCTGATTCATTCCAAGATGTAGTTATAAAAATTGAAAGACCTTACTATCAAAAACCATTTCTGGGTGGATTTAAGAACAGGATAACAGGAGTGGAATTTCATAATGCTGGATCACAAACGATTCCAAAAAAACTACCTGATAAAGGAATTCTCGTATTCTGTAGGGAAACGCAGGTAACGGCTTTGTAGTGTCTTTTTAGAATGTTGTTTTTGCCAAATGGAATAGAATGTTGACACAATAATTTCCAAGGGGAATAAGGGAATAGATGAGGAATAAGTGTGCAATTGAAAGTATTTAATGGCTGGATATCACTGGTCTTGTGATTTTTGTTACAGATAACTAACTTTGCCACTTTCTGTAATGAGGAAAACAACCGTCTCTGTTTTGTTATATTCTGACATGTATTTTTTCCCCAGACGGTTTTTGAAAAAAATAAACGACAACAAACATCGAATACGACGTCAACACAAATGTCTAAAACTGGCCTGTATGTGTCAAACAAGACTGACAAACTAATAACTCCTGGGAAGTATATTACAGCAGAAGAATACCATAAACGTAGACTTGAAGCAGTAAGTTCTTATCTGTTTGAAATTATCTGTAAAGCAAAATATTACAAAGGTAATCTGAATATTTAATGAGTGTTCAAAGAGTGAATTTAAAAATGAACTGCAAAATGTTGCTTAATCTTCGCATTTTGTAATTTTCAGGTGTGGGGGAAGCGTGTGTTTGCTCTGTGGTTTTTATGACATTTAATTTTTAGTTATTAATTTGATTGCCTAAAACAGGCAGTCTGAATCTAACTGAATGGAGAGATAGTTGATTCACTGAGTGTTGAAGTAGGATAATTGTGTTGATGCAGTTGGCAAGATGCTTTGAAGACTTCTGGTAGAAGTTGTCTGTAAGAACTTAGTTGGTCAACATCAGCTAGCAGGAGGAAGTATAGAATCATAGAATAGTTAGGGTTGGAAAGGACCTTAAGATCACCTAGTTCCAACCCCACTGCCAGGGGCAGGGACACCTCCCACTAAACCATGTCACCCAAGGCTCTGTCCAGCCTGGCCTTGAACACCGCCAGCGTTGGAGCATTCCCACCTTCCCTGGGCAACCCATTCCAGTGCCTCACCACCCTTACAGGAAAGAATTTCTTCCTTGTCTAAACTTCCCCTGTTTACGTTTGACGCCGTTACCCCTTGTCCTCTCACTACAGTCCCTCATGAAGAGTCCCTGCCCAGCATCCCTATAGGCCCCCTTCAGATACTGGAAGGCTGCTATGAGGTCTCCGCGCAGCCTTCTCTTCTCCAGGCTGAACAGCCCCAACTTTCTCATCCTATCTTCATACAGGAGGTGCTCCAGTCCCCTGATCATCCTCGTGGCCCTCCTCTGGACTTGTTCCAACAGTTCCATCTCCTTTTTATGTTGAGGACACCAGAACTGCACAAAATACTCTTAAGTGAGGTCTCACAAGAGCAGAGTAGAGGGGCAGGATCACCTCCCTCAACCTGCTTGCTGGTCATGCTCCTTTTGATGCAGCCCAGGATACAGTTGGCTTTCTGGGCTGCAAGTGCACACTGAAGCCTGCTCGTGTTCATTTTTTTATCAACCAACACCTCCAAGTCCTTCTCTGCAGGGCTGCTCTGAATCTCTTCTCTGCCCAATCTGGAGCTGGGCCTGGGATTGCTCAGACCCAGGTGGAGGACCTTGCACTTAGCATGGTTAAACTTCATCAGGTTGGCATCAGCCCACCTCACAAGCATGTCAAGGTCCATCTGGATGGCATTCCTTCCCTCCAACATATCAACTGAACCATGCAGCTTTACATCTTTGGCAAACTTGCTGAGGGCGCACTCAATCCCACTATGCTTGTCACCGACAAAGATGTTGAACAAGGCCGGTCCCAACACCAATCCCTGAGGGACACCACTACTGGTCTGCAGCTGGACATTGAGCCATTGAGCACAGCTCTTTGCGTGCGGCCATCCAGCCAGTTCTTTATCCACCGAGTGGTCCACCTATCAAATTGATGTCTCTCCAACTTAGAGGCAAGGATGTTGTGTGGGACAATGTCAAATGCTTTGCACAAGTCCAGGTAGCTGACATCAACTGCTCTATCCCTGTCCATCAGTTCCGTAGCCCCATCATAGAAGGCCACCAGATTGGTCAGGCAGGATTTCCCCTTAGTGAAGCCATGCTGGCTGTCACCAAGCACCTTGTTGTTTTTCGTGTGCCTCAGCATGCCTTCCAGGAGAATCCGCTCCAAGATTTTGCCAGGCACAGAGGTGAGGCTGACTGGTCTGTAGCGCCCTCTGTCATCCATTTTCCCCTTCTTGAAAATGGGGGTTATATTTCCCTTTTTCCAGTCATCAGGAACTTCACCCGACTGCCATGATTTTTCAAATATGATGGACAGTGGCTTAGCAGCTTCATTTGCCAGCTTCTTCAGGACCCGCAGATGGATTTCTTCAGGTCCCATGGACTTGTGTGCGTTCAGGTTCTTAAGGTGATCTCGAACCGGATCCTG
Organism: Ara ararauna; assembly: GCA_028858755.1. NCBI lineage: Eukaryota > Metazoa > Chordata > Aves > Psittaciformes > Psittacidae > Ara > Ara ararauna. The sequence continues at coordinate 148,185,300 of CM054376.1, forward strand.
TCCTACAGTGGGCCTAAGGTCTTCATTCTCACTGTCCCTGCGTCTGCCTTCCAAGACTTGGGTGGTATGGTCAGAGCATTTGCCAATGAAGACTGAGGCAAAGAAGTCATTAGGAACCTCAGCCTTCTCCAAATCCAGGGTAGCCAGTTCTCCTGATAGCTTCTGGAGAGGGCCCACATTGTTCCTAGTCTGCCTTTTATTTGCAATGTACCTATAGAATACCTTCCTGTTATCCTTAACATCCCTAGTCAAGTTAAATTCTAAGTGGGCCTTAGCTTTCCTAACCTGGTCCCTAGCTTCCCAGACAACATCCCTGTATTCCTCCCAGGCTGCCTATCCTTGCTTCCACCTTTTATAAGTCTCTTTTTTCCTTCAAATTTTCCTCAGCAGCTCCTTATCCATCCAAGGAGGTGTCCTGGCCCTCCTTCAGCACTTCCTTGTAGTTGGGATGCAACACTTCTGAGCTTGAAGCAGGTGATCCTTGAGTATCAACCAACAGTCTTGGGCCCCCCTGCCCTCTAGGGCTATATCCCATGGAACCTTACTGAGCAGGTTCCTGAAGAGGCCAAAGTCTGCTCTCTTGAAGTCCAGGGCAGTGAGCTTGCTGCACGCTCTTCTCACTGTCCTGAGGATCTCAAATTCGACCATCTCATGATTGCTGCAACCAAGGCTGCCCTGGAGCATCACATTTCCAACCAGCCCTTCCCTGTTTGTGAGGATGAGGCCAAGCATGGCATCTCTCCTTTTCAGCTCATCTGTTACTTGCAGAAGGAATTTGTCTTCCACACAGTTGAGGAACCTCCTGGATTGCTTGTGTCGAGCCGTACCATCCCTCCAGCAGATATCAGGGTGATTGAAGTCCCACATGAAAACAAGGGCCTGCGAGCATGTGGCTGTTCCTACCTGTCTATAGAGTGCTTCATTCACAGATTCCTCTTGATCAGGCAGTCTATAGCAGATCCCCACTGTAATGTCTCCCACTGCTGTTCTCCCTTTAACCCTGATCCATAAATTCTCTATTGACTGCTCTGTATCTTGTAGAAGTGGAAAACCCAAATAGGCTACTGTTTCCTCAGGAGTGCCAATATTTTAACTGTAATCATTGCTGGATTATGTGATGTGTCTGTAGGTAATATATAGCACATAGTAGAGACATCAGCTTTGTGTTGGTTCATGTTGGTGCATCTGCACCATGCAGTGTAGGTTCATATTGAAATACTAGCTAGAGACACATTCAAGTGAAATACTACGATAAGATATCTTTCGAGACAGTATAACTATTAGTGTAGTTATATGCTTGATAGCCTTCAATGCTGAACAGTGTGTATTAGCTCATGGTATTGGCCTGCGTGTGTGGTCCAAGCTAACGCAGATGGCTGGAGTTCGGGTTTGAGCATTATCCTCCCTTAGCATACTATTGACAGTTCCCTAGTCTTTAATAGCTGCATCTTTGGAGGGTTGATTTTTTAAGTTTGGTCATAACAGCATTGTTAACTTCATTTGTGTTATTTGTTTGTAAATAAAATGCAGTTGATTTTGTATGTATGTACATTTCAGTTAGTATGAGTACAAGGCAAATCTTAGAAAATATAGTTAAGTGACTAGAAAAAATAACTGCTAAGAACAAAATATCTTGCTGTTTTGTTTTAAATTCATGATTCCTTGGTATTGTGTCACACATAGGTAATAGTATTACAGAGATATTTCCGTCGTTGGCGTGCTACAAATATAGTACAAAACCTGAGGGAACAAAAGAAAATACGGCTCGAGTGGGAGGCACAAGAAGAATTACAGAGAAAAAAAGAAAAAGAAGAAAAACTGAGAAGGGAGCACGAGCGAAGACTGAACCCTAAAACAAAAGGAGACTTTGAGCTACTGTACCATGCTTTAGAATGTAAGTTTTTTCTTTAAAGGATACTCTTAAATCAGCAAAATACAGTTTGTTTAAAACCGATTTATATTTTTATGTGTTTCTAAAAATACTTCCTTGATTTTTAGATTTTACTTACAGTGGAATTTCATTTTTACATTATCATTTGACATTCATATATTTTCAGAAGAAGAAAAAGAGGCCTTGATGCTGTCTAAGCACTGTTCAACAGTAATTAAAACATCCCTATGTTATCACCAACCAAAGCATAGCACCATACAAGCTACTATGAAGAAAATTGACTCTGTCCCAGCCAAAACCAGTATATCTTTTTAGGAAACAATCAGCTCAAAGAATAGTGCTATTTGGCAGTTCTATTATTGGGGTTTTTTTATCATTTATCTCTAATATTAAGGTCATCTAGAGGAACAGGAACTTTTTTTTTGGATCGGGGTTATGTTAATCTTTTTACTCTACATTTAAGATGCTGAGGATAATGGCATGAAAAAATACAGTATTGAGATCCATCATTAGTTCTTTAATAAAGGCAATTTTTATAATGGATTAAAGTTTTGCCCATAATTTTACAGCGTATGACTGAGGTTATTCCTTTTGCCCTAGTCATCTTCTACAGATGCTTTTTCTCCTTTCTAATTTATTCCATGTTGCATAAAACTGTTGTCAAAATTTAAAAAATCTATGAGGAGTCCTACAGGGCATCCTGAAGGACTTTTCCTGTTGGGGTGGATGGTGTCGAGCACAGGCAAGCACTTCTAAACTTTCCAGGAAAAATAAGGTGAATATTTAATAATAATATGCAGATAATTGACATAAAACCTTACAGGAGAGTAATGTTGCAAAATGGAACAAAAAAACTAGAGTATGTCTTTTGGGGAAAAATAGAAACAATAGAAATCAGACTTGTAGCAGCATATAGTGAAGCTGCAAGAGTTTTTTTCAAAATGTCTCCTTTTAAGCAAGATGCTTGCATTGTGACTTGCAAGTAGCTTATATGTTATCTAGACTACAGTGCTTGCTTAAGGTATAACTCTGTGGCAGTTTGGACATTTTTGTCCCTATAGCAGAACTGACCTAATGGATTGCCTGCTTCACTACAAAGCGACCCAACCTACCTGAAATAATCTCAGCTGTTTCTTCCATGGTGAACCGAGCATAAATTTGGTGGCATGTGTTATTCATAGAGCTTAGGGTCATGATTCAAGAACTCCCAAGTTATACACTATTCTTAATACTGTCACACTTGGGTCACTGAAAAAAATCACTTGGTCTGAGTGTAGAAATGACTTGTAAATATTAGTGTTTGTGACAAATTTAAATTTATTACTGATCTTAAACTTTAGAATTGTGGGAATGGTATCTTTATGAGACTTGGAGACAGGGGTTGTTTTCCCTTTTTCTGCATAGATAGTTAGCTTTTCGCTTCACAAGGATCAGTCTCTTTTAAGGTGTGTCTGGTTAGGTAATCAAAAGCCAAGGCACTCAAATTGTTTTTGCTCTCCATTTGTGGCAAGTGCTACTATTTGGTGTCTGATTTGCTGCAGTGTTTACTTTAATATGTTGTCAAATGTATGATCCACCATTTTTTTTCTTCTTAAGTGCGAAGAGACTTTTTTGCAATGGAAGCAACAGAACTGAGTTAAAGTTGGAGATTAGTGCTGGTATTCCCAGTATTTTTAGATTTGGAATTTATGGTTATGTAGATGTCTCTTTTGCTTAATTTGGTGTAACTGGATTCACAAATAGTAAACCTTTCAGCTCTGCATGTTCAGGAGTTTAATATCAGGGCAACCTGAAAAAGCATGTGTCACTCCAGGGCTGGAACAGAACAAACTCCAGTATTTGAAATGTCTTTTTAACATTTTGTTAAAAATAATGGTGTAATATTAGTCTTTTTTGGTTTTGTTTACCTTTGTTGACTAGTTGCTTCTGTTCATGGAGACTTGCAGTCATGCTATTTATTTTAATAGAGCTTAGTGGTTCTAGGAAGGTTTTTTTTCCTACCTGCCTCTGAAACTACTTTTGCATTCTTACAGTGTCAACAGTCTACACAAGCTAAATCATTGTGGCAGTAATAGAATGACACCATTGTCCTCCAGAGACCTGTGAAGGTTATTGCTGCTGATCTCAACAGGAGGATACTCTTACAGGGTCAGCCAGCGCAAGCAATTCCTGTTGGTGCAGAAACTTGCCTGCTGACAGTGTGGTGCAAATTAGATGTATCTATATATTCAGTGTGTCTGTGTGTAGAGACATTCATTATTTATTTGAAAAGTATGAACTACTTTGTTCTGTAAAAACTGAAAAAAAAAGGTAATGAGTATAATCTCTGCCTACAGAACAGATAATCTAAGAGGAATGTTTTCAATTTGGTTGCATGTATATGGTGTGTCAGGAGGTGAGTATTGATGATAACTGACAGCTTTTTCATTTCTGTACGTGCAAAATTGCTTACAGTATTTATTACCTCTATCTTTGATGTTGCTGCCCCCTGCAGGCATATAAAACTTAATGTAAATTAATTCTGAAGTGCTTTTGTTTGCTGAAATTACTTTATTTAAAAATATAGCTTTGGGTATTCAGAACTTGTCAGACAACTGTTATATTAATACCAAAGCTTAGAGAGCCTAAAGGAAATGAATTGTAACATTTTAAAATGGAAAACATAAGGTATTGTAGATAAGGAACCCACAGGCAGAAGCTAAACCTTCCTCCTTTCCCTTCTGCATCTACTCTTGCCTGATACAGTAAGTGTGCATCATATATTGGATTGTTTTCTTTAATGCTGGGATTTGCAAGATTTCAGGAATGTTGAATTTTTTTATCTTATAAAATTTCCTACGGAACTCTGGAGGTATTTGAAACAGAACATATTCTTCAGAGAAGCCAAGAATTGTTACAGTGTATGCAAAGGAAAGCACTATTCAGGATCCACAGTTTGATTTTACTAACAGATTTCTGTGAAGGCATTCTGCGTATCACCAGTTATAGTCAAGAAATAGGTACTACAAAATAAACCGCGATAGACACATATGTATACATTTGTATGTATGTGTCATTAAGTAGTCTAGCTTGTAAGTGCGGCAGGTACCTGTGGTTTGGTGATTTGATCGTAAGAGTCAGAAGGCCAGATTCTACACAGCAGGTACTGGTTCAAATGCTGCTGTGATGACCATCCTATGGATTGCATGCTACTTCCTTCCACCTTCTGTTGTAGAACATGAAAGGGAGAGTAAAGCAAATACTGTCTAATTATTAATGCGCTTCCGTCTGCTTTAGATGGCAAAAGGTGACACCACTGAAATACTCACTGTAAGACCTGGAGTGCTAAACATAACTATCAGTCAAGTTTTATCTCCTTTTTGGAAGAGTTCAGCCTTCTTTAGATTTTACTCATTTATGCAGGGAGAAGCAGTAATAGTGGTGGAAGCACTAGACAGTAAGATGCTGTCCTTAATCTGCTGAGAAGAGCTCTATGGTATCTTTTCTTGTGACTTTGATGAGCAATTGTTTAAAAAGTCCCTGTTGCTTATACCTTTTCCATACATGTTTCCACAGGAACTAAATTATTTTTCTCATATAGAGCAGCTTTTTTTCCTAACCCATTTTTGAGTTTGCAGTATGAATTGGCAGTTTGGAATTGATGTACACATACATACTCTCACAGAACATCTGTATAATTTACATTAATTTCTGGGGTATTTTGTGTGTGTTGAAAATATGCATTATAATTAATTCCCTAACATAGAAACTAGCTTTTAATGAACATCAAAAATTATGTTATTTCTTAAATATGAAAGCAGAACATTCACTGGAAAACACATTGTAAAAAGTACTCACAATATTTATATCTGTAGTATGGAGGCAGGAGGAGACTGAACAGATTAACAGAACTCTTACCGGAGCTGAAAGAAAGGCAGCACTTTGTGGACTTCTGGAACAAGAGGCACAGCTGATTGCTTCCATTGGGAGACACAAACTAGATGCAGATGAGGAGAATCGACAAAAAGCGATACTGCACTTTCTGAATAAGGTCAGTGATGTAATTTTAGTTTGAACACAAAAAATAACAAAGTACAGGAACAAAAAAGACATCTGCAAACTACCTGCCAAAAGTGACTTTTGGAGCTTAACAGTTAATTATGTGAATGCTAATGTTATAAATATCCAAATTATCTAGTTGTTCAAGTCAATACAATTCAATTTCCAAGCTGAGAATTTCCTAGCTCTGTCACTGATTGAAGAACTAATAGTGCATCATTAAGATTGTTAACTACCTGTGTCTGATATAAATCTCAGGTGTGTATATATAGCATTAAAAAATGGCACTAAGTGAATGAATTTTGTATTATAGAATCATATAATCATAGAATAGTTAGGGTTAGAAAGGACCTTAAGATCATCCGGTTCCAACCCTCCTGCCATGGGCAGGGATACCTCCCACTAAACCATGCCACCCAAGGCTCTGTCCATCCTGGCCTTGATCACTGCCAGGGATGGAGCATTCCCACCTTCCCTGGGCAACCCATTCCAGTGCCTCACCACCCTCGCAGTAAAGAACTTCTTCCTTATATCCAATCTAAACTTCTGTTTAAGTTTGAACACGTTACCCCGTGTCCTATCACTACAGCCCCTAATGAAGAGTCCCTCCCAGCATCCTTATAGGCCTCCTTCATTATGTAGTATTCTGCATAAAGAACATGCTTCAGATGGCACTGCTTGCGGCGTTAAAGGCTCTACTTCTAACAATCTAGAATGATCAATTTCCCTGTTAAGCACAGGCCGCTGGTCATCATATGTCTCTCTTTAAAGAAAGCATTTATTCTCTTTCCATGTACAGGATAGAAAACCAGAAGAACTTTGACTGAATCTTTATCATATTGAACTCGATTATTAATTCACTAGTTTCAGATCCATTAGAACTTTAGCTTGAGGTTTTATTATTGCATGATCTTAGGGAAGAAATTTAACACAAGTGTTCTTCAGGCTTTCATCTATAAAATAAAAAAGAGCATTCATACACAAACATGATTTAGGCCTTTTTTAGGTAGGCAACACAGCAATCCATCCCCTAAAAAAAAATAAAGAAATAGTTTATTTTATGGCTGTTTTCATAGTATGTGATGAAGAATGGGGTTGATTGAAGAATAAGGTTGATTGAAGAATGGGGTTGTAAATAAGTAACTTCAAGGATGTTAGGCTTTGTTAGCAACTATAGAGATAAGGAAATGGCTAACATAAGCATTACACAAGAACTGGCCAGAACCAGCCTGGTGGCTACTGACATGACAACTATCCTAATATGAAGTGATGAAGAGGAAGATGATGAAGAAATGACCACTAGGATTCTCAAGGCCCACTACCACATTTTAGTGCTAATGGGGGAGCAATTCTAGAAGTATGATGTAATGTATAAGTAACTGAATGAATATGTATGTAATCTAATTAATATGTATGTTTAAGGACAATATAATCACAGCCTGGTGGATGCTCGGGCAAGACACGCTAGGAGGAGCTATCCCTCATTGTCTCCCGGAGCCACAATAAAGAATACCTGCTTGTCAACTTAAACTTTGTTGGCGAGATCCTGGAGATTTCTCCGAATCAGTGACTTAATTATGAAAAGAAATGCTGCAACAGAAATAGGTTTTTTACAGGGTTTGGGTTTTTTTATTTATATATTTTTTTTTAATTTTGACCATTTAATGCCCAAAAGTAAAATGGGAGTTTTAGCTGAAAAAAACCACCCTGTTTTTCTTTCTATTTATTACTGATGTATGGGATCTGAACTGTAAAAAGTGTTTTGATGAAAGTACAAAGCTAAATATTTAGAAATCAAAAAGGAATATTTAGGAAATCAAAACCTTGAATGATTTCTATTATTCAATAGAATAAATGTTAATAACTAAATGTTTGCTTCTGCCATTTGCAATATATTCTGTTATATTCTCAGAAAAAACAAATATATTTCTCTCTTAAATGAGTTTCTACCTTGATTTTTCCATTAAGGACTGCTTTCCAATGCTTACCCTATATAGATTACTGCCATTATATGTTCTCACAAGCTTTTTTACATCTAGGAACCAGAAGCAAAATGTTCTTCAGTACCAGAATCTTTAGTGACAGTTGACCTTTGGAGATCCTGGAGACACGTGACACACAAGAGATTTTCTCTCTTTCCAAGTAGTGGACATGTTTCTGAAGCACTTACTACTAATTTATTTCTTATTTTTTTGGTTTTTTTTCATTAGAGAGATTGCTTTCTTTTTAATTTGAAAATCTCGTGAGTTCTGAACTACTGAAACATTTTTCTTTTCATGTTTTTTATTTTTTTATTTTTTAATGTCAGCTATAGGGCTTTAAGTGTTCTGAACTGCTGACATAGATAGCAGCCTAATTCGGAAGTAAAGACAGTAATTTCTGCATTTCTTAAAAAATAAGTAAAAAGAATTTTTAAAATCTCAAAATTAAATGTATGGCTTGTTATGACTGTAGCAGTGCAATTTAAACACTTCAAACTGCAGTATAAATTCATTGTTGAAGTGCTAAGTTATAGATTATTCACTTATTTCTTGAACCTTTCAGCTGATAATGAAAGGTTTGACCTTTTAGCTGATAATGGTAATCTGGACACTTGCCAGTTAAAGTAATACCCTTCACATCTGAAGACCGCAAGCATTTCACTTTGCTGCAATATCCACTGTGATATGAAACTTGCTTCTCCATGGAAACCTTTCGTTCCCTTGTTTGCTACTTTAAGCATGCACCTACTCATGCTTTTACAATGGTTGCTACTGGTTGTGTGTGTACTTCAATCTAGTTTGTTTTGGTTTGTTTTTTGCTGTTCTCATGCTTCAGCATTTGTACTTTGAAGACGAAGTACTTGATTAAGCTTCTATATAGCAGTCATATTCTTAAAGGAACTTGTGTAATTATTAGCTGTTACTGAATTCATACCTTTCGTGCTTTGTGCTGTTTCTGCACCCAACCTATGGATTTTTATTTATTTATTTATTTTTTATTTTTCTTGCCTTTTTCTGTGTCTCTGATGGTGTGTTTCTCTCCTTAGGTGCTTTTTCTTTTCTGCTTTCATGCATTGCCAGCAGAGTGCAGTTTATAGCAATCTTGCTGTCTTAAGTAGTCCAGATAACAGGATTATTGTAAATTCTGCGGCACTGCCAGCAGAATAAAAGGCAAGAAAAAGCTGGCAAAAAATATCAAAGTTTTAGTTTTCTCACATCTATCTTGAATACATGGAAATAGTCCTAAAATCAGAGTGCCTATGATTCTTTCTGAAATACTGGAAATCTTCATATTGATGAGACATCTGTATTTTTAATTTTTTTTCAGTAAAACGCTGCATTTTTTTTTCCAAGTTATTTTATTTTCTATAATACCCAGCTATGATGAGGTAGTAATAAAAACTACAGAAGTTACAGATACTATATCTCTGAATAATTCAGAGGTTATAATAATGTAGTTGGTCTGTGTTAAGGATCATTTGCAGTGGAATACCAAGACTGTTAGCTCATATATGGGTTGTTGCAAATTTATCAGGAGAATCAGCTTTTAATAACCATTTCCTAGGGGAAATTCTGCCCATTGATGCTCCTTATCGAAAGTTGGTGCTGTTCAGCCTGGAGAAGAGAAGGTTGCATAGAGACCTCATAGCAGCCTTCCAATAACTGAAGGGGGCCTATAGGGATGCTGGGGAGGGACTCTTCATTTGAGACTGTAGTGAGAGGACAAGGGGTAATGGGTTCAAACTTAAACAGGGGAAGTTTAGATTGGATATGAGGAAGAAATTCTTTACTGTGAGGGTGGTGAGGCACTGGAATGGGTTGCCCAGGGAAGCTGTGAATGCTCCATCTCTGGCGGTGTTCAAGGCTGGATTGGACATAGCCTTGGGTGGCATGGTTTAGTGTGAGGTGTCCCTGCCCCTGGCAGGGGGGTTGGAACTCGATGATCTTAAGATCCATGCCAACCTTAACTATCCTATGATTATATGATTCTATGACCTTCCTGTCATGTAATAAGTGGTTTCATTGAAAAGGATGGAACGTAGGTACTGAATTAATTATTCTAAAGGAAAAGGTAATTTTTGCCAGTCTACCATACGAAGGAATTACAGCATGAAACAGCTTCTAAGTGTTGGTGGTCTGAGTTTTTTTGTTTGCTTGGTTTGTTTTGGATTTGGGTTTTTTTTTTAGCATTTTTTGTACTGTACAAAGACAGTGAAGCAGTCAGGAAGTTAAAGTAGAATGCTCCCTTTTTGCTGACACAGAAGAAACCACCTCTTTCTGGTTTTGGAGAAGGTCAAAAATGTCAGTTATTCAATGTTAAATACTTCCCCCCCCCCCCCAATTTTTTTGTCTTCCTTTTGCTTACCTAACTTTATAATTTGTTTATTTAAAAGTGAGGGAAGCTCTATTTTGATTGTGTTAGTGACTAAACATGTCAATTCTACCTAATATTTTTGGCATTTTAATGACTTATCGCCATAGCAAGCATGTGTATTTGGTCAAAATAATGATTATGTCAATGATGGGGTCATATCTAGAAAACTATTAGTCATGTGAATGCTGCAAGAAGTGTTGCTGTAGTTAACTCACACTGAGACTGCAAAGTGAAGTTCACAAGTTTTTGTGAGCAGTCAAGTTCCAAATAAAGTGAAAGAGAATAATTAATACACAGAATGAGATTTCAAAGAGCTGTCTCAAATAAGGAAAGGGAGTGGAATTAGGTTGTGATGGAGAGAGGGTTTTGTGTCCTTGTCTTTCTGTTGGATTTAAACACCTACCTCCCTGTGTAACATTGTGATTTGCAACCAAATCCAGTCTTCTTAAAAGGGGTGAATAGTTAGACTCTTCAAACTGATTGGGGCAGCTGACACTGTGTAAACTTCTCATGTCTATAGTAGTTAAACAATTGAAGTGGTAGCGGTAAGCTATGTTATTAAGTTAGCAAACAAGAAGCTTGGTGAAGTGTCTGATAAGCTGTAACTCCTTCTTTGCCTTAGTCAGCTTTAACAAAGTCTTTGCTAATACCTAATATCTGTCTGTATAGCTAGCATAAATAGAACAGTTCCCTGGAGATATTTTGTACTGCATTAACTCTAAATCCTTAAATTTGCAATCTTTACACAATCAACAGTCCCATTGATTTTTACTGATAGTTTAGAGGGATTTATGAAGGCAAGAGGAAATACAGAGCAAATGTATTTTAACACTACTGTCAGTATATTTGCTTTAGCGAAGTAGAGCATATCCCTGTAGGAGAATATTGTTTACTTTAAATCTACTGTAAGTCCAAATTTTCAGGACCTACAACTTTAAACAAAGTGTGCAACTGAATACTTGCTCTAGGGAAAAGAAATATAAATATCAACAGTAGAATTAGACTTTTGTATTAGTCAAGCATTAATGCTAAGTCCCTGTTTGCTCTGGTGAACCTTGATGTAAAGTAATGCACTTGTTAACTGGTGATCAGATTATAAGAGCTCAGAGTTATACAAATTGTTTCTGAAGTGTGCGCAACCTAAGAGATGGAAAGCATATGATGGAAAAATCACTGAAATGGATACACAGTTCACGCTCCGTGCCAGAGAACTATTGGAAATCTACCGTAGCATTAGCATGAGTGACATCCCTCAAGATGAGAGAATAGATGTGCTACTAACACTCAAATGTACAGTGAAGGTATGTCTTATTTTTCTATTTGTGTTTAGCTTGAAGCAGTACTTCCCAAAGATACAGTCAATTGTGTTGACACATAAGCAGTGCTGCTTCTGGCATACAGGTGTCAGGATGATCAACTGGCAGCATGAGAAAGCCTACTGTACCATCTGGCATGAGAGTAATTTGCATTCCAGATATACCTTAAATTCATATGTCTTTTTTGTGATGTGTGCATTTTTCTTAGAGTTGTGTTAGAATTTTAACCCCATGGTTTTAGAATTTTGGTATATTGGTACATTATAGAGCTTTAGTGCAAAGTTTAGCTTAATGTTTGTAACAACTTGATGAAAACCATTGCAGAGTTGTAAGTGGCTATTAGTATTTTTTCAGGGTTCTTTGAAATGTCTGTTTAGATCCTCATCTTTCTGTTTGTTTAGGTTACCAGTTTTATGGGCAGCAAATTGTTTTGTTTTGTTTTGTTTTGTTTCCTTTATACATTATTACCCACCCCCATTACTGCTGCCAGTGTTCCCAGTGAATCAGAAGTTGGTTGTATTTCTTTTAGCCTTTCGTATTTGTTTTATATGTGTATTCATGTACAAAAAGAATATTAGGAATTATAAACTACTTTCAGGATACTTGTGTTGTCAAGCTAGAAGAGAATGCTGCTTCCTGGTCAAACAGTGTACCAGAATTTGATTTAAAGCCCATATAGCACTGCTAGGAGCATTACTGGTTTATAAACTCCTGCTCATCTTAATACAAGTCAATATTGATGTTGGGTTTTTTTTAAACCATCTACTATGTATGTACACTGTATCTCCTCTCCTATTTCCTACACTATTTGAAGGAAGTTCCTTTGGGAGATACTTTTTGGGTTTATGGAGAATGAAAATTTTGCATGTTGTGTGCCTCTGCTTAGCATTTTTTAATGCCTCCAAGTTTACAGTTCCTTACAGCTTTGGCATATATACAGGCCACCTTAAAGCAGAATCTGTAAGCATTTTCAGTTTTGTAGTTCTTTATATTAGTTTTCTTGGAGGTTGTTTTCCTAAGACACTAACGGGTTCTTTGAACATGTTCTTATGTGAACATGGAGAGGTATGAATGATCACTGGCATAGAATCCATAGTTTGCTTTCATAGCTGCATTAGAATTATTTGGTTTGCTTCCTTGCTATTGTGGTTTGTTTTCCATTTTCTTTGTGATTTTTTTTTCCCCCGCAGGAACATGAATGTAAATTAACACAGGAAATCACGGAATTAATTGACAGGGAAATTGATCTTATGTCAAGAGAGGTGAAAGAATGTAACTTGGAAGGACTAAGGAACAGAATTTGTACATTATTTCTTCAGTTTATTAAAATTCCAAAGTTTAACCCTGAAGTTGCTAAGATACTTAAGGTATTGTTCCTATTTTGCAGTCTGACATAGTGCCCATCGAACTAAGGGTGGTGGAGAAGGGGAATGAAAAGCTTTTTTATTTTACACTTTGCTGTAGAATTGCTAGAGGAGCTCTTAAGAAATAAAATGTAGCGAGTACACAGGCTTCACATAAATAAGCTTAAATAGTCATATAGGAAGCGTGGGGCCTAGATATGGGTTTAAGAACTTGACAGGTGGTTGGTAGCACTGAGAGAGCCCAGGAACTCTATGTATGAAATAAAAATTCTGAGAATTATAAATGTTAGATCGTATGGGATTGTAACAGGAAAATGTAATAGCAAATGGGGAACAAATAGAGAGAGTGATTCTTTTTTCACTGGACAAGGGCAGCATCCCTTCCAGAAAGGAAGATGTTGCCATTGTCAAAGTGATGTCTAATGAGCATGCACCTAAGCAAGAGCTGTTAGAATCATAGAATCATAGAATAGTTAGGGTTGGAAAGGACCTTAAGATCATCTAGTTCCAACCACCCTGCCATGGGCAGGGACACCTCCCAGTAAATGAGCTGTTACTCTTTTAGTAACTCGCACTGTTATGAGCTTCTGTTGTACCACCAATTGCTAATTCATCTTAAGAAGATAGCTAGGTAGCGGAGAAAGTTGTGGACACCTTTCAAGTTGTGTGATTGTTTTTCTTTCTGACTACAGATTACAGTTAAAAATATGATGCACTACCATAGGTTGCTGCTTTACGCAGCAAGATGTATTTTGCATCTGTCAGAATAGTATTCCTCTTACAGTGGGTGATGGTATCTCAGAGGTAAAGTATCTGTCAGTAAATGTTAATCAGGTTTAGAACTAACTAACAGTTATTTTACACTAGGTTTATGCACAGAGTTACCTAAATGTGTCATAGCAGAGACTGGATATGGGTGATCTTTGTCTTCTGTAGCTTTTGGTTAGTTGTACACTGAGTTGAAGTCTGAATTACATCTTTTTTCTATTTGAATCTTGTAACCTTGTGTGGACCATAAAAGAGATGGGAGTTCATCAACAGACAGTCAGTAAAGTGACCAAATCCTCAGGTTATTTTCAAAAAAGGGCAGATGACCTCAATAGGTAGCTGGATAATAAGGCTGCTCAAACTGTCCAATTACAGACTTGGGCCCTCTGCACAGACTGCTTTATATTCTTTCCAGAACCCATGAAGCAATATGAGATGAGGAGATCATTAACAAGTTTAGCTTATTATTTTCCCCTATATTGTTTTTGGCTCTGATGACTTTATATTCTTACGCCAAAATATTAATATGCCCATAATCACAGGGATTTATCTTTGACATAAAGAGCAGATTCTATATGAAAAATTAAATACAAAAGGTTTAATTTCTGTTTTCTCTGTGTTATTGTCTTTCCAGAATGGCTGACAATCTGCATACACAGTAGTCAGCAAGAGCACTGGAGTGTAATGTCTAGGATTGTCAGTAGCTTAAAAATGAATTGATTTATATAACTGATTTTAACAAGTACAATAAGAAAATACAGTGGCTTTCGGTCTTTATTAAAAACAAACAAACCTATTGGGTATGTTAAAATAACTGTTTCTAGCTTTCGCATATTCAAATACTTGCATGAATATATGTACAATGTATTCTGACAGAGTTAGGGTCACACAAGTGATACAAAGGTACTTTGTGGTGAATTAACTTTTTAAAAAATCTTTTTAGGTTCCACCAGATCCCTTAAAGCTTTATAAAAACGTGAACTGCTGTCAGAGTTGCAAAAATTACTTACCGTCTACTGCGTTTCCTATTCCTGCTAATGCCCACACTACTGGCAGATGTCGCTTGTGTTGCAAGCTTGATAATGAATCTCGGCGCCGAGAAACGTTTTTGAAGTGCAAACTTATACTAGAAAACCTCAGAAAGTCTGAAGCTGATTATCAGGATGATGCTAAAATTGTTTTCTTACTTCAGGTACTGTCTAAAAGAGCATTGCTAATAAAACCAGTGGCTCTGACTGTGATTTTTCCTTTATTTTGTGTACAGGTTGTTGACAGGTTGAGCAATAGATTAAGAGCTACAAAACTTCCTGTGACAGGTAATGTTACATACCATAAAGAGGCAGCACTTAAGCTTTTGAAGTATAGCTGTAATTTCAAAAGTGATTACAAGCTGTACATCACAAGAAGGCAGAAGTCTAGCTGACAAGGTCAAAGAAGGGGGTGATCCAAATTATTCTGGTTTTCCCATGGCCATCCTATTGCTTAAAGATACTACCACCATCTGCAAAGTGATAGTAATGTTTTTGTGATTATAATATCCTTCGAAACATAATGCTAGTAAAACATTTTGAGCCCCATTATTTAGACTGGTTTAGTAATACAAATAAATTATGTATTCTCAGGAGGAAAAGATAAAGGAGCTGAGGTTTTGACATTTCTGTTATATCTCAGTAGAATATCTATATAGTTGGTAGTTTTACTCTTTTGCATTTATTAGGAGAGGGTTTAGCGCTTTGCCAACGGCAGTTGCCAAGAGAAAGATTGGGATTCTTTAGTTATCATGCCTGTATTAAGAAATATTATCAAAGAACCTGGATTTTGTAGATGTTTTTCGTTCATGTTGTTTTCACTTAGGCTGGGAAGTTTATTGTCTGTGTCTCACTTAGTTTATTTAATATGTAAACATTCTTCAAATCACTTGTGATGGCTGGTGGCCATTGGTACACTGAAATATAACGGCTTCTTAACTTCTGACACTGAAAACCCTCCGCACATGCAGTTCCATTAATGGTTATACAACTGCAGCATCTCTAGATACTGTGTCGTTTTCATACAAATTAACTTCTTTTCTTTAGAGTTGTAATATCTAAACAGGTGTTTGTACCTTAAATCACTAATTTCCTTGGGTTTTTTCCTAACATTTCCTTATATTTTTTTTAATGAGCTACTTGCTTATATTCTCCCTTACCTTCCCAACAACCGTCTGTCCTCATCTGAACTTACATCCGGAAAACAGCTGTGGGGCATCTAGAAATGACTTGGGCACAACTAAAAGTCTTTTGCATGAGCTATGACAGCTTCATTCATTGTTCAATAAAGTACCATTACTGGCTGTGGTTGTATTCTGGATGGCTGCAAGACTTTTCTGATAAGACATTTTTGAAATCAGATCTATTACCAGTGGAGGTTCTAAGCATCCCTTTTATGTTACGTTTTCCTTGGCAAGAATTTTCACAGGCTCCTGGGTTCTGGAAGCAAGATGGATAAGTATACATTAAGCTGCATTTCACTAAAGCACTGTGTTTTTCTAGTTTCATTCATCCTTTGTCAGGAATTTCATAAGTAACATGTAGACACCATTATTTAATTAGCTCAAGATTTCTTTTTAGAGGAATGAGTCTTTAAATGGGTAGCTTGGAGGAAAACCTTTTTAAAAATCTGTTTTTTACTGACTGTATAGATAAAACTCTTCTAATGGAGAGTGACAGAAAAACCTGCCAGAGTGGTAATTCCTGTCCCAATTACTGTTTTTTTTCTTTCATTCAAGAGGTTGTGTTTATCAAGGTTTAGCAGTGAATTCTGATGGCTGGCAATAAATTAAACAAATTAAGATTGATGTAAATTAGCCTTGGACCTAGGTTAAAAGTACATTTTAAAGTCTTTCTGTACTGCAAAACCTTTACAAACAAACCTCCTGTTATTTATTGCTAATATTGTATCATAGCAACCTCATCTTTAATCTCATTTGGTAAAATGAGCAACAGTAGCATGAACGCAATAAACTCTCCATATGTCAGCAGCAGAGTGAGGGGAAGAAGGCAAAGTAGGCAGTGATTTGGAGTCTGTCACAGGTGGAAGCTTTTCTTGTCCTAATTTCCCACATTTTCTAGGCCAGATTATTCTGATTGTATATAGACTTTAAGTAATTTAGTACTATAATAACTCATCAAATAACATTAATTCTGAATCCAAAAATGAAATGTGCAAGTCATCTCAGTAATGGCAAAGATGGGTTCTTGTTATCCAAAAAGTTCTGAACAGGCTTAAGCATGCTCAATGAGGAAAAAATCCAACATGAGATTTAGGAAGCTTTTTAAGAGTGCTTAAGCAATCAGCATGTTAGTGGAAGATATGAATTACCATTGGCAGGAACAATCAAAGTAAGAATGTAGTATTTTAGAGGTGATACAAGAAAAATGCTGTTAATAATTGCCAAACCATGCTAAAGAAAGAGGGGTATGTCTGGATATGATTATATGACATGCACATAGAAAAATTTTTACTCAGTTTTATTTGGATTCTTATATGGTTACAGTGCTTTTGTTGGAGAATGAAACATGCTTCTTCCTTCTGAACCATGTTTTCCATTTCAGCATCAAGATCTGCAATACCTGATTGAGAAAATATGGGGCTGTCAGTCAGCTCTCAGTGCCTGCAGTGACCTCTATGATTTGGTTATGGTCAGGTGGGATAAGCAGCATGAATGGTCTCCATGGAACACTATTCTTCTCACTAAAGATGAGGCAGATGCACATCTTAAACTGTGTGACCTTCAGAAGGTAAAATTTGACGGGCTTAGCTTTTTACAATAGTTATGTGCTAATGGAATTCTGTGACTAAGGATGTTTGGCCAGATTTAGTCCTTACGCTCATCCATGTTTAAATTGACCTACTGTGACTATTTAAATGATTGCATTTGTATTATTAAATAAGACAGGCACTAGTGCAGAGGGCAGCTGACATGTGCAAGTCATATCCATGTACCTGAACTCTTTCTTGTTCTGATTCTCCCTCCTGAAATGCAAGAAGCTAAGTGGCCTCATCCAGGCTGCCTGCTGATGACAGTGCCATGTCTATGCTCTTTCACCCAGCTGAGATCAGACAAGAACTGGCCTGGATAAAAAGCTTACTAAAGACTAACCATAAATACTGCAACAGTTGTGTGCCTGTGCTCTTGCACATGCTCTAGCCTCATTAGTTTTTTGGCCTTATAAATTTCCCATCAAATAACAGTATGGCGCTTTGTTTCGAACTCAGTCCTTAGTCATAATAAAATTTCTCTCAATTTACTTTCTTACATAGATGTCATTTAAGTACCCCTGACAATGTAATCTTGTTGCAATTAAGCAGTAAAAACATAATTGCTGTTCTGAGTTAAAAAAGAATGTGTTAAAGTCGTTATTGGAACTGTGTTTTTACACCACTCCCTTCAAATTCCGTATCTAAACATGGTAAACAATTCTGATTACGCACTGACCTGGTGAACTCTGTAAGTCCGGACGTCATAGTCAAAGAGATATCATTAACTTAGGTCCAGAGCTTCAGTGGAGGTGGAAATTAGGCCAGAAGAGCAAGAGATGAGGTATACCAGCCTACCTAAAATCATGAGGTATATTCCCTTAGCTCTTGCTACAAAAAGAAGAGTCAGCTTTCTTCACTGGTAATGGCCAAAGCTTTGTTTCAACAAAAACTATGTGTGAAATAAAGAAAATGAGGCAAAGTTAGAATGTTGTAAGTTGAATCATTGTTTCTTATTCAATGAAACAAAAAAAAAGGGCCTCTCAAGCACTTTATTTAATAGCAATTATTCATAATGATGACTAAAGTGGTAGCAAAGGGTTTTTTCATCTAATTAATCTGTTTATTTATTATATCATCTGAACTACTACTAATAAGTAGGAATTCAGGAAAATGTCACCACTGAACTTGAAGACCAACTGAAATGCTGCAAAATGCTGACATGATTATTTGTAAATAATCACTTGATTCTTATCAAGGAGATTCCCTACAGTCATCACCTTGCAAATGTTGGTATTTAAGTATGGCCTTTTTTAATTTCCAAAGCCAAGTATGAATGTTCTTACCTGAAAATAAATAAATTTTATCTTGTACAGATAAAAAAATGCCAGAAGTTTTTTTGTTTGTAAAAGGTGACTAATATTACTTAAGGAGTGCTTAGTAATTTTCACTACTGGACCATAAGGTAGCAGTAGAGAACTACAAAGTATTTCATTATGTATCATATACAAATGAATTGTTTGCCTTAGTTAATTAAAGGGTCATTATTTATACTGTCTGAAATATGAAGCAACATGTAGATTGCTAGATATTGTATTTAATGGGATTTGGTTTTTTTCCTTTCAGGCTTATGAAGCGGCATTTATTCACAGAATAAACCATAAGCATATCTGGGCAAAAAACTACTTTGCTCAGATTCAAGCCATGACATCATTTTTGCAGAGGAGTGAAAATCAGACAAATGCAAATGAATTTTTAATAGCTACGCCTTTTCCTACTGGTGCAAAAACATAACTCTTAGGTGAAGTTAGCTGAAGTTAAAGAAGTTAACTGAATTATTGATTAATATAGTTTCCTTGGTTTTAAAGAAATGTACTGTTTCAATACCTTAATTATATCACACAGATCAAAATAAACTTCTGAGGATAAAATAATTTGATCTTGGCTAGTCAATAAAACTATTTCGTGTTTTGTAACCTCATTAGTTAAAAACTAAAATGTTGTTGGTGAGTTTCATAAATTCTGATTTTTTAGAGCAAATGACTGTCTTTCTGTGTTTGCCTGTGTTGCTTGGAACATTCTGTCTGTGTTGGGGGAACTTAGCTAATTCTTTGTCACCTTTTATCTAGAAAAACAGTGCTACAAACTATTAAATTTCTCTCAAGTATAAAAGGCAGAAAATCCTTTAAACCCTGAATTCCTGCAGAACAACAGAATTGATATGCCCTTCCAAATATAGATGCTTTGCCGACAGAGGTTTGGGCAAAATAATAACTTTATAGTCCATCTTGATGGTGAAAGTGGAACTGCCAGCCTGTAGTTATTGTATCTGAGATCTTGAAATTAGTGTAAATCAGACTGACAATTTGAAATAGACAATGCAGACTGTTTGGAACATGATTATTTTTGAGAAGATTCTGTTAATTAAAGTAGAGGTCAATTTATCTATAAATGTAGTTATGTTTATGATTGATTACAGTTACAGAGAAAAAGATGGTATTGTGTACATTAAATAATGTCCTACAGAAAGTTGCATAGTTCTGCTTGAAACCTCTTTTCTAGATGTGGTTCTGACCCAGGAAAAAGCCTTTTGCTTTGTCTAGAAAAAAGCAATAGCATTTACAAACAAAAGTAAGCATGTATTTGGAAACAAGCAGCTGAAAACTGTGTAGACTCTCACAGCAGAATATGCATGAACTGTAGAACCAATACCTGACTGGTGAGTGCATTCTAACATCAGTGGAGTCTTTCCATTTAATTTACAATTAAATTCAGATTCTAAACTTTAGTTCTATACTGAACTAATTGTAGCACTGCAGCACATGATCATTCCAGTGACTTATGTGCTCTCCAGGATCTGAGCCTTTAGGTAGGAATGGCTCTAAAACTGGGCTTCCTCCAAGGTGATAAAAGGGATTTTGAAGAAAATTGTGATTTTAATGACAAGAAGGGAAACATGAATTACATAGATAATAACCTACCTCTTTAAAAATTTGATCCCTTTCTTTTTAAATGGCTTTAAAGATATGTAGTGATCCCAGAAGAGCAATTTGAATAAACAGTAAGGCAATAGTACAAACCAATGTGAAAAGCCACTAGTCCATTGATTTCAATGCCATGGGATGCTGGAGATTTTTGGAGTCATAGGCTCATTTAGGTTGGAAAGGACCTTTACTATCATTGAGTCCTAAATTTAACCTAATGCTGCCCAGCCCACCAGTAAACCATGTCTGCAAGTGTCACACCTGCACCTATGGTGGCTCAACCACTTCCCTGGGCAACATGTTCCAATGCTTGACAACTGTTTTGGTGAAGAAATTTTTCCTAATATCCAGTCTAAACCTCCTCTGGTGCAACTTGAGGCTCTTTCCTCTTGTTCTATCACTTGTTACTTTGGAGAAGATTCTAATGTGTACCTATTTGTAACAACCTTCCTGGTAAGAGACTCAGTGGATGAAGCACTCTATAGACAGATAGGAATAGCCTCACGCTCGCAGGCCCTTGTTTTCATGGGGGACTTCAACCACCCTGATATCTGTTGGGGGGATGGTACAGCTCGACACAAGCAATCCAGGAGGTTCCTCAATTATGTGGAAGACAACTTCGTAATGCAAGTAATAGATAAGCGGACAAGGAGAGGTGTCATGGTTGACCTCGTCCTCACAAACAGGGAAGTACTGGTTGGAAATGTGATGCTCCAGGGCAGCCTTGATTGCAGCAGTCATGAGATGATTGAATTTGAGGTCCTCAGGACAGTGAGAAGAGCATGCAGCAAGCTCACTGCCCTGGACTTCAAGAGAGCAGACTTTGGCCTCTTCAGGAACCTGCTCAGTAAGGTTCCATGGGATATAGCCCTAGAGGGCAGGGGGGCCCAAGACTGATGGTTGATATTTAAGGATCACCTGCTGCAAGCTCAGGATTTGATACATCCCTGCTAGAAGGAAGTGCTGCAGGAGGGCCAGGAGACCTCCTTGAATGGATAAGGAGCTGCTGAGGAAAATTCAAAGGAAAAAAGAGGCTTATAAAAGGTGGAAGCAAGGACAGGGGGCCTGGGAGGAGTACAGGGATGTTGTCCAGGAAGCTAGGGACCAGGTTAGGAAAGCTAAGGCCCACTTAGAATTAAACTTGGCTAGGGATGTTAAAGATAACAGGAAGGGATTCTATAGGTACATTGCAAATAAAAGGCAGACTAGGAACAATGTGGGCCCTCTCCAGAAGCTGTCAGGAGAACTGGCTACCCTGGATTTGGAGAAGGCTGAGGTTCTTAATGACTTCTTTGCCTCAGTCTTCACTGGCAAAAGCTCTGACCATACCACTCAAGTCTTGGAAGACAGATGCAGGGACTGCGAGAATGAAGACCCTGGGCCCACTGTAGGACAGGATCTGGTTCGAGATCACCTTAAGAACCTGAACGTACACAAGTCCATGGGACCTGAAGAAATCCATCTGCGGGTCCTGAAGAAGCTGGCAAATGAAGCTGCTAAGCCACTGTCCATCATATTTGAAAAATCATGGCAGTCGGATGAAATTCCCGATGACTGGAAAAAGGGAAATGTAACCCTCATTTTCAAGAAGGGGAAAATGGATGACAGAGGGCACTACAGACCAGTCAGCCTCACCTCTGTGCCTGGCAAAATCTTGGAGCGGATTCTCCTGGAAGGCATGCTGAGGCACATGAAAAACAACAAGGTGCTTGGTGACAGCCAGCATGGCTTCACTAAGGGGAAATCCTGCCTGACCAATCTGGTGGCCTTCTATGATGGGGCTATGGAACTGATGGACAGGGGTAGAGCAGTTGATGTCATCTACAAGGACTTGTGCAAAGCATTCGATACTGTCCCACACAACATCCTTGCCTCTAAGTTGGAGAGACATCAATTTGATAGGTGGACCACTCGGTGGATAAAGAACTGGCTGGATGACCGCACGCAAAGAGTTGTGGTCAATGGGTCAATGTCCAGCTGCAGACCAGTAAGGAGTGGTGTCCCTCAGGGATTGGTGTTGGGACCGATCTTGTTCAACATCTTTGTTGGTGACATGGACAGTGGTATTGAGTGTGCCCTCAGCAAGTTTGCCGATGACACCAAGCTGTGTGGTTCAGTTGATACGTTGGAGGGAAGGAATGCCATCCAGAGGGACCTTGACACACTTGTGAGGTGGGCTGAAGCCAACCTGATGAAGTTTAACCATGCCAAGTGCAAGGTCCTTCACCTGGGTCAGAGCAATCCCAGGCACAGCTCCAGGTTGGGCAGAGAAGAGATTCAGAGCAGTCCTGCAGAGAAGGACTTGGGGGTGTTGGTCAATGAGAAAATGAACATGAGCTGGCAGTGTGTGCTTTCAGCCCAGAAAGCCAACCGGATCCTGGGCTGCCTCAAAAGGAGGTGACCAGCAGGTGGAGGGAGGTGATCCTGCCCCTCTACTCTGCTCTCAGGAGACCTCACTTGGAGTATTGTGTGCAGTTCTGGTGTCCTCAACATAAAAAGGACATGGAACTGTTGGAACATGTCCAGAGGAGGGCCACGAGGATGATCAGGGGACTGGAGCACCTCCTGTATGAAGATAGGCTGAGAAAGTTGGGGCTGTTCAGCCTGGAGAAGAGAAGGCTGCATGGAGACCTCATGTCAGCCTTCCAGTATCTGAAGGGGGGCCTATAGGGATGCTGGGGAGGGACTCTTCATGAGGGACTGTAGTGAGAGGACAAGGGGTAACGGCGTCAAACGTAAACAGGGGAAGTTTAGATTAGATATAAGGAATAAATTCTTTCCTGTTAGTGTTTAGGCACTGGAATGGGTTGCCCAGGGAAGTTGTGAATGCTCCATCGCTGGTGGTGTTCAAGGCTGGGTTGGACATATCCTTGGGTGTCATGGTTTAGTGGGAGGTGTCCCTGCCCATGGCAGGGGGGTTGGAAGTAGATGATCTTAAGGTCCTTTCCAACCCTAACTATTCTATGATTCTATTCTATATGATTCTAAGTTGTAGAGAGAGTTCCCCCTGAACCTTCTCTTCTCCAGGCTATACAACCCCACTTCCCTCATCTGCTCCTCTCAGGACTTGTGCTCTAGACTGTTCATCAGCTTCACTGCTCTTCTCTGGACACTTTCCAGCATCTCAATTTTTTTCTTGTATTAAGTGTCCCAAGACTGAACAGAGGATTCAAGGTACAGCTGTACCAGCGCGGGCTACAGGGGGATGATCACTGCCCTGGCCCTGCTGGCCGCACTGTTTCTGATACAGCCAGGATGCTATTGGCCTTCTTCGCCTCTGGGGCACAAACTGACTTACGTACAGCTGCTGCCGGCCAACATCCCCAGGTCCTTTATCTGCCGAGCAGATTTTCAGCCACTCTTCTCCAAACCTGCATGGGGTTGTTATGACACAAGTGCAGGACCCAGCGCTTTGCCTTGTTGAAGAATTGGTCTCAGCCACTTGTTACTGAATTTAAAACAAATATTTTACCCCTTTTATCCATAGCATTTATAATTGTATTGTGTTTTGAAAAAGAATTAATTTAAAATTGTTACTGTTCTGATTGAAAAGATCAAAGTAAAGCTTAAAGATGCTGTATTTGTAGCAGAAGTCATTGCATTTTATCAGAAGAAAACTCTTCAGATAACGGTTCAGATCTGCCAATTTCTATTAAAACTGAGTAAATTCTTTAAATGTACACCTGATCGTCTTTGCTTGAGTTTCAGAGTTACACACAAGCTGATTTTAGAATCTCTTGGTAAAAAGGCATCTGCTTTTGAGCCTAGTTCTTTCCAGGGTAATGAGGACAAATGGTTGCAAAGTGTCAGTGCCTCTTCAAAGGACAATAGACTGTAAGGTGAGATTCTAACCTTGTCTCTTCACTTCTGAGAAGTGGCTAATGTGATAGGCTTGTAAAGTCTCTCAAATAGTGGTTTAGAAGTTGGGACCATGAGGAATGCATGTTTCTGAAACACTGGTGAAATTGCTGGGTTTGCCTCAGTTGTTTCCTGGATGTACATACTACCAGGAAAATGTTATTGAGCCACATGGCTTGCATTTGTCTTTCTGCACTAGCAGAGACCTGTGGCCAATTAACACCTGCACTTTACCTCACAAGACTCTTTTGTGAGCAGGACTCTTAAATTTGAAGCAAAAATTGCGTTCTGCCCACCTCCAGCACCACTGCTAGTCCATTTCAGAGGGAAAAGTTCTGGCTTTCCTCCCAGACATGCAAAGGTGGGTAATACATTCATTAAGCAAAGCAGCACATGCATTTTGCTTCCAAACTCCCACGAGGAAAGTCCATGCTTTTTCCAGGATGTAAATTTCCCTATTTTTGTCTTAAAGGAAGAAGAACTCAGAGTAATTTGCAGAAATCAAATAAAAATCATATCTTTGCCCCCAAAAGATGTCCTGATGAATGAAGTATTAATTGCCTTCTTAGATAATAAAGTGATTATAACAAATGATAAAGCAGAATTCTGAATTAAATATGTGAGGGTAGCAAAGTAGCTGCTGACCAGTATTTGGTATATGCAAAACACTTTTTCAGTAGGAAATGATGCTAATAGCAATTGAGATTAAAAAATAATAAATAATCCAAATCTTGGATTCTTTTAGGTTGTTTGGTTTTTGGTTTTTTTTTTTTTTGAGAATGTAAATTTGAGTATGCCTCTTATCTGGGCTGGAGGAAAAAGTTCTTTAGTATACTGCTGTTAGCACCCAAGTTGTTAACAAATTGCTCAAGGATCCAATTTTCATGTAAAATGGATGGCACTTATTTTTGTCACCTATATATAGATAGTTCTGGCTTACCTTGCACTGAAAATTGTCCTTGTTATGATAGTTATCCCCTTTAGCCTGACTTACAGTCTTAAATTTACATCATCCCACACAAATGTGGCATTCACTCTTTTTATTCAAAACTTTTTACATTGGGAATGTAGAATTCTGAAGTTAGGAGGATCTTTTTTTCTTTTTTTTCCCTTTTGTTTTGCTTTGAAAAGGGGATTCATAAGCAAAAGAAATTAAGGCTCCATTATCTTGATCTTTGCGCTCCAGTTATTTTTTGAGTCCTGTATTTCAACTTTGACAGGGTAAGAAATACATAGGATATGTGATAGGCATACAATTATAAAAGAAAGCATTATAATTCCAGAGAAATGGGTAGGAGTACAATGTAAATACATGGTATGTCAATATTATAGCTTCTTCTACAATTATTTTAGTTACATGGTAATGGAGGTATATTTTTCTTCATTGCAGCTTCATAATGTTTTCACAGTTGCCTGAGTTTCAGTTTTTTGAATTTGTGTTGGATTTTAAAAAGAATCTTCATATGCAAGCAGTTCTAAACCTGGACTCAAGATCAGCTATGGGTTTTAAAGGGAAAAGCTCTATGGAAAATGCAACAGTCAACTTTGTGTGCTTTTGTGTACACCAACAGACACATTCAAGTGGTTTAGGTTCCCGCTCACAGATAAGAGAACCACTGTGATCTCATCTTGTTTTAATCGAATGAAAGTAAGGAACCTTTTTGTGAAATTTCTCTGCAATATGTATCTTTTTTTCATATCATTTGGCAAAAAATATTTTTAGGATGGAAAAAAAATGCAAAAGGAGAAAATGCATGCAGATGAATTTGCGAGCCAAATTTACAAAGGGAGGCAAATTAACATCCCA
Source organism: Ara ararauna (assembly GCA_028858755.1). Classification (NCBI taxonomy): domain Eukaryota; kingdom Metazoa; phylum Chordata; class Aves; order Psittaciformes; family Psittacidae; genus Ara; species Ara ararauna. The sequence goes on from CM054376.1 coordinate 148,211,420, forward strand.
CTCAATAGGTTCTTCTCATTCCTTTTTTTTCAAATCTTTCTTCACTTCACTTGTTCCCAGACTGGGGTTTGTGAAGAAATATTAAAAAAGAATATTCAGTTTGTTTTCAGTTTGAAGTTTGATCATAAGTAATATGGTAATGAGAGAAAACAATCTGGTTTTGTTTCAGAAAGTTTTAAGGCTGTTTCCATGAGGCAGAATACAGAGTATACCCACAAACTGCTCCATCTCACTTGTATCTAGTTTGTTTAGTGTGTGTAAATGCCCTCCAAAAGATCCAGCTCAAACAGGCGATAATCTAGATTTTGAGATATTACCAGCTGGAAGGACATAGGGACAATATACCTTTATTTCATAATTGTCTCCCTTGTATTAGCTTTTCTTTTGTTTTCATTAACCTACTTTTCAGCCATTTCGAATGTAAGAAGCCAAGAATCTCTTATATGACTTAGGGGTTTTGTCCAGTGTGTCAGCATTTGAGTACAAACTTATAAAAGAAGTTGCATACAACAGCAGTGGAATTTTTGAAATGGTGTAAATGCTTTAGCCTAGGGAAAATGCTCTGTAGTAGTAGAGTCAAGCACTTGTCACCCATTTAAAAAGTATGAAATTGTCAAATATTTATTAATAAATCATTTGTTCTTGTAGTGAGGTTCCTGTCAGGTTACAATGTGTATTTGTACAACACTATGTATTTGTTGGGTCTTGATTTCAATACATTCAGATCGGATTGTGAAGGTTTAATTTGATGTGGAAGGCCTGGCAGAGTTGGTTGTATTTATTAACTGTATTAGTTATGGAGGAGACCCATTAGAACCTACTCTTCATTGGTCCCTGTTAGAAGCATAGCAAGATATGTTGCTTTCTTGCTCTGTTTTGCAAAACAAGGATCTCTGTGCCATGCTAGCTAAATCATGAAAGGAATCACTATCTGAGAAAGTGTGGTCTTAGTGGAATAAATGGAAATAGTAATAATTATTTCTCCAGACTGCCAACTGTGTTGCAAATCTAGTGGGTTCTGCAAAATTGAGAGTTTAGTTGGAAGTTCTATGGTTCCTTTAATATTCAGCGGGCAATCATATTGTGCATTTGTGATTTACATAATGCTGACCTTCAGTTCATCTTAGTTTCTTAAATAAAGGGTAAATGTAGGAAGCAGATAGGAAGACTTACAGTGAATTGGCTTTGTGGGCAGGAGATGCTCACAAAACCTGGCAAGACTATTTTGGACAGTTACATGAGAAAGCATATCTCTCATGATCTGGAAGATACAATGGAAAAGTCAAGCACTTTGAGAATTACAATGTATTTTGCTTGTGTTGAAGGAGCTCTTCCAATTCATACTAATTTCTCCCTAGGACATTCCAGTTCTACCTCTGTCTGTACTCTGGATTGCTATCTTACCCATACACACCCTTGCAAAGACAAAAAAACATTGGCTTGTGAAAAGGGAGATGAAGGATTTCTAATACATCTCTGAGAAGAGGAAAAAAGTGCAATTAAAGAGTTAAATTCAGTGTTACGTAAAGGTAACAGAGAAGAAAGTGAACATGTAGATGATAGGTTTTATTGCTTCCCTCAAAATCATTATTTTTGTCTCAGAAATCTGATTCCAGATAGCAGTGATGAACAAATTCCCTTGTGGACAAGAGCACTACAACATTATGCTGTCAGTTAAGGCAAATGGTTTTAATTTACGTGTGCTCAGACTCAGAAGTGCATGTCTTCTGCCACATTTATACATTCTCTTACGATTTTCATTGTGCTTCCTTATTTTGCCCTTATCACAACTTGTTTTAACACAGCTAACAATGTCTTCTCTGTATTATTCCCTAACATCTTGTTCTGATTGTGAAGAGACATCTGTGCCCTGTGCCAAACGTGCTGAGTGACTGCTGCTGCCTGATGTAGTGACAAGGTGTAGAAACAGCTCAGTGCTTGGCAGGAGTAAAACAGTATGTCAGAGGAATTTGCTTCCCAGCATGAAGAAATTCTCTACGACTATTCTGATCTTGCATGAGACTTGTGAAGTACTGAAGTCACGTCAGGTTCTGAAGTATTATAATTTGCTCCTGACTTTTGATATTTTTGGGTTTTGGGACAGCATTGCTCCATGCAAAAGATAGCTTAACAATTCCATGTTTCAGTGGATACACTCTGAAAGTATCATTTTCTCACTCTCTTCCTTCTTTCTGGAATCTGGAATGGGTAGATTTACTGCAGATTTCAAACCTGTCAACACCCAAATGTGTGACACCAGCTCTTAGTACATGTGAAAGAGCTAAGCTGAGGGACATGCTAATATGTAGCAGGGGAAGAACATAAAAGTTCTGCAGAATACATTTTGTGCAGTACAGAAAACTTTTCTGCGATGAACTCCATTTTGAATTTGATCAACTCTGTTATCAGCCTGCAGTTATTAGGGAGTTAGAAAACAGCAGGACAGGAGTTTGGACTTCATGACTCTCCCTTGTACTAGAACATAAGAGGAACCTGTGCTTATACTGCGGAGAGTTATATGAGCTGCTTAAATGACAAACCTGAAAGTTGTTAAAAATATGTATAACTGCCAACTGCAAGATAAGGAAGTCTATGTTTTGAAAACTCCCACTGTCGTTAGAGAGCAACCTCACCCAGCAGCCTGGCTGCATCCGGATCATGCAACTGAACCAGGAAGTGTCACTGTACATACACTCGTGCTTTGCCTTTGCAGCTGGCCAGTTACATATACGCTTGCCTGGAGTCATGACACGGCTCTACTCTGCTGCTGCAGCAGCGCTGCTGTACACCCTCGCTGTGCTCTTTCGAACATCTCTGTCAGTGGGCCATGTACCGATGCTGCTTTGGTCATCTCAGAGGTAAGAAATCTAATAAAAGAGACCTGTACTTGTGCTATTGCTCTGTGTGTGTGTGTGTGTGTGTGTGTGTGTGCAGAACGTACTGTATTTAATCAGTGTAAATAACTTCTGGGCAATAAAATTACTCAATAAATAAATTAGCCTCTCAGAAATCCAATGTTACTGATGAATTTACCCATTTTTATTTATAATTTTAGCATTCTAAGATGTGCATATTCTTCAAATCTGAAGTAGACATTCACCCTAAGGCAACCTTGAACTCTACTGTCAGAGATGTCATGACTTAAAGGCACAACATAAGGCAATCTTACAAAAAAGGCCTGACCAAAAACTGTGTGGGCAACTTTAATCCCTGCATTTCTTAACTCCTAAATCCTGTTTTTTTCACTTTTTTCTTTTTTAATGCAGTTTTTTTTTTAGCAGATTACATTGCTGTATGCATAGACATCAACTGTTAGGAAAAACAGCAGAGTCTTGACAGATCCAAAGAGACACACAAAATTCAGAAATTTGCTTACACCTATGAAGTAAGACTTTGAACCTGTCTTGAAAGAGCCTGATATAGACCTCATTTTTTCTAACCAGGAGTTTTATTCATGCAGACTCTAAGGATTTTATATAATTACTTGGTATTTCCAGAAATATGGTAGCTTGGGCAATGCAACAGTTTCAGGTGGGGCACTGGATATTGTGAAGCTGTCAGAGAACTATGCGCCTCTTACTCACAAGGCTGTCTCTGCAGGAAATACACATTGGTTTTGTCTAGGAAGTACTGCCCCAAAATACAGTAAGCTGATGTCAGAGATCCATTAGAAAGGCTCCTGAGGGTTTATGGAATCACAGGACTGATTGGGAGGGCTAAAAGCAAAGTTCTGTTCTAGGTGGGAAGGTGACAACAGAGCGGCTATACTCTATAGAATTTGTTAAGGTGTGCTTTGGCCTGAGTAAATTACTTGACTCTCACCTCCTGATTCCTAAAACCTCTTTATTCTTAACCTGGTTTATATAAATTGTAAAAACTCTAATGGAGAGTGCATCTTATACCCTCAGAAAGCAAATATGTATTATATTTAATTCAACCTGATCTCAGCTCGGCATTTATTTACTTATTTATTTCTCTCATGCAAATAATCCATTACACCAATAGTATTTGGAATTTGTCACAATCCAGCTGGGTGATTCTGTAAGCATAGAATGCTGTAATGTGCATAGCCTTGGTGCACAGGTTAACCTTCACTTTTGCTGTAAGTAAATGTTGGAAAGAATTTGTTTTAGAACAAAAGTGTTCCTAAGAGACTAAGAAAAGATCAGCAATTCCTTTGTCCTACTTCCTAGTTGGTATAAACAACACACTTGTTGCAAATATAAGCAAGATCTTATCAGTTAATCCTGGGTGGTCATAAAAGCAAACTTTCCACTGAGATTCAATTAGCATCTTGCTTTAGATTAGGCTGCAGATTGTTCAGGTTTATACAAATCTGGAGCCAGAAAATCAGGATAGTGGACTGATTTGTCTGGTTTCATGTTTCCACAAATAGAACATTTTCTGGAGGAAGCGTTCTTCCTACCATGACCTTTGCATTTTTGAATGGTGAAGTTCTTGTGGGGCAGAAGTTAGTTCTGGTGAGAGTCAATGAAGTAACAGGAAAGAATATTCATGTTATTTTGTAAAATAAAGAAACAGTAGCAGCAACTTCTGGTTGCTAACCCTGAAATGAGTGCTTTACATCTTGGTACTTTGCCGTGATGCAAGGTTTGTTGTGTGTGGTCTTCAGGCTTATGAAACCTAGAAACTATTAAGAATTTTAGGAAGAGTAACTAAAGAGGTGCAGCAATTATCAATGGATTTCTGTTCACTTTGTGGAAATGTGTCCCACCATTTACAAGTCCAGTGATTCATTAATCAACAGAACTGAGACTCACCGACTGATTCCATCAACCTCTTCCAGGTTATCTGTTAGGATTTGATATCAAATAGTTGAAGGGTAATATATCTTGCTTTTCTTTAAAACTAACCAGTGTTTGTAAAGCCCTAACTCAGAAGAGCTACATTACACTTGAAAGTCTCTCTTTTATGCATTACTAGTGTACTGTAATCATGCTATTGAAGATAATGTTAGATATCAGATACAGATGAAAACTGCAACTGACAAATACATGCAGTGTACAAAAGCATATGGTAAGCGTAATATATATCCTTACTGGGATATTAGTAATACAAATACCTCTTTCCTCTATAAAGAAAAATGCATTTCTCTACTTTGAGAAAAATAAGTGCTTTTAACCAAAAAAAAAATATTTCCCATTGATCCCAGCAAATGATGGAGTGGAAATAACTCAGTATGTCACAGTGTCCTGCTTTTCACAAAGGAATACTAATGTATCAGTAGAGATTCTCCAAATAACTTTGGCCTGGAAAAATTACCTTTCTCTCAAATCAGCCTTTAAACTAATAACTCCAGTTGCTTTTTGAAGCAAGAGAGATGAAGTTCCTCTTGCAAACAATACACAGCAGAAACTTTATTTAGCCATTTTGAACCAATATTCAGAACTTTTTCTTTACCTCCACAGATTAGAGAGGGAGCTTGAGTAAATAAATTCATTAAAATTAACTCTTATGATTGCCCGTCATGTGTTTGGTTTAGGAATGATTTTTGCCTACAGTCATTGCAAAATGCATTACTACTACATTTATTTATGCTATGCTAATATTGGGAAATGAATTATTTTCTGGCAAATCCAGATTTTAAGTGACTTTTTTGAGAAAGCGTTAATGCCAAATTGTTTATTTACTGTGTTTCCTAAAACTGCAAGGAATTACCTGAAAAATCTACTGGAAGAAAGTGGAACATGAAGAGCATACAGTGGAACAGGAAAATGTTTTAGCTGTAACTTTGTGTGACTTCTGTGGAGATACTGTGTGCGAGCATGCATGCCAGTTTACTTCTGCTGTGCAGGAGAAAACAGTATTTCTTATATGGCAATCAGGAGACTGAAAGAGACAAATGACAAGAATAACGTGGAGGAAGGAGTTCAGGAGGCCACGAGAAAGCAAAAATGTAGGCTCTCAAGTAAGAGTTACTGTTACCTTGCCATCTGCCATTCTGGTGCGTTGGATACAAGAAACCTTGAAATCTTTTCTTCCATTAATAATAAGTGCCCAGATTCCAGTTCTGCCTAGAAAAAACAATGGTCAGATAAGAATCCGTGTGCTTAAACCTTTTGTCATGCCAGAGCAGTTAAGGACAAGAAGGAATCAAGATAACAATCTAATGTCTGATATTGGAGGAAAGAGAGAGCGGGTGATTTTTAAGATTCCTCTTTTTTTGGTCAGGAGAAAAGCACTATATTAGCAGAGATGCTCATAATTGTGAGTCCCCATGGCTCAGGACTCCAGGATGGCTCTGCAGTGCAAACGTTAAGTCTGATGTGCTTGGCATGCAGAGGACCGCAGAAGGCTGTTCATCTTTGGACATAATATTATGTGTGAGCAATAAATAATAGCAATCAATATGTGTGTTAGCCTACTGCCTGTTTCATGCTATGCCACCCCTGAATGATCTCTTGGTAACTGCTGGATGTGAAGCATTTAAAGGGATAGGCTGGTTTGTTGCATTCAGTAAACCACACCATCGACATAGCCATGATGCACTGCCTGTGGCAGTCACGTATCTCCATTTCACTCTGCAGTTCACGGTAAACCAGCTAGTACAACATAAAACATATGCCATTTCCTGTCTGAACCATGGTGAGAATATTGTTGCACCCAGCTGACAGTAGCTGCCCACTCAGTGAAGGGTATACCCTTGCTTACAGTGGTTAGCAAACTATTTAGAAGCAGCACAATAAATGCATGCGTAATATACTGAATGTAAGTATTAGGTAAACACTGCACTATAGTAGAATTATTGAATAACTGATGTAGATTTATTTTTCTAATGATGATGCTGGAGTTACTAAACTTGACTGGAAGCTAAAAGGTCTCACAAAAGGTGCTTTTCAAGATTAGATAGCTAGTAAGAACTGCTACAAGGAGCAGGGAATACCTTAGAAGCAAGTATGCTTTAAAACAGGATCATTACATTTCTGAGTTTTTGAGTTCACAGAGAAAGCCTTTGCCATTGTGCTGCTCCAAATAACTTAGTTCTGTTTCATGTGCTCTCTGTTAACTTCTATTCTTAGCTGTAAGTCCACAGAGCTCTTGAAGTCTTTTTTTTAATCTTTTTTTAAAGATAGATTTATATAGTTAGTGTTTAAAATAAATATACCAAGATATTCACTTTCATTTTCTTTCATATAAGCCAATTTTTAACATCTCTTAATTTAATCTATCTTCTTTTCCTTTAATGTCATTAGTATTTTGGTGTGGCCCAACAATGCAAAAAGTCAGTATGAAAGTCAGTTCCTGAGCAGCGATTCAGAAACTTTGGGAGGGGTGTGTTTCCATGTGTCTTATTTTTAAAGATCATATTTAAATATTTGAGATCGTGAGGTTTGTCTTTTCTGACAAGTTGAGGCATTTTTGACAAGTTGAGGTTAAATTTCTGTTTGGCTTTATAAATATAAGTTAATGTGAATTTCCAAGCACAAATTAACAAAGAAATGAAGATGCTGAGTAAAACTAAGAAAACGTCAAATGATAATTTCAACCAAATAGAAAAAAAAAATCCCTCCTACACAGCAAAGTTTTCTTCTAAAGCTTGAAAAGTGGCAGGCAGAAAACCTACTAGAATTTAATTTTAACATCTGCAGCACATTGTCCTGAAAGAATTTTCCACATGTACAGTTTGATCTAACACTCTCCCAAACCCCAAAGTCTGAAGTAGGCTGGGTATCTAGTACTGCAGGACTGTACTGTTTTATCTCTGCCATGGGTCCAGTTTGAGGCTTTTGATTCACTCTTGGCAATCTTCATTGGAATTACTGTGAAGTCTTGAAGTGAAATATAGATTTTTCCTTATCCAAGAAACAACATTGAAAACCCCCTATGTGTTCATTACCCCTGATCTGCCTCCATCTTAAGAGACTGCCAAGATCGTTCTCACTCACAAAAGCTTGCTGTGCAAGGGTCATTTTCAAATTGCTTTTGGATTAGAAAAATTTAATCAGCACCTCAATTTCACCAAATTGCAATCATATAAGAGCTGGTGCTACAGCACTCAGCAATTCTCTGTATTTTATTATTTGTAATTAGAACCAATTAGAGGATCTGGAATACCTGATTTCTCAGTCATTTTCAACTGATACGTATTTGGGGAAGATGGGAGATTTTGCTTCAAATGCTGAGTTTTCTACAGAATGAGTTTTACTTTAGGCAAAACACCCAGGACCAAAGTTTTCATAATAAATTTCAACCCTGTAGACCCATATTGCATACTGTTAAAATCCTAGTAATGTGTTGAAAGAATAATGCCGTCTCATTTTGTCCATAACTGTTTTTCGTAGCAGCAAAACTAAACGAATGAGAAGATTCTCTTTCTAATCCTCAAAATGACAGGTTGACAAGAAACTCATAAGCTTTTCTTGGTGTCTTGAGCTGTTCTATTCAGAAGAGCTCTTCTTTCTGGAAAGGTAGCAATTCTGAGCTGCTTCTGCAGAATTAGTCCTTCACCATGAAAACCTTAAGAGAGACCATATTGGTTACAATGACACTGCAAAGCCACTTTTATTTAACAAAAGATTTATTTAAAACCTTGATTTTATGACAACTTGTGGTCTAGCCCGAGTTCTACTCCTCTCTGGCCACCAAGATATCCAGAGGCACTGGAAAGTGGTTTGGGAGTTTGGATTCCCTCTGGGAATTCTCTATGAATCTTTTGAACATGTTATTCGTCTTTCCACTCAGTATCTATTTTTGTTGTGCACAAACAAGAAAGTAGAGAGAGGCAGTTATCTTAATTGGACCAATTTTGTTCATCCTGTAACACAATTAACATGATGTGGGCATAAATGGGCAAGTTCTTTTCCTCTTGAGTAGAATGCAAGTAAACTGAACTGTAAACCTGATCGTAAACCAGAGATGATATCATAACCTTCTGTTTCATGGTTAAAGAAAGAAGCAGTGTCATCACTAGCAGCATATTTTACAGGAAAACAATTATTTTTGCAGATTACAGTGGAATCCATATGCAGCTTTGCACGAAGGACACATTGTCTCAGCACAGGAACTGACTGTACTCTTACAACCATTTACCCAGAATTCCAGAAACCTCATCTTGTTCCTGCAAGATATGGTACGTAACATTAATTCCTTTTTTCTCACCAATGCTGAATGCTGTTCTGAACCTGAATGGGATGCCGTGGCTCCTTCTCACCAGTCTGCTCTCTTTATTTTTCAGCTTAGCATAGATGATTTCACATACCTGAGTGAATCCTACGGTAACAAGAATCCATTCCAAAATGTTCAGGCAAGCATTTCCCTCTTTCTTTTTTTTTTTTTTTTTTATATGTAGTGTTGAAAATAAAAAAACCCAACAAATATGTAAGAAAGATGCAAACAGAAAATAATTGAGAAAATTAAACTGAATTGCAACAGTTTTCTTACTTTAATTATTTTTTGAGATTATTCCAGTTTAATCAGATGGGTTAAAGCAAATCAACTGAGTTTGCAGAAATGTGTTTTGTAGCTCTTTTATCTGAAGATCAAGTTTTCAAAATTCATTGTAACTGACAAAATTATTCCTAAACATGCTGCAATTTAGTGTTGTAAAAAAAAAATATATATATAAACTTCAAGACTGACACTCCAAAATTCTGTTTTGAAGCCATAGGAAGAAAAGAAGTTATAGGAATCAATTATTTATTCCTGATTTTCAGAATTGAACACCCATTTTATTTTCATGCAGGGAGTTAACAGTTTCACATTCGAGCACAGTTAATATGTAACTAGATATTGGATTGCTTTAATCTTCATGAAAAAATGTAATGCTACTTGGGTAATTTGAAATGAACTCCAGGCACAAATTCTAAGATGGAGTCTTCCTGAGCCAGTCAGCAACTTCAGCTTCTGTCCTCACTGAGGAGGTTTATGGATTTTGTGCATGGCATCTATGGTTGTATTTGCATGGCTGTTTGTTGAACTGTAATTATACAGAAGAAGTGTTCACACATGAAAGCCATAAAGGTATTCTCGCAGGTAGTGCAGGATGAACAGAGGAAGTGTAAATTCCCAAGCACTACACAGCAATCTGCATGTGCTATTAAACACATAAATAATTACGTATTACCTTTACATCTGTACTAAGAACCTCACATCTTGTATTATTAATGCTGGAGTTCTTCATCTCTTTGTCACATAACCGCAGTTTAACACTGATGCTGGAACAAACCCAGCTATTCAGGGTATGTATGTGCATGCGTTTTCTGAGGAATGAATGGGGGTAATATTCTTTTGTAGTGTAAAGATCAGCAGTTGTCCACAGGAAGATGTACTGGTACTTCTCTGGTATGCCTTATGCTCTCTGAGTTTCAAATCTATGCAAGGCAGTCTGTGGAGGAAAGTTTGTTGCTGCCTGACAGCAAACCTTGTTTGACTTCAGAAGCTGTGTGAAATACGCAACATGGCATTGCAAGCTCCTAATGATGTGGTGGCATTATTTAAGTACGCCCTGGATGTTTAAGAGGAGGGATCTTAAACTGTTTAATACTTCTTTTGCCTTGTAATCAGGACTCCATCAGTGGCATAGATAGAGCTTGAGGCTAGAAATGGGTCCAGAGATTTACAGGTTTAGAAATTGGATGGTATAGTGAATGGATGGGGACCTACAGAGAGCTTGTGAGGAGGTCCTCGGCTAAACAAAGGTCCTTTGTTTATATCTATATGTCTGTGTCTGCCAGAGCACAGATTTAAACCCAGGTTTTCAATGAGCTGAATAAATGTCGGTAACTCTTTCTGACCTTGCCTCTGTTCTCTGTCTTGGAGCTGAGAAACTTTTTCTTATTACAGCTTCTTTAAAAATTGAAAGTTTCTTTTGACAAATTGCTCACCTTAACTCCAGCACTTCCTGGATTTGTGCTGTTGGACTTGGCAGTCTGAATACTTTTCTAGCATAATTCTGTGGGTGTGAGGTGCTGTAACTTGAGTGAAAAAAAAAAAAAAAAGAGATTTATAAATTAAATATTTATTTTTCAACTAAGTGCCACATGGAGAATTTTGTCAATATCTTTTGCATAGGCTTATAGCTTTTAGGACCAGAAAACATCTTCATAATCATTCAGTTCCATCTTGGACGTAACAGAGGCTACAAAAATTTGCTCAGTTGCTATGGCATCAAGTGCTATGCCACTTGAGCTACTTTGGGAAAGAATTCATTCTTAATCATGCTATGAAAGACTCTCTCAGAATCTGCACAAAACACAGGACAAAGTGAGGGTCAGGTCTGAATTTTCTCACTAGGGAAATTAGAATCTTGGATGTTACATAATCACAAAATTTTATACCTTCACACTTGATACTACACAAGTGATTCATTAGGCTGTAATAGGCATTCCATGTCACTTGGGCATCCTCCTTCTGAACTTCTGAAATGGAAATTTATTCACAACCTAAACTGAAGATCTCATTTAGAACATGTATGTTCATGTAGCAGCATGTGTGCTCCAAGAAGGAAGCGTTATTTGTAAAAGAGTTACAGGCTTGTAAACTACAGAGACATTTGCAGAGAGTACATTTGTTCAGCTACGTTAGCAGCAGTTTTGAGCTTTTGGGATCAATGGGTTTGTATGCAATAAAAGAATTCTATTTCCAGTTAATACAAAAGGAAGCTTATAGGTAGATCATTTATCTTAGACATTCAAAGAACTTTTAAATTCAGTAATAAAATACAAAGATTAGCACTTGGGGAACTTTTTTGTCAAGCAGTCACCTACCGTACAAACTATTTTTCTTTAGTATTAGCTTTGGCTTTGCCTAACCTATGTTCAGTTCCTTAGAGCTGCAGTGTATGGTGACACGCTCCAGTTAGTGGCCAGCTGTGCAGCTGCATAATTATTAAGTCACTGCTATTCATAGTTCTATGTCTTAATCATATTCTCACTCAGTGGTCATACACTGAGGAGTATTGTTTAGTCATGTGTGATACAGACGTCCTACTATAGTTTTGATTGACTTATTTCCTTTCTCTTTACCTCCTTGAGTTTTAATGTGTATATATTTTTTTTTTCTTGATAAGGGAGCATGCAGAACTGCATGATAATAATAATGAAGGTATAAGTTCATCATGGATTTACTCAGTGATATGATGATGTTTTTTTCTCTGTCCTTTTCAAAAAAAGCTACAATTTGATTTTTCAATTGTGATCACTGTCAGTCACTGAATAGCCATTTTCAAAGAGCTGTTGTGCCTCTTAAAGTTTCATTACTGAAGGATAACTCTCAGTTCTGAGTCTGTTATGTATTATTGTGTTCATAAAATCAGTGCTGTTTTTTTTTCTCACCCTGTGCACTGCCAAAATCAATTTACATTGGATCTCATCAGTTGCTTTTTTGCCCAAGAGGTTTTACCAGAAGTTGCTTCTGCAATTCATCAGTCAGCCCTTGCCTTCACTATCTTGAATAATTTAACGTAATTGGCAGATTTCATTAGCCCAGTATTTATGTCATAATTTATGAACATGTGAACAGAACAGACCCTAGTGCAGTAGCAGATACTTTTCTCTACCCTCTGCTTCCTATCTCTTTACCTGCTTTTTACCTATTCTTTACCTACCTCCACATGAAGACTGCCCCTCTCATGCTAAAGCAGCTGAATTTATGAAACTTTGCTTCAAGACTCTGACAAGTGCATTTTGTGGATCCAAGTACACTGTATGAGCTAGAGCTCCTTGCTGTACATTCCTATTGACTCCTTCAGAGATTTTCAGCAGAATTGTGAGACACAGCTTCTCTTGCAAAAGCCGTATCCACTTCTCCCCACTATAATCCTTCCTTGTTGTTGTGGTGTGTATTTTATTCTTTGGAATAGTTCCTCCCATTCTTGGACTTCAGGTTTCCTTCTCTAGGCTTCCTCAAATCTATCTGTAACCCTTGAAAAAAATCTGATGTCATGTTTCCCACCATACAGTACAGTGGTATGGAGGTTTGTTCAACAACACTTTCTGTAGCTACAACATATTTTATCAGCTAAAGTAAATCAGATCAATTTTCATTAAAATCATAATATGCAGCTTTATATATACTTTTGGAGAACACAGGTATAGTGTAAAAGACTGCAAGAGTAATAGAAATTGGAAGGTTAAAATGCAACAATGATAATTTTCTTTGTAGTTATGATTGTGTGTAGAAACAGATGTGCTTCCAAATCTGTTTGAAGAGATTTTTCTGTTTGTATAGGTAATCCATTGACCAACACTGTAGAAAATAAATACAATACTTAATATTTTGAATTACCTAAAGGTAACAAAATAATCTTTAAAAGATCTTTTTTACATGGAGGAGCCTGCCTACTCTGCATGTAGGTTCCCAGATATCTCCACAGCCAGCACAGGAGCCTTTTTCCAAACTAATGTTTTTATTATAGAGCTGTCTATCAGCTTTGATACTAAACATAAGCTAGTTCAGAACGATGAGTACTCCTATATAATTTCTTATAGATGGATGCACAAGTCTTTAGCAAAGATTTTAACAATAGGTTTTTAATGATAGACCTAAATTTACTCTGTTCCAGGATCAAATTGCTCAGGGGTAATATCAATTCAGTTAGCATAACACTGAAATGAGAGCTGGGCAAGTAAATCCAAGCACAGCTTTATCATAGTGTAGGTATTTAGCTTCAGGATGGTTAGAAATGTGGACAGCCATCCCACACCTACCTTCAAAAAAACCTGAACAGTGATATATGTAATCCAAGAGTGAACTTTCTTGTAATATTTCATCAGGAGAAGCGCTTCAGGGAGCAATAAACAGGGGAACTGTACTCATAATCAAAGTAAGCTGCCAGTAGACAGGTTATAAATTCTGGCATTTAATGTAGGAATTTCTGCTATCAGTCCAACAGCTCAGTAGGAGGTCTTCTTCTCTTTCCTTCTCCTCCTTCCTTTCTTTCTGAGATACTGCATGGATGTGCCTCTTTGTTTAGTCTTTTAGCAGATTTCTCAGTAGCCCTCTTCATTCTCCGCCCTCTTTGTTCTTGTGTTCTGAACAGTTGAAATCCTAAAATGTGCAAGGCAACGTATGGGTATTGTAAAGAGAAGTGTGCAGTGGCCAAATGTCAAGAATGACAAACAAGAGGCATGGGATCAGAGCGGCTCTCTGAGGCTAAGGAGTAGATATCCAGCTGGGTCTGGCTTTCAGTTGGAAAGCAGTTGAATACCAGTGGCTGGAACCTGAGACAGATGGCAGTGCAGGATTGCTTAGGAGCAGAAGCACAGTTCAGATAATGCTCAGTAACAATGCATTTTATATCTTATTCTACAATAAATGAGTAATCTGTTTAATATATATCCTTGGAAGAAGTGTTTGCTGCCATTCTGGCTGCTGCTAGGGGGCAAAGGATTAAAGTATTGGAAAAAAAAAAAAAGTTGACTATTGCTAAGAATTTTAGTTCTAGATTCATATAAACGAGCAAAAATGAAGCATATCACTGTTTCCTTCCTGACAGTGCTAAAAATGCTACTCAAAGACCTGTGAACCAGATCAGTACTTTCTGCTCTATTTTAATTTCTGCAGTTATTTGTCTATCAGTCTGTCAAATCAGACAATGCTGCATGATTCTCCCTTTGAGAATCTATAGAAATATGAAAATAACTAGCCCTTGCCTAGGAAGAAGTACATGTGAGCAATTAGGAAGAACCAGAGCAGGTCAGAAAAAGTGGTAGGCAGTTGGAGGACAGACAGAAGGGAAAAAGAGTAGGAGGAGAGAAGTGTTAGCAACAGCACAACACTTGCATAAATTAGAGGGAGAGGGAGAGTCTCCAGCAACTTGAATATCTGAATGTTGGAGCATGTGACAGACTCAATCTAGGCTTAAATATAGAAAGAGGGAAAGCAAAGTTAACAAGGTTTGAATTAAGACTCAATTTAAAAATATCTTCTAATATTCACATCAAATTTGGGGTACATTAATTTTGATCATTCTCAAGTCTCCATTTTGCATTTTTTTCCCCTGAATATTTCAAGTTAATTTGATTATTAAGAAAAATATTTGGAAGGATGTTTTCTGACTAAGCAGGTTTCAAATTTATAGAATGAGGATGTTTTTTAATTCATTTCACTCAAGTATTTTAATCAGAAGCTGAGCTATGAGAATTACAAATAAAGTGATAGCTAAACTGATGCTTGATTATCTGAACCAGTTCAGCCTGAGCTTTATAATTTGTATTTTGAGTACAAAGACAGAAAGCACATGACATGAAGTTTGTTTGTGTGCCTGGAAGCTTTCTATATCCTGAAACATGCAGCTTTCTTTAATACTTAAAAATTAGACATTTGTCAATACTATGTGCTGTACTATCAGGATATACACAACAGAAGGGTATTTATTATGCAAAGTATGACTCTGTACTGAATGCAGATGCTGGAACTTGAGGCGTCTGACATTGATCCCTCTCACCTCCAAGGGCATTCAGTTAGGTGGCCGTATGATGAGCTTCATTTCTGGCAGCATTTATAACCTGTCTATCTAGCTTGAGAACTTCTACATCATCTGTCTCTCCTTTTCCACCACACTTGTAGAAAGAACAGTAAGAGTCGGATGTCCCTGAGTATCTTAAGCTTTCCCCAGAAAGTTGCAGGAATAAGAATGACACAAGTGTCCCCTCACCATCCCTTTTCAGGAGCAGCCTGCAAGCAGTATCAGGCTGGTGAGAATTAGCATACTGTTTACCATAATGGTTCCTCACCTTGAATATTAAATTAAGTAGACATTAAAAAAAAAGTTTGTGTTTAATTATTAAGCAAGTAAATAACTGTTTACAAATTTATTACAGGAAATTCTTCAGTCTTCTCCTTCATCTTTAGCTTTGCCAGCTGTTGACTGTGAAGCTATCAGGCACCTCCTGAGCTTTCTTCAGGAGTCAGAAGATTGGAACTTAACAAACATAACTAGCCTCAACGTCTCTCAGCTGGAAGTGAATACACCTAAACCAAACTTACTGGTGATTCAGCTACAACCATTTGTCAGGTAGGAGCTTGTCACAAACAAAACTGACCCATGTGTGCGCACAATTTTTAAAGTTTTTGAAAATCCAGGAAATTTAAAAAACAAAGTGGAAGTGCATAGGGTTAGTGAAGTTTTTTTTCTTGCAAGGGTGAATTTAGTGCTTTTTAGAGTCCCTTGATGAGCTTAGCAGGTGTAATAGATGAATTATGTTGAGAAAGTCAGTGAATCGTTCCATTTTGTCTGCCTCATTATAGGAGAACAAAGGGACAACTAATAAAACTAAATAGCAACACACTTCTGGCAGGAAGGCTGAATTATTTTACACAATACATGATTAACCTGCAGAATTAATTACTAGAAGGCATTCCTAGGCATCAAAAAACCTGACAGGATAAATAAACAAGCAGATAAACATACAGACAAAGCTAAAGTTAATATGAATAAAGAGACTGATTTTCATCACTCTAGAAGGAAAAAGAGGGCTATAATTCTTCATGTTTCCAGGCCTGTGACAACTGTGAGCTAACAGCACTGGAGAGAGATAGTTCCTTCAGGGAATGTATATTTAGAAAATATAAGGCTTGGGTGTATCAACTTCCTCTGCTCAGCTTCTCCTGTACTTACTTCTTCCTAGCCTGTTACTTGGGCATTTGTACATGTCAGTATAAGGCGCATGTACCAATGTGTTCTAATGAAGTGCAACTATAGCTGTCACATCACTGTGCAGAAAAAGACATGATACCGATTTTAAGGAGCTCATGTACAAATGTTAGACAATGGGTCAACACCAAATGAAAAAAGACCTGTGCAGAGATTGGTCAAAATGCCATCAGTAGTCTCACTTCTCTGCAACTAAGGAAGTTTGAGGGTTTTGAAGAATCAGCTGAAGGTGTGGTCTTTATACTACTAATAGCTTTGCAGAAGAAAAGGGTCATGAGGAGGACATGTGAGCATGATGAAGTGACTGATGCTGACAGTAATCCGTTTACTAGTCAGCATCCTTGTACATTTCTGGTTCACATTGTTCTTGCCTAGAAAAGATTTTTAATTATTTTTCTCCCACTCTTTTTGTAGTGGTTTAAATGAGATTTCCACCCTGGAAGCAATTGCTGAAAATGGTAAGCAGTATAATCAAGATATAACTCATGTTTCATCATTTAAGTCTGTGTTTTCACTTGAGCAGGTTGTATTCGCTAGTTCCTGGGTTTTGCTGTAATACTACTATTTAAAGGTTTGTTCTTCCCCTGTCTATAGTACTTACAAGCAGTCAATTATCAGTGTTGAAGTACTGAGAATCTGATTCAAAATCCACCCAAATGGATATGGCTCTGTGACCTGAAATGTAGTGATAATTCACCTCTGCTTCAGTCATGGGCCTTTGCTCATGCTCTGAGATCCTCCTTGTTCAGAGTACAGGCCCTATGTCTCCATGCAGCTTGAGCTGCTTCTTTGCATCTCACCTGCCGCACCAGCAGCTGGAGGTGTCAGGCTCATTCAGCAGTTTGAAGGTCTTAGTCTCAACAGAGGGTGTGTGAATGAATAGCAAATGTTTTTCTAATCTTTGGAAAACTATACTGTTGCCCTTCACAGCCTTTGGTTTTAGAGTCTTCAATTGTTTTTACCAAAGACTGCTTGTTAAAGTTCAGTCTCTCAATATAACACTATAACAAGACTTCTGTTACCTACCCTCTGGATGAAAAAGAGGCGCCATACACCCAAAAGGCACTGAGAGGCATGTGTTTTGATTTTGCAGTTCTTTCTCTTACTACTTTAAATTAGAGATCAAGTTATAAAGTCTGGAAATCATTGTAGTGGTATCTTCAGGAGCAGGTAGTATAGTGTAGTGTAGTGTAATGTAGTGTAGTGTAGTGTGAATGTAGTGTAGCGTAGCGTAGCATAGTGTAATGTAGCGTAGCTTAGTGTAGTGGGCTAATAATTAAACAGTGTTCTTAGTGCCTATGACTGTTTCTGCCTAAAGCTGGGGGTGTAAATTTCAAAATCCGGGGAAAACACCTTAGTACTGGAATCAGTGGTGTGTCCTTTCCTCTTTGTTTTTGCACTGCTCCAAAGTGAGTGTGGTTTTTGTACGCAAGCAGCTGGATTTACAGCCTTGATTTGCAGAGGAGTTGTTTAGTTCTGTTTTCTTGTCCCCAAGCATATTAAATATGAAAAGCCTTAGCTTAATGCTGGCCTTGCCTAAGCATTAGCCTTTTCTTTATGGGACATTTATTTCATCAGCTGCACAAGCTCAAGAATACGGTTCCCAAACCCCGTCTCGGGCCACTTTGCTTTGGAACAGCAAAGTCAATGGGAGACCTGTGGGATGATGGAACAGGCTATATCAGCTTTCTAGTTTGTGTCATCTGGCTGTTGTGAGGAAAAAGGTGTGTGTATGAAAGAAGATGTGCTGCTTTGTATGGCCAAGTGCGAAATCTGCAATTAGTATTCTGCATCTCAGCTGTGATCTTGAAAAGTGGGACTGTGATCTGAATCCTCACTTTCTGATTTATTTGCCAAAGTGGCCACTCAGTGCATTGCTGAATCAAAACTGGAAATAACATCAGCAGGAAGTTTTAATTCAAATAAAATTTATTCAGCCACTGTTCCTTAAAACATTGAAAGTCTGTGCAGCGGATGGAGAGAGCCTGAAGAGCGTCTTTCCAAAACTAGTAGGTAAGTGTCCTGGACACAGTCTTCCAAGTCATGCAGTTTGGGCACCAGCAGCTGTAGGTATTTAGGCACAACCATGGTCATCTGCTGAATATTGCTGTCAGGAGATCCTTCAAGGCCAAAACTGCTTGCAAGGTTGAGAATTAATTGGTGTTTGTTGCAGAGGGACTGCTGCTAGGTCCTACCTGGGTAAGAAACAAAAAATACTATTTCTCACATGAACCTCATTCTCATGAGGTTCAACAAGGCCAAGTGCCAGGTCCTGTACCTGGGTTGGGGCAATATCTCAGTATCAATACAGGGGGTATTAAGGGGTTGAGAGTACCCCTGAAGAGAAGGACTTGGGGGTATTGGAGGATGAAAGATTGGACATGAACTGGCAGTGTGAACTCGCAGCCCAGGGCAATCTTGGGCTGCATCCAATGGACCATGATCGACATCAAGGGAGGTGATTCTGCCCCTCTACTCCACTTTCGTGAGACACCACCTGGAGTCCTGCATCCGGCTCTGAAGTCCTCAGTACAGGAAAGACATGGGCCTGTTTGAGAGGGTCCAGAGAAGGGCCACAAAAATGATCAGAAGAATGGAACACCTCTCCTATGAGAAAAGGCTGAGAGATTTGGGATTGTTCAGCCTGGAGCAGAGAAGACTCCAGGGAGACCTTACTGCAGTCTTTCAGTTCGTAAAAGGGGCCTGTGAGAGATGAGGAGAGACTTTTTAGCAGGGTCTGTTGAAATAAGACAAGAGGTGATGGTTTTAAACTAAAAGAGGGGAGATTCAGGCTGGATGTGTGGAAGAAACTTTTTACCATAAGGGTGATAAAACACTGGAGCATGTTGCCAAGAGAGCTGGTGGATGCACCATCCCTGGAGACATTCAAGGCCAAGCTGGATGTGGTTCTGGTAACCTCATATATTTGAAGATGTCCCTGCTTATTGCAGGGAGGGCTGGACCAGATGAGCTTTGAAGGTCCCTTCCAACCCACACTATTCTATGATTATGTGATTCTATGATTCTATGATTCGGGAATTGTTAATTTATAAATATGGAGTGTAGTTGTTGGGGTTTTTTGTCAGTATCAGCAATAAACCCA
Source organism: Ara ararauna (assembly GCA_028858755.1). NCBI lineage: Eukaryota > Metazoa > Chordata > Aves > Psittaciformes > Psittacidae > Ara > Ara ararauna. Next base: position 148,231,138 of record CM054376.1, read on the forward strand.
TAGAAGAACATGGAGACCTTTATTAGGCTGCCTAGAAATTCACAAAGCCTCTTATGTTTGTCACAGCAACTTCTTTCCGCTGTAGAGGGTTTTAAAATCTGATGTAATGTAATAATGTCAGGGAAATCTCTCCTGCTGTTTTACTCACTGCAGACAGGAAGCTCTGTAAGATGGAACAAATGGGCTCAGATTCTTCCCGTTGGAAATGCACTGCTCTGAAATATCTAGAAGCTGGAGTAAGCAGAGTTTTTTTAGCGTGTTATTAAAATGAGACTCTTTACAAAATTCAGAATCTGAATCTGCTCAGGTTTCAAGGGATTCAGACTTATGGTTTTCTGTATGCTTCTTTTCAGTATTTTTTTTTTCTTTTGCATGGGATAGCGTTTGACATAGCTACTCAGTTTTTGACAGATTTCCTAAATGTTTCTTTGCTTAGAAGATTGCATTCTGTCATGTCAGTCTTACCTGCTGGAACCAGCATGCTTCAAAACTGATGGAAAAGCTGCCTATGACTCCATCTGCTTAAGATGAAGTGCTTTAATTACTATTGCATGTATTCCTTTTTCCACTCTGATTCTCAGTGCTTTCCACTGTTTCTCTTCTCTCTCATTTTACCCTTTCTCATCTTATTCTTTTCTGTTCTTTCTCTCCTGTTTGTAGTTTGCACTCTACTTTTCACCTTTCTTCTTCCAGAACATTTCTTCTCATTTAATTTCTTCCATCCCTTCCATCCGTGTTCACACAAAGAAATTAAAGTAGATTAGAAATTAACAGTAGCACTAATACCACACTCCCTGGTGAAATTCAAGGGATGTGTCTTCAACAAATTAGAGGGGTTTACTTCTTCCACCAGGGTGTAAATTCAGGCAGTTTTGCTAACTGGAAAGTGTTACCCTAGACAAACTGTTTTAAATTCATAGATGTATGTAGTGTTTTCTTGATCCATGCTATCTAAAAGAAAAAATACACTTCAGTAGAACCAGTCTAACATCAATATCACCCCCTGGAGATGCCTCTTGTTCCATCAAAGAGCCTGGGATGGCTAACCATGTAATTCACGTGCTTTAAAACATGGTGGACAATCTGGGTCCTTTTCCTTAGAAAATTTGCAAACACTTCAGAAGCAAGGCAGAATTTTGAACACAGGAAAACAAAGATCCATATCAACTCTGTTGTCATGAGGGTGTTCACAGCAGCTTCTCTGAATGAAGGAATTGCCTCTAGAATCTTCCCAAAGGCAAGAGTTGTAGATGTTACTGGTAACTGTAGTTATGCAAAGCTCCTTACTAAAGTGACATGCAAATAACATGTTATTTCAGAAAGCAATCGATTGCTTTAATGGAAGAAAATCCAGAGACAATCCATGCATTTTCCTATGTATTATTTTTTCTGCTGCAAATTTTAGCTGAGGCTGCTGAGAATTTCCGGTGAGTTGCATCCTGCGCATGTAGAATGCAAATCCTACATTATGTAATGTCTCTACACCCAGTACAATTACACTAGGAGCACATAAGCAGTTGTTTTTCTGAGTAAATCCATTTCTTAGAGTAGATCCTTCTAGCAATAATTTTTAGAAGGAAGATTTACATAGCTACAATTCTTGACTGGTATGAGGAAATCAGTTTGATTAAAACCCTGCAGAAAAACCAATTCTTGCATTTTTACAAAAGCTAAATGTTTTACTCAGCCAGCAGATCATAATTGCTATAAATAGAAGAGGCTAAAAAGGATAATAGTATAAGCTCTACTTCCAGTACATGAAAATGAAATACAATTTCTGTAAAGTATAACCTCGGAATTTGAGAAGCCTGTATGTCCAGGCTATAAAATATCCATTCACCACACTGGCACATGCATGAGAAGTGGGAAGGCAATGAAACAGTAAATGTGAGTCTGCGTTCTCATTATTCTAGCAATCCCAATAACAACACTAGTAATAGTTCTTTATTCACAGCTATTATGATTCTTATCATAAGCAGATGTTAATATTTCTGCATACAGCTTGAAAACATTTGTCAGGTGTAAGTACTGGCACAACTGCCTGTGGTTTCAGAACTAAAGGGGGATCTTCTGTAGAGGTGTCTTTGGACCTTTGTGCAAGGTCCTCTCTTCCTTACTTGACTTTTCCCTCCTGTTTTTCAGAAATATCCCACCATATTTCTCCTTTGACCCCCAGTGTAGTCAAGACCAAAATTTTCCATATCCCGTTAAGGGTGCAGAATCAGGCTCTAAATCCACTGAAGCAAAAAGGAATACTGCTGCCAATATTACACAGATCATGTCCCAAACTGAGCACTACATTGGGGGCATTGTTTCTCAGTGATTTGTTCTGTGTACTTCGTAAATCACAGAATAATACTATTTAAGCTTTATTATTTATTTATTAGCTCATCTTTACTGACAGTATATGCATCCTGCTCTCATCTCTTAAGTGATTTCTTCTGCTCTTGCTTTTAATTGCCCAAAGTTCAACCATTCAGGTATTGTTTCTGTGGCATTTAATTTTCAGTTTCAGAATTGCCCTTTTTTCTGAATTGTTGTAATTTAGTTGCTTGTATTGTCTCACTGAAATTGTGCATTTTTCAAGACACTGAACATGTCTTACCCCATTTGTACCTTGTGACATATAAATGGTATGAGCACCTAAATTGCTTAAATAAACTAAATAAGCTTAAATATCTAACTCATTAATTTTCCAGCTACTGTACAATTTCAGTTTTCTCAGTTTACAGAGTTTGTTAAATTATATGTGTTTCTATTTTTAGACAAAATAATTGGAAGACTGACCATGGATTTGCAGGAACGAGGGATTAATTTTTCAGTAATTTATACTGCAGTGAGACCTTCAAGGGTGAGTAATCTTCAGTGCCTGGAGCTGTCAGATTTCTGGCAACTAGCAACTTAATGTTTAGAGAGGAGTGCTGTAGATGATTTTCAAGATTACACAAGCAAGCAATTTGTATTATATGAGGTTTTGACCAGAAATGAGTTTTCATGTGTGATAGCTGTATTACATAGCTACTGAATTTTTGCCGTTCTAGAAGACCATAAATCTGCAGTTATCTTTAGGAGTTATTATTACTTTTAAGCACTGTAATTTTTGATACTTTTTTTTTTTTCCAACCAACTCTAAAGGTTTTTTAACAAGTTCTATGTGAAACCTTATCGAGCATCCTAGCGTGGCTGGTCATTAAAGGCAAAGTGTTAGTTAACTGAAGGCTACTAATATGTAATTTTTAAATCAGCTTTTTCATTCTTTTTAATCAGTACTTGGTACTTACAACTGGAAGTAAAGTTTTCACCCTTCCTGATAGTTAGAACACCATTTATAGATCGCATCATATTGCATTAGCAGTAAGTAGCATTGCAGAACAGTTATTTATGCAGAGTTATCTGGTTTTTATGACACACAGGTTGTACTCAAGAAATATTCATATTTTAATTTTAATGTAATTAAATGGAATATAGTTATGCCTTGAGAAAAACAGAATAGAGTTCCCACTAAGAAGAGAGATTTATGAAGGATGGGCTGTATGCATCAGCAACTTTGAAAGAAACATATCTGTTCCAGTGGTAACACATATGAGCTCCTGATATGATGCTTAATTTAATTAGAATTTTAATTCAAACTCAAGATAAAGTCATTTAAAATACAGAAGATATGATTTCCTTGGTTTAGGCAACAGGAAAGCCATTAGTGGGATCACCTAGATCTACTGTGAGCAGTGCAGACAGGATCTTGAAAGCTGCTGGGTTTTCAAGAGAGAACACTATGAAAAATTCACATCTGTTCTTAAAACAAGAACAAAACCCAGAAAACCTGTTTTAAATGGGTGTGGTGGTGAAGTCCCTTTAGCTTATCCAAAAGAAGAATAAGAGGCAACTTGGCTGCACTTCATAAATGTTCTTTAAGCCAAAAGTGGATGAACCCCCCGAAGGTGTTCTGTGTTCAACTAGAAATAATCTGGGGTTTTGCAGGGAGGTAGGGTCTTTAACCTCTGGCTGACCAACAAGATGGTCAGAATAGTCCCTTCAGCCTCTAGGAAAAAGGCTAGTTCTACTGAAGAAAACCAGGAACTTTCTTCAGTAATCCACCCTGTGAAATTCATTTCCAGAGACTAGATTTTGAAGACCAGACTTAGAATACAAAGCATGAGGAAGCAAGCTCACATTGACATTCTCCACGGTGTATGTTCTTGTGGTAAAGGGAAGAATTTAATCCAGGGTTTTTGATCTGCCCTTTTTGAGTCCAGGGGTTTTGATCTGCCCTTTTTGTAAATTTTTTAACAGAGATCCAAAGTAAAAATAAAAATTATTTAGTTATTGTGGATCTTTATTCTTTGAAATCAAAGGCACACTTAGCTGAAAATTGCATTTAGAACAATTGGAATGAAAAATATTTTTAATTAATGAAAGAATTGCTGTTATAAGAAGGAATTTTTTGAGCAGTTTTTAAAGTTTGTTGAATTTTACATCTATGCGTATTTCAACAGACTTTCTAAATTAAAGTGACTTAGTTTGAGCAACTGGAGCACTTTTAAATAATTAAAGCAATGTATTTTAAGATGTTCTGCATTAAAAAAAAAGCAATTAAAACTTTTCTTAATTTTGTAAACTCAATGCTATATAAACCCATTTGAAGCATATTTCCTCACTCCCAAAAAACTTTTAAGTTATTTCAGTGCATTCAAGGTTATCAGCTTCTGTACAGAACTAGAAAAGGCAAAACAAAAAGTACCTTTGAGGTTCCTCGGTCTGTGCATTTGTATCTAACCTTTTCTTAGTATGTATTGCATATCTTTGGCTGTGCTTGAATTGGGGAAGATGTGAACTGTTTCATAACCTTAAGATAAAGGACTAACTCCTTTTGTTTAAACTATAAAGACTGTGTATCATGATCTAGAAGTTACAGTTACTCCCCAGTGATAGCTGAGATCACTATACATGAGAAGGAAAAGACTTTGATCATGTGGGAGTGATGATCAGAGGGCTTGAGCATCTCTCCTATGAAGACAGGCTGAGAGAGCTGGGGTTATTCAACCTGGAGGAGACTCTGGGGAGACCTTAAATCAGCCTTCCAGTCATAAAGGGGGCCTACAAGAAATCTGGAGAGGGACTTTTTGCAAGGGCATGTAGGGATAGGACAAGGTTGGAATGGCTTTAACCTGACAGAGCGGAGATTTAGATTAGATATTATTATTAGAAAAAATTCTTCATTATGAGGGTGGTGAAGCACTGGAAGAGATTCCCCAGAGAAGCTGTGGCTTCCCAATCCCTGGAAGTGCTCAAGGCCAGGCTGGATGGGGCTTTAAGCAACCTGTTCTAGTGGAAGGTGTCCCTGCCGTGACAGGGGGTTTGGAACCAGATAATCTTTCACGTCCCTTCCAACCCAAACATTCTGTCATTCTGTGATTACTTAGTACATTTAAAAATCGATAGCAATTATTCAGTGTGAAAGGTTTGCACTTAACTAAGTTGGCTTTTTCTCATTGGTGGAGGAAATGAGTTTTAAACATGACACACAAAAAAGAATGAACAGCTCCTTCTGATCAGATAAATGAATTTTATGCAGTGAAGCTGCCAACAACTGGGTCTATGAGATACTTCTCTTGTGATAACACTACCTCCTTGCTGTTGGGCAGTTAATGGCTTTGTAGCATTGTCTTTTTATATTCACTCATTTTTCCATTACCTCAAGCAGAGAAAAATATATGTGAGATATATTGGAAAAGATTCCAGACTGGTAGTGGCTTCACAGGAAATGAGTTTATGAGATAAGGAACTCTCATATGATTGAATCTCTTTTAGGACCTGATGAGAAAGAGCTGTTTAGTTTAGGCAGTGCAGTCATAGATCCCTTTGGGCTATCACAGTTATCAGTTAATTACCCCAATGCATGACAGAGTTTTATTCAGGCTGGTGCTTGTTCTGTTCCAGTTTCAGCATTTGAAGCTGGAAGATAGAGTTAAGACCCTGAAACATAGGCTTTTTGGTGACCTAGATGAGATAGTTTCACTAACTAGTGATAATTTGTCTAGATATCCCGTCACGTTATAAAGGATCTCCTTTCCTCCAACAAGGCAATTGCCACATCTTTCTGCTCTTGTTCTAAAATGCTTAGCCTTCAAGGTCTGGCTGAGTTGCTCTTATACTGAGAGGGTGATTTGTGCCACCTCATTCTGGGCAAGTGAAGTGTAAATGTCTACATCTGAAGTCATCAACCAGGGTTCTTTTTCCAATCAAAGGCTTTTTAGGGTATGATCCTTCTGATCTATTTTGTAGGGGACTGCTGTGGGATGAGATGAAACTCTAGTCCATGCTATATTTTTGCAAGTTTGCTTCTGAAACTTCTGCAAGACAGCTTTATAGTTGTTATCTCTTCCCAGTTATATTGAATGCTGAAGAACCACATATTGCCAGAAGGAGATTTATGGCTGCCTCCCAGCTGATAATCTTTTTGCTGACTACACTTTGTACAGATGCATTGTGAAGTGCTATTTAAACCTTCAGTACTGCCTCCACACCTTCAGACAGCTTCAGCTACTGTGGGCTTTTGACTACTTCATTTGACAAGCTGTCTGCTCTGGCTAGCATTTAAGTGTGTTGAATCTTTGATCCCACTCAGAGCCAGCCAATATGAGTTATATTCAGCCATAAGTACCATGGGCATCTACAGCACAAGTGGTTGCATTTGACCCTTAAAAAGCGTCTCTTGAAGGTATCTTGAAGGTGCTATTTATGTGAAACCCAGCTGAAAAGAGTATGAAAAGTTTTTATCTTCTTTTACAAGTGATGGTGGTTGAGTTTTCTTAGGTTTTGCCTTCTACATTTTGCAGTGCTCTTCCACTGAGGGATCTCTTCCACTGAGATCCAGCTCCTCTCTTGTTGACTATTCAGTTCACCTCTCTGAGGAGACTAAACTCTGCAGCATCCACCCCATTAACTTCCAGCTTCTGATTAATGAATGCTTCTGATTAATAGAATGCTTTTAACCTTTAATATACTCAAACATTATATGATGGGAGCTTTCCCCATGAATGGAATGTTAGAAAAACGCTTATAATGCCATTTACAGGATTTGGCATTGTAAGGTTAATATCCTCATGCATCCTAGAATATAGGAATTTCCTTATCCATTTGCTCTTGCATTTTTTACATTTGAAGGAGCAATTACAGTTTGACTTAGTATAATAAAGCATCAGTGCTTCCAACCTAAAAGAAGAAACCAAAGGAATTCCTCATTGTTTAGTCCTCTCCCCACTTAAATAATTCCATTATAATAAAAAAATAAACTTTAACTTGTAGATGAAGAATATGCACTTAGATGTGTTTTTTACTAAAAAAAAAAAAAAAAAAAAGAAAAAAGAAAAAAAAGTCTTTTTAATAGAAAAGGACTGTTTAAGGCAGTCTAGAGTAAAAAAAATGAACAAACATTTAGACAAATTAGCTTGGAAGTTGAGTGCTAAGGATGTGAGAAATGCGTGTTAGCAATTGTGTATGATTCATTCTGTTTGTTAGTGGGAAATTCAGGGAAATAAGTGAAAATTAGTGTTTTACCTTTAACCCCAGACTTTGCATTAGGGCATTAAGATTCACTTTAAACATTTCTGCAACTTTAGCTTTCATTTTATTTTCATATTTATAGATATATATATGCTTATTGGCTTCACTGGGAAATGAAGGGCAGCATAGAACTGAACTCTTATTCTTATCTGATCAGAACTGTTTTTTTATTTTCAGATGCTAACTCACTTTTTTAAGGCATAATGAAGCCTATGCAGGTGTTCCGTATACACCAAGTTCAAAAGTTGTATTTATTTTGTGTTTGAAATTAAGGACTGGGAAACCTGGGGTAGGAGAGGGATGGTGGAGAACACAAGTGAGGATGTATTCTGTCTTAGGAAAAAACCCAGAAATCGATAAAATGCAGGTATAAAAATGGCAATGAAAACTCTTAAAAATACAGTCATATATAAGCAGAGGTCATAAATATAATTCAGAACACAATTAAGGTGTAAGGCTACAATGGGATAGAATAAATGGAATGTGTAACTGTAAGGAAGCATACTGATATGGCTTGTTGGTAGGCTGCTGAAAACTTTCTGGAAGGAAAATGCCAAGGTAAAAGCTTTATCAGAGTGACAGAACAGATCTAAAAAGGACTTCTGTTGTATTTTAAAGAAAATATGGGTTCAAGGTATTCTGAGAATTCTGGAGTCCTATTCTTTGAAGACTGAGGCTGAACATAGCATCCAAGTAATAAGACTTTAACCTAATAGAAATGATCCATGTATCTCTGATTTGGTGAACTGCCTGGTAGGCTCCACTAATTATGTTGACTGACAGTGTCTGTATAAACACAACATATTAAAAGCTCAAGCTATATGTCAGAAGGCGTTTTTGAAAGACAGCCTCTTTCCCCTCACCCTCCTCCCCACGTGGAAACATGTGGAATAATTAAACAACAGAGTGAAAGAGATGAGGCTATTAAAAGAAATAAAGCCACACTTCAAAAAGCAAAGTCCTGTGTGCATACAGAAAATTAAAAAGAATAGAAATTCTTGCAATTTTTAGTGCAAAATCATATGGCAGACTTAATGATATTGACAAAAATAATTTGCAAGAGACATAAAAACTATTAATAAAACCACATTAGACAAGAATTGTTTCAGAGAGCATTTGATCTAACAGAACAGGGGAAGTCAGAAAAATGAGTGACAAAACAAAGTCCAATGAGTTTGTGTTGATCATCTCAATGGTGGAACGCAGAGAAATTCTCAGTTTAAAGACTTTTACAGGGATCATCAAGCCTCAAAAACATTTGCTTCTGCTGTAGTGGTGGTAGAAGAGATTTCAGGATAAATCAATAAACTGAGTAGTATCACCAAGATCAAATAATTTTCTCCTAAATTTTAACTAAAATAAGAAACTGCCAAACTATTAATTGTCATGTTTTCTAATGTACAACTTCCTTATAAATTATGGCATATATCTATATATATATATGTTACAAATTACTTCAGTCTTAATCCCAGAGGAGCAGGAAGGGTCAAGTGTGACATGGCATTTGAAAAGAAGATCTATATCTTTGGAGAAATACAACCAGAAAACTTGCCTTCTGTACTTAAAAGAACAGTTGAAACTAAGGTGGTAAATATGTGGATATTTGAAGAAAATATCATATGATTTGGTGTTCTCTGAGACATTTAAAATATGTAGGTAAAAGTGATCATGTTGCTACAGTAAAAAAAGTAAAAAACTGAAATAATTTTAGCACAAAAATAAATAAATAAGGGCAGGGAATAAAGGAGAAAAATAAAGGATTGATGTTTGCAGTGGGCGGTAATTACCAGTGGGATTCTGTGAGGATTGATGGTGATGCCTGTGATGTTCAACAGAGATGTTGTTAGTATGAAAAGGGGGCTGAAATCCAAAGGTGCCAAAGTTTCCTGATGTACTGACAACTTGGACAAACTACTCACAGCACTGCCTTACTGGGTGATAAAATGACAGATGAAATCCAGTGTGAAGGAAAACCTTAAATATGCATATTACACTGTGGTGAGTGGCTGCTGTTTCTCAGAAGAGGGATTACGGTGTGAACGTGGGTAGATCTCTTGGAACATCCCAACAGTCAGCAGTGGGATGAATAGCAAGCACAATGTTACCAAGCATGTTGGAAAGGAAAAGGGTAAAGCAGCAAGAGTCAATTAGTTCACTATGCCCTTCATCAGTGCAAGTCTATCAGTGGAATAGTGTGTGCAATACTGACCACCCATTTCCAATAGGATACAGTAGAGGTAGGAGATTAAAATATTTTAGTTAGAAAATGTGACATTTAAAGAGGCAAATACTAAATAAAACATCAATTACATGAATGGACTAAACAGGAAATAATTGCAGATAATTATACTGTCTCTGGCCAGTAATCATGATTACCTCCACTCAGAGGTCAGGGTGCAGGAATGCAGAAGCACCAAATTCCTTTAAAGAAACAAAATAAACAATTTTAGGATGATGGAAGTACACAGATTTCAGTGATTTGGTGAACTGATGCAAGAAAGATAGGAAGGAAGAGTTGAAATAAGGTCCTATTACATGTGTTCATTTGAATGCAGCCTTCAGCTCTGAAGGATTCTCGCCCAAACATTACAGAAATCTTGGAGGGTGCCCTGGGACAAGTATTATTTGTTTTTACCCTTTTCTTATTTTTAGCTGCCAGTTACTATCAATAGCACTGGCAGTGAGCTAGGTGGACCTTTGGTCTCACAATTTAGCTGGTCTTGTGTCTTGGCAGTGGAGGGTTGGGATATTGACATAGCATTTCTCTGGGACAGGAATGTGAAAGGTAATATGTAACTTATTTAACTAAAGGCTATGAGCCAGAAAAGGCAGCCAACAGAATAAAAAAAGCTCTACTAAAGAAAGCTTGTGAACTTTCCTCATCATGCTCACCTATAGGTTGTTGTAGAATTGCCACTTTTGAAAATGAAAATAATTGCCACATCAAACATCTGGTGCATGTAAATCATTGTACTGCTGGCAACTAGGAAGTCCACAGCAAAAAGTGGCTGTGTCAGCTGGAAATCGCGTAGGTAGCACCCCAAGCGTGGTGCAGTTTTCCCTGCTTTCAGTGCAGTGATACAGGTTAGATTCTCAACAGCCTACCGTTGTGATTAAGGATCTGCAAGTCATGTCAGGGAACTCTGAATCCCTTTTCCATTCATTAGTACTGGTGAACACAGAGACTTGTATCTTCAGCACCTTCTCAAGACACCAAAGCCCATGGGCATGACTGTTTTCAGAGGCAGATATGCATTCCCGGTTTGGGGAAGTGAAGGGTTAGAAACGGGGAACAATCCTATCCACCCAGAGAATCATAGTGTCTCTCCTCCCTGCATGTTCCCAAGGCTGAAGAGCCAGCAGCTCAGTGCTGTGCAGCTAGGTAGCTCCTGCATGGGGTCAGAGCAGCCTTGCCCTAAACATCTACCTGCAGTACTTCTTGTGTTTCTTCCCTTTGTAGGAAATTAAATGAATAAATCTGGTAAAAGAACCAGCTGGTGCAGCCACAAGGATGCCCTGTGTCCTGGCAAAAGCATTTATATCCTGCACCATTACATTTCTATTGCAGCCTCTGTTGTCTGTGTAAAGAGGTATCTGTTAGAGGAACAAAGGCACATTTTGCCAAAACATAAAAATCTGCCAGTAATTGGTAAAATGCAGATTCCTGACCCTGGGAAGTGTTTGTGATCTGGTGGCAGAACAAAAAGCCCCTAAGTTTTAGTGCATCCAATCTGTAACACAGTTAAAACTAGTGAGAAGAAACCAGGATTATTTCAGTTTAGTTTCAACTGGCATGTCATATTCTATTTTTCTTTTCACTTTTGATAAGAATTCATTCACTTCATATAGTGCCACAGAATGTTTCAATTTTAAAAATTCAGTGTTTTGTGGTAGGAAGGCATTTGACAGTTCTAGATCTGTGATATTTCACAGGTAGTGGTTATGTTTTAATCTGCTTTCTAACTCTTACCCTGCCTGTTATCCCTGAAGTATTAGACTCTGTTCAAAGCCATCAGCTAATGATTTTCTGCCATTTGAAACTGAAAGGAGGGGCCATCATTATTCATACACAGCCACTGTGCATATGTAGCCATTAAACTCATAAGTACAGCATGCATGCCTCTAAAATTAGGGTAGAGGATGATAATTATTTTTTGTCAAGCATATTTATTTATTTATTTATTTATTATTTCCCAAGCATATTTTTTTTCAAGCATATTTATGAGTTTAACAGAGAAATAAATATATCCTTGCTTTAGCAATGGGTAGTTTTATTGAAATGATCTAAAAGTTTATTTTACTAAATCCTATAGGCTTTTGCACAAAAATGTGAACCTGAAATTGCATGCAAGCCTCTATTCACAAAGTTTGCACATTAGAGCTTTAGCAGACAAAGCTAAGAACTAGCCCAGGGTGTTAATAAAATGTTGTCAGACTGTAACGGCAGTGTTTGTCTATTGAAATGCAGATCTGATTTCTGAGGACTATATTACCCCATCCCTTGTAGCTGACAGCTTTAAATTGGATCAGATCTCAGTGAGCTAATATATTTCTTTTTAGAAAGCTGTCTAATTAGAAAATCCGACTGATGATAGGTACTTTTGCTGCTAACATAGAATCATAGAATCATAGAATAGTTAGGGTTGGAAAGGACCTTAAGATCATCTAGTTCCAACCCCCCTGTCAGGGGCAGGGACACCTCCCACTAAACCATGTCACCCAAGGCTCTGTCCAGCCTGGCCTTGAGCACCGCCAGGGATGTAATGTAATTAACTACTTTTTAACTTCATACATTTCTTTTCAATAAATGCTTCTGTGGTGCTTTTTAATTGTGCATACTGTGTATGTAGATTTCCTCAAGAAACAGCACATTTTGTCATCTCTAGACTCTGCAAGCGGACTCAACTGATTGCTCCTACAACCTGCGCAAAGTCCCACAGACCTTACTCTGTGGGACTATGAAGATACATGCTCCCTGTGCTGAGCTCTGAGATATTAATGGGTAAAATGTGCAACTTACTTAAGGCTAGGTAATTCTATTACTTAGCTGAAACTTCACATAAGCCCAGAGTATGGGGTTTTCAACTCATTTTTTTTCTGTGGCAGAATATGCCTTTTATAAAATTTGGAGATGAGAAAACTCTGATACCTTCTGAAAATCTGACCAGTGATACACTGCACTAGAAAAGAAAAGAGATGCTGCAGTAATCTCTCTAAAACTTCTGCCTGCATAAAATAAGGTTGTTGCATTTTGTGACATGCATTTGACAAATACAGCTAATTTCTGCATGTCTGGGTCAGAAATTTATACCTGCACCCGGAAATCTGGTGACCTTCTATGATGGGACTACGGAACTGATGGACAGGGATGGAGCAGTTGATGTCATCTACCTGGACTTGTGCAAAGTGTTCAAAACTGTCTCACATAACATCCTTGTCTCTAAGTTGGAGAGACATCAATTTGATAGGTGGACCACTCGGTGGATAAAGAACTGGCTGGATGGCCTCATGCCAAGAGTTATGCTCAATGGCTCAATGTCCAGCTGGAGACCACTAACGAGTGGTGTCCCTCAGGGATTGGTGTTGGGACCGACCTTGTTCAACATCTTTGTCGGTGACATGGACAGTGGGATTGAGTGCGCCCTCAGCAAGTTTGCCGATGACACCAAGCTGTGTGGTTCGGTTGATACGCTGGAGGGAAGGAATGCCATCCAGAGGGACCTTGACATGCTTGTGAGGTGGGCTGATGCCAACCTGATGAAGTTTAACCATGCTAAGTGCAAGGTCCTTCACCTGGGTCAGAGCAATCCCAGGCACAGCTCCAGGATGGGCAGAGAAGAGATACAGAGCAGTCCTGCAGAGAAGGACTTGGGGGTGTTGGCAGATGAGAAAATGAATATGAGCCGACAGTGTGCGCTCGCAGCCCAGGAAGCCAACCGTATCCTGGGCTGCATCAAAAGGAGCATGACCAGCAGGTTGAGGGAGGTGATCCTGCCCCTCTACTCTGCTCTTGGGAGACCTCACTTGGAGTATTGTGTGCAGTTCTGGTGTCCTCAACATAAAAAGGACATGGAACTGTTGGAACAAGTGCAAGGGCCATGAGGATGATGAGGGGACTGGAGCACCTCTCGTATGAAGATAGGCTGAGAAAGTTGGGGCTGTTCAGCCTGGAGAAGAGAAGGCTGCATGGAGACCTCATAGCAGCCTTCCAGTATCTGAAGGGAGCCTATAGGGATGCTGGGGAGGGACTCTTCATTCGGGACTGTAGTGAGAGGACAAGGGGTAACGGGTTCAAACATAAACAGGGGAAGTTTAGATTGGAGATAAGGAAGAAATTCTTTACTGTGAGGGTGGTGAGGCACTGGAATGGGTTGCCCAGGGAAGTTGTGAATGCTCCATCGCTGGCGGTGTTCAGAGCTGGATTGAACGTAGCCTTGTGTGGCATGGTTTAGTGTGAGGTGTCCCTGCCCGTGGCAGGGGGGTTGGAACTAGATGATCTTAAGGTCCTTGCCAACCCTAACTATTCTATGATTCTATGATTCTATGAAATAGTCCTGTACAGTCAGACCCCTGTGCAGTCACCTGTGTTAGCACCAGTCATACTACAGCAAACCCAGAAGCAATGGTGTGACATGCCAGTGGACCCCTGAACTGTTAGCTGGGGATGCTGTAAGAGAGGAGGCAAATTTGCCCAGCACGAAGTTGAAAAGTCTTTGTTTCTTCTGGGAGCCAACCTAGCACTGTAACACTGTGGTTCTACCATATCACACTGTGGCCTTTCCAGTTCACTCCAACCTCACATGGGAATCTCTGTTTTTGGGTTGTTGTGTGATATATGTCCTTAGTGTCACTGGCAGGCAAAAAACCAATAAAAATATCAAGATACTCATAGTTTTCCTGACAGAATGCCATGGACCACTTATTTAATTTGTTAATGGAAGCATTGCTGTAAAAGGTGTACTTCAAGTGATTCTTGACACCGAATTTGATATGACATGGCATATATTGTTCTTGATCTGTCCTTTTCTATTTTACTAAAACCTCAATGTTTACAATTTTATTGAAACATTGCAGCTGTTCTTCTGCGATGGGATTTCTGTTTCAGCACAAGTGATTGAGTGACTTCACAGATATTTAATGAATCAGAAAAAATACCTTTCTACATTTTAGTGCACTACAGTATGAAAGCTAAACCCCAAGTAGTCTAACAGCTAGATATCTCTGCCTCTGGGGCTTTCAGCCCAATCACTTGTAAAATCCTCAAACGGAATAAAGAGGGTTTCTTGCGTTACATTGAGCAGAACTATTGCAAGGTGAGTATTGGATCCCACTTTGCCTCCTCACTGTTGAGAACTCCTTCCTCCTCTTCAGTACATGACTTCCCTAACAGTATTCCTTGCTACTGCTCAGAGTTTTTCTCAGGATCTGAACTGCCAGCAGGAGCAATTGCTTGGGGTTGAATCAAATCCCCAGCTAGGCTTGCTACTACCTAGCACTGAAATTTAGCTGTGGGGTAGGAACAGCAATAGGCATCAAGCTGCTAAAGCAATCCCACAGGAGTGCTGGAAGGAAGTTGGCATTTGTTTTCTAACATCCCTCACCTTATAAAGTTCAGTTTTCCAAAGTTTCAAAGCATCATCACAGGGGCCAGTAACTACCAGCCACCGAGGTGGCAGTTACACCTAACTGCTGGCAAAGGTTGCATGCTTTGGTCTCATTTTTTTTTAGCTGATGGGCTTGAGCCTGGTAGGAGATGAAGGAAATTGTGAAACTGAGACTGATGACATTGGCTGAGATGTGTTAACTGGAAGGGTCAACTAGGCTTTGGTGGGAATATGTCTGTTTTGAGACAAACATGGAAGAGGAAATAGGTTTTATCAAGAGAAAATAAGGCATGTAAGGCATGGTAATCTCCTTTTAAAAAGCATGGATGTTATTTCTAAGATTAGCTTTGTCTCAGCTTTGTGATGTAGGTTTCATTTATATATATACCTTCTAACATATATACACTACTGTCAGAAAAATTAAGTGGATGCTGAGTGCAAGAAAGCAGAATAGAAGTTAAGAACCTTTAAATTGATTTCCTGTGGGGAAAAAAAGAACCGAAAAAACCAAAACCCAACCCAAAGCAAACGAAAAATCCCTTGTTTTAACTTCCCTGTCAAAGAGATCTAATTTGCTAGAATTATTGGCCTTTGCCTTTTGATTCATCAAAACTAGAAAGACAGAGCCAAGCTCCCTTCACAAGTTCCTGCAGTGCAAGTTCTTGTTTCCTCTGTTTCCTCCAAAAGAGTTGTTACACAGAGGTAGAGATGCCAAAAGTAAAGAATGGTGGTGTCACATTGAACACAGTATTTTTACAGGGAGAATCTGACCATCTGAAAACCACACTTGTATTTAGACTCTAATTTATTACAGACAGGCTTGAGGACATGTAAGAATGATGTGCAGCTTCTTCAGGTTAAAAATTCATTTTTTGAAGTATCAGTAAAAATTTTAAGTGTAACATGTCCTACTATCGCCCTGTCCACACCTCTTTCTTCAAGTTAGGAAAGAAAAGGTAGAGAGGTTCCAGTTTGCAGATTAGTCTTCTAAAGTGCAGAAGGATCAAAATATTAAGTGGAGAGAAAGAGACTTTTATGGATCTTCAGATTTTTCATTTCTCTGTGAGTAGCCTACATCTGGGACAAACAGTGCTGGCAACTCTCCCGGCACTGTGAATAACACATTTTAGCCCTTGGCTGCAATTTTCAATTAGGTAACATGCCAAACCCTGATCTAAGCTCGGTCCAACCCTCGCTACCTATCTTTGTCCTCTTATTGCAGCAGAGGCTCTTCATCCTTTTTCACATCTCCCATGGCACTTGGATTCCGCATATGGACATAAGAAAGTGGGGAAAACAACCAGTTGGAGTGGCTATTCCCCTTAGCAGTCTAAAAATGATTTAAAATTTGTAGCTTCTTTTATCTTCATGGCAAAATTGCTCAAAACAGTAGAATTTAGGGGGAGAATTAAGTGTAGTAGCTCCTTCCACTGCTACTCCAGCTTGTACATATTCCTGTTTGTTTTATAAAAACAAGATCATTTTATAGGCCAAACCCTGCTCTTCCTTAAGCTAGCTGAAAAAGTTGGTATAAAGATCTGTTAAAATCTGGAGCATGAAATAACAGGAAATATAATTTTCTTCAGAAAATTTGGGCTACTGTGGCGTTTATAGATGTACTTACATGTCCCGTATGTGCAAAAATTTCTTGCCTCATTTTAAGGCCTTTCAATCAGAATGATTATCGCAAGTGGAGCATCATAATACCTTCCTCAGCTGCGGGTTCTGTTGCTTGCATGGTCCCTGCTAACTCACTCATCTCTGCACCATATTCAGTTGCATGATAGTCACGTTCTCTGTAAATGACAGTTAAGAGCTCTTTTATACAGCCCAGTGCTACAAAAGGGCAGGTCTGTGAAGAAACACATCCAGCCATAAACATATGAGCTGACCCTGCAGATTGTGTCTATGAAGGCCACTGAGCAGAGCAGTGTAATAAATATTGCAGTTTTCTTGTCCCTTCTAACAGAAGATCTAGAAACGCTTGGTCATGTCTTGGGTATTCTCCACAAGTCATAACAGTCCTATCAATTACAAAAACATTGTATTTTACAGTGATTTTTACATTTTTACATTAAAGGGATGATTAACTCTTACAGTGAGGCTCATATTCTGACTTTAATATTCATGTCCCAGCCTGACTTTTGTGAAAATCCCTGGGAGGTGCAAAACACCAGGTAGGAACTGAATGTCACAGTCCGGAGCCATTGGTTTACTGGTAGAAGTATGCATGGTTGGGCAGGGGAGCAATCAGATGATAATGTGGGTCAGCAAGCTTGGTGGTATATCCTGCAGGGCATGAAAATTATAGTAATCATTATTAAAAATGATTGCTATTGATATAATGTACCTCATTCCTCTGCATTCTTTTCCCCTGCTTTATCAGACTATTACTTGGGTACTCTCCACAAGTCATAACAGTACAATTGATTATGAAAACATTTTCATTTACAGTGAGATGATTAACTTTTACAGTGGGACTTATATTTTGACTTTTATATTCACATGAAGACAGTAAAGAAGAGAAAGAGATGTGGAGGATTCCTCTGGGCAAAATGTCATGCTGTTGATATTCACATTGATGTCTTGGTTAGATTTGCAGTTGCTTTACAAACATGCAAAAAAGTCCGCCAGTTTCACCATTTCATAGTCACTGCAGCCAAGGCTGCCCTGGAGCTTCACATTCCCCACACTCCCGGAGGATCTCAGCACTCCCCTAGGGTTTCCCAGGCTCAGGAACACACACTGTATGCCACTATTCCCTGCTCCACAGAGGGACGTGCCTGCACGAGAGTGCGAGTGACAGTATTGTCATACTGAAGCACAGAGTTAACTTCAGTATGATAGCAAGCAGTGGCCTAATGATTCCCTGCCAGCTGCTGAAGTGGAAGTGAAAAGGAGAAAGTATAGTGCTAAGTGTTAATAAATTTCCATTTCTGGAAGTTTAGTTTCTTTTTTTTGGTAAGGGTTTATTCTAGTTTCAGCAATGAAAACTTAATCCTGCTTTGAAAACAGTTTTCTTTCTGAGTGCTTTTAAGTGTGACTTCTTTAAGTTCCTTCCCTAGGTCCTCTTGTAAATGCCCTCAGTTCTGCATTCTCCATCTGGATCTACATGTGGATCATGCAGTCAGTAGGAAAAAGAATGAGATCTATGAGAAATTCTCCACTTCTGAGTCCATTTCCACTTGACTCTTTTTGTATATGTGTTAATGCACATAAGTATGTGAGCAATACAGGTATCCAAGTCCATACTTATGCCAAGTATTGTCACAGTTCAGTTATCCATGGATTTTGAATTATTTTATCTTTATTTTAAAGCATGTTTCTCTCTTTGGTTATAACCTAGACCAAATTTTCTATTTTATATTTCACTGAAGAGAAGTACAATACGTACCTGCTTGCTTTTTTTGCATAGAGTGTGGACTCTGGTCAGTTTAAAGTTTCTCCTTAGGAAAAAATCATTAATATTGACAGAAAATATGTCTGAGTAAAAAATGTAAGGGCTTGGCTCTCACAATCTAAGAGCTTTCTGCAGCTTCTATGTAAGTACAGAAATGGATTCTCTAAATGAGGTTTCTAAATTTCCCTAAATCTACTCAATGTACATTTTTACTGGCTTTGTTTCCCTTGAAAGCTTTATGTAGGTTTACATTGAAGTTTGCATTGAAGAAGTTTTATATGAAAAGAAAGAACAATTTCAGAAATTGAATTGTGGTACTGAAAACACCTGCGAGTGTAATTACTTGGGATGTGTGATGTCTTTAGATATGTATTTTTTATTGTATTATATGCAAGTTATGAAATTTCAGGTGATTTAGTATGACAGAAATTTCAAATTTAAAAAGCTACCCAGAAGTTGTGATAATGTAACACCTTGAATGAGATAGGTGAATGAGAAATAATGGTGTATTCACATGAGCTTCTGGTAATTCGTGATAAACTAGGCATGTCCACTGGAAATATTTGGGGAATTCTGATATAGCTAGGTCACAAACATTCCACCCTACAACTTTCCTAGTGGAAAATGTAGTTTGAACACCCTCTGGGCTCAGCTGAAGCAGAGCAGAAATTTTGTCTGTCAGTTTTAGTTATAAGGAATGAAAATCAAAATTAGCTGGAGGTAGGTAAGATCCTTTGCAACAGAGCACAAAAACTGCAGTTGCTGCATCAAAGCTTGCATGTGAACTTGCTCAAAATGTTGTGTTGCTCCAAATCAGTGGGTTTTTTCAAACTATGCCTAATTTCATATCTTTGTATGTGATAGACAGTATCTCATGGTTCACATTTTGTACGGATATGTTAATTCAAACAATAGGACTTGGAAAAAGCAGTAGGTAAAATATGAGTAGTTCACTTAGTAGGCAGGAAACTGCACCCTAACAAGACGACTTCTTTTTGAAATCCAAGAATTTGAAGAAGCCTTCCCCATCCTGCATCCTACTCAAGTCATGCCAGGGTCTAGACTTGTAAATTATTTAGAACAGAATCACACAGGATAATTGTGGTTGGAATTGAGCTCTGGAGATCACCTAGTCCAACTTCCCTGTTCCAACAGGGCCTTCTAAAAACGTTGCCCAGTACTATGCCCAGTTGGATTTTGAACATCTCTGAGAATGGAGACTCCATAACTTCCTGGGCAACCTGTGCCAGTGCTCAGTCCCCTTCACAGTACAGAAAGTGTTTCCTGATTTTCAGACAGAATGTCCTATATTTCAGTTTGTGCCCATTGTTTCGGGCCCTGCCACCGGGCACCACTGAAAAGAACCTGGCTCCATCTTCTTTACAATTTCCCTTCTGGCAATTGTACACATTCATAAGATACAAGCTACCAAGCCCAAAATCTTGTTCAGATAGCAGTTATTTGTCTTTGGGTTGCTGTGATGCAGTTGCAGTGCCTGGTTTCCCCTCCTGGGATGTTAGTTACACCTCATGATTCAGGCCATCATAGGTGATCCAAAAGGATTCTTTGACCTTCCCTTTCATGAAGTATTTTAAGCTTTTGTCTACATCTGAACGCCCTATGTTTTCAGGCTCTTTTCTGCGTTTATTGTTGCTATTAAGCAATATCTGATTCTTATACTGCACTTTATATTTATTTTTTTTTAATACAGGCTGAGATTTGTATGCAGTTTTGTGATACCCAGACCTGGTTTAATTGTGTTGTGTCTAAATTTAGAAAATTACCTTTTTCCATCTATATAGCATGTATACAGAGAACGCACTGCTGCCGTGCACAGTACAGTGTGGAGGCAGGGATTAGGTTAAGACTCAACCTAAAAAGAGAAAGGGAGTGGACCCTTCTTCCTCCTCAATTCCCTCATTGAAAGTGCGGAAAGACCTTCCGCTTCCCTTAGCTGCTACAGTAACTCCACAGAGAGGATGTGGTCATAAATCCATATTATTAGAATTGAAAAGGAGCAACAGGCACCACCAAGACAGTTTTCTTATCCTTTATGAGCACGCCTTAACATTGCAATAAAAATGTCAAGACTGAAAAAGAAGGCATAACCGTATGTTAAACTGATACCCAAAAATCCTACTTTGAAACTAGTACGAAACATAACCTGTTTCTATGATTCATTGCCATTCATCATTTCAGCCAATGAAAATTTTATTTTCCCAGTATTTTGTTCTTTTCTCTCATATGTGTTTGCCACCATTTGATTTATATTTGTTTGTAATATTAGATATTACAAACAAGTATATAAAATGACCCCAAATCTTTTTTCTTGTCTCTAGACATTCTGTTTTGGAGCTGCCAACAAAACCCCTGCAGCAACAAAACAAATGAATAATTTTGGGTGTGGGGTCTGTTTACTTTGGAAAAGATCAGCATGTTGGCGCATCAGAATGTTGCCAGATCAGCTGTCTTTCTCCTTTCCAACAGAGATGATTCTGAATTAGGACGTTTGCAACACAGATCAAAGGGAAGAATTTTGTCCAGGCTGCATCTACTGCAGGTTCTGTTGGTAATTACAGTTCTGGTCTAGGACACTGTAAATAGCACCCTTTCTTTTCTGTGCCTTATTTAATCTGGTCTTGTGATTATTCATTGCATATCTGAAATCAAAAAATGTCTTTGATAAATCTGGAAGAACAAGACAGTGACTCAAACATCCTATGATTCAGATTCGGTGAAGGCAAAGGGAGCACTAAACAGCAGAACAAAATATTGTTTAACAATTGACAACACTGCCACTGTGGATTTTTCCTAAACAATCTAATATGATTGACAAGAATTCAACGTAAATATAATCCATTTCTCAAGGAAACATCTTGTCATTTATAGTTTAGCATGAAATATATGGCATGGAGAGAATGATTTTAATTCAGTAAACTCATGCTTGTGCAGCAACAAAAGAGTAAGAAAATGTGCCTAAGACATAGTCAGAGATGTACTGGGGAGGTCTCAGCTTCCCACTGCATGTCAATGGGAAGGAGCTACTGCTGTCTTCAGGTCTCCAGTGGGTCCCACATTGGGGTGTGTCACAGATCCTCCTTCCAGCCTCAAGACTAAATTTTCTTGAATCTCTGATTGTGAATGTGCTGAATTACCTCACCCACAGGTATCTTAGAGAAGCACATCTCCAGGCTGAGGGACAAATACACAGGCTAGAAAGAGTTTGGGGGATATTCCTCCAGAGAACTGATGTTTTCATGCTCCTGTTTAGTGTAGTAGTCCTGCCTGCCTATAGCTGAGAAAGTGATGACTTGCAGGGCTGCACAGTCCATGACTGCCTGTATTTTCAGCTACAAGTATGACCAAAATAAAGCCCACTTTCAGAAATGCTTTCATTAAGCTGTGTTGCCTTCCTCCTTCAGCACGGGTAGATTTATTAAAACAGGTTTAATCATGGGAAACTAGTGAATTTCTTAGTCTCTGACATCTCTTCTTCACAAGCAAACACTCTTTTGGTTCATATGCTTTTTTAGAGGGAATCGTTATGTGAGAGCCTCATGACAAAGTACTGGCAGCAGAGTAAGAGAAATAAAGCTGTAGTCATATGATTATATTTTAATAGCTTTCTTTTTATTTTAAGATACTTAAACCTAATCCCCCAAGTTAGCCCAATCACAGTCTCCAATGTAGCATTGTTTTCAGCTACTAGCAGGCGGGTTTTAAAGCCCTCTTTAGATGATACATGGGGCCCACATAGTGAAGTCAATTGTTAGACAGGATATAATTTAGACTTCAGCTCTTCCTCTCAGTTTGAAATAAAATGATTACATTTCAGGAGAGCCTAAGGGAAGATTAAAAGTTTTATATCAAAAGTTGAATATTTTCTTTTGTTGTACACTCTTCTTTTAAAGAAAATGGTATTCATTTAAAATAATGCGTGTTCTGATGCACTTGAAAAGGCACTACTCTGAATTGAAAAGAAATTCATAAAGTATGCATGTATGGGAGAGGAAGATTGCAATCTTCATTTGAGTGTTTAGTCAAAGGTTTTTAACTCAGTCAATTCTGCTTTGTTCATAGTATAAGGTGTCTGCAAAGATGCACTGTATATAACAGATGGCCTGTAGCATTTAGAGAGCAGCAGTTACAGTGACAATATCTTCTGGGGCTCCTCTCCAGAGGCAGGTTATAAAGTGATATTATATCCTTTGTTTCAGACTCAAAAATGGTCCTTGCCTGTATTTAAACCTATTAAAAGTGGTTACAGGCTATTGCTCCACATAATTGTAGTTCTGGTAACCCCTGTGATGCCTCTCATTTATTGTATCCCAAAGTTATCCAAGGGTAGAAGCCACTTGTAGAATACAAAGTTGTAAAGCTGAAATGGGTCTTAAAAATAAATGGAATAGCCCAGATATGAACAGAGTAAGAAGTGAAGAACAAGATGTGAACAGGATTAAGTTATCATCTGAAAAGGTCAGCTAGCTTTTACAGCTGCTATCAATAGGGCTGTTTTACCAATGATGCCCTGGGCACATTTGTACAAAAGCATTACCTATTAAGGGGAATTCCTGGAAACCTCCTAAAAGCAAATGTGTATATACAGTGAAGTCCCATAGGAGATCATCACACCAGCCAAATGAGCATAGATCTTTTTCCAGAAGACATCAGAAGAGCCTAAATATAACACTGGTAGTTAAGCTGCTGCTTTCATGCCTGTTAAAAAGAAGAGTACAAAACCTGTTATTGTTACTAAGCAGGGATGGTCACTGAACTGGCAAGTTGAAGTTTTCTTGTGATTTTATTGCAGGAAAAATGTTAATGTCTTTCTTTACAGTCTTCTGAAAAAAAAAAATAAATCTTTAACCTGTTAGCACTAAAGCATACTGCTATCTGAAGTCTGCATTAACAACATGGGTTTACATTAATTTGCTTGATATCAGTGGTGCTTGCTTTCACATGTGGACACCTGACCATGGGAACCTAGGTTAACACCACTTTATACTTATTGACAATTAAGTAGACAGGCAATAATAAATATTGGGGTTGCTTTAGGATTTAAGAAGGCTGGGTGGTCATGGAACAGGATGGTGACAGTGTGCTGTCATTTGATATTATCTCTTACAAAGGAGATGAATTGTTAATATGCTGTTATTTCAGATTTCTAGAAGAACTGTAGTGGTGGGGGAGTTAAGACGACAATTAATGGCCACTGAGGAAGAAGACAGTTTATCATATTCTCCCCTGAATGTGACCGCTGGAAATGATACATGCATCCTTTTTTATGCTAGTAATTTCAGCCTCAAAACCAGCAGTTCAGTTTTTATAGATTTGACAAATGCAACATTTGTAACACCTACTGTGGATACTTCTTCCTCTGAGTGCTCAGACAGCAATACAACGTGAGTACCACAAGAAATTTCATATCATAATACATGTGATTCTGAAAATTAATCAGAAATTATGCACGTCAAGTTGATACTAATTTTAATTTTCTTCTTCTAAAGCATCCAAATTAAAAGAAAAAAAGCAAGCCAAAACTAAATTGGATATTCTTAGAAGAAAAATACTGAGTCAAGACCGCTAAAATTGTTCAGATGCAGTCCCTTATTTTCACAATTTTTTCCCTCTTACTGTCCTTACTTCTTCGTTGGTTTATATTGGTCCAAACTTTTTTCCCTGTGCCCTATCTCACAATCACAGAAATCTCCACTGGCATTAGTGAGACCATAATTTCATTGTAAAATTCCCTTCAAGGGAAATATTGCAAGTTACTGGGTAGTAATTCATCTGGAAGTACATTGATGAAACATGATCTCTGTTTTCCTTTACTTTGAAGCACCTGCTTCTAGGTCAAAAAAAAACCCTCTGGAAGTATTCTTCTATGTACTGAACCTTTGCTATCTGACTTTTGTAATTGCCTGTTGATTTAGAATATTCCCTCTGCTTGAAAATTCACAATGATCTAATTAAAGCTAACTACTGTAACACTAAAAATCTGTTTCTTTTTCTTAGACTGTCATTAAAATATACAAGGCCAGTGAATGGAATCAGCAGCCTAGAGATAAGGTAAGTTATGATTTATTCTTGAATAGATCTTTGTGATGTAAAAAGCCTGTTTGTAAATTAGGAGCAAAATAAGAAGAGGAGTTAAGTGAAAATTGTTTTGAAATTGCAATTTGCTTTCTGTTCTTAAGAGTTACTTTGCAGGAGAACGATAACGCAATCTGAATACAGAGAATATATTAATATGCTCAGGTAAAGGTCTGAAAAAGTGGTGTAGGCAAACATACTTTAAGGTACTGGTATATGCATCATCCTGTTTTGCTAACAGGATGAGACAAACTCCTGTCTCAAGGAAATCTAGCTGTGATCTGTAAACAGTTCTAGGCGCTGAAGTCTGCTTGCATGGCCAGAATATTTAGTCTGAATGGGGATTACCAATGTACTCTGTCAGAGCTAGCTTGTGGCAAATAAGGGGTGCAAATCCTCATAATTTTCCTGCCTCATGGATAGTGACAGGACCATGCTTCTCCTAACATCAGAAGAGGGAAGAAGAGTTAGGGAATGGGAAGACTTGGGATAAAATGATGAGTCAACCATTAACCTAGCAGTGAGCCCAGCAAGTGCACCAATAAACCATATCCCTGAGTGTCACATCTACACATCTTTTAAATACCTCCAGGGATGGTGACTCAAACACTTCCCAGGGTAGCCTGTTCCAATGGTTGACAACCTTTTCTGTGAAGAAATTCTTCCTAATATCCAATCCAAACCTCCCTGGAGCAACTTGAGGCCATTTCCTCTTGTCCTATTGCTTGTTAGGTGAGAGAAGAGGCCAACACCCTGCTTGCTACAACCTCCTTTCAGGCAGTGGTAGAGAGCAATAAAGTCTTCCCTGAGCCTCCTTTTCTACAGTCTAAACAACCCCAGTTCCCTCAGCTGCTCCTCACCGGACTTGTGCTCTAGGCCCTTCACCAGCTTTTTGCCCTTCTTTAGATATGCTCCAGCACCTCAATATCTTTCTTGCTTTGGGGCCTCCAACATAAGAACGACATGAACCTGTTGGACCAAGTCCAGAGGAGGCCATGAAGATGTTCAGAGGGCTGGAACACCTCTCCTATGAAGAAAGGCTGAGAGAGTTGGACTTGTTCAGCCTGGAGAAGAGAAGGCCCCGGGAAGACCTTAGATCAGCTTCCAGTACATAAAGGGGGCCTACAAAAAATCTGTAGAGGGGCTTTTCACAAGGACATGTAGAGATAGGACAAGGAGGAATGGCTTTAAACTGACAGAGAGTAGATTTAGATTAGACACTGGGAAGAAGTTTTTCACTATGGGCGTGGTGAGATACTGGAACAGGTTTCTCAGAGAAGCTGTGGCTGCCCCATCCCTGGAAGAGTTCAAAGCCAGGTTAGATGGGGCTTTGAGCAACCTGGTCTAGTGGAAGGGGAGTTAGAACTTGATGATTTTTAGGGTCTCTTCCAGCTCTGATCATTGTATAATTCTATGATTCCTGTAATGAGGTGCCCAAAACGAACTCAATATTTGAGGTTCAGCCTCACCAGTGCTGAGTACAGGGGGACAATCCCTTCTCTAGTCCTGCTGGCTGCACTATCTCTGATACAAGCCATGATGCTGTTGGCCTTCTTGGCCACAGGCTGGCTCATGTTCAGCCACTGTTGACCAACACCCCTAGGTCCTTTTCTGCTAGAGATTTCCAGATGCTCTTCTCCAAGCCTGTAGCATTGCATGGGGTTATTGGGACCAAAATGCAGGACCCAGCACCGAGCCTTGCTGAATCTCATACCACTGGCCACAGCCCCTCCATCCAGCCTGTCCAGATCAATCTGTAGAGCCTCCAGCAGATCGACACTCCTGCCCAATTTGGTGTTGTCTGAAAATATACTGAGGGTGCACTCAACCCTTTGTCCAGATCATTGATAAAGATATTTAACAGAACTGGCCCAATATGCCACTTGTGACTGGTCACCAACTGGATTTTATCTCCATTCACCACCACTCTTTGAGAACTTGAAGCTGTTGCTCTCACTAGTGCATTCTAGGGACTGGGAAAATATCTGCTGCTGTTTTAGAGCTACCATATAGCTGCTGGTCCACAATCCTCAGTTCTTTCCTCAGCAGCAGGAACAGCAGTTAAAATTATTTTCTTAAGCTCTGGCAAAAATAAAGTGGCATGCTCTTGTCGTTTAGCTACATCTGCTAATTGCTTAAAATTATTTGTGAAGAACTTGGGCCAGGAAACCTGCACTGAAGTAAATTTATGTATATCAGAGGATGAACTAGATGTTAGCTTGGGCAGCAGAAAGACAAATTACATTTGCCATCTAAAAATGCTTTTGGCATCTTGAAAAAGAGAAATCGAAATCCAAGGAAACCAAAGAGAGGAAGATTAAAGTAATAATGTAGGAGGTAATCACAGCTTGAACAACATTTTGGTAGGAGAGTAAAAGAGGCACATGACATCGAGCTGGTAAGCATGAAGGAATAAATACCATTACTTAAAGTGAGATTGAAGGACATTATAGGTTTAGGTAAAAGGACCCCTGGAAGGGCTTGGGTTGAAGAGAATCAGTGATGAGTTTGACACTGTAATTAGAGTGCATATAGACACTTTCAGTCATTATCAGGGACCATGATCTCTGGCAAAACCCAAACATGCTTTGTTATTTAACATCTCCCCTCCACACCAAGCATCTAGAACTTTGTGAAAGAACATAATATACAGATAAGATTGCTGTTAGTATAGTATTTTTACCTTCTTTTGACTAATATATTTAGCTGTGTCTTTAGTGATGGAGTCAAGCATTTCTTTGTTTCAGTACTGTAAATTATCAAAAGGCATGCATTTCCCTGAACACCATGGGGAATTAAGGAAACATTTTCCTTGGATTCAATTCAAAAAATATTATTCTCCAACCAAAACTCTGCCCAAGATGGGTCTTTGCTTTTACTCCAAGACACAAAATACCACTTTCTCTGGTGCTGTCCTGGTGCTTCTGTCTACTGTCTGCCTCACTCTTGTACACCAAAATAGTGCCCTGGATTCTTATTCTGCATCTTTGCTCTTACTAGTGCAGGTCTTAGCTGCTCTCCTGTAATCTGGTTGCTTTCTGCATTTGTCCTGAATGTGACCATCATCAGCATAGTACCATGCTTTCTAGTAAAATTTTGGTTCCAAGAAAAAATCTGAATCAAAAAGCACTTGAAAATCCTGTGGAGCATGACGCTGTGCTGAAAAACTAGCAACCAAGTTAATTGATAGGTCCTAGAGGGGTTGTTTTTTTTAAAGTAGTCAACAGGTCTTGCTTAACTATACAACAGGAAACTGCAGCCTTAGGATGCTCATACAGAAGCAAAATACTTTGGCAGTTGGTACATTTGTCTTAGATTTTGATTGCTCCAGCAGGCATAATAAGATCAAATGTGATGTTAGTGCAGTGCCTGTGTATGGACTTAATGAGGGTTATTCAGACTTACGTTTAGTAGTTTGTATTCTAAAATTGTACCATTTTAATTAATTATTGGAAGAAAACTTTAATGTGGTCATGAATCTGAGGTGCATCTGAAGAGAAGAAATTTGAAGCAACTCTGCAGGCACACTGCCTGTAAATTAAAAGAGAATATCAGTACAAAAGGTGAATGGTTCATGTTTTCTCTTATTCTAGAATGGTTTTTTTTACATCCTTTGAGCTTACTGTAGTAAAGGCAGAAATACTTACAAAGTTTCTCTTGACTTGTGTCTACTTGAATACATTATAATTAAATGCCAAAATGCATAAACCGCCCTTTGAAGCTGGGATAAGAAACTCAGGCTCCACAATAGGTGAAACTTGAAAAGAGTGTAGATGAAGTTCTGATCACTCTCATGACCAGCAAGTAATTAAGGAAGCATAGCCTGGCTGTGTTTTGCAGAGAATTTGATTTACTCTGTTGGGCTAGGTGTGATCTAGTTTTTAATAGGCCCTCAGCGCACTTAGACACTAAAATACCTAACCTGATTATCTTTATGTATGACACAGGTGCTTAGCAATAAAAAATGGAAGAGGAAGAAGGTGGGGAGTGGCTTCCAGAAATCTTGGGCACCTACTGTGCATTGGCCTGCTTGTGGGAAGTGTTTGCTTCTGTATCACTTTTTTTTCACTTTTCTTCACTTACTAAGCTGTCTTTATCTTGACCCATGAGTTTCGTCATTTTTTGCTCTTCCTATTCTCCCTCCCTGCCCTGTTATAATGGGGACTGAGCAAGCAGCTACGTGGATACTTGGCTGCTGGCTAGCATTAACCCATAACACCTCAGAAGCCTTTATAAAGAGAACTTTCTGCTAAAGACACACCTTGTTATTTCTGCTGTTTTCTGTTAGATTATCTCTTGATTTAAGAGGCAATTGCATCATTTTAGGCATCTGTTAACTACCATAATACAATATTGCACTGATCTTTCATTCAGGAACACTTTACTCACCTTGTTTATCTCAGCATGTCTATTGTCAAGAGCTTCTAAAATGCACGGAGATACATTGCAACCTTTGTTTTCCCTTTCTGGTTCACTTTGATTACATTTCTTGTTCAAGATGACTCCTTGGTAAGATTACAGTCTGCCTCAATAAACAGGACACAATCGGGGCAAAGAGGTGGGAAGGAACAGAGCTTAGAGCCCTGCCTGCCTTTTTTTTCTCTTAAAAGGCCATTTATTGAGGTGTAGGAAAGCGTCCCTTGAAGACAGAAATTTACCCCAGAGAGGACCGAACTTTAATAGCTTGTCATGGTTTAAGCCCAGCTGGTTACTCAGAAACATGCAGCCGCTCGCTCACTCCCCTCTCCCAGTTTCTCCACCTCCCTGCTCCCAGAGGGATGGGGAGGAGAATCAAAAGACTGTAACTCCCACGAGTTGAGATAAGGACAGTCCAGTAACTAAGGTATAACACAAATCACTGCTGCTACCACCAATAATAATAATGACAATGGAAATAACAAGGGAAGCGAATACAACCGCTCACCACCCGCTGACCAATACCCAGCCCTACCCGAGCAGCAATCTAACCCTTCCGGGTAACTGCCCCCAGTTTATATAGTGGGCATGACACGCTGTGGTATGGAATACCTCTTTGGTCAGTTTGGGTCAGGTGTCCTGTCTCTGCTTCCTCCCAGCTTCCCCTCCTCCCTGGCAGAGCATGAGACTCAGAAAGTCTTTGGTCAGAGTAAACATTACTGAGCAGTAACTAAAAACATCGGTGTTATCAGTGCTGTTCCCAGGCTGAAAGTCAAAAGCACAACGCTGCACCAGCTACTAAAAAGGATAAAAAATGACTGCTACTGCTGAACCCAGGACATAGCTCAAAATATTCATCAGTAAAAGAGGCTCTAAATTCCAGAGCACGAGCTGGATCCAGAGCCTGCCCTTACCACCATGGAATGGTTTAACCCCAGCTGTCAACTAAGTACCATGCAGCTGCTCACTCACTCCCCCTGCCCCTGTGGTGAGATGGAGGGGAGAATGAGAAAGTGGCAAAATCTGTAGGCTGAGATAAGAACAGTCTTGTAATTGAAATAAAATAATAACAATATAGCAACAATAATAATAATTAGCAGTAGTAACAAAAAGGAACTGGAGAGAGAAAGGAATAAAACCCGAGGGGAAAAAAGAAAGAATGATGCAGAGTACAGCTGCTCACCACCCACTGACCAATGCCCAGCCTGACCTGGGCAGTGATTGGTCCCTTCCATGTGGCTCTTCCCTGTTTATATACTGGAAATGATGTACTGTGGTATGGAATACCCCTTTGGCTGGTTTGGGTCAGGTGTCCTGTCTCTGCTCCCTCCTGGCTTCTTGTGTCCCTCCTCACTTGGCAGAGCACAAGAAACTGAAAAGTCCTTGATATTTACCTTGAAAGGGTAAGTGCTACTTAGCAACAATTCAAACATTGGTGTGTTATCAGCATTATTCTCACACTAAATAAAAAACAAAGCACTGTACTGGCTACTAGGATGAAAATAAACTCTATCCCAGCTGAAACAAGGACACACCACTAGTCTACCACTTTGTGCTAGTCATATCCCACCTCCTGCTAGCAGCAGCAATAGCTGCTTCATCCCATGCGAAGAGTTGCCATCTCCTTCTCCCTCTCCCTAGCAGGAGCATCAGTCCCATTCATCCTCCTGCACTTGCCACTGAGAGGTGAGCTGTTAGGGAATGGTTGTGCAGTGTTTCTGGTTGTGCTAGTTTTAGAAAAGTGAGCTACTGCCGCAGCTGGGAGCAGTGGGCAGTAGTATTTGCTGGAAGAAGCATCATGTCAGTTCTCTCAGCAGCTGGTGACATCTAGCTGTTCAAGCACCTGTCTGTCATCTTCTCAGGGAAAAAGTGTCAAAGTGAATGGAAATGCAGAGCGTTAGTATTTACCCGCTTATATTGATAAGTACTTGACTGTTGTTGCTCATAGCATGTACAGAATAGAATTTATCCAAAACCCATGTTTTAAAGTCTTTTACTCAATGGTTGTGTTTCTCTTTGAGTCTTTGACACAGTAGTAATTCCCGCTAGTTTCTTTTCCTGAAATATTTCTCTTTGTAATGAATAGGCACATGAGATGGTGATCAGTACCAGGTGGTGGCAGTTAGAGTTCATATGGCTATCTGACACAAAAGGAGTCAGGCCTGATGTTTCATATGAATACGGCATTTCCTATAAAAGCCAAGACATTTTCAATTCTGCAGATAAAATCTTTGCTAACTCTCCTCCTTTTGTCATTCATTTGCTGTATTGTGCTCATTCTATTTGCTACCTACTCATCCAAGAAAATATTAAACTAAATGATGCAATTCTATTACTTTTTGTCATTTGAATGTCTTTTTCATCATTTACTGAATCATAGTTGTATCGGTTAAGCATGTGCTTCTTGGAGGCTGTTCACTATCAGTTGTTTGGAAAAATGCTAAGGATAAAAGCTTGCATTATTAAGTTAAGCATGCTCAACTAGGTCACTAATTAGAATACTAATCCTCATAAATCTGCAAGTAACATAAAATTTTAGTCTCTGGTGTAATATGAAGAGAAAGTGCTCTCCGCGGACGGATTTCATCAGGTCCCAAGCACAAGTCCATGGGACCTGATGAAATCCATCCGTGGGTCCTGAAGGAGCTGGTAAATGAAGTTGCTAAGTCACTGTCCATCATATTTGAAAAATCATGGCAGTCAGGTGAAGTTCCCGACGACTGGAAAAAGGGGAATATAACCCCCATTTTCAAGAAGGGAAAATGGATGACTCAGGGAACTACAGGCCAGTCAGCTTCACCTCTGTGCCTGGCAAAATCTTGGAGCAGATTCTGCTGGAAGGCATGCTGAGGCACACGAAAAACAAGGTGCTTGGGGACAACCAGCACGGCTTCACTAAGGGGAACTCCTGCCTGACCAATCTGGTGGCCTTCTATGATGGGGCTATGGAACTGATGGACAGGGGGAGAGCAGTTGATGTCATCTACCTGGACTTGTGCAAAACATTTGACACTGTCCCACATGACACCCTTATCTCTAAATTGGAGAGACATCAATTTGATAGGTGGACCACGCGGTGGATAAAGAACCGGCTGGATGGCAGCACGCAAAGAGTTGTGCTCAATGGCTCAGTGTCCAGCTGGAGACCAGTAACGACTGGTGTCCCTCAGGGATCGGTGTTGGGACCGGCCTTGTTCAACATCTTTGTCGGTGGCATGGACAGTGGATTGAGTGTGCCCTCAGCAAGTTTGCCAATGACACCAAGCTGTGTGGTTCGGTTGATACGCTGGAGGGAAGGAATGCCATCCAGAGGGACCTTGACATGCTTGTGAGGTGGGCTGATGCCAACCTGATGAAGTTTAACCATGACAAGTGCAAGGTCCTCCACCCGGGTTGGAGCAATCCCAGGCACAGCTCCAGGTTGGGCAGAGAAGAGATTCAGAGCAGCCCTGCAGAGAAGGACTTGGGGGTGTTGGTTGATGAGAAAATGAACATGAGCTGACAGTGTGAGTTTGCAGCCCAGGAGGCCAACCGTATCCTGGGCTACATCAAAAGGAGCGTGACCAGCAGGCTGAAGGAGGTAATCCTGCCCCTCTACTCTGCTCTCGTGATACTTCACTTGGAGTATGTGTGCAGTCCTGGTGTCCTCAAAATAAAAAGGACATGGAACTGTTGGAACAAGTGCAGAGGAGGGCCACGAGGAAGATCAGGGGACTGGAGCACCTCTCGTATGAAGATAGGCTGAGAAAGTTGGGGCTGTTCATCCTGGAGAAGAGAAGGCTGCGTGGAGACCTCATAGCAGCCTTCCAGTATCTGAAGGGGGCCTATAGGGATGTTGGGGAGGGACTCTTCATTCGGGACTGTAGTGAGAGGACAAGGGGTAATGGATTAAAACTTAAACAGGGGAAGTTTAGATTGGAGATAAGGAAGAAATTCTTGACTGTGAGGGTGGTGAGGCACTGGAATGGGTTGCCCAGGGAAGTTGTGAATGATCCATCGCTGGCAGTATTCAAGGCTGGGTTGGACATAGCCTTGGGTGGCATGATTTAGTGGTAGATGTCCCTGCCCCTGGCAGGGAGGTTGGAGCTAGATGATCTTAAGGTCCTTTCCAGCTCTAACTATTCTATGATTCTGTGGTAGTCAGTTTGGATTGTACTCACATAAGTGTATAAAACTTGTTTGTTCATATGGTAAGTCTGAAAATTTTCTTGTTTGCTACTTTATCTGCTCAGCAAATGTACAGAGCGCACCCAGAGTCTGTGGTTGGCACAAACATTTAAAGTCAACTTTTCTGTTCTTATAATTGGCCTTCAGCTACTGCCTGTAGCATGGTACTGAGACATGGTGTAAATCCAGTTCAGATTGTGCTCTATATCAGATGCCTTTCTTCTAGGGATTAAGATCTAAGTTAACACATGTTTTTCACTATAGCAATAGAATACTTTCCATAAATATTTGCGAATGTGTGTTAGATGAAATTCGTTTTCACTGCTGCTGAATGTTTCACTTTCAGCTGAATGTTGAATGGAAAGGGCTGTTTAGGCTTAAAATGTAAGGAATGCAATAAAGCAAAACATCCTTTTCTCACCTGAATGACACATTGAGTTCTAGGATTCCTTTTAAGCGTTTTGAAGCCCTTAATAAGAAAGTCCTATGAATCAAAAGCTCCTAAGGCGCATTGTGTTGAATTTAGTTTCTATGTTGTGCTACTGAAAGCAACTGATTTGAACAAGCGATATTCTACAACAGAATATACTCTATGCATATATGCCCTCCTGACCAGACAATATTTTATATTCTGCTATATTTATAGATGACCGCTTATTTTTCAAATCTGTCATAATTTCATCTAGGTATTATCCCAAATTTTAAAATCCACAGACAGTGTTGCACATTGTGGATAAGCAGAATAGTTAATTTTGTAGCAAGCCTCTTTTATTGCTAAAAGATTCCTTTTCTAAATTCTTTGTGGTTATCAATAAGCAAAAATAAAAAATCTTCTGCAATGCATTCATAGACCAAGTAAGGTTAAAGTATTAATCCACATATAATAGGGAGAAAACTTTATCCTATCCTTATGAAACAACTTGAAAACTTCAAAGTGACTGCGTAAAAAATGATAAAGGCCAGGATGTAGTCCTGATCTGTAAAGGATGGGGATACATTTCTGGATGTTCTCAATTATTTCTGTTTCAAAATATTTATCTGGGAGGTGTTCCGGCTGCAATAGTAATCACATGTATATAAAGCCCATGATTATAAACTACTGGAAACACCTGCAATATCACACATAGACAGACCTTTTCAAAATGAGAAAATAGCTATTTGTGCCTAACCCACTACAAGTTGGGAGACTAGAGCTGATGACCCCTCCCCACCCTCCAGTGAGAGAAAACTGTCTTCCACTGCAAATTCAGACATTTGTGAAAGAAATTGCCATTTAGGCATCTGAGCCAAGGAAGAATTGCAATGATAAATCAGAATGGTTATCATGCCTGCACCTATCATAAAAGCAATTTTCAAAAAACTCATAAAATGTTTATTGAGAACCACTGCAGGCTGACTGTCTCTCAGGTTCTGCTCCACTGATTATAAACTGTTGGTAACTGCTGAAATACTGCACTGGCAAAGGCCCTTGAACGAAATTGCATTTGCTTCTTGCCTGCCAGAGCTATGGAAAGCTGTGCTTGTGAGATGAAACTGTAAGTAGTAAAAGCATATTCACAGAATCTCTTAGTTTATGAACGATCCTAATGACATGGGAGGCCAAGCTAAGATACCAACTGTGATGTTTGCAGCTAGCAATAGTGAACTTTTATCTACCACCAGCACTTTATCAAATGAATACTAACTTTTTCCTTCTGTTATTTGACTTTTTTTTCACTCTGTTTTCTTTGTAGGTTTTTAATGACCAACAAGTTCTATGAAGGCTCAGCTAGAAACTGGTCCACTTTAGATTCAGTTGAGATTGTACAAGATGGAGAAGAGGTAGCTAAATTTAATGTTTCTGTCATCTCTGCTCCTGCTGAGTATTCATCTCATTGTCAGCTGGTGGGAACAAGCAATCTTTATCCTGCAAGGCTTATTCCATCCAACGAGGCAAAAAACTGGGATGTTTTCATTTCCAGGTTTCAAGTGAGTACACATTGCCATTTCAGAGATGATTTCAAGAACTATTACTTGCTATTGTAGGTGCTGAACCGCACACATCCATAATGCCTTTACTTTCATTTCAGCTTGAGGGAAAATGTAAAAGAGAAGTTGTTCCCTCTAGGTGATCCATTCAATAAAGGGGTAGAAAGGATGCCAGTTGCTGAGCAATAAGAACATGAAAGCACAATTTTGAAAAACAAAAAACAATGATGTAGTCCACAGAAAAGAAAACCAATAAAACCAAATCCACTTAATCAGGCAAAGAATGACTAAGTCCACATGCCTGTTTAATAAGTTGGGCTGCTGCGGGGAAACATGGGCCTCCTAGGTGAGTGGCTTTATGCTGCTTACTTTGTTTTTATTTGAATTCTTTACACTTTGTTTACCTAGGAAACTACAGCTTAGTGTAGAGGGGCATGGTACCTGCGCAGTGAAGCCTTGCATAGCTTGTTTCAAGGCAAGGCTGAACTAATACAGACTTTCACTTCTTTAGTTCTGGACCTATATATGTCACTACCACCTAAAGAAATTCTGTGGGATGTTGTCTAGGAGTGCCTATAGCCTTAGATGTCACTACTCAGCTGTACACTAGCAAAAGTGCTCTAGTTCTGATGCAGTTTTTTGTTGGTTTCATTGTTGTCATAAGAATGGTTGTTCTGCCATTATACCTTTTATCCTTTTGAGGATCTCAGAATCACCTATGGACTGAAAGAGAAGGCTGCCACCAAAAGCACTGCTTTTCTTCAGTATGTGTCATAGTGTTTTAGAGTCCACTTTGTTGCTAAGAAAAACTGCCAAAGCCTTTCAAATCAGGAATATTATGATTCTTTGTGGCTGAAATATTTCTAAGTTCAAAAATCAGATGTTCAGTTGTTAGAATGATGAATCAGATGTTAAGAGCCAAGAAAACAACAGATTTTACTTGAAGGCTTTGTCAAAGCTCAAATAATGAAAGAGCTCCATTCAAAAAAATGTTTTAAAAATTAACCAGAAATGCAGACGAATGTAACCTTGACAAATGATGCTGGTCCAAACACTAAAATTAAAACTTCTGCAGTACAGGAGTCTCTGTCCAAAAGGCTTTTACATTCATAAAAACTAGAGAATCACATGTAAGTATTTTTAGCTTTTCTATAGATAGAAATGCTCCTGGAAGTCACATTTTTATCTCCCACCTGGAATCTAACACCCCCACAGAAATTATAAAGCTTCAGAAAAACAATAAGAGAACCCAGCATATATTTCATCTCATGCCTCGAAGTAGACAGAGCATTTTAAGAATGTACAGTTAAAGCTTTCACCTCGAAGGTTCGGTATGCATAATACTGCTTCAGAAAAACCCCAATGAAATCACAATAGAATTGATATAATAAAATTCAGTATTTCTGCCTCTAAATCTGAAGTGATAAAACCTTTCTAAACCAAATATACCTGCTAAGTGCTTCAGAGAGTTCTTGTAAATGTCATAACAAGTGTGTATTGTTTTCCAGAATTTCAATCAGTTCTTTCACTATAAATGACATAAATCATCACCTGCTTCCTGATTTTATTCTAACTAAGTCTTTCAGACCACACTTCATGACTCCTATTCACATTCTCATCTGTTGTTAAAGCGGTGGCTTAACAAGAAAAGGCTTTGGTAATCACCTATATTCTCTAAAACTCTGCAAACAGTTATACAACCCAAAAGCTTATTTTCTCTAATCCTGCTTTAATCAGAAATCTGACTGCCTATAGTGAAAACGGGCAGTCTTTGCAAGTTAGCTAGCATGATCTGACTTTGAAAGACTCTTCTAAAAGGTCCAGAGACATTTTGGACTGCTAAAATTGTCTTCACCTCCACAGTACCAACCCTTAGTTCTCCATATGATAATAGTGTTATTAATCAGCATTCTGGAAAGTATAGACATTTGTCTTAACACACATGTACACATTAACTTGAGGTGCTTGAGCCATGAATGAACTAAAACCCAGAGTGAATGAACTGAAACCCAGAGTGCTTACTGGTGCAGCATGGTATGCAAGCCAAAAATGAAGTTCTTCATTGTTTGTACCAACACCTTTCCTAGAAATTAAAAACTCTTTTTATTAGCATGCCAAGCATAGAGTAATCATGGAGTGGGAAAAGTAGAAATCCATGACCTTCTACTTCCTTGCTTGCTGCCTGGTGGGGGAAGTGGTTTAAATAGAATAATCACTTTATTATATTATTCTATTATATTTTATAGAAAATAGTAAGTTTTAAGGTCTTGTTTCTTTACTGGTGGATTTATGGTGCTTTCCTTAGACATACATTTCAAATAATCTGCAAATGCAGAAGAATCCCAGTCTTCTTTTTTATATATATAAAATTATTTAAGAAAGATTAATTCTTTCCTTTCAACATTTGCTTTCACCAGTTAGATTCCCTTTCTTCTGAAGGAATTGTTGCCTATGTCATTAGGTGCATGTATGTAGAGGGGGGAATGTCTTGCCTTTCTTCATGATTTTTCTAATCCTTTGGTTTTATGAAAATTTTTTAGAAGGATAATGGTCTCAAAGGCATTTCGTTTGGTGATACTTCTTGCGAAGGTGATGGCTAAGCAGAGAACAGATCCCCAGATTAGTTCATTTTTCTGAGGAAAGTAATACGGTAGGAGCTCAGTCAGTCGCAGACCTCAAAAATCCAGTCAAAGGAGAGATATTACAGATTTTCCTAACTGCTGGAAAAGCTTATATGGGTTTCATATGTTAATAGACAAACAGATCCCACACCTCAATAAAACAAGTCTTCTCTCCTGTTTTCAAGTCTCTGATGTCTAAGGAGGGGGGAAGAAAGGTTTCACAACTGTTTTCTCTTTGGACTTTCACCAAAACTCAACCCAAAAGGTCATCTTCATTAGATGCATTTTAAAGTAGGTTTCAGGAGTTCATCTTGTCAATGAAGTTAATAGGTAAATACTCAGGGGATTTCAATAAATCTTAAGCTCTCAGGGCTGGTGGCTTAACTCTCATGCCTTTGAGAGCTTTGAGTGTCCTGGTTCTTCAATGGTCATTGAGCAATACTGACCACATGTCCCCTTTGGGACTTTACCTAAAAGTAACACAAATTTTTGAAGTGGGAAACCTTCTTGCAAACAAATGAATTCTGCATCTTTAAATTTCCTGGGTGAAAAGGGGATCTGGAAAATTGTTATGCAGGGGATTTGGTTCTCACTCTTTTTAAGTGAGTAGAGTGTGAGTGGTAATTAACAGGTGTGCGTTTTGTAACTACCAGGTGTATCCTGAAAGTAGGGCTTACTCTCCATGCTTAATTGCACTAATCTGTCTACCTTTCTTCATTTTCAGATTCAAGGCTTCAACATCGAAAACAACCAGTTTTCCTACGCAAGTGACTGTACAGGTTTCTTCACTCCTGGGATCTGGATGGGCTTGGTGACATCTATAGTTTTACTGTGGATCCTGGCATATGGCATCCATATGATCATGCAGCTCACAACAAACAGCAGATTTGATGATCCCAAAGGTCCATCTCTGTCAGTTCCTCAGACAGAATAGCCATGAATTAACTTAATGCTGCTATGGCTTTTTCTGATCTGATACTTATGATTTTTATAACCTTTCTACTTCACAATATGTGTACCCTAAAAAGATAGCATAGCAGAAAGAGATAATTACACTACATTTGAAAAGGATCTTTATGCTTGGCAATGATAATAATTCTTCTTGTTATGACCATAATTTATTAACAACTATCTGTGTTAAGGATCTAAGGTGAGGCTATAGAGGTCATTAGTCTATCTGGCTGTTAGACTGTTACAAACTGCCTTCAGATTAACTATTATTGACAAAGAAAGGATATCACAACAGAGATAAACGGGAAGGATAGATCACTTATATGATAGGAAATTATATATTGAAACTACTGGTCTCTCTAAAGCCTCTTTAGTAAAGACGTCACGTTGATGCTGTATCTTAAGAAGGCTGAACTATGTCTTGTTATTTTCTTTTCTTGAGAAAACAATTCAAGAATGTACAGAACTAATAAAGTATAAGCCACTACATAAATGGTCTTGAAAAATGTTTTCAAAATACATCACTTTATTCAAATGTGGTATCACAAATGAGTGTGTGTAGATTAAGGTTTAGGCTCCTTCTAATGTTATCTTCTGCTTGTGAGAATTACATTGAGTAACACTAACTCATGTATTCAATTCAGCCATGGACAGCTGATGGAGTTAGTCATCAAAATAAGTCCTTGTCCAATCTGGTCACAAAATTGTATTTGGTATTATGGCAATGAATGCCACTTTTCAAGCTCATAACCAAGTATGATTTAACATGCCAGCACAGACAACATCTCAACAGAGATAAGATGATTTTCTTAGCACCCCTCCTTTTCAAGGTATCTTTGGAGTAGTTACAAAGTTTACATAAAAAAGCAAACCAAACCAAATATATAAAGTCACTAGAAGCACTGTGCTAATGTGTTGTTTAAGTCTGAGGATGCTTATGGTTATCTCAATGATTCTAGCAGGCTAAAAAACATTCAGAGTGTGCTGGATTCTGCTGTAATTAATAAAGACACTACCTCTCATGGGCAATCTGGCTATAGAATGAGTTATTAAATGTTATGGAAAAATAGGAAACAGCAAAAGAGCAATAGTAAAATGCTAAAAATAACATTTTCATTCTTTCTTCTGCAATGTTCTGTTACAACTGTGCATGTTCTATTAGTAAAGAACAAAAAGATATCATTTTGACAAAATTACATTTGTCTGAGAAAAATTCTGTCTTTTCTGATCTTGATCCATGTCATAGGATGGTCATACAGAGGAAAGACAGAATCAGCTACTTAACTAGACCAACAATAGCTTCTACCCATCATTCCCAAGTGTCACATTTTTATTATGCAGTCAAAGAGGTAAATTAAATGCTGTGTGAAGCTATTCCTCCTGAATAGTTCAATCCTGACCTTGGAAAGAAAAAGAAAGCTGTCATGTAGCGAGCAGAGGTGACCCCTCTGCTGTAAAATTTTTCCCAAATGTTTTCCAAAGCCTCAAAGAATGCTAGCATTCGATCTACATGAAAAAGCTGTGTTAGAAAGGCACATTTTCTTTGCAAAAATTAGTTGCCAGGAGAGGCAACTGGAATTGCTTTATTAATTCTCCCTTCAAAGAAAGTTACATGAGTATGACAATTGAAAACTGACATAATAGTCATGTAAGTGATAGCTAGAAGAGATGAAGGTTATTACAAAGGACTTGATTTGTAGAAGACATAGCTTTCTTATGACTCTTTCTAGATTGAACAAAATCTGGAGCAGATTTTGTTCAATGGTAATGATATATAAGAAATAAAGAATAGCTTTACAGGGCCACCCAGCTCACGATCCCATCTCTAGCCTTGACATGAGTGCAGTGAGCATGTAGAAGTACTTCCTGCTGTACTACTTCCTGCGGATGTTCTCCCATTCTCCACCATTTAAGCTCAGGGAATTCCTCAGCCAGAAGTGATGTCTTTGTATTCAATAATTGTGGGTATAGTTATGGTCCCTGAATTTGTTCAGCCTCCTCTTGAGCATGTGGACTCTTCTAGAGCTCAGTGTCCTGACTGTAGTGTGGCACTGGGGATACCTGTATCCTGTCTTGCCTGCCTGGGTGGACTATGGAGAAGAGGAGGAGGAGAAGGGGGCATGGCTTTAAACTGACAGAGGGTAGATTTAGATGAGACAGTCGGAAAAAATTCTTCACTATAGGGATGTTGAGGCACTGGAATAGGCTGCCCAGAGAAGCTGTGGCTGCCCCATCCCTGGAAGTGTTCAAAGCCAACATGAACAGGGGCTTTGAACAGCCTGGTCTAGTGGAAGGTGTCCCTGCCTATGGCAGAGAGGTTAGAACTAGATGAGCTTTAAGGTCCTTTCCAACCTGAACCGTTCTATGATCCTATGATTCTATGATAAGTAGGGCATATGAGGGCATATGGTGCCTTTCTGTAGTGAGTTGGGATATCCCTATGATGGATGGTTCAAGCCACATGTTGTAGCCCTGGATGTGGTAGGGTTATCCTTGTGAGGTCTGTGCTGGGGAAGAGCAGAAAAGGAAGGAAACTGCCTACAGCTGTAGCTGTCCTCGGGGCCAAGTGGACTGGGCTCTGGCGACAATGGGCATTTCCTCTTTAGAATAGGATCAACAGCTCTCTGTCCACATGTGGTGGGTTGACCTTGGCTGGCTAGCAGGTGCCCACCCAGCCAGTCTTGCCTCTTCTCACTGAGGCCACCCCAGCTGCCAACCCCTGGACATGCATCCAATACACTGCCTCAGGGGACCATGTGTGCTGCTGGGGTCCCCATGCCAACACAAACTTCTGCAGCTGCACATCACTCTTCCCCATGACTGGTGACAACTGATCACTGGTTTCAGTAGGGCTGAATTCCTTCCTTTTAAATAGGGCCGGGCCCTATTTAATTCTAGCAGGATTTTGCACCTGCCTGTGTCTGTCTACCTTTCTCAATAAAGTTAGAAACCTGTCAGGGGCCTTCCAGTTCTGTGTGCTTCTGATTTCACAGATCAGCTTAATCACAGGTGTACTTGTTGAAACATGCCTGGTCTGGGAGCTGTTCCAGCCAGAATATTAGCTCTGTCTGGAAGGTGTGAGCCTTTAGGACTTCCTCCAGTGCTCACTGAAGTTATCAGTCAGACGTACTGACTTCTGTGATTGCTAGCTCATTTCTCTACAAAGTGCAAAAAAATAAAAGTAATGGAGATGGAGGGAATAATGGGAATGAGCATCAGTAAGAGGTTTTAAAATATATAAATAAATAAAACTATCAAGAAAAAATATCAGAAGCTATCAAACTATCAAAAAGCTGTGGCACAACTTGAAAAAATAAATTTATCTCTAAAATATCAAGATTAAACCCAGAGAAAACCTAAATCTAAACAGTGAAGCCATAAGTTAGGGCATTTCTTGAAAAAATTCATCAATGATCATTTGTTGGAAGGGAAAGCTGAAGTGAAGCTAGAATCTGAACCTCCTGACCTGATACAGGTTTGCATTGTGACCTGGTCTGCTGGTTTCTCTGCCTGTAAAATTACTTATCTCACAAATCATGTGGAAACCCAGTGACATACAATGAAACAGAATTACAATAGAAATAGTCCAAGAGTAGTATCTTTATGCAGGCAGTAAAGGAAGATAAGTCATTCCATCTGCCAAGGGAAGACTCAGTGAAACCTGTCCTTTCCTTCTGGGTGACTGATAAATAATTAATAAGCAAATCTAAATGAGCTGAATTATTTGATAATGCCTAGGCATTAGAGGGCTCTGTAATTATTTTAGCATGAACGGATGGAGCACTGCAAACTAGAAATGCTGTAAGCAACGAATGACCATGAGAAGCTAACTCCTAAGATAATCAGAGATATGAGAGAAGCCTAAACACTGGATACTGATCAGTGCTGGCAAAGGACTAGCAGTAATCTCAGCAAGTAGTGATGATTGTGAGGGCAAATGTAGTGATAATCTTAGCCATACATTGGAAAGAGGATGAAACAACCCACACAAGGTGAGCAGGGACGCCTTTTCCTGAAGGCTGCTTTTCCTCTAGCATTGTGCGGTGGGTTGACCTTTGCTGGCTGCCAGGCACTCATTTGGCTGCTCTCTCCTCCTCCTCTCCAGGACAGGGGGAGATTGAGAAGCTTGTGAGTGAAGATAAAGACAGGAACACCACATACCAATTACTATCATGGGCAAAACAGAGTTAAGGAAGATTAGTTTATTTCCAATTAACATAATTTGGAGAGTGAGAAACAAAAGCAAAATTAAAACAATTCCTTTGGTCTTCACAAACACCAAAAAATCCTCTGGTGTCCAGTATCTTTCAATAAAGGAGCCTGATCTCCAGTTTGCTAATAGAGAACAGTCTGTTCCTTATCAAAGTAAATACAAAAGCAGGGACAGAAGAGCTCTTTCTCCAGAACTCAGTTTTCTAAAGGCTTAAAAATTACTGAAGTGCAGGGGTGGAAAAAAAAAAGAAAGAAACGAGATCTTGCCAAGGGGTGGTTCTCTAAGTAATCACTCTCACTTCCACACTGTGGGACGGTGTCTTTCTTAGTCTTCCTACCTGTGTAGGTGGAAAGGAGACAAACAACAGTGACTGAGCCCAAGAGCAAATCATCAGCTATTGATGTCCCACTAATGAAGTGTCTTCCTTATCTTCACCACAACTCTTTGCATGCCTCCTGTTTGAACACAGGTTTCCTGTTCCAGATTGGCTGGATTTCTGTATAACCCCCAGAACTGGTATGTTCTTGAATTATTATGGTTGAATTCAGTTTTAGACTGGTTTATGTATCATTTATTATTATCATAATAGGACGTAGTTTACGGAACAGTCATGCATTTTCTACTTTGCAACTGGCAATGCAGGTGTCTAGTGGAAGACTGAGAAACCCATTTTGAGTCTATCTTAATTCTCCTTTAACTAATTGTGTAGAAATAACATAAAATTAATGGTATACAGTCACCATGACATCATATGCAACTTCAGTTAGTGAAAAATGTGCAACAATAATGTTTGCAGCATAAAATTAAAAAACAACCCAACAAATGCTTTTGTAAAAGTACTTTGTGAGGTGGATAAGCTAAGGACTTTCTGATGTAATGTTTGAATTATAATTTTGTGTACCCTATTTATTCTGGATAAATATAGATACACAGGGATAGCAGAGTGATCAATGTAGCTATTTAACAAATATCATCCACTGCAGCATACTGGCATGATTTGAGATATTACTCTTCCTATCTACTCTGCCTTTCATTCATGTATACCTGTGCCTCAGCTGTTCATTAAATTCAGACTGCTGGGTGTAATATATCATATTTTTCACTAGAGTAGCTGAGATGTAGATGCTTGTCTGGGTCTGTCATTCCCACTGCTGAGTAATAAAATCCTGGTAGAAGAGCAAAGCAGATAGCTGCAAACACTTATGTCTTAATACATTGTAGTGCTATCCA
This sequence comes from Ara ararauna, assembly GCA_028858755.1. Taxonomy (NCBI): domain Eukaryota; kingdom Metazoa; phylum Chordata; class Aves; order Psittaciformes; family Psittacidae; genus Ara; species Ara ararauna. The sequence continues at coordinate 148,275,364 of CM054376.1, forward strand.
AGAAGGATTTTTATAATAGTTGTCAGAAGGGGAAAACAAAACTTGCAAGCAGCTATGTGTCTTGTCAGGGTCAAAGACCATGTTACTGATAGCCTGAGAGACAGGACTGGCTCCACTGTAGGCAGTGTGCTTTCTGTTTCTGCATGCCTGAAGACAATTCATCTAATAACCTATGTTAGGGCAAGCTCAGAGTGCTTTGTGTAGTATCCTGCTATAAAGACCTGTAAAGGCTGTCCACGGCAAAAGATACCTAAAGAGCACTAAGATCCAGTTGTGGCCACTTCCTCTCTGTCTTCAGACTGCATTTGAAAAGGGTTGTCCCAGGCCTCCAGTGCTCTCAATCCTTCTCCTTAGTGAAAAAAGAGGAAAAAAAAATATAGAAAAGGAGGGGAATATAGATAATCCTATTTTCCTCAAAAGACAGTGAGAGTCCTTCCACTTCTGGGTGGTAAAGAGTCTTTGCCTGGAAAAGCAAGGTGGCATCAAAAGCAAAGGGCCCTGCCACTGCTGGTGTGCCCACCTCTGTGATGCTGGGCTGTCTTGGGAGGTCCCCCAAGTCTTCAGCTTTCTCTCTCAGAACCACTCCTTGCAGCTGAGTGTGAACTATGGCAGGAGACAGTGCTTTGGCTGCCCTTCGTAGGCTTTGAGGTGTCTGGAAGGGAGTGGAGCAGGGAACCCTGCAGCTGTACTGCATATATGTTACATAGAATCATAGAATAGTTAGGGTTGGAAAGGACCTTAAGATCATCTAGTTCCAGCCCCCCTGCCAGGGGCAGGGACACCTCCCACTAAACCATATCACCCAAGGCCATGTCCAATCCAGCCTTGAACACCACCAGTGATGGAGCATTCACAACTTCCCTGGGCAACCCATTCCAGTGCCTCACCACCCTCACAGTAAAGAATTTCCTCCTTATATCCAATCTAAACGTTCCCTGTTTAAGTTTGCTCCCATTACCCCTTGTCCTGTCACAACAGTCCCTCATGAAGAGTCCCTCCCCAGCATCCCTATAGGCCCCCTTCAGATATTGGAAGGCTGAAATGAGGTCTCTGTGCAGCCTTCTCTTCTCCAGGCTGAACCGCCACAACTTTCTCAGCCTATCTTCATACGGGAGGTGCTCCAGTCCCTTGATCATCCATTGCGCACAGAGAGACAGGATTGGACACCAGAGTGTTTGAAACAGGCAGTTGAACTCTGAATGGAAAAATCTGAGGTTTCATTAATCTTTTTATTGCTAACTAGTATGCAATTACAAAATAGATGGCAAGCTTTTGTTTGCAGAACTTTTATGGATTTGTACTTATACAGCAAAAGTGGAACAGCTGCATCAGTTCTCACTGATTTAGATTTCCACAGAAGTTTTTGTGGGTGTACTGAATGATTTTGTGAGGCAGAATTTAGACCTTTATGGCTTGCTGCTACCAATTCTTGTGGTCTAATAGTGATTAATAGATATCTAAATGGAGAGAAATTAGTGCGAAGGGTTTGGGTTTTTTAGTTTGTTTTTTTTTTTTTTTTTCTGTTTGATTGGTTGGTTTTGTTGCCTTAAATAGCAAAATAAAATCTTTATTGGATATATCAGGGAATTTAAAATTTGCTCATGTTCTGACATAATTTGAACCCATTTCTGCTGTAATTGCTTTTATAGAGCTCTGAAGTTCAAGGGAGCAGAAAGGGTTTAGTGGTCATAGATTACTGGGCCAAGTATGCTTCTAGCAACAGATAAATGAGCTAAAGATTAACAGTCAGTTTTCTCAACTGTAATATCTGAAACTTCTCCCTGGATAAAATTGGTGTCTAAGAACTAAGGAAGACATAGGTTTTTGCCTAATGAGTGTCTTCTGCATGTTATGAAACTCCTTACCTTATCAAAAAGGTGAAGGAGTCCTTCAGTTGGGTCATTCTTTTCATCTGTAATATCCAAAGGTTTCACTTCAAAGATTCAGTAAGATTGCATGTTACTCATTAAGTAAAATCTGCATCTTGTCTAACCAGCAGTGTATGTGTCTGCTGCAAATCCAGGGCTGGATTCAGCTGCTGCGCAATGGGACTCTTGTTCAAAAATTTGTCTACGGTGAGGTCCCTGCAGTGTCTGGAAATTACATAGTGATCAAAATTATAGCTCATGTATTCCTCTGATATTGTAACATATTATCTATCTTCTATCTTACAGTGTTAGTACACAACTTCAACTGCAATATTACCTGCACTACAGCCCTTTGTAGGCTTTGTAGGAAAGGAAGTCAAAAGGGCACTTGCAACAGACGAGATGTCTGTTATTAGTGTTCTAAGTGAAATAATTCCATTATTGTCATTGCACATTACTGGTTTAGTGTATTTGGAAGGAAGATGATATTTTCCCTTTAAACAGTAAGTCCAGTGTTAAACAATTACCTATTAGATACTTCTGTTAAGGAACTCGGTAACTTTGCTATACTAGTAGTGCCAGATACTGATACAGTCCTCTGATGCAGAAAAGATCTCCAAATCAAAAAGTATTGATGTAAATTGCTGGATGGAAAGACTACAGCTTTTTGTCAGAATGTAGCCTCTGTTTACTAGTGTGCTACAGCATGGTGTGAAATTTTCCATTAAGTAAAAACCACAGCTTTTATCTGAGGTGACACTGGTTGTATAGGCCATATGGTTTGGCCATGACACTAAAATTAGCAATTTTCCCCCAAACCTAAGGGTTCATGCAAAGATTATGCAGATATATGTGTCTTTCCTCTGCAGTGTGGCCTTCCCAACAGCTTTCATAAACTGCTGCTTCAGTGCCAGTCACCAGTGCAGCTCCCTGCAACAGCAACCAGCTCCCCTGATCTCGCTGACTGCACCTGACTTTGCCCAGCTTGCTCGGTCCTACCCATGGTGGTTAGGACTTTAGATCACTTCTTTTAAAGTTCCATTTCTGTAAGCTTACCAAAAGCACATCAACGCAGAACTTACCTTTACTCAATAACATTTTAGCCAAAAAGCTGGAAGGATCAACAGTCAAGGGCCAGACCTGAAGTCTTCTTCCAATGAAAAGAGCTGTATTTGTTCACATCTAGGTAAATATAAATTGTAATTTTGAAAATACAGCGTTGGAAAAAAATCCATCTTATATGCAGCAGCTCTAGAAGGAGACTGGAAGACCCCCACAGGATAGAGAATTTCTGTTTAAATGCATGAAATGGTTCAGAAGTTTTACTATAAAATCCACAAAGGAGATGAAATTCCTCTCTTCTTTCCAGTTTCCTTCCTGTGGAGAAAAACACACAAACAAACAAATGGGAAAACACGGCAGCAATTATAATGCCAGGAATGTTTTGTCACCATAAACTTTGTTCAGTAGGAATGCATATGCTGTGTGAAAAAACGAGCAAACAGTTTTCTCTGAGCTAAGCTTTTATTCTGAGAAAGGATCTGCCTCTACTGAAAAAGCGAGCACCACTGTATTTGTTCTTTAAAAACAGACTCTGAGGAGCCTCTGCGGTGTCAGACTGCTCACAGTTCTCCTGTTCACTTCTCTGAACACATCAGGCAGGGAAAAAATCCACCACGCTGCACCATCCACCCCCTGTCAGACTGTGGGCTGGCTTGCCCCATCTTGTCTTGCATTTTAGGGAGTGGGATAGCAACCCTTCTCCATCCTTGCAAGCAGTAGGCGGAGCATCATCTTTGCTCTCTTGAATACAAAGAATGTTTCTGAAAAACACATCAAGTCATGTTAGCCCTCTTCTTGAAAAAAAACCCAATGTATCATCGTGCCTTGCTAACAAACAGAAGTGCTTTGGCAGATGAATATTGAGGCCTTTGTTGTTTTGTGCTTTTTGTTCATGGGGTTATGTTATCTGCATGTCTGACTTCAGGCTTTGCCTGAATTGAAGCACATCTCATTTCCCCTTTCCTTCATGTTTGCCACAGGCCTGTTTGCTAGGATACAGAAGCGAGGGGTGATCTGATCTGATTTGGGAACACTGTGGGGTCTGGAACTCCAGAACATCCTCCTTCTGCCCACACACAAGGCAGCACCTTCTAGCTGGTCCTTCCTGTTAGGTGACCCAAATGGATAGAATGGAGCTCAGCGCTTAAAAGCATTTAGCAAGTGCAACACATATCTGAGAGTGGCACGAGTACCATTTGTGGTCCTTTGCAGAAGAAAAAGCTGCTTATTTGTTTAGGAAATAGAGGCTATAGTGCTTAACTTGTGGTATTTCAGTCACTGCCATGGCAACAGGCTCTGAGAGAACAAAGTAGGACTTCACTAGATCACGTAATAACTTGGAAAATGAATAGAGAAAAATGTACATAGCAACACTGTAAAGTTTCCTTTAAGTTTTGAATTTTACCTCTGTTACTTAGCTGATGATTAAATCAGTGAAGTAATTGTTGTTCTACCAAGCACTTATGACCAAATCGGCATTGATTTCTTTCAGTTGTCAGGCAACAACAGACCAACCAGTCTCGCCTCTTTGCCTGGCAAAATCTTGGAGCAGATTCTCCTGGAAGGCATGTTGAAGCACATGAAAAACAACAAGGTGCTTGGTGACAGCTAGCATGGCTTCACTAAGGGGAAATCCTGCCTGACCAATTTGGTGGCCTACTATGATGGAGCTACGGAACTGATGGACAGGGGTAGAGCAGTTGATGTCATCTACCTGGACTGTGCAAAGCGTTTGACATTGTCCCACACAATATCCTTATCTTTAAATTGGAGAGATATCAGTTTGATAGATGGACCACTCAGTGGATAGTGAACTGGCTGGATGGCAAAGAGTTGTGCTCAATGGCTCAATGTCCAGCTGGAGACCAGTAAGGAGTGGTGTCCCTCACGGATTGGTGTTGGGACCGATCTTGTTCAACATCTTTGTCGGTGACATACATAATGGGATTGAGTGCGCCCTCTGCAAGTTTGCTGATGACACCGAGCTTTGTGGTTCGGTTGATGCGTTGGAGGAAAGGAATGCCACCCAGAGGGACCTTGACATGCTTGTGAGGTGGGCAGATGCCAACCTGATGAAGTTTAACCATGACAAGTGCAAGGTCCTACACATGGGTCGGAGCAATCCCAGGCACAGATCCAGGTTGGGCAGAGAAGAGATTCAGAGCAGCCCTGCAGAGAAGGACTTGGGGGTGTTGGTTCATGGAAAAATGAACATGAGCCGGCAGTGTGCGCTCACAGCCCAGAAAGCCAAACATATCCTGGGCTGCATCAAAAGGAGCGTGACCAGCTGGTTGAAAAACGTGATCCTGCCCCTCTACTCTGCTCTTGTGAGACCTCACTTGGAGTATTGTGTGCAGTTCTGGTGTCCTCAACATAAAAAGGACATAGAACTGTTGGAACAAGTGCAGAGGAGGGCCACGAGGAAGATCAGGGGACTGGAGCACCTCCCGTATGAAGATAGGCTGAGAAAGTTGGGTCTGTTCAGCCTGGAGAAGAGACGGCTGCACAGAGACCTCATAGCAGCCTTCCAATATCTGAAGGGGACCTATAGGGATGCTGGGGAGGGACTCTTCATTTGGGACTGTAGTGAGAGGACAAGGGGTAATAGGAGCAAACTTAAACAGGGAACGTTTAGATTGGATATGAGGAAGAAATTCTTTACTGTGGGGGCGGTGAGGCACTGGAATGGTTTGCCCAGGGAAGTTGTGAATGCTCCATCGCTGGCAGTGTTCAAGGCCATGTTGGACAGAGCCTTGGGTGGCATGGTTTAGTGTGAGGTGTCCCTGCCCATTGCAGGGGGGTTGGAACTAGAGGACCTTAAGGTCCTCTCCAACCCTAACTGTTCCATGATTCTATGATTCTATGCCTTGTTTCTGTAATGACAGAGAACGTGCACTCACAGCATGGTGCCCCCTCCCCCTGTGCCCAAGGATTATACACACTATTGGGAAGATGCCCTGCAATGATAACTGCATTTTTGGAGCAACATCAGCTAGAAATGGTGGTTCAAAGGCATTGGAATTTTTCCACCTTCTTTGGCGGGCTTCAGATTTGGCCTGATCTTAGAAGTGTTGCATGGTCTACTGAGCAACAGGTTGCAAAGCACATGGCTGAGTGATAGGATTGTGAACCTCCTGTGTTTAAAGGCAAACCATTCATGTTCCCAGTATGAATGAGATCTGATCGCTGGGATTTTAATCCCTCTGCTGCATATAGGGAGTGGGAGAAACTACTTTACCCCTTGCGTCCTTGTTTTATGAGCATCACTTACTCCATTTCCTTTGACTGGCTCACACAGGTGAGCCCAGAGAGGGCTACAGTGCCCATGTGTCAGAGCGCTTACTCTTAGGCTTACATATACTGCCGGAAAAGGGAGGGTTATTAAATGAAATGCTAGTATAGAAACAAATGCATGCTGTTTCATTAACAAAATCTTCTTTCATACATCTCTAGTAAACAAATCAGAAATTGATGCTGCAATACAATGTGCAAAAAAACCCCTCAAAACACCAAAGGCGGAGGGTTTGTTTTTCACTTCATGCAAAAGGTAGCGGATGAGTCAATTATAATGCGAGTAACTGGTGAAGTAGCTTCATAAGTGAAGCTTGAACTTTTAAAACTTTAATTAAGTTCATTGCTAGAAGTGTACCACTTAGATGAACCAATTATTCTTGAATTGTACCTCTATCATATCTCTGACATTATAGCCTTCATCCTGAGCAGAAAAAGAAGTAGTCAATGACATCTGGTCATTTTTTAGCAGACAAAGTAGGAGCTGTCAGATTGATTTCTGAAATTAATTAAGTGCTCACTAGCCATGTTAGCCAAGGAGTTTTTCAGTTTCTCTCTTGTTCACTGACTGCAAACCAGTTGAGAAGGTTGACAGTCAGACATTTCAGCTCTATGACTTATTCTTCTGGACTTGCTCCTATCCATCCCTTTGCACAGCCTGGTAGTTGCCCCACCAGCCTTCCACAACCCTTTTCTAATGCAGCTTTAGGAGTAAATAAAAGAACTTGCTGCTCCTCAGAAGCTCTCTGTATAGGTATATTATTTTATACCCTGCCTTGAGCAGCCTCAGTTTATACAGAAGGAGACACATAATAAGGAGATGTGATTCCATTCCTGTTGCAGAAATCTGTGCTGTGGCATAATGTTTGGTCCAGCATGGAGGTAGGTGTCACTGACAGATGTTCACATGTCAGTGTGGTTTGATGTTCATCCCTTTGCATTGCTATTATGTATTGCTTTTCTATTTTACTCTGTATGAAGTTTGGCATTAAATGCTTCATCCTTAGTTTTCTCTAGGTCTTAAAATACTAAGCTCCCAAATACAATTCTTCAAAGGGGAGGTTTGTGAGTACATCAGGAAGGCTTGGAGATGGGAGGCAAAATTACCTAGGAGTCAGGACTGGGGAAATCGATTTTTTCTGACAGACCTACAGTCAACTGACAATCTACAATATTTCTTTGAGTGGTAAATCATCAGTCTCATATTTTGAACACAATTTTATGATACCTGCATTTGGAATTTAGACAAAGAGCTGAGGCAAAGACCCTCAAACACTAGGCTGCTGGTGTCCAATGCAGCAAACATCATGCCAGTTGAACCTACACTTTCAGAGACTGAAAATTAACTCTGTTGAAAGCTAACCTGCCTGCCATGGAAGCACTCCCAGTTACAGGCTGCTTTCAAAAATTTAGACCTTCCTCTCCATGTGCCTTGCTTTCTGCTTCAGCAAAATGGGCAATCACTGAGAATGTGCCATGAGATGCTCTGGTAAGTGATGTTTTGCAACAGCAAAATGTTGTATGCTTCTTTTTATAGCCGAACATCTGCTTTTTCAGGTAAAGGATTTGAATTTTTTTTTTTGTGCCAGTAAAACAGCACAAAATAAAATAAATGGGGAAAAAGGAAGTTTTTTTTTTACAGTAAATGGTAATTAGAATCTTGGAAGCTGTCATAAATTTCCCCTCACTTACTGTAGTGTAAAGCAACATTTGCTTCACTGAAGCAAATGCAAAGAAACCTTTACTGTTATTTTGTTTATTTCATTGCAGGATTTGATTTGTTCTTTTTTCCTTTCTTTTCAAGATAAAGTTAGAAGGAAACTAGGCAATAAACCTCCAGCGCAATGTGGCCAAGGTTTCTGTTTGACTCTTGTAGGCCAGACTGTAATATAAATTATTTAGCACACAGATGAGGCTGACTTAAAAAAAAAAAAAAGCCCCAAAAGAACATAAACCTTGATCATCATTTATACAGCTAAGTTACTTTGATGGATCTAATAACTTAGATCCTTCCTGTAGTGGTATCTAAGCTAAACATTTCTCTGAAGAAACTGGTTGTCCAGCTTGTTTCGCTGGTGAAAATTAAGCAGCTGGAAGAAAGAATTCCAGAATACAAACGAATGTGCAGCAAGTTGCATCCTTGCTTGAGTTTCATTATGAAGTAATGTGAAAGTACTTGGAAACAATGAATCCTGGTTGTTGGGGTTTTATTGTTGTCTTCTCCCCCAGCTCTTTTAATCTGCTCTTGAGAAGCAGAGCAAGCCTTGCTAGCTCTTCACGAAATTATAATTCTATCTGCTTTTCTTTGTGGGTGTTTGCATCCAGGTTCTCTTAGAAAGCTGTTGGGAAGAACAAGTGCCCTGACATTCAAATCATTGGCAAATGCTGACATTTTAGCCTCTTATTTTATCATTTAATCATATTTTGCCTAATGATTACATCAAGGTGATAAGAACTGAAAGCAAAGTACCAAACTGAGATTCTCCTGTTGTCCCTGCTTTCAGTTCATGAAGCAGTTTTCTTAACAGAATTTATTTTCAGAACTAAATAATGTAATTCTAGAGCAGAAAACCCACAATACTGTTTTAGTCCTATTAAGGAGGGTGGCTCCTTTCATCTGTAGCTAACTGCATAAAATCATGGAGTTTGGACTTAAAGTGTTGTTGAAAACAAGACCATCAATCAGTATTTATTTGGTTAAATACATAGGCCGCTTTACAGATCTTTTGGGAAACCAGATGCTGCCACAGAAGCCAATGGCTCAGGAAAGCCAAGCACCTTCCTGTCACTTACAAAAGATTAGAGACCCTACCTCTACTTTGCCATTGGTACTTCCAGCCACTTACTAAGCCACAGCAAAAGCTCATTGTATCATCGTCACCTATAAGGAATCTCATCATCATTTAGTCTGTCCTCAGATATTGCAGAACTGTTTTCAATGCTTCCACCTAGCACTCCCATGGAATTCCCTGGATATCTGCTCTACTGTCTGATTGGTTTTGGTGCCAGGAACAATTTTCATAATGTCAAATGTTCAGAACATTTTAATTTCTTCAGTTCTCTCAGTGTTTTTCCTTGCCAGTTTAACCCCTATATTCAGTAAGTACCTGTAACAGAATCAAGTTCTCCGATATCTAATGAACATTGGTTCCTTAAAATTTGCTGAGAGAAGAGAAACATTCTGATTTCTTAATTGTGTATAAACTGAAAAAAAAAAAAAAAAACCCAAACAAAAAACCAAACCAAACAGGAGAAGCTCTGTAAACTCTTTTTTACCTAAAGGATTTTAAAAGCTCCAAGTGGAAGAAGTGAGATACATTTAATCGCTTGCTCTTCCTTCAGAAGTCCTAACTTCTCCTTCAACCACCCTTTGAGCAAGCACCCATGAGTGCTCAGGGAGCTGGTGGACATGATTTCTAAGCCAATCATCTTGCTCATCTTTGAAAGATAATAGCAATCAGGAGAGGTACTCGAAGACTGGATGAAAGCAAATGTCAAGCCTGTCTTCAAAAGGGCAAGAGGGAGGATCCTGGGAGCTACAGGCTAGTCAGCCTCACTTCAATTCTTGGAAAGGTGATGGAGCTGCTCATCCTGGAGGCCATCTCTAAACATATGGAAGGCAAGAAGGTGATCATGAGTAGTCAGCATGGGTTCACCAAAGGGAAATGCTTAACCAACCTGATTGCCTTCTATAATTGGACGACTGGCTGTATAAATAAGGGGAGAACAGTGGATTTTGTCTACCTGGGCTTCAGTAAGGCTTTTGATGCTGTCTCCCCTGACATCCTCATAGGCAAGCTCAGGAAGTAGGGGCTGCATGAGTAGATGGTGAGGTGGATTGAGAACTGGCTGAATGGCGGGTTTCAGGGTGTTGTGATCAGTGGCACAGTCTAGGTAGAGACCTACAATTAGTGGTGTCCCCCAAGGGTCAATACTGGGTCCAGTATTGCTCATCTTATTCATCAATGGCTTGGATGAAGGGATAGAGTGTTTCTTCAGCAAGTTTGCTGATTATAAGAAACCAGGAGGAGTGGCTTATACCCCCCAAGTGCTGTGCTGTCATTCAGAAGGATCTAGCCCTTGTTCTAGTGGGGGGCTTCACTTACCATTTGTCTGCTGGAAATACAGCAGAAAGGAAGTGGTCTGGGAGGTTTCTGGATTGTGTGTAAGACAACTTCCTGATACAGATGGTGAGTAAGCCAACAAGGGGAGGACCCCTGCTGGACCAGTTAAATGTGAACAGAGAAGAATATGAAATTAAGTCAGCTGCACAAACTGGAAAGAAGACAAGATGGGGGAAATCCTTCTCCAGTGAGCAAGTGTGCTGAAGGACAAGGCAGCTTCAAGAGCTATCAGGGAGATATAGAGAGGGAGCAGGGCACAGAGCTGAGAACCTGCAGCTCAGAGATGGGAACAGCTGTGAAAATAATTATATATGTGTTCTAATTATTATAATTTATGTTAATAATTCTCATTATGTTAATAATGTTCTTGTTAATGTCTCATTTATATTATTAATTCACAGGTTAGATCTAAGGAAAAAGTTCTCTACTGTGAGGGTGGTGAGGCATTGGAACAAGTTGCCCAGAGAAATAGCAAATGCTTCATCGCTGGCAGTGTTCAAGGCCAAGTTGGATGGAGCCTTGGGTGACATGATCTAGTGTGAGCTGCCCCTGCCCATGGCAGGGGGGTTGGAACTAGATGATCTTAAGGTCATTTCCAACCCTAACTATTCTATGATTCTATGCATTTAATTTAATTATCATCTTAACTAGCTGTCTGGGGACTTTTTTTTCCCATATGTAAAATGTTCTCTGATTCACTTTATATCATAACAAAACCTGTTTCCTCCTTTTTTCTATTTTTTTTTCTTAAAGCTTTCAAGCCACTCAGTTGCCTTTGAGGAGCCCTATAAGAAAGTGGTCTAGGGGGGAAACTTCAAAGGCGTAGACAGCTTTCAGTCTCATCCGGCTGTATGCAATCAGCTATTCCCCAGCCCCTGCAACACAAACTTGAGCCTGGCTTAAGACCAAATTGTTATAATACAGAGAATTTCTCTCCGTGGTTGCTCTGCAACCAGCAGCAGCAGGTTTCCTGTTGTTAGATCACCCTGACACTCTGCAAAGGAATGTGGAAGCATTGAACCTTGTGACAGAGGAATATGCAGACTGCTTGATTAGCCAGGAGAGAGTTTCCATAATCTGACAGAAATTCCCATTAACCCCCGCATTGCCATTTTTCAGAATACCTGGGGAAAGCGGTGTGTGTCTGCATAAGCACACGACATATACAGCCTGTAAGGGACAGCCAATATTACCACTCGGCATACTTGGCAATAGTGGGTTAGCAGTACTTATTGTCTCTACGTTGCTAAAGCACACAGACTTTAAATGAAATTGGTGCCCGTTTGGTGGATGCTGTTACACTGCAAACCATCTTGGAATCAACAGCCAGAAGAGACAGAGCCAGTTTTGGAATCCATAGGTCAGGCTACCCTCCCTCCTCTGGATGAGGGCTTCAGAGTTGGCCTCTGCTCCCCACTGACAGTTGTAGGCAGGCAGGAGGAATTTGAATGTGTGGTCAATGATTGCTGTTAATCAGCACTGCCTCTTCTCCAGGAAAACCAGCAACCCCATTGGAGGCGTCCCATAGGAAAAAGCTGGGGTGTGGGTTCAGCCAGTGTTCGGCTGTGCCAATGTCAACACAGGAGACAGAAAAACGGCAGCTGTACTTCCCCTGTAGGGGAGGTTAAATGTAGACAGCCTGAAGAGTTGGCACAGTGACAGTCTGGCTTTGAGTGCTAGAGCTGGGAATGTAATTCTTGTTTTCAAGAAGTATTTTCTTCGTATTGAGCAAGTAGGTGTGTTATAGTGAGATCTTAAACTGTTGAGTCAAGTAGAAAGCAGCATTTTTCATAACAGAAGGGAAGCTGACCAGGGACTGTTTGGGTGGTCTTACTCTGTGGAAGTAACTGTGTGATGCAACAGGAAAGAAAAGATTAATTTAATTGAAATGCTGACAATTTGATAAAGTGTACACTGCAATTGGCCAACAAGTTCATTTAAGTTACTGCCACTCAGTTTGCTTCGTAAGAGTCAAGCCCTTGAGATCTTTGCTCTCTTGCTACCCAGTAGCACACAGCAGTCTTTTTCTCTAAACAATTTATTTATGCTTTCTTCATGAGTAAAGTTATAATCACTCAGGATATGTTTAGAAAAAGTGGTGTTGTACTGAAAAAGTAAAGACAAAATACAAATTTTTTTATTTTTCAAAATTGTTATTCCATTCCACTATAGCTGGATGACATTTTTAAGGGGGAAGGAGGAAAAGAGAATGTAATTCATTATTTAATTTGGAAAACAGGACAGGAAGCTTGCAGGGATGTTTGGATCTCATTCCTACAATCTAAATCTGTGAATATTTCACATATGCAAATTGGTTGATTGTTAATTGTTGCAAAGATTGAGAGTAAATGTAGTGACCTAAAGCCAACTTAGAGTGCAGTGATTAATGTCCCTCTGCAACTAATTTCAGTAAGGAATTCCAAATTTACACACATTATATATTTTAGAGTTGTATATCTCTCCTCCTTCTCCTTCATATTTTCTTGTGAATTGGAAATATGCAGCTAATGAAGCCTTTCATAGAATCATAGAATTGTTAGGGTTTGAAAGGACCTTAAGATCATCTAGTTCCAACCCCCCTGCCAGGGCAGGGACACCTCACACTAAACCATGCCACCCAAGGCTTCGTCCATCCCGGCCTTGAACACCACCAGCAATGGAGCACTCACAGCTTCCCTGGGCAACCCATTCCAGTGCCTCACCACCCTTACAGTCAAGAATTTCTTCCTCATATCCAATCTAAACTTCCCCTGATAAGTTTGAACTCATTACCCCTTGTCCTCTCACTACAGTCCCAAATGAAGAGTCCCTGCCCAGCATCCCTATAGGCCCCCTTCAGATATTGGAAAGCTGCTATGAGGTCTCCACTCAGCATTCTCTTCTCCAGGCTGAACAGACCCAACTTTCTCAGCCTATCTTCATACAGGAGGTGCTCCAGTCCCCTGATCTTCCTCGTGGCCCTCCTCTGCACTTGTTCCAACAGTTCTATGTCCTTTTTATGTTGAGGACACCAGGACTGCACACATACTCCAAGTGAGGTCTCACAAGAGCAGAGTAGAGGGGCAGGATCACCTCCCTCAACCTGCTGGTCACCCTCCTTTTGATGCAACCCAGGATATGGTTGGCTTTCTGGGTTGCAAGCACACACTGCCGGCTCATGTTCATTTTCTCATCAACCAACACCCCCAAGTCCTTCTCTGCAGAGCTGCTCTGAATCTCTTCTCTGCCCAACCTGGAGCTGTGCCTGGGATTGCTCTGACCCAGGTGTAGGACCTTGCACTTGTCATGGTTAAACTTCATCAGGTTGGCATCTGCCCACCTCACAAGCATGTCAAGGTCCCTCTGGATGGCATTCCTTCCCTCCAGTGTATCAACCGAACCACACAGCTTGGTGTCATCGGCAAACTTGCTGAGGGTGCACTCAATCCCACTGTCCATGTCACCAACAAAGATGTTGAACAAGATCGGTCCCAACACCAATCCCTGAGGGACACCACTCGTTAGTGGTCTCCAGCTGGACATTGAGCCATTGAGCACAACTCTGTGCGTGCTGCCATCCAGCCAGTTCTTTATCCACCCAGTGGTCCACCTATCAAATTGATGTCTCTCCAACTTAGAGACAAGGATGTCATGTGAGACAATGTCAAACACTTTGCACAAGTCCAGGTAGATGACATCAACTGCTCTACCGCTGTCCATCAGTTCTGTAGCCCCATCATAGAAGGCCACCAGATTGGTCAGGCAGGAGTTCCCCTTAGTGAAGCCATGCTGGTTGTCACCAAGCACCTTGTTGTTTTTCATGTGCCTCAGCATGCCTTCCAGAAGAATCTGCTCCAAGATTTTGCCAGGCACAGACATGAGACTGCCTGGTCTGTAGTTCCCTGGATGATCCATTTTCCCCTTCTTGAAAATGGGGGTTATATTTCCCTTTTTCCAGTCATCAGGAGCTTCACCTGACTGCCATGACTTTTTAAATATGATGGACAGTGGCTTAGCAACTTCATTTGCCAGCTCCTTCAGGACCCGCAGATGGATTTCATCAGGTCCCATGGACTTGTATATGTGCAGGTTCCAAAGATGGTTTGGAACCAGATCCTCTCCTACAGTGGTCCCAGGGTCTTCATTCTCACTGTCCCTGCGTTTGACTTCCAAGACTTGGGTGGTATGGTCAGAACATTTTCCGGTGAAGACTGAGGCAAAGAAGTTGTTAAGAACCTCAGCCTTCTCCAAATCCAGGGTAGCCAGTTCTCCTGACAGCTTCTGGAGAGGGCCCACAGTGTCCCTAGACTGTCTTTTATTTATCAATGTACCTATAGAATCCCTTCCTGTTATCTTTAACATCCCTAGCCAAGTTTAATTCTAAGTGGGCCTCAGCTTTCGTAACCTGGTCCTTAGCTTCCTGGACAACATCTCTGTATTCTTCCCAGGCAGCCTGTCCTTGCTTCCACCTTTTATAAGCCTCTTTTTTCCTTTGAATTTTCCTCAGCAGCTCCTTATCCATCCAAGGTCTCCTGGTCCTCTGTCATGGGTTCAGCAGTTGCAGTCATTTTTCTCCTTTTTGGTAGCTGGTGCAGCTCTGTGTTTTTGACTTTCGGCCTGGGAACAGCGCTGATAACACCGATGTTTTCAATTACTGCTTGGTAATGCTTTTGTTTGACCAAGGACTTTCTGAGCCTCACACTCTGCCAGGGAGGAGGGGAAGCCGAGAAGAAGCAGAGACAGGACATCTAACCCAAAGTGACAAAAGAGGTATTCCATGCCACAGCACGTCATGCCCAGGATGTAAAACAGAGAGCAGAGACCCAGAAGGGTGGGGATGCACTGCGTGATCGGGCTTTGTATTGGGTGGTGAGCAGTTGTATTCTTTTCCCTTGTATTTCTCTTGTCATTATTATTATTGGTGGTAGCAGTAGTGGTTTGTGTTATACTTTAGTTACTAAACTGTTCTTATCTCAACCTGTGGGAGTTGCATTCTTTCAATTTGCCTTCCCATCCCCCCGGGAGCAGGTGGAAGAAAGAGGGGGGAGTAAGTAAGCAAAACTGCGTGAGTCATAGAGGCTTAAACCACGACACCCTCCTGCAGCACTTCCTTCTAGTAGGGATGTATCACTCCTGAGCTTGCAGCAGGTGAGCCTTGAATATCAACCAACAGTCTTGGGCCTCCCTGCCCTCTAGGGCTATATCCCATGGAATCTTACTGAGCAGGTTCCTGAAGAGGCCAAAGTCTGCTCTCTTGAAGTCCAGGGCAGTGAGCTTGCTGCACACTCTTCTCACTGTCCTGAGGATCTCGAATTCGACCATCTCATGATCACTGAAACCAAGGCTGCCCTGGAGTGTCACATTTCTAACCAACCCTTCCCTGTTTGTGAGCATGAGGTCAAGCATGACACCTCTCCTTGTTGGCTCCTCTATTACTTGCAGAAGGGAGCTGTCTTCCACACAATCAGGGAACTTCCTGGATTGCTTATGCCGGGCTATACCATCCCCCCAGCAGATATCAGGGTGGTTGAAGTCCCCCATGAGAACAAGGGATTTCATATAAATGTAAGGAAATACTTTGATTTGCAAGACATATTTCTGTTTTCTGACCTGTAAAGTAAGTTTTGTGTTGCTTTCTTCCTGATTTGAACCCACTGGATCTGGTGATCTTCCTTGTTCTAAGCAGATCCTTTGAAGCAGGTTGTTGCAGTGGGTCAGTAGAGTTGGCAAACACAGGGTGTTTCATATGTGATATTAATAAAATAACTTTCTTTTGAATCAGATTGAAACTAGATTAAAATCAAAAAAGTCTTGACAGAAATTTAAGAGAAGGGGAGCACATCCTTCTATGGCATGAGGTTTTTCCAAAATTAAATTGTCCAGCTGGCACTGGCATTTGCAGATGCTGCTGGAAACACAGCCTGGCTACCTGAACAAGTTTCTATACATCACTGTTACTGATATGGCAAGATCTAGAGCATTCAGTCTTTCACTCCTGCTTCGTGCCTGTTGCACAAAGGTAATAACTGACATGCTGTAAATCCACCTCATAAATTCTGTTGAAATCGCTTGTTGGAAAAACCTAGCATCACTGATGTAAACTTGGCACTGATGGAGCCCATTGACCCTGGAGGCTGGAGGCTCAGCCTCATGTGATGGAGCTGGCAGGGAGCCAGAGAGCAGAATTCTGCTGGATGCTCAATGAAAACTTGTCATCAGGAGTGTGAAGCTTCTGCAGAATGTTGGATCATTGGATGGGGGTTGTCCAATAAAACAACATGCTTCAGAAATCCTAGCCCTGCTCTTTTTCTTACACTTAGGCAATGGGAATCACCATTGCTTCTGTTCTTTCTTCCACCATGGTCATCTCCTGAGGGAATGCAAATATACCCCCAGACTGCAGTATAACTGAACAGATTTGTTATTTATTAAGTGCCCACTGTGTACCGACAAGTCCTGTTAGCTTCAAAGGATGACACATATAGGCTTTAAATGAATATTTGCTGAAGACCTGGAATGCACACACAGGGCAAAAAATCCTTTTAAAATATCTGAAGATCCTAAGTACAAGCTCAGAATTATTTCTAACAACAAAGCAATGACATCTTTCTGCACTTTTTTATATATCCTCTTAGGTAAAATTAAGAAGAAATATGAATTTTTCCACAAAAATAACATGGCCCGACAATATTAATTTAGAGCTTGCTTTGAACCTGAAATAAGTAATTACTTCAGAATAAGGGAAAAGGGGATGGGTGCTAGCCAAACCTCATGATTAGTGTTCCCTGATCTTTCAGGCTGTCCAGTACTGATTCAAATTCAAATGAGGCAAACTGGAAGAGCTTTTAATGTTGCTCAGTGCGACTCTGGACCTGATCTCTGAACTTGGTCTATTAAAAAAAAATAAATTAATGGTTAGGCAATTACTAATTAATATTTTTATGTTCTTTATGTTTTCCATACTACCTTAGTAAACATATTTCAGTATTCAAAGGGAGATTGTGTCATTTCAAACCTGAATTTTAGTCTGTAATAATTGAAATATGTTTTCATTGAAATATGTGTTTTCATTAAAATACATGTTTTCATTCACTGCTGATTAAATAACATTGATATAAATATCACCTCTTGTTATGAGACTGTACCCCACAAGAAACAGGTTTTCTTGAATGCAAAAACATTTGCAGCACGGCACAAGAAGTGTCACGTTACCCACCTTGTGACACATTAAAGGATTGCTCCCAAACACAGTTGAACTTCCTACAAGGTAATAAGTTGCAAACGCTTCGTCTAAGTTAAGGTAGACACTTGCTAATTCATGCAGAATAATTCTGTGAGTACGAGAGAATTTACATTTGGTCAGTTTTAATCCCAGAAGCATTAAACTTTCAAAATAGCTTCTCAGGTGTTTTTTTTCCTGCCTCTCTATTACTCCCTCAGGGAATCCTTGTGATAATGCTGAAAAGATAATCCATGAAAATATATTCTTACCATGCAGAATTTACTCTTCAAAGCTGAGCTGTCTTTCTTTAATGTGACAGCAGCAGGTCTTGTTGTGGCTGCAAACCAGGGTGCTCTTGACATAGACAGTGTAAACACTGGGACAATGCAGATACAGGTGCAGACATCTGAGCACTTCAGTTACATTTTGGACCGTTCTTAAGACATGTTCTTAATGACATAGATACCTTACTTTTTTATGATTAATTTCAGTCAGTAGTAAAGTAAGCGGACATGGGCATGAATACGGGAACAGGGTCTATCTGGACCCACTTCTACCCCGCCCCGGGGCAAGTTGTATGACTGCAGCCTCCTCCATCGCTGCAGTTTCGGCCTGAAATTTAACTTCATTAACAGGAAAGCTCCTCTGCCACACTGAATGGGGCTAGTGATATGACATGCATACTAGTACCTTACTCTCTTGTTCGAGCAGTGGCTTGCTCCATATGCCTGGCACATTTCATGGAGACTGCTTGACTTAAAGCATGCTATAAGCCCACCTTTACTACCAACAAGGCACTCAGCCTCTTGGCAGTGCAGGAGACACTCTGCCAAGCCAAGCTTGTACAGTATTTATTAGGTGTTGACAGAATGCCCACTGAATGAGTTAAAAGAGGCATATGTTCAGCTAGTTCCAAGACTTCACAAACCAATTTTATTCAAGTTAAGCATGTTTGTTGCAGCATGGGGGAGATGGGCGTACTTCTGTGCTATCTTGTCTGGTATGATTTTATTGTTACTGAAAGGATGACTGAAAATTGCAGGAAGTAACAAGGAAAATGGGAATGAAGATTAGCTAAAATATGAGGCTAAAAAATGAGAAGACCCTGGATGAGCTCATCTAGCTGTTTGGGAAGCTTTAAAATACCAAAAAGTACATCAGAATATTGACAGAAAAGATACACCTCCAAGCTCAAAAGTATTATGAAGTCCAACCTTTGCACATTATAAGATGTATCTTTTCATGTGCTTTTAAATGTGGACATTTATGTAAAACAAACACAATTTTGGAGGATAAGGTATTAACGTGAAGGTTTGGGCCAAGATGGTCATCTTTGTGGCCTCCTCTGGACTCACTCCAAGAGATCAATATCTGCCTTACAGTGGTGACCCCGGAGATAAATGCAGTACTCCAGGTGGGGTATCATGAGAGCGGAGTAGAGGAGGAGAATCACCTCCCTTGAACTGCTGCTCATGCTTCTTTTTATGCAGTCCAGGATACGGTTGGCTTAAAGCTATTAGTAACTATGAGAGGAAAAAAAAAAAGAGGAAAAAGTTTCAGTTTAGGAATGATCAGTTTAGAATAATTATGCAGCTGAGAAATTTCATGTAGTGACATGGATCAGTTAAAAATTCCTACATATTTTTGTCAAGCTATCTTTATCCAATTTTGTGGTTCAGCAGACGATATTTTGAGCTCTTTGCAATGATTTAGTATCTTTGACTTCCAAGGAAGGGTAAGCTGAACTTTGTTTTGAGTATAAATCAAAGGTAATAGCTAATGGTTTTGGCTGATTACCATCTTTCCTCAACAATAACACAACTGCCTGACAAAAGCCAGCATGGTTGATGATGTTAGCTTGTCATCAACACACAGAAAATATCAATTGCAAAGAGTATAATTATACCACTTCCAATTAGCTGTCATCACTTGAAATAATTAAACAACTGAAAGCTCTTAAGTTAGCAAATAATCAATAAGATTATTTAAATATTTTCCCTTCTTGTATTGCTTCTCAACAGACATAATTTCGGTACTATTGACTTAAATTTCAGTTGACAGAAGACCACATAAAAGAGGTTTTGCTCTCATGAGAGAAATCCCCTGTAAATAAAGCCACATTTTATAGTGCCATTCGAGGCAGACTTTTTTTCCTGATGCTTTTGTATTCTGTATGAGTCTAAACATAGTATGGTTTGAGTTGGAAGGTAGCTTTAAATATCACTTTGTTCACCTCTGGGCGGAGACATCTTTCAGTAAGTCAGGCTGCTCAAAGCCCCATCGAATCTGACCTTGCACATGTAATCTTCCAAAAATTAAAACCCTGATCTGGGAGTCATATTGTGCAATTAATTTAAAAGCATAATTCCTCCTCCAAAATGAAAAAAATCAAAAGCATAATATGGCATTCAATCAGGTGGCATCTGATTTTTTGTAGCTCAGACACTTTACTGATAATTGTGCATTATTTTCAGAAATATATTTTGAAATTCACTGCCAAACTTGTGTTTCTTAAGTTTGAGGAATGTTGCCAGCACTTTATGAAGTGAAGAGGCTTACAAATCTATGTTTATTCTACTATAGTCTCTATCACCTTGTTGTATGAGGAACGTACATATTCCATTGCGAAGAAGCCTGAAAAGCCTGTGCTAAAAACTCCAGGAGGGCAATTAGACCATGTTATATGGCAAAAAGATCTGCACATATAGCTACTCTGGTGGGCATGCAGACTTGCCCAGGCTTCGGGAGTGTCTTTTCTGGTATGCAGGCTTGTTTGATCCACTGCTGGTTAAAGGTTTTGGTACATACAGCAGTCTTGGATTCGCACAACATCAACTACGTGGACATCATTCATCAAGAATAAACATGGAGGCTGTATTTTAGGGAAGCAAAAAGTTGTTAACTTTTGACTTAGGCCTATAAAGGATTCAAGGTTGGTGTTCTGGTTTTATGCCAAAGTCATGTGACAAGAACCTGAAGATGACCCTTAAAGACTGATATTATTGCTAACTGATGGAAAGTTTTTGAAGGCTTATTGTAGAATCAATCATAGAACCACTTAGGTTGGAAAAGACCTTTAACATCATTAGACACAACTGTTAACCTAACACTGTCAAGTCCACTGCTAATCCATGTCCTTAAGTGCTTGCATTTTTTTCATCACGTACTGATAACTGAAGTGCTCGTATTTTTTTCATCATGTACTGATAACTGGCAAGTGAAGTCTGCTAGGATTTAAGAGCACAGGTTATCAGTTGCCCAAAGGCAGAATGACTGCTGTCCTTAAAAGGAGCACATTGGACAACCATGTACAGAAGGCTGAGGCATTTTGTGAAGCATCTGGAATGAGGGTAGAGCAAAAGATTAGCCAAAGTAGAAGCACGGCAGTTCCTTCATCAAGAGGACCGTGCTGAACTTAGCACAGAGATCTTGGCCAAGTAAGTAACTTACATTGCAGAACTTGAGTGGCAGGTTCCCCAGTCAGGTTTCCAGTTTGGGTTCCAGTGTGTGGCATTGGACTCACCTGCTTAACTCATGCTCTGTCCAGGTAACGCTGTCAGCAGAACTTATTTCCTATAAGCACAATATTACATTGATGAAAAAAAATTACTTCCAGTTCTGAAGTTAACCAGATTCGGGCCAGTATCTGGACACTTTATTTTATAAAAGTCCTACTATTCATTGATATTTTATATTTCTACAGGAAGTTTATATGTAGTTTACATCTTAGAAATACTACTTTGTATCAGTAGCCGGTGATTCCAGTGGGAAGACTCACAGGAATAGAGTACCCACGATGACTAATGAGTACATTGGAGGAGCTCTTTGCTATCTAGTGTTGTCAGAAGAGAGGATTCTGCTTCAGAAACATGGAAAATTATATAGCAATTGCTGAAGCACTTGAACTGATTCAAAGAAAAAAGCTGTTAGTACAGGTCATCTTGAAAAATCATGGCACTAAAGTCCTCCAGGCACAGTGGGCTTCTGTTCAAAACAAAAAGGAATGATATAATGTGAGTACAATGAATAGTGAACTTTTTAGTCTTTAAAATTTTCAAAGTGAAGTTTAGTTTCAAAGTAAGTGGTTTTGTTTCGTTTCAGTTTGTTTCCTTCTATGCAGTAAGTCTAGAAGCCTGGACTTGGAAGTCTAGACTCTAGAAATGTATTCAACATGGCAGGTTTCATCCATTCAGAAATACAGCCTGAATGTTAGTATAAAATGTGATGCTGCTTCTCTTGTTACATGCTGAAAATAGATTTCATCTGGTTTCTGTGAGCTGCTTCTCTAAAGGTTGTCAATAATCTCTTCCAAACAGCACATTCCTAACAGTTCTGTAGTTTAGAAGCAGAAATGTAAGGAAAATTAAAAAGAAAAAGTGGTTAATAGGGTATTTTTTAACTACCACTCGCTAACAAATCAGGCCAAGATCATAGGAATACAATATCCAGATTATTTCAGAAGCTTCCATCAGTCTGGAGATGAAACTCACATATTGTTCAGAGTCTTGACTCTTATGGTATTAAAATTCCAGAAAGGTATTTTTTTCCGATTGCTGTGCATGTTAGTTTGCCTCCTTTTCTATATAAATCTCATTGTCCCTGATAGCATTCTGCTAAGCCTAGAAGAGACTGTTCCTTACGAACTGGTTTAAAAAAAGAAGACCAGTGGAAAAATCAAAAACCCACAGTTTAAAATTCATCAAATCACATGTCCAAATGTTTTACTAACTTAGAGAGTTTTATAGAATCATAGAATAGTTAGGGTTGGAAAGGACCTTAAGATCAGCTAGTTCCAATCCCCCTGCCAGGGGCAAGAACACCCACACTAAACCATGGCACCCAAGGCTCTGTCCAACCTGGCCTTGAACACTGCCAGCGATGGAGCATTCAGAACTTCCTTGGGCAACCCATTCCAGTGCCTCACCACCCTTACAGTAAAGGATTTCTTCCTCATATCCAATCTAAACTTCCCGTTTAAGTTTGAACCCATTACCCCTTGTCCTCTCACTACAGTCCCTAATGAAGAGTCCCTCCCCAGCATCCCTATAGGCCCCCTTCAGATACTGGAAGGCTGCTATGAGGTCTCCATGCAGCCTTCACTTCTCCAGGCTGAACAGCCCCAACTTTCTCAGCCTATCTTCATATGTGAAGCACTTCAGTCCCCTGATCATCCTCGTGGCCCTCCTCTGGACTTGTTTTTAGAGCATTTAGAGTTTTTGGAGCAGTTGTCTGTCATCATGTTGGATATGTACTTAGAAATGGGAGCACTTCAGAATGAGATTTCATTTGACACCTCTAATTGTTAAATCTTAGGTATAATATTACATTTTTCTAACATCTGTTGCTTTGATTCCCTTATGGATTTTACAGAAGCATATCTTGACCAAGGCCTGGTACTTTCATAACATTGTTTCTCTTTACCACTGATTCTATGGGAGACACTATGTCACTGGTAGGAGATATCTGTGGCTGCACACCTAATTCCATCACTGATCCTCGGTGTGATTCCAACTACTTTAATTTCCCTGCTTTCACATCTGTAACAGGGAGAAAGGAAAGAAGAAGGAGAGTTTCCTTCTCTTCAAATGTGTTTTCTGGTATTGTAAATAGAATTTTCAGTTTTTCCCAAAAGCTGTTACACTTTTGAGGAAAAACAATGAGCAGTAACAATGGGAAACAGCCAGGCAAAATTTCCCAAGCTGGTTAAAAGCCTTGCAAAATATTCAAGATCTTGAGGAATTAGTGATTGTGATTTAATTTCCACACTTTTGGTTTAGTAAACATTTATTCTTGATGGCATGTTTCAAAAGGTGGCAATCAAGGTTGGGTCCATACTAAAGATATTTAATTTTTCTTTAGTAATAAGGAAATCTCGTGATCCCAGGCACAGGTAAATTAATATCAAAAACAAAATTAGAGATGTTTTCCACTTTCTGCCAGGATGAGGAGGAAGTGTAAGCTAATTACTCAATAATAAAAATGAAGTTTATCATTCCAGTGCAATCTTGTTCATTGACGGGTACATACTATATCCTGTTTGCTTAAACTCTTAAGACCCAAGGGAAAGAGCTGTTTCTTTGCTCAGTGCTCTGGGTCTCTTGCAGCCATTCTTGACTTCAGACACCTTCTTGAGATTTTTTTTCTCAGAGAGGCAGAGGATAAAACACACCTGTCCTAGCAGGGACATCTTAAATTTGGACAACTTGCTCCAACCCATTTGCCTAGAGCTTCTTTGTAATCACTGAAGAGAAACACTCATCTTTAGACCATAATCCACCTCAGCCCCATATAAGCACCTCAACCAAGCAGGGTAGAAGTACTTACAACTCTTCTTAAGGGTGAAAAAAGGTTATGGTGACCAGTTTAGATATAGAGGTGTAGATTCAGAAATGAGTCCCACCACAGTACTTACGTGATTTGTGGAGCTTTCTTTTCTGCCCAGTACATGCTTTGTAACACAGCAACTTCAGAATTCATACTCTGAAGTTCTTCTTACATAAAATATCTAACTCTGTTGATAATGCCTCTCAGTTTTGCTATCATTAACTATCATCTTGAGAATAATTAAAAATATATTGTAAAACATAATCTCTGAAATATCTTTGAGAAACTGCTTTTAGAGCATTCCTTTGCCCTGATTGTTCTTCCACTGATGTCTTCCCTTTGGGCAGTACCTTGTCCATCTTACAGCCGTTGTAGTGATATGCAGCCTTTCTGTTGCAGTAAATAGTCATATGTTGGTATAACAAATACTTTGCTGCTAGATTAGATGTGCTGCTCTGAAATATTTCTTATCTCATTCAGTAAAGGTGCACTGCTAATCAATATGATCAACCTTTGACAAGGAAATACTGATTTATTTTTTTTCCCCTTCCACATTTCTAAAGAACCTGCCCTGCTGAACAGTGCATTAAGATTTTGAATGCTTTTGAAATTCTTTGGAAGTATCACTTAACTGAAGTGTTCCTCTCAGTTTTGTACAGTAGTATCACCATTGTATCTATGAGAGCCAAAAGATTAATGCATGGTAAGGTAGAGAGTGGGAATGAAATTTACAAGGCCGTTGACAAGGTGTGGTGGGTTGACCCAGCTGCTCACCTTCTCTGTTCCCAGTGGGG
Organism: Ara ararauna; assembly: GCA_028858755.1. Lineage (NCBI taxonomy): Eukaryota > Metazoa > Chordata > Aves > Psittaciformes > Psittacidae > Ara > Ara ararauna. The sequence goes on from CM054376.1 coordinate 148,300,028, forward strand.
GAGAACAGGAAGAATAAAAGTGAGGTAACATATGGGTCAAGATAGTTTTTATTGCTGAACATGACTTTATATGGCATGAAATATCCCTTTGGTCAGTTTGGGTCAACTGCCTTTGTTATGTCCCCTCCCAACTTGCACACCCTCAAGCTACTTACTGGGAGGGCAGAGTATGAATGTCTTGATGCTGTGGAAGAACTACACAACAATAACCAAAACCTGATGTATTACATTAGTCACAAATTCAAATCATTACAAGATCCAAACCAGCACTATATGGCCTGCTGTGAACAAAGTCCATCTATCCCAGTTAGACCTAGTTCAGTCTTCACCCCTAATTCCATACCATTTATGTCATACTTAGCTTTCACAGGATCTAATATGTCCCCATCAAGCACCACCCTCCTTCCTCTCATGTGATAGATAAATATATATATATACACAGATACCATTTCCTTAGTCTAAGGGCCACCCCTCTAAAATGTTCATAAAACGTTCATTGGGTTGTTCAATCCATGACTTGGGTTTGTGTATTATGGTGGTTGCTTAGGACAGGAGACTGCATATTGTTTTAAATTATTGGCTCAAGCTGAGTCACTGCTGTACTTGCCTGGTTTCTTGCGAGGCTCATTCTCCATTAGTTCAGCTGATTCTTGATGTAAGACCTCCTATCATAAGCAACTCAATCACTTTATTTTCAAACAAGGTTTAATCTCTTTGGAGCATGCACTAGATTTCCCCATTCCTCTGCATTACTCTCCAGATGTAGCCAGGTCTTTGAGGAAAATGCTCTATACCCCTAGCTCCAAAACTCTAGAGGCTGACTTTGGGTGTCTCCAGGTGTTTTCTGCCAGAAGCTTCAGTCAAAGTCATGGTCCCCAGCAGTAGCATAGAGAGCATTTCTCAAATTTGCCTGTCTGGACTGGCTCATGGGCTCGTTCATGGAATATCTGCTGTTTGATCTGTTCAACAGCCTGTTGTTGCTCAGAGCCTTAGCCAAAACAGTTCTTTTAGGTTAATCAACAGAGAGGACTCACAAGCTGACTGTAACCTGGAATATGCATTCTCCGAAATCCCATAATGCCTAGGAAAGCTTGGGTTCCTTTTTTGCTAACCAGTGGGGCCATGACTAATAACTTACTGATCATATTTATTGAGATGTGACAATGTCCATCTCTACCATTTTGTTCCCCATAACTAGGTCTTTCAAGCAAGTCATTTGATCTGGCTTTCTTTTATGGCAAAGTCAGCTTTTGGAAGGATCCAAAAGCTAATTTTCTCTCCTTCTCAATCACTTCCTCTTCTGTATTGCCCCACACAATGAGTTTTTGGGCACACAAGTCCTTCAAATATGAAAACAGTGATCCTCTGCCAAGTTGCAAATACAGCTATCTGGACAAAGCTTCAGCATAAATGAATCAATCCCACAGGCTTTCCTGAGGTCTCTAAAGATGAACCACAGAAGTCAATTCAGCCACTGAGAAAACACACAGGAGTTGTCCACAGTTAACTCAAGACATAAGAAAAATAAATAAAGCATCCTAGGAAGGCTAGCAAGCAAGGGATCAGTACTGACCCAGGTTGGCTAGCAGTGGCTGGTACAACAAGAAATATTCCTTCTTCCTACAAACTTCACCTCCCTTCTACTTCTAACATTGTTGCAAGTGCATTCTTATTTTTCAAAGTGAATTCATCAGTTTTTTACCTAATTATTCAGCAATACCTCAAATCATGTTAGAACCTCTTCCCTTTTCACATGCAGAGCCGTATGTTTAATGTACTTGGAAGCAGCATTCCATTCCCCTGCTTGTATCTGATTCCTGCCTATAAGGAAAGTTTTGTGCCAAATTCCATGGCCTCAGACCATCTTCAACCTTTGTCCACTAAACTTGTTTCACTGCAGATTTGTTATCTAGCAGAGCATCAATCTGTGGATCCATTCTCAGCTTACCTGTAAAGTTTGACTGCTCCAGAAACATCTCAGCATAATTCTGGAAGTAAGCATCTTCCTTTTAACTCTTAGTTTTGCCCTAGCCATCTCTGCTAGCTGATTGTAGGTCTCTTACCAGGGCCCTGCAGACAGGCTTAAGGATTTCAGTGGCAATTTCTGCAGGCCAATTTCTACTGCCTCATCAGCAATAATTCACTTGGATTAGTTCTGGAAGTCTCTTTCTTTTTTCTCTTTTGTTCTGAAATGTGTATGTCTATCTACGCACAGCGTTTTGCTATAGCCATGATGGTCTGAGGATGCTAGAAGAACAGCCCTTAGGGTCTAGTATCAGCTAGAAAGCATTATCTTTGTCCTGCTAATTGCTAGTTTAAGATGCAAGCCGTTAATGAAAATATAGACTAGAAAACTAATCAGAACAGACCCCTCAAGGACCCAATCTGAAATGTCATCTAAATAGGAATGTGAAGCATTTATAGCTGCTCTTTAAGAACATTTTTACCAGTTGTGCACCCAAACGTGGTTTTCCCTAGAGCATTTCTTCTGCGCTTGCTTCTGAATTCCTTTTAGTTCACATATAAAAAGTGTATTAAAATCAAATAAAATGCGTATATTTTATGTCTTTGATCACTAAGGTAGTTGTCTCATAAAAGAAGAAAATTAGATTGAGTTCATGTGGCATATTGGCCATATTTCATTTCCATGTACACCTGACCAATTTTCTAGGAACTTGTAATCCTCCACAGTTTTTCATGTATATGGTATATCAGAATATATTCAAATATATTCTAAAATAGTTCTCAGATTACTGCATGAATTCTCACCCATGAAATATGGGAGAATTTCATCTGGAACTGTTGACTCGAATACATATATTGAATCTAAATATTCAGCACTCCCACCAGCTGAATATTTATGCCCATGGTGCATTCCCTTTTCCATGTTAAAATTAATTTAATTAGAGAATTGACTGCCATTTACCTTTGTGAAGATTCAAGCAAAGAAAGTGTTGAGTACTCTATGACTATCCACAGTATTTCTTCCCTTCTATTTACAAAATCTCTCTATTCTTCTCTGTTTTCTTGTTACTGCTGACATTTTAACAGAAATTTTCTTTGACATCTCCAACTGAAATATATTTCACATCATATTCTTCTTGAATTTATTCATCTATATTTTTGTTATTCCTTTATAGCAGTCCTCAGGCTCATGTCAATCTTTCTAGATCTCATACAATTCCTTTTTCATTTTTGGATATTTGAAGCTTTCTTGATGCAGGCACAATCGTATCCCTTTCTCCTCACTGACTCTAAACTTTTTTAACCAGGTTTGTCACTATATACTTTTAAAAAGCTCCTTTCAAAAGCTACCAGTTCACTTGAATTTCTTTATTCCTTACATTTATCTTCTTAGGAGGTCTGTCTCTGCTCCCTAGGTTGTGTCAAAACTGTTTTTCCAATTCTTTCTGTGCAGTAATAAAAGCTGTTATTTCATTATTATTTCCCTCCTCAGATTATTTCCCAACTTCGTGTTTTCAATCAGTCCCTTCCTGTCAGTTAGTTTTGAAATACTGCTTTCTTGGTAAAACCGAAGTCATGACTTCCTGAAACCAAAAATTTGCAACACTGGCAACCTGATCACTTGGTTTGTCCGTAGCCTGACATATGGGATATTTATCATCAAAAAAGTTATATAGATAGTAAAAAATCTAGCTTATTACTTGGTCTTTCGATAATTCTGATGGTAGCTCAAAGACTCCTTCACCTGAGTCCTCTTCCAATTTTCTGTTTTATGAGCATGAAACAGTGTGTTCCTCCCCCTTTTGATCTTTACCCACAGATAGTGTACAATCCTCTTTTTTATCATTTCCTTTTCTTTATTTGACGCTATTAGGCTGTATTAAAAAGGCTGTACCAATTTTTCTTTTATTGAAACCAGAAAATTCAGGTAAACATATCTATTTATTTTCACTTTTATCTCAAAACCTTTCCTGCTCTTAGCCTTCCTCAAAGCTTTATGAGATGTACAAGAACATCTCATGTAGTGGAGCACATTATCCCTTTTCTGCACAGGAAGAGAAAACGAACTATCGTACACTCCCTGCCATAAAAGACAGAAAAAAACCCTGCATTTTTTTAATCATGTATTTCAAATTCTAGACAGATATAATTAATAGAAGAACTAAGGCTGGAAAAGATTTTTGTAGGTTATCTAGTCCAAGCTTTTGCTCAAAGCAGAGCAAAGTTCAGAACTAGGTTACGTTGCTCAGGACCTTGTCCTATTAAGTTCTGAATGTCTCCACAGATGGAGATGAAGGTGGAGATGAAGATGAAGTATTTTTAATTCTGCTCAGTAAAATGATCTTGTGTATGTTTTCACGTAATGCTGTTAACTGGTATTGAATGAATATCTTTGTGTGTTAGTTGCTTTAGTTTCCTATTGAAGCCAACAGGGACTGGGAGAACACCTGAAATATTTGGTTATCGAGTTGTCTAAAACCTGCTGTAATTATATAAATTCATTATAAGGAAGGGCAAGGAGAGAAAGTCATGAGAAGGCTGACATCTAGCCTTGGTTTATGATGAACACTTATCTTATCAACCTACTGTTAATAAATTCACTAAAACAATAAAGAGCGAGATTTAATTTTAACTTGCTTTACTGGCCTGCTTTAGCAATGGCTAAAGGTGATAGCTTGGAAAAATATTAATCAGAGTCAGCTATTTAAAGTCAGACCTGTTTTTTGGCAGTTTCTGCAGGAAAGTTCATCTATCAGCCATCAACCATGAAGTTTCTTAGCTACCTCCTGGCTTACCGAAGGTTCCTGCTCATTGTCCTCACCCTACTGCTTTTACTTCCACTTCCTTTTATCATCAAAACCAAAGTAAGTGACCCACTTGAGAGGTAATTATTCTGCACCTTTATGTCAAGCCGAAGATTCCCAGATCTTTTCATAATCATAAAATCGCAGAAGTGTTGGGTTGGAAAGGGCCTTGAATAACTTCATGATGTGCACTTTGTGGATTTTCTTTTTTGTGTTTTTTTGTTTGGTTTTTTTTTTTTTGTTTTTTTTTTTTTTTTTTGTGGGGGTTTTTTGTTTGCTTTGGTTTTTTTTTTGGGGGGGAGATCTATTTGTTTATTTGATTTATTTAGTTGTTAGCCCACTGTATCTGCATAGAAATGTAGAGAAGACAACAGCTTTAATGTAAAATTCTGTGCTGTTTGCACGAAGTTCTGAATTATGTATTTGTTTATTTGTTCAGGAAGTGATTTTTTCATTTAATGTCATCTAAACTACCTTGAAAATCCTGTGCTTGCTGTTGTATTTTGGCCACTTTTAAACAGCTTTTTATGATTGACAATGGAAATGAATTGTCAGGGAGACCATGGCAATTACACTTTTGTTTGATGATGGATTTTGTTGCGTTCATCATTTATTGTGTTGTCTGAAATCAAATGACTGGAATCAATGATCTGAGAAATTCTCTCTGGTTCCTAAATAGAGAAAAGGTTATGGCAGGGCACCTTACTTTTATTTTAATTGAAATAAATTCCTCTGGCATTCAGTAACTCTTGTGACAACTTCAGGCTGACGAAATAGCTATATAAAAAATTTATTAGTGACTGTATTTGATGCAGCTCTGGTGTCAGCAAAATGAAATGTAATTCTACCGTGATGTATTTCACACATGCATTATAAGTATCATATATAACAGCACATGGAAGTCCAGTTCAGAAGTCTTTGCATTACAAATAGATAGTAGTTACAGAGCAACATGCTTCATACAGTGTCACATACCAGTTTCAATATTTCAGTTTTGTCTCTGAGAGGAAATTCTTGAGAAATTTTTAATGTGACTTAAGTGAGATAAGCATTTGGTAGGTGATAAATGGCATTATCAAGTAATTTAATATATAACACAAGCTTCACTCCAAAAATAAATGCTAACCATAGTTGGCTGACTTGCATTTAACATCTCTGTTTGCCCATCAGAAATTCTCAGAGACATTTTGCTAATCTCTTCCTTTCCCAATACAAACCATTTCTGCTGCTGTTGATCATTTTCATGCCCGAACTGGTGACATTAAAAGATAGAAACCATTTTGCTCAAGAGCAGAACACGAATTCAAAACTACACAAAATAGGTTTCTAGGATTCTAGAAGAAACGAAGCTCACTTTGTCATTTTACTATTATACTTGGCTGTGTCTGCATTCTATGGGCAGCAGTTAAGTAAATTTTTCTGGGGAAAAAAAATAAAGAAAAAATCCTATTTTCAAAGAGTTTAAATAGAGAACACTCACTAAAATTGCAAGTATTAAAACCAGCTGTGTTTCTTCTCAGTCCTACACAATATTTGTTATATTAGGTGATATCCTTGCCTTATTAATGTTGATGACAAAACTTCATTGATTACAGGAGAGGCAAAATTTGACCTGTTATTGAATACAAGTACTCTTAGAGGTTTAAAGGTTTGCTTACAGTTGCAGAATGTTTGATTTATGTTAAGTCATGGTCTAAGAATGCTCCAGAATGACCTTTATGATTAATCGTGCTTGAAGAAAAAGGCAGCTGACTTTTCCCCCATGTTTCCTAAGTGGTAGAAATTAAATAACTTTATTATCATCTGTTAGACACAATTCTTTAAAACTGATTTTTTTTTTTCTTTTTACACACTGTTTCATATCTTAGCTGGATTATTGATAGTAGACAAAAAGAACCCCAAATTTAAGTCCCTTGACTCAAGGTCCCTTGACAAATTTAGGTCCCTGATTTGTTCCAGGTGGGGGTAATCTCTTACATAGCTGGGCTTTCTACATTGTGATTTCTTTCCTGGATGATCCATTCATATTTTTCATGGTGCCTCTTGTATTGTAGGAAGCAGAATGTGCATACACGTTGTTTGTCGTCGCCATCCTTTGGCTCACAGAACCTATGCCACTGGCTGTTTCGGCTTTGCTCCCTGCCATTATGTTCCCATTGTTCGGTATAATGGAATCCAAGCAGGTAACCCTTTTTTTTCTCTCTATCATATTACGGATTTCAGTGGCAAAGATCTGCAAAGAGAGAACCACATAATGCTGAAACCTGATTGATAGGCTAATCCATGTATTTGCTGAGTGCCAGTCCCAACAGGTCTGCCTCAAGACTAGCTTACACGCCTTGCCTTCAGGACTTGCCCATATTACTTTAATATTGTTCTGGGTTCAGCAGTAGCAGTCATTTTTCTCCTTCTTAGTAGCTAGTGCAGTGCTGTGGTTTTGACTTTTGGCCTGGGAACAGCGCTGATAACACCAGTGTTTTCAGTTACGGCTTAGAATGTTTGGTTTGGCCAAGGACTTTCTGAGTCTCACGGTCTGCCAGGGAGGAGGGGAAGCCAGGAGGAAGCAGAGACAGGACTCCTGACCCAGACTAGCCGAAGAGGTATTCCATACCACAGCACGTCATGCCCAGGATGTAAAAACTAAGGGCAGGGACCTGAAAGAGGGGGGTTCACTGCTGGGTTGGGCTTGGTATCAGGTGGTGAGCGATTGTATTCTCTTCCCTTGTGTTTCCCTTGTCGTTGTTATTGGTGGTGGCAGTAGTGGTTTGTGCTGTACCTTAGTTGCTGGACTGCTCTTGTCTCAACCTGTGGGAGTTGCATTCTTTCAATTCTCCTTCCCATCCCTCTGGGAGCAGGGGAAAGAAGGAGGGGGGAGTGAGTGAGCAAACTGCGTGAGTTACTGCTTAAACCATGACAAATAGTTTTTCCTAGATTGTGATTCAGTGCTTGAATGCCAGTCAATGGGAAAATGCTAGATAGATATAAAATGTCCTTAATGTTACAGAAACAAGATGACGCACAAAGGATGCCATGTACAAAATGCTGAGTATATATTTTCCTGTCAAAGAGAGGACACGACAGGGGATCATACTCTATTGCTATGTTTAAATTTGTTCTTGCATCTGTTGGATAGATGACTCTATTAATAAAAGTCTGTTTGTGAGATGGGCCTGATGACCTTGGGCTGTTCATATCATAAGTCTTATTTTTCTTTTTGTTTTAACACTATGCTCATTAGCGCAGCTACTCTTGCATCATTTGGTTAAATAAAACTGAAGTTTCAATTAAATTAACGGTCTAATTTTAAGCCAAAAATGTTTTCCAATATTTATTGAAAAATATACCCTTACTGATTTATTTATTTCATAAACTGATGATACCAAATACTAATAGAAAGTTGCCATTTAGTTAACAAAATGTGTTTTGGTTTTATTTCAGGTGGCGTCTGCTTATTTTAAAGACTTTCATCTGCTGCTGATTGGAGTAATTTGTTTGGCAACGTCAATAGAAAAATGGAATTTGCACAAAAGAATGGCTTTAAGAATGGTGATGCTGGTGGGTGTCAACCCTGCATGGTATGTGTTAAACAATGTCTTGAAGGACAATAATACTTGTGGAAAGCTATGTATTCCAGAAATAATTGTTTACTGCTTTTTCTGTAGTAGCAATCCATCCTTTCTTTCTACTCAAAGTAGATATTTGAAAGGATATGATTGATTTGTAGTTGACACTTTATTATTTTGCTGAAATCCTGATTGAAAGTTCCCTGCAGTGATTCTGTTCATAATAAGGATCCTTCTGAACAAAATACCTGACGACTTTGTGAATAAACTACAGGTCCTGTTTCTAAATGGTGGTTAATACATTACATATGTGATCCTTAAAACTGAAAATCTGTGCTATGCTTATGATTAATTTGTATTTCAAAACTCTTTGCAAAATTCTGGACACTTCCCAAGAATACAAATACACAGAAGTCATGAAACTAAAGATGTGGTGAGGAAGGAAAACCAAATTAAGCACAGTGTCTGTATTTATGCTGTTTTTCTTTGTCTACCTATGAAGAAAATATCAGTGGAATGTGAACTTCCCCAGGTAGGTGACATGATGAGGGAGCTGAAATCACAAATCCTCTATTTAATATCATATATTTTATGAAAACTCTTTGCTTGCTTTATAAGCTTGCAGAAATGCTTTAGGCCCAGACATTCATCAACACATCAGTAAGGCTGCAGATAACATCTGTAGAGCAAGTCTGGCTTCCCAGAATACATGATGCTTAATACTCTTTGCCAGGAAGCAAAGACAGGAAGTAAAAAGTCAGTGATACTTTTAAAAACCCCAGCTCTAAAAAAGTGAGAAGCCTCTTAGGTGATCTAACTAATAATACCTCATAGAAATGTTGTATTATTCCTATTCCTCAGCGATTTGTCTGTCCTAATTTTAAATATAGCATGTGTTTTGATTTTTCCTTCATCTTTTGATAGCTGGCAGCTTTCTTTTTTGACAAAATACTCCTTACATTCTTGTAAACTGCCTCCCATTATCTTCAGCTACATTCTTGAGCTATGCAGTTTTAGTTATTTCAACTTCTCTTTTTTTGATCATTTGTAAATCATTAACTTTTGACTGAAACCTTGAAAGGGAGAACACAGTGAATGGTGAGTTGTGCTAAACTGAACTCTACTGGGGAACTTGCTGGGGACACAGAAACCTGCAACCAATATTGAACATACCTAGAGCAACTCCACAAAGGGTTTCGTAACCCTCAGGAAACACTCATACCTATCACAAACCCTCATAACTATCTCAGCTCTATCACTTTTTCTGACTATTTTTTTCTATAACTTTTTCATGACAAAGGGTGATAAGATTATGATAAGATGATGTGTGAAGGAGAGGATGCTCCCACCTCTCAGCATCTGCTGCTCGTTAGCTGTGCCTACTGCAAAGTGATGCTTGCTCTTCCCTGTGCAGAGCCTTTCTCCTCCGTTAGCAGGAGTACCCAGGCAGCCTGTCACATTGGAGCTTCTTCCAGCCCAAGGTAGAGGTACCACTGTAGGAGGTTTCTGCATTAAATGTCATAGAAGCTGTAGCAGTGGAAGTAGAATGGCAGGAGTTTTCTGGATTCTGCCTTCTGGAGAAACTGGCTTGTCTGAGAAACAGCATGGCCAGCAGAGCTAAGGAAATGGTCATTCCCCTGTACTCAGCACTGGTGACACTGCACTTTGAATACTGTGTTCAGTTTTCAGCTCCTCACTACAAGCAAGACATTGAGGTGCTGGAGTGTGCCTAAAGAAGGGCAAAAAGCTGATGAAGGGTCTGGAGCACAAGTCCTGTGAGAAGCGGCTGAGGGAGCCAGGGGTGTCTAGCCTGGAGAAAAGGAGGCTCAAGGGAGACCTTATTGATCTCTACAACTACATGAAAGGAGGTTGTAGTGAGGTGGATGCCAGCCTCCTCTCCCAAGGAATAAATTACAGGAAAAGAGGAAACAGCCTCAAGTTACACCAGGGAAAGGTTTAGATTGGCCTTTGGGAAACATTTCCATAGATATATTTCTATACGGTTGTCAAACACCAGAACAGGCTTCTCAGGGAGGTTGTAAAGTCACTGTCCTTAGAGGTATTTAAAAAATGAGTAGATGTGGTACTTCAGGACACAGTTTAGTGGTGGACATGGCAGTGCTAGGTTAATGGTTGGACCCAATGATCTTAAAGGTCTTTTCCAGCTGAAATGATTCTATGAGTGTATAAGTCCCTAAACACCTCCCATCATTTGAGCTATATAGTCTTGTCTGCAGAGAGAGAGAAAGGTAAATACATCTATACAACCTGAAATAGATTGAGTAGTAAAACACTGAATATGAATTACATACCAAAGGGTGATTTGATAGTTGAATGTAGATGAAGTTATCATCCAAGGTTCCACAATAGCAACACAAAGAGAATAATACAAAGAAAACCTGGGGCTGAACAGGTTAGGATTTTCTTAGACTCACTCATTAGAATACAACACACACTGTACTAAATGATCACCTGACCATCAGTCCATCAAATGCTGAAAATTTATGATGAACGGTTTTGAAACATGTTAACAAATGTCTTCATTTGCTTTGGTTTTAAATCCTCTTGCAAGTTGTACTAAAATTATATTTCTCTACAGTGTAAATATTCATATTCAGTGTGCTTAGCCTGACCAGTATTTTCTGCATAAAACTCTATGCTAAGAACACAAATCTTCCACAACTTCCATCTGAGGACCTAATAACAAACCTCATAAAATAATAGGTTTCATACTACCGATGACAATTTTTGTTGTATCAGGTCCACTACTCACTTGCAGATCTGTAGATCATTTCATCATTATGCAATTAAAAGTGCACAGAGAAAAAACAAGGTTCTCCTACTGAGAAATAATCAAGTTTGAAATGCTGCTATTAGCTGAAATGAAAGGCTATGAGAGGCATTCTGAATGGTATTTTTATGTCATTAAATATAGTTTATGTTATTTTTGTATACAATCTCGTCTTCCCATGCTGGGTACTAAACCTTGCAGTTTTTGTGAAGCTTTTGTCAAGGCTAGGCCAAGAGCTTTACAAATTATGCAAGTGAATTCTCTGAAAATGCTGCAACATCACAGTCCCTCCACTTACTTACAGTTTTTGTCTCAGTGTTGTCATCCATAGCAGGTGTTTAATGATGCTGACAGCACCTTGGGACAGGAAGTCAGGAAGACTACTCTCATTTACAACTCCAAGAGATGCATTAAAAATGACAGTGTGGCCTGTATTCTAAGTTTACTGTCTAACTTCATGAGTTATGACAGGGAATACTTGATTTTTTTAGTGTAAACCTTGAGTGTCTCCAGTCACTGATGCAATTCAGTGCAATCAGGAATTGCAGAGATACAATTCTTGTTTGTAGTAAACTTAGCTAAAGATGTGCCAAGACTGGACTAAGATATTGTAATGACCTTCGTTTTTTCATTTAGTATCAAAAATTTATGTTTATTGAAGCATAAATAATCCCTACACCTGTCAGGGCACTCATTCAGAACTAAGTTAAGTACAGCTTCCCGAGTTGTTAATATTCCTTTCTACAACAGCTGGACTGGTATCTAGAGGACTTATAGCTTAAGTAATAAGTCCAGGGTTTTGACCTAGCTTGTACAATAAGGGATTAACAGCATTAGCAGTACAGCCATTTTAAAATTCTTTCAAGTTTATGACATGCATGGGGCTCTTCTTTTCTTTATTCTACAAATAAATTTTATTGTTTCTGTTTCAGTTTATAATATATTTGATTCTTTAAAATAGGATCATTTCATTATCTTTGATGAAGATTATATTATCTTCCTCAGAGGTCAACTGCAAACTTTAAATTTTCAGTGTTCCTATCGAAAAAGCTTTCAATTTGTACTAAATAGAGTGGTGATAGGAGGTGTTGCTGTAGCAGCCACAGACTCTTCTTTCCTGTTCCAGGCTTGTGCTGGGTTTCATGGTTAGCTGTGCTTTCTTGTCAATGTGGCTCAGCAACACCTCTGCTGCTGCCATGGTGATGCCAATTGTAGAGGCTGTAGCTCAGCAGATCATCAAAGCTGAAACAGAAGCTGATGCGCTGGAGATGTCTTGCTCTAACGGCTCCATCAACCCAACACTGGAGCTGGACGGTAGGCATGCAGTGCAGCTTTTGTCTTTGCCCACCCTCACTCTGCAGTGGAGTAAACACCACATAAAATACAGTTGAATGGCTAGGGCAATTATTACATGCTCCATTGTAAAACATCTTGGATTACTGTGTGTGAGGCCTCCCATGTTCATAAAGATTAATTAAAAATGAATATGGTGCAGAATATAGCAGTTATATGAGAGGAGGGGAGAAGAGAAGAGGCTGGCTTGTTCAGCCTAGTGAAATGTTTGAAAGGAAATATGATAACAAGCTGTAAATACAGGGGGTTAAACATTGGCAAGGGAAAAGTGCTCTTTTAGTTCTAGAGTAATGTGGGGAGAATAGATGAATCTAAACTGGTTATGTACGTAGTTGGATTTTAGATCAGAAATATTTCCCCTCATTAAAAGATTCAGCCCCTGGGCAATAGGAGTCATGAAGGAGTAAGGCACAGCTCAGTTGTTTTTATGATTGGCACTTGTAAATTTATTCATAGGATGATGTGAAGTTATTGCATGAAATGGGACATGCTGATGGAGCCTTTCCAGTTTTGTTCCCTTAAATACTTACCTGTCTTTGCATCAATGTCTTTCAGAAAATATAGGAGAATATGAATGCAGTGACTGTAAAGAGAAAGAAAAACAAGTTAATGGGTAATAGTTATTCATTTACTAAAATTTAAGTCTAAGAAATAATCTAAATATAGTATGTTTGTTAAAATAAATACCTTTTTTTTTTCCAGATATGACAATGATGTGGCTAGTACTGTGTGCACAATTGAAAAAGAATATGAAAAAGAAAAGGAACAGGTACTTAACGTGTCTTTCTGTTATGCGGTTCATGCATGTAACAGTTTTAACTTAAATCTCATTTCTATGTAACACCTAACATGGCACAGCTAGCAATGAAGCTAGTTTCATGTGAATAAGAGATATATGTGTAGATACGCATACAATTTGCTTATGTACTTATTTCATTAGTGGTTTTGTGATTCCAGTGTATTTTACACAACTTAAACTAACCTCACCAGGATACATAAGGAAATTCTTGTCTAAAGACTGAGGCACCTCAGGAAAAGAACTTCAGGATTTGACCTTCTCCTTTCTTCTTTTTCATGAATAGTTGTAGTACCACTGTAACAGCAAACCAAACCACACTGCTTAAAGCTCTATTGCCAGCAAATTGTCTCACTCTTCTGGGACATCCCTGACTCCTATTTTTGTGCTTGATAATGAGCCTTTCTTATATATTTATTGGTGTATATTCTTTCTAAGCAGAACCTACCACCAGCTGAAGCAGGGAGAAAAAGCAAAGAGGACAAATACAATGGGATTTTCAAAGTTATGTGCTTATGTGTTGCTTATTCTGCTACCATGGGAGGGCTGACCACCATCACAGGAACATCAACTAATCTGATTTTTGCTGAGCACTTCAATACGTAAGAGTCTATATTAAGTTATTTGTGTTCTTCTTAATCCAGAATTTTAACTGCTTTTTCCTGTGCTCTCATATGGCTCCCCTAAAATGCATTAGAAACTTTACCTGTCAATTTGACATTATTTGATTCTACTACTTTTTGTTATTTTTTGTTAAAGACATAAAATAAAACTGCAGGGTTGTATTTGTCTTACAGTGGGAAAGGCTGTAAGTGATCATCCAACACATGCAACAAGATGGCCATTTTTTGGTTAAGTAGTATTTTATTCTTTGAATAGCTGCATGGAAAAAGGTGAGCTCATTTGAGAAGGAAGACACTATTTAGCATGAATAATGCAGACACTATCTGGCCTTAAAGGACTGTTATTCATCTCTAAGTACAGAAAGAGCTAAGTTTGGGTCTGCTTAGCAAAGAGCATCAGGAGACTTTCAGGAGGCTATGCTTAGGGCATTGTTCAAACGAGGGATTTAGGTATGTTAATCAAAGAAAAAAGAAAAAATTCAAATCAGTCTGAAACTCTACATTCAGTAGAATACTTGGTTTTGAGGTTATTAAAAACATTCTTTAGTATTCCTTTTCTTTTCTGAGTAGAACTACTTTGAAAAGAAAATTGGTAGATTTCGTTCCAAAGCCTTTGAAACACCAATAGGTCTTGCTGAACTTTCTTTTCTTCTGCAAATTGCTCATTGCCAAGCCACTCATTTTAAAACAGAACAAAATAAAGCACAATACTTTTATTACCCTCTTCCTGCTATTCTGCATTGCACATGGCAAAAAGGTGAAAGACCAGTTACTGACAGGTTTTCTTCCAGACTGTGTTCCACGACTGGATGAAACTTGGCTTCAGTGTGCTGCTAAGGAGAACTGAATTGGTACAGTTTGCAAATTAGCCTGTGCTAAGAGAATAGCAACAATAGAAACAGTATGGAAATTATAAGAGCGCCTGTTACTGGGGCCAAATTGCTACACAGGACAGACTATGGCGTTGTAAGTCCTTCAGACTTAAACTTTTAGACATATAAACTTTTCCGGTTCAAGCAGGCTTCACACTCAGGAGCCTAGAAGAATCCAAGACTGATTACTAGGGATAAAAACCGTTCTTGTTCATTTCCCTGAAGTTGTAGGAAACTTGAAGAAAACTGGCTTGCAGCTGGTTTTTCAGTTTGTCTTAGCTGTTAACAATCTCTTGAAGAATGCATAAGCAGATTGCTGTTCTCTCCCTGCATGTTAACCCTCTGCTAGGAGCACGTGCCGTACATGAGCACTGCATGTGTAGTTTAGTTTCATACCCGACTAGGATTTTTTTTTAATCTTTCCACAAACACTGAGACTAATCCTTAACTTAAGACGAATCTACCACCTACCTGTGCAAATATTTTTATCTTTAACTATCTTGCTTCCCTTCTTCTTAGAGGACTCTTTTGTATTTATGACCGGTCTGAAGTGGGAATCGACCTATTAGCATGACTTCGACACATCTGCAGTCTACTTTCGCGTATCATAAGCACTGAAACAGAATAATTCAGCAGAAAAGCTGCACATACAGCATATTTCTGAGTTTCCCACTGTCAGTGACGAAACACTTAAAATAGCACTGCAAAATAGCATATTCCTCATATCTTCCCAATTTCAGTATTAAATACATTGGAATTAATGTTTACTCTTCTCTACTTCCTTCCTTTTCATTCACCTCATGAAGAGGAAAACAGTCCATCTGTGTTAGCACTGGAACCTGTTGCTGGGAGTCCGCAGCCTGCTGTTGAGTTAGGACATACAGTTATACTGTGATCCATAGGGCAGAAGCAAACAGGGGAAATGTTGGTGCAATGCTAAGCATCTCTGCAATGAGACCAACTTCCATAACGGCTCCTGTTCAAGAAAGAATAGTTACTGATCCTCTGAGGCTCTACAATACAGTGTCTAGAATATCTACCTAGGGAAAACAAAACAAAACAAAAAAAAAGAAAACCAGAAAAGTATTGGCTAGCACACCGAGTTGTGTAACTGGCTAGTAGGCTAAACATTAGTCTGCTCACCTCTATTCATAGGATATACAGACGCCTTTACTAGCCAGGAAGTCATCACTTAGGGATGTGATTGTTTGGTCCTCACTGCGCTTTGGAACAGATCCTTGGTGATGCTGGGTCCCTTTCTTCTGACTCTGCATGTTTTTCCTTTAATATTTTAACACTTTCTGTGTTTGTTTCTCCTCTTTAATCTTTCAGGCTGCTGCAGATCCCCATATTGGTTCTCTCGCATCTGCGGTTTTACCTCTTTAATCTTATGTAGCTCTGCTGCAGAGACTTTCTCAGAGCTCTTTCCCACACAAAGCATTTTTTTCAAACACTGCAAGCCAAGGTTCACAGCTGGGCCATAATAGTAGGACTATGGATCCTGGGAGCCTAGGCAGCTGCACTCCAGAGTGAGGAGAAGGCTGCAGAGAGATTAGAGAGATAAAGGGTTACCAGATAACACTATGTCAAGGAGAAAAATGAGCTCTCCTGTGCTTGAGGAAGAGTAAATCCTATGATAAAACCTTTGGTTCTCCAGTCTGGCTCACTGATAGGTTACCCAGTTTTCCTATTCTGATAACTGACTTTGACCTTCCAACATGAAGAGTAAAACTTTGCCAGCATCAAATTATTTTCAACCTAAGCAATTTTACAGAAGTCATAAAAGGAATTACGTTATCTGGATTTGTTCTGTGAATCAAATTTGTTGACATTTGTAGTGTTAGCCTGGAAAGAGTTTATTATTATTATTATTGCACTGAATCACTGTAAAGTGAGGATTATTGAAATCAATCACATCTTTTCATTTTCGAAAAGAAATAGTTCAGTATGTCCTGTCCATCTTTGCCTTAGGTAAGATCTGTAATAAATAATTCAAAAATAGCATATAATCCAAACAGCACTATGTACTGGATAGTTTTAAAAATAATTTAAATGAATTCTTCCAGTCACCTGAGGAGAATTTACTCTGGAGATTAAGAATACCTGACTTTAATATTAAAATTACTGAATATACTTACATATGTATTCAGCCCTGCACAAACTTACAGTTAAACCTGATCACAAAAATTAACATTTTATAGTGAAATTGACTCTTTAGCATAAAGTTTTCAAGAGCTTGTTTTATTGCTCAGTAAGAAATTATTGCACATAATTCAGGGAAGATTATAAACACTTTAGCAAGTCATTGGTGCTTAGTCATTGTTATGCTGATGTCAGTTTTTTCCTATCTTGAAATTCCTATGTTCACAAACTGATGTGGTTCATCATGTAATAAAAGAGAAATAGCTATATAATAAATAAATAAAATGCTTTTTCTTTTTCTAGTTTCACTGTCTAATCACTATGTACAGTTGCAGTATAGAGCATAACATCAAGAAGTAGGTATGAGTTTTGGTTCAGTCCCTGCTGGCACTTTATTTGCAATATATGCATATAAAATAATTATATATTATTATATAATAAATACAGATAAATACTAAAATCTGCACAATTGAGAGAACATTTATAATGAGCATTTGCTGCCTCAAAGACCTATGCCCCATCAGAATTCCTTTTCTTCTAGACAGGCCTGAAATACCAGGCTAATAATTGGAAATAGTTTTTACAACCTCTGGACATTGCGAACTCCTTTCCATCTGATTTTTGCATCAAAGAGGAATACTGTCCAAGGAGACCAGTATTTTCTAACTTTTTAATGCTAATTACTTTTAGCATTAAAAGCTCTCTCAATAGAGCTGGAGAAGCTCAAAGGAAGAATAACTTCAGTTCATAAAGTAAAGAGGAAAACAAGATTCATTTACCTGGCCTTTTTACCTATCCAACATCTATCTCATTAAACTGTAAATTCATTCCTTTCAGAAAACCAGTACCTGCTCCTGCTTTACTTAAATGCACATTGAAGGGAGAGCTCTGATTAAATGGCTCACACCTGTAAACAGTAGATGAAGACAGCCTCAAAGAGACAAGGTGACTGGACAGACAATACACCTAACAAATGAGCATTCCTGCCTTTCCTGGAAATTCGTAATAATAATTTGGTTTTAATCAGTTTTTGAATCCCTTATGGAATCTTAAACAATACAAGTCTTGATGTTGTCTCCACCATTGTCTTTTAAGTTCACTGGAGCTCGCTCATTTGAATATATTTACTTGTGATAAAGTCTCCTCTCAAAGAATGGATTTTCTTCAAGTTTTGTTTCTTTGTCATTCTAATGGTCTTTAACACTGAGTGGCCCTTCTTTGCCTACTGAACTCAGGTTAGGCAGGCCTACATCAGCATCAGGTTTATGGACCTGTGGCTGATCCAGTGCTCAAACGATTGGCACAGCTAGCTTCTGTAGTGGTCTTGATGATCACGAACAGGACAGGACGGTGAGGGAGGAGACCAGAAACTACCTCATGCTGAAAATCAACTACTAGCCAGAAGCATTCTCTTGCAACAGGGCTTTCTGTCACTTCTCATAACTCTACATGCCTTTGCAAACCTCAACTAAACAGTTTTTTGTTTTCATCCAGACGTTACCCAGCTTGTCAGTGCATCAATTTTGGATCCTGGTTTATCCTTTCCATCCCCATTGCAGTTATTATTCTGCTGCTCTCTTGGATCTGGCTCCAGTGGATTTTCCTTGGGTTTGAGTAAGTAAATGTTGTAATCAATAAAACTAAAGCTTGACGATACAAGAAGTACTTTGTACCAGGAGAAAATATTACATCTAACAGGCTTAGTCTCTGGAGGAGAGAAGAAGTTTTTAAAATAAGGATCCCTGACTACTCAGCCCAATGTGTAATGTCCACATCACAAATTATTATACCCATTCCTTTAGAATATACACACATCATCATTAACAGTGTACATGTGCAAGACAGAAGAATACAGAAATTTTATGTATTTTGGTCTAAGACTGGAACATTTTCAGCCAAGATCTTGCTCTTCCCTGGAGCCAGTTCAAGGGATTGGATTGAATACTTCAGCAATATCTGCTTCATAAACTGAATGGCTATATTTGTAAATATGAAGCAAAAAACTTCCCCTTTTCCAAATTTTATATATGGTGGTATGGTGATTTTTTTTTTCTCCACAAACTTGTGCTTTTAAGGTTTTGTAGAGGCCAATACATTTTTGGGGCTGATTCTTCAAAGTCTTATTCTCTATGGGTTCACTAACATCTGCAGAGACAATAGTGGGGACACCTGTTCTCCACAATTACATAGCTACTTATGGTGCAAGTGAGACTGTCTGCTCTTAAGCAGACTTCAAATCATTCCATGCTTACCACTGTATAAGCAAACAATTATTGTTTCATTTTCATGTTTTAAGTGTTCTTTTGAATGTTGTGTAAGGGTCTTATTCAAGAATAAAAACATAGTTTGTGGCATGCAGATCTCAGGATGTAGAGAGCGCCTGTGCTGCTCTCCTGAGAGGAGGGTGCACAACGAGCAGGGCCACACTCTGTGCTCCCTGGTGGAGGTCCTCCTGCAGCAGGGGCTGAGCTGTGGGACACTGTTACGAGGCTGAAAGGTGTCAGGGCAGCTGAGAGGAAGCAGCACTGCTTGCTCCAGGACCAGACTGTGCAGGAGCCTCAAGCGTCTGCTGTCGCTCATGCAGGAAAAGAGGCCGCTAACCTGGGAAGCTGGGAAACAGTAACAGAAACAACAAAAAAAGGAGGAAGAGGACAATTAAAAGCAAGGGGCGTCCTCCTAAATCTGTTGTTCCCACCCAGAACTGCTTTGCTGTCCTGCGGGGGGCTGATGAGGAAGCACACTCCCACCAGAAACAACCGGCTGATGCATTGGTAAAGAAGATTACTACTGGTGCTGCCAGGAAAAAGCGGCGGGTCTTAGTGGTAGGAACAGAGGCACCCATCTGTCGGCCTGACCCAGGCTCAAGGGAGGTGTGTTGCCTACCAGGGGCTTGGATCAGGGATGTTGCAGAGAAGCTGCCTGCTGTAGTCAGTCCCACTGACTATTACCCACTTCTAGTGATCCATGTGGGTGCTACTGATATAGATAACAGTAGCCCAGAGAACATAAAGAAGGACTACAGAGCTCTGGGAGAGGTGGTTAGGGGCTCTGAAGCTCAGATTGTCTTTTTGTCAATTCTCCAGGATACACGGCAGGACCTGAAAAAGTCTAAGAGGATTGGCCAGGTTAATAAATGGTTAGAAGGGTGGTGCTATAGTCAGGGGTTTGGGTACCTTGAGCATGGGACTCAATTTAGGAGGCCAGGTCTACTGGGGGCTGGTGGAGCTGGTCTGACAAAGAAAGGGAAGAGTGGGTTTGGTAGGAGGCTTGCCAGACTGGTCGAGGATGCTTTAAACTAGATGTGTTGTGGGAGGGGGGCATCATTCCATCCCAACACACCCAGTCACTTTCCAACACCTATAGTAATCGTTCAGAGCAATGTGGAGATATTCCTGCTGCTCCAGCCAATGAGCCAGCTTCAACTGGAGCTCAGCTCAGATGTCTCTATACAAATGCCCATAGCATGGGGAACAAAAAAGAGGAATTAGAGATGTGTGCACGTCTATGGGGATATGATATCATAGGCATCACAGAAACATGGTGGGATGACTCCTATGACTGCTGTGTTGGAATGGAAGGTTACAGGCTCTTTAGGAAAGACAGGCCCGGTAGGCGGGGAGGGGGAGTTGCTATTTATGTTAGGGATAGGTTGGAGAGTATGGAACTTTGTCTGGGGACAGCTGAGCAGTCGACAGAGAGTTTGTTGATCAGCGTTAAAGGGAGAACAGCGATGGGAGACGTTATTGTGGGGATCTGTTACAGACCACCTGACCAACAGGACTCGGTGGATGAAGCACTCTATAGACAGATAGGAACAGCCTCATGCTCGCAGGCCCTTGTTCTCATGGGGGACTTCAACCATCCTGATATCTGTTGGAGAGATGGTACGGCCCGGCACAAGCAATCCAGGAAGTTCCTCAACTGTGTGGAAGACAGCTTCCTTCTGCAAGTAATAGAGGAGCCAACAAGGAGAGGAGCCATGCTTGACCTCGTCCTCACCAACAGGGAAGGGCTGGTTGGAAATCTGATGCTCCAGGGCAGCCTTGGTTTCAGTGATCATGAGATGGTCGAATTTGAGATCCTCAGGACAGTGAGAAGAGCGTGCAGCAAGCTCACTGCCCTGGACTTCAAGAGAGCAGACTTTGGCCTCTTCAGAAACCTGCTCAGTAAGATTCCATGGGATATAGCCCTAAAGGGCAGGGGGGCCCAAGACTCTTGGTTGATATTCAAGGCTCACCTGCTGCAAGCTCAGGAGCGATACATCCCTACTAGAAGGAAGTGTGGCAGGAGGGCCAGGAGACCTCCTTGGATGGATAAGGAGCTGCTGAGAAAAATTCGAAGGAAAAAAGAGGCTTATAAAAGATGGAAGCAAGGACAGGTGGCCTGGGAAGAATACTGGGGTGTTGTCCGGGAAGCTAGGGATCAGGTTAGGAAAGCTAAGGCCCACTTAGAATTTAACTTGACTAGGGATGTTAAGGATAACAGGAAGGGATTCTATAGGCACATTGCAAATAAAAGGCAGACTAGGGACAACATGGGCTCCCTCCAGAAGCTATCGGGAGAACTGGCTACCCTGGATTTGAAGAAGGCTGAGGTTCCTAATGACTTCTTTTCCTCAGTCTTCACTTGCAAATGCTCTGACCACACCACCAAAGTCTTGGAAGGCAGATGCAGGGACTGCGAGAATGAAGACCCTGGGCCCACTGTAGGAGAGGATCTGGTTCGAGACCATCTTAGGAACCTGAACGTACACAAGTCCATGGGACCTGAAGAAATCCACCCGCGGGTCCTGAAGGAGCTGGCAAATGAAGTTGTTAAGCCACTGTCCATCATATTTGAAAAATCATGGCAGTCAGGTGAAGTTCCCAATGACTGGAAAAAGGGAAATATAACCCCCATTTTCAAGAAGGGGAAAACGGATGACAGAGGGAACTACAGACCAGTCAGTTTCACCTCTGTGCCTGGCAAAATCTTGGAGCAGATTCTTCTGGAAGGCATGCTGAGGCACATGAAAAACAACAAGGTGGTTGGTGACAGCCAGCATGGCTTCACTAAGGGGAAATCCTGCCTGACCAATTTGGTGGCCTTCTATGATGGGGCTACGGAACTGATGGACAGGGGTAGAGCAGTTGATGTCATCTACCTGGACTTGTGCAAAATGTTCGATACTGTCTCATATGACATCCTTGTCTCTAAGTTGGAGAGACATCAATTTGATAGGTGGACCACGCGGTGGATAAAAACTGCCTGGATGGCAGAGTTGTGCTCAATGGCTCAATGTCCAGCTGGAGACCAGTAACAAGTGGTGTCCCTCAGGGATTGGTGTTGGGACCGGTCTTGTTCAACATCTTTGTTGGTGACATAGACAGTGGGATTGAGTGCGCCCTCAGCAAGTTTGCTGATGACACCAAGCTGTGTGGTTCGGTTGATATGTTGGAGTGAAGGAATGCCATCCAGAGGTACCTTGACATGCTTGTGAGGTGGGTAGATGCCAACCTTATGAAGTTTAACCATGCTAAGTGCAAGGTCCTTCACCTGGGTCGGAGCAATCCCAGGCACAGCTCCAGGTTGAGCAGAGAAGAGATTCAGAGCAGCCCTGCAGAGAAGGACTTGGGGGTGTTGGTTGATGGAAAAATGAACATGAGCCGGCAGTGTGCGCTCGCAGCCCAGAAAGCCAACCGTATCCTCGGCTGCATCAAAAGGAGCATGACCAGCAGGTTGAGGGAGGTGGTCCTACCCCTCTACTCTGCTCTTGTGAGACCTCACTTGGAGTATTGTGTGCAGTTCTGGTGTCCTCAACATAAAAAAGACATGGAACTGTTGGAACAAGTCCAGAGGAGGGCCACGAGGATGATCAGGGGACTGGAGCACCTCTCGTATGAAGATAGGCTGAGAAAGTTGGGGCTGTTCAGCCTGGAGAAGAGAAAGCTGCATGGACACCTCATAGCAGCCTTCCAATATCTGAAGGGAACCTATAGGGATGCTGGGGAGGGACCCTTCATTTGGGACTGTAGTGAGAGGACAAGGGGTAATGGGAGCAAACTTAAACAGGGAACGTTTAGATTGGATATGAGGAAGAAATTCTTTACTGTGAGGGCGGTGAGGCACTGGAATGGGTTGCCCAGGGAAGTTGTGAATGCTCCATCACTGGTGGTGCTCAAGGCTGGGTTGGACAGAGTCTTGGGTGTCATGGTTTAGTGTGAGGTGTCCCTGCCCATTGCAGGGGGGTTGGAACTAGATGATCTTAAGGTCCTTTCCATCCCTAACTATTCTATGATTCTATGATTCTACAAATAGACTGCTGATAAGTAGGCAGGCTACTAAGGTGATGCAGACTTTTTCCATTACAATACTAAGTAAAGCAAAGTCATAAATGACTTCCATTAAATATCCAGGTTATTTGTTTGATTCTTTCAATTAGTTCCCATGATTAAAGTTTCATCCTTCCTTGGCAAATAGGCTAGTCTATAACAGGAAACATTTTTTTGCTGCCTCTGTCAATGTCCCACTGGGCTTTGTCAATTAATTCCAATGCGCTCAATTTGGTGTGTGGTAGTTAAATGGGAGATAATGCATTGTAAAGTGACTATTTTACTTTTGTAAAGTGTTATTTGTAAAGGAAAGTTTTGATTTTTTTTTCTGTGTACACTGTTTATTCATCATTCAATATTGCTGGTCTACATTCTAGTTTTAAAAACATGCTCAAGTGTGGCAAGAAGAAAACAGCTAGAGAAGAGGCCTCAGCACAGGTGATTCAGAACGAGTACAAGAAGCTTGGACCAATAAGGTATGTCAAAGTATACATATGCAAACCAAAGTGACTAAATCCAAATGTGAATTCAGGAAAAATTATAACCCATTCTGTTTCTGTTATAGCTACCCAGAAATTGTTACACTTGTCCTATTCATCCTAATGACTGTACTGTGGTTCACCAGAGACCCTGGCTTCATCCCAGGATGGTCTTCTCTTTTCCCAAAGTAAGTAATCTTTTTGATACACCAACAAGAAATGTACTGTGTCTTAACTACATACCTTTTTCTTCTCAATTCAAAACAAACAAACAAACAAACAAAACCAAACAAAAATATGTTCAATACTTCAGAAACATTCCAGGCTAAAGTTGTTAGAAACCTTTGTAATATATGCTGAATAGGTAAACTCCATCAACTTTCATAGGTGTAGGTGTGCAACACCTGAAAGGTACTGAACTCATTACAGGACAAAGTGCCTCCTAAAAGGGACTATGTCTATGTTCTAGACCTGATCCAGTGAGGGAGAATGCATGGTGGTTGATTAATTACCGTAATTTCAGTTCTTTTCTTTGATAAAGGTCTCACTTGTGCTCTGGAGTACTGGAAAATAGTTGGAGGTTTGGGACAAGAAGGTTTTCATGTTTTTTATGTCCTCCTGGATTTCATATTTATTAATGCATAAGTCAAAGGCCATTGCTGGTCTTGGATGGTATATTTCCATTTTGTTTTCCTGTGTGCCAGTTGTTTCACCAGCAGAATTTTTGGGTTTTGATCATGGGTCAGTTTATGTAACACCAGGCCTGCTGACAACAGATGGGACACACTTGTCTCAAAGGGGGAAAAGGATCTTTGCGCAGGAGATAGCAGGGCTCAGTGAAAGAGCTTTAAACAAGATTTGAAGGGGGAAACAGGGATAAAACCAGGCTAGACATAGATAACCCTGGGGGTGGCACACCAATGTTTGAGGGACAGTATTCTAATGAAGTCCTTCAGTCTGCTATCTCAGTGGACGTAGGGGATGGAGATCCATGCAACAGCAAATACACAAGGCTTATTAATGTGTTAGAAATCACAGAAGCACCTGAGAATTGTCATATAAAAATTACGGCTTCTTCCCCAAAAAGATGGCGGGATTAATAGGAAGTGCTACTTTGCCTTTCCAGAGGGCAGACTTCGGTCTGTTTAGGAGCCCAGCTGACAAAGTCCTTTTCGAGGCAGTCCTGAAAGGCAATGGAACCCAGCAAGGATGGATATTCTTCAAGAAGGAAATCTTCAAGGCACAGGAGCAGGCTGTCCCATATGCTAAAAGACGAGCCGGGGGGGAAGAAGTCTGTCCTGGCTCATCAGAGAGCTTTGGCTGGAATTTAGGAAAAACAGTTTATGACCTTTGGAAGAAGGGGCAGGAAAGTCAGGAGGACTTACAACAATGTCATGAGATTAGACAGGGAGAAAAACAGAAGGGCCAAAGCCCAACTAGACCTTTAATCTGGCTTCTGCCATAAAAAATGATAAAAAATGTTTACATAAATACATTAACAACAACAGGAAGGCTAAGGAGAATCTCCATCTTTTATCAGATGCAGTGGGGGAAACATAGTGGCAAAGGATGTGGAAAAGGCTGATGTACTTCATGCATTCTTTGCCTCACTTTTCAAGAGTAGTTCTCCAGGTGTCCAGCTTCGTGAGCTGGAAGACAGGGAACAGGAGCAGAAGGAAATCCCTATAATTCAAATGGAGATGGTCAGCAACTTGCTACACAATTTAAACACACACAAGTCTATGGGGCTGGATGGGATCCACCCAACGGGACTGAGGGAGCTGCTGGAAGTGCTCACCAAGCCACTTTCAATCTTTTATCAGCTGCCCTGGCTAACTGGGGTGGTCCTAGTTGGCAGGAGGTTAGAAAATGTGATGCCCATCTGCAAGAAGGACTGGAAGGAGCATTAAAGGAACTATAGGCCTATCAGTCTGACTTTCATGCCTGGGAAAGGTTATGGAGCAGATCATCCTGAGTGCCCTAATGAAGCACATACAGGACAACCAGGAGATGAGGTTCAGCCAACATGGGTTTATGAAAGGCAGGACCTGCTTGACTGACCTGATCTTCTGCTATGACAAGATAATCTGCTTAGTGGATGAGGGAATGTGGATGTTGTCTACCTAGATTTTTGTAAAAGCATTTGGCACTGTTTCCCACAGCATTCTCCTGGAGAATCTGGCTGCTCCTGGCTTTGGAGGGGTGAACTCTTTGACAGGTGAAAAACTGGCTGGATGGCAGAGACCAAAGAGTAGTGGTGAATGGAATTAAATCCAGTTGGTGCCTGTCACAAGCGATATTCTCTAGAGCTCAGTATTGGTCACCTTTAATCAATATCTTTAAATCTTTAAATATTGTTATCAATGGATAAAGGCAATCGAGTGCATCCTCACTAAATTTGTGGATGACACCAAGTTGGCAGAAGCGTTGATCTGCTGGAGGGTAGGAAGGCCCTACAGAGGGATCTGGTCAGGCTGGATAGATGGGTTGTGCCAGTGTTATGAGGTTCAACAAGGCAAAGTGCTGGGTCATGCATTTGGGTCGCAACAACCCCATGCAACACTACAGCTTGGGGAAGGTATCTGGCAGAAAAGGACCTGGGTGTGTCGGTTGCCAGTAGCTGGACATGAGCCAGCTTGTGCCCAGGGGCCCAAGAAGGCCAATAGCATCCCGGTTTGTATCAAATAGCCTGGCCAGCAGGACCAGGGCACTGATCATCTCCCTCTACTCAGAGCTGGTGAGGCTGCACCTTGAATACTGTGTTCAGTTCAGGGCTCCTCACCACAAGAGAGACGCTGAGGTGCTGGAGTGTGTCTAAAGAAGGGCAAAAAGCTGATGAAGGGTCTGGAGCACAAGTCCTGTGAGGAGTGTCTGAGGGAAGTGGTGTTGTTTAGTCTGAAGAAAAGAAGGCTCAGGGGAGACCTTATTGATCTCTACAACTGCCTGAAAGAAGGATGGGGAGAGGTGGGCGTCGGTCTCCTCTCCCAGGAAACAAGTTATAGGACAAGAAGTAACAGCCTCAAGTTGCACCAGGGAAAGGTTTACGTTGGCCATTGGGAAACACTTCTTCACCAAAAGGGTTGTCAGACATTGGAACAGGCTTCTCAGGGAGGTTGTAAAGTCACCATTCCTGGAGATATTTAAAAGATGTGTAGATGTGGCACTTCAAGACACAGTTTAGTGATGGATGTGGCAATGCTAGGTTAACGGTTGGACCCAATGACCTTAAAGGCCTTTTCCAAACTAAATGATTCTATGATTCTATGATAAATGTCATGTGAACATGCATCCATCATGCCTTCTTTCTTTAAATATGTTCCCACCATTCATACACTCACACACCATCCCCAATGGTCTTCCAAAATGTCTGTCAGGGGATCTTGCAAAGAATAATTTTAGCCATTTAAAAATTTCAAGTATAAAACAAAATTATTTTGTGTAGAAATAGCATGAAAAAGTGTTTTAAAAACTAAGATTGTTTGAAATTATTTATTATTTATCAAAAAAATGCAAAAGAACTTTTTTTCCTTATAGCAATAGCAGAGCTGATGTTCATTGTCTCATACGAAACACTGTATTCTTGAAGAGATTTTGGAGTGTTGACCTAATCAAGCAATCAGCTATCTAAGCAATCAGTCTGGCTTTGCTTCTCCTTCTTCTGCTTCATATTAACAGTCAGTTCTCATCAAGCACCGTTTAATGAGATACAACTTATACTGAAACTCAGACCTTATAAACAACTTTTCAAATATGGGACTTATGACTCAAATAGGTTATTTCAGTCCAGAGATTCCAATTTTCCTATTTGAAGTTGTCTAGTTACTGTTGTCTGAGGATTATGTTCACTGTTAGGGAAAAGCAGAATATTCCCATAATAAGTGTGATTATAGGTTCTACACAGGGACGTTACTTTGTCGATGCCTCCTGGAAGGCATGTCCAAGGATGATTTCCTTGGAAGGGAATGCAATCACACATCATGTCACATTAGGCTGAATCATGTTATAATTTGGAGAGGTAACCTGAAGAAAAAACTCGTGTCATTCCCTCACAAAACCTTTAAGGGGAAAGAAAGTATTTCTTACTATTGAGACCTTGCCTATTTCTAGATAGTTTTCCTTTATGCCTGGCATAAACCCAGACAATTACATTTTTACTTTTCTGAGCAATGAAAACTTTCCAGCCAAGATGCACGATAGGGACAAGAAGTATCAGTAGCCTATCTTTTGTAAAGAAAACAAAGAAACAGTAAAAAGTACTTAAACCCCAGGAACTGTGTGTGGTTCTATCAATGGTAATACTGCCTTCATCACCATGATGTCCAAGAGGCTTCTAACAGCACATGAACTGTGGCTTACATCTCTCATGCACTTGTTCCCTAATACTTCCACGTACAGAATTGTTCTGTGTTTTGGAATAAAGTATACTGATAGGCATGTGCACAACTTCCTTAAGGTTATGCTACAGGAAACAGCTATTAGGAAACACTCTCTGCCCTCAGAAATCTGATTTCTTAACAGAAATCTAACAGTACTTACTTTCCACAGGCTCTTATCCCACAGGCGCAAGCCAGCCTCATAGAGATTCTGCCACCTGCAGACATGAGCTTTGTCCTTACAAAAGCCACAATGTCAGAGATATAAGTGACCTTGAGACCCACCCAGACGAGTGAGTGGGTCCTATTAGGTGGGAATAACACCACTCTCAGAGTCTTAAATCAGGCAGGGCCATCAGTTCATTTATTCTAAGATGCTGAAGATCAGAAGAGCGACGTTGCTCTGTGTGTGAAGCCCAACAGAGATTTATTTTATTAGCACATGAATTCCCAGAGAGGAGCCAGGCTTGATTTCAGGGTGCCAATGCACAGGTTCATCAGATTTTAGAATTTATCACTTTCCTTGATAATCTGTCCTGGTGGATAATCATCTCTGTTGCCAAACAAAACAAGACAAGCTCTCACCTTGTTTCCTGCATGAATATAACTTCCAGCCATCTGTTTTTGACTCCTCTGCTGGATTAGAAACCTTCCTGTGATGAGCGCTTTAAGGATATACATATCTGATTTATTTATATCCCATTACAAGCTTTCTTTCAACAAACTGAATGGAATGCTCAGCTCTGCTTCAAGAAAAAACTTCCCATCCCTCTCACCATCCATGTCTGTGCTCTCAGCCCCTTGTGTGTGTTCTCACAACTTACTGCATACTTTAA
Organism: Ara ararauna; assembly: GCA_028858755.1. Classification (NCBI taxonomy): domain Eukaryota; kingdom Metazoa; phylum Chordata; class Aves; order Psittaciformes; family Psittacidae; genus Ara; species Ara ararauna. Next base: position 148,328,936 of record CM054376.1, read on the forward strand.
AATATGAACCCTGACTTTTTCGAAATGCTAGCAGAAATGTTGGCATTCTGTGAAGATACCTCCTCACGTTTTAAGTGTAACTTTTTGAAGTGTCCAATATTTAGTCCACATTTGTACTGTATCAGTATTGAGCAGAGCTCAGTTTTAATCAGCATTATCAGATGTTTTTCAAATATACATTACCCTTTCCAATTAATTTTTCTTAAGAAAATTTTATAAAACTTTTAAAGACTAATCCTTTACTGTCCTGCCCTGAGCCCCCATTGCCTCCCTCTGAAGGCAGACAACAGGGTGTTTTAATAAATGCATCATAGCACTATAGAGAGCAGCACAGGGTAAAAAGCCTTTCCCCCCCCCCTCCCCGTTGACCACATGGGATCACACATCATTTCTGCTACAGTACTTTCCTGCCATGTCCTGGCCTGATTCCAGGCTGTAGAGTATTATCTTCAATTAGAGGCGTTTCAAGTTGGCTTTTGTCCACTACTTTATGAATCTCACAAGAAACAGAAAGTTCAACACTGGGCTGCAGCTGATTACAGCTGATGTATGCAAGGTGGGCTTCCCTCACACTTCCTCAGATTATTAGCTGAGTGCATTCTTCATTTTTTCTGCATGTTTTATTCCTTTCCTTACTTCCAGTATAAGGCCACTGTGTACTTTTGCCAACAGTTCTATTCTCAACAATGATCTCAGTAGGAGTACTGTGAGATCTCCTTAATCAACAGCTTTTTTGCTTCCTTGTAGGACAATCAGTTTTGCAGTGTTATAAGGAGGTAGATGTTGTAGAAGCAATTGTATTGCAGCTTGGATAAATGGGCTTTGTAGAATGTTTATCTCAACATCTGATAATGATTGAAAAGCTTCTGTTTGGAATGGGGCCATGTGTGCCTTCATGATAGTATTGCTAACAGTAGGATATTGTGTGTGTCACAAGCAGCTTTTCTGAGAATTGTTTTGCATCAAGAAAACTAATTTTTTGTGAGCCAAAACTTGCACCTCCCTAGTTCAATAAGGGGAAGTGCAAAGTCCAGCACTTGGGGGGGAACAGCCCCCGGCACCAGCACACTTTGGGGCCACCCAGTTGGAATAAAGCTTGGCGGAAAAGGACCTAGGGGTCCAGATGGACATTGAGTTGAATGTGATATATAAGGTATATATAGTCAGAACTATCTGCCTTAAGAAACCATACCAAAATAACAACTTGGTTTTTAAAAGTGCTTTCTGTTCTGTGCTAGCAATCACTAGGACATAGGAGATAGGATGTCTCCACTACAGCTTCTATGACAGCTTTATGTGCAGCTTTTGTGACACTGTTAGCTGAACTATGGTTGTCGTGGCGTCAGTGTGCTATACATACTGAAGTTTTTTGAATCTCAGTAACACTGTTGTTAAAGCAAAGGAATCTACCAGATCCCATAACATATAACTGGAAGACGATTTTTCCTTTTCAGTGAAACACCCTGGTTTAGTATAAAACCTTAAGTTGCTGGAAAAATCTGCTAGGAAGTTATGCTTGGACCTATTGTATCTGCATATGCAGGAAAACATATGGTATGAGGCTGAGAGAACAAATATATTGACATGTTGGTTCAGGAAAGCTTGCAGAATTGCTTACAGAAAACAGGAAAAAAACAAACAACAAAGCTTAAGAAAATGTTTTAACTTTCTTCATCAAAATTCTTTCTTATTTGAATGACCATCTTGGCTGAAATAAAACAGACTAGGATATGCCACCACCTACTACTGTGTTACAGAATCAGACGGATGTGTTAACATGATCTTAGAGCTCAGCTTTGCATTTTACCTGATCTTTGGGCTACTCTGTACAGGTTAGAAGGATGGGTGGCATGGTTTAGTGGGAGGTGACCCTGCCCCTGGCAGGGGGGTTGGAACTAGATGATCTTAAGGTCCTTTCCAACCCTAACTATTCTATGATTCTATATTGGATCAGTTTAAGAAATATTAGTGCAAGCAGTTCTCAGGCAGCAGAAATCACCAAAATAAACATGGACCTTGTGTCTATGACTTTAGTAAGGACGACCATAGGAGGATAATAATAAAGCTCTGCTGCGTTCTGTCAGTTACAAAACCACCATCTTTTGTGGGTATGCACTGTGCTCTTACAGTCTGTTGGACTGAATCTATTGCAGAGGATATTAAAGTTACTAAATTTGTCATTGAACTGTGAAAATTAGCTGTTTAAGCATCAGCTATTCCCAAATATTCCCATCCCCCAGCTTATTTCTGCATGACAAAATAACACATGCTTACTCAAGATGCTTATACATAAATTTAGAGGGCTTGCACCTAATATTTCTACACGGATGAATTGACCTTGTCTGGCTGCCAGGTGCCCACCCAGCTGCTCTCTCACTCCCCTCCTCAGTGGAGCAGAGGAGAAAATAAGATCAAAAAGCTTGTGGGTGGAGATAAAGACAGGGACACCTCTTACAGGCAAACCAGACTTGATCTGGGGTCATTTAATTTAATTACCAATTAAAAATAAAATTGGATGGCAAGAAACAAACATGAAAACTAAAATACTTTTTGTCCAGCCCCTTTCTTTCCAGGCTCAACCTCACTCCATCATTTGTGACTCTTTTACCTCTTCCCACTGCACCAAGTGGCACAGGGGGTGGGGAACGGGGGACTGTGATCAGTCCATATCAGCTGCTTTCTGCTGCTCCATCCTCCTCACTCTTTTCCCCTACTCCTTCTGGCTATATATTTTTATGAGTTTTTCTTCTTGTTAATTTCTCCTTAGGTATAAAGGCTACGCTACGGACTCAACAACTGCCTTAGTGATAGGCCTCCTGTTCTTTATTATTCCAGCAAAAACATTGACTAGGACTTCAAATGGAGAGAACAGTTAAGTATATTTTGATGTGTATAGTACTAAAATAAGGCATTTAAGATGCTACCTTAAATATAACTTATTGCACCTGTTAGAGGAATGTTAAATACTAATAATATAATCTTACTACAGAATAATATCTTACTGGGTTGTAAAGCATCCCTGGTCTGGAATTCAGTGCCGACAATTAATTGTGAGCACTGTCAGCTAGTATTGTGGGGGAATCTGCTACCTGCAGCCCACTGCCACAGGTGGAAACCATCTTTCCATTGAATGTGATGGTCTTTAACCAGGACTGCATGGGGCAAGGTTAGGTTTATTTTGTTGAAAATGTTGCTGCTTATTTAAGATACCCGATAAAATTCATGTGGTAAATGAGATGTCCCTGCTCATAGCAGGGGGGTTGGACTAGATGACTTTTGAAGGTCCCTTCCAACCTACACTATTCTATGATTCTATGATTCTCATTTAATTTTTCCCTTTCAAAATGGAATTTACCCTGATTAAAGTACACCCCTGGCTTGTCCTCTTTATGCATTCAATTCTACTGCTAAAATCGATGAAATCTGGGGGTTCACAGAGAATGCAAGATCAGAACCTAAATGAGCCTAAGTGAAGCAGCCTTCGCTCAGCAATCTGTCTGAACAGCGCAGTTTCATTGAGTAAACTCATTGATATCCCACAACTACCTTCCACATAGGGAAATGCTCCACCAGTGGAAGCTGCTATAGCTTTAGTGTCTTCAGGCTGTGAAAGTTTTCACCAGCTAAGGATCTGTCCGAGGAAGTGCAGGTTGCTCATGTCAAAGACTTTCTTCATGTTATAATGATGAAATTTTGCCTTTGAATACTTCCCAAGTGCTTACTCAGAGGCATTTTATTTCAAGTTGTTTTCAATATGTTTTTTGATGTTGTTGGGGGGGTTAATTTGGCTTTTATTTTAAAGCTTTTTTCTTTTTTTTTTTCCTCTAGCTGTTTTTGGTTACACTCCACTAATTACTTGGAAGGAATTTCAGTCATGCATGCCCTGGGAAATAGCTATTCTTGTTGGTGGTGGATTTGCTTTAGCAGACGGCTGTGAGGTAGTGTGATTTATAGAAGACACTGAACAGTTGGCATGACCCACATCAGGAGCCATTCAGACATGCAGTGAATTAACAGTTATTCTCCTCTTTCAGCAAGTTATTCTGTAGCAATATTGAACGTAATAAACGTGATGAATAGTCAAGACATGCAGAAAACAGGGTTACAAAAAAAGAGTTTGCTTTGTCTTCAAAGACTATGCACAGCGATGACTACTGTTTGTTATTTAATTTAAACTTGATGGTGGTAGGTGCTTTGTAGGCACAGTATTGCCAAAGCCTTGGAGTTAATGTCCCATGTTATTGAGGTATCCCCCACCTGGAGCCCTGCTGGCTGCTCCAGCAGATTGAGTGGGTTTGGACCCAAACACTGTTTATGAAGCCTGATGCATGCATATTACAATTTTCTGATTATGACTCCTCTAAACAACTCAGAGATGAAAATACCAATAGACGGAATACGGTTTGCATAGGTTTCTATATGACACCACTGAATTAGAAAAATGTGCTTAAAAACATGTGGTAAGAATACAGAAAACACTTCTACACAAATAATTCACAATTAGCAGATGAGTAAATTCCTGTTCTACACCATTTATTAAATTTTCTTTTCAGTGTTTTGTAAAACATAATCTTGTTGTCATATTCCTTATGCAGGCTTCAAAACTTTCTGAGTGGGTAGCATCAAAATTGACCCCTTTAGGATCACTCCCCTTGTGGCTGGTTATCCTGATATCATGCCTTATTGTCACTTCAGTAACAGAAGTAGCCAGCAATCCAGCTACCATTACAATATTTTTGCCCATACTATCACCTTTGGTGAGTATAATACAGGTTGTTTCTACGAGTCTGCTCTATCATCCTTATAATACAGATACTCCAAGAGGCAGTTTTAAAAGTCTCCATAAAATACGCCATGCATTATTTTTGCTGTCTTGTGTTGTGCACTGGATATTTGGTTGGTTTGGAGAGTTCTTACAAAAGATGTTGAAAATTCAGCAAAATTAGCTAGAAATTCAACACTAAAAAATAAACAACGTTATTCCTATTTGTGAATAGTCAAAGCACTTAAAAAGGACGCCTCTCTTAGTGTTTCTTCAGGATCACATCTTCAGTGAAAATGGTTAACACTGCAACTTTCAAGCTGTGACCAAATTGAAGAGAGAGCTAATAGAAGTGCTTTATAAGTAATTCTCATTTCTTCTCTCCTTATCTCAATTGCATCCTGTCTTCTCATAATCTTTATCAAAACACCCAATTCTGTTTTCTTCTTCAGAACTTACTGATCATCTAGTCTGTAGATTTTCCTCTTGGCCAGCCTAGACACATACCAATGCCCTTTCACTCTCTTACAAAGAAACCTTAGTCCTCGCTTCAGTGAATCCCTCATATGTATTACATAAAAATTCAACTTTCTCATCTTTCTTGCAGTTTGTTTTTTTCTGTTTGTTTGTTTTTTAGTGTTTGTGCGATGTGCATACTCTCTGCAACAGTCTTATTTTATGGACTAAACTACAATTAGAAAACATCAGGCATGAATTTAAAGTTCAGTAGCTATTCTGTATTATAATCACCTTTTCTCCTCTAAAGCATTCCCAGATATAATCTTATAAGTGACTTATCAGAAAAAGCTATTTCTCACTATTTAAACTGGCAGCTCTGTTCTGAGTTGACTTGTGTCAATATAGTAAGTTTGTATTTATGCATGCTATTCAGCAAATGTGTCCCTTGACAGTTGTTCTCTCTCTTTTCTTTTATGATAGGCTGAAGCCATTCATGTGAACCCACTTTTCATTTTGATACCTGCTACCTTGTGTACTTCCTTTGCATTCCTGCTTCCTGTGGCAAACCCAGCGAATGCCATTGTATTTTCATATGGTCATTTAACTGTTATGGACATGGTGAGTTTTAAGCAAAACACCCTAAAGAGCATTTTAGCATTTTAAATCTTTCTTCAGTGTCTTGATGTGAGTTTCTGCGTTCTTTTTCCTCTCCTTTAGGTGAAGGCCGGTTTGGGCATTAACATCATCGGAGTTGCTGTAGTTATGCTTGCAGTTATGACATGGATAGTGCCTATATTCGATCTCTATACTTATCCAAGTTGGGCACTAAGCATTCCTTCTACAAATAGCACTGGGCTGTAAAAAAACAATAGTAATCCTGGGATTGGTCTGGATTGTGTTTGTTTCTTTCCTTTTCCCCTGACATGTGGTGAGTCATTTAAAATGCTTTTTTTGTGACCACAGCAATAGGGATCTACATTACTATATATGCCATATTTTCCAGTCCCGGACACTGATCATCCAGTCTGAGAGTCTAATCGGGGAAAGTGTTAGACTTCTGAAATAACATAAACTTACATCAAGTCTCTAATCTAGCTCAGCTAGTCTGAATTTTTATATCTTCATGTTATGAAGGAAAAAAGGAATGTGCATAGCCATGATCACTGGCAGTTTGCCCCCATTCTCAGGGTAGTTGAATCGTGAGATTTAGACTTATTTCAAATACATTTTCTTACTATTACATTGGTGATATTTGGGATTTGTCAAAGAACATATTAGTTTTCTGTTTTCTAGCTTCAAACTCTGTTTGAAATAGGGTTGATCACAAAATCAGGTAGGGGATTTTCTTGAACACATAGTTTACAGACCGGTCAAAAATGCACAGAAAATGGCAAAGAGCAGCATAACCAGTTACACAGCATTTTGTCTGTTGAGCATCTTGTCATCTGGAAGAAGAATACATAGTTTAGCATAAGTGTAGTCTACCTTCTTCAAGGACCTCACTGAAGCATGTTGTTGCTGTTGTCATGTGGTATTTTTCTGGATAAACATGTGTTGATAGATTTGAGTTGATCTATATGACTGGAGTCCAAATTATCATCATACCTCTCTGCCAAAAGTAGAGACACATTTCCTTGATAAGTGAAAGCACAAGATAGAATGCCAAAGATGTGAAGCCCAATCCATCAATCAAGACTAGAGTGCATCTTCACCAGGAAGCTCATGATCTCTACAGGACAGGTGACAGCTTAAGGTTACTAGACTGTTTATGTTGTAAACACTAAACAGTGTAATGTAGTCAGAAGAGAAGCTTGGATTTCAAAAAGGTCTTCAAATAATTATGTTTTCTATGGTTGTTACCTGTTTTTCACAGTAAGAACTACAGCATTGTTATTTTCACCTGTTGGGAAGGACCTATGACAATTTGCAAAGACCTTTCAGTTAATAGTCTGAATCAAAGCTGGATGTATTTAGCTTGGGTCATCCCCTGGGGCACCTCTATGATGGTTGTAAACTTAATCTGTCTTTTACAGATAGAGTAAGTTATCTAGCAGCCTTCCAGTATCTGAAGGGGGCCTATAGGGATGCTGGGCAGGGACTCTTCATGAGGGACTGTAGTGAGAGGACAAAGGTTAACGGGTTCAAACTTAAACAGGGGAAGTTTAGATTGGATATAAGGAGGAAATTCTTTACTGTAAGGGTGGTGAGGCACTGGAATGGGTTGCCCAGGGAAGCTGTGAATGCTCCATCGCTGGCGGTGTTCAAGGCTGGATTGGACATAGCCTTGGGTGGCATGGTTTAGTGTGAGGTGTCCTTGCCCATGGCAGGGGGGTTGGAATTAGATGATCTTAAGGTCCTTTCCAACCCTAACTATTCTATGATTCTATTTTTCCTAAAAACAGCAACAAAAAAGCACTTTTGTTTTTTGACTAGGTGGTTTACATCTATTTTTGATAGTGCATACTTAGAGATGTCAGTTATGACTTCTGTAATGCCAGAATGCAGTGTATAGGATTGTTATATATGTAGCTTACTTCTATTAGCTTTAAGTTGCAGATTCAGTGGCAATGAGTTATTAACGAAGCACTTTCTCTTAACTATGAAGTTTTTGTGTAAATAACTGCTATGTGTATGCACCAACATACTTTTCAGCCTGACTGAGTTGCTATCTATATAGGATGGCTACCTCCCTTTTCTTTTTCTTTCTTCAGTGATTTTTATGCAGTGCTTGTGAAACTGGGCTACGTCCGTGACTAGGCCTATCAGGAGATGCCACTGTGTAAAGAATGTCAACAAAACCCCTGTAGTAATGATTATGGTTACAGATATGCAATGCCTGGCTAAATGAAGACTAACTTCATCAGGTACTAGAGGGAAGTGCTTATGCAAGTAGAAGCTAATTCCAGGTCTTGGATTATATCACATGGTGTCTTCCCAGAAGGATGTGCAGCGCAGAAAGAAGGAGCACATGGTTTAGGTAGGCCTTTGTTCCTGAGACATAATGAGGAGAGCCAACTAAGAAAGCTCGTTAAGGTTCCCATGTATCACCTTTCCAGCTCTGTCAGTAATTTCCAGATCATTCAAGAGCAGCGGAAACAGTGAACCATAAGATATTTCAAGCAGAAGGGATCTCAGAAGACCATCTCACTCTTGCTCTAAGCAAGTTTAGTACTGAATTCAGACCAGGTTGCTCAGGGATTTGTCTAGTCACATCCTGAAAATCTCCACAACATAGATGGCACAATATCCCTCGGTAATGCTCTCCAGTGTTCTACGTGCTTGTGGTGAAATGTTTTGGCTTTAAACAAATGAACAAACATATTCTTTTTAATGGAGTAGACTCATTTTTCTTCCTTTTATTTGTGATAGATTTGTTTCTGTGTGTAAAATTGTTTTTTTAAGTTTTAATAAAATATGCAAAAAGGAGACACTTCTATTTGTGGCTTTATGATTGCCACTCTCAGTGGACATATTTTCATTCTCCACTGGTCTGCTCTGCAAAGAATTACCCATATTATAATCATGTGGCAATTGTTGTTCAGCCAGAGAAGATTTGTTAACTGCTTATGAGCAGTCTGCCAGTCTTATTAATGTTCAAAATATGGAATCGGTTGTTGTAACCTCAGCCTTGAATATGACATGGATGCACTGCCCTGTGATATCATGCTTTGACGCCTGTATTTTCTCTTCAAGTTGTGTATCTTCATGAAAGGAAATAGTTATTCAGCATCTTTTAAGAGGACTCTTGAGGAGCTGTCGACTGTAGTAAGTGATACCATTTTTAGTGTAATCTGAAGCTCAGTTTGTGCAGCATTATTTCCAGATGTTTATTTGCTTTACTGTTCAGCTTATTCATAGTATCATAGATAATATGATAAGAAAAGCTCATCACATCTGAGCCCTCACATAATGCAGACCACAGAATTTCCCTGCAGTATTTTTTCATGACAGGCAGCAGAATGAGGAATCTTAGTATGCAAAAAAAGAAGATTCAAATTTTTTAATGAAGGATGCACTTTTAAAAGTTATTTATTTTCACTACAATCTGTGTGTGCAGTGAATAATACATAAAGAGGGAAGGGAGGGATATGTAAAGTAAAGAAACTCATCTGTTGGGGCATGTGTATTTGTAAGTTATCAAAATGAAATGAAACAACCAGCATCTTAACTGTCATAATGTACCAAATTAGTGACAAAAATGAAATAATCAAACATGATGTTTTTGAGAGATTGTATCTTGTAAGCAAGCCACTCATGAATAAATGAGTTGGTAGTAGTGGTAACGTAAGGTTTAGCGAGGATTTTTTTCCCTTGTCTTCCCTAAAGTTTAAGGAACGGATCAGGCTCAATCTTTGAGCTGGATTGTTACTATTGCTAACTTATTTTTAAAGCTTTTAAGAACCTTTCAAGTAAAAAATTAACAACTCTGCAGTGCAGAGATCAATATTGCTAGAACTTCCTCACCTGAGAGAGCTGAAATGAGAGAAAAAGGGAACTTCAAAGCGGTTGGCTCTCTGGGTACCCAATGATTAGATTTGGGTCTGACCATAGGCACAGAGCAAAAGCTGACTGCCAGCAGAACACATGCTCTTCATATGTCCCTGTTGTATTCATTGCTTTGTCCAGAGCCTGTGAGTATTGTGAAAAATAGTGGAAATGCATCTGTAATTAAGAGTTGATTAATATATGATGATTACTTAACTATTTGTAAATTGTTTTGTGCATCATTTTCATATACAATGGTGTGAATTTTTCTTTGTCTCAGTTTAATTAGTCTGCCTTGTTAGTATGTAAGTAGTATTTATGACTTACTATTTATTTGTGGTCCCATTCTTGCTGAATTAAATGGAGCCTTGGCCATCTACTTCATTATGGGAGATGGAACTAGATGATCTTAAGGTCCTTTCCAACCCTAGCTATTCTATGATTCTATGATGTGCCAGGTCTTTGTTCTCCTTTTCTATGCCATGTTATATCATAGAATCATAGAATAGTTAGAGTTGGAAAGGACCTTGAGATCATCTAGTTACAACCCGCCTGCCATGGGCAGGGACGTCAAATATAGTTTCACTTTGCTTTTGGAAGATGTGCTTTTCGATTACCAGAAACCACAAAACAAGCAAACCCTGGAAAAAGCTTCTTGACTGTTCTGTTACTACAATCAGATAATCAGCTCAATCTTGCTGTATAAATCCCCTTAGTATTTATAAAATTGAATATCTGTGTTTGCTTACTGCAAGGGTCTTGCTTGTTTAAAGTCAACCAGATTATAGCCTGAAGGCTTGCTGTAAAGAACAGCAGCTCAGGAAGGGCGTAATGAAAAAAAAAAAAAAACACACCTTATACCCTTACAACTTTTTGATTAATAGTAGACACCAAACCAGTTTGCATACTGATTACAAGAATCGAAAGACAGGTTTATGTTACGTGCAGTTGCTGGCAGGATGGGAATGCTTCTAGTGACTCCTTAGATGCACAGGGTTCAGTCCTGACCCTCTCTCCTGCCCTGCCACTGGCAGCCAGCAATAGGATGCTGGTTGGCCTGATGGTGACACTCTGCTGCAGCAATGCTCCTGGCCTGAGGATATCCCCAGTTGTCAGGCCTGCACAGACATCAGATTGCTCTGCAACTATTAGTGATAAATTCTAACTTCGGCTATTAACTTAGTTATTTGTCTTTGCAAAGTTGATTTGATGATTGACAGTTTTTAACAACTACTGAACTCTTTGTCAGTGTTATTCCTTAATACTTTTGCCGTGTGTTTTTGGAAGCTGTTGTATGTTACCTTACATGCTCAGTGTTTGATTTCTGTACAACTTTCTTTTACAGTACTGACCTACTATTTTAAAAATAAATATTTCCCAAACACTGCACAGTCCAACATATATTTAGTGATCAATAAACAAGAGCTAAATTTGTGGTCTGTGAAAAAAGGTTCTTTCAATAAAAGTGCCTGAGATTTCTTAAACTTTTTAATATTACTATAATATCTCAAGACATTGTATACACGGCAGAGAAGAGTGCCTGCTGAGAATAAGTAAAGCTTACTGGATATCAAAAAGTCCACTTTTAAAGTAATGAAAAAGGGAGAAAAGGTCTTTTAGCTTTATAAAGCAGTCATTGTGAAACTTCTGTTCTCTGTCAGGCTCTTCTACAAACACAGAAATACTACACACTTACAGTTTGATGATTCTTCAGAAAATCAGAAAGCAATGCATATGCCTGGGCAAAATAGTTCCTGAGTGCCTGGTACCTGATTCAGTGCCTCTTGAAGTCAGGAAGAATCATTTTAGGTCAGGGTGCTGGAGCAGACCCACAGGGGTGGCTGGAAGAGTCACTTCCAAGCATTTCAGTTGGTCATCCTTCAATAAAGGGCCTTGTCCAGTTGTGGCAAATGTGGAAACCTGGGTATAAAGCTCAAAAGTGAACTTCAGATTCCTAAGTTCTTGAAACACCTGTACAAGATGTGAAGAATAATATGTACCATATGGGGTCTGAAGAACATGTAAGCTGGTACACCCAAACCATCCAAAATAAAATGCTAATGAAAAGGATGTGCCTGAAACTCTGTTCTCAGGCATTTATTCGAGATTGCTGCAGGGAATTTTTGTGCAACCTGTTTTTTTCACTTAGAGATTTCTGTTTCCATCCTCCAATATCCTCTAAGAACACAGGAAGAATGAAAACGTCTTTTGTGATGCTTCCTCATAAACTGACTGACTTGAACCCGCAGCTGTTCATGTTACCAGGCTATAAGATGCATTCTTCTCCTGACAGACTCTGTGTAGCCAACAAAGAAAAACTCATGAGCCCCCAAAGGATAGCTGTAAGCCCATAGCATGGGCAGTCAGCTGGGAGGGAAAGGTCTGGGCCTGGCAGCTAGGACCAATACAACACTTTTGCCTTCTCTCACTGATACACCCCCAAGGCAGAGGGAGAGACCTTCACCCCATGCAGCTGAGGTGGACAATGTCTTGCTCTAGCAGGACTGTTTCCGCACCCCAGAGAGATGACATTCAGACATTCAGACATTCAGAGACTGCTAAATTTGGAATCGATCTGAAGAGTCTGAGTAATTTAACATTTCCAGGACTAAGCAGGCAGTCAGATTCACAGACTTTTCTTTGGATATAGGCCTTTGGGTAAGTAAGTATGAAAAAAAAGTTCAAACCTTGTGTTAAAATACAGAAGTTGGACCTTCAGGCCAGGTGGTTTTCTTTAAAAATGAAACAATCTTTTTGTTATAAGTGGGATTTAACAGAAAATTCACTGGGATTTATCATGCAAAGAGGCTCAGCCTTTACAGTAAACAGAGCATCACTGAGATATTTTGCTCTTCACCCCAAATATTGTAATTCATGCTATATAATGTCCGTCTTCATCTGTGCACATCATGAGTGTAGCTATGAAAGCAAACATAAAGTGGCAAGCATATGCACTAAAGATACACAACATAAGGATTCCAGACTAAGTCTGGAATATCTAAGCCACAAACATTTGCTAGTTTTTGCTATTTGGCTCAGCAGAAGTAAACAGTATAAAAATCTCTTGTTTATTGTAGCACTTGTTTGAATGCATAACAAATAGAAAAAGCATTTTCCACTCTCCTAAATGATTTCTCTGAAGAATTGCCCTTTATCAGACTTTTATGTTGTCTTGTAAAACTCTGCCTCTTATTGTAAAGAAATAGAAAGAATAAAAGAAAAAAGAAAATAAATGAGAAAGGCAAAGGAGCAAGGAAGAATAAAAGGAAAGGGATGGAGGGAGAGAGAGAGAACCTACAGTCTTCAGTTCTGAGTCTCACCTTTCAAAACTGGTAATGATCCGTGTACAAGACTGACAACTTTTGCTTCATGGATTTGAAAAGTTCAGTTTGCATAATATAGAAAACCATGTGCTGGCTAGTTCTTTCTTTAGATGCTATTATAACACAACAGAGGAGAAGGAAATGGACGGCATAGATAGCACCATAATTTTCCCTGTACACACTGTGAAAGCAGATGGAGTTTTGCACCCATTAAGAACAATTCCTCGATTCCAATAAGCTATTAACCCTTTCCTATTTGCACTGCATATCTTCAGTGCAGTAGTTATCAAATTCATGGCCATATCTCATGAGTGATAGTTTCGGACATCACTCTTCAAATTCTCAGGTGAAGCACCCTTCACGTAAGATTGAATTATGACTAAAGCCTCATAATTAGCCCTGATCTCCCAGTGCCTTCCTGCAGCCACTTACCCCCTCCGTCTGAAGTTGTATTGCACTTCTAGGATGATTTTACAGATCACATGATAAAAATAGATTGTATTACATGATACCAACAGGGTCAATGAAGGCTATTAGATGAAGTTTCTTCCAGGAGCATAAGAATTTTCTGCTTCTGCTGCACAGCTGGGATGGGACTAAATCACAGGAAACCTCAATCTTATCCTAGGTAATTTGAGTTGGAAACTCCCATCTGCTCTGATTCCTCCTCAAAGGTAGGAAAGCACAGCAGCAGACAGCTGATCTTGGTCCAGCCAAAGAGATTCCCTGTCTATAATGCTCCCTAAAAACGTGTCACAACCAAAATTAACTAAATATTAGCTGGACTGTAGCCCAGCCTCTCCCCATGGAATTTGCTTTGCGCTGACACATGGGAGCACAGCTTTTGGGAGAGCTCCGGTGATGGTCTTCTGACAGTAGATACCACTACAAGCAGTTTGCAGTCTCCCCTAAGCAAATCATGAGTCTTCTTCATTGTCCATGTCTCAGAAATGTCAAGCTATCTGTGATCTGAAACCACTGGGGTGTTTTAATGCCAAGTAGATAATGTTAGCAGAAAAGTAAAAAAAACTAAAAGAAAATAATAGTAGTAGCTACTGCTACCTACTGTATTGTGTAGGGCCTTAGCAAAATTGTGAGTGTCTTAGGTTAGCACAGCAAATGAGGGTAAAAAACCTTTTGAGAAACTGATGACAGACAACATTAATGGAAGTTTTGAGCTATTTAGCAGTGGATCAGAGCTATAGAAAATCCCACTCATTTTACTCACAAAATAGTTGTAAACCCTTTCAGTGTGATTAACCAAGGTTGTGAGCCACATCCTGCTGAAATCCATTTGTAAATAAACTTCATATACTTTTCCCACATCAGTAAAATCACATCACTTGATTAGGGTTGCAAATTAAATAGAACTGTTTCCCAAGATATGTGCTCCCCTAGGATAAAATGATGCATCTCAGCAGGACCAAGGAATTAATTGCAAGCATTATATTGCTTTCTTTCTTAATTGTGAAAATAGCTGAAGATTGATTGAAACGAGGAATTGGTTTGAGCTTTTTCATATTTTTTCCCTGTGGCTACTAAGGTCTCAAAACAAAGAAATAGAAAATGTTTTTGTAGTTACCTAGTATTACAAATTTAAAGGGAAAATATTTCTTTGTAATTTTTATTACAGCCAGGACAGTAATGATATTGTATTAACAATACTTGTAATTGCAAAAAGTGTGGTAAAATAATTAAATGGTTTGAATTTGGTTAACATCTTAGCATTTGCAGGTGATAATGCTGCTATTAACTTCAGGAGCTACTACTTCAACTAGAAATTAATAGCTAATGAGAAAAGAGATCTGTATTCAGGTAAATGTCAAGTTCATTTACTGAATCATTTACAAGAAAGAAGACTTTGGATATCACATTACAGAAAGTTGTATAATGCAGATGCTAATCCCTGATACATAATCTGAATTTTTCCTGACTGAATTAGTCACATCTCAGCTAGCACCAGAGGCCGTGGTAATCAGTTGATCATTGTTCTCCATAAAGGTTTCTTTTTTCTTTGTTTTCAACACTTAGAGCTGCCATTCTGTCCCTTAATTCAGACTTCTGTTTTCTTGAATAAACAACTAAGATGTTTCTGTATGTTCCTGGACATGATGCCAATGGTCAGTCATGGGCAGAGAAATCAAACATGTGCAAAGAGATCTATACCTTACTCAGTATGTGTGTCTGACTAGATGTACTTCTCGTGTCATTATCTGTGAAATTTAGTAGACTGAGGTCCTGGGTACCCATGAAAAATTGATACAAAAGTGTGGGAAAAGCCATGTATGTTTTAAGCAAAGTGTAAGTATTTAACTGATAGAGAAAAGATTTCAGTAGGTGTCTAGCTGGTGGGTTTTTCAATGCTCAACCATTTTTCATTTCTAAGTCACATCTAGTTCTTTTTTACATTGTAATCATTATTTTATCTTTATCTTTTTTTTTTTTTTTTTTTTTTTTTTTTTTGGTCATCTTCTGGATATTCTGCAGTATAGACACAGACCTCCTGAACACAGAAGTGCCCACAGAGATGGCGGTCTCTGTGGATCCGATAATATAGGCAGATATACCTCATAGATCTAGGTAATACAACATCAGTTCTGAGTGTAATGCAATAATTATTTTAAACCTCCCACCTCTGTTCATGCATCCCAAAATGAAGATTTTGTATTGTCTTTAATTCTTTTTTGGAAAAGCGTCTCACTGTGAACCACTATAGATTGCAGACTCCTTCTGTCTAACTGCTGTCCAGTTGAGTCTTTAAAGGCAGCCCAGAAAGCCAGTTATATCCTGGGCTGCATAAAAAGCAGCATGCAGCATGGCCAGCAGGTCAAGGGAGGTGGCTCTCTCCCTTTACTCTGCTCTCATGAGACCTCACCTGGAGTCCTGCATTCAGTTCTAGGGTCTGCAGTATAAGACAGTCATAGACCTCTTGGGTTCAGAGGTCCACAAAAAGGATGGTCCAGAGGAGGGCCACAAAAAATTATCAGGGGGATGGAGAACCTCTCTTATGAGGAAAGTCTGAGGCAGTTGAGTCTATAGAAGAGAAGGCTCCAAGAGACCTTATAGCAGCCTTCAGTACCTAAAAGGCATGTACGAGAAATCAAAAGAAGGACTTTTTACAAGGACATGTAGTGACGGGACAAGGGGGAACAGCTTTAAACTGACAGAGGGTAGATTTAGATTAGATATTAAAAAGTTCTTTATTATGAAGGTAGTGAGGCACTGGAAGAGGTTACACAGAGAAGTTGTGGCTTCTGGGCAGTGTTCAAGGCCGGGCTGGATGGGGCTCAAAAGCAACCTGGTGTAGTGGAAGGTGTCCCTGCCCATGGCAGGGAGATTGGACTAGACAATCTTCGAAGGTCCCTTCCAACCCAAATTATTCTATAATTCTAATTCCCAATTTTTTATTTATAGAATTGGTGTTGCTGTGCTAAATACAGCTCTCTGCACTTAACTAAATATTTCAGAGCATTTACCTAATTTAGCAATAAAGTTTTGGATTCTAAACCTGTCTCCAAAGAGCTCACAACCCATTAAATATTTCTATTATGTGCAGATATTATGATATCATTCCCTTATGTGTGATCTAAATCACAGACAAAACTAGCATTACTGGAACCCTGGAACCACAATGTTCCTCAATGTAATCTACTGGATATACGATTCCACTTTTTTTGGCAAGTGTCCCATGTTCTGAGTGCAGATTACACAGATGTATGCCCACACAATAGAATTTTCTTTTAGGTCATTAGGTCATATCATCTTAATTTACTTAAGAGAATGTAATGGAACAAAAGCCTTTCTAAAACCAAGATGCATTACTTTTGTTGTTTCTTCATCTCCTAGACCAGTCAAAGTCACTGGGTAGTCAGAGAAACAATTGCTTTCTTTGATGTTACTTGCTCTTGACAAACTAGTATTGGCTGTTTCTCATCAAGTTATTATCCTCTAAATATTTAAAATTGATTATTGAATTACTTGTTTCAGTAGTTCTCTGGATATCACAGTGAGTTTGATACATTTACTTGATCTTTCTTTACTCCTTGCAGACCTCACCTTCTCCTATGAGATCTCATAAACAAGTACCAATTATTCAGGAATTGTTTTATGGAAATCTCATAAGTACTCGAGAGGGCAAATTTAATCAGCTATCGGTGGTCTGAGTACATTGTACCTATCCAAATGTTCTTGCACCCGTTCTTTTCCTATTCTGAGTCGCTTCCTATCTGGTCACAACTGACCTTTTGTATGAAAATTAAAACAGAAGTAAAAGGACTGAATATTTCATTGTCTTGGCGACATCATGAATTGCTCCTTTTCACCTGTTAAGTTATGGCCTATACTTTAATTGCTTCTAATTAATTTGTTAAATGTTTTTTGTCTCATTTTTTATGTCCTTTACTACTTGTAAAGCCTTTTGAACATTGGCTGGGAGGATACTGAAAAAGCAGGAACCAGTAAGTAGCTACTAGTAAGCATCCTAATTCATGGCTTCTGCTCAGCTTGGTGTTTTTGTGCTTGTTAGGCAACACAAGTGCAGGCGTTATTGGATAACTGAACCTCAGGACCCTGTTATTGCAAAAGCTATGGGAACCCAGATGTTGTACTGAAAGGACAGTCTACTCCTCAAATTTACACAGAAGTGGAACGGGTGTGTTTTATCACTAATTTTGATGAAGGGAGACATTAGGCACATTCAATTTATCTCTGAAAAATTACTCTCTGAGTAATTAGAAGTTCAATATTTTATATTAAGTTCTATAGTTTTGTTTTTCAAAAACATATGTAACCGTGTCATTTAAGCTATAGCTTTTCTTTACCTGATTTCTTTCTCATTGGGTAACCTATGATAAAGGAATTTTGCTAAAATGAAAATAGATGAAAGATTCTCAGCATGAAGAGGCAAAGAAATGGTGTTTTTCTCACTTCATGTTCTTCTGGTTTAGGATATACATCATTACTGGAATAATTATTCAGGAGTGTATTGGAAGCTCTTTAAACAGCTGAGCAGAAACTTAAACCTAGGATGTAATAGACCGAGAATTTTGTCTATTTTATTTCTGAGGTGTGTCATATTTGCACATGCTTTGCTGGCTCCACAGAATCCTGATGAAGTGCCTCCAAGAAGGAAGAAATGGCATCTAAATTATTTAAGGAAACATTCACAGCACTGTAATGACTACTAACCCATCTCAAGAATAAAGGTCAGTAAATCTATTAGTGTCCTCGAGTTTTGCCTTGCTGATATTTCCAAGTCCACTAGCTCATTTCCCTCTTATTTTTAAGAAAGTAATATAATTTGGCCTTGAATTTATTAATGGCTTATGCCACTAATTGGACTGCAGGTAGAAGTTAGAGAAACACAAGAAAGATGAAACCAAATAAGCATCCACACAATTAGTTTTAGTCTTAATTGGCATTGCCTCATCTAATCATAGTTAAGTGAAGCAAATATGCAACATTACATACACAGCTATAAACGTATTGGCATCAGAAGCTGTTTAATGGATCTGTGACCAAATAACAAATTATATTCATGTAGAAACATGGTACTCACCCCTGTGATTCGAACTAGAATTAGTATTTCCATTGCAACAAGGAGAAAAGCCATAGAAAATTGAAATTTGTAAAGGTTATAAGAAGGTGCATGGTGTGTTGAAAGTTTCACTGTATTCTTTTATGAAATTTAAATGTAACATAAAAATTCTCCCCATTTGGGATAATACAGTTCAGTACACCACATCACTTTCCAGCTTTAGAAAAATGCAAAAAGACTTACCTGTATTATCCAGATTGGTCATTCATTTAAATGGGCTTTAGATAACCTGATCATAAGACTGATTTGTATGAAACTGCTTACCCAACTTGTATGTACACTGTGACACGAATGTGGCTGTAAAGAAGTATAGTATACCATCTGCTGACAACTGAGAAATGTGTTGACTATTATTCTGCATTGTCTTAAAGTAGCTTAGATGAGGCTTATATTGAGTATGATGTGGTAATATTGTATACTATCCAGGTATGCCAATAGCAAAATCTACTAAGGTTAACTTCCCCAGACTGAGAACTACCTGCAGATGAGAAAGCCTCCTCTTGAGACAGTAGAGCTTAGTGGGACTAGGCATGATCCTTCGACCTCTCATTTTGAAGCTAGTAGGTAAAGAAGACCTCACATTCCTTTTAGGACTTAAACCAAGGAATTTTGTATGTTCTTTACTGGCTGACTGGTTTTCCTAGCTAGTTCAGTTTCCAGCTACTTTTTATAAAAACAATCCTCTCCTCTGTATTGTCACACTCCTTTTATCCTGAAATAAATGATCAAGCACATGCACAAAAGAGGAAGCAATTATTTAAAGATTCCTCAGGAGGCTGGATTAAGGTCTGGCCAATCTTGTTCAAATGCCCACAACACAGTAGGAATGTTTCATTATACAAAAATGCCACATAGGGAATAAATCCCAAATTTCAAATAACCAAACTGTTTGTTCGGTCATCATTGCTTTTCCTTTGATGGGCCCCACAAGCATGCCAGGTGGTATCAGGGCAAATCCTCCACACAGACAGGATTGCCAGCATGTGGAGATCAAATGAAAGAGTCATGACTTATTTAAGATACTGTCTTCTTGAAACATCCCTTGAAGACTTAGTACCAAGAGAACTTGGCCATAGTAGAAATAACCATCTGAAAGGGTCTTGCCAACGAAGACACTGTCTTGTAAATAAATACAGTTTATTAATAGAATATAGTTTAAATAAACAGTCCTGTTTTGTGGCAAACCAATGTGTTTGTATCATTGGAAGAAATACTGGTCTCCAAGAATTGAAGACTGTGCTATGTGGTCAGCCACTGTATAGAAATACTATTAACATGACTTACAGAACTTAAAGTCACATTTAGGTGACTTCTGATTAAATAATCTGTCTTGCCTGCCTTTAGAAATTCCCGAGATATAAGATTGCCCTTTAATACATATAGCACTAACAACCCTTATCATCCATGGGCTGGATGGTGGGTGGAAAGAACAAAGCTCTTTCATTGTTCTGTGTTCAAAAGGAAGCTATTCCAAATAGTGAGTTTTGCTGGAAATAAATTAAAATGCTGTGGCAGGGTGCATTTTTGTTGTATTCTGGTCATTTGGGTGGAAGCTGGATGGTAAAGTATCCTTTTACTTCAAAAAAGGTATGGGGAAGAAAAAGCAACTGCTGGCATTTATGGTAAACAAATGACAGATGCGAAAATATAATAACATGCTCATAACACGGTGGAAGAGCTAAATATGTATTCACAAACAGAATCTCCAGGAATCCCAATCTGACAAGCTGTGGCTATGTTTTGGCAACAGCAGCAACAAAAATTTGACATCACAGAAATGAACATTACTGCTCCCTTTTTTCTGTTCTTTTTATCAAATACAGATTCAGAAGCAGTGAATTATTATTTGTCTGGATATTAGACTGCAGAGAGAGCAACAATTCTGCTAACTGTGCTTAGCACCAAAAAAAGGTGTGTGGAGGGAAGAATAAACTTGGTGTCTCTTCAATGCATATTGGTAAAATAATATGTTTGAATCAACTACATGTAGGTGCCTTTAAGAAGCAGCAGGACAGTATTTGTTGCAGGGCTTGTCAAACTGCTTTTCCCTGGTTTGTTCCAATATGCTGCTGGGTCTTCTGGCTTGAAACCAGGGCATCATGTCCTTAAAATTAACAATGTGTAAGTGCTTTACTGGATAGTGGCCAATGATACCAAGTAAGATAAAGTCAATTTTGTTTTTAATGCTGCAGTTGTATAGTTAAAATTTGCAGATAACATAAACTGGATATAACCAAGAGTATCTTAATTTGCTCAACATATTTGAGATCCTACCCAAGTGTTTCTCTTTCTATTTATTATTAATGGATTTAATCTGAAGATCAAGATATTAATTTCTTTAAGCTCCACCTGTCCTGTAGCAAACAAGCCTGTCCTTGTAAAAACAAGCCTAAGTACCTCTAAAAAGAGATACTCTCAGTAGCAGAGATGACATTTAAAAGCTTCAAGATCATCTCACTCAGTTGTTTATGCTTTCCTCACAGTTACAGAGACTGCAGCTACTTAAGTAAGTGGGAAGATAGTTAATATTTTTTCAAGACTCATCTAAAACCTGTGAAATGATGGCCAGAGGCAATTATTCTCCTGTTCTCCCATTATTTTTTTTTTTGACTCCCTGTACCTCATGTGTGTTTTGATTTTGTTTCTGTTCTTGGCCAGCCTCTAGGCTGCTTACACACTTTGTGCAAACAATACACTAAACCAGAAATAACCTGGATCAATATTTAAGTATTTAATGGCCGGGGGTCCAGAAGCAGGTATGGTCTGTTGCTATATACCCCAAAAATAGTTACCCCAAAAATAATATGTTTCATGGTAAGGAGTTTGGGAAAACAATTTGAAATAAGCAGCGGAGTTTGTGTAACACTATGGAAAGGGATATTCTAGTACTGTCAAATTGGAGATAAGGGTGACACCAGATGCGGGAAAGGAAGAAACAGCTTTCGCATGTTCACTTAAAATTTTATAAACTTAAGTCTATATTGCTTTTTCATTAGAAAAGTCCAAAAGGCCACTAATGTTTGCCAGGATGTATTTTCTTTACAATTTCACTAATATTGTGGATATGCCTTAAATTAAAAACCAATATACACAGACTATTGAGAAGCCTTCTCCAAGCCCTGCTGGATATCCATCACCAGTGATGCATTTAATGGGGTGCTCTTCTTGCCCCCAGGCTCCAGCAGACTCCTAACTTTGCCTTAGAGAGCAATAATGGCTTTTGTTTCATGCACTTCCTATCCTCCAAATTTTCTTTCCTTTATCACCCACCTCTCTGCATCCTGGCATCACAAGATCTGGGCTCTTTTCCCTTTCCCAGCTTTTCTCCTCTATACACATGCTGTGTGCAGAGCAGGTAGGGAGCACCTGTGAGCTGAGAGGGTACAGGACCTCTTCTCTGCCCCCACCAAGGCCCAAGAAGGCCTGGCTTTCTTCCTGCAGTCCTCAGCAGGAAGAAGTATCATCTGTGAGCTGCTGCCCATGAAGTTCAATAAATTAACACGTTCTGGGGCTCATGTTTAGACAGTCACAATGTAACCATGCTCTGATGCCTACAGAGGGCTACCTGAGCTTTCTATCACAAACAAATTAAAGAACAGCTCCTCCATATCAATATACCATGCCTGCCATGCAGCCAGTAACCATGCTGTCTGCAATATAGTGACCAGTTGAACTGGTTCTTCTGTTGCAAATTAAAACTGCCTAAAGGCCAAGAAAGGTCAGCTGATTAAACCTGATGGCATATGCCATCAACCCAGAGTTCTCCACTGGTGATGGCAGGTTGCAGAGAATGGCTGGGCTGTGAAGACCGTGACCAGTCAATACTGACAGCCACGGCTGTGGTCTGGGAGCAGAACTTCATAGCCCTAGAGTTACTGCTATTGCCTTATCCATTTTTTGGTTACAAATGCTATCCTGGGAATGCCGCGGTGATACAGAGCTTATTACTGGATCTTTACTTGTCCCTTTCTGCAATTTCTTTAGGGCATTTTGTAGGACAGGTAGGAGAAGTCAGTAAACTACGGCAATTTTCAGGCAACTTACAGCCCCTGAAGTGATCATTGTCAGTTGGTTTAAATTACAGAAATTTTCAGGATATTCTACCTTCTGGATTTCTCAGGGTTATGAGAAAAAAATCAAGGATATTTTCTCCTCTACTCAGTAAAAGAAAAGAAAATTTCTCCCTGTAGGTTAGCTTAAGACAAAAAGAAAAAAGAAATAACCCCTCTCATAAATTTTGTTCGTATGAGCAAGACATCAAAATCCTAAGTAATGATATTAAAATCTTTTTGATATGGTCTCTGGGGCTGTGGAGAAACAGAACAGACAAAGATGTGTAGAGCCTCACACACCTCACATTGTGGTCCCAGCTTGTTCTTAACACTATCTCATCAGTCCCGACTAATAAAGGCAGTTCAGCAGAAGGAAGGTGAAACTCATTAATGACTGTTCAGTGTTTCATTCCAAGGTACATTTTCCCATAATGAGCCCATCAAATGGCACTTAAAAAAAACAACAAACCAAAGAAAGCTTAACAGAAAACAATTTTGAAAGAGTTTTTGATTCTGTCATCTGACTTCACTGCATTTCCCTAACATTCACCCAGCAAGTTATTTAACCATAAGCATAAATTATATACCTGCTAGCCAAAGAGCTCTTAATAAGTGAACGTGACAGAAAGACAGAAAGCCTGAGATTAGCTGACCGTTTCTTTCCTCCACAGAACCTGTAGCTCTAATTTTAAGTCATATCACATTAATTTGCTTTTCCTTCACAAATTATTTTTAGTCCCAGCCCTTTCAGATTGATGTGTGCAGATATAAAACAAGGCAGATACATGAGCTCCCTCCTTTTTATTCCTCAGTGCTGCATTTGAATATTTACCAGCGGAGAAAGTGAGAGCCAATGATGAGATTTCTACACAGGATTTCACAGTACCTCTTTAGAAAGATATTTGTATGATTAATAATGGTTGTTGAAAGTACAGGATATGAATCAGCCTCTATGTCCTGATGATTGGCTCTGTGAGAAGAAGAAAAAAATCATCATACCAGGGAAAAAAATGTATTGATGAAAAATTACTGGTAGTGATTTAAGCAATCTACTTGCTGACTTACACAGCTAGGTAATAACTACAGCTGTGGTCTATGGAAAGAAAGATTTCTGACCTGGCTTAAGTTTAAAAATATGAATTGATATCTCAGAACACAAGTCCTGAGCAGGTTATTTCAGCTTCTTACTCACTAGGCAGTTCAACTGCTCAGTAAAGGACATAAATGCTTTGAATATGATGTCTCTAGCATAAAAAGAAAGAGAAAATCTTACTACACAGATCTGAAAATGCATACAAATGCAGACCTACCTGAAAAAAAGAGAAAAGATGTTGCTTTGAATTATCTTGGATCAATAGTGAATCTCTGATATACACTGCAAAATAGGTATTCATCTGTATCTGTGATACAGCAATTTATGCTTACTTTTCCTTTGGTAATAGGTCTTATCTAGAGAAATGTAGGGATGAACATATTCAATTAGCTTCCTGAAATACAATGTCATTGTTTCTTTCTCCTACCTTTTTATCCATGGACATTTTCCCAGTCATTTTTAGTTACTGCCTCCTGTGGGCTTGTGTAGCAGACATGCTGACTCCTTAATTAAAATTGCATGCCAGGAAGTAAGTAACTGCCAGCTGAATGCTTGCCTCCTACTGTTGCATTCTGTCAGCTCAGGGATGGTTTTCTTTCTCCTCCCCCCTTATTATTTTTTTAAGGAAATGTCAGTTGCTGTTTCTGAAAGTAAATTTGGGAAACTCTGGAAATTGCACTTTTAAATCCAGAAAACATTTTCTTGTGTAGAAGAAAAACACAAGCACGTTAAAAGTGTCTCTTTCCTGGACTTAAAGACCATGCAAATGAATACTGGGATAAAAACACTGATGGACAAACCCGTGTGGCTTATGCAGCACCCATCTGGGGCCATTCCACTCCCGGAATTGCACAAGAACCTCCCATGTAGATGTCCCATCCCTTAGATATTTCTGTTTTCCTGGAGGTGAAGTCCCGTTCAGGGAGGAATGAGAAGTGTGGACACCTGCCTGAAGCTTCCCAGGTTTTGAAAAGAGATGCAGGCACAGCAGCTGGTTTTCAAGAACACAAAGGTGAGGCATACATGTCTCTGCAAAGTAGTTAGGCTCTGTGGGCTACTGCTGAAATGGCTGTGGCTGGGCGGCAGCAGTAGGTTCCTGCCCCATGCTAGTGCCCTTCTGGAGCCTGCTGCTTCTTCTCCGTGCCTGTGCTCTGAGCTTTGTCTAGGATTTTTCCCTCTGAAAACCAATCACACTGCCTTCGCTCTGGATCAAGGCAGAGTGGAGAGTTAAAAGCCACTTCTAGAGTGGGAAAGTTGAAGAAAGAATCATTAGCGCCCAAACTAGGCTCATGAATGCCTCAGATAGAGACCAAAACATATACTCTTTTCTGCCTATACCAACATTTGTTGATTTTCACCATTGCTTCCCAGGACGTCAGGCTCAGGCAGTTGCCTTTTTGCTCATAGGAGGTGAAGAACAAAAACCTTCTCCCAAAGAGAGGGAAATAAAAGGTGTTTGGCAAAAACTCTTCCTGTCCTACTAGTTCTACCTTTTTTATATTCCTCATCCTCATCTGTTGTTCCGGAGCTCCTCAGATATCTACAGGCATTTGACACAGGCTGATTAGTTTGCCCTGATAAGTGGAATCCACCTTCATGCTGGCTGCCTGAAAGTCTGAATTTCATTCTTGCCCTAATTAGAACAGTACATTCCAGCATGGACCAAGACTCAGAGCATAGTCAAACAATCATGTTTCTTGGCTTCCAGTATCTCTTCAGTCTCACCCCATGGCTAAGAGCAGAAATAGATGTGTTACAAGTTGTCATGGGTTCAGCAGCAGCAGTCATTTTTCTCCTTCTTGGTAGCTGGTGTAGCGCTGTGTTTTTGATTTTGGGCCTGGGAACAGCGCTGATAACACCAGTGTTTCGGTTACTGCTTAGTGATGTTTTGGTCTGGCCAAGGACTTTCGGAGCCTCACGCTCTGCCAGGGAGGAGAGGAAACCGGGAGGAAGCAGAGACAGGACACCTGACCCAAAGTGACCAAAGAGGTATTCCATGCCACAGCACATCACGCCCAGGATGTAAAACGGAGAGCAGAGAGCTGGAAGGGTGGGGGGTGCACTGCGTGGTCGGGCTGGGTATAGGTGATGAGTGATTGTATTCTTTCCTTGTATATGCCTTGTCATTATTATTATTGGTGGTAGCAGTAGTGATTTGTGTTATACCTTAGTTACTAAACTGTTCTTATCTCAACCTGTGGGAGTTGCATTCTTTTGATTCTCCTTCCCATCCCTCCAGGAGGGGGGGAAGAAAAAGGGGGGAGTGAGTGAGCAAAACTGCGTGGCTGACAGGCTTAAACCACAACACAAGTACAGTAAAAATTCCAAAATAAGCATCTGTTTCACCACACCAGTACATTTACAATGTCCTGTACAAACTGTGCTCACAATGGCTGCTGAACAAAATTGATGTTAAAAAGTACAATGGGAACTATCAACTTACAGGTAGCTTCTGCTCTACCAGCTCCCAAGAATGAAGCTCCCAGGCAGCCAGAGGCCTTGGCAGCTTGCAGTTCGTGTGCATGTTGTGCTCAACAGCTTCCAGGAGAAACAAGAGCTTCGCAGCTGTGACAGCTGCCTACTTTAACTTTTCACATCTTCAGGGTATGAGGGTTTTTTACAATTGATTTTTTTTTTCACTTACAGAGTAAAATTTTGACCCCAGGAAACTCAATAGGAAAGTTCCCATTGATTTTAGCTAAGTTAGGATGTCAACTTAGCATTGCAGAATGGAGAAGCAAAGCAAAGTCTTTAGAGACAAGTAATGTCTTTTATTACAGTAACTGACATGGAAAAAACAGGGAAGCCTTTGGGTACACACGCTTTATAGTTCATATTGCACTAGGTTAAATATTCATCTGAAGTTAAAATATACATGAGCTTAACCTAAACACAACAGGACTAATATTTTAACGAATACCCAAATTAAGCATACTTTTCAGAGCTAATTTTGAACATACTACTCATTTCAGGCTTCATTTTTTAGGTTGAAACTGATAAAGCACAAAGCTCCACCACATCTGAAGAGGAAAATAAATAAAACAAAGACCAAAAATACCCTTGGGATTTGCTCTAGGTTATTTTCTTTGCCTAAGCCATCACAGTGCAAATTGAAAACCAGCTAAGAATAGATCTCCATGTAGATGATATAGCAATGGCTCTTTTGCTCTGCTTTGTATTTCAATTCTGATTTTCCATGTTTATTGCAAGCAGGTAGAAGCAAGGACTGTGAGTTCAGATGTCTGGCTGCATTCAAATTTTTTGAGTTTGAATTCCAGTGAGAAAAAAAGGAACAGAGAAAAACAAGGACAAATACATCATCAAATTTGAAACAAAACTTTTAAAAACTCATCATGGTTGCTAAGTAACAAAAACATACTTAACCTTCGCTAAAGATTAACAAACCTCAAATTCACATAAGCCAGGAAACAAGTAGCAAAGGAGGTTTTCTTGTTCTTTTGTTTTGGGAGTTTTCCAGGTTGCTTACAGTTTTGCTCTTCTAAAATTTCTAAGGAGATAAGAGGGAGGAAATTAGCCAGATTACTGAACTAAAGAAGGCGTTGTTCCCCTGTGAAATACTAGCATGTGATATTTGTGTTCTGAAGAAATTTTTTTTCCCTGAATGAAACTAACTCTGAAATGAGTTCTGAGACTGAATATACCTTCAGGCTAGGGGACTGTTTTTGCAAGGTTTGTGTCACCTACTCATCTCTGCAGACACTGTGCATAACCTTCACTTTGACTGCTAGAAGTCAATTGATGATAATCTTCACAGAATATGTTCACTGTCAGGTCTTTATCGGTTTCTCTCAACATAGGTAATCACAGATATTGCCTGAACACTATTATTTCTGCCCTTGCAAATGTCTTATTGCATCCACTAAAGTTAAATCCAGCCTATCCATCTCATCCACCTATCACTAACTTCATTTATAAAGCTTTTATTGCTGTGTTTTGCTAGATTTCTTGCAAACTTCCTACAGAGTAATATACATACAGAGTAATATACACGGGATCAAATTAATTTCTCTCCAAGGGTCAATCTGTTAGATAACCTAAGGTTGTACAGTGAGGTTCAAGCATCCGGCCATGAAAAATGCATTCCAGATATACAGGAGATCACAATTCAATCCACAGCTGTCACTGCCTCAAATGCATGTTACTTCCCAAGTAGTTTTTGCCTATAAAAATATCAGGAAATCAGATTTTATGACAATCTGTCTTCTTGCCTATCTAATGAAGCCTAGCTAGAAGTTTAGATTTATCCTGTATTTATAGCTTATCTAAATCTGTTGTGTGTATCTGCCTGTTTGAGAATGGGAGAAGCAACAACCTGCAGTTATGAAAGTAATGATTTTGTGTCTGACTGATTGCAAGATCCTTGATCTCTGTGCATTTCTACTGTGTGATTCTGTATCTGCATCTAGTGAGATCTTTTATTGTTATTTTCTACTCTGCTTTCCCCTTCTGTCTTTCATTAGCAGGCAGTACATCCTCACAAGGTACATAGACAGCATGTAAAGAATTGGTGTCTGTTACAATCACACAGCCTTTGTTTGGACCATCAAAGACAGCAGAGTAGGACAGAGCTTTTATTATCTCCAGCTCAGAATAAGATGTCACACACCTGTGTGCTGGAAAACAAGACAGTCAATAAAACTGTTTGGGTATTTTGAGGATGATGTGCTTTGTTCACAGCAAAATAACAATTTGTTGAAAGACTATTGGCATTTTTTTGATCCAGTTTCTTTTATCAAAATACAAATTCTGGTTTCTCAGTTTGGAATTATATTTAGCTTCATAATTCAAGCTAACAAGAAAGATGTTAAAAATGAACCAATATCTAAAAAAAAAGTTCAGAGTCAGTTAGAACAAACAAGCTAACACAAATACAATCATTGTGCCAAAAACTTTCAAGATGTCAACTGCTTACGCTGAGCTTGGAAAAGAAATTCTTTTGATATCACAAAAACCTTTTGGGGATGAAGAAGCTTACTTCCTGGTAAAGTTGATAGAAAAGTTTAGTAAAAATAAGCCAAAGGTAAAGTTGATAGAAAAGTTTAGTAAAAATAAGCCAAAGGACAAACAGACTAAGAGTGGGAATTCCAGACAGATCACTGATACCTTTACAGTTTAAGTCTTTATCAGTTCTAAATTTAAAAGCTTATACTAGTACATGCTGATTTAAACCACCCATGGACTAAGGTACTAAAAATTAATTCCCCCACTGATCTTCAGAAGACCCTATGAGGATCTAGATTTGGATGTACTGTGTATCAGAGACTGAGATATAAAAAGCAGTTTTCATAAATCTGTTCAATAGAGGCAAAGCCTATTTATTTCATTTATTTGTGGCATCATGAATTTAGACGCCTAAGACCTAGATGATTTTGTGCTCTGTTCCTAATTGAGGCATAAAAAGAGGCACCTCCCATTGATATTTTATCAGGCTTATGCTAGAGACGTATCCCTACAGTATAAGAGATATTTATAATAAGTGTACTTTCTCTGCATGCGTATTTTCCTGTGTAGATGGTTAAGGAAGCCTAGAACACCTAGCTTATAACTAGAGGTCTAAGGTTTGGGCATCTGCCCTGGGTTCAGCAGGAGCAGTCATTTTTTCTCCTTCTTAGTAGCTGGTGCAGTGCTGTGTTTTTGACTTTCAGCCTGGGAATAGTGCTGATAACACCGTTGTTTTTAGTTGCTGCTCAGTAATGTTTACTCTGACCAAGGACTTTCTGAGTCTCATGCTCTGCCGAGGAGGAGGGGAAGTCGGGAGGAAACAGGACAGGACACTTGACCCAAAGTGACCAAAGAGGTATTCCATATCACAGCACATCATGCCCACTATGTAAACTGAGAGCAGTTACCCGGAAGAGTTAGATCACTGCTTGGGTCAGGCTGGTCGGCAGGTGGTGAGCGGTTGTATTCTCTTCCCTTGTTGTTTCCCTTATCATTATTATTACTGGTGGTAGCAGCAGTGATTTCTGTTATACCTTAGTTACTGGACTGTTCTTATCTCAACCCGTGGGAGTTACATTCTTTGGATTCTCCTCCCCATTCCTCTGGGAGCGGGTGGTGGAAGTGGGGGAGGGGAGTGAGCGAGCAGCTATGTGAGTCTGGGCTGCCAGCTGGGCTTAAACCACAACAGCATCTAAGTGAAAACAGGTGATTTCTTAAGCTTGTTTGTTTTAATTTGAGAACATACATGACCAGGCAGAAGATACATTTCTCAATTTGTCATGGTGGTTCATAACGTCCCTCCTGCATGTACGTGCTTTATTCATGGTACTGGCTAAACGCAGCTGTGTATACTACTTATCTCTGGAGAAATTATTAAACCCTTATGTAGCTCTAGATATGATGACAAATGCAAGAGTTTTATTAGAACTTCCAATGTGCTAACATACTTCCAATGTAAACAAACTAAATATCCCCCAGGATTATGGATACTGTCATAATAGGTTTGAAGCTATTTCATGCTATATAATACTGCTTTTTTTAAAAGCACTAAACATCAAATTGATTTTAACTACCAAGATCCAAAATCAAGGAGAGAATTATAACTCAGATTCATGTTACAGAAATATTTTTCAAAGTTTAGAATTTCAGAGCAAAGTTGAACCTGTTAAATACATGTTCCTTATTGATATTTACAGTTAAGAGCTCATATGACACAGGAGAAAAAATTGTCAACATCCTTACTGGGTTAATAAGATAGGCAGAATTATCAAGGCTGATGAAATTAGGGAAGAGACTCTGCTACAAACAATAAAAACATTTTCACTGGGTTTTCTTTCTACTGTGAAAACATATGAAACTAGCCAATACGCTGGAAAATGAAAGAACTGATTGGGTGTAGGAAACATGATGCACCAGTGGATAAATACCCCAGACATAATACTTTTTACATTTGCAAGTTAAAAGGACACATCTGAAGAGAAATTTTAGACAGCTAAAATTTCATGCAAATAAGTCACCAGGCTGAATGGCTTCCTGCAAAAAAATTACGTAGGAAAAATTATCAGTGCCATGGCTGAGATATCTAGCTTTGCGTTACCAAAAGATTAATCCTACAAAACTGCTAAATAAAGCATGGCTTCTCGTAGATGTGAACCCACAAGACATGCTTACGGGTCTATACTTTAAAAGAGAATAAACTCCCCTGTACTTAAAATGTACTTACTTGTATATCCAACTGATATATGTCAAGTAAACTGAGACGATAGGAGGCTAACAAGGCACTGGAAATGTTTTTGAGTTCCCTGCATGCTTTCCCTGGTACACTCAACATTTCTGAGATTTTATGTCTATTGTTACTAGAAGCATTAAATTTGTTATGGAGCTGGAAAATTTTTTGTGGGTTTGCACTGTGTAAAGTAAAGGGAAAATGATTTCAGGGGAGAGTCAGACTCAGCAGCCTGATTGGCCCTCTACAGACCTACCTTTCTGAGCATGAATTACACCTTGTTGCCCCCTTTTTGCCTGCCTCCTACACATACACATGTCACACAAATATGTGTCTTGCTGCTGATCATTTCTGAATTTATATCAACTGCCTTAAAGTAATTTACATTTTCAAGGAGAAGTTACTCTTAATATTGAAAGAGACTAGAGGGCTTAGTTTTCCAGTCGAGCTCCTTCTTTCCCCTTGCAGCAAAGAATTATAGAATCATAGAATAGTTAGGGTGGGAAAGGACCTTAAGATCCTCTAGTTCCAACACCCCTGCCACGGGCAGGGACACCTCCCACTAAACCATGCCACCCAAGGCTATGTCCAATCCAGCCTTGAACACCACCAACGATGGAGCATTCACAACTTCCCTGCGCAACCCATTCCAGTGCCTCACCATCCTTACAGTAAAGAATTTCTACAGGAGGGGGAATTCCAGGCTGTGGCACAGTTGAAACTCTAGCTCTGCAGTTGCACTCAGAATGTGAATGGTCTTATATGGCAGTCTATAGGCAAACCTCATTTGTATTCTTATGAACAGTTTATTTTTCAATATTCTGTTTGAAATTTTGCATCAGCTGCCTATGTTCCTCGTTAAAAGATTAATTTGTTTTCAAGAACCTTTGACAGATCTCTGGGCATTATAAAAGAAAAAACAAGGAAAGCCTCATAGAAAACAATAGAAAAGGTTTATCATCCTGAAGAAATATGAGCCAAAATCCCGGGTCAGAGTGGACTGAGTATTTGATGTACACTAGGAAATGCGTGTTCACAGACCTGACAAAGAACAGACACTGAGTGATATTTTCATGCCTGACAGAAAATAGCTCTTTATTTACAGAAATTTAACTCTTCCATCAGAAGACTTAATCACCCTCCCACTTAGCTACGTGCATTACTCCAGAGCCAATTCTTTTTTTCTGTATAAAAATTCACATGTGCCTGCACAAAGGAAAGCTCTCCATGATCAGAAGTCTCCTCTAAAATCTAATATCCTTGCTGAAGCATCATGGCTGCTGGACAGCTCAGAGGCCGAAAAGAGATAGGCTGATTAAATAATTTGCCTGTTAGAATAGAAAACGAGTTTGAAGTTCCATCACATTAGCATTTCAAAGACAGTGTGACCAGCATAAGTAGTTTTAAAAAATAATAATTCTGTTTCTTCCCAGATGCAGAATCCAGCTGTTAGGTTGAAACTAACACCAAGAGAAAAGCAGAGTGCATAGCATATAATCCAAACAAAACCATAGAGGTTAACCTTCACCCCTGCAAGACAGTGTTCAAAATGGCCATAAGGCATAATCCAGTACTTAATATCAAAATAATCCAAAGTGAATACCTACTGAATCTAAAATTCACCAGGTGCTTCTATTTTGGCTCCAAAAATTGTCTCGCCATTGCCAGTCAACCCTAATCTCATGGAGACACAGACAACACAGAGCCCTACAAAGGGCAGAGCTGTTATCTCCCAGACTACAGCAAATGGAGAGGTGGCAGTGATTTCTGCAGCTGGATCCTGCCAAGCACCACCATCCAGGAAATCAAGATCAGGGCTTAATTCCTTTTTTAATTTGATGGAATTCAAATCCCTATCCCCCACAAGAATGCTGCAACCATCACGTTACAAAAGATTATCAAGAGGATGGAAGTATCCTATGAGCAGACCCAGTTCATGCTCTTGATAAGGAGAAACAGGAATTCAGATACTGCCTGTGCTTGTTCCTCTACTGATTATCTACAAGCAGCTCCCTTTGCAAATCCCTTGCAAAGGGAGCTTCTGTAGACCTTCTAAGACAGCCAGATGCCTCAAGTCGCTCTTCACTGAATCATCTTTAGAAGAGAACTTAACTCTTTTCCATGACTACAGTACAAGGAATATAGTGGACCTAGTTTGACCCTCCAAATTATCCTAATGGGGTTAGTGCCTAATTTCATAATGTTGCAATATGTGATTTCTCGGGGCTTAAATGGCTTCTTTTCATCTTAACATTAGTGCAAAATGGCCTTAAGAGATTCCTGTAGAATGGAGATAAAACTGTACTCCCTATAGCTATATGGGAGTTGAGATTTTTTTTTCTGTGAATATGCCCTTTGGCTTAATGAATGCCTCCACAGGACACAATTTTGTATGAATTACTCTGCATCAAAATCAAAAGGGATTCCAAATAAAAAAGTCTCATTTCTAACCTGAAAGCATGAAAAAATGAGTTGCTCCATTGACTGAAAGGTTACTTACAGTGGGATCTAAGCTTCTTGTTTACTTCTGTAATTGCCATATCATTAATTACTATCTTATCCTATGTCATATCTGTGGATACTTAGTACCCTTAGTATATATGCGTATATACAGATTCTTTCATCTTAGGAGGGGACCCATTTACACTCTTACATTGATCAACATTTTCTTTTACAAAAAGAATTTCTTGCACCGATTAAGTGCAATTGTTACAGGTTTAGAAACCAAATGCCTCTGCACTGCTGGTATTTTCAGAAACTGGAGACAGATCAAATTCCTGGCAAGTAATATCAGGCAACACATTTGTGTTACATTTATATTCTACCATTGCAGTACATGATCTCCACTGCTCACTAATTCTGACATCTATTTTTTCATGTTGATGATACTTGCTTCACGTCAACATGTAAGACAACTGACAGGAAGCCTGGCCAGCTTTCTACAAATCTCCCCTTCTTGCTCAGACTAGCTCACTGTGTTCCTGTTATCTTGTTAATTTTCTATTGACAAATGTTTTCCTCATTCATGCCAAAAAAAGTCAGTGGAGTTTATTACTTGCACGGGAGAATGGGGTATTATCATAAATCCTCAGCTAGTATTTAGGAATTACCATACAAAACACTTATGGAAGTTTGCATGTTTGGATTTTATAGTATGTCTTTTGGTGTCATGAACAGAGTGAAAGATTCAAGTTCCACCTCAATGCTGTTAATGGTATGACTGCTGCAGAGCAGGGTCATCAAATTAGTCCAGGTGTATCTATATACATTGGACATCAAAAGAAAAGGAGTCATAGAGGCAGAAAATAAAGCCTATAGCTTAGTCCAGAAATTAAAGCAGTTGCCCAGAATTTGGGTATATCAGAGCTGCTAGTTCAGGTGTGTGTAACACATCTCCCAATGCATAGATGTAGCCAAAGAGCAAGGCTGAGAGTAGCATCTTTCTGGCAGAGCAGCATGTCACATCTCATGCAACTTTTGCTGGATCACCCAAAAAGTTTCTTGTAAGCACTTTAATTCAAGCAATTAATTTAAATTTAATTTAAACCCTGTTAATTCAACCTCGAGTAACCTGAGAAAAGTTGGGGTTTATTCCAGCTTCTGCAATATGGCTTTGGAGAAATCAACTTCACTTCCCTAGGCCTCTCCTTCCTGTAAAATAGAATAATAAGAGCTATCTAAAGTAATCCAAGACTGAAAAAGGAAAGGAAGTATAGGAAAAAAACACTGTTATTTCACCTCACCTATATTATATCTCTTCCTCCAAACAGTATTTTATGCTAAACAAAAGAAATTCATCAGAAGTTCAGCATTATTCTTGGCCCATCATGTTTCTATGGTTACAGAGCCTGTGTTTTTCATCTGTAGACACTAGCAAGAATTTTTTCATTTTAAAAGACTACCATGCCCTGTCTCTCTGACCCTCGCTTATCAAGGACTGGTTATTCTCATTTTGCCAGCCTCATCCAGCCCTGCACTGAAAGCATCTCTGAATCAGGACAAAGCATTAAATTATGAAGGAAGCATTGTTTGCGGTAATACCCATAAATGCCAGCACAAAAAAACAGAAATGTAGGAAGGATTGTTAAACTTTACCCCTGAAGGTTTATCCAGTCTCTATTTTCCAGCAGATTGGGCAAGCCTTTGATGATGGAGGGAACATGATCCTCTTCCTGCCAATGGCTGTGTGGCTTGACCTCTCTCTCAAGCCTGCTGTATAGCTCATGTCAGAGACAAGCCACTATGCTTCACCTCAGATCCAGCCCATCTGGATATTTTCTAATGCCATTTGAGTTTCTATATAAAGTGCAATACAATGCATACACAAGCTTATATACATATATACAGTCTCACTAGGTAAGCAATAAGTGTAAATACACACACACACGTGCCCCTCTACTGCATGAACATTGTGAGGCAGTACATATCCCTTTTCTCATCCCAGCTATTCCTTTCTATGATAAGAAGGTATGATTATGGGTTAAATTTAAGTTTGCCTAAGAACAAGCTCAAAATTCCCTTAACATCCTATTCAAATAAATACTTCTTGGTTTCTCTGCCCATGCGCCTCCTCCAAGAAGAAAAGCAACCTTCTCTTCTTAGAAAAGAAGCAAAGCCCATCTCTTCTCAGGGTAATATCAGAATTTGGCTGCTTCTGAGCTGGCTCCCTCTTTATTCCCTTCCCAGCCAGTGTATTCCTCATTTGCAGTCTTCTTCAGATATCTGTGGGATTTTATCTGTTGTTGTTACATTAGTGCAAATTACTGCATAAAAACTCAAAGTTAGTTTGGTGCAGTGATCTACCATGACTTCTTCACAGCATGCTTAATGGAGGGGTTTGTGATGACACAGAGAATAATCTGCGCTGGTATTGTGCAAGGTGTTCAGTATGCTCTTGAAAGGCTGATACTGATGCTGGATGACATATTAATCTCTCTCCTGTTTGAGGTGAAAACACATTAAGTTCCCCCTATGCCAAGCATAACCACTGAGCCCCAGCTTACAGGCTTTCCTGTATGTTTGTCCATCTGGAGTTGTTTGAATGTAATCTCTGCTTTCAAGACCACATCCTTGTAACAGAAACCACTGCAAGGTTTTTTGGTTTAGAGAGGGATTTGGGTGTTTGTTGTTTTGTTTTGGTTTAGTTGTGGGTTTTTTTCCCAGAATTGTTTAGGAGTTTCCATCCTCTTTGTAAAAAAACCCTTTACCAAAATACTATTTCCCTGATCATTCCCAGTCTTATTCTTCATGTTTTGCTGACCTACTGATAAGTCCACAGGAAATGACCAGGTCTTATGGAATTTCCAAGAGTACCTGAAAGCAGAGGCAAAAGAAACAGTATAAAGCAGAATAAGCAAATATCCTCTCAAGCTTCATTAGAGGAAATTGGGATTTCCTCTAGTTCATTTCTCTGTTTAATAACACTTACTGTACTTTTTTTCCATGAACCAACAGAGGCCCACCTTGAACCCATGTCAAACTTCTACGGTATCCCAAATCAAGGAGTTCTAGCCTAACTAAGCATAGAGTGAAACGCCCCTTTCTCTTGTTTGGCTTCATACAAATCTCTACCATGCAATTTCAAAGAGTATTTCTTTGGAATATATCTTCAGTGCTATTTTGTGTGAATTCACAGAGAAGCAAAGAGGACTAGTATATCAACAGCTGGCATGCTGTTCCAAATAATTGGCACAAAGATTCAGCTGAGCAGAGGCTCATTACAACCAGGTTGTCATTCGAGAGATATATCACCTAACCTAAAACTCACAGAAGTATAAGGTGTTGCTCACTTTTTCTTCTAGACTAGAGTTTAGAAATAGCATAAATATCCAACCCTGAAAGGAGGTTTACCAGGAGTGACATTTACCACAAAAGGGGTAAGAAGATGAGAGCAGGAGTACCTTGGAGAGTGACATGTCACAGCCTGTGCCTCGAAAGCTGCTGGTTCAGTACAGTAACTAAACCAAAATGTTCTACTGCTGCTTTACCTTGTGCCCACAAACCCTTAGAAATACTATCAGGGCCAAACAGTTGCTCAGCCTAGCTCGGAAAGAAGACAGGACTGAAACTGCTGGAAAAGGACTTTTTGGGGGAAAGAAAAGGACTCTTCTCATGCAAACATTCCAGGATGGGGAAGGATCTAATCCATGTGCTCTAAAGTACCATTTAAATTTGCATTACTCACTTCTACACATTTGTGAAAAAGGACAATCACTTTATTTTTTTTTCCACCAAAAATGCAGCTAAACAAAATTTCTAATACTAAGTAAAACATTAGAGATCAGTATTTATCAGAACTGTGTCAACGCTCAGCTTTATTCATAGGTATAATTAGAATATAATTAATAATTAATAATTTTGTTTTGCACTGCTTTCTCCTTTTAAATGCATTTTAAGTAGTCGGCAGATCAGAGCTAAATTGACAATGTCCAGCAATTTTAGATTGTAGAAGATGAAATAGAAGCATTTCTATAAAATCTGAATAGACTGCAACATCAAGGCCAAAGTGTACTTAAAGGGTCATTTTTTTCCTCATTTGGAGTCTCTGAGGAAGGATGGAATTTTCTGAAAAGTTCTGAGAAAGATCAATGAATCGCATTTTCAGTTGGTTGATGTAAACCAGTAGAAAAAAGCTACCTTTTGTAGACATCTATTTATATCAGCTGTAAATCTGGGGCCACAGCTTTAGGTCCGGTTATGGTTAAGATTTATTTTTATGCCTCACCAAAAGCTTATATGCAGTTTTAATTAAAAACAAAATATAGTTTGATGATGAAGTGTTTGACAATTCCTCCTTAATTATCACATTTACCAAATACTAGAGCTAGCTTGTCAGCATTTTGAATTTTCTAAGTGGAAAGAAGGAGAGGAAATAGATAAGATGTCAATTACAGTAAACTGCAATTAAGATTATTGGGAGATGAAGACCCTCAGGGAACTAGAGTCCCACATTGCAGTAAGCTTAAGAGTCAGATGGCTCAACTTTGCACTAAAGAAGAGAATGAGTCATGTTATACAACATAAATTTATAATTTAAAAGAAAATTTCTAAAGAAAACAGGACAGAGAAATAGCACACAAAAAATCCTCTCTGTTTTTCTTGTCTTCTAAGGAACAAACATTTGTTATGTGATCATAGGTTTCTTGACTACATACAGAGCAGGGAACTCAGGAGCTCATGGCACACACCAGCTGTGTCCCAGCTGTGTAATGGAGTGAGACCCAGGTGTGCTTCTGTCTGAACAGCATCCAATGAGAGAGCCTGAGCATGCAGTCCCTAAAGAGACTAACTGCTCCACAGCTTAGCTGGGGAGGATCTGCTGGGCAGTCCTACGGGGCTGTTGATGAAACCTACATGTTGAAACCTACCTGTCAGAACTCACCATAGCACACCCCCAGCAGAAAAGCCAAGATGCTGCTTTTTCCTTCAGTCATTAAACCACAGCAAAAGCAGCCAGCTGACCTGTGTAGATGATCATAACAAAAAAGCCACCTGAGGACTGACACTGAGGACAACATGAGCAAGTAGGGAGGTTTCTGGGATTACTACCCTTTATAGCAAGTTAATTAAAAAATTACTGCAGTGAGAGAGAAAAAAACCCACTGAAGACAGTAACAGTTGCTTAAAAATGTCATAGATTTTTCCACCAGCCAGCAATCTTGTGCAACAGCACTTGTGTCAAGTGAGAAGCATGAAAACAAGATTGTTTAAGCTTATATTTCCTCCCACCACATCTCTCTCAAACAATAATGAGGTTGAGGAGAAAGGAAGTTATTGTGGTATTGACAGCTGTAATAAAACATTCACACCAGCAAATACCATAAGGTTAAACTAGATGAGACATCTCAGTACTGCAAACAGCATTTCTGTCCTTAACTGTGTGACCACCACTGAGGCTTTGCCATGAGAGAGATGCTGCAATGCCTCTGCATTTCTTATTCTGAAAGGGGTGTACAAAAGGGAGCTCTTCCCATTTTCCTCCGCATTAGCACTGCCTAAGGGGTTGTATAACTCAGAAATACTCATACAACAACTGCATTCTCCCTCCCCTTTCAGCATGGAGCTCCATCACGCTGAGCTGTAATATGTTACTATTCACTAAAGTCTCTTTTAAATGCAAGTAATCTGTTCCTTTCAGTATTCAGAGTTCCATCTGCTTACTCAAGAGACAGGAGGAAATTGTCATTCCTTTAGTCAGCAATAAAGAACAGCACTTTTCAGAGAGTACCAGTGTAGATTTATCATGACTTCTGCATTACTCTATGTTAGCTAAGCTCTCTATAGGAAAAGAAATTCTGCCCTCAAGTTTTCCACTGGCAACACTGCGGTGACAGGGACCATACAAGCAAATTCCTTTTATACACAGCTTGATAGACCACGCAGATAAACTAGAAGAGATATAAGTTCACATTGCCTTGTGCATCTGTGAAATTCGTCACTGAATTCAACTAGCAGAAAATACATTTTTAGTGAAACCGACGCTGGAAAGAATAGAGCTCAAATTCCAGAAGTTTGTTTCACAGAGACAAGACTGCCACCATGTCATTTCTCCAGGTTACTTGAAAGAATATGGAACATAGCACCCTGTGCATAGAAAGAATAAGAAAACCTGGCAATTATTCCTAATAGCCATCAAGGATGACAACTGCTTTTTTGCATACCTGGCACAATGTGACTTCCCACATCCTCTGCAGGTAATGGGATTGTGCAGGAAACATCTGCATCTCAGTGACTGGTCTTGGGCTTCGTGCTGGAAGGGTAACCAGGAGCCATTGTGCCTTATCAGTAGGTGGCACTTATGCTGTAGTTTCATACTCTACTGAAAAACACCAGTTCACCAGGTACAGCAGGACACGACACCCTTCCTCATACCACATGCAGTGGTTGGATGGTCTCCAGTGTCAGAGCAGCATGGGAGAACAAGCTTAGAGCTCAGGCTGCTTCAGGAAACTTCTACTGCTTTGAAAGTTTTTAATTTTGAAAGAATTGTTATAGGTTGTCGTGGTTCAAGCCTCTATAACTCACGCACTTTTTCTCATTCACTCCCCCCTCTTTCTTCCCCCAGCTCCTGGAGGGATGGGAAGGAGAATCAAAAGAATGCAACTCCCACAGGTTGAGATAAGAACAGTTTAGTAACT
This sequence comes from Ara ararauna, assembly GCA_028858755.1. Classification (NCBI taxonomy): domain Eukaryota; kingdom Metazoa; phylum Chordata; class Aves; order Psittaciformes; family Psittacidae; genus Ara; species Ara ararauna. The sequence continues at coordinate 148,369,032 of CM054376.1, forward strand.
AAGGTATAACACAGATCACTACTGCTACCACCAATAATAATAATGACAAAGCAAATACAAGGAAAGAATACAACTGCTCACCACCTATACCCTGCCCGACCACGCAGTGCACCCCCCACCCTTCCGGGTCTCTGCTCTCCGTTTTACATCCTGGGCGTGATGTGCTGTGGCATGAAATACCTCTTTGGTCACTTTGGGTCAGGTGTCCTGTCTCTGCTTCCTCCTGGTTTCCTCTCCTCCCTGGCAGAGCATGAGGCTCCGAAAGTCCTTGGCCAGACCAAAACATTACCAAGCAGTAACTGAAACACTGGCGTTATCAGCGCTGTTCCCAGGCCCAAAATCAAAAACACAGAACTGCACCAGCTACCAAGAAGGAGAAAAATGACTGCTGCTGCTGAACCCATGACACAGGTCTAACCAGATAATTAATACTGGTTCCAAACTCTTGAGTAACTTTTCTTTTTTTTTTTTAATTTTTTTTTTTCTAAAATTTATGCCATTACTCCTTCAAGTTGCTCAAAGCCCCATCCAGCCCAGCCTTGAAAACTTCCAGAGTGAGGCATCCAAAACTTCTCTGGGAAACATGTTCCAGTGCCTCACCATCTTTGTAGTGAAGAATTTTTCCCTAATACCTAATCTAAATCCACCCTCTTTCAGTTTAAAGCCATTCCCCCTTGTCTTATCCTTACATGCCCTTGTGAAAAGTTCCTCTCCATATTTTTTGTAGGCCCCCTTTAGATACTGGAAGGCATCGGTAATGTCTCTCCATAGCCTTCTCTTCTCCAGGTTGAACAAACCCAACTCCCTCAGCCTTTCTTCACAGGAGAGGTGGTCCAGCCCTCTGAGCACCTACATGGTCACCTCTGCACTTGCTCAAGCAGATCCAAGTCCTTCTTGTGCTGTGGCCCCACAGCTGAAAGCAGAACTTCAGGTGGGGTCTCACCAGAGTAGAGCAGAGTGAAAGAATCACCTCCTTTGACCTGCTGGCTATGCTACTTTTGATGCAGCCAAGGGCGTGGTAAGCTTTCTGGGATGGCTTGTCAATCAACACCCTCAAGTCCTTCTCCTCAGGGCTGCTCCCAATCACTGTGGTGAGGTATACTTTCTATTTAACCAATGATAGAGCACATGAAGTCATTTCAGTGGATTTTCCTTTATTTGAAATCCTTACATCCGAATTATCGTTCCAAAAGGCACACTGCAGCTTAAATGGAAAATAATTGATTCAGGGCAAAAATTGCCAGCTTAATTTTTAAATTTGCATATGTTCTACTAAGTTAGATGGTTAAATTACCTGATAATCTTCTAATTAAATATTAACATGGAAATAGACATAGGAAGTAGAAAATTGTTTACTTTTGTGAAATCAAAATGAATAAAGTGATGCAGATCACAGAAAAGGAATTAGTGGCAATATTTAAAGATTTTACTCATTTTAGTTCTGATCAAAAGATTTTTTGAGTCCTGAATTACTTAATGCTTCCAGTTATTTTTCATAACTTCTGTTGTGCATGACAAGATGAAAAATCAGCATGTAAACTGTAAATTACAAACATCAAAAAGAATACTGTAGTTGAAAGTTTGCTCCATCAGTATTGACAGAATTTTACAGGCATTTATAAGTCAGGGAGTCACCAGGGTAAAGCACTTAGAGAATCAAACTTAGATTTAGGTTAAATAATTAGGTTAAACCAACTAATTTACAGCATTATTTAGAGATCTGCATTACCTCCTGGAGTTCTATGCTGTTTTCTCTTGGTGAATCACCTAGACTGCCAACTGCTAATTTAGGTCCCCAATTTGAGCTTTTGTGTCCCCATAATGTTGAGAAGATGAAAAAAAATACCCTCTGAAAAAGACTTGGAAAGTGAGGGAGGAAAAAAAAGATTAAAGAGGTTTTGCAGTAAGCTGGAAAAGAGATTTTCTGCAGTGTTTCAGAAAAACAGGATCAGATTTTGTGCTTAACTTCAGTGAGGAAAAGCAAACAAATTTTGAAGGAACAATAGGTGTGTTTGAATGGAGCTATAGAGGTTTCAAAAGTCCTTTTAAAGGTATATATATGTGCAATTACATGAGCTTTGTTATTCCATCCCTACATGTATCGCAAAAAAATGTTTTCTTTGCCACCAGCTACCACTCCTGAAGGCTCATTCTTCAGGGAGTTCTTAGAACCATAGAATGATCTAGGTTGGAAACTACCTTTAAGCCCAACTGTTAACCTAGCACTGCCAAGTCTACCACCTCTCTTCAGTCCCTCAAGACACATTTCTGCAGCTGAGAACTGAACAGTGTCTAAAACATCCTTATATGTTCTCCTTCCTGAAGGTACTGTACCTTTTTACTAGTTCTTGCTGACCCACTTTGTGATCTGATTGGCCAGATCCTCTACAAAAAAAATACCTTTCCTTTTCCTTGTAACAGTCCAATTAAGCCTTCTCTGTGAGTCAGGAAGACTATCCTCTCTGTGGCTGTGGAGCTGAAAACCAGAAACTGTGCATGGCAGCCTCCCTCCTGTGCATTTATCTACTTGTCTTCAGTATCAGCCTGCCCCAGTGCTTTGTCTTCAATAACTGCAGTGTCCAAACAGCTCCTGAGATTTACACTGAGAGCATATGCTGCCCCAGGATTTAACCGATACTTTTTGTGTGGCTTTCAAACAGGCATGACTCCCGGTTATGACAGTAGAAAAGCAGTTATGATGCTAAGAAATGCAATATGGAGGGAGCTTTTAGTGCTGCTGTTGAAATGCTCTCTTTTATAATGTGTATTCCATCCACATCCTTATCTTAATAGAATTCGGATAAAATAGAATGCCTCTCAAACTAACTCTTTCCATCCCTCCCACTTCATACTCATATTTTCTTCTTTTGTCATGGTTGTCAGATCCATGTTAAGTGTATAGTCACAGTTTACAAATTACAACTTAGCCCACTTTTCTTTTCTTCTTTTTTTCTTTTTCCTCAGAATACAATGACACCCTAGTTGGCCTGTCTAATGCATACAGCTGTATAACACAGCTTTACAGTTTTATGCATAGTTGAACTTCATTGTCCTGCATCTGCCATTAAACTGTACAATTCTGTCACCTCAAACATAAATATAAAAGAACATATTTAAAAGAGTAGTTAAGCAAAATTTAATAAAATGTGTTAGAAACCATTTATTTATATCTGAGCTATAATGAAAGCACATGGCAGAGGTTATCTTGAAAACATAGATGACCAGATATTTACATTATACTAATTTCTAAGATAGTTCTTATGTTTTGTACACTGACCTGTGATCACAGGCTGTAAATAACTTCAGTGTAATTGTACATTTACCCTTCATACAACTTTGTTGGTTTTTTTTTATATACCATTTATTAATGCAATATGTACTTTCATCATTTGTGAAAAGCTTTTCTCCTACATTTTTCAGCTACTTCTCTGGACCTTTTAAATCTTTTTCATTTGGTTTCCTCTAGGTCAAGCATTGAAAAACCTGGTCTGGAGAAGCCAAACTCAAGCTGAATATAATCAATTGATGCCAAAAGTTCAGCAGCATTCCATTCACATGAAAAGTATTCCCTTCTGGCTCCTGTTTGAATCTCGGTATTTCTAAAAACTACTCACCAATCTGGAAATGGAAGACATAGAGAGGAGTAATACAGAGAATGCAGGTTTTTGCAAAAGCCCAGAGAAACAGGCAACCCACTGGCATAAATGAAGGTGCAGCTCCAGGAGGAAAGCAATCTTCATGCTTGGCAGGGCTGGTTCGACCAGCTCCTGCTGGGAGGCATCCATCAAGCATTGCCACAAGTCAGCTTAGGCCACCCTCAACACCACCACTGAAGATGCCTGATTCGTTATCTTATCTACCCTCAGTGGCAGATAAGAGAACTGGAAATGTTGGTAATGCTTGTTTTCTTCATGTTTTCCCTCTGACATTCACCACTAAATATTTCTGTTTGGAATTCAGCTGGTGCCATCCCTTTTCAAGAACCCATTCAGGAACCCATCCTCTCCTTTCTCTCTCTCTCTTTTTTTTTAAATTTAGTTTTTCATTCTGAATGTAGTGAAACAAAAACCACACTTGGCAATTCCTCCATGGGTTCTTTCGAGTAGAATTTGTGAAGCCCTGTCCTTGGCAGCAAGTGCTTCCCCAACTCCAACAAAGACTCTACTGAACAGCACTACTTACATGTGTGACAGCATGTCACTGTCCTAACAGAAATCAGGGACATGGGGAAAGTTACAGAGTTTAGCACTAGGACTTGGGTGAGTATTCAGCTTAACTGTCTATCCCAAGTTCTCACTGCAATAACTAGAAAAGGCTTCCAAATGCAATGAAAAAGAAATGCGTGTATATGGTTTTCTGGCAAATGTCTGACAATCTCACTTTAATACTCACTTCAAATATCATCATCTCTATCACTTTTCTGCGTTGCTGTTGCTGCTTATAACAGATGGCTAGTTTATATCTTTTGCCCTTTGCAGAGGATTTTTTGTTGTTATTGTTGTTTGATGAAACAACCGGCATTCAACAGCACTTTTAATTTAACGGATGTACTTTGGGGGAGATGGGTGAAAAGAAAAGTTTATAGAAGCAAAGCTTCTGGTGACAGACACATTTAAAATGAGGAACATGTACGAGGCAATTTGTGAAGGATGTTCAGAACAATGGATTGAAAAAAGCAGCTGTTTACAAATAGCTATTTACATAATCTGCCATTTCTCTTATCTACAACATTATGCACAACAAAATTACTGTGAGCAAATGAAATTTAAATGTCACTATATGAACTAATCTTAGCCAAAGGATAAGAAATTTAAATTAGCTCATAGTTAAAGCAGCTTGCATGACACACTTAGAAGATAAAGTAGTCTTTTCAGCAGGACAAGGATGGTGGCTCAGCCCTGATCTTTGCTCAGATGGTAATTTGTCTGCCCCCCTGTATTTTGAAGGTGAGAGGTGTCATTCTTAAAAGGTAGCACATCAGACTGCCAAAATGACTTTATTCTCACAGGGGGGACACACCTGCAGGTCACCTTATGCTTCAGTTTGAACTTCTGAACAAAGAGGATGTTCTCCTTTCACTGAGCTATAGTTGATGGTCATATCTGGGGCAACTAACCAAGAATGAATAAAAAGTTGAGCATTATGGGTTCAGTTCCTGCAAGTGTCTTCTGGCCCTGATTCAGCAAAGCATTTCAAGTTGTGCTAAATGGTAAGCATGTGAGTACTCCCACTGAAATTCAGAAGTACTTCATGCTCTTTAAAATAACCGTGTGGATTAAAGCAAGAATGAGCACAAGTTTGTGCAAGCAAGCCTGTGTTTTGTCCTGTTGATAACAAAGCGCTTGTTCAGCACTGTGTGTCCCAGCATGCTTCCTGAATGAGCCCACATCTGAGCAGTCATCAGCAGTCTTTGCAGCAGAAGCAATTTTTAATGAAACATGGTGGGGAGCCCTCCCATGGGTAAACCATAACCCCCATCTATGGAGGGTTGTGTGGGACAGAGGGAAATAGAATGGTGATGGATGGCTCTCCTCTTATCAGCGTATGTCTTCTAGCTGGCAGTGGCAGTCCACTGCATCAGCTGATGTCCCTAGTTCACCAGGGGCACCCTGCAAGATCTCTTCCTATCTTTCTTCATCTTCAGTGTTATTACCAACATGAAAACACTCTGTGAATCTCTCCTCTGGCATCACACCAGAGGTGCACTTGCTCAGCAATCCTTGTGGTTCCTGCAAGCAATAAAATCCCTTCCTCATGTCCACTGTGGCCTTAATGGCTGAGGAACTCAAGAGGAAGACCTGGCTCTTAGGCTACAGTTTCTGCTTGTGGACACTCAGCAGTCATTGCAGAAGCATGTGGACCACATGAGGTTCACACACAGCCATCATCTCAAAGATCTCATGCAGATCAGCATAATATGGACAATTATGTTCAGTTCCAGACAAGAACCACACTTGTATGCATGTCTTTCAATTCTTTAATTCTCAGTCCACACTGCAATTTAGTTTGCACGAAGACAGCTCAATCCAGATGACCCAGTGCAGCTTCACACTAGGTCAGGGGAAGGGAATGAGAGAGAGGAGCTTTCTAATCCCCAAATCCACCAGTATGAACACCACTTTTGCAGATGCTGAGCATGGTTCTTTTTTCCTCCTGTCATTAAATATACACGTTCTACCATCCCATACACATCTTTTTGTAATGGGATCCATATATGACTCAATGATAATGACACAATCACGGAGATAAATAATGAGGTTACAAAGTCTGCTGATGATACAAAGGTAGAATAGACAACTGCCACTGAAAAGAAGTACAGAGGCACCTTATGGTCCCAGGTAACAGGGCAAAAAAAAAAAAAATTCAGGCTGAGTAACCTAAGAGACACACATGAAAAGAAACACTCTCTGTATATAATAAGGATGACTTTTGAAACAATTATTTACAAGAAACAAAATTCAGTGTTATCCTAGATAGATAGCTTTATGAAAAGTGAGACTTTCCAGTCTTTAAAGGACCGTTTCTCCAGAGAGAAATAAAATTATTTGCTACTATATGTTGTCTTAAGGATCACTTCGTGAAATAATTTTTATAAATTATTACTATCATATTTTAATCGGTTCGGTTTAAAATTGATATTGTGAGATAAAACTCATGCAAATTTTTTATTGGATTATTTCCTGCACTTTATCAGCTCCTTGTCAGATTGCTTGTAGAGACTACAGAAAAATCCTGAGGGTACCATAATTATGTTTCATAATACGGTAATTATATGTGCACAACTTTAAAAAGGAGAAATCTTTAGAGAGATCTTCCTTTTATAGACTGTGTTCCTATCACAATCACCTACAGTCATATGGAAATTTAAATAATTAAATGTCTGAATTTGCTCCTGTTTTTAACTTTTTCCACTAACAGTGTCACCAGAAATTGTTAGTACATATTTTTATACTCACATATATAGAGATTTCAGGGAAAACCTCCTTAAAAATAACTACTATTTTGTACTAAAATGACAGAATTAAAATTAACCTTTCTTTTTAAATAATGCTTTTAAATACCTTTTTTTTTTTTTTTCATTAGCTAAGGCAGCAGTTACTAGATCAGTACAACTGAAATGAGTTTTGCTTCTCTGCAACCTCATTACAGGAGTAGATGACCTCCTGAATCCCTGCAAACCTGAACAGCTCTGTGATCATTGGCCAAGACTGAGCCTACAAGGTCTCAGAATTTTCTCTTCTCCAGGCTGATGAACCCCAACTTCTCAGCGGTTCCTCATAGGAGAGGTGCTCCATTCTTCTGATCATCTTCATGACCCTCTCCAACAGGCTCATGTCTTTCCTGTACTGAGGAGTCCAGAGCTGGATGCAGGACACCAGCTGGGGTCTCATGAGAGCAGAGTAGAGGGGCAGAATCATCTCCCTTGACCTGCTGTCCACAGGCCTTTTGATGCAGCCCAGGGTATGGCTGGCTTTCCGGGCTGCAAGTGCACACTACCAGCTCATGTGCAATCTTTCATTCACCAGTACCCCAAGTCCTTCTTCTCTGGGATACTCTCTTGGGGTCTTATATCAGTCTGCCTCCATTCACTTCAGCTGCCTCAGACAATGGCATGAGCATGAAATGAATTATGCCCTCCATTTTTTATCACCATACCTACAGCCAAAGTCAAGTGATACAGTTCAGCCAACACAAAGGGGGGCAGCATTTTAAAAAGCAAACTGATATGTTACTTCTATAACCTGTTCCTCAGCTGGAAACTGAACTTTCCAAAGCTGAGACAAATAAAACCAGGAACAGTGAGAATCATAAGGGCTCTGAAAGAGAAGAGGATCCCCAAACAGTGCATGTTGCATGGTCTCTGTGCCTTTTCAAGTCCTGCAATAGAAAATTGTCATAGTATTATCTGTTACAGAAAGGAGTGATAAAAGTCAGTAGAAAAAGAATTATAGCCTTCCTTGAACTGCTGTTTTATTCCATTTAATTGAATTAATCCACAAAACCAAAATAACTGTGTTATTAGCCAGTTAGGTAATCAAAGGCTATATTAATGTAATAATGTTCACAATGCTTTAGCATAACAAAACTCAGTCACGGAGTTTATGCTTAACATAAACTCTATTAGGAAACACTTAACTACACACTGATTCCTTTGACCTGCTTCACTGTGACAAATGGAGACCTGTGCCTGTCCATATGTAATGAACCTCTGCAGCATTGGCCATCATACAATGGAAAATTGTAATAGTGCATTAAAAAGCATTAAAAACTAAAGGAGAAAAAGCAACACAGCCAGTCTTAGAAGACTGTATAGTGACAGTTTACAGATTTATACTGGAGTATTGAGTTCTGACATGTGAGCGCATACAAACATAAGGAATTCAAATGCATAAAATAGTTATGTCCTAGGATTCCAGATTAATGGGCAAGTAAAGGCTAAACATTCATTTCCAGCTAAGTGAATCAACAACTAGGAACTGTTAAAGCTCTGTCTCTCCAAGAAGAACCTGATTTGTTAAGAAATTAAATGTGAGCTAAATAGAAAGCCCTCTGGTAAAGAAGAAGGGTACTGGCATCCATTTTTTGGACTACTTAAAAAACTGAAGACTAATTAAAAGTAATAAAAAACTGTGACTGAAGACTAATTTCTAATTCCACTTTCATCAATGTAAACACAAAGCAGCTCCCAAATTTTAGTGGAGTTGGTCCAGATTTTTAGCATTTTTAATGACAAGTCTGTCCTTGAGCTCTCCATTTGTCAGAAAGATCAAGCTTTTCCCTAAACTCTCAGTCCTATTGTCTGGTTTTCAGTGCTGTTGGAGTTTTGAATAAGACCAGTATTTTATCTCTTGATATTCTTTTTAATGTTCCAGGCTACCAGACAGTTAACAACATCTAACACATTGATCTTGAGGATAAGGTATGCAGAAGACCAACAGGTATTGATCCTATGTCTTAGGCCCAAGTGCTGAGAAACTCTGGCATTTTATTTTTAGAATGCACCACCAATAGATCAGGTCCGTACATAATAAAGTAATAAAATACTACTTTCTTTTAAAGACCAATACTTCCCCAGTCCCAATCATAGGAAAATTTTTCATTGCTTTAATGATCAGATCCACCTTGCACCTTTTCATTCCAAAATTAAACTACATTATTAACAAGGCAATGGAATTACACAGCCCTGCTTTTCTCCCACTATTTGGCACAAGGCAATGACACAGATGATAGATACCATTTACCCTATTGGCAACATTTCTGCCTCAGAGATCAATCCTTCTGTCTACAGATAAGTCTGAAGCAGAATACAGCATTGGTTTATGTACAGATGAACATCTACATGGCTGTTGGGGATTAAAGCACACAAAGAGTAAAGTCATAGCCACTGAGACTACAGGGAGACTTTGGAGAGAGAATACATATATTTACTCAAATTTGGGTTAGTCATAGAATACATGATAAAAATCTTCACTTCTGATGCTCTTTATAAAGAGATGCAAATAACTACTTCATTCTCCATCTCAGTCACATTATCAGCCTTGGATCCAAACGTATTTCTACTCATTAACTAATAGTGATTGTCTTAATGAGCTTTTCATCAGTGTGGGCCATAAATGTTTTACTCCTACTGAATGAGTTAGCACTCTAAGGCTGCAAGGGAATTGTCTGAGAAAAATCATAAAGTGCAGTCTGGTCATTCACAGCAGGTACAGTTTGTCATGAAAATACCAGTTAAGAATTCCTAGTTGATTGTTAGTTACACTAAAATGTTATGTTAGTTACACTAAAATGTTATTAAATAAGAGTTTCCAGGGAAGCAGAGAAAGAAATAACCTCTTGATTTCCAAAGCTACTTGCTTCTCAGTATAATCCACTAGAAATCAGGAAGAACTAGATCCTAAGGATTCTAAGCAAATATAACATTTCAGGCAAATAACCTAAGTCATAGAGGTATACAGTGAACTGAACCTTCCTCATTACTTGATAATGAACATTACACAGAGAAAAAGCTAGCTTTATTCTGGTTGAACTATTAGGCCCTGAAAACTCTTACGTTATCAAGTCCAGCTGGAAACAGCTCCAGTACCCAGACCTGAACATACCTGCAACCAGCTAAACAGGCAGTTAGATTGTACAAGTACTCACACATTTTACATTGTCACAATTTACATTTATGAGCCAGTCTTGAATATGCATAGATATGAAGTCTTGGAAAGGGAGCTCTGTATTCATGTGCTTGTGTATCTAATACAAAAATGAAACATCAACTACATTAAGCAAGAAAGTGTAATCTTTTATTAGGCATGGGTAAGAGCATACAAAGGGAAAGGAAGCATTATTATCTCAGTTTTACAGAGCATGAAATAATGGACAAAGAGCTTGGGTTACATAGGAAGTCTGTGGCACAGGCAGGAAGTTAAACCTGGTGTGCTTACTTCACCCCATTTCTTAGCACAAGATCATCTCTCACCTTTAAGTTTGCATATCTGAAATCAAAGGTATACACATTCTTTCAGACTAAATCAGGGAAGGTTTGTACAGCTCTGTTCTTGCAAGCAGTAAACCTTTAAGTTAATCTATAATTGAAGAGGCAGCATTTCTAGGAGGCAAGCCCATACCAGGGCACTGGTTCAGTACAGAGCATGGCTACTCATGAAATTTTTAGTACTTTTTCCAGTATTGCCTCTGTGGTCCTTAAAGTTTTCCATTTGAATTCACTATATCTAGTAAGGTCATAACGATAAATACTAGGGCAGTGAGGAAATGAAGCAGTAAAGAATATTGCAGAAACAGTCTGACCAAGAGACCACTAGCTTTTACAAAACAGAACAAGAAGTATTACCCAATTAGACCTAAGGCCACAGGTTTGTAAGATGAAGTAATGTTGACAAGTTAGTGGTCAATGTAGACTCCTGCTGGACAAGTCTCCACCATGAATTGTACACCCACACAGGCCCCTGTTACACAGGTACCTAGATGCCAAGACTGAGGCACTCACTGGAGAGCCCTGCCTAGCCTCTGAGTAATCCAGGGTGCACAAAATGGTGATGCAAATGAAGTTTGTCCGGATAAAATGTTTGCAGGTGGCCAGACTAGGCATAGCTACCATACTACCACCTTGCAGTACACACACAGCTGCTAAGGCTCAGGTCTTCCACCACGCCTCCTGATTTTGACTGTGTTTAGCCCATCTCAGCAGTAAGAATTCTATTAACCTTTAGTTGCTACTAAATCTTTATGAGAAATATTTTCATCATCTGCAAAGAAGATATACCAGGAAAAGCAACTCTATATCTGAAAAGACAATTTTTGAACAGTTCCCCCCCCCCCCCAGACACTCAAGGTAAAATAAATTAACTTCTGTCTAAATGGAAAACAAAGCTATGAATGTAACATATCTGTGTTGTTATGGCTTAGAATAATTCCAGGAGCTGCTGTTGCTAACAAAACATACTTTAAGATCACGCGGTATAATGGATTACAGAGCAAATACCACTGAGTCAGAGCCGGTGCTACAGAAGTATTTTATGAATAGGGAATCCACACAGGCAGTTTCCATTAATATCAGTGACTTATCAGTGTCATTCTTTACTTGTTTTCCTGAATGGAATGAGAGCCCCTGCTAAGAATATATTCCTCACCTCAAAATGAGCAATAAAAAACTAAGCACAAGAGACGTACACTCTGCATACAATTTCATTTTGCACGATAGAATTGCAGTAGCTTACTGGTTGGTCCCTTATAAGCATAAGACTGCATAATCTCAAAATTCACATATTATAAATAGCTGAACAGATATATGTATACAATTATCCTACTCACTATTATTGTCTGTTTCCCTGTCCTGCACAGGAATTATCATATGATAACTTTAGTTTATATAACTGTAGTTATCATATGATCTTTACAGAGACTAAGGCAGATTTTATTTCTTCTTACCCTTTCTGCTAAATCTTAAAGAAGCTCTCACCTTCTGGAGACATGCAGGAAAAAACAACTTTTAGGATATCTGCATTTCCAGAGCAAACACAGCTCCTTGGCCAAGAAAGCCCTATTGCAGTCATTGGCATTTATCCACCCATCAGTCCTGCACAGTGTGGAGGACTGCAATTCTGTTTGCTCCCATATCTGAGGTCTTCACAGAAAAGCTTCACGTACATATGGAGAGAGTTTCAATCTCTCTGGAGTACAAGTGTCTTTTTAAATCCTTGCTATTCTTTGTGCCATAGCATCTCTACTTTAGCAGAAACATCAAAGTGGTCTCACCCTTCTGGATGCTGCACGTTCAGGGCCTGCTTCCCATGGTTAAGTGCTCTGCCTCACATGCTTGCCAACTATTAGCTGATTGCCAGGCACCTTCCCGTTAGAAGGAATACAATAGACTGCCACCTAGTTTGTTAAATTTCTCTGCTTTAAATAAGAACCAGTTTACCCCCCTTGCTGAACTTCAGTAGCTTACTGCAGTCCTGATACTGTTTTGCATCCCCTTTAAAAAATCTGACAGGCTCACCCTGAGTGATTCCAGGGCTTTCTATTGACTCATCACCCTTTGAGTTAGCTGACAGCTTTGAGTACAGTTTTCTCAGCTGCCATGGGGCCACACACTTGCCTTCATTCTCAGGAAGTGCTGCTTTGCTCTGACCTCTTTGTTATGGGATCCTCCTCCCTCTCCTACATCTTCTTGGTGTGGTGGGGCTGCCTATCCCAGGCTCATCAACTTTTTCTGCTCAACCTCTCTGTGACTTTAAATCTTTGAGCCTTAATGACTGCTCAGCAGCTTTCGATCCTCTCCCACTTTATCTGCCCTTTAGTCTGTTAATGGGGTAGTTGATCTTGTCTCACTTTGTGTCTCCTCCACCTTTGGTCATCACCATGGAAACCACCTCCATCTTGCCTGTCAGTTGAGCCCATAGCACAGCCAGCACTTTTGGCAAGAACTCTTGAAACACCAACACTTTTTCTACATAACATTTCTGAACTGCAATCTTTTTTAGTACCGTGCAGCTACATTTTTGGCCAGATTCTTATGATCTCAATATTTGATTGCTGTGACATATTTTTTGCTGCTTTTGACATGCGTCTTCTTGCCCAATTGTACCTATCAAAATTCCTTTTCAAAGAGCACCTTCCTGGCTTGCTACTACAGCAGTGTCACTTTCTGTCTCTATATGGCCTCTCTTTTTGCTGCTCTCCATCTACACAGCATGTGTCTTGAATTCCTCCCAGCCTCTCTCTATTCCACCTGAACATCTCATTCAGTGTCATCTCTGATTTCCTGTAACACCAGCTTACACCATGCACTTGGGAAGCCCAGGTCTTGGGCTGCGTCCCACCAAGACTTGTACAAAGCTCCCAATGGACATGTTCAGCCATGATGGTCAGCACTGGCTGTTGCCACAGCCCTACCTTGTGTCAGAACTGCTGTTTCCTATGTCATGCTTGAGGCCTCCTTCTCATGTGTGCTCTGTTTGTTGGGATAAACAGGTCTGAACCAGGGCTGCAGACTCCTGGGTACCGTGGTGACGGAAGTAACAGAAATGGTTCAAGATCTGAGTCCTAATTCCTTTGTTGATGAATTTAGTGGTCCCAGTAGACTTTCTGAACTTAAACCAGATCAAAGGAGAGCAGGAATCAGTCTGTGCATTGTAGGTTTTGTTTTAATCTGCTTAGCATGTTCTGGTTTGAATATGGTTTTACAGTACGCAAGGACCATTTATTCCTACTATGTACATATTCTGAGGAAAAATCAAGTGGTGTCACTTAATCACAGGATCCCTTCCTCACCACAAACGATATAAAGTCTTGTTATGATGTATCACATAATAAAAAAATAAATACCTCCACTCATGTGACAACATGAGTGATTCCAGCTTTTGGGCTTTTTCACAGATATCTTTACTCTAACCTTATAGAACTATCAGTTTAGATTTCCTTAGTACTCTATAAAATTTACTCAGCTAAAGTCCATTGAAGTATTCATCAAATTCGTTATTGGACTACTTAATTACATCAAAAAAATAAAGAAATAAGATAGAGGAAGCAAATGAAACTGAAAAGCAGTTATGTCATACAGCAGTAGAACTGCCTTAGTCTGAAGGCTTTTTTTTATGGATTCTTAATTTCTGTACTGGGATAATACATTGTTTCATTTGGGACTTCTCTCTGGTAACTGAAGGAAGGTAATTTATCCAATCAGGTGAGGAAAATATTGGGATTTTATATAAGCTCATAGTAGAAGATCTACTTTGTGTTATCAGGGTGTCAAGTCCATGACAATGCATGATTATAAACACAATCAATCAATCAGCTCTATTTCCTTTGTGGTCAAACAAAGGAAACAGCATGAAGAAAAGTTAGTCTGAAACAAACTCATTACTGCTGATATAACAGCAGTTTAAAAGAAGCCCTCCATAAAACCAAGTCAGAGCAGCAACAACCTGACCTTGCAGGGAACTACCCCCGACACTCAGGTCACACAATTGCGCCAGTAATTGCTCCCTCGCGGGCGACTAGATGGCACTGTTCTGCTTAGCACGGCTGCCAATAGAAGTACGTTTGCTTGTCTAGCAAAACACCCTAAGTCCTGGCTGAAGTCACTTTCATCATCAGTATTAACACAAAAGAATGAAAAGTCAAGCTTAATATCTTTTTGTATGAATGAAGTACCGAGGGGGTTTCTTTTCTTGGAGAATTCTGAAACCCTTGTATATTGTAACGTTACTCATAAGGAATTGTGCATTAAAATATACATAATCAGGCAGGCAGATTTTGGGTATGACCTACAGGTCAGTACACTCAAGTACAGACTGGTATAAAATCCAAGCAAAATAATGCTTTGCAAAGAAGGGTGGCTTTAAATGGTTTAAGTAATTCTACACCATATTTACTATCCTGGTAATTTTTGATATGCTGTCATTAGCTAAACACTTTCATTCATTACAGAGTCTGTGTTAAAATCAAGCTGCTGTAAGCAATGACAGTTACATTAAAAACATATTTTTCATGTAAGTGTCAATGGTTCTAAGATGAGCTAATTTTAATATGACTGGTGGCCTAAGAGGAAGGCAGTATTCCCTGTAATTCAGATTGAAAACCAATTATACACGTGAAAAGTAATTGTATGTATGAAATAGAGGAACTCAAGCGACAGACCCAAAGAACAAAAATGTTAACATTTCAATGATGACCTTTCTCAGTGCATTATTTGAATGAAGAAAATAATGTATGATTAATGAAATCAGGCTTTAACTCTGCTTTGCTAGTGACCTAGGGTGAATTTGTGGACTGCCCTGTAAAGCCCAGGGCTGCCCTGCCCCTGCAGGGCCAGCTGTAGCCACAGACCTGCACAGGTACACCAGCTGGAGCTCACTGGTTTTCCAGCTCTGGGGGAATGAGAGGTGAATTTTTCATCATCCAGTTTAGGCAGAATCACCCAAATTAACTCACATCACCTCCTCAGCTGCTCCAAAGAGAATGCTTGTGTGATCCCATCTGCTAAGCAGAAGAGCTTGGGAAGCAAGTATCCCAAGTGCAGAGGCTGCAAGAAATGCTTACAGGTTAATAACTTCTTAAATCTCACTGCAGGGTTTTGCAGTTGATGTTTGTGCTTGACAACTTTTTTCCCTCATAGGGTTTGTATGTCCAGGGGTTGGAGAACACCTCATGTAATTCAGATTGCATATGGGGAGAACAGGAAACCTTTATAATTACATAACTTTTCCTGGGATGTTTCTGTCACTATATGCAATAATCTTGTACATTCTTCACCTCCACCTGAGACTCAGGTTTTCTTTTCTGCCAAAGCTGTGAGGAAGTCTTTACAAAGAGCTTGATGTGTTTACGTTTGGCAAAAAGACAATCTGTCACATGCCAAATATAAAACTTTTAGGGTCTCTTTCCAGCACTTCAGTCTTTCAATCTGGAATAGAAAAGCCAAAACAGTGGGTAAGGACTTCTTATATTTATTCAGACTTCTGAAGTATCTTTCTCTACTACATGAAAGAACGTTGCATACTGTTATGTGACAAAGGATTTGTCTGGTTCATCAAATCTTTTGCCTGGGGACATTTGTGCCTCTGGTATTTACAATGAGGCACCTTCAATTTCTTGTAGCTACATTATTCTTAAACAAACCTTTGCCCTACTATTGCTATTCTCCAAATGTGAACTATTCAGCTGTGCCCACAATTAACCACAGAATGAATTGCCCTGCAGTGTAGAGAAAGAAATTATGACTTGAAGACCTTTAAAATCAATTCAATCAAATTGATAGAATGCTTCTAGCACTTTGCCTGGGAGCAAAGCATTTCTCAGCAGGCCCATCAGGTTTGATGTGGGGAAACCTGCTCACACTGCCTCCAGGCTGGGGCTGGAGCACACTGTTTTCCAGTCTCTGATCCCATACGTCAGACCCAGCTAGATGATGATGGGTCACTGCTGAATGTTCAGAGGAACATATTTATTGCTTTTTTTTCCCCATTATAATTCCACTATATGTAGCTTTTGCTGGTATTATTGCTTAAGAAGGGGTGTAAAGTCCACAAGCTTTCTGGGAGCATTAAATTCTGTTTTAAACTTGCTTATCTGCAAATTTTTTTATTACGATTTTTATTCTCTCTCTCTTTTTTTTTTTTTTTTTTAATTCCTGTTGTGTGTTTTAACCCACTTCAAATCTTCATCCTTTGTTGTACAGCTGATGGGAGGTTGACTTAGCACAAGGGAACTGATGATGTGAGGATAAGAAGAAACAGGCATGGGAAACAGTGGCAGGGGTAGCTTTTTGTGTGGTAATGAAGATTATTCTGGCTTGATGTTGTAGAAAAATGCAACTTTTGACTTACTCAGCACAGGAGAGGCAGTTGCCCAAGGTCCTCCTGAAGCACAGGATGGTTGGATGTTTCACTTCTGGCAGAGATGGGGAATCTAAGATCAGAAATGCAAATAGAACAGTAACAGTGAGCACTGTGCTATGTCTGGCTTTATGTCTCACCAGAAGGGTAGTGCTGCAGTGTTCCATTTTTGCCCAAGTATTCAAAACTCATGAATCAACCATCCAGACTGCGAGAGTATTTAAAAGAGTAATATAGGAAGAGGCTGTTTACTGTCTAATACCTACACCTGGGATATCTTTTAAATCTCCTTTTTCCGTCTAGGAACCCTTTAAACAAGTTAAACCCTACTTTTCCTTATTAGCCTAGAAAATCAGAAGTCAAGAAAAATGCCACTACAAGCCACAGGATAAAATTCTGTAAACTGGTAAGGCTGATTGTATGAGATGTTACCTTTTGTAATACCAGTTCATTTTGTGTCATTTATTCTGCCTTATTTCCAGAGTGAATCCATCTTGCTGCCTCACCAGCCCTGCTCTGCTTTGTTTATGAGCTCTGACAAAATCACAGCTTGAGATAGGGTGGTCACATATAATAGGCAGAACAGGATTGTGATCATGGTAATTGGCTGAGACACCCAGGCCTGTAATTGCTTAATAATAACTATATCTGGTCTTTTCTTGCACAGCAATCTTGTGTCAAAGTTGTCTCTGACTGCTTAGCTAAGAGACACAGTGCACTAAGTAGAGCTGCATGCAAATGGTGCAACAAACATAGAAACCATCAGATACGCAAAATGCTTCAACTCAGGGGTAAGAGACAGCCAGCAGAGCAATACTTGCTGCAGAAAACCAAGGCTTGTGAAGCCCTTGGTTTCCTGAAATAAAATAGTACTTAGCACTTCTTAAGAAATATAGTTCTGTATTTCAAATCATTGCTCTATACAACATCCTGCCTGGCAGATTTCAGAGAAAGGCATATTGCCATTGTTCGCTTGTGGCCAGATTTTATTTTTTCTTGTTTTTTTGCAGATTGATCTGACAGTGAATACTCACTCCTGAGCATAATTACTTTTTTCTCTTAATGTTATTCATTAAAGAATGCCATCTGGGTAAGGGTTAGAAAGAGACAGTCTTGGAGAAAAGACTTTTGTGAAATGACTTCTGTATTAAACTGTTTTAAGAACTGTGATTGATTTGCACGAATTTCTGTGAACCAGCCACTATAAATGTTAATTTTAGTAAGAGCAAGTCCAGAGGATATTCAGATTACACTTACTTTGTTCTTTTTTAATGCATAAGGAAATTAATGTCTGGGACAGGTTGTCAAGTAGCAGTTGTATCTGTCACCATCACTTTGTGTGTGTGTGATACATGAATTGGACAACTGTATAGAACAAGATGACAGTCTGAATGTGAAAGTTGGATGGAATAATACACAGCCAGAGATGTCACCTCTCTGCCTTTTCTGATGAAATTTTACCATTTTGAATTATATCTCAAGACAATAAGCATTGCAATTGTATGAGTAAACATGCAGCCTAGCTATTTTAGTTAAGATTTTCTCCATATATTCCTTTTTTCAGCAATGAGGAGTATCATTACAGTGTAGAGAGTGCTACTTAAGAGAAACAAAAAGGAATAAAAAAGGAGAGCAGCAGTGATCAGTACAAGGGTAGGAAATCTGTTAGGGAAAAAGCAAATTAGTTAAAAGGTATGGCATAGGTTTATTAATGAGTTAAACCTTATAAAGGTGGCTGATATTCATTGGATATCCTGACAGCCTACTACATAGTCAGCTGGTTGCTCAAATGTACTTGAAAAAAACCCAGATGATTGCTTCAAAACTGAGTGAAGTTGATTCCTGGTAGCAGAAATAGAAGATTATGGGCCTCCATATGTAAATCAAAATAGTTATGCATGGAGAGGGTGGCATTAATATGCAATGTAACAGTTCTGGTGAGGACAGGAATGGTGGCTGGTGGCACAGGACTTAGGATAAGGTAGCAAAGGACTGTACTGTACAGAAAGCAGGTTATGCCTAGCATCATATTCTCCACATACTTTTCTGCTTCTGTGGTGATACAAGCTGTGCAAAGTGGTGATGATGATGGGCTCAAATAAGAAGTGTTTACTAATTTATAGTTTTGTCCATGGTATGTTGCTATGATTGTAAATAACTGTGCAAGGTGTGCGTTACAAGAGTCCAGAGACTTCCATCTGCAGCTACAGCAAAGAAAGGAGGAATATGTCTAACAAAACTATCTGGCTCGAGGGTACACATAGCCGTTAGACTTCATGGTATTCTCAAGCAGACTTTCAAGCTGTGCACTTCTCAGTCTGCTTAACAGCATTGTATTTTACAAACTTGCTAACAGATAACTCAAAACCAAATAATAGCCCTAAAACTGTAGCAGCTGATTTCATTCCCTGAAGTTTTCTAATCCTCAAGTCCAATCTTTAAAGACTTTTTGTCAATTGTAACATTTAAAAAAATATTCCTCCCACAAATTTCAAGCAGGAACAGAAAATGGAATTGGTAGTTTGATCAATCTTACACTGCACGAGCTTTCCATACATAATTTTTACCCATCAGATCAAAAGACTGAATTCTTCCAGGCTGCACTGAACTTCTTTAATTTCTTACAAATAAAAAACCAGTAATATCACAGAAAAAACCCATATTGTTAATATCTGAATAGATTTTGTGGCTCATGTAATTACATTAAAAAAATAATTAAAAATCTGGGTTGTCGTGTAGATCAAATGGCTTATCAACCTTTCAGAATTTTTACCTGTAGAAAAGCATCTTACACATTCAAATCTGCATTAAATTGTGTGTAAATAAATTCCCATTGTGTAGCTGAAAGCATGCTCATGCTGGAAACTGATGATTCTGCGGTTTTAAAGAAATCTAAGTCATGCAGTGTTTCAAGGTGTCGTGGTTTCAGCTCTGCTGGTAGCTCAAAACCACACAGCACTGCACCAGCTGCTAGGAAGGAGGAAAATAACTGATACAGCTGAACCCAGGACACAAGGATTTTGTAAACCTAATTAATAGGCAGATTTTAATTACTAAAGGAGTTCCTTGGCCTCCCCAGTCTTGGTGTCTAATGCTGGTTCAGTTGTTGGATATCAGTGGCAATAAATCTAAGGCCATGATTCAGGAAGTATATACCCTTAATCATGGTATTATTCAGATGCCAAAACATGAACTCACACACCTCCTTAGGCCAGTGTTTTTTAACTAGATACATCTATACAAGCTGTCTCTCTTAGGAATAGTTTCCCAAATCAAAGCATGAGATTATATACCTGCTGCTGAATGTGTAAATATACCTGGTGGTAGTAGAGGATGTTCATACATCTTTTGACTCCTGTCATTCTGCTACGTGATCAGAGTGCCACAGATGATATTTTCAAGGACAGCTAATCACATTGCACTTAAACAAACAACAATATTCAGCTACAGAGTGCTGGAAAAGCCAAGGTTAGGAAAACAACATAACACTTCAAAGAAGCATAATAGCCATTTGTAGATTAAAGTTCATTGGCAAAGTCAGGGAGCTCAAAACTCAGAGGCACTGGCACATCATGATCCAAAGAAAACTCACACACAAATACATATTAAAAAAAACCCAAAACCCACCAAAACAAACCAAAACTAACTGTGGAAGCTATTATTGTGTGGCAAAGCACGCTCTTTTCTCTGCAACATAAATAATGAAATACAATCCTTCACCAGTTCATCACTCAAAGAGCTAAATCTGATTTTACAGTGGGAATGCAATTTCATCTCATCAGGTTCCATAGTGAAATACTAAACTTAACAATAGAAACTGATGTGATATGTTTCAAATTAAATTGAACCACTGCAAACAATGTGTTTCTTTAGAGGCTGGCCTTGACTGAATATGTTTTTCCACTTCATTTTGCAAAGAAATCATTGAGTCTAATGGCTTCAAGCAATCTGAGTGATATGCAAGTTGAATGGAAAAAAAAAAAAAGTAACCCAAAAAAAGCAATGTCATTGAAAAAATGCCACACATGAACAAAGAGAAATTATCACATGCTGAACTAAAGGCCTTATCACTTCCCCAGTCCATCCTAGGAGTTTCTAACCAAAGCAAGGAGCTCAGCCTTAAAGAAGTGAAGTCAGTAAAAGATTTTTGACTTTGTTAAGCCCTGGATGAGGCCCAATATCTGAAGAATGTTGCATAAAGTTAATGTTTGACCTGGAAAGGTAGATACAGAGGCATGAGTCTGAATTTTTTATCAAACATCAGATGTTCCCTCCAGAGCGGTCCTCAACCGCTTGAGGAAAATTCTTCCCTCGATTTCTTGAGGAAAGCAGAGGACCAAGCTCTCAGCTACCTTGGAGCCAGCCTGATGGGCATTGGTAGCCAAGGCAGGCCACCACCCGTGGACAGCATGGGCACTGATCTACATGTTTGCTCACTCCACACAGACATGCTTTTTCCCCTAAAGGGGGAGAATCTTTCAGAGATTTTAATCCACTTGCCCTGGAAGAAAGCGACAGTATAGGCCTGAGAGCATGCCACTGGTATATAACGAAAAATAGGCTTGTTTAAGTCGTGAACAGTCATTATGGATAAGTACAGGTAAAACAGGAGGAATCTCTGTCTGAATTTAGTCTTCTAAGGTCTTTTACTTCCTTGCAAATACTGGACAGGTTTCTTTGGTAGAGTCAAAATGAACTGATATTATTTTTCTGTGCCTACAAATAAGAAATAAAAGGGGCGGGAAAAGCCCAGGGTTGTTTGTTTCATTCAGAGCTGAACTGCCAGCCAATTCCTGCTTTCAAAGCCAGATGGCTGTGTGCTGATTCCAGTATCAACTGTCCAATTCCTAGATGCTTGTTTGACAATATTGTTCTTCTTTGTTTGTTTACTTTAGGAATAGGTCTGCAGGGAGGTTTATGGTCTCTGTCATCCTCACTTAGGAGAAAGCCTATGTGAGCAAAGAAAGGGTTAGGAAAACAAAACCTGGGAGGTTTCTCAGGAAGGCTTTCTCCTAATCCTTTCAGGAGAATAATGAACTGAGTGGCTTATTGAAAGCAAAAGCACTCAATTGCCAAACTGCTCCAGTTCTCACATGATATGGATAGCTGAGCCTTTCATGCAGGACAGTGAGTACATGTTCATAGCAGTGATCTGACTTGATAACTGAGCTCCACTGCTTTCTTGTTCTTTCAAAGTCCTCTTGCTTAGTGACATGCATCAGAGGGCTCACCTCAGAAGCTACAATAACTTCTAAAGAAGTTCACAGGAAATATATAAATTCCCAGAAACCAGCTCAGCACCCCACATGAGAATCCTACAGCACCCAGGCTGCAGGTTAAAGTCATTGCTGCAGATGCTATAATGGGAACCCAGTATTAACTTAAAACAACAGTTACATATTGATGTTTCTAGGTTCACCTTTTCAATGATTGACATAGCTTTTTTCTTGGGGTATTTTAGCAATGCTGACACATCAAACCTGTGTAGTCAATAAACCAGTCAGCCCAAGCAACTAATCCAAGGGACAGTCAGCAATTCAACTGCTAGAGTTTGTCTAATCAATTGTAGGTATGAAAATGGACCTACAAGAATTTGTTGCTTATGAAAGCATTTGCATGGACCACTCATCTGATCAAACTATTTTTATTTTCCACAATAGTACTTAGGGTAGTTGAAAAACCATATGAAGAGGTTTGACTGGCCAAACATACTCCAAGACACGTTTCACCAACTCCAGAACAGCATCTATGAAAGCTCTAGACTTCCCTCCATGGCTTACAGCTAGTGTTTAGCTCATAATTTCAACAAGTATATCAGAATAATGCTAATAATAATGAAATTTTGCCTTATTTCTGCATTCATGTTTGTGCTCTGGGTGAGATTTACAACTAGGGTGAAAAAACATAAACCTGATACACTCAATGAGCTAAATTAATTTCTACCAGTTGAGACTCTCACAGGTGATATGTCAAGAATATCATGTGGGTCAACTAAGAGATTTTTACATTTACAAATATAAAGAGACTTTGAAAGAGAAAAATACTATTTCATACCACTCTTACATTAAAAATCAGGCTAAGTTACTTTTTCTTTCTTTTGTTCTTTCTTTCCACGGGTAACACTTCTGAAAAGTTGACAAGCCAATTGTTAACCCTGGAAGCACAGAATTATCCCTATTTATTTTTTTATATGATTACATTAAAGCAAAGCCTACTGAAATAATGACATAGTTCTCCTGTGATATGATTGCCTTTTTATTTCTAAGATATTAAAGAAGTCTAATGCAGTCTGGAAGAATGCAGTATATTGATTAGAAATACAAAAGTTAAGCATGAAAAGCTCACATAGTTAACTACCTCTTTATGCATCATTTTACCCTGGTGAAAATTTGCAAAATGACAGCATCCCAGCAACTTCTGTATCAACTGTCCCTTTACAATGAAACAGACAATTTTTCAAATGGCCACCTTAAGGCAACCTGTTAACTGGGAATCACACCATGACCCTTTTGATTTCTTTGAGCCTGTTGCTTTTTGTTGATGTTTCTGCAGGCCAGATTCTGCTTTGCTTATGTCTGTGAAGCTGCATTGTTTTGGAATAGTGTCAGGAGCAGAAGGGGCAAAAGAGGTAACTGACAGCAGAAGAGAGAGCTTGTGCTCTCTTGGGACAAAATTTATGAAGGGCTTTGAAGGGAAGGTTCAGTTTTATATACGGGGAATAATAGTAACTTAGGAATTATGTGGCTAGAGAGCCTGGTGATAGAGATTAATTTAGGAGCACCCTTTTGGTCATACTGATGTGAAGAGAGAGAGTATTAGGGTGAGCAAATAAATCGCCTTTGGCAGGAATTTTACTGCTGAGAGAGCGCAGAATTTGGAATGTTAATCAGGAAAAAGCAACAGGAATTTGAAAGCAGGTTGATCTTGGGGAAATAGAGACAGTTATTCGGGAATATGACCCCAATTACATGTATTACCTTAGGAACATTTGTACTTAACTCAGACATTGTATATTGAATGTGCCATTCTTTATTGGCCCTTTCTGTTATATTAGAAGGTCTATACAAATAGCCTTTTGAAGCTAACCTGAAAATTCCCTTTTTCCTTTTTTTTTTTTTTTTTTTGCAATCAAAGACTTTCCAAAAGCTGGTGAACAAAAGTAATTGGGTTTCACACAGTAAGTACCAGGATTTCATTCTGATTTGATAGCGGATTCATTTAAAATGGCATTTTCAATGTCTTTTCTCTTAAAATGATACAAGTATATATATTTTCTCCATTCTTATGTTTATGCAATCTATTTAATGGTTAAAGGATTAAACTTCTCTTAAAAGTTGAAAAATGTGAGGTTAATGAGCAGTGGAAAGAGCAATCTGAACCACACGTCTGTAATACTTGGTTCTAAATTCACTGTAACCATTCAGGAAATGGACTTGGGAATCATTGTAGACAGTGCAATACAAATCTATGATCTGCCTGTGTGAGCAGTTAAGGAGCAAACGAATTGTTAGAATTTAGAAGGACCAGGTCTGCAAGTAATAATAGAAGTGTAATAATGCAGTTCTCTGAATTGACAGAATGATACATCTGGCTCTGGTCTTCCTATCCCCACAAAAGACACCATATAAAAGTAAAGAGCTCAGAGGTAGATGATGAGAATAATTCGCTGCAGGAAAGACAGATGGGGGAGAGAATGGTACTGTTTTCACAGATTAATTTATACAGGTATACACAGTACTGAATGAAAAATCTTTTAAAAAATATTTGTATGTTGTCCTTCTTTCCAATGCATCTATATTATGGCACAATCAGTTCTGACAGCATCGATATCATACATACTTCAGATTAGTCTTTTTTCCTAGGTGATACTACTAGTACCAAGAAATCTATATTTAAGATTTTCTTTAAGCCAGCCCTGTGGGTACTTTGCTATTTAGTGTGTCTTCTACATTTGCCTGTGACCTGTCTCCTACCTCTAAGGAGGGCTATTGATGCTGTTGAAAATAACACTTACTGGGAATCCAAATCATGTACATATGCTAGCAGTAGATGAGCCAAAGACACAGACACGCATGGCAGCTGCAGATGACACACAGCCCTAGCTATATTTCAAAACATTTGATCATGTCAGTGACAGTAAATTGCCAGGTTCATAGGTATAATATATCCCGTGTGAGGACCAGCAGGCTGGCTCTGAGTCCAGGGGAGGCAGGATAATGTTACCAGGTAGATAATATCACTCTGAAGAATTTTCTGTGCAGCTATCTGTGGTTAGAGGTACACACTCATCGTGGCAAATTGAGCCTGTTGCTAAGGCATTCTTTCTCATTTCTTGGTGTCACTAAACTCTCACAGCCAGCATCTCCAACTGACTTCAGTTGCCTGGGAGACCCCCCTCCATCTTGGTGAGCAGCAACCGGCCTCCCTTATGCACAACTTCATGCAGTCTCATCCAGGCTACAGCAACCTGCCTCTGCACAAAACAATCGGGTCAGCAGCACAAAGTGCACTTGCCCATCCCTCCAACAACTTGGGTAACTGTGGAACAACACCATTGCGTACGCCTGCAGCACTGATTTCCCACAGAGTACCGTTCAGGTTTACAGCAGCTGTACTTTTCTTAATGATGCTCCATGGTAAGGACCCAAACCAGCTGGAAAATCCAGGATAAATATCATGGTTTATACCTCAGTGACAAAATAATTTTATTTCTAAATAAACTCAGATTTTTCAGGCGTATGAAAATGTAATATGAATTCCCATAGGCAGTAAGGTCGGTGCAAACTTCATCCTGTTGCTTTAACTGCAAAGAAAATAGCTTCCAAATTACCTTTTTTAAAAGTAAACAGAAGATTATTTAATAACAATGCAATAAATAAATAAATAACCTTAAACAAGAATACCATCAAAGCAAAGCACTGTGCTTCACACATTTCTCTCCTTGGAGAACAGATGAAGAGAATGAATCACATGTAATTTTGACCAGTTGGGTCATTTAAAGAACTACTGCCAAAAAACTGGGAGAGCTTGGCTGTGACTCACATTTTTCTATTAAATTCTCATAATGAAAACCCACATGTTTGTGACAAACCTTGGCTCCTAAGTAATAACACATCACATAATTGCTTGAATCTTTGGGCCTTTCTTATTTCTAAACCAAATTTCTTAAAGCTCATAGATTCTAGGGAGAATTATTGGTGTAATTCTGAAGAACGTAATTTGCATGAGGCTTTTCAAGAAAAAGAAAACAAACCCCTGAAAACACACAAAGCAAATCTTTTGATATTGCAACAAAAATATTTAAATAACTTAGATCAGTGTTCTTCACACAAATAAATTAAATGATAATGCTGTGAAGCGTTTGATAAAATAATTCAGCTCGGCTTTATCAGAATTTATTGAGATTCAGTTAGGCTTTCAAATTACCCATACAGATATATTCCTCAAATAAGCTTTATTTTTATATTTTTTTAAAGTGGCCCTTTAAACCTCAATTGTAATTGGGCTTCAGGAAATTTCCAGATGGTCGTTTCACTCTAGACAATCTGCTCTCTTGAGTGCCTCTCTCTGTAAAGCCTGATGAGTACCAACTGCATTTATTACATTCTGATGCAACTCTTAACGCAAGATAAGTTTAATAGAATATCAAATATTTTACACTGTAATAATTGATGCAGCGATTGCAAAATTGCTGTTCAGCAGAGGAAAAAAATGCCATTAGAGAACACAGCCAAGCACCCTGACAGCATGACATGAACCCTAATGAATTAGCTGACAAATGAGCACAGTAAGTTCTGCTCAAGTGTGTTTTTTGGGTGGCAATTCAGCAAATCTGCTTTTCACTGTATTTCTCGCTTGTAAGGCTAAAGTCCATGCAAATTAGTTCTCAGCTGGGGTGTCTAGTGAAACCTATTGAAAACATACAAAGAGCAGCTTTCAGTCCTCCTTCCAGCTCTGCTTTAGGGTCTGCACTTCCTTTCTCTCAGCCTCGCAGCACTAGCTGTGGTTTACACTTACTGGCTCTGACACTGAAAGAGGTAGAGGAGATGGAACAAGGACATTTTGACCACAGCACAACCCAGGATTTCCTCCCCTGAGATGTGGCTCCCCTGGCCTGTTGTAGCCTCCCAGGCCCACATTGCACCTGATGAAAGCTCCACCACACTGAATCTGCTACCCCAATCATAGTGCTAAGTCTGCCCACCGAGTGTTCTGCAAATCTTGTGCTGGCAGATTTTGACTCAGGAGTAGGACACAGCCCTTATCTCAGCAGAAGCTTGCGCATTATTGCAGAAAATGGTGGCAGAGTAATAGGCTACATTAGTTCCCCTACCTCCTTAAGGAAGTCCATAGCCACCTTGAAAATCACCACTGTAATATTTATAATCTTAAGCATGTTTTTCACAACCAATTCAGCACCTGCATTTCCTCCATTCTGTGACAGTATTGGGTAGCCTGGGTGGTTGTTGGTTTTTCTTTGTGAACTCATGAGAGCCTTCTATACACACAGAGACAGAGCAACCCTCCACCAGATCAACAACCCACAGCTCGTCAGAAACCAAGCTGTCATCATCCTCCCTATCTAGCCACAGGTATGCCTGACAAGTACACCAGGAATACTCAGGCATGAAAGCATGAGGGAAAGGCGAGAAGCCTCAGGGCTCCTCAGCCTGTCAGAGCACTCAGGAGCCCTCTGCCCGGAGTGCCCTTGGAGATGACAGTGACAGTCACTTTCCATCCTCCTGGAAGGAGTGCCTCTGGAAAAAACATTTTCAGGAAACTGAACCACAACTGTCACGTAGGAGACCACCTTGCAAGGCAAGCACTTCAATTGCAATTGGGTGTGATGGTAGTTAAAGTTGAGAAAAAATGGAGAAAGCCCATGGTCAGGCAAATGACAGCAATTCTTCTCAATAAACCACAACACCATCACAGAGTTCCACTTGCAGAGGGAGAAAATGCACCTCAGGAATAACCTTTCCCAGAAAGACTGTGACAAAGAAGTCATATATGTGCATGGAAAAGATGCTGTGAAGGATGTCCAAACTTTGGCCCCCAGTCCACTCTCAAAGAGGAAGTCTAACATAGAATTGTAGAATCTTTAGGGTTGGACAGAACCTTAAGATCATCTACTTCCAACCCCCCTGCCAGGGGCAGGGACACCTCATACTAAACCATGCCACACAAGGCTATGTCCAATCCAGCCTTGAACACCGCCAGCAATGGAGCATTCACAGCTTCCCTGGGCAACCCATTCCAGTGCCTCACCACCCTCACAGTAAAGAATTTCTTCCTCATATCCAATCTAAACTTCCTCTGTTTAAGTTTGAACCTGTTACCCCTTGTCTTATCACTACAGTCCCTCATGAAGAGTCCCGCCCTAGCATCCCTATAGGCCCCCTTCAGATACTGGAACGCAGCTATGAGGTCTCCACACAGCCTTCTCTTCTCCAGGCTGAACAACCCCAACTTTCTCAGCCTATCTTCATACACCTTTATGCAGCTACAAGTCTCTGCCTTCTACAAGCAGCCTCCTTAACGATGTCAAACAGGCAGCCAGGTGACCTCTACCAGCACCAAACCACTGGTGCCTAAGAAGAAAGGGCACAGCTGGAGGAATTTGAGCAACAAGCCAGGACATGATGAAGAGCATGCACAAGGATTCTGTCCAGGAAAAAGCAGTGGCAGTGTGTAAATGGCATGTTGTGTACCTACAGGTATACTGCGTGCACCTCAGTTATGAGGCTGTCCAGTCACTTTTGGATATCTGCTCTCTTTGTCCCTGAGGCCACCCATCACAGCTGTGGCCTGGCTCAGGAAGAAGGGCCATTGTAGTGATGAACCTGCAGCAATGGGCCCAGCTCCATCCCTGTCTCATACACAGATGCAGTCTCTCTTCAAGGCAGAGTGTGTAACATAGATGATGGCTGTACTCCAGCCTGGGATGTCCTCAAAAATCCCTGCATCAGAACACAGGATAATACCTAAATATTTGTAATGATTTGGGACCCGGTTGATTGATTCATCACCTGCCTTTTACATTCTGTCAAGAGCCTGAGTTCAGAGGAGTGATTAGCTTCTGCTGTTGCATGGGCTATGCTTCTCCAGAGATGATCTTTACTCAGGGAACCTATTCCTCACGTTGTACCCTGATGTCTTCTGTTGTCAGAAAGACTGTTAACAAGAAGCATCTATGATTTTATGGCACATCTTAGAATCCATTTTAGTAGTTACTTCTGTCTGTATGTCATTTATATACCTGCTGAAAACACAGCGTTTAGTCATCAGCTCCCCTGGAAATAGATAGCTGTTTTCTAAAGCAATAAAATTTATTCCAGAAACACTTTACTCTTTTCCTTTTCTTATTTTGATGATGATGTACAATATACGTAAAGCAAACCAAGAATTCTATCATTTCGAGACCATAATGGATGAGTTCATGAGTTCATCTTTTTTTTTGATTTTTTTTTTTAATAGGTCTCTTTCATTTTTTGAATTATCTAACAAGTTTCATAGAGTGAAAAAAAACAAAGCCAAAGGGCATTTTGGCACTGCCTTTACCCTGAATTCATGCTTGCTACTGAAACATTCCATCTTTGCAGAAATGATGTGTGTACTTTGCTTTGTTGATGTAGTACAGTACCTAATGTATCAAAAGAATGAGGTATCAGGTGGCATTATAATAACACAGCACATCAGCAGAGTTAGCTGTCTCTATAATCAGATCCTGCATCATTACACCAGAAAGCAATCAGAATGCTGCTTGAAAGATGGCACTATAGCAAGGAAGAAAAATTCCTGAAGTGTGCTTAACAAGAATTCACAGATTAAATCAAAGTACATTGACAGCATCTGTTACATGATGCAAGGTAGGAGTTCTAGCCTTACATTAGCATGTAGCCTCTTGCAAGTAGTCCTATAGCATCTCATTAATAATCTGGCGTACACTACATTTGCCTTATATATTTTTAGTCTCTAATTTATATTAGCTCCATTAAAGTAGCTTATGCTTTCCTTTTTTCCTCGATCATATGAACCAGTTCAAGAGCAAAATTTGCCTGCAGAGGGTGTTATCATATGATTGTGGACTATTAAGAATGATATTTTAGTTTTTACTTAACAGCTAAATAGCAAGGAGAAAAAATAAAATAACTTTCAAATTTGTGCCACATCTTTCACCAACGACATAGGGACCGAAGTTAGGAGTATAATCACACAGGTTTTTCTACATAGCTTTTACCAGTGAATTAATTAGATAGCTGAAAGAGAGTTTCTATACCTCTAATGAGGCAATTGGAGATTCACTAGGTCTGGAATCAAAAGAGCCACAGGCTTATCCAAAAAAGCAATGGAGGATGATATATTCAGAAAATATCATCCCAATCCATCAAAAACATAGGGAAGACGTTATGAGGATCTTACTGGCATATTTTGTCTCCTGGTCTAGCCTGGATCAGCTCAGCTGTACTGCTGACATGAAGTGCTTTCCCTCTACCTTGATCATGTACAATTCCTTTGCCATTTACCTTTTTCCTTACTGCCTACAGCATGATGATGCACTGAACCCATCTTTCCTTCTTCCTCTCCATCAGCATTAGCCATTTTGCATATTGTGTCTTCCCTGACTCCTGTTTTCAACGAGAAAAACTGACTCAGACTATATACAAATAACTCCAGAAGTACATGCATAACTGAAATTAATTATATTGAGAACCAGAGATTTATCAGCTGATCAGTTGCCCTTGTCATCTCACCCCTTCAGAGAAACAGGCAGGGAGAAAAATGTACAGGCAAACCAGAATGATTCATGCAGGTAAAATTCCCAGTGTAACAAAGTCTTTGGAAGATTGTAGCTGAAACACAGGTGGAATCGTAGGGACCTTGACGGACATGATAGCCTTTTACCTCTCCTTCAGTCTCTTTCCCTCCTCCTGTCAGTAATTTGGCTGGGTTGGGCTGGGAGCCACAGCACCACTGGCAGCTCAGCTCTGGCTATGCATTACTCCAGCCATGAGATGTGGGGGAAAGCAATCACTGAGCTAGAATTCACTGCCCAGGCTCCAGCAAGATAATGATGTAATTGGTTGCTCTCCAACCAGTCCTTCATTCGACATCATTGTTCTTACCAAAATCCTGCAATACTATGTGTTGGCTGCACATGAAATTTGTGCTCTCGCTGCCTGTGTGGGTGGTTATAATGTCTTAGATTCATTTCTCCCACAGTCTTTCCATTTGCTGGCCAAATTTGGCCATTATCTCTCATCTTACCCCTTTAAATAGAACCCCCAGTGCACTATTTTGTCTCTTTTTCCATTACAGTCATGTCTGAAGGTGTTCTTGGACCACACTTCCCTTCAGCAAAAAAAAGATGGAGTGAAAGCAAGCTACTGGCAGCTCACATCCCAGGCACCACTGAAACTACCTTTCAGCTGGTTTTACATTTTTTCAGGCTTGAACAAAGATGCTGTGACTAATATTTTAATACATGTAAATTAACATATTGGAGTGACTGGAAACTAACGTTTGCAATACGCCTGCCAAAGAAGTTGTTACCAACACCCAGCTTATAACAAGAGCTTTAAGCTACGATTGCAACAAACTTTTTATTTTTCAATGCAAATGACTCTGGTCAGATTTAAGATACAGCACCATCTTATGGATATTTCTGTATAGGTTAATGACTGTAACTATTTCTCTGCTGGTAAAAATATTTCTTTGCCAACAAAAAACAGCAAGGCAGAATTACCCATCACTGTGCAGTTTCTACATAGGCAAAAAGTCAGAATAGCTCTGGGAATGAGAAAAGACATTGCTCTGACACACTTGCTTTTGCAAATTTTCCACTAAAATACAAAGTCTAGGACCAGGATCCCAAGTATTCCCAGTATTCTAGTATCACAGCTTCTAATAAATAATAAAATTTCATGTAAGTGGTTTCAAAACACTTGAGATTCATTTCTTAATCATGGTACTAGAAAATACTTTTAAATCTGATTTTATTTGTCTCTTGGTTTCTGGGTCATTGAGATGAAGTAGGATCATATTTTCAAGATTTTCTCTGCAATTTTAAATAATACTGACTATCTGTCATGGGTTCAGCAGTAGCAGTCATTTTCCTCCTTCTTGGTAGCTGGTGCAGCCCTGTGGTTTTGATTTTGGGCCTGGGAACAGTGCTGATAACACCAGTGTTTTCAGTTACTGCTTGGTAATGTTTTGGTCTGACCAAGGACTTTCTGAGCCTCATGCTCTGCCAGGGGGAGGGGAAGCTGGGAGGAAGCAGAGACAGGACACCTGACCCAAACTGACCAAAGAGGTTATTCCATACCACAGCACGTCATGCCCAGGATATAAAATGGAGAGCAGAGACCCAGAAGGGTGGGGGTGCACTGCACGGTCGGGCTGGGTATCAGGTGGTGAGCGATTGTATTCTTTCCTTGTATTTGCCTTGTCATTATTATTATTGGTAGTAGCAGTAGTGGTCTTGTGTTATACTTTAGTTACTAAACTGTTCTTATCTCAACCTGTGGGAGTTGCATTCTTTTGATTCTCCTCCCCATCCACCTGGCAGCAGGGGGAAGAAAGAGGGGAATGAGTGAGAGAACGGGCTGTGTGATTTACAGCTTAAACCATGACACTATCTTTTTCAGTTTTCTTCCCATGACAGTTTAAGCTCATTCCTATTTTGGTGATTCCAGAAGCTCCATAAAAGCCCTTGCATTCAAACAGCAAGGACTGGATATCCTGTTTTCCAGTTTAACTCCCCATCACCTAAGGGATCCTGTAATTAATGGAGGTGTAAAAGTTCACTCATATTTCAAGAATTTTTAGTCATAAATGTCATAAAGAATCTTTTGTATAATTAAGAGCCAGAACTTTTTTTCTTCCATCAGCATTACAAAAATTAAACCAATTCCATTTATTTTTGACATTTCTCCTTGGCAAGCAAAGCATTAGCTGAGTTTAATGCTTTGTTTGTTAAAGAATTCTATAAAGCACAGGAGACCTTTGAATGCTCCAGCTCATCAACAATGACCTTATACACAAACCCTGACTCCCTCTACTAATGCAGATCTGATTACAGGCAAAGGACATATTACCCCTTGTCGTGGTTCAAGCCTCTCTAACCACGCAGCTCGTTCTCTGCTTTTCCCCCCTCTTTCTTCTCCCCATTCCCAGAGGGATGGGAAGGAGAATCGAAAAGAATGCAACTCCCACAGGTTGAGATAAGAACAGTTTAGTAACTAAGGTATAACACAAATCACTACTGCTACCACCAATAATAATAATGACAAGGCAAATACAAGGAAAGAATACAATTTCTCACCACCTAATACCAAGCCCGACCACGCAGTGCACCCCCACCCTTCCGGGTCTCTGCTCTTCCCTCTTGGGCATGACGTGCTGTGGTATGGAATAACCTCTTTGGTCAGTTTGGGTCAGGTGTCCTGTCTCTGCCTCCTCCCGGCTCTCCTCCTCCCTGGCAGAGCATGAAACTCAGAAAGTCCTTGGCCAGACCAAAACATCACTAAGCAGTAACCGAAACACTGGTGTTATCAGCGCTGTTCCCAGGCCCAAAATCAAAAACACAGCGCTGCACCAGCTACCAAGAAGGAGAAAAATGACTGCTGCTGCTGAACCCATGACACCCCTTAAAAAAAGGAAGATGCCTTTTTGGGAAGCCACAGAAGTATGTGTTTAACCATAAATCTAGGTTTTAGTCTCATTAAAATCAACATTCTTAAGGTTCTGTAGGTACTTGTTTGACTAGGGTTAAGTTTATATGTAAAATGGAGTAACTTCCTGAATGGGGGAAAAAGCATATGTAGGATATATGTCTGTGTGCGTATCACACACAAATATTTAAAACTGCATTGTTTTAATCAATTGTGTTTTGTTATAAATTGATCTGAAATTACATCTAAAATACAATGTAAAATTCTAGGCACCCCGGCAATTCAGTAACAACACAGCACATACAGTGAAATCCTAGGAGCTTTGAAACATAAATTGATTTCTGGAATAAATATGTCAAGGATTTTGATTCTCTAGGAAGCATATGCTCAAAAAATCCCATTAGGCTGTATCCCTGCAGTCTTCCTGAAATGTCACCAGTGAGGATCATAGAAGGAGAAAGGTTTTCTTTGTCTTGGGCCATTAAGAGCATGTTGCTGGCTTCTCCCGCGCTGTCCTATTCCAGGCCACTTACAGCTCTATGATTTACAATAAACATCTTAAACTCCACCGGAAACCAAGGGGCAATCAGTGCAGTATCCTGGTAACGGATAATAGTGTTGAGGCTTCACATCGAAACAGTAAGACTACACCTTCACCAGGCGATCAGGCAGGTCATGCTGGACATCGAAAACCCATTTGCAAAACCTAGTAGCAATGAATGGCAGGTGACTTTGGCATAACACCTGCCATTCCATTTTGCTAAATTTCTATTTAACATTAATCTCATGCCATTATTTAGCAACCATCCACAAAGGCTGTAATCCAAAGCACGGACTGAAGGAGAAGGGACAGCAAAAAGAAATGGCATTTATATTTGTTGTTTGCCTTTGGAATTAACTGAATGTAAATACTTAAAGACATTCAATATGAAAAAATGTTTCACCTTTGGCTTTCATTATCTATTGTTAAGTCAAATACATTTCAACAAACTTGTATTGCAGTACACATTTTAATCCAGGACTTTACTCTCTTCAAAATAGCTTTTGTAAAAAAAGTACAATAAAATTAAACAGCTGAATTAATTGAAAACTGTACTTGGTAAATGCCCACTTTACTTAAAATATCGGGTTTATGAAAAGATGCAAAAAAAGGGAAATAAAATACTACCTTTGGTGATAACTATCTTCTTACTTTAGAAGCAAATGCAAGACTAACTTATCTGGTAAAAGTTTCCAGCACTCCCTTCAGCTTACTGCCAGACAGAAAGTTGGCAATTCCAGGAAAATCACATTAGACCTTCCTTCAAGCTATAAATCAAAATCTTACTTGTCTTGAATGATATGAAGAGTGAATTTATGACATCCTCCCTGACAGAGGCATCAGGACAGTACAAACACAGTACCAGTAATGACAGCGGAAAGCTGACAAAATGCTGAAGAGCTAATGTGACACTATAAAAAGATGCATACAGCCAAATGCAGTAGTACCAAGCCCAAGCAAGTTTTGGGAATCTGGGATCTAAAATCATGATATTGCCTTTAAAATCATTAGATATAGAAAAAGACAGGCTCACATTGCATTATTTTTAATTGCCTCCTTTTTGACAAGCTATTAGAGCACAGCCAATTGAAATTCCCTCCACAAACCGCAGCACAGGGGTTTTAAGGAAGGGTAGGGGAATATGAAAGCTGAGTTCTCACTCAACATGCTAACTGCAGTTGACAAAAGTTAACAGATCCAGTTACTATAAAGATTGTGGCAAATTGCATGATAATGCAACTTTACACTGTAATCAAAAATTTCTTGGAAAAAGAAATCATTGGGTCACCTGTGAGTACCAAACTAAACTGTATTAAATCTATACTGAAACTGTACTAAGCCAACTATATTGAAATGCGACCTTCAGCTAATCCAAGGCATCATGTTAAAAGACCAAGAGGCTGAAAGCATAAGAAAGCAAAAATTTTCACACTGTGATGCAGAGAAACAGTGCAATGTCACTTGCACTTACATGGTTTAAATTACTGGGCTGGTCCAGAATAAATCCTAAAGACATATTTGATACAAGTCTAGGCACAGAATGCTAATTAAAAAAAAAAACAACAGAAAAACAAAGAGTGATTAAAAAATGGTTCCAGATTGCTAGTTCTAAAAATATCCACCTTCAAAAAGGCTATAAGAATGTCTTCCAAATGATAAACCCAGACACTAACAAGACTTCTCTGATCCCTGGTTTAAAAATTATTATGTTCTGCCATATCCAACTACAAACTTCATTCAAGTCCAAATGCAGGGCACAGTTCAGAAGCCTTTGGAAAACAAACTGAAAAAAGCCCACTGAGGGAAAAAAGAGTCTATTTGTGTCATCAGTGGACTCTGAATCAAGTCCTAACTTATCAGGATTTACATTCAAAACGTGGACAACTGGGTACGATTAGAAGGCTTTTCAAAGAGGCATAATCACAGTGGTGAGATTTCTGCCCTTCCCAGGGTGAAGCCTTTGGGTAAGATCAGTACAGCTGCCTCCATCTGTATTCTCTGCAATGTTTTCTGTGAAATGAAGTACATAATCTGTTTGCAAAGAATTCTTCTAGAAGTTATATCAAATTCAAGCTCATACATAGGCATCTGAGCAGATTTTGACTGTCCAAGTACTCAAAATGCAGATTTCGACAGTGACAGCAGGGATTCTTTTTGTTTTGACCATATGCTGTAAAAGGTCTGCCAATGTGTCCAAACACTTTCTTCATCATGAAACAGAAAATTACTATATATCACTCCATAAGGGTCTGAGACAAGCTGGTTTCCTTGCATGCAAGTGGGAAGACCTGGTCAAAATGACAAGGTTCTTTTGTCATTTCAAACTTGATGAAATTTCCATGCACTTTCATCATCCTTGCAGAATGGTTTGATTAAGCAGCAAATCTTGTTTTGCCATCTAGGAACATTTCATTTCATAGAATAGTTAGGGTTGGAAAGGACCTTAAGATCAGCTAGTTCCAACCCCCCTGCCACGGGCAGGGACACCTCCCACTAAACCATGCCACCCAAGGCTATGTCCGATCCAACCTTGAACACCACCAGCGATGGAGCATTCACAACTTCCCTGGGCAACCCATTCCAGTGCCTCACCACCCTCACAGTAAAGAATTTCTTCCTCATATCCAATCTAAACTTCCCCTGTTTAAGTTTGAACCCGTTACCCCTTGTCAACTCACTACAGTTCCTCATGAAGAGTCCCTGCCCAGCATCCCTATAGGCCCCCTTCAGATACCGGAAGGCAGCTATGAGGTCTCCACACAGCCTTCTCTTCTCCAGGCTGAACAGCCCCAACTTTCTCAGCCTATCTTCGTACAGGAGGTGCTCCAGTTCCCTGATCATCCTTGTGGCCCTCCCCTGCACTTGTTCCAACAGTTCCATGTCCTTTTTATGTTGAGGACACCAGGACTGCACACAATACTCCAAGTGAGGTCTCACAAGAGCAGAGTAGAGGGGCAGGATCACCTCCCTTGACCTGCTGGTCACGCTCCTTTTGATGCAGCCCAGGATACGGTTGGCTTTCTGGGCTGCAAACTCACACTGCAAGCTCATGTTTATTTTTTCATTAACCAACACCCCAAGTCCTTCTCTGCAGGGCTGCTCTGAATCTCTTCTCTGCCCAACCTGGAGCTGTGCCTGGGATTGCTCTGACCCAGGTGGAGGACCTTGCACTTGGCATGGTTAAACTTCACCAGGTTGGCATCTGCCCACCTCACAAGCATGTCAAGGTCCCTCTAGATGGCATTCCTTCCCTCTAACATATCAACCGAACCACACAGCTTGGTGTCATCGGCAAACTTGCTGAGGGCACACTCAATCCCACTGTCCATGTCACTGCCAAGGATTTTGAACAAGAGCAGTCCCAACACTGACCCGTGAGGGACACCACTCATTAGTGGTCTCCAGCTGAACATTGAGCCATTGAGCACAACTCTTTGCATGCGGCCATCCAGCCAGTTCTTTATCCACCGCGTGGTCCACCTATCAAATTGATGTCTCTCCCACTTAAGAGATAAGGATGTCATGTGAGACAGTGTCAAACGCTTTGCACAAGTCCAGGTAGCTGACATCAACGGCTCTACCCTTCATCACTTAGTACTAAAAGCAGTTCTAAAAAATGGAGATTTTTGAATTAAATTGACTCAGGGCAGCCTTGTGTCTGAAATGTAGTGTTGTTCTTCACACCTTAAGCTCAAGTAAATAAGGCAATCAGAAAGCCAACCGTGTCCTGGGCTGTATTAAAAGGAGCATAACCAGCAGGTTGAGGGAGATGATCCTGCCCCTCTACTCTGCTCTTGTGACACCTCACTTGGAGTATTGTGCGCAGTCCTGGTGTCCTCAACATAAAAAGGACATGGAACTGTTGGAACAAGTCCAAAGGAGGGCCACAAGGATGATCACGGGACTGGAGCAGCTCCCATATGAAGATAGGCTGAGAAAGTTGGGGCTGTTCGGCCTGGAGAAGAGAAGGCTGCATGGAGACCTCATAGCAGCCATCCAATACCTCAAGGGGGCCTATAGGGATGCTGGGGAGGGACTCTTCTTGAGGAACTGTAGTGAGATGACAAGGGGTAACAGGTTCAAACTTAAAACA
The DNA here is from genome assembly GCA_028858755.1 of Ara ararauna. Taxonomy (NCBI): domain Eukaryota; kingdom Metazoa; phylum Chordata; class Aves; order Psittaciformes; family Psittacidae; genus Ara; species Ara ararauna. Next base: position 148,407,189 of record CM054376.1, read on the forward strand.
GGGGAAGTTTAGATTGGATATGAGGAAGAAATTGTTTACTGTGAGGGTGGAGAGGTGATGGAATGGGTTGCCAGGGAAGTTGTGAATGCTCCATCGCTGGTGGTGTTCAAGGCTGGATTGGACATAGCCTTGTGTGGCATGGTTTAGTGTGAGGTGTCCGTGCCCCTGGCAGGGGGTTGGAAGTAGATGATCTTAAGGTCCTTTCCAGCCCTAACTATTCTATGATTCTATGTGACATAAATTTTAACGTGGCCTCTTAGCAATAACCTGCTCATTACACTGATGCTGCACACTTTGTAAGTAATGCAATTCCTGCAAAATGTCAGATCAGTACATATGATTACCATTTTCTCATATATTTCTGTACATTTACATACATATGCTTGAACAGGACCTAAACTATGAAACTGGAAGCTACACATGGAAATCCAAGGATCTAACTTAGGTTTTTTCTTTATACGGATCAGCTATTGACATCGCTTACCCTGATCAGCTCAATCCAGCATGCAGATGCTCTTTATTCTTCCTTGTGCTCTTGCCTGAGACCCATCTAGCATATGCACACTGGCATCCAGCCTGGTATGCCAAAAGGAAATATCAGGAAACAAAGACCATTTTGTTTAATGATTACTCTTAAGGAGTCAAATCAAATGGGATAGTTTGGGAGGCACATTTTCTGCAACTCATGATACAGATCAGTGGAACAAAGGTGTTTGATTTAAGTAGTAAAAGAAGAATATACTTGTTGTGGTTTAAGCTGTAAATCACGCAGCCCGTTCACTCACTCCTCCCTCTTTCTTCCCCTCCACTCCGAGGCGGGGGGGGGGGGGGGGGAATGGGGAGAAGAATCGAAAGAATGTAACTCCCACGGGTTGAGATAAGAACAGTCCAGTAACTAAAGTATAACACAAACCACTGCTGCTACCACCAATAATAATAATGACAAGGCAAATACAAGGAAAGAGGATACAACTGCTCACCACCCGACAACCAAGCCGTGAACTGAACTCTTCCGGGCTCCTGCCTCTAGTTTTACATCCTGGGTATGGAGTACTGTGGTATGGAATACCTCCTTGGTCAGTTTGGGTAAGGTATCCTGTTTCTGCTTCCTCCCGGCTTCCCCTCCTCCCTGGCAGAGCATGAGACCCAGAAAGTCCTTGGTCAGACCAAAATATTCTAAGCCGTAACTACAAACATTGGTGTTATCAGCGTTGTTTCTAGGCTGAAAGTCGAAAACACAGTGCTGCACCAGCTACTACGAAGGAGAAAAATGTCTGCTACTGCTGAACCCATGACAATACTCTATCATTGTGGAGAGATTGTGGTGAATAAGAAAGACTTTGCAGAAGAATTTGTGTTTGTGTGGTGATGGCTGCAAGACTGCAACAGAAACAGGATGCAATGTCTTCTCCATCTTCTATGCCTGCGAATGCTCTGCCACTTGCTTACATGGTTGAGAGGACCAAAAAAATTAATCCCATCATTTTATCAGACATCAGAAAGAAGCTGTGTGAATGTCTACACATATATAGTGCTACAGCGAGAACCACTGTGAAGTAAATAGGTGGCAAACCTGGTTTTTAGGGAAAGCTCTGTTTACTTTGTCAATACAACCTGAAGATCTCCATTCACTTCAACACTCAGTTACTACTGCCAAACCCATTTTAAGTGAGGCAAACACCACAGTGTTAGTCTGTGATTTCTCTCTATAAATTCCCATCCAACTACTTGAATTTGCACAGAACACCTGAAGTTAATATAGAGCTACCATCTGACATGCCTTTGGGAGAAATGAATTCCTGAAATGTAATTAATTTATATTCCAGAAATGAAACCTCCAGAAATTTCAGCCACCTCCTGCATACTCTTCACAAAGGAATAAAATAATCTGCTGCATGAAAAAGCTGGAGGACTTGGAAATATATCAGCTATGCACGAAATTCTCACATCATGGAGCTGAGCACTGCAAGCCAGTGGCACACAAATGCTGATAAATTTATCATTATGAAGATCTACTGGACACTGCTCATCACAAAAAGAATGCACTCTTTTGCACTTTCAAACTAATATGCTTCCAGGTGGTTTGTAAATCCACATTAACCTATTGCATATGCCCATATACCATCTCTATTATGTGTTCTTGATGGAGTGAAAAATTACACATATCATTGGACAGTAGTGTCAAGTCAGATGCCTTCAGAAACTGTAAGCCAGGCCACAAAAACAAGACATGCTGAGCTTCACCATCATATTATGAGAAAAGAAAAACCAAACCCAAAAAATAATAATGTGGCTATTTCTTCTACTTTATTTTTAAGTTTTGTACTTTTGTGGCAGTATTCTTTCATGCTTTCAAGTTTTTCTCCACAATTTCATGGTATGCAAGCAAGGTGGTCACAATGGGTAAGGCAAAGGGAGGACAATATTTCGTCCACCACCCAGTTCATATACATTCTCATGTATATATATTATATATACATATACTACCATGTTATACATGGTAGTATATATGATAAAGCAATTATGAAGCAACCTAGAGACATCATTGTTATGCCTGGCTGTGGCTATCACTTGCTTACAAATAACATAAGGTGAGATTCTTGCTTAATCACGATTTGGTAATCCAAAGCATTAAGAAAGAATAGTACAAGAAGTGTCTAAATTGACAATACTCTGCATGAAGCTAAAACTTATTACTTTGAACCACTGAGCCTCAAGATAATAATGAATTTTATGACCAAGAGACAGTTTATATGCGAATTACAAGGCACTGATTCTATAATAGGAAATCTTTACTGAGCATAAACATATTCTTATACACCACATTTTTAATTATGCATTTTCACAAATGAAGGATTTGAAAACATATACAAAATTTTTATCTGCACTTTGAAATAAAAAATTTAGATCAGTTTAAAGCTGAATTTTTCAACACTATTTTTACTGCTTCTTTTATCCCCTAAATAGCAAGCTTTATTGACAAAATCCTCATTTCATTGCCATATAAAAAAGAACAGTAGAGTTCTTAACACCATTTTGTTAAAATAAATATGATCTACAAACTAAATTAGGCAAAATATAACATCTAGGCAGAAAAAAATGCATTTGAATGAGTACAACTGAATATAAATCTGTGCTGAGTTTGGACAAAGTGAAGAGAAAGTACAAATAAAATGTGTTTAGTTACATTATCTTAATGAGAACTAATGAACAACTTTTGATTGTTGTCATTGGATTTTTTAAGCTTATAGGTATTTCAATATAAATATTCTGTCCTGACATTTGTGTACTTAGCCCTCTGAGCAGCATTTGAACACAAACACCTGAGGAATTCAGTGACAAGTTGCAACTGATTCTTAGGAGATGGATACCACCAATGTCAGTAAAGTAGACAAAGGGGATTCAGGAAGGGTGGCTTTCATGCTCTGCAGGAATGTTTAAAATACAAGACACTCTGCATTTAAATGCACCAGACAAAAACCAGCATCAACTAGCAACAGGAGATCAGAGAAAAAAAACAATGTTAGACAAGAGTAGCTTTACAGAATGGAAACACACAACACCAAATAAAGGGTCATGTTAATAGTAGATGCAGAAAGTAAGAGGGTTCATCCTAAACTGCTAGATATGCTGGTAGATACTGTCAAATCATTTTATCTATGCAGTCAATTCCAAGTTGAAAACATTCTATTTTGAGCCTGGTCTGATAGAAAACAAAATCTAAATTGTTCTTGTTTTTATCTTTTTCCCCAAATAAGGAGATACAGTGAGAACAGATGAACCCTGAAAGCAAAGTACAAGACTTTCACTGCCTTGCTAAAGGTCCTTTGCATCCAGCTCTAGGGAAGACGTTTTAAATGGATGTTCTAAGTGCCTGAAGAAAGCAGCAAATAGCACTCCTATCTTCAGTAAAGGTAAGAAAAAAAAGAAGTTTTTTTTACAGTGTTACTGTATTTTTACTTGCCATTAGAATGAGAATAAGTTATTGTAAAAGGCCCCTCACAAATCTGAGTATACATTGTATTGCTCTTAGTGAAAAAGTAGTTTACAGTAACAAGTTTCATATTTTTCATGGAACTACCTCTTATCTACTGCAGGATCGGCACTACTTGCCAGTCATACACTGGGAAAACAAACACTGACATGAGACTGGTGATAGTGGTACCCACAAAAACAGGCTTGAGCAATTCTTGCTCTAAGGAAATGTGACCCGAGATGTTCAATAGGTTGACATTCCTACTTTTCCCTGACTGCTTTTCTGCGTTTCACAGATTTTATCTACTATTACCAGTTAAATGTTAAGGACACAAGCCAACCCTATAAATAATCCACCTATCTGTATATGACTGCTACCCCCAGATCCCAAACTTTGACGAAAAGCAGTGTGTTTTTCCTCATGGCTCTCCCTCCGTGCTGCACCTTACTCCCCTGGTAAAGATCCAGAGGCAGAACCCAGACAACTCATGCTTAATGCTGCCATCTAGCTAATAGCTGCTGCCCACCCGTTGAAACCTGGCTAGCTCGGGAGATAACTGCCGCCTTTAAGGGTCCTTTCCTAAATACCCTGCTGGAAGACTGGGTGCTTCAAAATACCGGTAATGGACTACATACAGCCTTTCACCACTCGAAGCCCAGCCCAGTCACACAGAACTGGGTAGGACTTCCGAATTTATGAAGTTTCCATTCAGGGCTTTGCAAACTTGCTGCTGCTGATGAGCAGAGGCCTAGAGCTGTGTGGGCTGAGCCTCTGCTGCTCCCATGTTAAAGCAGCACATGGGGACACTTCCCTTCAGCGAACCAGTTCGATCCTCCAGGTTCGTATCCCTGGCCCCTAATCCCACTCTGTTCAGTACCTCCCACATCCTCCCTGGTGCCGGCACCATCACACGTGATGGGCAGGGAGCAAAAGAAGGACTTATTGATTCACATGAACTCCCATGTCCCTGCTCTCCTCAGGGATACCGCTCCATGGGGCCCTAATCAGACTCCAGAAATTTAGCTTTCACATGGTGAAGCTTTTTTTATTTCCGTTTAGAGTGATAATGGTATGCTTTCATGATTCTTAACTAGGAAGATACCCATTGTTAATATGAACCTGTCTAGCTCCACAGGTAGTGAGGAACAAGGATTTCAGAGGTGTAAGCTACTTGTTTGTGGCAGCAGGCTCCCAACAAAAGTGCTTTGCAGGGTAACACAGGCTTCAGCATCAGCCCACTGAAAGGCATGGCTTCGGCGGCTTCTTTTTCTAGGGCTATTGGAGATGCCTCTCATTTTCCCCCCACGCTACATAGCAGAGGATGCCAGCGAGCTGGGGGTCAGCGGCGAGCAGTGCCCAGCGGAGCCAACCCTAGCAGAGGGCACAGTCCCCCTCTCTCTCTTCCCAGCACGGCGTCCCCCGGCGACGGGCGGGCGAGTCTTCCGCACTACCCGGGGCAGGGCGCAGCCGGGGCCAGCAGCCGCAGCGCCCGAGCAGCGCAGGGCTGCTCAGCGGGGCCAGCACCTGCTCTCGTCGCAGGGAGCAGGGCAGCCGTGCCGTGCCGTGCCGTGCCGTGCCGTGCCGGGCCCTGCAGAGGCAGGTGCTGTGCGGCCCCTCCCAGACCAGTACCTGCAGGCCGCTGCCCCGCTCCGGGGCAGCCTGAGGTGCTAGGCCGGCCCCGGCCCCGCCTCCGCCGGGAGCCGCTCGGAGCAATCCCCACGGCAACCCAGGCTCGACCCCCTTCCCAAACCCCGCCTCCCCTCCCCGCCCCGCCGCTCCCGCCCTGCGGACGCCGCCGGTCGGAAACAGTCCGTGTGTAAACTCGACGTGTCCGGGAAGGTGCGCGCCGCTCTCCGCTTCGCTCCGCGCCCGGCTGCGGGGCGCGCCAGCCAAGCGCGATGCTGGACCCTTCTTCCAGCGAGGAGGAGTCCGATGAGCTGCTGGAAGAGGAGCGGCAGGACGTGCTTGTGGCGGCGGGTGGCAGCTCCCAGCGCTCGCTGCCGCCGCCGTCCCGGGACTCCCGGGGCAGGGAGGCCGGTGCGGCGCGGGCGGCCAGCCCCAGCCCCTCCGTGCTGAGCGAGGGCCGGGAAGAGCAGGAGCGCCTGCAGCGAGAGGAGCGGGAGAAGCGGCTCCGGCTGCAGCTCTATGTGTTCATCGCGAGGTGCATCGCGCACCCCTTCAACGCCAAGCAGCCCACCGACATGGCCCGCCGGCAGCAGAAGGTGAGCCCCGCCGCCTGCGCTACCCGCGCCGGGCCGTCCCGCGCTCGCCGCCCCGTAACGCTGCTGCCGCCGCCGGGCTCCGGCCCGCAACAGGTTGGGGCGGGCGCTGTGGCCCGGCGGGGCAGGGTTAGACCGGGCGCTGCAAAGCTCGGTGTGAGCGCGGCTTCCCCGGACCAGCCCGGTCAGCGAGAAACCCCTCAGTGAGCGGGGTAAAGTCTCTTAAGTTTTAGAGCCGCGCTGAAAGCCGCCGTGCCAAGGAGCTGGGAGCGCGGGCAGCGGGGCCGTTCTGCAGGGGAAAAGATGTTCAGCTGCTCGGCGCTGCGAGCTGGATGGAGTTAAACCTCCGGGAGGTGCCTCCCGCAAGTCGCGCTCTCACCATCTGTGCCCAACTTCAGCCAATTCTGCCTTAATACAGAGGTGAACAAGAAAACTAGTTTGTTTCAGCAGTTATTGCGTGAGGTCCTTGTACAGGGAAACAGTTGTCACGCTGAGAGTGGCCTTCTGGTGAAGGTTGACCAGAATTATTCTCTGCATCTAGTGCACGAGAGACAAGCTCTTGAGAATTGGAAGGTCTGTGATAGAGTTTTATGCTGTAACGGTGCTTATTCTCTGTTACTTCCCAGCAATTGAATAGATAGTATACTTAAAGTTTTGAAACAGGGTGCTCTATTTCCAGAAAAGCACTGAAAAGCTTAGTTCTTGAAAGGTTTGCTCTTAAAAAAACTTGCATAGCTGTTTGGTTTTAGTGGGGTTTTTTGTTTTGGTTTTGGGATTTTTTTTGTTGTTGTCATTTTACTTTCAGTTCTGTAAAACAAGCAAACCCAAATCAAATCAGAGAAGAAACTAAAAAAACCCTTCCACATCACTTTCCAGAGGGATAGTGAAAGGGCACAAAAAGGAATTCTTGGCTTTTTGTGAACTTGACTTTTTATGATCTTAGTACTTTCATGTCTCTAAGGCTTTGTAAAATTAAACACTGAATGTTTTGGGGTGGCTGAACTATGCCTGTTACGGGTACTTTGTGCTTAGTACGTCCTCTGACAAGTTGACATGGTGGTAAAAATAACATTATTTCTGGAAGAACATTTTGGTTTTTAGGTGTTAGGTACTTAAACTGTGAAGCCTGTATGAAGACATCTTGTAAGCAGGAAGCCAAAGGCAGTCTGGCAAAATGGGGATTTTTACCACCTCACTGAGGACTCTCCACTCCAAACCAGTCATCATAGAAATGTCATTGTGAAGGGACATCTCGGTGTGACTGCCCCCTGGACAAAGCCAAAGCCGATCTCATGTAGTGCTGACATCAGTCTAGGCTCAAGCAGGAGGCTCAGAAGCCTTCAGAGGTGAGATCCCACAGCCCATCTGTGCATTGCCCTCCTCTTCATGAAATTTTCCTAATCAGCTTCCAAGTTGTGGCCATCAGCTGCAGCAGGTACTGAACATTTTAGAAGTTCTCACTGATCTCAGTCACTAAGTATAGGAACTGTGTTTTAAACATAACTACAGTACTAATTACTTTTATTAATAAGATGTATGAAAAGAGATTACTGATGTGCAGCAAATACAGAAATACAACAGTTGTGAATTTAACATGTGAGCAGTGCACAGGTTGATTGACAGAATTTACTTGATACCTAAAATTAGCTGTTAATCCTGCTAATTACTGTTTTTAAGTGAACTCTGACTTTTGGTTTAACTGCTATATCTAGATAGTGATTTTTGCCGTGTTTAGGAGTTTTGCTGCTGGACAAGGATGATTTATCCTTTTTTGCTCATCGGGAATTAGTTTAAATAAGACATAACACAAAAAATAATTATTTCTGGGAGTTTCATTTCAGCCTAGAAGTAATGAAATGCACATAAACATCCTTCCTCTTTGACAGTTTGATATATTACCCAGTGAATTACTGAAGAGAGAGTAGCAGAACTGGTCCTGAGTTTTGAGAGTTCAGAAAACCTGCTTTGATAGCTTAGGATCATTGAGAGCCGCATGAAAGAGCCCTCTTTTCTGCTCTGGTTTTTGCACTCTTTGCTGCACGGTCACCCTGTGTCAGCCTCAGGAGTGAGAGTATAACCACCTGTCTTACGCTGTGTCCTCTAGTAAGACACTTCTGGATGTGTGATAGCTGGACTCAAGTTCCATAGGATAAAAGTCTGTCTTATTTCCTGAATGACTTTTCTCACTGCCAAGATACAATACAGATGTGGACTGTCCCTTAAATTCCTGCTCTTTTTTTGCTTCACATCTTGAGTGATGTGGCTGGCTGTCCATTGTGAGCTGGACTGAGATTCCTTTCCTGTGTTGCTTAACTTGAGCCATTAACTACTGTATGCTTTGTCCATCATCATCAGATAATGATCCAAGGTATGGTTTCAAACCTGAACCTACAATGTTTTGTGGTTCCAGGTCCCAGCCCAGTCTGCCTGTCTCTGGTTGTGCACTCTTCATAAAGCTTTTGCACCAACAGTCCTTCTGATAGCCTAAGAATAGTATCCACCCTGCTTGAGAGCAGAAGTAATTTGTTCTTTCTGCTAGTTCAATTTGGCATATTGCTGAGCAAATATTGCAGAATGCAGTTTGCTGCTTTTTTTAATGTGGAACATATTATCCAGTAAGAGAATGAGATGGAATTCATATATCAAATATCCTCAATTATATCCTCAATTGCATTGTAATATAAGTAAGGAAATGGTTTATAATATGGCTGACTTCTTTATGTTCTTGCTTCAGTATCAGATTTAAGACGTACTATACAGTATCTTGAAACTATCATACTTAATGGACTGGGCTGTACTAATTAACATAAAGAATTTTAAATGCAGGCAGTGTTTCATTCCACTGTTGTCCTTTCTTCTAAGTAAAATTAGCTCAGCTTTACTGTGGTAGATAAAATTAATTAAAAAAAAAAAAAAGACATCAAACTTTAAGAAAAAAAAGAGCTATCGTAATTCACCAGAGTTTGTCAACCCTGCTAACTTGTTTTTAATGCCAAATTCAATGTAATTTAGCCCAGACTTTGCTGAAACACATACTTCTGTAATTTGGCTGAATTCCTTTTTTAAATCTGCAGGATATGTGGTAAAAATACTTTTTTTTTTTTTTTTTTTTTTTTTTTTTTTTAACTGTTCAGAGTTAGTTGGTGACCTGATATTGCATCCTTCCTTACTCTGGTTGCTGGTAGGTTTGTGGTGGAGGAGGAAGAATAAGCCAATATTGTTGAGTGAAATCGAAGCATGGCATGATTTTTCAAGGTGGGGTAGCAAGTCCTGACAAAGAGTTCTACAGGGTAGAACTAATATGTACTTCGTAATGTATTTGCAGTAGGTTTTTATGGACATTTGATCATATATTTTACAGACTTGTAGAGAAATATTAAGGCATCAGTGCATTATCTCTCATGCTTTTATCAAGCAAGTTTTGTCTGTCCATGGTTTAAAGAGACTTTGTCACTTTCTTGTAATTTCCACTTTTTTTTAATGAGACCTCTAGAACGTATTTCACATCTCTTCCTTTCTAGCCCAACAACAGACAAGAATTAATCCCATTCCTCTTCCTTCTTCTCTCTTACCTCAGCCAAACTGAATCTCAAACCAGCAGGTTGAATTTGTCCATAAAATGGGATTTAGGTAGTGAAAAGAAATGCATTCCCTGTGTAACTGTCTTTCATTAAGGGAAAGTATGTGAATGTACAGAATCAGTGATTAGATGATGACCCTGGTAGCTGTGGTTTATACTAACCAGTTGTATACTTGCATGTACATACTTGGTTTTACTCAGGGAGCGTGTGCCAGTGCCAGGTTCTTTATCTGGGAGATTAATTGGAATTTAAGTTACCAAAGAAGGAAGAGGCAGTGAAATGCTACAATTGACTAACAAAAAAAAAAAAAAAAAAGTTCTCCAGTGTTTTTCTTCCTCAAAATTCTGAAATTTAATGTAACAATCAAGTTGTCACACAGAAACCCAGGACTGGAGGAGAGGCAACACTCCTACGCTAAACAAGATTTCATAGCCCATGAAGCTTAGTGTATCAAAGCTGGTCGTTCAGGTCTTGCTTTCATAGGTGGTAAGTCGTAGAATTGAGTAATTGAACTGACTGTTTAGAAACCATAGCTGAATGAGTTCACTTCGTAAGTACATGATGGCCTGTTTTTCTGCCATCTCTTCCGTCCACCTGCTCAATCATGAGTAGATAAAAGCCAGTGACTTCTAGTTAATTCTCAAAAGTAGGGGTGGTAATAATCAGTAATTTATTTTCATCTGAACTCCGTGAGGTTGTTCTTTCATGTTTCTTGGACTTTACCTCTAAAGAATAGGTTTGTAATGATACATAGGTTTGTAATGATACATGTACACTAAATAACTTTACCAGGAAAATGTTGGGTGCAGAGATAGACTTCATTCTCATGATCAGAGTTTTCTTTTCACTGTCTTTATTTCTTCTGCCCCAAAGCCTATTCATCCTTGCTTTTGAGCTGGGCATGGGTATTTACTTTTTATTGTCTGAGTTTGTTTTGAGAAAGAAAAAATGTCTTTTAGCTTCTGAGACTCCTTCATAAGATGCTGTTTACCCCCCCTGCTGCCGTAGCAAGGAGAGCACATCTGAAGCCACTGTTGCCAGAAAGTGCAAAAACATTTCAGAGGAAGAGCTTAGCTGGAAAACATCTGATGAAAATGCTTCTGAAGAGCTTTCCGAGAATGTCTTCCATTCCTACCTTCAATGTTTCATTTACAAAATTCAGTTTTTATTTTTTTTTTTTTTGGTAAAGTGCTTCAGAAAGTCATTTTAAATCAAGTTTATTTGCCTCTTTGTTTTTCCTCATCGCAAACACCTTGATAACAACTTGTCATGATGCTCAAAGCTGCATGTAGTTTGTTTTCAGTCAAGTGAGTATATAGTATTTTGGCAAATCCTGTCAAAGCCTGTTAACATAGTGACCTACACAGCTCTATACATGTTGAGACAAGATTATTTGCAAATAGGCCTTATTACCCCAGTCAGAACTTGTTCTCTGGGGAAGAAGTTGTTCTTGCCTGTACTAGGGAAGTTGCTCATGACGGCAGTTGAGTCTGCCATGGCTGAAGAAATTCTGAAGGGTGATGAGAGCAGAGCCTTCTGCTTCTCTCCAGCGCTGCTTCAGACATGACAATCCATCAGAGTGCTGTTTTAATCTTAAATTCTGCCCCACCAGCTCAGGATTGATCAGCATGGCTTGGCCAACAGCCAGTGCTGGGAAAAGGGGGCTTTGCTAAACCACTATGTAATGAAGTGGACATGGAGGGACAGCCTGCAGACCTCATTTACTATGCTGAGAAATCGATCAGTCTCTTCTTCTGCTTGCTTCTTTTGTTTTCCCTATCTATTTTACCTATACTTGCCTTTGAAATCTGGTTATTTTTTAAATTATTATTTGTGGGGATTTTTTTTTTTTTTTCTGAATTAGTGACCTAGTGTTTGTTTCTGTCACCCATGGAGTATGATGAGTACGTTAACTCCGTTGGCAAATACCCTGTTTAAAGTACTTGAGGAATACTATTTGCTAGTTTTTTCTAGAGGGGAGGTGGCAGAAAGAGAGTTTGAAGGATCAGTTGACTGTCACTGTCCCTGCTGAAGCAGTATAGGGGAATTTCCTGGCTGGCCTACCTTGCATTTCTCACCCTTTGCAGGTAGTTGTTATTCTGGCATTGTAATTTGTGTATCTGAACAGTATGCTTCTTATCAGACTAGTTTTTTTCTCTTTCTGGCTTTGTATCATTTCTTTTTGATACTGATGAATATTGTCCTGAAGTTGCTTTCAGTGTATATTGTTTTCCTGTTTTAATGTACCTCTGTATTTGTGTTCTACTCTCCTCTTATCCTTGTTTCTTTTTTGTGTATAGATATCTCCTAGTTTGCTAGCTGAACACATCTTTGTCTCCTGCTGCTTCTCTTTTATTTGTATGCTTGCTAGAATTGGAAAGCTAATAGCCCAGGGACAAGACTTGCTGGGGTGTCGTGTGTTCTTCTAGGAAAGTGCTTGGCTCTGCCTCTCCTCAGCTGGTTGAGGGATGTGTATTGGGGTGCTAATCTTTGTACCTTGTCCCTGGCCCTGTATTAAATTGTACTGATCCCCAGTTAGTGTATTACCTCTGTCTGAACTGGGTGCCAGCCTCTGAGGTTTTTAAACTTTTTAATCTTCAAGTCTCTTTTCATGTAGGTTTTTTTTTTCTTTTGGAACAGTGGCTGTAAAGATGCCGCTTGTATTTCTTTCCAACTTAACTGTTCTTGCTGTCTGCTGATGGCTGTGGCATGCACAGGTCTGGTACTCAGGATTCTCCTTGGTTTCTAGCTGTTGCCATTCGGAAGGGGAGGCAGGGAGAGAAACAGCATCTGCTGAACTGCTCCCTTTGCCTCGTGCCTATCTCTAATGCCCGCTTCTGCCTAGAAGTTTTGGCACCAAATTGAAAGCAGCCCAATTCTTGCACGGTACAGCTGATTCCCCCAGGTTTCGGAATAGCAGCTGTGAAAAGGCAGTTTTCAGTTTGTTGCTGTGTGGGGGAAACTGAGCAGCAGGAGAGACAGAGTGTTTGCATGTGAGTACCAGGCTGCATCAGCTTAGGTTTGTGTTTTGAAGGTTATTTTCACAGCCTTAACTGTTGAAGGCATCTCATTTTTTGCTTTAAATTCTCTAGAAGTTGATGGTACTTGCCGGAAAGAATTTATTTCTTATTTATTTTGCATCAAGAAGATAAAGCGTATGCTTCTCTTCAAGTGTGATTACTTGTATGCATAAGTTTAAGAATGTTCTTTAGTGTTTTTCCTGTCAAGAGGGAAAAAAGCAGTAATTACCAGCATCATGAAGAATGAACAGAGCTACATTACCTGGTGAAGAAAAATTAGAGGAAAAGGATTGTACAAGAATTGTTCTCAAGCTCTGTTTCCGTTTTTCTCTCATGCATTAATTGTTAATTTATGTTCGATTATCTTGACTGTGGGGTTTTGGAAATAGAGGCAACAGCTTCTGTTTAATGAAAGTGCCGGAGGGGTACTCTGAGTGATAGTATAGGCACGCACGAAAAAATCCTTGGGATAGTAATTCGAGTAGACTTTCTTGGGCCACAGACAAGGATGTGGAAGAAAGGACAAACCAAAGATAATGTGTAAATGGGCTCTCCAAAGAGATGATGTACATATACAAAGATTAGAGGAGAAATGGCAATTGGTGATGGAGAGTTTCATGGACTGAGTTGAAAGTGTTGGGAAAGCATGTGGCACTGAATTAATTTTGGAGTAGAGGAGCTGTTCAGCAAGGACAAATTAAGGGGAATGAATTTGTAGCAGAGAAATCTACTGGTCATGAGAGTTATGCTTTTCAGTGTGAAACAGAAATGAAGGAGGAATGTCTTGGGGATAAGAGTTTTCAAGAAAGATATTGGGTTACGAAAAAGAGATAAGGATTAAGCTGGAAAAAATGCATAGTCTCAATATCTATGTCAGTGTAATACAGAGTAACAAGGGCAAAGAGTTGGTGAGTAACTTGGTGCTCAGAAGTTGGAGTCCATGGAAATCGGAGTGGTAGGATACAGTGCATTGGGGAATACTGTTTTCATGGTCACAGATTTTTTTTCTGCAGAAGGTTGCAGTTTTTTCTATGTTTAGATTTTTCTTACTGTAATTTCATGAGTTTTCTTAAAAAAAAAAAATAAAAATCCACCTCCAGGCAGTCTGTGCCAAATATTTGTCTTACTGGCTTCAGCAGGGGAGCATCCCCACTTTCTTCCTATTGCTCATACATTCCTTCATTTATTTCTAAATTATATATGCTGAGGTCTTGTAACAAGGTACTGGTGCCTGTTTCTCGTTCAGAAGACTTCTGCAAATGTTTCACAATTCCAACTGTTTAATACCTCAAATATGCATTAGTGTTAAAATATTAATATTGACCTTTTTATTATTTTGATCTCCTTATGGATGGAGCATAAACAAAGAAAGTAAATAAAGAACTGTTTTAGTGGTGTGGAGCTGATACTAAGTAATCTTAGCAATCAGTTCCCCTCTGATTCTCTCTTCTTTCCAACAGTGTCATTAAAAGGCAGAGGATTTTTCAGTCTCAAACTAGTGAGGACTGAAGAGGAACCAGTATTATTTGGAGGTAGAATTTAATAAACTCCATTTTTCTAGTTACCTTAAACTTGCAGAGTTGGAGTGTTTGCCTGAATGGACACCTAGATCCGGCTTGTGATGACTTAATACCAGATGCAATGTGATTGTTGTAACCACGTATGTGCTACAAGTGGTGGAGGTTCTGATCATACTGTTATTCGGTTGTGAAACAATTAAAAGCATTTTACCTTGAATATTCTGCGGTACAGATTCTACTGATCTCATCTATATGGTTTTGGGTTCTTTACAGCATGCTTTAGCTCCCAAATTCAATTACTTTAAAAAAATCACTTGAGATTTTTAAGGCCAACTTTCATCATTGTCTTTCTCTGCCATCCAAGTTCTTAGGTACCCTTACTTAATGTTTCCAGGCCTTTTAATGTGATAATAAATGTTAGACAATGACTATCTAAGTTTTGTGTATATAAGCCTTCTGGTTTACTGCTTGGGATATGAAAAATAAAGCATCCCATAAAGGTAATACGAGAATGGAGATCTGGCAGCCTGAGGATATATGGATATATTTTGCTTATGTGTTGCTGGAAAGGAAGTAAACTAACAATGTAATTCTTAACCATGTAATCTAAAGGTGATCTGCTGAATCTGCAGACCAGTCACCACTAGTGTCAGAGTATGTGAATATTTTTGTGCACAGCTGTCACTCGGGCACTCTGTCTGTAGGATGAGTAGTACTTTATGGGACTGCTGTTACTCTGAGGTAAAGAGTTGTTCCTTCCCTCTTTTCCCTGACATCCCACAGGCTGGGGTGGGCAATTTTTTAGACTCCTTATTTTGTAAATTGCAAGGAAGGACAGAGGTATACTGTGGACAGGGCTGGGTATTACTGGTGTATTTGCTTGGCTCTTCCTCAAAGTTGCATTGGAGCAACTGGATTACAACAGTCTGCTACTTTAGTACAACTTGTTGTCTGTAGACTGAAAGCATCACGTAAGAATGAAAGTATTAATTACTTAAAATTGCAACAAAATCTTTCATATGTTTTATGTGTTGTGGGTATTTAGACTCTGACAGATTGCTAGCACATTAATTTGCTAATTACAGTTGTTAGCGCTCACTCTGGAATGACCTTCCAGAGGTCACAAAGATGTGATAAATGAGTAAACTGGTTAAAGCCTCCATATACATGACTCTCTTGCTGTGTTACAAGCTACATCTGTTACAGGTGAACTTAAGCAGAGCAGTGCACAAGGGAAAGAGACTGCAGAGGTTGGCAAAGTTCTTTCTGTGTTGTAAAAATCTATTTCTAAGCCTCACCACTGTGTTTTGCTAATCCATGCCTGATGGTGTTGGACTGATGTGCCATGGCCATGGCTACTATCCAGTAGCTGCAGAAACATGATCTGCAGGGATAATTGAGACACTTCTTAAAAGTAAAACCATCCCCAAAGCAACGTAGTTAATCAGTGACAACGTTAT
This sequence comes from Ara ararauna, assembly GCA_028858755.1. Lineage (NCBI taxonomy): Eukaryota > Metazoa > Chordata > Aves > Psittaciformes > Psittacidae > Ara > Ara ararauna. The sequence continues at coordinate 148,422,965 of CM054376.1, forward strand.
CATCTGCATCACCATTTTAACTTGGTTCAGGAGTGTGCTTTGAAGGTCACCCTCCTTGTACCACTTGCAGAGTTCTGTGTTGGGCTGCATGAATATGACTGTGTGTGGGCAAAGGGAAACCAGAGGTTTCATTCTGGGAACATGTCCAGTCCATGCAAGTAGTGTGAGGTAGAGCCTCCAGAAATGCTCTTAGGGTGGGTGTTAGGTGCTCAGTGTGAGCTGTTTCACCATTCACATGCACTTTTCTGGTGTCACACTGATCCAGTGTAGACGAGACTTCAGAGAAAATCAGAAAGATTTAGAATACAGCAACTAACGCAGAGCCAAGAGAGATGGAACCTAAATGAGATAAATAGTACAACAGGGCAGTCTCCTTTCTGAACCAGTAAAGCAGGACAGAAGCTGCAATGCAAACATAAAAACAGCTGAAGTAACAAAGCAATAGTCTTGCTATGTCTGAAATTAATTAGTGGCAATAAGCTGCCCCTAATTACTGAAAGTGTGGGATCCTCAGCAAAGTTGGCTGGGATACTAATTAAAATAACTGATTATAAGAAATAGAATGAATAATTAATGACTGAGAAATCATTTTCAGGAGTATCTCCAGACAGCAAATAAAGTGCCCTTGGAAAATATTGTGACACCCTGAGCCATCTACTGAATCTAATCCTGCAGGCAGACCTGAACTGATTTGCAAAAGGTTGCTGTTCTTATACTTTCTAGTGCTGAGATAGGAATTAATGGGGCAGAATCATGGATAGAATAGGAATAGTATTTTCATATTAATATGAAATGTTCTTTTCAGTTTTGTTTTTTGTTTTGAATGTATGACTTCAATAGAACCTGTTTATGAAATATGCTGGCATGCTGTATTTTTCTTAAGTAGTTGGCCTTGCAGTAGCCTGCTGCTCATACAGTTGAGTGAGGTCTTTAATGCTTGGCGAGGGCCTTTGGGTAGCATCCTCTCTGTGTTGATTGGTAGCATGTGTATGTGTGGCAACTGTTGGTTATCAAGTGTATGGGCTACCAAATGGACTGTGATTTCTTTTTTTTGTGTTCTTGAAAAGCAGCAATCTGAAAATTACAGCTGACAGAACAAAAATGGAAAGTTTAAAGATTTATCTTCCTCACAAAAAATCCCAAACCGAAACAAACCCAGTCACCATCTGGCTTGATGAATGATTTTTTTTTTTTTTTTTTTTTTTTGTTTATCCTAAGCAGTTCTTTCACGGGGTTAATGAGGGTCAAGTTTTTTCCCAGCACCTGTTTGGGTGCTCCTGCCTAAGTGCTCGCTCCTTCATTTTTAAACTTGGAATGTTTTAAATAGCCCTGGTCCTCAATTACTTTGAATTGTTTATAGAAACTTTGATTAGGAATAAATAGTCATAAATGCTTGGAATCATTGAATCCTGATTGTAATTTCCTGTGATGCTTCTAGGCATCTGCTGGATGTGCTGAGGTGTGGATGGCAGCAATCAGGAGGGACTTGGGTGCCTTTAAGTGATTAAGCTGCGAAACCAACCCGCTGCTGTATAATGTCCCTCCAGACAGGCATTAAGTTTAATTCTCACTGATCGATCCGTGATCATAGCAGTGAGTCCCCCTTTATGCAGGATTCATGTTCACAGAGGGAGCAGACTCAGACAAGAAATGTCTATATCCTCCATGGTGTCTTTTATTTGTTCTGGGCATCAATAAACTGATCAGAATCTCCTTGGTCCCATAAGGTTGTGTGTTGTAATAAATTGCTCAGTATCTGTTTGTTTCCATAAGGTTGCGTGCTGTAACTCTGAATGTATTCATGTGCTGGAAGAGGGGAAACAGTCGACTCATGTGCGCTTGAAGTGAGACCACGCTGTGCTACTGAGGCAGGGGGTCCTGCTGCTGGGGGCACATCCCCAGTTCCCTGCATGCTGTGTATGGTTATAATAGGATGGGAAGAGAGTATGTGCGTATGCCTGAGAGAGGCAGGGGAAAACAGCTATGGATACTGAGAGGAGTAGAATGAGTGCTCCACAGCATGTTATGATCTAATCTGTTTTAAAGAGGTTACACATTGAGCGTAGAATATGGAATACAAGTTACTTAATACTGCTACGTTTTCAAAAACATCTGTTTGTTGTAAAAATTGTAAATTGCCATTTATTTTCCTTAAAAACAACTGACACCCACTATCTCCTCCCCTGTTCCCTGAGCCAAACCAACACCCCAAACCCTGCCGATGTGTATTTCTGCCTTTTGCTCACTGTGGTAGCAACTTCTTGTAAAATGAATCTCCTAAACCTGATAAGGAAGCAAAGATGATCCTATGGCTTGTATTAACAGTAGAGGTTTTAATTTTTATTGATATTGAACTTCCAGAATTAATCTGATTCCTTAGGGCGAGCTTTGAGTGTGTCCTGCTGAAATCAGTGCACTGAATTTCTACTTTTCTATTTCGGCTTTTTAAGTTTTACAGGTGTAAGGCTTAAATATCTGATTTGGTTTTGTATTCTAGGTTGGATTGATACCTTCATTGCAGAAACTTGCTCTGGATTGGAACATAGCATATGTGTTCTCAGTGTGAGAGATAATTTATTTTCCTAATTTGGTTCAATTTGGTGTGTTTTTTTTTTTTTTCCGACCCTGGAGAAAAAGAATTAGTTCCAATGGGAAAGCGACTGTTCTGATTTTGTGGATAATAAAAATAAAAGAAAAAGGAAAGAAACCCTACTGCCCCGTACAACTGTTGCACTGTACAACTGAGCCTATAGCTGTTACCTTTTTCTCATTCTTTCATGAGGCTACAGAGCAACTAGCACAGCTGTCATAAGGGGAAAAGAAGTTTTTCTTCATATCAGTGATCAGAATCACACTGCCTCGGTGCTGATAAAATAAATGGAGTATTGCATACTGATTATAATAGCTGGAGTGATATGTAGACTGAGAGATTGAGTAAAGAGGTGTGAGATGTTGAAGCTCTGAGCAATAGTGATGGTCAGTGATGCAAATCCATTTCAATCTGTAATGCTGGAGAGCCTGGAAAATGGACAGGATCACATAATAACATCCAAAGAAGATAAGTAGCCTCTAACCATTCCTTTCAAAAAGGGTGAAGGATTCAAAGTGAGAAACCAGATTGTTTTGTCAGTGGAGTGAACCCATCCCTGGACGGTTTGTGCATTTCATATTTAAGACAGGTGTCTGGTAATATTTATTCACTGCAGTCATTCATATGAATAAGTAAAAAACCAATAGAACTTAGGGTACTATCAAAATATAAGAGGGTGTCAAAATGCTTGCTAATTCTAAGGCTAATAATTTTAAGCCAAATAAACCATTGAAATAATTTGGGTTTTTTCTAAAGCGTGTAAATAAATTTCTGGACTCAGTGCAGAAGAGTGAGAAGGATCACAACGGTTTAAACTAATACAGCTTTAAAGAGGGGATGGCTGAGTTAGGGACACAGTTTCTCATGCAATAGCTTCTAAGGAGTTTTGTGTATGTGTTTGCAAGTTGTGTGCATACACCTTAGTAACCCAAAATAAGGACTTTTTTTCTGAAAGGTGACACAAATAGGATATCTGTAGGTTTCCCCTCAATAGTTTTTGTGTTAAACCAGGTATTTTATCCACCTGCAGTTCAGAATATTCTTTCTGAATCACAAAATATTTACCAGGGAATATCACGAATACTGCCAAACAGCTCTGCTACTGTGTTTGTGCCTTTAGTGCTACCTTATGCTTTGTTTTTTACAGAACACGTAGTAAGCTGGGCTAAGGAAGATACTGTGTCTTGGGTACACGTGAATGAAATTCCTGCTTTGCAGTGGGATGGAAAGTTTATCTTGTGAAATTATTGCGAAGCTGGTGAATGTCTTCAGCACACAAACAAGTTACTGTGTATCCTAGCATTACACCAAATGGGAAAGGACCTGGGTTGAAGCAGTCTCATGTCAAAGAGAAGACCTGTTGTCTCTTCTATAAGCAGGTAAAACTTCAGTTTGTGGGTATCCCCACTGTTTTTCATTACTCTCATAGTTGTGAGATTTTGCATTTGCAGTTTGTTTTATACCCCCTTGCTGTTCTGCCAGCTCTGCCCTTCAGTTGAAATAACAGCTTTTTCTTCCTGAAGGATTCAACAGATGATGGTCTCATTCTGCTGTATGAAACAACCCAAGCTCTGAACCATCCTTCAGGCAGTAGTCTCTCCTCTGATTATCCTTACGGCCTTTCTTTGTTGGTTTTTCAGCTGGAATTAAAGCACCCTCCTACTCATGTGGCCTTTCATGTTAGTACAGTGCCTGGGGTGTGCTGAGGCAGCACATGTGAGCCTTCGACTCAGAGCAGCCGAGAACAGAAATCTTGCACAAGTTCTCGAGGGTCCTGGCCTGAAACGTGGGAATTTCACCCTTTTTCTGTTACCGCAGCTCCCACGCTAGCTGTGTTTTCTGGTAAGGTTTTCTTACCCACCTTGTGTGCTAGTGCATCTTAGCCTCGAATTTCAATATGAGTCTTCAAAATCACAAGATTACAATGTCATGTTCCTGTTCTCTCTGTAAAAACAAGTATGGAAATACTGCATTTATGTTTAATTTGCAGGAGCAGCCCTTCAGAACTTTGCAGCTACCTTCTCAGAGGTCTGCTTTTCCTCCTTTAACACCTTCCTTCATGTTTTAATGGATATTTTCCCCCACACTTTGTGGCAATATCTCAGCTGCTTAACTGTTGTCTTGATAAGACCTACAGCATCCTTCGAGCCCAAGCAAGAATTAAAAGCAAGTGTATTGCTTGATTTTATCATCTTTTAAATACTTCTGGCATGTCTGTGACTTCGTATGACTAATCCTTCATGTTCTGGGTCAGATGTTGCCCCATTATTCTGATTCCAACCTTATTTTTACATGCTTCTCCCGAGGAGTCTATGCTCTTCTGAGTATGGAGACCTGCTGCCCTCCTTTGGGAAGGAGGTTTCTTTGGGTGATGGTGGACAGCCTTCAGATTCTTCTCTTGAAAAATTTCCCCACCGCCTCATTCGGATCTCTCAGCTTTTCAGCTTAGATGACTGAATTGACTAACTACTCTTAATTCCTTGATGTAGAGAATAAATCACCACTTCTCAGTTTCCAGGCTAAAAAGATCTTTCTGGCAAAATACAAACTGCTGAGACCAGTTTCATGTTCGATAACCATGCATATCAGCAAGCTCTCAAAATTATTAAGTGCTGCAGTGATAAAGAACAAAGACCGTTCAGAGGCACAGTTTGTATGCATTCAGTTGCAGCATTGCTGTGTGCCTTCAGTTTGGTTTTAGGCCAACTGCTATCAAAGTCCTGAGTTCCAGGTTGTCCGGTAAGCATCTAAAAAGGCTGTTTCTGGCATTCTGCCCTGGCCACATTTGGCATGCTGTAGAGCAGAGTTTAACAAACATCTGTTAGATCAGGCTTTTCACTGACCATGAGAGGTTAAATCATCAGGACATACTGATTTCTGTGCAGAATGCATCTAGACTTGGGAATTTTTACTGTAGTTTTGCATATGACTTGAATGCTAGTAGCAGACAACATGTGTAACAGGGCAATTATACTGCAGCATTTTGGAGTCAGTTCTCTCCTCTAAAATATTATGCAGCATACTTGAGCCAATGTTTTTGTTTTCAAACCCAGTGCCGTGTATATACATTGTTTTCTGTGTGACAAAAGACACGGATTTGTGCTTCCTTCCTAACTTCCTTTGACACCATAACTTTGTGGTTGAATAGATCACAGCAATGAATGACTTCTGGGTCTACCTCATCTTTTATCCTGCCTGTAGTGCTATCAATCATTTAGATGTTTCCCAAGACTGGAAAGTTGCAAGGAGCCTTGGCCTGTCTTCCTTGCTTCTACTCAGCACTTCTAAGTAATTACAGTTTTTGGAAAAGCTGGTACAAAGAACATACTGAGAATTATTCTTAAGGTCAGTCATTATTTCTGTACTTCTTGGGAACAGTGCTCAGTGCTTGTGCTAGTAACTGAGTGAATTGCTTTGAAACTCTGCTACTTGTTCCTGTGAGGTTTACTTGCACAAAGTTGAGCAAATCTCATTCACAACTCTATTCCACTTCTCACACTCCTGAACTATACTGGATTTTAAAGAACAATATGTGTGTCTTTTCTTTTGGTTCAGGATGGCACGCTCTGGTCCTTTGCACCAGAAGGATAAAAAACTTTAGAAAGGGAAAAATAGGCATCCTGTCAAATTAACTCTTGGTAAAAAAGTGCAGACCTGGGAGCTGGAGAAAGGAATGAGCTCAATCCCTGCCTCTGGAAGCTCTGACTTTTGTATGCTTCGGTCCTTCATTGTTATGCGTTCTGTGCAAAGCATGACATATAGCTAAGTGTTGGTCCTCTGCTGTCACTTTGCAAATAATAGAAATATTGGAAGGTAATTTTTATCTGAAGTTTAAAAAGAAAATTGCATCTCCAGTATAGCAGCCCTCCTCCCCCCACTTCACTCTGCAATAGCTGTGCAAGAGTGTCAGCTCTGTTCCTCTGACATGTTCCTAATCACCATGCCATTTTTTCTCTTTTTCCATGAGAGTGGGAGAGATGGAGATCAAGAATCCTGTTCTGTTGCTTTTGGTTAGATACATAAATTACCAGCACAGTGTGTACTGAAATCTTCTTAAGCAGCTTTTGTGGGATAAAAGATAAGAATTTACTCCTGACTTAAACAAGAAAGGCCTGTGTGAACATCTAAAGATGGGTCGCTCAGCCCCTGCTGGTGATCTGAGAGGGAAGCGTACTTGATAATTGTATGTGACAAGGCTAGTCCAGTTTATTTTTTCCAAAAATGAATTGTTGCTGTTAGAAAAATTCCCTGGGAAGCAAATGGATATTGTATAAAAACCCCAACAAACCAAATCCCAACCTCTAGATTATGCAGTGTTTTTAGGAGGAAAAAAAATACAGGTTTTCCACTCCTACTTGTTTGAGAAAGCCTTTGGTGTCACCTCAGGTGTTGATGGGTTGACTAGGTACCTCACTTGAGTTAACTCATCAGAGGTTTAAAAAGACACCTGGAGACACTGTGTTTTCTTCCTACAGTTTACTGCCCATTCATAAGCAGAAAGCTACAACTATGTCCTAAATTTGTAAAACCACCTGCAAAGAATTGGGTGGCGAGTTTATTTTGTGGTAAGGTAGTGTTTTTCCTTCCATGTGAACCTAAACGGAAGATGTGAGGAATAGAAAATAAACCCTGAACGTAAACTGCAGCCTATCAGTGAGTTTTCACTGGATTAAAATGCGTCTTGAAGCTGTTTGGAGGAGAAAGCTGTGCCTTCCTCCCAGTGTTTAAATATGATGGAAGGAAAGACACTGTCACTCATGCATCTGAGAAGGAGGGCTATTGGTTGTTTTTTCTTGGCCATAGACTGGAGTTGGACAGGACATGTTCACTGGACAGTGAAGCATATTGACCTACCAGTGGGGGATTTTGTCCTTGCTGCCTGCACCTTTGTATTCCTGCTCTGTGGTGCCAAGGTGAGATGCCAGTCTGTTTCCCCAGGCTCCCTGGTAGCTCTCCCTATCACCTGGAGGGATTGCTTTATAAATGCAGACCTGTAGTGGTCTGTGTTTGAAAGTGTCTTTTTTCTCCCTTGTGTTTGGATTTTACAACTTTAGTTCTACTCCAGTAATTCCCCTGTTGGCCCGTGTGTTTTAGGCTTGTCTTTGAGCACAATTGCTGTCAGTAGGGAAGGCTGGGAGGCTTTCAGCTGACTTCCTTTCATTGTTTCCTTCAAGCATCTGATGTTATCTCATCTGCCTTTGTGGTATTAAATATGTGCGCTGTCCTGGAATCACTTAACCTCTTCCCATCATGTGCCTGCAGTGCCCTGCTCAGATTCTGGCTTTGGGGAACGTGAGCAAGTCAACTTCTTTTGTTTCAGTGGGATTTTGCACAGGTAGATGCTCTGTGAATATATTGTGAAGTTGTAACTAAGCATTCACAGAGTAAAAGACTCTTCTTTTCTTTTTCCCCTTTTTTCCCCCCCCCCCCCCCCTCCTTTTTTTCTGTCTAAGAAGGGAGCAAAACATGATCACACTGCTGAGCTCTAATTACAGTACCTTCAGAGAGACCTGCCTGACTTGCCTTTTGAGCTTTGCGCTGTGTCAGGTAGGTTTTGATCAAATGTGTTCCTGCCAGCATTCAGTCTTTAGCATTCAGTCTAAGTTAGTCACTAGTGAATTATGGTCTGTGATATGGTCCAGGTCCCATTGCTCTAGTTCTTTTTCTCTTTATTGATTTCCATTCTCGTTTTCATTATTGCCCTGGTGTCTCACTGCATGCTTCCTGCTGCTTTTACTTTATAGCTTTTCAGAATGAATATCCATGAGTCACAATTTGAAATAAAATGCTAATAATGACATTATGTGACACTTTGAAATAAAAATTTTTGAGATTGTTCCTTAAGCGTTTTAAGTGGTGAAGTTTGAGAAAAATCATACCACTGTGCAATGATAGGGCAGTAGGGAAAACAAAAAAGGCTGGTAAATTGTAAAGTTTTAACTTAAATACCTCATTCTTGAAAAGGTTTGTCAGCATCTGTCAGAGTGAGAAAATTGTCTTGGCCATTTCCTTTAAGCAGATATCAAGTTAGTAAATCATAACTGGTGCAGAATTTAAAATATGATATAGAATCATAGAATAGTTAGCTGGGGCTGTTCAGCCTGGAGAAGAGAAGGCTGCGTGGAGACCTCATAGCATCCTTCTAGTATCTAAAGGGGGCCTATAGGGATGCTGGGGAGGGACTCTTCATGAGGAACTGTAGTGAGAGGGCAAGGGGTAATGGGTTCAAACTTAAACAGGGGAAGTTCAGATTGGATCTGAGGAAGAAATTCTTTCCTGTAAGGGTGGTGAGGCACTGGAATGGGTTGCCCAGGGAAGTTGTGAATGCTCCATTGCTGGCGGTGTTCAAGGCTGGATTGGACATAGCCTTGGGTGGCATGGTTTAGTGTGAGGTGTAATTGCATGCTTTTTCCTAATCTACACAGATCTGAAAAATGGCTAAATAGTGTTGTGTCCACTTCCCCCTTGTTCCTGTCCCCATCAGTGTGCAAACTTCAAATGTCGGCTCCTCTTACTTGTCCAGAGGAACATAACATGGTATGGCTATGGAGCCAGCAATTGTATTAAACTAGGTAAGTAAGTAAGAGTATGGACTGTTATGATACTCAAAGCTTGATAGATTTTCACTGTTTCTGGGTTTGTCTCTGGACAGAGATTTCCCTGCTCCCTTTATTTTGGTTTGCTTCTCCCTGGAAGTGGTATTTTAAAGAGGTACTGATGGAAGTAGGGGACATTTCTGGTAAAAATTTTGTCCCTTAAGTGTCGTGGTTGAAGGAAATAAGCAAATCTGGAATACTGTGAGATACTGTAAAAGACACCTATGAGCTAAATATAAGAAGTAAAGGAAAACAGATAGAAGCTGTAAAACATTGGCATGAGAGTTTCTGCATCGTCCCCAGTAGCAATCAGAAATTAAAGTTTTGGAGGCAAGTGCAAGATGATGGAATCATAGAATAGTTAGGGTTGGAAAAGACCTTAAGATCATCTAGTTCCAACCCCCCTGCCAGGGCAGGGACACCTCACACTAAACCATGCCACCCAAGGCTATGTCCAGCCCGGCCTTGAAGACCGCCAGCAATGGAGCATTCACAACTTCCCTGGGCAGCACATTCCAGTGCCTCACCACCCTTACAGTAAAGAGTTTCTTCCTCATATCCAATCTAAACATTCCCTGTTTAAGTTTGATCCCGTTGCCCCTTGTCCTATCACTACAGTCCCTCATGAAGAGTCCCTCCCCAGCAACCCTATTGGACCCCTTCAGATGTTCAAGGCTGCTATGAGGTCTCCATGCAGCCTTCTCTCTCCAGGCTGAACAGCCCCAACTTTCTCAGCCTATCTTCATATGGGAGGTGCTCCAGTCCCCTGATCATACCCGTGGCCCTCTTCTGGACTTGTTCCAACAGTTCCATGTCCTTTTTATGTTGAGGACACCAGGACTGCGCACAATACTCCAAGTGAGGTCTCGCGAGAGCAGAGTAGAGGGGCAGGATCACCTCCCTCGACCTGCTGGTCACACTCCTTTTGATGCAGCCCAGGATACAGTTGGCTTTCTGGGCTGCGAGCGCACACTGCCGGCTCATGTTCGTTTTCTCATTGACCAAAACCCCCAAGTCCTTCTCTGCAGGGCTGCTCTGAATCTCTTCTCTGCCCAACCTGGATCTGTGCCTGGGATTGCTCTGACCCAGGTGTAGGACCTTGCACTTGGCATGGTTAAACTTCATCAGGTTGGCATCAGCCCACCTCACAAGCATGTCAGGGTCCCTCTGGGTGGCATTCCTTCCCTCCAACATATCAACCGAACCACACAGCTTGGTGTCATCGGCAAACTTGCTGAGGGCGCACTCAATCCCACTGTCTATGTCACCGACAAAGATGTTGAACAAGACCGGTCCCAACACCGATCCCTGAGGGACACCACTCATTAGTGGTCTCCAGCTGAACATTGAGCCATTGAGCACAAGTCTTTGCGTGCGGCCATCCAGCCAGTTCTTTATCCACCGCGTGGTCCACCTATCAAATTGATGTCTCTCCAACTTAAGAGACAAGGATGTCATGTGAGACAGTGTCAAATGCTTTGCACAAGTCCAGGTAGATGACATCAACTGCTCTCCCCCTGTCCATCAGTTCCGTAGCCCCATCATAGAAGGCCACCAGATTGGTCTGGCAGGATTTCCCCTTAGTGAAGCCATGCTGGCTGTCCCCAAGCACCTTGTTGTTTTTCATGTGCCTCAGCATGCCTTCCAGGAGAATCCACTCCAAGATTTTGCCAGGCACAGAGGTGAGGCTGACTGGTCTGTAGTTCCCCGGCTCATCCATTTTCCCCTTCTTGAAAATGGGGGTTATATTTCCCTTTTTCCAGTCATTGGGAACTTCACCTGACTGCCATGATTTTTCAAATATGATGGACAGTGGCTTAACAACTTCATTTGCCAGGTCCTTCAGGACCCGCAGATGGATTTCATCAGGTCCCATGATTTGTGTACGTTCAGGTTCCTAAGATGGTCTCAAACCCAGATCCTCTCCTGTAGCGGGCCTAAGGTCTTCATTCTCATTATCCCTGCATCTGCCTTCCAAGACTTGTGTGGTGTGGTCAGAGCATTTTCCAGTGAATACTGAGGCAAAGAAGTCATTAAGAACCTCAGCCTCCTCCAAATCCCAGGTAGCCAGCTCTCCTGATAGCTTCTGGAGAGGGCCCACATTGTTCCTAGTCTGCCTTTTATTTGCAATGTACCTATAGAATCCCTTCCTGTTATCCTTAATATCCCTAGTCAAGTTTAATTCTAAGTGGGCCTTAGCTTTCCTACCTGGTCTCTAGCTTTCTGGACAACATCCTTGTATTCTTCCCAGGCCACCTGTCCTTGCTTCCACCTTTTATAAGCCTGATGATACGCTAGTTGTTTCTATTTTCAAGAAGATGTATGGAATGTACTTTCTTGACTGTCATTGCAAGAGTGGAGTGATGTTGTCAGGAAAGGGGGCAGGTCGGGAGTGCCTGAGGTTTGTCTAGAGGTTGATACCTTTTGCTAGAAAGTTGGTGAAACTGCTAGTCTGATTACTCTGCAGGCAAAAAGCCCTCTTGAGACTTGAAGGTTAGTTACAGCTCTCCTATCCCACTTTAGCGGGTGGCTGGGGAAAAAGCTCCAAGTCAACAAACATTGATTAGATGATTAAGGGGCTGGAGCATCTCTGAAGAGGAGGGACAGCGGGAGTTGAGCCTGATTAGTCTGGAGAAGATTGAGAGGGAATCTCATTAATGCAGAGAAATATCTCAAAGGCAGGTGCCAGGAGGATGGTGGCAGACACTTTTCAGTGGTGCTCAGTGGCAGGATGAGGAGCAATGGCAAAACACAAGAAGTTTCAACGCAACATGAGGAAGAGCTTTATGTGGGTAGAGCACTGAACAGGCTGCCCAGAGAGGTTGCGGAGTCTCCCTTTCTGGAGACATTGAAAACCTGCCTGAAGACATTCCTGTGTGACCTGCTGTAGGTGGCCCTGCCTTGGCAGGGGGAATGGACTGGATGATCTCCAAAGGTTCCTTCCAAACCTGATGATTATGTGATTCTGTGCATGCAGTGCCTTCATATCTCCCATTTGGGGCGACTGAATGAGGAGCAGGTTGACTATTAGCAGAGGAGTCAATGCATGGTGTAAGGACAGGCAGATGAAAGGGCAAATGATTTGTTCTGGGGGAGGCAATCTGGGTTTTCCCTTACTGGTAGTGATGGACACCCCTGCTTGAGTGTTTAACGAAGGAGAAAACTGCAGGAGGGTTAGTGAAGGAAAACTGTCAGACAGTTTTTTGGCGTGATTGTTCAGAACTCAGTATACTTTTGCTTTGGGTACCACTGTGTTTCCTAGTAACTTATGTTTTTCTCAAAAATGAGTGTAATTGATTTTACCCGTTTTGACAGCGGTGCCTTTGAAGGTCAGACATGAATAAAAAAAACCCACTTCAAACTGTCCATGTTTTTTTGCTCTTCTACTTTGAAGATACTCATTTAGTCAAATTAATAGGAATTAAAAAGCTGTTGGTGGGTGGTAGCCTGCTGTTTATGACTTTAAAGATAAAATTCAATACTAGAGAAGGGACAAGTGAAAGAATTGGATAAATTAAACACTGGTATCAAACATTAGTTGTCTGAGGCAAATCTGTCGTTATTTGACTTTAAAATGCCTGTTGAGCTAATGTAGATCTCAGCAAGTACTAATTGGCTTGTGATGTAAAAGCAGTGATATTACCTGGAAGTAATGAAAGGACTTCAGTGTTGTTTCAGTGAGGTCATAGCACTATAAATGGGAATACTGCGCTGAAAATTACGTGTATGACAGTATGGTATTTCTTTCAGTGTCCTGTCGAGAAACAGGTATTCTTTCTGACTCATGTCAGAAAAGGACAGGCTGCAAATTTATCCTCAAAACATGTTTTTGCGAATTTGCCTTAGAGGAAATGACTGTTTTTCGCTAGGTGTGTCCATCTTGAAAGAACGGTAATGTACTGTTCTTATGTTTATACAAGATTCCTGCATAGAGAAGAAAAATTCTTGGCTTTGAACCAGGTGCCTTATGGAGAGTGTGAATTTTTTCTTAATGATGTGACTTGGGGACGTCATTGTATAGAAGCAACATGGTGATTTTTAAATTGTTTTGTAGCAATTATTCATAGGAGCAATGTGATGTGGCTAAATATGCCTGAAAGTCCTGCATCTGGTTGTTTGAGGTTAGGAATTTAGGCTGAACATGCATTGTTTCCGTAGCTCTGCAGGGCAGCAGGAATGGAGATCAAATACTGGAGAAAAAAATCCCTTGTCGAAAGATGAGATGATGTTTACAGAAGGCTCACAGAATCTTGGTTTCTTTTCTTATTTTCCCACTGTTTGATACTGTTTATGATGAAATAATAAAATACTGTTATGAAAACTTTCCAATTTTTGGCTTACACAGCATGTATTTTTCTAAAGTAAAGAGAGGCTTTGGTTCTTAAGTGTTACTCCTCTTAACTGTGGATTTTCTACAAGTTGTAGGTTATTGTGGGTGTTGTGGCAATGCTGCTGTCTTGTCATGATGCCAGAAACATCTGATATTTTGGGGTAATAAAATGCTCCAATTTCAGAGTATCTTGTAACTGCTGATGTGCAGCAAGGTGGAAACTGAAAGATGTAAGTTTTGTGTTAGCCTTTTTGGTCACTATACAATACTTATGTCCTTCATTCTATGAATGAATCTATGTTCCTTCACTACAACTACCTTTCATATGATTTAGAAATAAAGGAATAGAATATACCAATTATTGTAAGTTACAGAATAGTCTGTACAGTAGAATTATTTCTCTCATTTGGTACATGAAGAGGCTTTATTACTTCTCAAGTAGTGTAATGTTGAAGTCGCAGATACTGTCATGGTTTTAACCGGTTATTCAGAAATGATTTAGCTAGTTTTAGTGCTTTTATTTAACTGGAGAGATCGTTTTGGTCATGAATGAAGAAAGCTTGGGAAGGGGACAGATTCAGGTCTGTAAATTTGTCTGGACTCTCATTTAGATAGTGGTGATCTGGTCAGTGGAGGGTAGTGTGTGTCAGTTCATCCATTAGGTCACCCACTTATCTGGGCCATTTTTAAGACATCTTCTGGAGACTGAGGAGACTTGCTTGGTGCTCGCTTGGCTGTGTTGAACACCTCCAGGCATGAAGACTGTGACCTCTCTGTTCAGGGGTTTGACTACTTTTGTGGGGAGAAAAAACACAAACTAAAAATTCATAAGTCTAGAGAAGAATTTCCTATGGCGAGTTCTGTTGGACACAGACCATTTCCTATAATAGATAGAATAAAATAGAATAAGTGTGCTTATTTGATTAAGAAGTATGATTATTATTTTGTAGCTTGTCTTGTGTTTAATGTTGATAATTATCTGTCCCTATATTTTTCCCTATAGCTCTTATACCTTCTGTAACTTGTTCCGTTGTATTTGAAGAAAAGAGCAGTTGTGTTTTTTAATATGACATCAAACTATATGAAAGCTTATTTAGCAAAATACATTTACATTTTTTAATCAACAATTATTTGATAATTCTTTTCCCCTGAAAATCAGCCTTATTCCATACTAAATGGCTGATTAGTTTAGAGTCTTTTTTTTGATGTGATGTCTGTCTATCAGTTGCTCGTTCTGTGTTGGCTATCTGCCTGTCCCTGTTTTCAGGGCTTTAGAAAATACCATTTTGAAAGAAGAAGTAATCTCTTACGATGAGTTTCCCTTCTTTTTTTCTCCTGATGGATTGAGTAGTCCTAGTGTAGATACTTCTCCCTAAAAACTTCAGTCTGTAGAGAAGTGGCTACCAGAGTGCTGCTGCTTTAGCTTTGGCAGTAAGTATTAGTCTGACCAGCTCTTCACTTTATAAAGTCTGATTTTAGGAGACGATACTGCTTGTTCTACCTAATTCAGTCTCTTGAGAAACAGAATCTCATTTTTTATACAGTGTGTTTGCTTTCTGCTTTCTCAGGAGTATTAATCTGATTTTCATTCTTCTGAGCGAAAACCCTTTCAAGGTAGCTTACTGCCTCTGAAACCTTTTACAATAGCCTCATGCTACAGCTCCTATTGCTTTGCAATATGCTTTTGTATGTTTGTCTTTAAAATAAGAACAGAAACTCTACCTTCTTTTAGCAGGTTTTAAAAGCAAACTTCATTGGAATGTGGGCTTTTGAAACTTAAACTTGTAAGTTTCAAGTTGTGTTTCAAAGGAAGACATAATGCCTTTATGAGAATACTTTGCTTCCCTGCAAGCTTTGACTTCTATATACATCAGAGGTGATACCTTGGGGAATCAGCATTTCATTCAGAGAAACAGATGGGCAGATTATATTGAATTCTAACATCAAGAAAGATCATGATGTGGGATTTCTGTATTTCAGTAATGATAGAGCAGAATTGTCATAAAAAAACTTCCTAATTTCTAATAATTTCTTGGTTTGTTTTGTTTTCATCTGGCTAGCTTGTAAAGCTAGGTTGGATTACTGAGGAGTTTTGAAATGTTATGAAAGACATCTGTAAAAGTGAGTTTTTTAATGAGTGTAGCTGAAGGTGTATATGAAGTAACAAAAAAAGATGAAAACTGAAATACAAGGTTAAGTAATGTGCTGCCTTTAGAGAACATGAGCAAGATCTACCAAGACCCAGGCACTAGGTTTAAATGTCTCCCTCCTTGGTTTTCTTTTGTTTTGTTTTTCTCAGAGCCTCTGGTTGTCTTCTGTTTAGCTGGAACATGCACTGGAGAAGTCAAAACAGTGACCCTGCCAGAGCACGTTTGCATCCTGGTGCTCTGGCATTAGAGCTGCCTCCCATTTCTCACGGGTGGAAAGTCAGACTTCACCTATGGAAGGCTGAGTTACAGCGCAGTTAACTTGGACTTGTGCTTGTAACACCAGTCTGCCTTCATCACATGGATGCAGTTACTTAGAGAAGACTCTTATGAAGTGGGAACAAGAGGCCATGGGCATAATGTAGCATTTCTATTGATTTCTCTTTCTTTTCCTGCAAATTTTCTGTTCAAGAGTAACATCTATCTAAGAACTGGCACTCGAGAATTCCTGAGAGCTCTCCCATCAGTATTGCTACTTGTCTCTCAAGGGTAGAGATGCTTTTGATGTGCTGTCTAGTAGTCTGCTGTGCAAACTCTTGGCTATTGAAGAGTTCCCCTTAAGTAAGGGAGAGAGAAGAATAAGCTGTTTCAGAGGAATAAACAAAAGTGTTGTGGAGATGTAGCAATTTGAACAATTACTTCTTCTGACACAGTGGCTTACAGCACTTTAGGCAGTGTAGAAAGCTTGCATGTGACTTAAAGCATAAGAAAAAAATGGCATCATAATAGCTAAATGAATATTTGTTGGAGTCCAGGCTCACATCAGACCTGAATGCCCCTGAAAAATCAGATGAGAAGATTTACAAAGGGTTGTAGCTAAGAGGTGCCATTGCTGGCCAACGTGGGCATAGTCTTATGACTGAGGTCTCCAAGCTCTACTAGAAGCTAGGAAGAATGTGGATAGTGGTCTGAGCTGGCATCTTGGCAAGCCTAGTGTACGATTTATGGAGTCTTCGCTCTGCCTGGAATAGTGTGGAGCTGAGAGGTGGGTAAGTTGAGTGCAGGAGGAGACTTGCATTGGCTATGGGACAGAAGGGGAAAACTTTTATTTAGACAGCTGTTCAAAGGCCCGAATCCTGTTGGCAAGTGTCTTGCAGAAATTGACGAATTCCATGCACTTTCCTCTCTTTCATATCATCTTGACCTCTCTTTCATACCATCTTGACCTTTCTTTCCACTTTGAATTACTACAGGGTAAAATAAATGACTTTGAAACCACAGTAAGCTCCTTTAAAAAAAGGTATTAAGAAGCTGAAGCTTTCTGGTGTTGCAGTGTTTTCACGTGCATAGTGCAGCAATTATGTTGTCAGAAAGGTGTTTTTTGTGCAGTCACTTAATTTACTGAGTGGTGGGTTGGTTTGTTTGTTGTTTTTTCCTGAGTAGTTCTTTATTGCAGAGGACTCGATTTAAAAGAAAAAAAACAAGGGGGTGAGAAGGATGCTGTATTTCAAAAATACATAAGTGAGCATCGCTGCTCAAAGGCCAAATGTAAATAGTGGTTAGTATATAATGTCACTCAGAAATCTTAAAGGTCACCTATCAAATGCCCTTTGTCAATATATTTCCATGGAGTCTGAAATTACAAGAGGAGAATTGGAAGCAAATGAAAGCTGAAGAAAAAACTTGCATTTGATGTATTGTCAAAAAAATCCCACATAATTCATGGAATGGGCTGCATTCATATGTTTGTATTAATCATAAGATTTATTTGAAATATTAGAGGCTATCAGGGATTTTTTTTTTAACAAATAGTGTTCAATGCAGAAACATTTCCTGTTGTGTTTACTGCATTGCAAATTCATAATAAGCAGTTTAAGATTTTTGCAAAGTATCTGTTTGTTGTAATGTACTGAAAAACTTAATATTAATCTGGAGCTACAGATGGCAAAAGGAGACATTTCAGATGCTGCAAGTTTGCATTCATTATAAATTATCTTGAGTTTATTCCCTTCAAGCCATTCATATTTCCCTGTATCCTGGTTCAGTGCAACTGCAGTGACTATTTCCAAATGATAACCTGTTATCTTGCTAGTTTTGCTATTGGGTTTTTTTATACTGAGAAGGATTTTTCTAAGAATGTGAAGGTTTGGATTTGGTTCCCCCCATTCCCCTGCTGGGGAAATTCACCCTTTGGCCACATTTTAACTCCTTTTTTACTGTATCACTGCTTCCAGTGACCTTGGAGCTGGCTGCCCATCCAGTCCTGCACTTCCCTCACCACCCTGGTGCGCTCATGCTGGTTGAGCACCCTGTGCAGCATCATGTCAGGAGCACAGGGTGACTTACACTGCAGCTACCTGCAGCTTTTATCTAAATGTGTTGTATTGTATGCCATAGGGCAGGCATCAACAGACAGCAGCCCTCCTTATTTCACCAAATTGACTTGTGGGGGGCTTTCAATCCAGCTCTTGCTCGTTTTCAAGACTAACTTTGCTTTCTGCTAAGAATCATGCTATATGGAGCTCTCCTGCCAGTCTTGTCCCTTCGCATTGTCCTTTATCAGCCTCGCTGTGCTACCTCCAGGTGCTGTCCCAGCCTGATTGTGCAACCTGCCCAGCTCTAGTTTTCTGTTTGCCCCAGTTGTCACCTCTCAACCTTTTGCTGTCCTCTCACTCTCCTTCCTTTCTTCATTCATCATGTCACTTTCTGTTTCACCATCTCTGCCAAGGATACCCTGAGCTAAGGAGGATAGTATCATTCACTTGAGAGGAAGGAAAAATGACTATCAAAGACAGCATTGCTGTTTGGAGTTTTCCCTTGTAACTTGTGTTCTTGTGTTAGCTTGTTGACTGTGTGAGGTGGCAGACCAGCACCTTGGGGTTTTGGCTGCAGAGGGAGGCTTTAGCTCCTGGAGTTTTTTCAGGGTACAGAACTGCAAAACACTTGATTGAGTAGACAGAAACAAGAGTTTTATAGCTTTGCTGGGTTGACTGTGGCCTGCTGCCAAACATCTGCCCAGCTGCTCTCTCATTCCTCCTGAATAGGACAGGGGGAGAAAATAAGGACAGGCTTGTGTATCAAGATAGACAGGGAGGTCACTGACCAGTTACAATCACAGGCAAACCAGACTTGACTTGGGGAGAATTAATATAATTTATTGTCTGTCAGAATAGAGTTGGATGATGAGAAACAAAGATGAAACCTAAAGTGCCTTCCACCCCTATCCCACCTCATCTTTTTCACAGGCTCATTATCACTCCTTCATTCCCAGCTCATCTACCCCCCATCTCGAGTGGCACAGTCATAGCATGGGGGGCTGTTGTCAGTCCAGAACAGCTTTTCTCTGCCACTCTTTCTTCCTTCTACTTTTCTCTGCTCCAGTGTGGGTCTGTCCCAGGTGCTGCAGTCCTTCAGGAAATAAGATGTGCTCTGGTGTGGTCACCGTGGGCTGCAGGGAGAGATCACCTGCTCCACCATGATCTCTCTGCTCCAGTGCCTGGAGCACCTCCTCTGCCTCCTTCTCCTACCTCAGTGTCTCAGGGCTGTTCTTGCACTTTTTTCTTATAATGTATGAGAATGTTTAATCATGCATAAGAAGCGCCAGATTTATTAAAAGTGAACTTTTTGTTTACACAACACAGTGATTGCTTATTTTTTCGTGGGTTTTGTTCTTCTCTGTGCATTTGGGATATTTTCTGGTAGAATAATAATCTTGCTTACTTTCTTCTGATAACATTTAAATCCATCTTCCTTCCCCTTTTCTTATTTGAAAAGATGTAATTAAATTCTTGTTTGGGTGTTTTTGGGTCTAGGTTGACTGGATATTATGTTCTTTTCTATTCATCTGCCATGGCAGCCACAGAAGGGGCAGTGTTCAATTAAGAACTGCATGGTCCTTTCTCATATTCCTTCTTTTTTTTCTCTTTCTTCAAAAGAATTGGTATAAATAATGCAGGAAGAAAAAACAGTAGGCTTTACAGAGATTTCATTTGTTCTCTCTACCAATAAAAGCCTGGGGTGGTGGTGAGGAGCCTTTCTGATAAATACAGTCACTTAAACCCCTTGTATTAAATGTTATTGCTTCATTGTGGTTATTGCTGTTCTTAGTGATTCACTTAAATATTAAAAGAGAGGGAACATGAGTTGAACTTAGCCACCCTATGGGTGAGTCTAGACCCTCAGAAGTGCAAAGCAGAAGCTGTTCCCTTTCTATGTCAGTGGCATTGGTGGGGTTTTTTATTTCATAGTATCTGTGCCACAGGTATTCATACCCGAACTGGATGTAGTTGTGAGTCTGGAACAGGAGAGATCTTGTTTTACTTGGAGGTGCCTTGGGAGGCTGCTTATTTTCTTTTTTTTTTTTTCTCTTTTTTCTCTCTCAAATTTTACCTATTACTTAAAGGAGACAAAGCAAGCATGAATATAAAGGTTTCTGTCCATTGTGACTTTCTTCTGTTCCAGGAGGGGAAATGAGAGTTGAGTTGCAGCACCCTGTCTCTAAAGGAGATCCTGCACTGCTATTGGAAATCGGAGATTGATTTTCTTCCCTCCTACCTCTTAATGTGTCAGGGAAGAAAGAACAAGGGACCAAGTTCCTGTGTAAAACCTGAGGGGTTTTGGTGCTTTATTACACAGTGGAAATTCTTGCTTTTTCTGTTCTTTCCTCTCCAACCTGATGCATTTGAGGGAGTGCTTAGTTTGGGGCTGGCACTGAAAACTAAAAGACAAGTAAAGCTGGTGTGGAGAAGGCTGACTACTGGGGCTGTAGCAGGTAGGGGAGAAGTCAGTGCTTCAAATATAAGAATCGGGGAAGGATGGAGCTCCTGCTAGCACCTGGAGAGCTAACCTCTTGTACAAGAGCACAGCAATTGTGAAGTCCTACATCCTGTATCTGTCTTGGGGTACATTGGCAAATAGACTGGATTTCTGGATTTCAGGATACTTTTTTATTGTTCAAAATGGCAGAGAAATCCAGCTAGCTCTATCCAATAGCCTGGTACTCAAGGGTACAGAGACGTTTGCTGTAAGCCTGATTCTGTTCACAGTTACATGCATTCTTGTACTTTCTTGAAGAAAGGAGGAGTTAAATTCCTCGTAATTAAAATCAGGCTTAAAAGTTGATGAGGAATGGAAATGGTGTTTTACCCTGTTATCTGAATAGTCCAGTAGAATTTGAGACCATTGTTATGCTTGAAGGAAAAGCTATACTGAAATATAAATAATTTTGAAAAACTGAAT
This sequence comes from Ara ararauna, assembly GCA_028858755.1. Taxonomy (NCBI): domain Eukaryota; kingdom Metazoa; phylum Chordata; class Aves; order Psittaciformes; family Psittacidae; genus Ara; species Ara ararauna. Next base: position 148,443,866 of record CM054376.1, read on the forward strand.
TTTATTGTTTTTTTAGTAACTCACTCTTTACCACTGAGAGATCTTGTTCTGAAACAACAGAAACCCTAAGAATTATTGTAACTTCCTTCATACTATTGAGTCTTTACAATTTGGGTTTGCATACAAAACCAAATAAACAGAATAACCCCCCAAATACTACATATGCCAAAATCTTTTGTTGAGTTAAACTTCAGTTCCTATATGCAGGTGTCTAATGGAGGGGATTTGAAAGCTTCATGCAATGTAGAAACACAGGACATAATGCTTTCTATCAATAACCACTGCTAGAGAATGTTTAATAGTCAGAAGTTCTCAGGCTTTGACTGTGATAGTCCAATGCATAGATGCATGAAGTGAGTTTATTTGTTCCTCTTGCTGGAGAAGTCACCTTAACTTTTCTAGTATAGGTGATCATTTGGAATACAAAACAAGGACATGTGAAAAGACTGCATCTATAAAACAAGGTAAAACTTCTTCAGGAGGTATCGGGAAGCTAAAGAAATGTCATTAGAAATGCGCTAGTAAGCTACAGCTAAAAGCTGAGCAGCACCCAGATACATATCGTAGTTTAACATGATGTTAAGTTGAAATTGTTGGTGAATCTTAATGAAAAAACATTTCAAATGAGATTTGTCTTTCTAAGTCAGGAGTTGAATCATATTCCCATTATTGCTTGCTAATGCAACAGATTCTTTTTTAGATGCAGTGATTTCAGCTGGACCTTTCTATGAGCATAAGCAAAAAAATATTTTTAGGATTTGTGTAAGATTTTATGTGATACTTGCAGAATGGTTACTTTTAATGACTTCTTTAGTTGAAATATGTTTTGATACATTTCTGGCAGTTTGTGAACTGGAGGATGAGTTTTATGTATGAATTACATTTACCTTTAAAATTATGGATTTGTCTTGTTTTATTTCTTTCATTTTTAAGTTTTAGTAGTTACCAGAGGGATGAGGGTATTGGATCATATATGGCAGAATGAGTGGAATTCATCCTACTGAGTGGAGATGGCTGAGCATGTACTGCAGGTCACTTTCCATCATCACTTGAGGAAAAGCAGAAATTTCTGGGCTGCAGTTTGTCTCATCTGTAGACATCTGGATTAGAATACGCAAGTTGTGCTATGCCTGTTTGTCTCCAGTGACTGGAAGGGGCCTAAGCAGACAGTTCATGTATGTGGACATAAATATATATTCAAAGACACCCCAGTTATATTAGATGAACTATGTCTATGAAATTGGCTGCATATTTTGGATTGGGCTTTTGAAGGAGAGAAAAGGGCATTACAGCATGCCCTGTAGCTATTGGGTTAAATTTTATGTAACCAGGTTTTTATGCAGCAGTCATGGGCCGGGATTTTCAGAGTTGTTTGGACTTCTTGTTGTAGAAGCTTAATCTATTTTTACTGAGGAAAAAGTATTATCTTAATGATTTTCATGCTGCCAGTTTGTCACACAGTGGGGTTTTTTGTGGGGTTTTTTGTGGGGTTTTTTTATTTATTTTTTTGTTTTGTTGCAAATGCATTTGCTTTGTTGTGATTTTTTTTTCTTCAGTGCTTGTATAAGTATTTAAAAATCCTTCTGCAATCTAAAACCCCATAATAATGTGTTTAAAGTCACCAATTTAAACACTTGCTGCTGTCTCCTTTTCCTGTTAATACCTGTTCTATTTGCATTATTTGAGTGGATCAGGAGCTTGTGAATTTAAATGAGCTCCTGCATTTGTGCAGTCTGGCCTCAAGATTTTACGATTTTCTTCCTACCTTTCTAGGTCAAATTAAAAGACAGAGTCTAGACAATTCATAGGATGCAGGTTGTCTATTTCAATCCCTGAAAGCTCTCCCAAAACTTTACACATTTCAAAATCTGTGTCTTGACATAACATATGCTCCTGAATCTGTGGAGGGAACTTGTCACTGGAAAGTCTTTGAGCTATTGTAAGACTATGGACTTCTGTCATAGGGATTTTATTGCCAGACAAATTGCTATGTAATTAACTGATGAGTTGGAATCACAAGTTCTTGTCAGGAAATGAACTGCTACGTCATTCAGAATTAAGTGAGATCTGTTTGTTTAAAAACAAAGTACATTGTCCTCTGCTTCTTAATGGTTATGCTTTTTTGGTGGTTCTCCTTAGGAAGTATATTTTCTTACAAAATTCTGAATATTTGGCTTATTTTCAGTAATTTGCATTTAAATGCAAACTATGACTTCTGTCTTAGTGAAAGTAGAATATAAAGAAATGCAGATAAAGACATAATTAGCTGGCACTTTCCTTAAAGCCTCAAACCATTATCTTTATAACTGCTTACTCCCAAGATACGGGAGAGGAGAGGAAAGAAAAGAAAATTGGCAGTTTTGTGTTGTTGCTTCCATATACTCTTCTTCCATAATGCATCCATTGCATACCCTGAAGTTCAGACCAGAAGTCTTCTCTACTGGCAAGAGTTTTAAGGGATAATTGACCTTCATATTTCCAACTATAAAAGAGAGGGCGGTAGTCTGTGAGACTGAATATATATGCCTATAGAATGTATTGTTTAAGCAAGATAACATTTAGCAAATTGGTGGTTTTCCCCTTCCTCTACTCTCTTTGCTTTTCCATTATGTTCATACTTAGGTTAGAACTAAATAATCATCTCCTCAAATGCATTTTTTATGAATAAGGAAAGCAGGGGGAGAAATTACTTTTGTATTCCCTTACATGCACTTGCAGAATCTCCAACAATATAAATGGTTTTGACACATGCAGTATAACCCTACCTGTATGTGTATGAATGAAATGGCAAGAAGTGTAATTTAAAACACATTTGGTACCTATAAAATATGCACCTGATATACACTCTAGGAGCTCTGGTATGAAGTGTGTGGTTTTCAGAGACATCTAAGGGGGGAAAGGGGGAAGCAAATGAAATAATAGAAGTGTATGAAGAGAAGATAACCACCACTGTCCTCTATCTTCAGGCAATCTTCTGTAAGCCAGGAGATCATGAGTTTCTTTGTTGCATGTATGAACACTTGTGGTACTTCCAGTACTGTGAGTAGAAATAGACTTGAGGTATTGTTTGCTGAAAGTTGCACTGAGAGGAAAAATAGGATTATTTGCTTTTGAAGTAGCAGGTATTTTTTTGAAAGACAGCACTGACTTGAAATGTCTTAATATGTTGTGATGCTGTGCATTTATATGGCAGGATGTATTTACAGGGCAATGAAAGTATTTGATATGGAGTCTTCTTGTCTAAACAGACCAGATATGTATTTTCATAAAACATTTTAAAAATCGTTTGTGCTACAAGGTGATTGAAAGTGATTGGAACACTAATACATTGCATTTTCAGCACATAGAATTTAGATCTCTAGTAGGAAATGGAGGAATATAAGTATATGAAGAAATATTCTAAATACAGGTTATAAAAGAAGTCAGTTGTTGGAATTGTCTCCACACTGATATCTCTTTGATCATGGTGTTTCCATCCAATAAGTTCCTACCTTAGATTATCATAGAATCATAGAATAGTTAGGGTTGGAAAGGACCTTAAGATCATCTAGTTCCAACCCTCCTGCCAGGGGCAGGGACACCTCCTGCTAATCCATGCCACCCAAGGCTATGTCCAACCCGGCCTTGAACACTGCCAGGGATGGAGCATTCACAACTTCCCTGGGCAACCCATTCCAGTGCCTCACCACCCTTACAGGAAAGAATTTCTTCCTCATATCCAATCTAAACTTCCCCTGTTTAAGTTTGAACCCATTACCTCTTGTCCTGTCACTACAGTCCCTCATGAAGAGTCCCTGCCCAGCATCCCTATAGGCCGCCTTGAGATACTGGAAGGCTGCTATGAGGTCTCCATGCAGCCTTCTCTTCTCCAGGCTGAACAGCCCCAACTTTCTCAGCCTATCTTCATATGGGAGGTGCTCCAGTCCCCTGATCATCCTCGTGGCACTCCTCTGCACTTGTTCCAACAGTTCCATGTCCTTTTTATGTTGAGGACACCAGAACTGCACACAATACTCCAAGTGAGGTCTCAAGAGAGCAAAGAAGAGGGTCAGGATCACCTCCCTCGACCTGCTGGTCATGCTCCTTTCGATGCAGCCCAGGATACGGTTGGCTTTCTGGGCTGCGAGCGCACACTGCAGCCAGCTCATGTTCATTTTCTCATTGACCAACACCCCCAAGTCCTTCTCTGCAGGGCTGCTCTGAATCTCTTCTCTGCCCAACCTGGAGCTGTGCCTGGGATTGCTCCGCCCCAGGTGTAGGACCTTGCACTTGTCATGGTTCAACTTCATCAGGTTGGCATCTGCCCACCTCACAAGCATGTCAAGGTCCCTCTAGATGGCATTCCTTCCCTCCAACATATCAACCGAACCACACAGCTTGGTGTCATTGGCAAACTTGCTGAGGGCACACTCAATCCCACTGTCCATGTCACTGCCAAGGATTTTGAACAAGAGCAGTCCCAATGCTGACCCCTGAGGGACACCACTCATTAGTGATCTCCAGCTGAACATTGAGCCATTGAGCACAAGTCTTTGCGTGCGGCCATCCAGCCAGTTCTTTATCCACCGCGTGGTCCACCTATCAAATTGATGTCTCTCCCACTTAAGAGATAAGGATGTCATGTGGGACAGTCTCAAACGCTTTGCACAAGTCCAGGTCGATGACATCAACTGCTCTACCCCTGTCCATCAGTTCCATAGCCCCCTCGTTGGAGGCCACCAGATTGATCAGGCAGGATTTCCCCTTAGTGAAGCCATGCTGGCTGTCACCAAGCACCCTGTTGTTTTTCATGTGCCTCAGCATGCCTTCCAGGAGAATCTGCTCCAAGATTTTGCCAGGCACAGAGGTGAAACTGACTGGTCTGTAGTTCCCCGGCTCGTCTATTTTCCCCTTCTTGAAAATGGTGGGTATATTTCCCTTTTTCCAGTCATCGGGAACTTCACCTGACTGCTATGATTTTTCAAATATGATGGACAGTGGCTTAGCAACTTCATTTGCCAGTTCCTTCAGGACCTGTGGATGGATTTCATTAGGTCCCATGGACTTGTATATGTTCAGGTTCTTCAGATGGTCTCAAACCCAGATCCTCTCCTACAGTGGGCCCAGGGTCTTCATTCTCGGTGTCCCTGCGTCTGCCTTCCAAGACTTGGGTGGTATGGTCAGAGAATTTTCCAGTGAATACTGAGGCAAAGAAGTCATTAAGAACCTCAGCCTTCCCCAAATCCCAGGTAGCCAGTTCTCCCAAAAGCTTCCAGAGGGGGCGCACGTTGTCCCTTGTCTGTCTTTTATTTGCTATGTACCTGTAGAATCCCTTCCTGTTACCCTTAACATCCCTAGCCAAGTTTAATTCTAAGAGGGCCTTAGCTTTCCTAACCTGGTCCCAGCTTCCCGGAGAACATCCCTGTATTCTTCCCAGGCCACCTGTCCTTGCTTCCACTTTTTATAAGCCTCTTTTTTCCTTTGAATTTTCCTCAGCAGCTCCTTATCCATTCATGGAGGTCTCCTGCCCCTCATGCAGCACTTCTTTCTAGTAGGGATGTGTCTCTCCTGATCTTGCAGCAGGTGATCCTTGAATATCAACCAAGAGTCTTGGGCCCCCCTGCCCTCTAGGGCTATATCCCATGGAATCTTACTGAGCAGGTTCCTGAAGAGGCCAAAGTCTGCTCTCTTGAAGTCCAGGGCAGTGAGCTTGCTGCACGCTCTTCTCACTGTCCTGAGGATCTCGAATTCGACCATCTCATGATCACTGAAACCAAGGCTGCCCTGGAGCATCACATTTCCAACCAGCCCTTCCCTGTTGGTGAGGACGAGGTCAAGCACGGCACCTCTCCTTGTCGGCTTCTCTATTACTTGTAGAAGGAAGTTGTCTTCCACACAATCGAGGAACTTCCTGGATTGCTTGTGCCGGGCTGTACCATCCCTCCAACAGATATCAGGGTGGTTGAAGTCCCCCATGAGGACAAGGGCCTGTGAGTGTGAGGCTGTTCCTATCTGTCTATAGAGTGCTTCATCCACCGAGTCCTGTTGGTCTGGTGGTCTGTAACAGACCCTTAAAGTAATGTCTCCCATCGCTGTTCTCCCTTCAACCCTGACCCACAAACTCCCTGTCGACTGCTCACCTGTCCCCAGACAGAGTTCCATACTTCCTAGCCTATCCCTAACATAAATAGCAACTCCCCCTCCCTGCCTATAGGGCCTGTCTTTCCTAAAGAGCCTGTAACCTTCCATTCTAGCACACCAGTCATAGGAGCCATCCCACCATGTTTCTGTGATGCCTATGATATCATACCCCTGTAGACGTGCACACATCTCTAATTCCTCTTGTTTGTTCCCCATGCTATGGGCATTTGTATAGAGACATCTGAGCAGAGCTCCAGTTGAAGCCAGCTCATTGGCTGGAGCAGCTGGAATATCTCTACATTGCTCTGAACGTTTACTATAGGTGCTGGCCAGTGATTGGGTGTGTTGGGATGGAATGATGCCCCCCTCCCCTGACACATGTAGTTTAAAGTATCCCTGACCAGTCTAGCAAAGCCTCCTACCAAATCCACTCTTCCCTTTCTTTGTCAGACCAGCTCCACTAGCCTCCAGCCCCCAGTAGACCTGGCCTACTAAATTGAGTCCCATGTTCAAGGTACCCAAACCCCTGACTGTAGCACCACCATTCTAACCATTTATTAACCTGGCCAAGCCTCCTAGCCTTTTTCAGGTCCTGCCCTGTATCCTGGAGAATTGATGGAAAGGCAGTCTTTGCTGTGTCTCCCCCTCCAAGATTCTTAACTTCACTTTTTAGTTTCTGCTCATAGAAAATCATAGACTTGCTTGAAGATCTTTGAATGCCTAGTCAAAGCAGAACACAGAAAAAGTAATAAATGTTATTTTATCTACTATTCTCAAAACAACCCAGCTCATTCAAAGACTGACATTAGCTGTATTTTTGTGGTTTTAGGCTCTTTCAGGCTGTTCAAGATTTTATGTATTGCTTACTATCTTCTGGGATTCAGCTGTTTGTTGCCCGTTTTAGAGTTGAAAGCTGTAGGCTTACATGTGGCTTCATGCTGAGTTCTGAACGCAATTTAGCTCTGTAGCTTGCAATGATCATCCAACACAGGAAGTGTGGAAGCTTCTCCACACCTTTCTGTGCATCAGATAAAAAATGGTGGCAGGCCCAGAATTTATGATTCATGTTTGGATTTCATAGTCAGCAGTGAATCCCACCCAAAGATGACAAATGGCTTTGGCTGTTGCAGTAGTTCACTTACATGTTTTCCCACCTGCAAACAGTGCCTTCTCAGAGCATTGTTTTTATTAATTAGCTCCTATCTAAATTAGGGCAATACTAACAGTATTTCCTGGCTTTTTTTTTTTTTTTTAATTTTTAAGATGATAAAGAATTGTTGAAAACTAGATTTAAATTCTTTTTTCTGTTCTAGATTTTGCACATTTAAATGTGGAACTAATAGGATGTATCACCTTGCAGGGGATGAATAGAAGATTATTGTAATTTTCCTGTCCTAAGCAGTGAGTTTTCCCAGGCTCACTGGATCTTTTCTCAGCTGGTGGCTTTGAGCACTGTTTGTGCTAAGGACTATTTCGAAGTTTTCTACTGTTCAGCCTTCTTGGAAAGGACTTCAGTAAACTTTCAAGACTTTGTTTGTTAATGCAAAAAATGTTGATAATTGGCATAATTTTTTAAAATGTACCATGTATTGGTTTTAACATCTATTTTAATATATAATACATTTTTTAATATATGTTGTCTTTTAGGCAGGAAATGTTGGACTGCATTGCCTTTAAACGCAATTCATGCAGGTAACCCTTGGCTGTATTAGGTTGCCTGTGTGTTTCCGCACACTTGGCTGTTTCGTGTTCTAGCAGGGGATCATGCCTGTTCTCTTCCCACAGATGCTTCTAATGTGATTTTTTATAATTGGATATGCTGCCTGCCATCTTTAGACCACACTCTGTTCTTGGAGCCACGTAGAAACATCTCTTACCCTGAAAATTCTGCTGCTGTCACAAAGTTAGTGGTTTCCTGGAGCAGCATATGTTGCCCATATGGGCTTCTCTACATGCTGCTTCCCCTCCAGCCATTCCTATCAACTGTGTTGTGGATCTGAGAGTTTTAAGTTCCAACACTGGATGATCTACATAAGGCTGAGAATTAGACTTCTTTATTTTTATTTTTTTTTCTTAAGCTTCTATAATTGTTTTTGAACAACTGTTGAAAGTGTTTAGAAGAATTTGTGTTTAGAAACAAATGCGTTGTGCAAATCACTGGTTTTGTGTGCTTTTGCTTAATGATGTTTGTTTGCTTGGACCAGGGAGCTGTGCTTTGTGGTCGTGGTAGCTGACAGAAGGATATGGAAGAGCTGCTGGTGTGCCAGGTGCCTCTGTGAGGAGCAAAGGATGGTCTCACACAAGCACTCCCCTCCCGCATTCAGGGTGCACACAAGTTTCATGCTGCATGGTGAAATGTAGAGGCTCTGGAGCATATAAGCATAAGAAAAGCCTGGCTGGCATCTGTCCCAGAAATGAGTGGTTGGCAGGGAGTCTGTCACCAGTGCTGACCAGAGGAAGGGGGATGAGCCAGGACATGGACTGTAATGTGAGCTGAGCTGGATGCTGAATTCACTCTGAACACCAAGAAGACAGGAAATGGGGAAAATGAGTTGATGGCAAGAATGTTACATGGGGAAACCTCAGCTGGGTTTGATGAGAAGGGAGTGATAGCAGAGGACTGATAGCAGGGGCAATGACAAAGGTTTCTTCAGTGACAACAAAGCATAAATTAAATGAGTAACTGTCTAAGCATTTTGTATTACCAGGCTCTGAGATAATTCACCAATAATAAAATCAATGACATGCTGCAGTTCCTGTAGCCAAATATTTCTTGGGCAAAACAAACTAATAAAACACAGCACTGAAGGGCCATCTGCTATTGCGAGCCACTATATTAAAACCTGTCATATTATCATTAGCATGTCTGCATATAGATAAAATGGGATCCTATAATTCTTTAAAAAGGAAAAAAGGAGTAATACTATTTGTGTCTAGTGAAAGAGCTATTAAAATACAATCATCGTAATAATATTTTGGAATTCCCTTGCAATCAATGATTGTGTGGGGTGGTTTTAAGTGAGAGAATTCAATCCTCTTCCAAGAGGTAGAAAACCTCAGTGTAAAGATCTCTTGAGAAAAGACTTTGCACCAGCCTCTGCTATTACCATAGTGTTCAGTAATGTGCTAATTTTTAATCTTTGTTGGCAATGTAAGGAAAAAAAGCCCTTCACTGAGAGCTCACTTTGCATATCTCTGTGAAAAAAGTGCTTGTATATGAAAAAAGATGACACTGATCATTTTTGGGGACTGGGCATCTTTGACTCAACTGATACAAATCATGCATGGTTCTTACCAACTCCCTTCCAGCTGTAAGACCATTATGCACTGTGTGCATTACCCCTGCTCTGTTGTCTTGCCAAGGTTTCATTCTTTTTTTTTTTGTCATACTGAGAAGAATTTATAATTAACCTCAAATCAACTTAGTTTAGTACAGAATCCATTTAGTCTGGTGGTGGTTGCCTGTGAACAAAGGAATAAACCCAGATTTTTTCACTTGCTTGGTAGAGTCTGGATTTTCACCAGTTCTTAACTGTGACCTGTTCCCACTGTATCCTGGAGCCAGACGATCAGTTGTTCAATTCAGTCTGTTGTAGTGAAGGAAGAGCATTTCAGTTTTTGTTCTCTATGTTGTTTATGCATCTTACCTGGGAAATTAGGCAGCCTCTCATCTGTCAGAGGAAGGATGCTTTTGGAAAGAATCCCTGTCCAGGGTGAAAGAGCAATAAGCTTCTACTAAGACTGGCTTCTCCAGCTTTAAAAATGACTCTTCAGTGACTAAGGAGTCTCAATTCCTCCCAGGAGTTGTGGTATCTTGATCAAGCATTCTAAATTGCTGGAGGATGTCTGTGCAGCATTTTAGCATCTTGCATAGTAATACTACCCTGCTGTAGGGATACAATGAGGGGTAGAAGCTGGAGTAGAGAGTGGTCTTTTTAAGCAATATCATAGGAAGATGGGAGATCTTAAATTTTGGGTTCAGTGGAGCTTTCCTGTACAAATGTAAACAAAACTGGGATATACCTGTGATGATGTAAACACTAAGACTCGGAAGCTATGAAGTTATTGTTTGTTCTCCTTTGTATGTTTCAAATCTTCTTCAGGAAAACAGAAACAGCAAAAAACCCAACCCTGTCAGTAAAAAATAAAATAAATTGGATCCTGGTCTGTGTCCCCATGTGTAACATGGAGAAGAGACCCATGTTTATAACGTTCATGTTTGTTACTTGTAGGATGTGCTCTCTGTTCTGCAGGTACATCTTCTGGTCTTAGCTCTCAATTTCAGCTTCTTTTAAGGCACAGCTATTTGTGTTACTTCTTTCACCCAGATTTATGTTCTGTATGGTTTTTGACCTTGCAGCTTTTGCTTTCCCTTTTCTATGCCCTAAATACTTCTCTGAACTCTTCGGAGGAAGGTATAAACTGAGATGTCTTGAAGATACAGGGAGAGTTACCTTTTCTAGCATTTCTTGAGGTACTAATATTAGGGAATTTATGATTTTCTTACAATTGCTGGTATATGTTGAATTTTTGAGGATTCTCAAATGTATGTATTGACTTTCTGTAGCATACGAATTCTCAAATCTAACTGTTTCTATGTGTTTGAAGTATGAGATTAAACATTTTTTTACCATTTCTCCGTTCATAGGTGGTTGTTTCTTTTGGAGGGGCAGGGGAGGAAGAAAAGGAGGAGGTAAAAGTGGATATTGTGAAAAATTTCTTCACAGAGAGGGTAATCAGGTATTGGAACAGGTTTCCTAGGGAAGTGGAATCATTGTCCCTGGCAGTGTTCAGAAATTGTGTAGATGAGGCTCTCAGTGATATGGTTTAGCGCTGGACTTTGCACTCCTGGGGTAACAATTGGGCTTGGTGATCTTAAAGGTCTTTTCCAACCTCGTTGGTTCTATGATTCTGTATTTTTCTTACATTTTGCTGTTCTAATGAATCACATAAATTAGCTGATCTGCTGCAGTTTTTCAAAGTGTAGGGAAGAAGGGGATAGGGGGGAGACCGGTTTATGATGGTTTGGCAATTCTAGGTTTATCATGTTACACAACAAAGACTATGAAAGCGCCAGGATAGCGCATACCACTGTTCCAGTGCATTTGACAAACTGGGACAGTGGAGAGAGTGTCTTTAGACGTATCCAAGATGGTAAATAGTGGCTCAATTTCATTATTTCAGGAAGACTTTAACTCAGGAAGACTTTAAAATGGAAGTATAAGATTACTGACTAGACAGACAAAATTCAATTCCTTTTGATATCTTTGGACTAACCTATTGTGGGGGTTTTTTTTCTTCTTTAAACCTTTCCTATAACAATTCATCAACATGGGACTTAAAATTGAAGGATCTCTAAATTATCCTGGATTACTGTATTCCTTTTAATACTCTAGTCAACTTGATTTATCTCTGAAGTTAGCTTGGTCTGGTCCTGGGGTTATAGTAAATGACTTCCAGGTATTTCTGCCAACTTAAATTCTATTATTATGTTGGAACAAGGGATGGTTACGTGATTGGATTAAATTGATATTTCAAATTAAAAGTTCCAGGACTGCAAACATGATTGCTCACATGTGTGATTGCAAATTAGCCAATTTGTTAAATCCCATTTGAAACTCATGTTTCAAGTAGGTTTGAGGAGGACAATATGACTACTCTGAAATAAAGGCAGTTTTTTCTAGTTAATAATATCTACTGTAGAGTCTTAAATCTGAACTCTAAATGAAGTCTGAGATTCAGAATTTGTCACTTGGCTTGATACCTTGTCCTCTTTGGACTCCTAGGATGTAGGGAGTTCATTAACTAGTAGTTCTGCTTTTTTTGACACTAGTATGTATCTTTTATAGTCAATGTGCTTGACCAAAATTGTCAGCCATCATCCTTTCTTTTCATTACTTAGAATGCTAATGATCTTATTTCCTCCCTTAGATTTCCTGCTAAGATGTTTGTGAAGCAGTCTTCCATGAGAGATTTAATAGAAGTGTTCTGGTTAATAAGACAGGTCTGAAAATACCTGGTTCATCTGCATGGTTCAGTTCTTTTCCACGACTGCTTATTTGTTTAAACTTTCTCTTGAGGTTCAGCTTCATCTGTGTAAAGGAGATCACCGTATTGCAGAAAAGAATAAAGTGGTTAGTTTGGATTTCCATCAGTAATTCGACTGCCTTTCCTTGCAGCAACAAGTAGTATACAATAAGCATTCTTAACCTCATCCTACTGAGGGAATCAGATTTTGGACTGAGCAACCTATTGCTTCTGTCCTGACAAATGCTTTTATTTGTGGATCTAGAGTTATGTTGGTTGATTACAATTATCCCAATTTAATTAAAACATCTGCTGCTTTTATAAAACTTTAGTTAGCTTTTTATCAAACACCTTAATTGTCTGCACAGTCAACAGCTGGATTTGCCATTGAGGCTCTGGGGTACCTCAAGATGGGAATTGTCTTCTAGAATCATGGCTGACATGCACGGAAGGCAAACATACATATGTCTGCTTATGCTGTTAATTAAGATGAATGTCATGGAAGAAGAGCATTTTGTGATTATTTTTGTGACATCAAGTCGGTATGACAGTAGTATGTACAGATATAACGGAGGCAAGTTAAGGTGGTAATTTTAATTCTGGGGTTTTTTTTGAGTCCTTATTTTTTGCAATTTGAGAGGGTAGTTTAAACATAACTGCAGTATACAGCTCCTTATCTTTTAACTAATGAAAATGTATTCCATACTTGCTCCATTTTAAACCTCAGAACAAATTCCAGTTCTTGAGACCATACTATGAACTGCCTGCAAATGTCTGTTTACCGTGGAAGGAGGGGTGGGCTAATGGTGCCGCTATTTATATACTGACTGTGCTTGGCCCTCTCTATGGTCAAACATCTTGATACACACTATTTTTCAGCTTCTCTATGGAAAGCCAGGAGACTTTCAGCTGTATATAGCTGTTGAAACTAAACAAAGCTTCAGGTCAGGCACAAAATAAAGCTGAAGTCTAGAGCTGTGACTTAACTTCAAGGATTTGCAGCAAATAATTGTTGAGATTTAGGGCTTCTGTGGGATACTGCATGCATCTTATCTGAAAGGACAGAATGTTAGGCAATAAAAATTACAGATCATTACCAGCTTCTTCTTTACTTCTTTGTAGGAGTAGCAAATATTTTAAAATAATACTGAAATGAGAAAAAACTACATTGGATGTGTTATTTTATGCAAAAAGCTAAAAGCGATACTGGAATCTTGACAGCTTGCAACCTACCTAATGGGCATCAGTTCTTTTCTCCAAACTGACTGTTTAAAATAAGTGTAATTTAGCTTTATCGGAGAGAGTTTTGGCCAAAAATATGAAAAAGATTCAATCACTTGATCTAGTGAAGTGTTTTGTTTTTTTTTCTCCCAGTGAAAAACATCAGATGCTGAAGAGAAAAACAGAAGAGCAGGGGAAAAAACCCAACCGAACAAAAAAAAAACCCACACAGCCCCAACAAACACAAACCCCTGTAACAAAAGAAGCATACAGACTAAAAACCTGTGCATGCATCTTTCAAATAATCATGCCTCTCTTTGCTTCCTTCAACCCAAGATTTAGCAAGCCCTTGAACTTTGAGATTTATTTTCTTCATTGGTGTTCAGATTGTGGCTTTTGGGTGGATGTTGGTGTGGAAGTGGTGGTAACTGATAGGCAGCTCTCAACTGGGGAGTGCTGGTAGTGTCTTCATAATGCTTCTGCTTTTTTGCCTTTCCTCCTTTCTGTAAGTCTGTAATGAACTGGGGACTTTGTACTTGCTCCCTCGCTGAGATCAGAGGGCCTGTCAGAAGTATTTCTGCCCCTGCCACTTGTTTTCTGTCTGACAGAGTAGCCAGTACTGCCAGCTGGTTGTCTTTCAGACATAGTGCCACCCTCCTGATGAGGCATAAATATCTAAGGCTGTGTTTTAGAGCACAGAAACATGTCATTTTGTATGAAACATGTCATTTTGTATGAGGGCTTTTCCTGCTCTCCATATTGCTACAATCCTCCTCTCATTACTTGCTTATCTTTATTCTTCTGTTAAACTTACTGTCCTGTGTTCTGACAGACACCTAGCTGGGCTGGTGTGAGAAAGCCCTTTCTTCTTTCTCCTCTTTCAAGAGTAGATTCCGACAGTGTTGAAGTAGTTGGAATCTACTCTTCTGTAATCATGGATGCTGGAAAGCATCCTTGAAGATGGATGTATGTTTGGCCTTTGAAGTCAGGGAGAAAATCAGTGGGAGTGTGGTGGAGCAGACTAAGTGCGAGTAACACAAGGCTGAAGTCAGATAGGGACTAGAAGGGATGGGAAGGTTCATTTTCGGGCAGAAAGTTGTTTTAAGGGAATTAGAAGTTTCTAGTCAGTACTCTCTTAATCTTTTTCAACTCAGCTGAAAGATCCAGTTGGTCTATAAGAAGCTTGTGTGCTTTCCTGCTGTATTCAGCTTCTGAGTTAAAACTCACTTGGACTATACCAGTCAAGAACTCACTGTCCTCCTTCCCACATTTTCTTGCAGAATAAGTGGAGAAGGTGATAAGGAATTACATATTGATGAACCAGAAAAAAAGCCCTGGTTGGTATATATAGAGTCTTGGCAGACGTTTCTTACCATAGCTGACATACGCTAACTGTGCTGCAGATGTATGACTAAATGTAATTTGTAGTTGTGAACATACTCTGTTTCTCTGGTCAGGATGATAAATTTCAGATGTGTGTACACAATATCAGCTAAACCATGCTCTGTTGTTCATGAAAGAGTCCACATGAAGATTTTTAGGTAAACTGATGCTCAAAAATATTGGAAGAGAATACATTCACCTGGTTATCGAGTTCACAAAGCCAGAACACGAAACTTAAGTACTTCAAAAATAAGGAAGATTTTAACAGTTTTTGCCAACGTGTCTGGTGATGGAGAAGCCTTATGTAAGGTTGGGTCTTCAGATGTCTCTAAGTCATTAGGGAGTCTTTCCTTCAGTTTCTTTGCAGTTTGAGTGTTATTCACCTTAAATAAAATAAGCAGAGTGACTAAAATGAATAGGAATATTCTAGAGACACTACAACCTGAAGATGCCATGTTTAGCAATCCAGGTAAGTCGTACTTCTGAATTACTTGGCTAAGCACTTGACTATTCTGAAACAGTATCCCCCTGCCCCCTAGCCCCTTCTGCAAGAAATAGTAAGTTCTCCACTGCTACTTTCCCCATGCATACAGTACAGGCTATGATTCGACAGGAATTACTTCTAAAATATTCATAAAGTATTGCTGTATTTTTCCTTTAGGAAAAAAGAAAACCAGAAAACACTGCTGTAAAGTAGAATTGGATTAGTAACTCTCAGGAACACAGTTAAGACATCTACGGAGCAGTTGCCTTGCTCCGCTGTGGACCACACAATAACTAGTGCTTTCAGACACTCCTTGATATTGGCTCCCCTGTGAGTTTGATCTGACTAATAGAAACAGGAGATTCATTATATTTTGTGTGTTGTTTTTTTTCTTCTCTGGGTGATGCTGCAGAAATACCTTTGTTTGAATCCCTTATTGTATGTTTTGCTTCTAGTCTTAAGTTAGAATTTCAGCATAATTAACTCGGAATGTCAGCTATTTGTAAGACATAGTTCTGGGGGATGACTGCAATATGTAAGCTAAAAACCTTGTACTGGCACCCGTAGTTCCAAAACACTGTGACTCTCCCTAGTTTTGCAAGTCTTGTTAAACTACTTTGCATAGAGAAACACTGTATCAAAAATCAAGTTTCTGGTGTAGGCAGAAGAGATGCGATTGTACAATCCGTGGATGAATTTTTAAGGGCCATAGCATGGGACCTTCTGTCTGTGGTACGTGGAATGTGAAATCCATATTTTCTCCTATTGCCAGCATGGTTTGGAGATCAGGACCTTTTAAAGAATGCAGAGGTATTTGCATTACCAGAGAAACTTGCATGTGTGCAGTATCTCTCTGACAGCCGAGTACTTAAGGGTGCTGCTACCTTTTTTTTTGACTGTGCAAGTGGTCCTGTTTCTGCCAGTCACATTTAGCTATTTCCTGTGTGTCTTCCTCTTTTCTGCCCAGGTATCTCCCACTGTTTATCATTTTTTATGGATAACTTTGCTATTGATATGTAGAGAAATCATGAACAATGGTCTCAAAGGCAGCTTCCTGGCAGCTTTTGCAGAGGTGGGGTCAGTGGTGTCTAAGAAATGGAGATTCTTCTGAGAGATGGACACCAAAAGCATAAGATGCAAAAGACAAGTTGCAACAAAGGAAACTCCAAATGGGTATCGGGAAAACAAATTTCTGATGGTGAATGTGATTAAGCACTGGAACAGGTTGCTCAGAGATTTTGCAGAATCTCTATCACTGGAGGCATGCAGACTGGGACTGGCCAAGGCCTGAGCACCGTAGTAGTAGTAAAGCAGCAACTTCGATGGCTGACCTTGCTTTGAGTAGGAGTTTGGCCCAGACAACCTCTCCATATCCCACCTAAGTTTTTCTGTGATTTTCGTGCATGAGTAATACACAAATGGTGTGTATTTGCACAGTATGCTTGAGGCTTCCAAGAAATTTTGGATTGATTTATTTGTGCATATGCCTACCAACTGTATGGTGTATTCATACATGGACAGGAAAACAGATGTGTCTTAAAAGCGTGGCACACACTGAGCTTTGGCGACATAACCCAAAAATAAGCAACTGTTAGGAAAATCCTGGGAAGAAGTATGCTTAGGTATACCAGTTAGGGTGGGATGGGGCAAGGTTATTTTGTGGCATGATTTACAGCTGTGAACTGAATGTGACCATCAAAAGAGAGAAGCTGAACTGCAGCAATGCCATGTGCCGGTGCACTGGAACATGATAGCTCTTGTCACAGCTGGAGTTGCAGAGATCCCGCTGGTGCTGTAAATGATGTTGGAAATAATCATAGAATCATAGAATGGTTAGGGTTGGAAAGGACTTTAGGATCATCTAATTCCAACTCCCTGCCATGGGGTTTAAAACATTTTGTCTGGTGTCAGCGGTAGTGCCTGTGCATTTTCCAAAAGCTGTATAATGTGTCATTTCTTACTTCTCTTCCTAGATTACTTGGATACCTATTTTTTGTATCTGTTAAGATGAGAGCAATTTAAGGCAGTGAAATGGCTCTCAAACCCATAATTTGTAATTCCTCATACTGCAAATATTTGTCAGCATAGAAGTAAAGGCAAATTGAGAAGAGTTCAATGGTTCCACTTCTACACCTCGTAAATTTGGAGTGAATTTTAGCAGGCTGAAGTGAAAGTATTCCTGGTAGATTTTCAATGAGTGTTAAAGAATAACTCAAGTAAGTAGGAAACCTCATCTCGTTTCACTTATCTGCAGCCCATGTTACTCTTAGGGCTAGCCTCTGATTGCTGTTGTACCCAGTTAGTGTTTTTCTTAAAGCTCTTTGTTCCCTCTTTGCTTTCTTTTTCTCTATGGAACTCTGGCACAGGACATTGCCCCCTGGTGTTTGAATCACATCAGACTTTGTCTTTGCCCTGCAGCTGGCCAGTGGATCTGGTACTTAAGACTTCAGCTATTTATTCACGACTAACCAATTATATTTGTGTATGTCTTTTTCCTGTCTATTTTTTAACATTATAAACTGAATTGTTCTAGTGTAAGCAGAAAGCAAGTACAATATGTGATTAAATGTTTTATTATCTTGTGTTAGAATGTCATTACTGAAGGGATTTCAAGTGTAAAAGCTGTTGGATAGACTTCATCCTCTCCTTCATATCCTTAGACCAAGTTTTAAAACCAGTTGTTGTTTCAAAGTTTACTGTATACACGAAATCCAAACAGTTTAGTAACCAGTTACCAAACTGTGTATATAATATTATTTTTCTAGACTCTATTCCCTCAGTTGCTGTTTCTTAAAGAAATGGTTGTTGGATTCTAATGGGATTTCTTGCAACCACATTTCCTGTAACTATGTGGTACTTTTCCTTGTCTGTTCTCTAAGCCGCTAATCGGGAATGTACGACTTCTACAATATTTATCTGATCTTGATCTGACTATTTTTTTTTTTACTGTGCACTGAGTTTAACAAACGCACATCGCCCCAAATACTGTGTCAATCCAGTTCCCTTTCCGACCTTAATGAACAGCCTGTGACAAGCTAATTAGGGATATTTATAACAGTTCTAGACTTAGCAATATATTTATCTGAAAAAGTTATTAGGTGCTGTACTGTCCTCTGACCAAAGAAATGCTCTTGTCTGAGTTAAAATTTGAAGATGGTAAAAATGGAATACATCTGCTGCTGTGACCTGTCATTGCAGAAGAAACCCTGGCACTGCTTTAAGCGATTTAATCTCTGGCAAATATTAGAGAAGAGGAAATGCTCACTTGTTGGCTGATTCCTGGGTTGAGTGGAGGGTCAGCACAATATTGTTGCTATACAGTGATTTCCACATTTGGGTTAGTTTATCAAGTCAAAGGACAGTTGTTTGTTCTGTCTGAATGCTTTGGCAAGCGACAGCCTGCTGAACTTGACTCCCTTACATGGATCTCATACCATCTGTCCGTGCTCCACCTGGCTTGCATCCAGTGTGCTGTCTTTTCCTCCTGGTCTCTTGTGTTTTATCAAACCTGATTCCACTGTGTACCCTGGGAATTATTGCAGTCTAAATCAGTAGTATAAGACTGTCAAGTTTTCTGTCACGCTTGTCTTTCCAGCCTCATTCCACAATTGTATTTTGCTTTCACTTCCCTACAAGGGAAGCGTAGACTGTTTATGTAAGAAAGGAGTACTGAGGTTTCACAGGTAGGGCTGTTCTGGCAAAGACTTAGGAATCCTACCATAAGAAAGTATAAAAAAGAACATCATTTCAAAAAATGAATCATGGGTAATTCATGTTTTTGTAATGAAAGTACTTGTGTCTGAAGTAACTTTTTTGCCTAGTCTGATTATTTGGCTTGTTACACTGGACAATGTCTTGAGGCCTTTGTTCATTATTTGATATATGGAGGCTATACAAAAAGATTAGGGAAATAAAACATACTTGCTGTATGCTGCGCCGAATAAGAGTGAAGACCTTAGAGGCAACGTTATCTGTGGATCCTCTTTGTTGTATTGCAAATTAAAAAAAGAAAAATAAAATTCCTGGGGAATGAGTTTTAGTAGCTGCCTTTATTTATTGTTGAGTTGAATATCCATGTATGGAGTAAACAAATCTGTAGTATTATACTGTACAACCTCATTGTTTGTTGTGATTAATTTGGTTTATGCATTGGAGAGTGAGCAAGTTATCAATACATCCAGCATGGTACAGAGTCATGTTTCAACTGGCAGTCAGTTTTGTTTTCAATATTCTATCCTGTTTAGTATTCAGAACATGGAGGAGAATGTGATGCAAGGGAATTGGTTTGCTGCTTTTACTGACTGACTCAGCCATTTAACTCTGTTCCCTCAAGGCATCAAAGACTGCAATAAAGGAAATACATTTTGCCAATAACTTTCTATGGAAATAAGTGCAGCTTAATAACTTTTTAAATTAATACTAACATTATTGCACAGTGGAGAACACCTTAATTAAACTTGTCTTTTGGTTTTTTGTTTCCTCTAAGTCTGTATTACTGATGCTGAAATGTTATGCAAATCTGACCTCTGATTTATAATTGGAGATGACATTATTATTTTATTCTTTTTTTAAGTTGAAACTTCAATTGAAAGATGATTTCTTCCAGTACTATTTTTTGTGGAAAGCAGAATTTTTACTATGACTTTATTCCTCCGTATTTTTAAGTAGGATAAGTGATAAGGTTAAAGTCAGTATTCTCAAGCCTTTTATGCTTTATTTTTACAGCACTAAATTTCTCTGAACACTGTGCATTGCAATGTGTCTGATGGTCCCTGTTGCTTGCACAAAAGGGCTGTATGGGAAATGAGTTACTGGGATACAGCTGTAAAGGGCATGAAGTTTTAGTTTAACATTGTTTTGAAAACCTAATGAAATGCTCTAATGCAAGACGTTTTCTATTAATCTATTTGGAAAAATGTATCTGTGTAAAACTGATGATATGACTGGATTATAACCCAACTGTCTACCTTCTTTTCATGGCAAAAGAAAGGAGTAGCTATTTGCCATGGTGAATAAACATGTATTTAGAAGAGTGGTATTGTGCTTATTAGGTAGAACTTGAAATAATAGCTCAAGTGTAAGCAGCTTGTGTTGAATGTGGGAAAAGTTGGATCACAGAGATCATTTGGGGAGGGAAGAAAAAAGTCTGCTTGGAAGGAGAACTGAGCTGAAGCTGATTTAGATTTCTAGTTCTGGTTGAGAATTTCAGTGTCCATCCATGAGCAGTGAGGGAAGAAAGGAAAGGAGGACTTGAGTGAGTACAGTATTGTGAGCCTCCAGGGAGGGCTTTGCTGGACCCATGTTGGCACCTGGCCACCATGGGAGAGATACCAGGTACCACCAGTCCCTTTTCCAAGTGAAACCTGAGATGCGGGAAGAAGCAGAGAGCTGCTCAGATGAGCCCATTAAATGAGATCTACCTGTGCATGTAAGCTGAGGTGAATCGAAAGATGAAATCTTCTGGATCCTGTCTGAAGCATTTCTGAGGAAGAAGATATTTAAGGAGAAAATTGATTTGTGAAAGCTGAAAGACTGCAAAATTTAGAAAAAAAAAAAAAAAAGTACAAAAATGGGGAAGAAAAAGATACAGCCTGGGTTATGTTTGGAAAGAAATGGTTGAAGATCTTGATGAAAGGTGTTCTGTTAATAGCTGTAATAGCTTACACAGTTTACGTAGGGTGTGTGTAGAGATCTATCGGGAGGTGTTATAAATGGTGTAGTTTCTGCTTGTATTTTGACTAATGTAGGTTCAAATGTTAAAGGTACATTTTTATTCATGAGGGGTGGCTGGTTTTCAAGGTGGTGTTCTGCCTTTCTGCTGAGAGCATGCCTGACAGAAGAGAAGGAGGAGAGGTGACATGGGGAGCAACATGCTAGAAGCTCTGTGGTCACCTAAGTGGAGACAGAAGTAAGGAAAGAAGGGAAGAGTAGGTGTGGAGGCCCAGGTTATTGCTAGGAAAGGGATAATTTTGATGGCAGCAGGAGGAGATGAAGGGGATGCGAATGAGCAGTAGGGGCAGGCTGGCTCTTCAGGGGAGGAAAGCTGGGAAGCTGGCAGGGGGACTAGAGTCAGGATCATGTCTGCAGGCAGTGGTCAGGGTACCCTGAGAAGACCAAGACCAAGACCAAGCCAGGGAGACATGTCAGTGAGTGAGGATTGAACTGAGGACCAGAGGCGGGAGGCGAGGTGCTAACAGTTGCTATGCAGCCATCATGGGGGCCAAGGGTGAGTGGACCTCAAGGCAGGAGGGTCAGGACCTCCCTGCTGCCCTTCACCACAGCTCTGGCACGGAAGGCACAGTCTCTGACACATCCAGCACACTGCACATCAAAGGTGACAAAACCAGGTATTTTGCACAGAAATATTAGCATACCGATACTGTCTGTCACTCAGGTCATCTGATGTGTGAGCACATACGTGCTAGAGACCAAATTACAGCCCAGCAGTTACGGGAATTACGGTATCCTGAATTGCGCACATCAGATGGCAGGCAGAAGGACTTGGTGAGAACTGAGGAGCAGCCATGTTGTGTTGCTTTATACAGCATTTTCATAAGGGAAGACAGAATTAAGACTTGGGAATTAAATTTGTTGATGATAATTAGTAGGTGTGACTTCAAATGGGTAAGAAGAGGGAAATCTTTAAGTAAAAAAGGAAACAGAATCCTGATTACAAAAGAAAACAATCCCAAACAACAAAATAACCAAAAAATGTTTTCTTTTAATGTATTGAAGCTGCTTCTTCCCTCCAAAAAAAAAAAAAAAAAAAAAGGCAGAGGGAACAAGGATGAGATGGGGAAAAAGATGCTCATAAACAGTAATAAATCCTAAGAGTCTTGGATGATACGGATACTTACTAAGCAGAGGAAATCGCTTAGCATAGCACAAAGCAGCACTAGAAATTGGATTAAAATGCAGCAGAAAAAGAGAAAGTTCTGATTCACCATCAGGGAAAGCCTGGCAATAAAATATGTTAGCTACTGTTACAATTTACCAGTTTAGTGATTACATGGATCACTTTGCTTGGAACCTCTGAAACAGAATGGGCAGGCATTTTTTTATGATATTTGGGGAGTTAAGGGGTGTTGAGTACTTCTCCTTTTAAGGGAATTTTAATCATGTATTTTCTTGTGGCTCTTAGTTATATGAAGATTGCCCAGGGAAGTATTACTTTGGATGGAATTAGTTGTACCAATCTCTTGGGCCTCTCAAGAAATGTGTGAAGTCTGACAGATTGATTTAGAATGTGAAAACTGTACATTTATATTCATGTGCTGTATTTTCCTTCTACATTTTAATGCTACAGCATACAGTTCTGAGACTAGCTCATCTTCCCAGAAAGGTGACTGAATTGGCAGTAATTGATGAATTTACCTGGTTATAAATATACTGTGGAAAAAAAAGACATGTCAATAGGTGGTTGAGTGCTGTATGTCAACTTTTCACGTACTGAAATAATGCTTTGACAGAAGAGGACACTGTAGTCATGTATGGTATATATGTGTATACCAAAATGAGAGTGACTGCAAAATGCTCTATCATGCTTCATCGCTGGTGGTGTTCAAGGCCAGGTTGAACAGAGCCTTGGGTGGCATGGTTTAGTGGGAGGTGTCCCTGCCCATGGCAGGGGGGTTGGAACTAGGTGATCTTGAGGTCCTTTCCAACCCTAACTGTTCTATGATTCTGTGTGTTTCAGCTATGTGGCTCAGTGTGACCAGATGTGTAAATTTGAATGGTATGTCGATGCATTTTGGTATAGAAAGGATCAAATCCTTTGTGTATAGGTATCTGGCAAAACATATTTGACTGTAATATGCTTGAGGATCATGTGTTAACACTGCATCCCTTTTAGAAGGCTTTTTTTTTTTTTTTTCCTCTTTTTTTTTTTCTCTTTTTGGGAATTCAAAGCTAGGAGTGCTGGTTAAAGCTACAATCAGCTGTCATTACAAAACCTGTATTGCTAACCCGATATTTTCAGCTGTGTAAATTAAGCCCTGAGAACTTTCTGCAAACTGCCGAGAAGGACTTTGGTGATGTAGTCTGACTTCCTAATTATGTGCATGTAAAAACACACGCTGTTGTTCTTCCTTCTTTCAAATCCTTTCTGCTGGAACATTTGGTTCGGGAAGCTATTCCTTTGTACTTAAGTCTTCAAATGATGGAGAATCTGGATGAGCAAAACCTAGTGGCATATTAAGAATTTTCATTTGAGTGCATCAGATAGACTGCTGATGTTGAATAATGCTGTAGCAGTCATGGCTCTTTGATGTAAGGAGAACAAGATTTTTTTGGAAAACTAATACTTTCTATTAGACCAGTCTGTATGGTTTGGAGTGAAGGAAAGGGGAGGTAGTTTCAGAACAGATAGTTGTGGAAAGTGTACATGGGTATTGGGAGGGAATGTGATAAAGCTTTTACCAACTTATTCAACATTTCTCTGCTACGATTTTACAATGCAATACAAAACTGAACTTTCTTGGCCTCTTGAGTACTGTAATCCTCTAGGTTTGTGAAAATTAGTTCCCAGAGATAGCTGGGAGGTCAGAGATGGAACACTTTCATGAGAAGTGCTCTCTTTGCTGTTAAGGAAAAGTTTGTGCAAGTTGGCTGCCATGTGCGGTTGCTTGGTTTCATCCCTGTAGTTTTCATGAGATTGTCTGCTGTGCTGCTTCAAAATCATATTATTTGCTGTGAAATAAATGTATTCAGGGATTTGGATGTGTCTGTCACAGAGAATGTTTATCATGATGGCTATGCAGATGGTTGTATTGTTCAGATAATGTCTAGATGTTGTTTGTGATAAACAGATTCCTGAGGCTCCTCAAAAAGTAGGAGAAGGACATGTTTGAAGGCTCATCTTGAGAGGCAGGGGGAGAATTTCTAAGTAGAAATTTCCCCCACTACAGGTTTCCAAAGTATGTGACAAACATAAGTGTACAAGATGAGATGACACCTGGATAGCTCATTCAAAGCTGCAGTCCTTTTCACAGCAGTGGTGTCCTTGCGAGACAAAACTGAAGGTCACTTGGCTTAGCACAGTAGTTTTTTAGTTTTGTTTTTTTTTTCTGTGGTCCTTATTCTTATGGCTCCTTGAGCATCCCTGTTCTACCATACCATAGCTAAATTGGGCTGTGTGTGCTTATGTATAAAATATGTGTGATTGTACAATGTGACAACATAATTTAATAACCTTATAGGTCACACTGTATTTATCTTTCTTTAGGTTCTTCTTGTTAATTGGATGGAAAAACAGTCCAGCTAACCAACTACAGTATTTCTAACAGTGAGCTTAATCAGGTGCCTAAGCAGAGATTAAAAATGGAGCAAGTGTATGTGGTAATTCCCATAATTATATTAATCTGAGGAATTTCCTATAACAGATGGGGAGGTTAGGGGTTGTATTTAGTGTGTAGCATTTCTGTGCATATAATCTGCAGTAGATTTCTGTTCCATAACCTTTTGTAGTCTGCCAAGACAGTTTTTGGTACTGAGAATGTACTTTGGCAAGGTGTTAATACATGTCTGTTATTGACTAATCTTGTTAAAGTTTCTTGACATTAATTTGTTAGTTGAAGTTAAAGGCACATAATTACTGAGATAGTTTTTAAGTCTGAATTTATTGCCCTTAACCTGAAGGGTGTTTCAGTGATGTGGACTGTCTGCGCATATCTAGTTCTAGGGGGGCCAGAAGGCTTTAGTTCAAAATAACAGTTTGTGCTGCCATTTATGTGTAGTCAATTTATCTTTTCAGTCTCCATAAAGAAGTGGTATTTTCATGTTTCTGTTGGGGTGATGAACTGGGGGAAGGTACAGATGGGTTGACCAAAAGATGCTGATGTACAAGTAATCAAGTTTAGGACTGGATGATCTTAAAGGTCTTTTACAACCTAAATGATTCTGTAGATTGGCTTGGAAAATAGAAATGAATGCAGCCTTGGCACATTCTCAGATGACTTCAGATTTAAAGGAGCACTTGATATCAAAAGGGCAAGGCTGCTACTTAGGGGACTCCTGACTTCTAAGACAAATGAGTCAACAAAAATCTTCAGGCGTGAGAAGAGCCAAGCCACACTTTCAGGGCAGAGCTCCATGCATATTTACAGGCAAAGGATTGACTAGCTGGGTCTTCTGCAGCAGAAGACCTCAGGATCCAGCTGGAGAGCAAGTAGAGCATGAGTTGGGGAATGAAGGCCGGCTGCATGTTCAGCTGCATTAGCAGGAGTGCAGCGCAGGTCAAGGGAAGTACATCTATTTTCCTGTCTTCTTGCCACTGGTGTGGCCACATCTGTAATACTCTGTCCATTTTTGGGTCCCCAAGTAGAAGAGTGGTATCAAAAAACTAGAAGAAGTACATTGGGGTTCCTTCAGATGCTGAGAGAGGTGGAAGGCATGATGCACAACGGGAGGTGGAGAGATCTGGGTTGCTTTAATCTGGAGAAGGTTAAAAGTTTAACTGCTATCATGTAGTCCTTGAGGAGGGACAGGACTGTAGAGAAGATGGAGCTAGACTCTTTTCAGGAGTTCACAAGAAAAGAACAGGAAGTAATAGTCACAAGTCACAACACGGGCCTTCTGACTAGATACTGGAGAGCTGGGTGGGAACTTGAGAAAGAGTGCTGGAGCA
The DNA here is from genome assembly GCA_028858755.1 of Ara ararauna. Lineage (NCBI taxonomy): Eukaryota > Metazoa > Chordata > Aves > Psittaciformes > Psittacidae > Ara > Ara ararauna. The sequence goes on from CM054376.1 coordinate 148,469,725, forward strand.
GGTTACACAGAGACTCTGCTGTATCTTAATCCCTGGAGACATGTGAACCTTGTCTGGATGAGGTCCAGAATAGCATGGTATATCTTCAGATCTAGCCTTGCTTTGAGACGAAGGTTTGACTAGGTGAATTCTAGAGGTCCCATGCATCCTTAATTTCTCTGTTTTGCAGCACTCACAGAGAAGGTAGGTGGAGTATAGGCATAATTCTGCTCATTAATGAAACTAGATGAATTTTTGTGGAAAATATTTTGTAAAATCACCTAGTTTTGTGAAATATTTTTTTAAATGTTATCAGAACCCAGAATAAAACCTTGTTCTGGATTTTATTCCAACTTTTATTGTTATCTTTTTTATTTATTGAATTTAAGACAACTAGCCTGAAACATGTTGCCACAGAGTGTGATGGGCATAAAACTTGTATTTGCCAGGTGCCAAACACAAATGACAGTCTCTTAGTGTAGCACTTTAACCTATCAGACAGCTAAACACCACACAGTCATTCACTCATTCCCCCAGTGGGATGGGGGAGAGAAATGAAGGGGAAAAAAAAAAAAAAAAAAAAGGTAAAACTCCTTTTAAAAACTGTGGTAAAGACAGTTTAACAGGACAGAAAAGGAAGGAAAAATAATATTGATAAAAGAATATGCAAGTGATGCACACTGCAATTGCTTATCATCTGCTGACCAATGCCCACCCAATCCCTGAGCAGCAGGTTGCCAACCCCCCGCCCCCCAGCCAACTGCCCCCAGTTTTCTTGTTCACCATGACATCATATGATATGGAATATCCCTTTGGACAGCAGGGGTCAGCTGTCCCATTTGTGTCCCCTCCCAGCTCCTTGTGCACCCCCAGCTTCCTCACTGGCAGGGTAGTATGAAAAGCTGGAAAGTCCTTGACTTAGTGTGAGCCGTGCTCAGCAACAACTAAAATATTGATGTGTTATCAACATTATTCTCATATTAAATCCAAAACACAGCACTGCACCAGCTACTAGGAAGAAAATTAAGTCTATCCAAGCCAAAAAGAGGACACTTAGTTTTGCTTGCATTTCCATCAGAGAAGAGTAATTAGGGTTTCTTTTAATTCCGTTTTTCAGAGGAGGGAAGATCTTGTTATCTGTGAAACCTCCACACTTTTTTCTTTCTTCTCAGAACTGATAGAACTGGAGATGTGCATGTAGAAGTTACATTTGTGGGGAAAAAACTGACATTTGCACAACCAAGGAAGGGTTGTATGATCACAGTGTCTTCTTAGAAAGTGAGCTAAAATGGAACCTGAATGTCAACCTCAGAAAGATGAGAGTAGGTTGGAGGAACATATATTTTGCTGATGCTTCCATTTGTTCAAGCAGCTCTGCTGTGGCCTTTTTAGCTACACTTGAGAGATCTTTGCTGACAAAATGTCCTGGTGTGAGGTTGTTCTCAAACAAAGCTTGTCAGTGCAACACTTCTGAGATATGAAAAAGTTGTTTCTGTTAGCTTGATTTATCTGTGGAGAAGTTCTGAAAGTAAGAAAGCTGATTTCTTGGAGTAAATAGTTCTGACAAATAGTCCTGGGGGTGCAGAGTTGACGTGGGGTGGAAAAGATACTGTGGATATGGAGGAGCAAGACAGGAGCTGTGCTGTAGGAAGTGATGGAAATCCATTCAGTCCAGCACAATTTGAACTGCTGATGTACACTGTGAGTCAGAGCTGTAATTCTCTGTACGTTAGCAGCAGTTACCTCTAAAACTTCATTTGATTGTCGTTTCTGGAAATGAAGTGCAAATTGTGCCTGACAAATTTGGTGGCCTTCTACAATGGGGTTCCAGCATTGGTGAATACGGGAAGAACAGCTGACGTCACCTACCTGGACTCCTGCAAAGCATTTGACACTGTCTCAGGGGACATCCTTGTCTCTAAACTGGAGAGGCATGGATTTGATGTAGGGACCACTTGATGGGTTAAGAACTGGCTGGATGGTTGCACTCAAAGAGTTGTGGTCAATGGCTCAAAATAAATGGGAGATAGATGATGAGTGGTGTCTCTCAGGGGTTGGTGTTGGGACCAGGGCTTTTTAGCATCTTTCCCGACTGAGGCTTGAGAGAATTTGAGTTGTTCAGCATGGGGAAGAGAAGACTCCAGGGAGACCAGCTGCTGCCTTCCAGTCTCTAAAGAGAGCCTATGAGAAATCTGGAGGGGGACTTTTTACAAGGGCATGTAGTGATAGGACCCAGGGGAATGGCTTTAAACTGAAGGTAGATTTCTATTAGATTATTAGGAAGAAATTCTTCACTATGAGGATGGTGAGACACTGGCACAGGTTGCCCAGAGAAGTTGTGGCTGGCCCATCCCTGGCAGTGGGCAAGGCCAGGTTGGATGGGGCTTTGAGTAACCTGGTCTAGTGGAAGGTGTCCCTGCCCATGGCAGGGGGTTGGAACTAGATGATCTTTAAAGTCTCTTCCAGCCCAGACCATTGTATGATCCTGTGAAAGCTGCTGGGAGCTGAGGTTCCCACCGTAGACAAGGATCACTGTATCATCTCTGCTAGACAATATTTTCATGGTCAGTTGCATGAGTCATCATCAGCTTTCTTGCCTGCACATTTTATTTGTGTAGCTTTCAAGCGTAACTGGTCTTCTTGTAGTTCTGGTAATGTCAAAGAAGTGGAAGTTGCAGTGCCACTGTGTCCTCTGCATGAAGATGGCCCTAAACAGTGATGGCACGAGGAACAGCAAAACGTAACTGGCCTAGCTGTAGTGTGTCTGTGCAGCTGCTCAAGACTGAGAGGAGATCACTGAAGTCTGCTGCACAGAGCGCAAAGACAAGAATATAAATCTAGCCTGTGACTGTCAGTTAAATTCTGCAGCCAATCTCAGGTAGTAGGAGTAGGTACAAAGAAAATTATTGCAACTACACTGACAGCATTTAGGACAAACATAGCAGATGCTTTCTTTCCTAGTGTGGCATAGTCTGTAAAAGGTTGACGATCTTTTTCAACAATAAAGAAATCTGCCATTGCTGTGAAGAATTTCTAAGCAGTTAGATTTTCAGACTTAATGATGCAGAAAATATTTCTTACAGTGAAATACCCTGTAAGTGGAATTGAATGACCAGTACGTTATCGGTAATGTTTCTGGTTTTTAAACAAGTGGCAGACCAGCCAGAGGCAAATGCTGTGTTGTGCTTCTTTGACTATAAAGAATAATAAGTTTGGTAAACGTGTTAGCTGATTTTGGAAGTCTATTTGATTCTATGAGGTGCTGAATTATTTCATAATGAGTATGTACACAATGCAGTCTGTGCTGAGTGACAGCAAACAGAATCATTACAGACACTATTTTACTTGGAATAACTTCAACTTTAAGAAAATCAAAGAACAGCTAAGGTTGCTAAGTGACAGCAAAATATTTATCCATTATTTAGGAAATCAAATGGCTTTATGCAATGAGTATTAAAGGACAGCATATATTGTGTGCCACCCACATGCTGTACAGGACCATTATTGTACATGATGAAGACCTGCATAATTCAGCACAGTAACCACAGCTATCACCCCCGTCTTAGTACTGAGCTTCTCTAATACTGTTTATTTAGTCTTGTTCCTCAGTAGAAATGTAATTCACTATAAATGAACACCCTCTGTCTCTGCTCTGAAACACAAGTAATATTCTTGTGTAGGCAAATACTGAAAGAGGAGGCAAGGTGGGGGAGAAGGAAGGAAAATGGAGGGAGAATTGCTGTTTATAACCAGCTATTTGCTTTGCAGGCTTATTTTCATCACTGATGTGTGATGAAGCTCATTAACAGCCAATGATGTGGCACAGGCTTTTTGTTTCTCTGGAAGGAAAGGATAATGATGGGTTCAGACTAAGGCCTTTCCCTGCACTTGGCTTTCGCAGAGGAGGTATGCATGGGGCTTTCCAGAGTCCAGCCCTGTAGATAAAGTTGTCCCCCACCACCACCTGTGGATGCTGGTGGGAAGCTGGGGTTACAGCAGGGTTGGTCTGGGGCAAAGACTTGGGTGGCTCTTGAGTCTCACTCAGCAGTGGAGTGAGAGTTGTTTCAATTTCTTAGACACTGTCCTGGCATTTCTAAGGCTCATGTGGCAAGAGGAAAGCCCACTGTGGTGAGTTGGCCAGTGCCTCCACACAGCTGAGCTGGGAGACCCTGCAGAGGAATACAAGGAGGGAGTCAACATCCTCGAGCTCACTGCTGTGGTTGGAGGGTTTGGGAAGGTGGAGAGACAAGGGGGTTGGCAGTTAGGTTGGCACCTAACCAGATATCTTTTGAGGCAGAATGAAATCATATGAAACAAACAAACAAAAAAAAAAAACAACAAAAAACATGTAAAGCGCATACGTGCTCCCTTTTACAGGCATGTGGAGCTTAGGTTGAAAACTTGGTTTGATGTGCAGGCAGACCTTGAACTTGAAATGTGTAGAGCCTTGAACACATGATCTGTTGGAATTGCTAGGAAATTATTGGTAGTTGAATTTTTATTGTTCTGGAAGTGGTGTGTAAAATTGACTGTCGTTATAAATGCACTGACCTGTTGTATCATCCAGGTTTGGTTCTGGCTGAGGGTATGGGCAAGTAGGATGGATTACTGTATAGTGAAGCACGATTCATGACATGAGAAAGCCACTCTGGCGCTGATTTCTACTCTTTTTCTTTCTCTTTTTCTCCCCCCCCCCCCCCCCCCCTTTTTTTTTTCATTGGCAAAGAGCCTGGCAGGACAAGAAACAAAGTTATGTTCAAAGAAGTGCAGCAGAAGTTGGATGGAAAATGATTTATTTGTACCTTAGTTTCTTTTCACTCAGGTGATGCAAATTTATCTTCTGAGCGAAATGGAAGGGAGAGACAACTGTGTGAGGGAAGGCTCATCAGATTATTTCTCTTTTTCACTCTTCTTTGCTTTGGAAAAGTACAGTTTGGGCTAAAGTTGTCTAAAAGAAGCTGCTGCTGTGGAAGGCACTGGACAAAGCGGTTTAGTTTTGAAATAAAACTTATTATTTTTAGAATGTGTTCAGGGGCTTAAGTTCTGTTTGGCATTGCAAGTCATATACACTGCAGCTGAGAATGTGAGGGGTGACTCTTTGGTTGGCTCCTCCTTACTCCCTTTTTGTTTTTTTGTAGCTTGCATAGGAAGTATTTTATCTAACTCTGTCTGTAATTGCAGTCATCACCTCCTGCTATTTTCCTAAAATCCCCATATGGTCTGAGAGAGGTTATTCCGAGTAAAACAGTGTGGGAGTAGAGAAGAAGCCACGCTGTTGCTAGTGTCAAGGTCAGGGCTTATTGATACCGACACAGATCTGAGCTCCGAGTGTGAAGACATGCTACCTGTGATCATTTCTTTCCTTTATTTCTGAAATTGCCACAAGGTGGCAATGGTTCAGAATGTTATTCCTCCAGAACCAGCTCTTTGGCTGACGGGGCTTGTGGGGAATAGGGTCAGCTGCAGGCTGTGGTTTCAAGCCAGCAGTGATCTGGGGCATGCAGGGAGAGGCTGGTTGCAGCCAACACACAGGCCACATCTGAAGCTTTTTCGTTTTAAAGGCCAAAGTTTTCTAGAGAATATTTGTGCTGTGTCTTTGCCAGCTGCTGTTGGCTGCGTATGTTTAGGGCAGTAATGAGCTGCTCTGTGTACTTAGGCAGTGAGAAACAGATGAAAATGCTCCAAATCAAGCCTCAGACTCCGTGAAGCGAGGGTTGTTTGGGGATTTTTCTTCTGACTTTCAAAGAGAAGATCAGCAGTATTACTGTTACAAATACATACATGCTTTGTTTCTCCTTCATACTGTCAGTTATTATTTAAATGTAGTTAATTAATTAAAACCTGTTGTCATGGGTTCAGCAGCAGCAGTCATTTTTCTCCTTTTTAGTAGCTGGTGCAGTGCTGTGTTTTTTCGACTTTCGGACTGGGAACAGTGCTGATAACACCGATGTTTATAGTTATGGCTTAGAATGTTTTGGTCTGACCAAGGACTTTTGGAGCCTCATGCTCTGCCAGGGAGGAGGGGAAGCTGGGAGGAAGCAGAAACAGGATACCTGACCCAAACTGACCAAGGAGGTATTCCATGCCACAGCACGTCATGCCCAGGATGTAAAACTGGGGGCAGGAACCCGAAAGAGTTCAGTTCACGGCTTGGTCGTCGGGTGGTGAGCAATTGTATCCTCTTCCCTTGTATTTGCCTTGTCATTATTATTATTGGCGGTAGCAGTAGTGATTTGTGTTATACCTTAGTTACTGGACTGTCCTTATCCCAACCTGTGCCCCCCCCCCCCCCCCGAGTGGGGGGGAAGAAAGCGGGTGAGTGAGTGAACGGGCTGCATGATTTACAGCTTAAACCATGACACCTGTAATATTGAAACAACTTCCTAAACTGCCAGGTAGTTTGAAATACAGCTCCTTATAAAAACAAGAATTTAAACCCTGTGTAAAAGCCATTTATTGAAATTGTTTAAAGGTATGAGTGGAGCTAAGCTAGAAACCCCTCTAGGTTTTTGTACCAAGTTTCACTTAAGAGTGAAAAAGCAAATCTTTAGTGCTCCAAGGGGAATGTGTTGGGATATGTAAGACTAATTTGAAATGTTAAATGCAAGGTGAGAATTTTTTTTTTATAGTTAAGTGCTTGAGGCTCTTTTGATGCCTTTGTATTACTTTGTAAATTATAAAAAGTTAAAATTGCTACTGCAACTTGAAAGCAAGTTATTCTTTAATTAAATAACTCTGAGAAATTTATTCTATCTTAAATATGTGATTTCATTCTTTGATAACCTACTACGGTTAGCAAATGTAACATGAAAAATAAATGTTACCTTTTGTGAAAGGCGCAGGGATGGAGGGGAAAAGATATTTGTATCTTCTGTGGCTGCAATAAAGAAAAAGTAAATTTGAAGGCAGTTAATCTTGTTTTCCCTTAAAGTTGTCTTTGGTTATCATTCTGGAGAATGCAATCAAACCTGGTGTTCTGAGTTGCTGGAATTTAGTTACACATTCTCCCATGAAGCGGCAGTATCACGGAGAGCTGTGACAGCAATATCACACAGTTAGGACCACAGATTTCATACCACTGAGAATGTGAAATCTAACTAAGCAGTACAAATCTGAAGCAGGTTGTTGGAAAGCAACAGAATCAGTGAGGCTTTCCTATACAATTCAGGTGATATTCAGAGTTCAGTTTACATTTGGCGGTCCATATTGGTGTCCTCAACATAAGAAGGACATGGAGCTGTTGGATCCATACAAGGGCCACAAGGATGATCAGGGGGCTTTAGCACCTCCCATATGAAGACAGGCTGAGAAAGCTGGGGCTCTTCAGCCTGGAGAAGAGAAGCTGCATGGAGACCTCATAGCAGCCTTTCAGTATCTGAAGGGGGTCTACAAGGATACTGGGAAGGACTTTTCATCAGGAACTGTAATGATAGGACAAGGGGTAATGGCTTCAAACTTAAACAGAAGTTTAGATTAGATATAAGGAAGAAGTTATTTACTCTTAGGGTGGTGAGGCGCTGGAAGAGGTTGCTTCATCCTTGGCAGTGTTCAAGGCCACATTGGACTTAGCCTTTGGTGACACGGTCTGGTGTGAGGTGTCCCTGCCAATGCAGGGAGGTTGAAACTCGATGATGTTAAGGGTCCTTTCCAATCCAAACCATTCTGTGATTCTGTAATTTTTTTATTTTTATTTTGCTGTTCATGGTTCTTTCTGTTAGAATTAAAATGCGGACACTATGTCTGCATTGATAGTAAAGATGTGAGGGAGTGGGGAACTGAAAGCAAAGGTCTGACCCAGAGGAAAGCAGGAAGGGACATGTGCAGTGGAAAGGTAATCCTACTGCAGCAGGCTTTTGAGCTCCTTTATGTGAACTCCTACCACAGAGAATCTGGCCAGGCTCATTGCCCCCAAGTTTGAAGCGTTTCACTTGAGAACTGGCTATGCGTGATGTCCTCATCTCTTGTTCCTTGTTAACCAATATGGACAACTTCAAAGCAAGCTCAGACTTGGATAGGTTGAGCTGTTTGGCAGTGTCCAGGAGGGAATGTCCTGTACAGATGCCTGTTTCTCTCCATTTGCTATTATGGCTTTCTAATGGAATTAGATTTCCCTTTTTATTCTGGATTTCTGAGCTACTACTTTTGCTGTTAGTTTTGGCTTTTTTCATTATTAAAGGCATTTGGCTGCAAATTGATGAGTGTAATTAAAAATTACTGACATTTAAAAAAGTAAAATATGACTGAGAATTCACTGTACACTAAATATTCTGACAAATAAAAAATGCAGAAGAACTGTATGCTGCAGCAGACTACTATAAATGATTCTGCATCTTGACAGTTAACTGTGTCTCTATATATGACAGTACTTGGGACCTGTAAAATAGTCTTCAGATTATCTTTAGTGCCAGGTGTAGCTTTCCATGTTTTCCATTGGATTTGTTGTTATTTTGTAATTTTGCAGAACTTTATTGTCCTACACAACCAGATTTCATACAAAAAAGTAATGTAAGGAGTGTGCAGTAATCCTAACATGTCACTCAATCCTTAGAATTACTTTACTACCTGAATTGGTATGAAAGCTATATATAAATATTTTAAAGGCATTTTATTTGCTGAACTATGATGGTTAGAAATGAGGAAATCAGAATTAAATTTATATTTCATTGCCTTATTCATAATGTTTTTGTTTGATATGTGGGTAATAGACAAGCAAATCACCTAAAGAATGAAGTCTGCAAGCATGAAAACACATTTCCATAATTGCCTTGGCAGGAAGCCCGTGTGTTCTGGTGGCGGAGCTGTGAATACTCATGGGATGAAGGAGCTGCTTGCTCAGCAGTGGTGCACTGTCTGAGGGAGCACTTGGCTCTTTACTTCCCCTACGAGAATAAGTTTGTGCTAGAAAAAAAGTTAAACCATCCTTATTGATTTGTATATTCCATTATCTTGACTTGTCCAGTATCTTTAGAAATTGAAGAGAATAAGGGGAATTGAATAAGGGGAAAGACCTGTCCTGCATAACTGGGAATAAAACTTAGCTTCTGTTAGAAACAGCTAACCTTTGTGGTCCAGATTCTGTGCAAGGAGGGGATGTCTGGCAGAGAGGTGGATAGATGTGCTTTTGGTCTATGTACAGACGTAAGTACTTCTCTTCCATAGATTTTTACCCAGCAGTGGTGCAGGCTGTCAGTGTGTCCATGTTGGGCTGCTGCTCTCAAGAGCTCATGCAGGAAATTTTTCCAAGGCACACCAACATCTGCTGAAGTTTGCTTGCCTAAATAGGAGTCGTCTTCTGTAGAGGTTTCTTGGGGCTTGTTCTTTATCGCTAATAATTTCATTAAGAGGAACAGAATTACCATTTTTAAGTAGCTTGGATTTTTTTTTTTTCAAAGGCATAGTTCTTTGGCTTTGCATCTGTACTGCCTATATTTCACCATTTTTCAGAGGATTTCTCATATCAAGTATTTAAATGGCATTTATACTTTTGTTTTCTGTGAAAATACAACAGTTTTCAGGTTTGCATTAAATTTCAAGAGTGTTGCAGTAAATTGCTACATGTTCCATAGAAAAACAAGACATGACAAACATAGCAAACTCTATGTAGGGTCTTCCCTTGATATGAAGGAAATAAATTGTCCAATGTAGGCACATTCTCAGGATACCAGTAATTTTGCTAATCTTGTAACACAGTTGCAGCTTAAATGGCTTCAAAGAGTCAACACTATAGACCTGATAGCCTATGGTCACCATACACACTGCAGATATAAAAAAGTTCTTCTGTAAGAGACAATGATGTCAGAATAATGTTATTTGTTGGAGGTTAACCATTACAAATGGAACTTCATGCCTTCTGGAAAAATATTTTCAATTTCTGGCTACACGTGTATTTATTTGTTTATTTTTAACTAAGCAAGATAGAGGAAGGATGAAAAAACTTAATTACTTGTGTTTGGGGTTTTTTTAATGTTAAAGTTCAGGAATATTCACTGGAATAAGGCTTTACACAAGTTTTTAAGTTCTGGGAAGGCAAAACAACTATTTTTAACCTTTGTTTTTTTATATTAGTATGTTAGCAGCAGTCATCTTTGATGTGACATTCTAACTTCTCACAGATTTGATACAGAGAAAGTATCTTACTAAATGTTTCGAGAGTTGATAGGAACCTTGGCAAAAGGCCCATGTCTGGATCACTGGAGAGCTTTCCGAGTTTGCTTTTTCCAACAACATTTATCTTTGATAGAAATGTGTCAGTTGCAAGGTTTAATTATGTCACGCTCTCTAGAGGGAGTCTGTTTTCAAAATGACCTCAACTTTGATATGAAGTTCATCAAATGTAATTTGGTGTCAGTCCTGGAGCCATGTGGCTGCTGTTCCCCATGATTAGTTGTTTCTTATCGTTTTTAGTGGTTATAACATTGGTGGCTAGAAGTCCATTTTCATCATAGGGAGCATGTTTTGTCCATTTTCTTCATAGGGAGCGTGTGTGTTAAAACATGGCCGTGGTAGCCCTGGGTTACTCCAAAAAGTGGACGCATCTCAGTTGTTTTTCACTTACTTGAAGGCTGAAAAAAAATGAAATATTTGAAGGCTGGAGCTAAAAGATAAGTTTTATTAGCTGGTGCTGCTGTCATGGGGAAGGTCAGCATGTGCATATGAAATATTGCTCAGGAGAAGTATCCATGCAGGCTTAGCGGTAGCATCGCAAGGACACAAGAATGTAGAGGTTTGGTTGCATGCTGAGTGCATGCATGACTTGCTGCAGCCACCTGACTTATCCAGCTAGGACTCTGAGGAGCTGCCACTCTCTAGGGAGCAAGCGGCCAGGAAGCCTGTGCATTTTCCCCCCTGTTCACAGCTTCCAAATGTGTATAGTGTTGCATATTTTTACCTCGAGACTAACTGCATTTATTGTTCTCTCCCCTCTCCTTTCTTTCTTGCATAGCTCAATAAGCAGCAGCTACAGATACTGAAGGAACGTTTCCAGGCCTTTTTGAATGGGGAGACTCAAATTGTAGCAGATGAAGCATTTTGCAATGCTGTGCGAAGTTACTATGAGGTAAGTTATGTGCTTTGTTTTCTGTATTATTTAAAAAGTTCATAGGATCTCTTTTCAGATACAAGGAAAGGCATTTTAAGTTTCAAAGGCTGTGAACTTCCAAACCACCTAGAAACAGCTTCCTCCTACTCCACTTTGCTGTTTTAAAAGTTGAAATCCACTGCCTGGGCACGAGAGATAAACTGAACTGGAAAATATCTACGCTTTTTGAAGAAGGGAAAAAAGAAAGACAAAACAGAAAAACCCTAGTGCTAAAAATCTTTCTGGCAGCATTTGATACAACTAGGCACTGCTATCTTTATCTCCATATGTCTAAGATACCTCTTTTAATCAGCGCTTCAGTTGTAGGTTACCATCTTGAGAAATGTGTTCTGATTTTTTAGTTACCATGCAGAGTTTTTGGAGAGGAACTGCCTGTTCCCTTCCCAAAGAAGAGAAGCTTTCCATGCAGCTGGGCAGGCTCTCAAATTCTGCTGTGACCTCCCAGGCATGCTCATTGCGTACAGGCAGCAGTGCAGATCTTTAGATGTGTCTTTAATTGCTTAAAGGACAGGTCCCATTCCCAAGTAAGAGGAGAGTTCACTGTCTTTTTTGTAACATCAGCAGCATATAGCTAGAGAATTTATTTCTTACTCTTAGCAAGTGGTACTGCAGATTCATTTTGTCTCATCTAACTTCAGACTTGCTCGATCAATCATAAGGGATGTGTGTTAAACTTGCATTTCTTTTGTAGGTTCTTCTCTGTATTTCACTCTGCCACATCTTTTTTCTTCTTTTTTTTTTTCAGATTTTTTTAGCCTTATTTTTTTATATATTATTTGTCCTTTCTCAGCTATTTCTTTGCTAGTGAATGAAACTCTTCATGGAGAAAAAGATGTGGCTTAGGTCCTAGCTTGGTTTTATCTACATTAAATTATGTTGCACAAAGAAAAGAATAGATGAGGGTGAACAAATAGTTTCCCTGTTGTACAGAAATGTGAGGACTCAGTGTGAGATTCTCCAAATCACAGTCTGATGAGAACTGTGGCAGTTCAAATGAAGGAAGTCACATAGAGACACTTGTGAAAGGATGGGGATAGGTCTGCAGGTGAAACAGAGAATATGTACTACATTGGGGTGAGGGAACTGTACAGGATTTGTTGGAAAGTAATCCTTTTTTCTGTATAACTGAAGAATAAATTAAGACTGGGAGGAAGAAGAGTTTGGAAGATGGTGCAGGGAAAGGCTGAGCTAGTTAGCTGCCCAGCAGTAAGTTTCAGGGGAGTGGGATGTCTCAAGATGCTGAACATGGGGTAGAATTGAGAAGGACATAATATATGTGGTTCTGTCTTTCAGCAAGCTGTGTAAGAAGCTTGATGTGTTAGAGGAAGTAGCCTGCCTTTCAGAAAGGATGTGATAGTGAATAAAAATGATTTTAAAATAAATGCCTAACCAGTAACTGTCCTGTTAAGATTTACTTTGGGTCTTTTGTTAATGAAATTTTTTGGACATATTGATAACTATGTTTTTTATCATGTCTGCTGTTGCAATGAAAAGCTATGCATAATAATCTAAGATAGCCCTATAAAATGGAAGACTCAAATTCTCCAGCTATTTTCAGCCATTCATTGCTTTGAATTAAGTGTAAAAGTGTTCTAGCTGTCCAGTTTCAAACAGATTTCAAAAATCTTGGCGTCACTGAAAAGGCTAAAATGACACCGTGGGCTACTGGAATCTTCATCCTGTGTTAATACACCATGAGCTCATCTACCAGCTGGAATTTGATTCTTCAGTCTTTTTACTTTGTTTTTGTTCACCTTCTTCCAATTCCATTTTCCATTCTTTCCAGAGATTTCCTTCCGGCCTTGCACAGCCTTGTGCACTTTGAGTCAACATTTGCTAGTCATTTTTAATTACTTTTCAGGATTGTAATAGATAGTCACCAGTATGCAATATTAGGTTTAATGAACATTGCAGTGGGGGGATCCAGCTGGAAACAGTTCAAGCTGCTGCTCCTCTTCAATGCATTTTAATCAAATTTTATGCATCTTACCACATATTCTCATATTGTCGCTTATATGTATCTCTTGTGCATTTTCATTTGCCTCATTACCCATTTGTTGAAAATACTAATCTCTGTTACTTCTTCGTGTGTTCTGTTGATGCTGTGCCCTAATGCTTTCTCACCTCTGTCTTCTACATGTGATCCATCATATCTCCTGTTTGATGATGTTTGTTAGTAATTTGAATTATGAATGTCTTAGTTGTTTCTGTCATACATCATCTCATAAGCTTCAGTGTTAATTTCTTTATACTTCAGTTGCTGAGCTACAGTTCAATTTTATCCGATGCGGAAGGGAACAAATATGTGGTCTGCACAGTAATTATTTTACTCTGAAAATTATTAATTTGCCTTTAATCCTGTGTAGTAGTCATGGTTTGAGAATTACTACAGTATTGCTTGCAAAGCCCGGGTATTTTCATTACTGGAGTTGATTTCCCACACTGAGCTCTTTGAATGTGAGAGAGAAAGTTTGTTTTGGGCATGTGACATAAATTCTGCATTGCTAGTTGCAGGTGTTTTGAATCACTAAATCTGTCTATAATGTGTTTGTTCAGAATTTGTCCTCTTAGGAATCTAAGTTTGAAGGATTTAGAAAGTTAAGAGGATTTAGTGCAGTCTTTGATTTACTTTTCTAGAAATATTTGATAAAAGAATAATTTATTTACCAAATAAATAAATATGAATTCAAATTCACTGTGTTGTAAGAGAGTTATGCTCCTGTGTCAGGACTACTCGGGAAGATTTACACTGGTTAATCTTGTTGCCTTATCACCCAGCATTATGTCTTTTATGATGCTTCTGTGGTTTTCAAGACCGTCTGGTAATTTGGCATTGTTTTTCATTTATCTTAAAAAACGTAATAGGAAAACAATTAATAAGAAAAGTTGCATAAAGTCTTCTTTAATTCTTCAGAAATGGTTATTTTTGTGTTCTGTGTAATCTTCAGCTCTCAACCCACTACCCTTCCTGAAAGTCTCACTGAAATTTAGCATGATTAATTTTTGTATATGTATTAAAAAGATTGTCTTGAGGAATTATTTCCTCTTCCATCCCAGTTTTAGAGAAGGTATGGAAGTGTTTGCAGTTCTCTTTCTCCAATCATTCTCTCAGAATTAACAGCATTTCTTTTGTGGAAAATTCCATTACAGATACTGAGCCAGATTCTAATCAGCAGAACATCTGATGTTAGTGATACTTTTGGATAAGGAGAAAAATTCAATCATATGGCAATTAATTATGAGTAATTATATTGGACACACTGCTAAGTGTAAAATTAAGTGAAAAAGTGACTTATGAAATAAAGTCTTTCTTTTCATATTTCAACCCACTTTTTAAAAGTTACCAGCAAAATAGTAGATAATCTTCTATTTATTAATTCTTGAATGCTCTTTCATGAGGGTTGGAAAATGCTCTTGTGCAGACCCCTAAGAGGTTCATTTGCCACCTTTAATATGCATACATTAGGACAATCCTGTGTGGAAATGGATTGCAAGCTGCCCTGAGAAGAAGGACTTGGGGGATGCTGATTGACGAAAATCTCAACATGAGCAGGCAGTGTGCGCTCGCAGCCCAGGAAGCCGAACTGTTTGCTGGGCTTCATCAAAAGGAGCGTGACCAGCAGGTCGAGAAAGGTGATTCTTCCTCTCTAAACATCTCTTGTGAGACCCACCTGGAGTGCAGTGTTCAGCTCTTCAGTTCTAGTCCGAGCTAGTCGATATTTAAGGTCACTTCCAACCCAAACCATTCTATGATTCTGTGGTTTAATAGGCATGCATATACCTTGGGCTACGCTCACTAATTCTTTAGTTTTGAATTTATGCAGTCTTACACATGAGTAAAAGGGGTGCAAAGAACTGTAATGAATGTTTGAAATACTGTGAAAACTTTTTCAATATTGTAATGATAGCAAGTTCTCAGATTTTCAGTTCTGCTTAAGAATTGTGAAGCGTCAATAAATTTTATTTACTGGTGGTTTTCCTGTTTTTCTTGCTGCTTCATTTTAAATACGCAGCTTTAAGCCACAATTACTCCATGCTGCTTTAATCTGAATGTTAAATGCATGATCTGTAGCCATTAGCTCTATGAGGGGTTTTCAGAATGTAAAATCAGATTTAGTTCAGCTGTACCAGTTTGCCTGTGATAGCGAAATCATATTTAACTTAATTTCTATTTAAATTCAGGTATTGGAATCTTTGGCAAATTAAATTGTTGTCTGCCAAAGTCAGACAATAGGAAAGAGCTGAGCTATAGCCAATGGTGAAAACTGATGAGACAGGAGATTAGTGTACAAACTTAGCTAATGGATTGACACTGACTGGCTGGAGGTAGGGTTTAGATGTTTTTTTTTTTTTTTTTTTTTTTTTAAAGTTGGTCTAAAAATAGAAAACTACCAAAATCAACAGTAAGAAAGAAGAGAGGTACCATATCATAGAATCATAGAATAGTTAGGGTTGGAAAGGACCTTAATTTAAGATCATCTAGTTCCAAACCCCCTGCCAGGGGCAGGGACACCTCCCAGTAAACCATGCCCCCCAAGGCTATGTCCAACCTGGCCTTGAACACCGCCAGGGTTGGAGCATTCACAACTTCCCTGGGCAACCCATTCCAGTGCCTCACCACCCTTACCGTAAAGAATTTCTTCCTCATATCCAATCTAAATTTCCCCTGTTTAAGTTTGACGCCGTTACCCCTTGTCCTCTCACTACAGTCCCTAATGAAAAGTCCCTCCCTAGAATTTCTATAGGTCCCCTTGAGATATTGGAAGGCTGCTATGAGGTCTCCACACAGCCTTCTCTTCTCCAGGCTGAACAGCCCCAACTTTCTCATCCTATCTTCATTGAATCATAGAATGGTTTGTGTTGGGAGGGACCTTAAAGGTCATCTAGTCCAACCCCATTGCACAGGTAGGAGCACCTACCACAAGATCAAGTTGCTCAAAGCCCCATCCAGTCTGGCCTTGAACACTTCCAGTGATGGAGCATCCAGAACTTCTCTAGGAAATGTGTTCTAGTGACTCACCACCCTTATTACAAAAAATTCTTCCCTTTATCCAATCCAAATCTGCACGCTGTGGCTTTCTAAATGGTAAGAAAAACCCTTTGCATTCCCTCTCCAGAATGGGAGTATGTGGCACCTTTCAATTTCTGCAGTAAGTAGAGTGAGTGTCCTACAATTACCTTCCTCCTCTGAACTGCCAGTGCAAATCCTGTGTAACATGATGGGAAGGGAGGAGTAAGGCATGAATACTGGCTGCGTGTTGCTGGTTAGACACACACTGGTGTCAGTAGGCAGACCTCTCCTAAGCCAGACTGGGCTGCTTTGGTCAGTCTTTGGTCATGTAGCCTGCCTTCCCTCTCCTCTTGAGGTTGAGGAAAAACTTCCTTCCCTGTGCTGTGGGCAGCGTACAGGTAAAGAAAAGATTTCTCATGTGGGCTTTGGCAGCTGTTGGAGGTGGTCATGGTGCGAGGCAAAGGCAGCTAATCTCAGTCTTGGGCATATTCTGAGTGGTTGATATTGGGCTGTTAAGGAGTTTGAAAGTTCTACAGAAACTAAAAGCAGAAGAAAATTATGTATAAAACAACCCCATTAACATCTGCCAGTGCAGATGTATCTGTGGTAACACCACTGTTTCTTTGTTTCTCTGTTCAACACAGAGCAGTTGATTGGCCCATAGTGGAAGCACACACTAGTGTGACGAAAACATTGATTATTTCTTTCAGTCCTCCTTTGAAAATGAGGACTATTGTTTATTGGAGATTTTTTGCATAAAGACATTCAGATGTATGGCTAGTCTGAGAAAAGATGAGAGAAAAGTCCTTTCGGTAAAGGAAGGACTGTAGCAGTGATGCTGTTTCTCCCTGTAATTATGTAAAACCTGGTCTGAAGGTTTTTTGCATGGAAGTGATGGACAAAAGGATCTCGCTGATGAAATCGCAGAAAGGAACTAGCTTTCAGGACTAAGTGGTATTTAGGTTGCTTTTATAGCTTGATTTTTAATACCAGCTATTTTAGATACACAGTTTTTATTCAAGGCAACAAAAGCCGTAATTGATTCTGATGAGTATTTCAGGGATGAAGATGACACCTAAAGGAAGTAAAAAGCATTCATTAGAATCAAAATATAGTACACGCAAAATAAATAGTAATTAAATGTTGGAGTGTTCTGATATCGTTGAGGCAAAATAATGGAATGAGTAGATTAAACATTTATTTAAATACATTAGGATAATAATTGTGTAAGTTAATTGTGTTTCAGGACATAAATTTACTGGTTTCTGCTTTCATTTTTCTTAAAATTCATGATTGGCATACATATGTATTTAAGAATATGGGCTTTTTGCTCTGTTCAGATTCTCTTCAAAAACCTGAATACTAGGCCAAGTTGGGATTTATTGTTGATACAGTCTCATTTGGAGAAGCTGTGTCAACAGACTGGTTTCTTACATTAACTTTAGGATAATCTTGTGTTTTGCTTTGAGAGGGAGCCTTTTGACAACGTATCTGTTTATAATTGCACCTATCAGCAGTTACACAGTTGGTTTTCCTTCCAGTTGTTTTAAATAGTAGGCAAACCTGAGGTCAGTGTAATGTTGGCATTAGAGGTCTGGTTTAGGCCAGTTCTTTGAAAAGCTTCATAAAAATGTTTTTAGGCGCCCTCCAGAAAGGGACATAACCAAGATTTATCTAGGTCATCAATTTCAGTGAAGAAGCTCTAAGGCTTTCAATGTTTTGGATCAGCAACCACAATTTGGTGTGTAATGGAGACTGTCTCAGCATTAGCAGTCTATTTTCCACAAAGAAGTCAGGGGGAAACAGATACAACAAATAGAAACATGCTTTACATGATCTAGACCTCTTCTGTGCTAAGGAGGGACCTGACAGACTCAAATAGTAGGCTTTGCAGTTCACAGCTTTCTCTTGAGAGTGGTGGTGTGTTGCTCCTGCATGGGATGTGTATCAGTGCTGAAATCCTCTAGTCTCTTGTTTTACAAATTTCAACTTATAATTGCATTCTCTATGCTTTCAAGAACTGGAAATCCCATTTTCACTTCCACCTGTGTGGTGTCAGAGAAGCAAAATATTTTGTTGTACAGCTGCAAAAAACATAATTGCTGCCTGCTGAAACTGTATCTATCCTGTCTGTTTGGACACTGATATTTATGGATGAATCATTGTTGATTTGAATTAGGATGTCATACAGTTTCCATGTTAGCATTACAGATATACTTATAATAGACCTGTATATCAAATTTTTAAGTGAGGTAGGTAGTTGATGGATGCATTTTAGTGCATGAATTGTACCAATCCTTAGCTTCGAAAGTGGTGTGTGCTGATAGCAAGAGAGGAGGAAACAGCTCACTGAATTTAAATGAAAGAAAAATTCCCAGTAATAGTATACCTTTTGTTCATTTTGTGGCTGCTGTTGTTCCAGACAAATAATGCCTTGTAGAACTGACGCTAGGCTGCAGTAGTAATTAGTGCTGGGTAGTGAGGTATGTCTTTACTGTAGTAAGCATTACTGTGCTTACTGTGTGACATTATTTACTTGTTTAGTAGCTAAATTCTGAATGTCTGTTAATCTGACCAAACCAATTAGAAAACCAGGAATGGCTCATATTGTCACACAACAGTGAATTTGGTCTGCATTGCTTAATTATTATTTTCCTAATCCCAGTGTTGTTTTACTCCATCTTAAAGGAAAACAAAACTTACCTGACAGTTGATTTTGCACAATTAACAGTATGTTGTATGGACATGGACTATACACATTTTTGTTGATTCTGTCTTCTGGGCAACTGAAAAAGGAGGGGAGGGGTATGTGTTCATCTATCCTGATGCTAATAAGAAATGTGACAGTTTAACACCAGTGCTGTAAATATCTTGCAGGAGATATTAAAATTTTATTATCAATTTTGGATTTTGAAATAATTATTTGGAATGATTTTTCTGTCACTAGATGGTGAAAGGATGAGATATTTTTAGGTTATACTTCCCACTGTCTTTTCCAGGTCTCAGCACAGAGCTGACCTTAAGGACCTCTCTGAGGAAAGGCTGAGAGACTTGGGGTTGTTCAACCTAGAGAAGAGAAAGCTCCAGGGAGACCTTATTGTGATCTTTCAGTTCTTAAAAGAGGCCTATGAGAGAGATGGGGAAAGACCATTTAGCATGGCCTGTTGCAGTGGGATGACAGTTGATGGTTTTAAACTAAAAGAAGGGAGGTTCAAGCTGGGTGTAAGGAAAAAATTCTTTACAATGAGGGTGGTAAAACACTGGCACAGGTTGCCAAGAGAGTTGGTAGATGCGGCATCCCTGAAGACATTCAAGGCTAGCCTTCCCGTTGTTCTGGGCAACCTGATCTCGTTGGAGATGTCCCTGCTCATTGCAGGGGCGTGGGACTAGATGAGCTTTGAAGGTCCCTTAGAACCCAAACTGTTCTATGACTCTATGACCTTTTCAAGTGGAAATAATACTGCAAAATATTTAATTAAAAGAGTTATGTTAATGCCAACAAATTTTCCTTTGTGCCTTTATATTGTGATGTCTGTGTGTTCCAGTCAGCAGTAATCAGGGACTGCAAACTAATGAAGATCAACAGGACACTTAGTTTTGTATTTCAGCAGTCAGACAGATACTCAGGCCAATCTCTGACTTGCTGTGTTTTTCCATGACCAGGGAGAGGCATGTAATTTCACATCAATAGTACACTTGAAGTATCTGAATATAGGACAAGTGAAAATTTCCACAAGATGCCTATGGACTCTGAGCCAAAGTTGATCCAACTAGGGTCTCCCTCTCCTGACTCTGAGGGCTCTGGAATTTTCTCATGTAGTTTCATTACGCTCCAAGTTTTGAGCAGAAATCCAATGTAGAAAGTTGCCATATTTTTCTAATTAAGCTTTTGACTGAATTGCGAGCAACTAATAGCTAAAGGATTTCTTAGTCTTAAAATCAAAGCAAAACAACCAGCCAACCAAGCAAAATCCCGAAACCCAACCCATCAAGCAAACAAATAATAAAGCATAAAACCTCCTATTCTGATGTACATTAGATTGAATTCCTAGGACTGTTATTTACTCTGGATATTATTTCATTTACTCTTAGATTCTAGATGGTGGAATAAATAACTTTCTGTATGCATATATTGATTGAACCTCTCTGTTACCATTTTACTTTGTGATAGAAAGCTTTACCTGCCAGATCTTTAGGGATATGTGACTTGTCAAAATCTTTTAAACTTTAAAGTAGTGTCTTCGAAAAGTGGCGTTTTGTTCTTAATGGTGAATTGATAATCCCTGAGTAAACCAAGCCAGAGAGAACATGGCAGTAAAGGATATAAAAGGTCAGCAAATGCATGGCTGAAATCCAGGAGTCAGTAAATGAGAAGCAAGGTTTTAAATTCTCACATATCTCTCTCAACTCCATTTCTTTTCTGTTCTGTTACTCCTTTCAAAAGACGACAACAAATTCTTATATCCTGAGAATTGTGTAGGCACAACACAATGATGATGTAAATTTTTTCTTAGTGATTGTTTTCAGGTTTTGACTGATCTACATTTTCCACCATAGGGTATGGCTGAAAAGCCAAATGGGAAAACTAGATTCCTGTCAAGCTTTTATTTTCTGAAGTAAGCCTTATGGTGACAAAGAGGTGTCTTTCTATTTTGTGTTGCCTTAAAAAGGTTTTACAAGTCCGAGAAAGGGGTTTCTTCAAAGTTACATCCAGGCATAAAGTTGCTATCCACCAGAGATTCTCAACAAGCAACAACATTATCTTAAACAGCGCATACTAAGAGAAATAGATTACCTAGTCTGTTCCAGTTAGTAAATGCCTGTTTTGGGCACTGGTTGTGAACAGTAACTACCTCATTAAGGAAACTGTTCTTCTTTCCACTTGGCCTTGCCATCAGACCATTTCTCTTAATTTCCTAGTTCAACTTTTCTTATTAACTTCAGCTCATTGCTTAGCTTGCTTTTTGTTAAATGTAAATTATACAATCTCCTCTTTTATTGTGTTACCCTCTGTATAATGGGTTTGTCTTGTGCCTCCTTAGCAAAACAAAAATGCTGAGCAAATTTCATATTCTTAACCTGTAGTAAATATTTTTTTATTGGGAATTTATTATGGTTATTTGGACCTTTCACTTGTTTGTGAAATTGGGATTCCAGACACAGCCCCAAATCCTGGTGTGGTTCTGATATTTTGTATTGCTTTATGTTTTACTCCTGTAATTCTTTGCCCCCAGCTAGGTGACAGTCTTTACAGAAGTGAGTGATCAGCAGGGATATGAGTTCTAAGGCTGATATAGAGGAAGGACGATTCATGAGTGACTGTACCATGACACGAAATAGCTTGGGCCTTGGAGCTATCTCTGCAGGTGTTTTGAGCAGGTGTCTAGGCAGCTGTACAAGGAGCTACTCTGCTTGTAGTACCTCAGTTAGCTCATGCAGAACTAGCATCAATCTGTCTGCTTGCCAGCACGTTGTCATGGAGGTGTACCCCAGCCCTCAAGCACAGTCCCACACAGCCTGTCTAATTTGTGGTGGGTTTTTTCTGAAATGAAATAGTCGAAAAATGTTGATCTGCATCTGTATTTATAGGTTCATATAGTCCTAGACACGTATGTGATTTCTCTGGACATCTTCTTTCTGTTTCTTTTCAACAGTGCTGGCAAAATGTTACAATGCTCACCTGTGGCATGCTACTAGGCTGGCACTTCCCAGCTAGAAAGCTTCAAGCGGGTGCTTAGGACTTGTGAGCATTGCGTACTTTTCAGTGTTTTCCCTCAGGGTGGAATGTCAGCATGCTGGTTTGCATCCCAGCATGAGAAAATAAACTCTCCTGGGGGTGAGACTGTGATGTTTTTGTTACACTTAAGTTTTCTGTTCTTAGTGTACCTTTCCTAAAATTATGAAGATTTTCCTTTGAGAGCAACAGGCATCCTTTGTTTGTATATGTTTGTATCTCTGTAGTTTCACTGTGATAAATATGCACCACGAATAATTTGTTATTCTGCTTGTACGCAGATGCTACTGCAGCAGCGCCTTCCGAATCTAAGAGCATTTTAATCAGAGATTTTCAATGAAATCCAACATTCTCTCAGACCTTCTTTCCTGGCCAGCATAAAATTAGCCACAAATACATACTTTTCTCCTTGTTTTGTGTCTATGCAGGTCTACTATAATATTCTTTTGAACATAAACAATAAAAGGACTCTATCTTTGTCACCTTATATATGAAATTGCAGCTTGTTTATTTAGTCTTAATTCCTCTTCTTGGTTTGTTTATGTCCAGTCTAGAATGCTGTGGTAGAAATCTGTGGACAGAGGGTCGATATCCTAGTACTGCCCCTTGTCTGTTTTACTGGTTTTCTCTGAATGCAAATCCTTTTGAGAGTATATCCTCTGTAAGCAGTTAAATTAGATGGAAGCAAAATGAAACAAAGTAAAGCTAGCCGTCTAGTTCTGTACTGTTTTTCTTGCAGTGTTGTAATAGACTTTGGCACATGCAATGTGAGCAGTAGTATAGAAATGCCCAGGTCAAACCCCTTTGCCTTTGCTCTCTCATGTGATCTCTCTGCACCTTCCTCCAGGGCAGTAGTGGAGCAATTTCTTGAGGTAAATCTGAGAATTAGAAAATACCCTTTACTTTTGCCATTAATTATGAAGTAATTTTGTAATTTTAAAGTTTAACCTTTTGTAATGGAAAGCAAGTTACTTTTTTACTTGGCTTTTGAGCTTTTGGTAGTCCAGTAAAACTTAGCAGAAAATGATGATAAAAACACACAGCCAAATCTTTTACAAGACTCAATTTTAAGAAAAGGCAATGGACAATTACAAGTTTCCTCATCTTAATATTCAAGCAGCAATATTGGGTCAGATCACAGTCCAAGAAATTCATTATCCTTTCTCAGATGCTGCTGGATCAGAGATACCTGATGAAAAATACCTGGGCAGTGGAGGCTCGTGAGATGATTTCTGTGAGTGTTCTCCCTGATTCCAGTCATTAGGGCTCAAGGACATTTTCTACTTGGCCACCTTTCCATCAGTGGTAACGGCATAAGGCAATTAACCAGTTCTTCAATTTTGTCTTTCAGCAACAGGAAGTGCTTGTTATTGCTGTGTTCATATTCTGCATTGGCAGTCTTGTGTCTGGAAAATGAGACCTGCATCAATTGTTAAAATAGTTCCGTTTCTCATTTATCAGGTTTCTCAGAAGTTTGGTTTTGGGGATAGAAAGGAGGGATATGGGTGAAGCTTCAGAAGCTCTATAGTCTTAGCTCCAGAATCAGTTCATTTTCTTGTCCTTACTGTAGTGGAGCTGCTTATAGTACCTGTCTGTCCATTCCTTTTCTGCTTATGTTGTGAGGGAATGGAGGACTCACAGAAATGATCTTAAAATACAGACCTTTTTCTTCTGGACACTGGCATTTTGTCCTAACAAAAAACTACAGAAATGTTCAATTGTGAAAAGGCCCAGTAGGCTGGTCCCTGGGGCCCCCATAACTGATGTAATTTGTGTAGCTGGAGAAGAATGTTTTTTGAAATGCAGGTTCTGATCTGAGGCTTGCAGTGGTAATTGGTGGTTAGTTGTAAATGGTCCCTGTTGCCTTATTCTAACCCTCAGCCTTCTAACTGTGCTTCAGACATGCAGCAAATACAATGGAGAAAATTAAACAAGGGAACAAAAAGAAGTGCTACTTTCCATTTAGCTCCCTCTGTTTCTCTGCATGCTCTTGGTTGATGGGTCTTCTGTGCCTTGCTCCTGACAAGGGACTCAGAGGAGAATAAGAGTGAGAGTGCATCATGGTGTGCTGGGACCCCACAGCTCCACCACAGCTGTGCTGTGCATCACATCGTGATGCTTTTAGTTCTGTTTCCCTCTTGGTCTACTGAGTGCATCCATAAAAGCTCACTGGGAAGTAACCTAAAGCTTTCATCTTTCAGCATGAAAGAGATTTACCACTTTTCTAATCCTTCTAGCAGTGAGTACTGCTTCAGAAAGTCCATCTCTCCTACCAGTGAATTGGTGAAGAAGGAAAAGGTAGCATCCTTCCTCCCTGGGTTCTTTTTTGGGCATGTGAATCACTTTTAACTGCATTGTCCCTTCTCTTCAGAGAAGGTTTGAACAGGATGGATTGTTTTCTTTTTTTTTTTTGTTTGCATTTGTATGAACATAAGATTGGAATTACAGATGAACTTGTGAAAAGTGTCTGTACCTAAGCAGAAATAAACTCCTTTTGTATTCTGTGTGTGATATGTAGTGATAACTACACCAGTAGTTGTATGCCTTCTGCAGCTCAGAGTGATGCTTTTGACCTTTTTTTTTTTTTTTTTTTTTTGGGGGGGGTGTTCTTTTTTTTTGTTTTATTTCCCTTCTTGTAATGGCTGAAGGATTTTCAGCTGCACGGCTAAAACTACACCTTGGTCATTTGCTAACAGCACGTTCTGTTGGCATGTAATGCCTCACCGGAGGTACAGGAAAGCTCATAATTTGCATGTATCATCTGAGTGAACACGAAAATCTGCTGCGAATCCCTTTCTCCTCAGCTGTCTCCTCTATGCAGAACCACTGCTGGGAATCACTTCTCACCTGAACTTAAGACAACTGCAGAAGAGCCCCTGCTGCCACCATTACACTGCTTGCAGTGTAGTATAGTTCAATACCAGCGTTGAACTTCAGGTTAATACTGAAAGGAAAGGCAGAGCCAAGACCATACCAATCACAGGCCCTGAAGAAAAGATTTCAAAATTTCAAGATGAGTTATCACCCTTATGTGTGTAGAGAGTTCAACAGTGTTAAAGGAGCAAACTTTGAACACACAAGACTCATGCTAATAGCCGTTGGCCCAGATGTGTATGGATGCTGAAGTCCCTTTTGTGGATACCTCTGAAACAAGAGTTGTGATGTCACCCCAGGATTTACTTAAAAAGTACTGCTCTCTTCTGGAAGGATGCTTTGTTTCTGGCATTAAGCAAGGATAACTCTCCTACATTCTGAGGATGAACCCAAAACGAGTATGTAGCTGTGGTTTCTTCAGCAGTATCGCAAATATGGGTCTGAGAATTGCAAATTGGCTGCCATCCTTCTGATGTGCCAGCCTGATCACTGTGACCCAACATGTGTGCAGCTTGCATCAAACTGTATTCTGTAGGTCTGCAAAAAGGAGACTGAGTCATCCGCCAGCATTACAAGACAGGCTGATGCAGAGGTCACACTTCTGTAACCAAAAAATGGCAGCAAGGGAAGAAAAATATATTTGTGAGGGTTGTCGTAACTATTTTAAGACAGCCTGTGGAAAAAAGATAAGGTGCCTTTGAATAGGAGGCACAGAGTGTTTTCCAAGCAGTTGAGGGGAAGATGTTTTAACTCTTTGTGGTTATGAAATGCAGATTTTTGGTTCTACTATTAACTCTGAGGAGAATAAATTGGGTATATCACTTCAGAATCAGATTGGTCACTGTGGGTGTCTTCAGGTTCAGCATTTTTTTATGGTTCCTGAGCTACATATGCATAGTCATTTCTTCTGACTTCTAAAATACGAAGCCTCGCGATGTCTGTAGGCTTCACAATAATTTTTTCTTTAGACCCGATTTCTTCTGCTGAAAGGAAAGGTTTCTGTTTTTCCTCAAGTGAGACAGGAGGCAAACAGTTGTTCTAAAAGGTGTTCATATTCAACTGTTAAGAAGTTGAGTAAGTGATCGTGAAGGTCTGAAGACACATAGGTAAATAATATGTACTACAGGGGCTGGGGTAACTTCAGGTGTCAAGGAATGAGACATTTCTCTTGGAAGTATACAAGCCCAGTCTTGGTGTATAAGCCCAGACCTGATCCTTTGAAACAGTAATAGTGAAGGGGAATACCAGTGGCAGGGGGGTCTGCCAAGCAGCAGTTTGCGTAGAGTGACAACTGTGTTCAGTATTAGCAGTAATGAGATGTCCTTCTTATTACTGTTAGTTTGGAGGGGGAAAAGAAAGCTTTTTTAATGAGCGCTCTTTAAATGTACTGAGATTAAAAGTATAAAAAACATTGCAAATTTCATTTTTGGAGATGGTCTTGGTTTGCCTGTTAGCCTAAGCTAGAATATAAGTTAATGAATATTAAGTTGATGTTGTTAAACTGTCAGAAAAGGTTATGTTTAAACAGCAGCATGGACATGTTAACAGCTTTCAGTAAAGACAATTTCCCCTTTCCACACAACAGACTATGACAAAGGAGTTGATGATTTGAAATAAAAAGTCTACTTTTCTTGTCACAATAATGTAACAGCCAGCCTGGTGACAACCTGTGAGATGGAATTTAATTTGTTTCCTTCAGCACGAAGGCATGACTCTTGATACTCACACTAAGCAGTGTTGCTTCTTTTTTTTATCACGTCGTTCCCTGCTTTGAGCAGGTAGCAGAAAGGACTTAACCACCTTCTACATTTGCAAATGCCATTTCTTTGTTTGAGGAAATGCTCAGGCCTTCAGTGCCAGCATTCTGTTTGGATACCAGTGTAGCAGCAGAATAATAGTTACGTTAAGAAAATTTGACCTAATGGAAGTATTTAGTTCAGTCTCTGTTGGGTCTTTAAAGCATTTATTTATTCACCTTTCACGCATATTTCTAAAATTGGTGATCCTGAAACAACTGTCACTCTCACTGAAATCATTTGGAGAGAGAAGCCCATTGCACTTCAGAGAACTGGAATAAGTGCAAAATACCCAAATTACTCTGATTTTGGGGGTTGGGGTTCTTTTCCACCCTTACATTGTTCACTAACCGCGTAAGCATTATGGTGAAAGAAGGTAACGTCGGTCTGGAATATATAGAGGCTTTCACATGGAAGTCTGAAAAAGCCACAATGACACTTCTAAAGATGATTTCTACAAAAACATTCTTGGAGTACTGGAGGTAATTCACAAGAAGCTGTGTGACCCAAAGTGATCCAGCTGTTAACTGTCAGCTGCATCATGGGTTGAGCAGATGCCCTTAGCATGGGCCAGTAGTGAAATAAAATGCATTCATTAGGAACAACTACAAGGGAAGCTGTTTAAATTTGAAATTCAGCACACATTTAGCTAATTAATAGGGCTCCAGCAAGGGACTCGTCACATTACAGCCTACAGAAAATTATTCTAGACTACAGCAGCACATCAAGCCACATTTTGGAGAAGTAGCTCTGGTGCTCGCATCTGGATTGTCAGGGCTGTTTAAACTAGAAATCTCCCTCAGTTTGTTAGAAGATCCTTGTGAAGTTTCACCATATGCTGTGCAAGGGCCAGAAACCAACCTTCTTCCTTACATGGAGGTTGCTTTAGAATTTTCTGAGTTCCTGAATGATAACCAGACATGGTGTTTGATGAAGCAGGATTTAAAATGCTTTTTTTCCAATGGTCATCTATTCAGTTGAAGGGTGAGTAACAAACCAAATCCCCTTGGGAATTTTATGTGCAGTTATTTACAGTTCCAGCATGAAGTCCATGTTTCACAGAGAAACTGCTGGTGCTGCCTTCCCTTCTGTGATGGGTGTGATAATCAAATGCATACTCTGCCAGAGAGGGCTGGTGGACTTAAACGTCATGATGCAAAAGGTTGCCATAAGCAGAGCTGAATGCATAAGGTTGCCATAAGCAGAGCTGAATGTTTATTTCTTCAAATCTGCGTAACTAATCGACAGCTCAGTAAGAAAGCTGAAACCTAGGTGTAGGGAAGTAAACTTGGTGCAGCGGAGTAGGTATTCTGACAGCATTTGTTTAACAGGAAAACTTTAGCCAAGGTAAAAAATAATCCTTCAGAAGGATAGATGGAGTGGTCTTTAAAGAGCCCTTAGGAATAACTTTCAGCTGGGCTTGTTGGTGGTGCCACTCGTTTCAAACAATGGCCGTGCTTCTGCAGCACACTGCTTAACCGCAACCAGAGCAGCAATAAATTTTGCTGTTCATTCTGGCTTCTTTTTCCCAGTGCTCCTGTCACCCTTCTCCTGGATCTCTGTGCGTGTTGGGCAGCTGTTCTGATCACCCACTCAGGGCCCCAACAGGCAGAGCGCTGAACCCAGGGGATGCTGATGGACAGGCTATGAGTTCTGTAGCTGGCCTGGGACATCTGCCGTGTAGGAGGCACCCAGTGTTGCAGTGCAGGGCCCCTCTGTCTCCTAACAGCATCCTGAGACATACTTCTGGAAAAGAAACTCAGCCAGGACAGAGTCCACTGTGTTGTGCTGATTAACAAATGGGGTCACCAAGGGTAAGGAATGAGATGTATCCAGCCTCAAGGAAAAGATGTAAAAAGCAAACAGCTGTTCTCATCAAATCCACCTCAAGCACCCCAAAACAAAAAAGGTAGCAATTATGTTAAAAAATAGCTCTAATCATATGTGTTTTGTAGGTCTGCATATTGTGTTTGTGGGTTTGTTTTTTTTTTTTTGTCAAGTAATAGTGGAAGCAACAGTCTTAAAGATAATAAATACATAAAAATTAGGTAACCAGAAAAAAGAGAAGATATCTCCTTCAGGCCGCTGATTTAAGTTTGAGAATGAGATAAACTTGTTTCTTAATTTCTGTTTCAAGAAGATGAGAAGTTATCATGGAAAAATTAAATTTAGATGGCTTTGGTTGGAGATATCATACAGCTGGTTGTAAAATGCCATCAGCTCTTTTAAGGCTTATTGCAATGCTTTTTCATATAAGATAGACTTCTACAGTGAAGAAAATCTTTTGGGTCATATAAAAATAGGATTTAAAGAGTAGAATTTCCATAGCAGCATTCTGAAGCTCGTCCTGCCTGTTTAGCTGGCCCCGTGCCTTGTGCTAGGAGCATTTCAGTATGTTCTTGAGGAAAATGTTGCAATGAGGGGGAGGTTTGCTAAGAACTACCAAAAGCTTCAGCAGTCAGAGGGCTGTATGAAAAAGATGGGCATCACCTAAGCCAGAGAATAACTAGGTTGCTAGTACCTAAAATTAGGAAAAGATTGTACTGGATTTTTAGAAGTAAACTGTAGGAGAAAGCAATCACTTCAGGAAAATACATTGCTTCTATATGAAATCAGAATATCATATCTTAGAAAAAATAGGGAAAACACCTGTAAAATTCAGTTACTAAATAGTAAAGAGCAATCTAAAGAAATATCAGTTAAACAGGACATGTAAATGAAAAGTTAACAGTAATGTCCAGTAAGTTCTGCGATAAAATCCAAGTAAGTATCACAGAATCATAGACTCATAGAATGGTTTGGGTTGGTTGAGGTCATCTACTTCCAACCCCTCTTCCATGGGCAGGGGCGCCTCACACTGAATCATGTCACCTAAGGCTCTGTCCAACCTGGCCTTGAACACTGCCAGAGATGGAGCCATTACGACTTCTTTGGGCAACCCATTCCAGTGCCTCTGCACCCTCACGGTAAAGAACTTCTTCCTTTTATCTAACCTGAACTTCTGAAGTAGTTGTAAGTAGTTGTGCAAATGCTCCCTGTAGTCAGTCGAAGGGGACAAACATCTTCAGGGTAGTGCAGCATATTTTCAGGTGGCAGAAACCAAAGAAGGATCTATAGAGAGCAAGTGCTAATTCTACAGAGGTAAGACTACTCAAAAAAGAAAACAAAACTGTAATTATTCCATATGACTTTAATTGACTCTCTACTTCTACTTTTGTTCCATCTCCGGAAAAAGATATAGCAGATATAGCAGAAGTAAAAGAGCCATAGGAAAGAACATCCTATATATGTATTTTTTTAATGTGTATATATTTCATATTTATGCATAAAACTGTTTGCAGGTAATAAGGGCTCTTCAGCAAGGCTGCTGGAGTAAATGCAACTACTCTTGCAGTTCCTGACGTGCAGGACAGTTGCTAACTTCCTGAAGCTTAAGAAACAGGTGAGATTCACTGGTTGGGAGGAGAAAAATGAATATGAAAAATTAAGAGCTGTTTAGCAGAAGTTGATTCCCCATAAACCATGGTTTCAGATACGGTGGGTAAAAGCAACTATATCCAGGAGGATGGAAAGCCTGCAATTAAACTGAGTGTGAAACAGCTGGAACTGGTAACAATCAGTATAACTGTGAATATATGAAGTATAGGAGATTGGTAAGCGAAATATTCATTGAAGGTGAAGAAAAAGAAGAAAGGAAAGCCATAGTTACTAAGGCAAAGATGCATGTTCTGTACCTTTGATTTAGCACTTCATACAGTTCATAAAAGGAAAAAAAAACCGCCATAAATTAAAATGCCACAGGTGTTCCTCAGCATCTTTTGTAACTACTTCATATAACTACTATTATGCCAGTTTTAGTCTCACAAAAAGAGACACAACTTTTAGCTGTTTTTCTTGTTAACACAAAAAAAATGACAATAATTAACTCATTGGCTCTTTGGGTAGACTTCCATAACAGCTGGTTGCTTGAAGCCTCAAAGATCAGAATAGCTGTCTCCTTTAATATAGTAGTTAAATATAAGCTAGGTTTCCTTTGAGTTATCATACTTAACACATGGCAACTGAGTAAGAATCTTTGCTCAGAAAGTCAGATGTTTATTTTCTAGTGATGAAAACAAGATCATGTCAAGCTTGCAAGCACTTTCTGACTTCAGGAACTATAATAGCAATAGCTCCTCCAGAGTTTTGTCTATTTTTCTGTGTACTCTGTTGGCATTTCATCTTCTTTATGGCTTTTCTCCTGTAATTTGTTCATGCTCTTGTGTATGTATTTTAGATAATTTGATCACTGGCTAAAACAGATTAACATGCCTTGGGGAACGGATAAGAATACAGACTGTTTCCTCCCAGGTGGGTGTTGCGGTATTACTAATCTGGAGAGAGAACTTCCAATGTCTTGGCTGTAGTAGGAAGATTGAGAAGATTCCCTGACTGAGAACAGTCAGTCTTCTCTTTGATGCAGAGTTAATTACAAGACATAGGAGACACAGTTTTCATTCTCCCGACCCCCCATCTCCCTACATTGTGGATAAAGGGGTTTCTTATCTGTCTCTGGGAGAAATTATTCATCCATTTCTCTCCAGGAGAGTGTTCAGGACTGGGAGGTGAGTTATATCCTCTGGCTTGATGCTTGACACTTTTGCTCTGAAGAGGTATAGGAATTTTCGTTATGATCCCTTTTCTCTGGGTCTAAGCATCTGTGCACTGTATAACGTCATGCCCAGCTTCCTGGTACACTGATTTAGCGTATGGAGGCACCTAGGTCAGAGCTTTCCACTGCATGGTAAATTCTCACCATCAAGAGCACCAAGCTCCTGCTAAGGTCTATCCCTGAGTTTCCCCAGCTCCTTTCAGTATAGAGGGCATTTGTGACTTCTGGTGACTGTGTGCCACAATTACTTAAACAACTGATGATTTAAATAAACGGACGGAGTAAAATTAGGTTATTATTCTTATATGTATGTAAGTGTTTTCGAACATAGTAATTTGAGGATTCATTTAAGGCAACCTTAGTGGAAACTGCCTGTTGGAGGATTTCTCTCTCCCCGTCTTGCTGTCCCCACTAAATAGCCATGCTGTGAGTCAGATTTGTCTGAAAACTCTCTCATGGAACAGTTTGTTTCAAATATTGTTTGTTTTTTGTTAATTTTCTGCTGGATCTGTTCCTTAATTTTTCTATGACTTAGTCATATAAACGAGATCATCAGCAGGTGTGAGTCAGCTGAAAAACAGCCACTGAATGCTTGATGAGGGATTTGGGCAAGGAGTATTGGCTGCCTTTTGGTGGCTGCCAGTCTCGGGTTGCCTTAAATGTTTCTGCTCAAGACTGCTTCTTTCTAACTTTTTAATAATTTGCAGGGAAAAATTAAGTGAAAGTATTATTTGGCTTGTAAGATATCATTATGTAGATGACATAGACAGTGTTGATGTATACATGTACAATAATTCAAACTTGATCACTGGAAAAGCTCTTAGTTTAATGGTACTTTGGAAAATAATTTGATGGCAATTCCAATGCTTTTTTGCCTTTTTCCGGCATTCTGTAGCAGAGAACTTAAGCCTTTGTCCAGAGACAGCAATTCTCTTTTTTTAATGAAAGCTAACTCCCCCCTCAAACTTCTAAACTTTTAGATATGACGCGTGAAAGAACTTCAATAATATGCACTCCATGTAGTGTGTAGCTTATAATTCTTACATAAAGACACAAAGTGAATCCAATTAAACGCCTGCAGGAAGAAAGAGGAAAAGTAGGGGAGAAAGGGAAAAGCCATCTCTGTGTGCTTGGGGTGCATATCTGTAATACGTGTCTTTCCTACTCCTATTTGCACTGAGTAGAAGACGTAGCTTTTTTTCTTGCAATGTTCCTAGAGTTCCCAATTTGATAGAATGAGAAAAACTGAATTACTGTCATCTGATCCTAATTGAAATACCAGAAGATGTCATCTGAAAAGATTATAAAGTCAATAACTCAGTTCCATTGCGGTTTAGATTGATGACATTGATTTCTTCTCTATGTCTGTGTTGGAATCAGAAATTCATATTGCTTACATAGCATTTAGACTAAGGTCTGTTTGGTATAATGGATTATTTTGAATCTCTCTCCCAATCTTTCAGTTGTTTCTTCTCTGAATAATGTGCAGAACAGAAGCCCAGTCTTGGGTTTACTCTAAAATGAAAAACAAATAAAGATCCCACTAGATGAGGCACAGTGAATACGAGCATAATATCTAGAATGTTCTAGCAAATTAGGGTTTCTATGCTATTTTTGGACTTGAACCATGTGATCATTGACAACATATAACAAAACTGCCTTTTTTCTCACATTATGACTTGCTTGCCAGATAACTTGATGAACATAATGTTCATAAATGGGCACTGTTCATAAGCGGTGGTTCTGGTGAAAACGGTAGTGTGGAGGGTGCATCTGGTTTGAGGTCTTTGCTCAGGTTAGGGGTTACTTCTGAGTGTGTCTGGGTAGGCGAGAGAAAGGGACTTGGCTGTGTTTCAACAGCTGCTGCAGAGCGGGTCAAAGGAGGTCTCTGATGAGGGAAGGCTCCATCTTCCTGGATGAAAGATCTCCTAGGGATGTTCCAGCAGGGAGCATACCCAGCCCTAAGAGGCAATAAAGAGGAAAATTACTTTTCTCGAGACCAGGAAGCCATTGATAGTTTCTAGACTATAAAACAAAGCTATGGGAAAAC
The DNA here is from genome assembly GCA_028858755.1 of Ara ararauna. Lineage (NCBI taxonomy): Eukaryota > Metazoa > Chordata > Aves > Psittaciformes > Psittacidae > Ara > Ara ararauna. Next base: position 148,502,918 of record CM054376.1, read on the forward strand.
TGCTGGACAGGAGATGATTAAATTTTGCATTCAAGGACTGTTTTATCTAGATTACCCAATGGATCTGAGTTCTCAGTGTTCAGAGTTTCCTTCTCCTAGATTACTGTTTCAATTATTTTTATAAAATGTAGCTTTACAATTTGGAAGCTTTGATATTTTCGGATGTGCTTGATTTAAACTGAAGGTGGGACAAAGCTGGTATAGACTCTTTTCTCAAATGGTATAGGTAAAGGTAGCTGTTACAAAAGTAGCATCTTGCTTTTTATTAAGTACAGGAAAGAATTGCTGAAAAGCTATCATTAATCTTTCTTCATACTGAAGACAAGAATCTGGTCAAACTTCAGTGTAAATCTCTTTCTGTGCTGACATGAAGGTATATCTGCCTTTGCTGAAGTTTTAGAATTTGTTCAAACCTAGCAGTGGCTGCACAGCTGAATGATGGTTTATTTTTGTGTCAGTTGTTCTTTGCATCTCAAAAGATCAAAGGCTGAGAGTGACAGTGAAGTTTTCCTCCCTTTTGACAATGTGTTTCTAAGCTGCCTCTATGATAGTTTCACTACCAGTCTCTTACCTGATGCCATTTCAGCTTTAATTGCGTCCTGATTACAAGAGTGATACTGCACTTTGCTCTGTGCCTGGAAGCTCCAGGGTTTTTTGGTATAATTTAATGCAGACAGATTCCAAGTGCAACCTGCCAAAATATATATTATCTTGGAAGTTAAAGATGTTGAACTTGGCTCTGTCAGTGTGTGAAGAAGTACCTGCCAACACCAACTGGATGCACTGAGTGAGGAGAACAAGGGCAGTTCCAGGTAACGCTGAGGCAGCTTTCCTCTGTTTGCTGTAGCTTCCATGTGTTGGTGTAGACACATGCATTTTCCTAGTTGCGAAATGCTAGTTGCTCCACTAGCACTTGCTCTGGGACATGGCAGTGCTGCTACACAGCTTTATCCCAATGTCCCAGGCTTTGTAGGTTGTATCTAACAATCTGTAAAAACTCTTTCCTCTGTAACTTAGCAGGAGAGAGTTCACTTCATCTTTTTCTCTTGATGCACAGCTATGTACTGACTTTTTGACTGCAGCAAGTATTAGATGTGCCTTCTAATGGGCTACCTCCTGTTACAGTTCTGTTTCTTCACTTAATCTTTATCACTTACCTGTTCAAGTTCACTAGCCTTTTGCCAGTTTCATGATTTATGGGCTCAGTTCTTACTGGACAGATGAGATAATCTAAATTGTTTCACTGAGTAAAAGTATTAAATCAGCAATGACACCAAAACCACAAATCCTAAGTACATGGCTTACTGCTCTTTTACAGAATGATTTTTTTAATTATTTAAGTAGTGATTAAGAGATAATAATGCAAATGCCACAGTTAGTTAATCTGTTTGTAATGTAAGTGTCTTAGAAGGTACAGTCTTTTGCAGAAGTGACCATGATGAGGAAGTTATTTCTGGCTGTCATAAAAGTTACGATTAAAATAGAAAATCTCAAGGGATTATTCTGGGCTTTTTGGATCATCAAATTAGAAAATCTATGTTAGAAGATGGCAGGCAGCTCTTGGTATGAGTAATGTGTTTCAGAAGTTGGCAGACGAACAGACCAAATGTTTCCAAATAGACTGACACAGAATTGAGTTATCTTTTTTATAAAAACTACTTAGATCAGTGCGAGTCTCCTCCTTAGATAAGCGGGAAGTATGTTTTCAGAATAGCCCAGAAGAGGCTGTAATAAAAATGAAAAATCTTATGCATTAGTGGAATAATGATTAGAAATTGAGTGGAATAACAATACAAAGACTAAAATGATACAAATTTCAAGTCAGACTTTGGCTTTGCAGTGTTTAGGATTTAGCCTTAGAGGTGGCAAGAGATGCATGCCGTTCTCTCTGGATATTAAAAATGTATTAGGATGTTGACTAATAGACTAGTCAAAGAAGCTTTATCTTGGTGTAAGTAGTGCTGTTTTTACAGCAGGAGGATAATGTGTGTTTGCTTATTCCTTTTGACTTGTATACCATTTGCGTTTCTTGTCAAAGCTCTTGACTGGCTTAGCTTGAAAATATTTTGCAATGTCTGTTATAGTTACTGCTGGCATTTAAAAGAGAAAGCTAAAACATAAGCAAACCTTCCTGTATCTTTCTAGTTTATTGAAATCTGTGCCCATAACTGAAGAAAAGAGAAAGACATGAAATCATGTTATTGCAAATTTGAAAACAGACTAAGTGCAAACTGGAGAAAGAAGACTTTCAACATCATAGTGATGGTGGTTTTCCTTTCTTTTTCTGTTCTCTAAACTGTACTCATTCCTGGGAACTGTGAAGCAAAGTGTCTCTGGGCTTTGGGGCTTTCTGGGAGGGTACTGGGAAGGGGCTCAGTTACAAAAGATGCAGGTAAAATCTGTGAAGATTTTATTTTTTTCCTACTTCTATGTTTAGTTGTCCAGCAAAGCTGTCTGCGGGATCTTGAAATATGCTGGATTGGTAACTGGGTTTTGTCCCTTGGTAAACAACCAAAGTTATCTCTCAAAAACAGGTTTCTCTCACTGTAAGCATTTCAGACTGCCCTATAAGCTGCCACTGAAGTTCCATAGGTGGTTCTGCTCTCATCTTGTCAGCATCTCCATCCGGAAGCACAGAAAGGTGAAGGTATCAGTGTGGAAATGGGGAGGGAGGAGGACAAAGCCACGTGGACAGTGTCTTTGCTGTTGCCCTAGCCTGGGCTCCACTGTAGAATCCTCTTGGACTTTACGCCATATCAACAACTATATGGGTGCCATGGAGGTCAGGGGTGGCGGGAGCTTGGCAGATAGCAGTTGCTGCTGTAAAAGGTAGAGGAGGTAACTGACCAGTGTGGCTGTAGGGAAGTCTGTAGGGAAGTTACTGTTCTCTTCTGTGTCTGAAATTGATTACTCACTTACATCCTTGCCATAGAATATACTGCTAGCAGGGCAAAATAACTGATGATTGTATAAAATAAATAAGTAAAAAATTGAAGGTGTTTCTTACTTTGGATGATACATTGAAAAGTAATCTTTAAAATGGTCTGGAGAATACTGTAGTGGAGTGAATTAATATTTTCAAAAACTTTAGTACTCTAAAGAGAGAGCAAACTATGACTAAGAAGCCTCAAAGTTGCCGTTAAAGCATTTGGACCTTGACATATTATTGGAATGCATAAAAATACTCTAATTTATAAAAGTTTGCACTTTTCATGCTAAAATCTAGAGGGATTAAACTGCAGACCAAATGTTCGTTAATCTTCCCATTGAAGCATTGTTGTCTAAAGTGTAGCCAGCTGGGTTATTATTAAATCATAGAATCATAGAATCATAGAATAGTTAGGGTTGGAAAGGACCTTAAGATCATCTAGTCCCAACCCCCCTGCCATGGGTAGGGACACCTCACACTAAACCATGCCACCCAAGGCTCTCTCCAACCCGGCCTTGAACACCGCCAGGGATGGAGCATTCACAGCTTCCCTGGGCAACCCATACTAGTGCCTCACCACCCTTACAATAAAGAATTTCTTCCTCATATCCAGTCTAAACTTCCTCTGTTTAAGTTTGACCCCGTTACCCCTTGTCCTCTCACTGCAGTTCCTCATGAAGAGTCCCTCCCCAGAATTGCTATAGGTCCCCTTCAGATACTGGAAGGCTGCTATGAAGTCTCCATGCAGCCTTCCCTTCTCCAGGCTGAACAGCCCCACTTTCTCAGCCTCTCTTCATACAGGAGGTGCTCCAGTCCCCTGATCATCCTCGTGGCCCTCCTCTGGACTTGGTCCAACAGTTTCATGTCCTTTTTATGTTGCGGACACCAGGACTGCACACAATATTCCAATTGAGGTCTCACAAGAGCAGAGTAGAGGGGCAGAATCACCTCCCTCGACCTGCTGGTCACACTCCTTTTGATGCAGCCCAGGATACAGTTGGCTTTCTGGGCTGCAAGCGCACACTGCCAGCTCATGTTTATTTTCTCATCGACCAACACCCCCACATCCTTCTCTGCAGGGCTGCTCTGAATCTCTTCTCTGCCCAACCTGGAGCTGTGCCTGGGATTGCTCCGACCCAGGTGGAGGACCTTGCACTTGGCATGGTTAAACTTCATCAGGTTGGCATCAGCCCACCTCACAACCATGTCAAGGTCCCTCTGGATGCCATTCCTTCCCTCCAACGTTATCAAGTGAACCACACAGCTTGGTGTCACCGGCAAACTTGCCGAGGGTGTACTCAATCCCACTGTCCATGCCACCGACAAAGATGTTGAACAAGACTGGTCCCAACACCAGTCCGTGAGGGACACCACTCGTTACTGGTCTCCAGCTGGACATTGAGCCATTGAGCACAACTCTTTGCGTGCGGCCATCCAGCCAGTTCTTTATCCACTGCGTGGTCCACCTATCAAATTGATGTCTCTCCAACTTAGAGACAAGGATGTCATGCAGGACAGTGCCAAATGCTTTGCACAAGTCCAGGTAGATGACAACAACTGCTCTACCGCTGTCCATCAGTTCTGTAGCCCCCTCGTAGAAGGCCACCAGATTGGTCAGGCAGGATTTCCCCTTAGTGAAGCCATGCTGGCTATCACCAGCCACCTTGTTATTTTTCATGTGCCTCAGCATGCCTTCCAGGAGAATTTGAATAAGGATTTAAGATTCAGAATGCATTTTGAAGTTTTTATGTGTATTATAACTTTTCTACCAACACCATAAATTGATGACCCTTGTGAAAAATTAATCAGGGAAAATGTGTTGTTGTTTTATGACATACAAAGATTACACTTTATAATGGGGGAGAGAATGGAATGTGTTTAGTATAAAGGCTGTCTTTTTAAGAAAGTTGTATTGGAGTAAAAATATTTATAAGACTACAGTTAACAGCTAAATCCTACATGCCAATGTCTTGGTGTCTAACAGCTCTGTATAATATTCATACCATTTGCCAGAATAGAAATCCATTATAGTGAGTGATGAGATGGTACTGCTGTAAGAGAAATTTCCAGATAAATGATAATGCATTTTAAGTACAAAACCAAAACAATCCCCAAGCACTCCTATTTTCATGATGCATTGCCCCTTCTGCATTTGGACTAATATTCTGTTATGCATGTGTTCCTCTTAAAACAAAAACACTTTAAAGTGCAGATTTTTTTTGGGAAGGGTGGCAAGTGGATAATTTCCATAGCACTAAATATGTTATCATCATAAAGCCAGTTTTACCTATGACATCAGCTTGTAATTGAATTTGAATATGTTGTTCCATCCTTTTTCTCTCAAAATCGTTTGAAGTCTCATCTTTGGCCAGTAGAGAAACTTTTGGAAAGCATTCGCACCCCTTGCATCAACAGTCTGGACAGTGAATCTTTGTGGGCCTTTCTGTCCTTATGGTGGAGAAAGAGGTTTGTCCAGAGAAAAAAAGAGGCAGGTTAGTTGGTGAAGTTATCAGTTTTCTGACAAAGTTTTGGTTGCTAAAGCAGAGACAGAAAGAGAAAAAAAGTTATATGATGATGATTTAGGTGGCTTCAGCCCAACTTATTTTTGGTCATGTGATTTTTGAGCATTCATCTGCACTGGCAGAATATATAAATTGAAAGTGAAAAAGTGATCTTGAGTAAAAAAAATATATTTTGAAACAATGTCCTCATTTTAAGTGAATGTATTTACAGTGCTGTTGGGGAATAGGGACCAGAAGGGTCTTAGCAGAGATGCTCCAACTATAGGCTGCCTCTTATTATGTTTAAAAATTGATTTAGTAGTATGTTCATTCAAACAAAAGCTTTTAACGCATACTTATGTGAAAATGGTTAATGCAGGAGAACATGAATAGTTATATGGAAATGAAATAGCCAGTTCCTTTAATCTCTGACAAAAATGAGTCCAGTGCAATGCCACTGATGAAAACTGTCACTTCTATAACTTCCACTTTTCAGTCAAGTGGAATAAAAATTAGAGCCACAACTAATCCTAGAGGAAAACTTGGTGAAGGATTGCTTTCCCTTCCTTATTGTACTTGCCCATTTACTCCACTTTTTCTCAAAGTTAACGCAAGAAATCGGATCTTATATTTAGAAAGGTTGAATCCTAAGAGATAAACACCATCATAGGAGATAAGGTGCTGGGTTTTGTTGTATTTTGTACAGCACTAAATAAACACCAAAAAGTCAGCAAATTGAGGAGTTCATTAGCAAGGCAAATGGGAACGTGGACTACTGATTTTAAACAGCTGTGTGCTTTACTCAAGTTTACAGCTAATAAAGGAGGTAGTTGTGCATAAACTAATTATCATCAGTAACTGTGAAATAAAGTATGCTAAATGATGTTTTTTCTGATCCTTTTGGCATGGATGTGTGCTACTCATTATTTTTTGAGTATATTTCCTTTTTGAAGTCTCTTTATTTCAGTCTTAAGTTTCTTCTTTCTTCTTTCTGCTGTATTATTTCTACTGCTTTTGTTGTCCTTCGCCTTCTTCCCTCACAGTCAGGGTCAGATGTCTTCCTTCTGGAAGTTGCTTTCTGGAAAATGAATGGGACCAATAGTAGAGTGAGAATAAGCCTTTTTTCAGTTATATCTCCAAGGCATGGAGTTAAAAGGCTTTTTCTGACCTATGGTAGCTTAAATAGACATTTTGAAATTCTAACCACCCAGAGCTTTCCAAAGGGAGGAGTTCTGGTCAGGCAGGATCAGTATATTGGGGAGGGAGTTTTCAGCTCTTCCATGAAGAGGGAAGAAACTCTGAAAGCAACGTGTTGATGAGCTCCTAATGCTTGCTGAGCTTCACTTTACAAACCAAGAAAATGCACTTTGGCAAAAGAGGCTTTGCAGATGATGCCTTGGCCATGTTGATGGCGATGATAGATACAGCCAAGGACAGTAAGCATGATGCAGCTTTACACAGTAGTGGAGGAAATTCCTTACATGGTCAAGGAAAATCTCTGCTTTGTATCTCCCTGCTGAAATAGTTTCATGTCTGCTTTAATTGCTGAAGTCTTGAATATACTGGAAAATAGCATAAGAATAGGTTGTTGGTAACTTGTCTGATTTGGTGACAAGGCAACCCCTGCATTTAACTTGCAAGCAAACAAATGTGTGTTTCAAAGCATAAAACTCTTCTCTCTCCTTTTGGGGTTGTGTATTGTTCAGTATAAAATACTTGTGTTTATGATTTATATCAGTCGATACCTTACAAAGATAGATGTTGAAAAGATCTCTTGCTATGATGGTAATTAACATCTTCCCCTGGGTAGGCTGACAGCTGGAGTACTATTTCTCTTTTGGAGCTATTGAACTTAATGATTTATTCTAGATCCACTCTGTGCAGTCTGTTCTTTATCCTATATCTGAAGGTCTGGAGAAGCATTCACAGAGATTATGTAGCTTTTTTAGCAGGAGACCTGTTGGATAGAAAAGCCTAGGTCTGAACAGAAATTGCTCAGTCTTAAGTGACATTTGCACATATATTTCCACAGTTAAATAGGGTTGATGAGTGGACCATATAGGTGTGATGCCTCATAGCATTGCCGACAGGAGAATTAGAACACTCTAGCCAGGAGGAAAGCAATATGCAGAGAGAACAGTTTTTTCTCCATAGCAGGACCTCAGATATCCCAGTCCCGTTATCGAACACAGAATTACTGAGGCGTCTTTTAACAGCAGTCTGTTTCTTATATTTGTACAAACCAAGCGTCACAATATTTTGTAATACACAGATCTAATTCTGCTGTCCTTTTACCTGTTCATCAACTAATTTATCCATAGACAACTGGAAGACAAGAAGTAATTTCTGTATTTGCTTATTTGTAATTACACCCATGAAGGTTCCAGCATGAAGGCAGTGGAGCTTCAACATTGAAGAGGAGGATTTGCCTCTTTGTGGCTGCCAGTGTTGAATATGTAGCTCTGGATCAGTCCACGCAGATCTCAAACAATGCGAACATTCATTGCCTGTTTAAGTCAAGTCACACAGGAGGGAAGTTGGACCCCTTCAGAGCTGTGCATCCAGGTGATACTTGGCTAATAATTTCTCTGGGGTGCTGGTACCACCTGAGGGCCAATCCCACAGTGCACAAAGTCCCTCTGAACACTTCAGCCAGCTAGTGAACTTTGAGGCCTGGTGGAAGGGGAGACTGCGCTTTGCTTTTAAAGAGAAAATAGCAGTGGCTGTAGCGAATAGAACTGTTGCTAAAGTAACCCAGAACTGTGCTCATACTGGCAACAGCATATAACTTGCTATTACTCACCAGGGTGCAAAAACTGTTGTTGCTGTTGTCAGCCTTGAAAGGAGGATAAATCTGCTTGTTCCGAAAGGGTGTCTGAATAACGTTAATAAATGAATCCAGGAGAAAACGCTGCTTCTGGGTGAAATAGTTTTGTGCATTTTTTCATGGTGATTGTCACCATGGCTCTGTTTGTTCTTGTGCCCAAGGCACAAACATTGCAGTACATGAGTCTGTGAAGTGTGTAGCCATGAGGAGCAGAAATTTGGGAAGAATTTGGGCAATTGCTTGTGCCAATTTGAAAAAGGAGGCAAAGAAACAAATCTCAGTGCCGAGTCTTGTGTAGTAAGCATGTAAGCTTAGAGACGTAGCACACATTTTAATTTGCAAGAGTTTGGGTTTTGGGTTTACTTTTACAGATAGCTGATTGCTATGGGAAATGTCTGATGTGTAACTATGTTATTACCCAAAAGAGTTGAAGAAAATGAAGTAAACCTTCTAAAGATTTCATCTTGTGATGGTTTCTGAACCATTACTCTTGATAAGAAGAAATCATAGCTTAATATACTCCAGAATAGTAGTAGAAGTAACATTAACAAAAAAAAAAAAAAGAAAAAAAGAGGAAAAATGTTAACTTGAGCTTATGCCTCTTTAGACAATGATAGTCTATTACCTTAAATTTTATTTGGTTTTCTCGCCTTAGTGTAATGTGATGTTTTAAGGAGGTTTTAAAAACGAAGAAAAAAAACCCGCTGTCAATCAAAATTTAAGACTTACAGAGATAAAGAAAAATGGCCCTAAAATGGCCCTTTAATTCTGGTAATCTAGTTGAAGGGGTGGAAAAATCAAGACAGTGCCTGGAGGATATTTCTAGGGGTTAAAAGGGAACAAAGGAGGAAGACGACGTGTAAGCCAGGCTTTCAATGTCGGGTTTTTTTCCTAAAAACATAAAAAATACTTCTGATTTCAAAATCTGAGCAAATCTCAGTGAATAGCTCAATTTCCACTCACGTTCAGCAGCCAATAGTTATTAAAAATAGTTGTTAAAATGCATCAGTAACTATTAGTCTCTTCTTAGAACATTAATGCTCTTTCAATGGCTAATGCAGTAATTTTATTCAACTAGCATAAAAATAATTAACATGTACTATCAGATTTACAGAGCGACTGCGTAAGCTATTTATTTTTGACACAAAATGATCTTCATGTAGCCTAATTAGTTGATTGGACTAAACCTAATATAAGCATCATCTTCATAATTTTTGGAGTGTTTTTTTGTTTCTTTCCAGACTCTCAGAAGTGCAGTGAGATCATAATACCTGAAACAATGTTTTTTTTTTGCAAATCCAGGGTGTAGCAGCAAACACTGTTGGTTGTAATATACGTTAATTTCTACTGGGCATAAGGCTTTGTTCTTAATATATGTAGTTGTGGAATCTGTTCTCCAAACGGCCAGAAGTTTTTTTGCACCTTTATCAAACTAGCCCAAATTCATGGTGCAGCGCATTGTGCAGTTTCAGAATACAATAGAACTGCTGAGGTCTGTGTAAGCTGGTCCCAGAGAACATTGCTTACACTAGTGAGTGAAATAGGGAATATTTCTATTCCTGTGGATCAGGAAGGACTTTAAGAAGTGAATGAGAGCTGTTGACTGCACTGAGAGTTGCTAATGAGTTTTTGTATGAGGTATTAACAAGAATGGGTTTAATATTATGTTGTAAAGGTGCAACTTAACAAAGTTTGATGGCAAGGTTCACTCTATTACTGTGTGGCACAGTCATTTGAGCAGTGATTTGTACCAAGGCACAATCCAAAGTTAGCAAGTCACAAATCAAAGTTACCATTCTATAAGGTTATGCACGACACCAGTCACTTACCAAAGATCTGCCATTGGTAAAAGGTCTCTGCCTTGGGGACCAACGTTGACAAGCATCCCAGCTCAGGGAGAGATCACCCTTCAGCCAGGCTGCTTAGCCAGTAGAGCTGAAAGGCTTAGGCTGTTATGGAACAAAGTGATTGGCTTGTAGTCAAATTACATGTGATGGGAAAGGTGTGCATAAGACTCTTTGTACCCATAACTTCCTTTGTTCCTTAATAAATGTGTCTTGGAAAAAATACGCGCTATTCATGTGTTAATAGCATGATTGGTGTTTCAAGTTCAGACGCACCAATGCTTACTGTGTCACTCTGCTCCAAAAACTATTAGGCAGTTTGAACCATGTGTTGTAAGAAAAGGTGATAGGGAAGCTGATGCAGATATATCTAGTATGTTTAGAAGTTTACAGTCCCAGAGATGTAATGTGCATTTTGAGCTGCAGCCATCTTTTCCATGAGAGAGGCATTGAGCCTTGTCTGTTGAGACAATAGGACATGTCTAGAGTGTGACTGTGATCTCCTTAAAGTTACAGGAACAGCAGTGACTGTCAAAAATGAAGAAAAATCTCCAGGTCCTTGTGTGGCAAATGAAATTCCCAGTGCTGCTTTGCTTAGTGAAGAGGAGGATTTTGGTGCAGTTGCACTACTAGAAGGTGTACAGACCGTAGAATCAAGAGGCATAGAGTCACAGGGTCGTACAATGGTTTGGGTTGGAAGAGACTTTAAAGACCATCTAGTTCCATCCCCCCTGACATGGGCAGGGTCACCTTCCACTAGACCAGGTTGCTCAAAGCCCTATCCAACCTGGTTTTGAAAGCTTCCTGTTGTGGTTTAAGCCTCTCTAACTCATGCAGTCTCTCTCTCACTCACTTCCCCTTCTTTCTTCCCCCTTCTTCCAGAGGGATGGGAAGGAGAATAGAAAAGAATGCAACTCCCACAGGTTGTGATAAGAACAGTTTAGTAACTAAAGTATTTCACAAGACCACTACTGCTACCGCCAATAATAATAATGACAAGGCAAATATAAGGAAAGGATACAATTGCTCACCCAGCCCGACCAAGCAGTGCACCCCCACCCTTCTGGGTCTCTGCTCCCCATTTTACATCCTGGGCATGGCGTGCTGTGGTATGGAATAACCTCTTTGGTCAGTTTGGGTCAGGTGTCCTGTCTCTGCTTCCTCCCGGCTTCCCCTCCTCCCTGGCAGAGCATGAGGCTCCGAAAGTACTTGGTCAGACCAAAACATTACCAAGCAGTAACCGAAACACTGGTGTTATCAGCGCTGTTCCCAGGCCGAAAGTCAAAAACACAACGCTGCACCAGCTACCAAGAAGGATTAAAAATGACTGCTGCTGCTGAACCCATGACACTCCCAGGGGTGGGGCAGCCACAGCTTCTCTGAGCAACCTGTGCCAGATGAGTAAGGAATTCCTTTTTCAGAATCTGAGAAATTCCTGTAGTCCTTCTGCCCTTCTCAGTGCCTGTTTGAATTTTTAAAGAGCAAGTGAAGTTATGCTTAAACAGAGTCCTGTGTTACCACAAAAAACTTGTACTCAAAACATAAGAAGCAGTAAGTCATAGCTGAATTCAGAGTTTGTCTCCAAAATGAGTAATGGATGAACATGACCGACTGCAATGTTTTTCTGTGTGTGGGTACACCCACATACATATTTTTATACATATATACACAGTTATATTCCCTGGAAGAAAAAAAATCAGTTTCTATATAGTTAATGAGGGCAATCTTATGCTGAGAAAAGTGTTCCATTGTAACTTGTTGCCTACAAAACCAAGGATTTTTTTCTAGCACTGGATGTACCACAGATGTGAGTGGTGTTCTGCAAGAGATTTGTACTGTAGGCACAACATTTTCGCAATAAAAATATGAGGGTATTTCTTTCTGTGTTTTTATTTGGAAGAGAATGTTAGTATGGAACTGAGATTTTGTTTAAAAATCCTAATGTATATGTATTTTTTCCATTTGTGGTAATGTACGGTTCAGAGCACGTTTTTTGTTTGGTTTTGCAATCCTTTGTTTAAGAAGTATGGGCTTAGATCATGATTTTTCTCTTTATCAACCCTTTTGCAGAGTTTTCAGGCAGAGAATAAAAGAGCTTGTAAAATAATTTGGTCAGTGCGAGCTTAATGTGTTGCCCAGTTGGTGCTGTGCCTAGAGGTGAGTTAGGCTCTGCTAGAACTGATATATAAGCAAGTAGCTGAATGGTTGTTTTACTGGTTTGTGTAGCAGAATTACAAAATGTTATTTTTTATTAGTAATACTCTTACACAACTGGTAGAAACATTACAGATACTTGTAACTACTGTGTTTTTTCTGCTAAACTGGCTAAAATGTGGAAATCCACCAGTATATGTCTTTCAAATGAAAGAAAACATGTATAAATTTTGTAATGCATGTCTTAATGGACCTAATATTTAATCTATTTACGAAGAAAAGGCAAAAGTTATCTACAGTTGAGTTTATGCAAACTCTTTTGTATATTGGTTATGTTTTTTTCCTAAGCTTAATGGTAGGGAATACAATAAAATGTTTGTATTGCCTGCATATATAATTACTCAAATTTGGTATGATGGTCAATAAATAGAAATGTTACTCAAATGGTATGTGCTATAAGATGTAAAAGGACTTCTTTGTTTAGTATTTCCGATATTTTCTCAAGTTGTAAGCGCTGATAAATGATGGTTTTTCATCTTTAAAGTAAAATATATTTTTGTATACTTTTTTGTATATATTTTTGTATACTTTTTTTTTGTATACTTTTGTATGTAATTGCCTAGTGCAAAAGACTTTTTTGAAGTAAGCTTTTTACCTGCATTTGCAACAGATGAAATTGCATATGTATAATGATTGAGAAGAAGTGAATTTAAACCATTCTTCAGTAGATAGACACAAATTATAATTGTCACTGTAATTATAAGTAAGAAGTCAATTTTCTTTTTTAATTCCTTACCTGATCATCTTTGAATGGTTATGATGTGAAGAGAACTTTATCCATCAGACTATACATATGACTCAGTCCAGGAGTATTTGGAAGGGCTCTAAATAATGTGAATAAGAAAAATTCCTTAGAAATTATATATTAGGCCCATCAAAACCTGTCTTTTAACCATCTGTTTTTTTTTCTGAATGCATTGTATGTGTTAAAGGAGTGTTTTTTTTTGGTGTTTAATAGTTTGTTAGCAGTAGGTAACATGAGGATTTGATAATGACTTCGATTCAAGGAGCCGATAATGATACTAAAAGTTCAAATGCTGACTGACAAAGAGTGTCACCCCAGGATTTCTTTGAGGAAGTCCAGAAAATGTTGGTAGAAACAGGAAATACTTCATTAAAAATTTTGGCTCTTGTAAAATTATTTCTAAATAACACAAGAATTTGTGAATGATCATGGCTGATCTGCCAGATCTGGTTCCCTGGAGGAATAGATTTCTTTGTCCCCAGATAACTTTTTCTGGTATTTTATACTTTGCATTCAAACCTCTAATATTTTTTTCTCTCCAGTTTCCCCCTGGTGTTGAGAGACTTGAAGTAACGTTTTAGCACTGGAGGTTTTTGAATTATTATTTAATTAGATCTAAGTCTAATGATCAGACAATCCCAATACAGGAATAAAGAGAAGAAGACATGACAATTTAGTGAATGTACTTAATCACTATTTTGCTTTAAAGATAGATATCAACGCAAATGTTTTCCCTAATAGGGATGATTGGGCTGCATATATAATCCACATGGAAGAAAAAGTGGCAGACTTCATTAAGACTACTAAAAGGGCTTATATATTTCATTGTAAAAATGAGTGCTGCCAGGAAAGTACCGCCAGTGTTGCAAAGCATGTAGGTATCCCTAGATTCTGGACCCTCAGATACTCAGCCAGATGGGCTTTCTGGAACAATGGGGAAACAATAACTCTATTGGTCTGAAACTGGTAGGATACCATTCTCCATATAGTAGCAACTCCCATAAACTTCTATTTAGATTTAATTTTTTAAAAGCAGCCATAAAATGTCTCAGAAGAGCTTTGAACCTGAGGAGACAAATCTCAAGAAATGTAACTGAAGCAAAGGATTTTGCATTCAACATTAAGTGTACCTCTTGTCTTTCAGGAACAGAAATAACGAGACATTTAATAGCTTTTTTAATGCATCTTTCTGTGTGAAATTTCAGGCTCATACAGTACACTCCTAACTGAATTTCCATTCTCTTATGATCTTCTGGTGAAGACAAAGTCTTGAAAATTGAGTCTTTATCTTCAAGTGTTACCATTACTTTTTAGTTATCTCAAATGCAAGTAGTTAATTTTAAAGATGGTGTTACATTTTTTTCGCTTTCAGGAAAAAATTTGCTATGTTGCTGCTCAAAAAGGAGTAGTACAATGACATCTTTAGGTCCAATGAATTCCTTTTCAGAACCAAACGCATACTTTTTGTAGTCTCTTATTAACATCTTTGGTTTATTTTTTGAGTAATTTTCTTTAATATCCACACATCTCTTGTGAAAGAATTATAGAATCATTAAATAGGTTGGGTTGGAAGGGACTTTAAAGCTAATCTAGTTCTAACTGCCTGCCAGCCCTGTCCAGCCTGGCCTTGAACACTGCCAGGGATGGGGCAGCCACAGTTTCTCTGGGTAATCTGTGCCACCCTCACAGTATAAAGAACTTCTTCCTGTGAAGTTTTTGAAAATGTGATTAAAATACGGTTTGTGACCCAAAACACCTCAGAAGGAACATTTTGAAAATCAGGGGTACATGCAAATTGTATTTTGTATTTGTGTGTACCTGTTGCTTTCCCCAATATGAACATGGCATCATTTTGTCAGTGCTGTGAACACAAAGAGGTAGAATAGTGCTCTCCTTCCATGGGTAAGTGTTGAAAAAAATGGATCAGATTTTTCCTGCAGTCTCCTAAAAAATCAGCTTCTAGAAAATAAACTTCAAAATCAGAAACAAATTTTTAATTAGTCTGGTTTATAAGTGAAGGGAAGTGCTAGCAGCTTTTTAGCCCCTGCATTCTGCATTAATGATTTTGCATAATATGACTGAAAGAAGGTAATGAAAACTAAATTATATTCTGATGGTCTTACTGTATGTAATTTGCAGATAATTATTTTATTATTTTTAAATAGGCTGATCCAGTTAAGTTAGCAGTACGTAGTGATGTGTCATCTTGGATAAACATGGGATTTTGGGGTGAAAGAGCCTATAAATAGTCTTAATTTCACTTTCTTCTGCACCTGCTTTGTCTCATTGGGTATGCAATCTAATGTGTGGAAGATTTAATGTCGTTTATGAACAGTACAAAATAGCTGAAGTCAGTTTCAAGTAATCTTTTTTAAAATATTTTTTTTCTGTGTGCTTTCCAATGAATTTGTTGGGGGAATGATTAATTGTAATTGCAGACTGTTAAAACAAGGGAAGGCTTAGTATCCTTGTACTTATTTGTGCTGATAAGTTTTATTGCTGAGTGGAATTTCTTATTATTATCTGTTTTGAAATGAGATTCAATATTTATGTAGCAATTTGAGGAAATTAGTATCAGTGTTAATTGACGGTAACCATGTCAGGTCCTGTTATGGATAAGAATTTAACTTTGGATACTTACGTTTCCACAATTGGAAAACCATCATGGCACAGTTAGAGCATAAAATGAGAATAGCAGATGTTGGTGATGGGGGAGGGTTTTATAACCTGTTTGGGCAAGTACTTTTAGGCTTAATCTGCAACCTATCAATTCGGATTATCTGTTCACAGAATCACAGAATGCTTTGGGTTGGAAGGGACCCTTAAAGAGCATCTAGGTCAACCCCTGAGGTTGGAGGGGGTTTCTACCATCCAGATACTCCACACCCCGGAACTTCGACAAAAATTGTGAAAATAGGGATTTAAAGTCAATTGAAATCCCAGTCTGTTAAAAGATATATTTTATAAGTAACTGCATTTTAAAATATGCTACAGAGAAACATGCATCAGCAAGCACTGGAACTTTTAGAATATATTTTCCTTGATCTGTTTCCACCTATATACTCTTCTCTGCTCAGCTTTTTAGCTCCTACTCCTCTGTTTCATATTTTCCACATGAAGAACAGTAGTATTTTAGGTTGGTTGTTATGTGCACCATCTTCCAACATGTGGTAACATGGAGTCAGAGCTCTACTGTGCTTTTATCTCCATTCATAGTGTTTTCATAGCTCTTTGTGACTAAAATGACTGTCTGAAGAATGTGTTGTTAACTCACATTCCACTTTATAGCATTTGCAAACAGTCAGAAAGGTGACCGAAAGGAAATTTGTATAGACTATATGGTATCACATCTGTTCTTAGCATTTCAGCTGTGCTTGGGGTGTTGGTGTGGCACCCAACCAGTTCCCCAGCACCAAGCCTTTCAGAGTGGAGGGCCTCAACCCATCTTCCTCTGCTCTAGGAAGCCAGGAGTTCTACCCAAGTCAGCCATTCAACAGCATGGTGCAGCTTATCCCTTGTCTAAGGCATACATCAGTTGTTTACAGGGCTGATTGTGCTTCAGTGATCATCTTTTTGTTGGCTGCATTTTGAGTGGGAAGTTTTACGAGACTTGCTACGAGGAAATGAGCTCATCACACACTGTGGCTGGAAAGATCAACCTTGCCAAGGCCCGTGTTAGAAGAAATGAATGCTACCATCCTTAAATGCTGAGAAGTTCATAGTATCATAGAATCATAGAATAGTTAGGGTTGGAACGGACCTTAAGATCATCAAGTTCCAACCCCCCTGCCATGGGCAGGGACACCTCCCACTAAACCATGCCACCCAAGGCTATGTCGAATCCAGCCTTGAACACTGCCAGCGATGGAGCATTCACCACTTCCCTGGGCAAAAGTTCTTACAGAATGCTGATGCTGGTTTGATTGGTTTATTGTAATTTGTCTTGCCATATCTTACATTATGTGTACTCTATGAGCTTTTTTATGTTGGTTATTGTTTGGGTTTTTTACACAGAGAATCCCACCTTGTGTCTTCAGTATTGTATTTACAGTAAGTAGTAGAACCAGTTCTGTATCTTTAAGTCTTTATTGTTTGTCTTGACTGTAGTATTTCTGTACTATTTTATTTTTCCCTGGATTTCCTGGATCTCATCTTCCATGAGGTTCTTGTCTGGCTTAAATATCATATGGTAACTCCTGAGTTTTGAGAAGGTGTAGCTTATAAATGAGCTACTTCCAAGTAACTTTAGACCTTTCATAGAGAAAAGATTAATTAAATCTTCTAGGTAAGTTTTAAGTTAGCTGCTGTTAATTCACACTTCATTCCAGTTTAGCTATCATAAATTTATGATAAAGCTACTTAGTTTAAGTACTTATTCAATGCAGAAACTTACTTTTTGAATATAGTCATGGTCACTTGTTTCTTTATAAAAAACACAGCAAACTTAGCCTGTATTACTCTTCCTTATAAAGCCATCTTACATAGAAGCAAAATATTAGCTTGTAATCCCTTTATAAGGGATTGTTTTGTATTTATGTCCACACCTAACTTTTTCTTTTCTTTTTTTTTTTTTTTTCTTATTTTAAAAGGTATTTCTCAAGAGTGACCGGGTTGCAAGAATGGTCCACAGTGGAGGATGTTCTGCAAGTGACTTTAGAGATGTTTTTAAGAAAAACATTGAAAAGAGAGTCCGAAGTTTGCCAGAAATCGATGGATTAAGCAAAGAGACAGTGTTAAGTTCTTGGCTAGCCAAATATGATGCCATATACAGGGGAGAAGAGGACTTTTGCAAACAGCCAAATAGAATGGCCTTAAGTGCTGTGTCAGAGCTGATTCTGAGCAAGGAACAGCTTTATGAAATGTTTCAGCAGATTCTAGGGATCAAAAAATTGGAACACCAGTTGATTTATAATGCCTGCCAAGTAAGTATCAGTGTCACTTGGTTCTGTTGTATCCAAAATACCTTCCCCCCTGCTAATTGGTCAAGTACTTCCTCCCTGTGTGCAGAAGACTTCAGTTTTAAGTATATCTCCAGTGTCCAAGGAGTTGAGACCCCTCAGAAAGAAATCTTTCATCATTTGTTTGCTGGAGAGCACTTGGAAAAAGGGTATGCCAGAGTATGTGGTACTTATGCTACAGGGATCTCGAGGCCTTTTACAGTGTCAGGGCTCCAAGGATTTAGGTGATCTGCAAACTGTTCTATGATCTGTATACCCTGCATACACTCACATAGATCACATATGTACGTACATATATCTGTGTGTATGCGTGTACATCTGTAAAAGAAATCTGCCATAAATAGATAGGTGAAAGGGGATTGACTTCAGGATGCTCTTGGCCATTCAGTGTCTGGGAGGTCGCTATATTAGAACTCAGTGTGCTTCATTTCAAACACCATCTATGAAGATAATTTGCACATTTTTATGTTGTTGTTTTGTTGGATAAATGTGATTTCCCCATAAATCTTGAGTCCAAAAGAAACAGTCTATTCAGCACCTGCATTTAGATTTATATGTATAATCTATCGCTAATCAGTACTGTAAATGGTGTGTAAAATTATTTTATCTGGCCAGTCTTGATAGTGATGCGAGTATAAATTACCAGGTACTGAGGGAGGAAAAACCTGAAAAAAGCAAGATATATTTGAAGGTCTTGCAACAAACCAGCGTGGATGCAGCATTTAAGCTGAGCTCACACAGCTTTCTACACTGTCTATAAAATAGTACGCCAGACTACAGCTAAGCTGGTTTTGATATATTATTCTGAAGGTTGGCTAGTAGTTATGGGCCATCTTAACACCAGAACAAGTGAGGAATCTTTGACATTGTTGCCTTCTTCATTTATGAATTAGTGTGGCATAAAATCATGTAAATGAGACATCTGTGGTGTTTATAATGCTGCTGCTTCTTTTGTATTGAGAAAGTGTAGTATTTTATTCTGCATCAAATTATGATGGCTTCCTGTTTTAGCTGTGAGCTGTTTGCCAACAGAGTGGAAAGAGACTTCTGAATGAGCAGTGTTTTGAATGGAAAGAGATAGAAAATAGTCCTTTTTTTCCTGTTTGCCCCATCTTTTTCTTTTTGCCTCTTAATTCACACATATGTAAGTCATGAAGCTAACCTCTAGTATATACAGGTTGGTAACAAGATGAAGAAACACTGAAATTTTGGGGGATAATCCTGCTTATTTGTTGTGTTGGGGTTTTTTTTTTTGTTTTTTTTTTTAATACAATAAAACATAGACGTATGGGATAATTCAGTTTGGAAAAGTCCTCAGGAGGTCATTTAGTGTAATCTTTTGCTCAAAGCAGGGTCAGCTGTGAAGACAGACCAGGTTACTGAGGGCTTTAACCAGTCAGGTCTTAAAACTTCCAGGAATGGAGATAAACTGTGGAAACTTTCTGGACAGACTGTTCCAGTTCCTGAAAACGTGATGTATGGATTCCACTTGCCTCTGGCATCTAATGATTGCTAAGTCTTACATTGTTTGTCACTGTGAATGATGAAAATCTGCTGCCAGTCTGCACTGTGGAACACAAACATCACTGTAGAGTTTTGAAGAATTGAACAAATAAATTGTTCCTTTAGTCTAGAAGGGGTTCTGATGATGCAGCCGTCTAGGTTCTTCTATCTGTATACTTGAAGGCTTCTCTGTTTTGGTTCTTAATTGTAGGAGTGTTGATAGAACAAAACTGGTTGGCAAATGTAAACAATTTTCTGACTGTTCTTGGTCCATAATCTGCAGAGAGACTGAAACATTGCAGTGACTCATTTTTGCCTTCTACCATAGTAGAATTTTAAGCATGAGATTTCTTTTCTATTTATGAATTGCAAATTGCAGAGGAAATAATCTGGTAGGTGGGAATGGAGAAGAACTGACTGATCGTCCGGATATGTGCAGGGATGACTCAGGGAGATTAAGAGAAGACTCTTCTCTTGCTCTTCCTGCTTTTGAGCACTGAAGGTTGTGCAAGTCTCCAAAGTACACATCGTTTAGCCTGGATTCATATAAGTAGCGGAGGGCAGGAAGAAAGGAAGACTTACTTCTTTGGGAGCAGATATAGGAGCACCTACATATTTCAAGCTGAGAAGAATGGCTTGAACCTATACCCTTCTTGTTTGGGGTTCTAGTTTTCTGAAGATTTTAGTTTTCTGAGGCAAGGATGAGATTACTGTGCTGAAGAAAAGTGTTAATTCTGTACTGCAACAGAGTTGCTACCAACCATACATTTCATATCCTGTTCCTGTGGTCCAGTCAAGCGCATAGTACACCAAAGGCATGAGGAGAAGCATGTTGCAAAGAAAATGGCAACAATCATAGCCTTCCCATGAGGTGTATTGCAGACAGCAACCAGTCTCTGATAATGTAATGCCTTTTCTCCTTTGCTGAAATCCCTTATTTCTCCTTGCAGTTTTAATAAATATTTTAGTTTAGGCTGTATCTTATTCCTTTCTAGTGACAGTGTATTTATAGAAAATGAGATTAAGTTCGAGTTAGATTTCAGCTAGCAGCAGCAGTTTTCAGTCTGCCCTAGAAGCCTCTATCTGTCTTTGTATGAAAATACTCATTTTCATTTCCCTTTGCCACTGCTTCTTAGGATACTAGAGACTTGTAGATAATGATAATCAATAGTGTCTGGGAGCAGTGAGATAAGTGAAAGTCCAAACAGATGTTAAAATTGTATTTTTGGTAGAAGTTTTGATGAGTTGGCTTCTAGCCTGTGCTTCTAGCACAGAATCAGATATATAAAATTCTGTATATTTTGCAGCTCTGAGAAACAGCTGCCCTTAACAGCAAATCTGCACAGTTATAATTTGTGCAGAAAACTGGCTTTTTCTTTCCCCCTTTTTTTTTCTTTCCAGCCCTTTGGAAATAGGAAATAGAAAAATGTCTTACAATGTTGATGATAAGAGTAAATTATCCTGCACCTACAGGCCTGTTAAGCAGACAAGAATGCTGTTTGTAACAGTAGGAGGTAGTTTGCTGTACTTCTCCTTTTGACTTTCTCTGCATTTAGAAACTTTTTATTGGTTTTCAGTAGCTTTTGCTCCCCAGCCTGTTCTAAACGGAACAATCCTTTCAACTCTTCAACCCTTGGTGTCTTGCAGCAGCTCATCAGCTGGTTCTGCTAAGGTGTGGGTTACTATGAGTCTGCACAGGTTGCCAGTCTCGATCCTTTGTATGATAGCAGTGAGAACCAGTGTTCATTCACTCGACACAAGAACTTAATCACAAATAAAGTGAATAGTAATAGACCAGCATTCTGACATTGTTAGACTCAGTCTACGTAAGTGTAAGAATTTTATTAATTTTTCTTTGAAGAATAACGTTTTGTCAGTCTTTTTACACACATTAGATGCCTAAGCTTGCTCTTAGGTAGTGAACATTAACAGGATGTTCACATTAAGTTGAAGACTTCTGTGATCTCATTTTTGACTTTACAGTTTAAAGGAAGGCCAGCAACTGGTGCCAACCACCTCTATTTCTTTATGATTAAAAAATCCATTTTTTTAAGTGCTGACACTTTCACCTGATTTTTATTTACATTGTGTTGCCTTAAGCTGTGTTTTATGATACAGAAATGATGTTCACTTAGCTGGGGTTTAATGAGCTCCTTGACTTGCTTTTGAGATGCCTGGCCACAGTGTGTTGGTATGGTTTCTTTGATTTATAGACATCAAACATGATATAGTCTTTTTTTCTTTCTTTTTTCTTTTTTCCCTTTTTTTTTTTAAATTATTCACTGATGTAGAGGGTAACTGATGCAAAAAGTCAAACTGAAAGTCAAACTCAAACTGATGTGTGGTCATGCACTATTCTTGCAGTACTTAACCAGTGCTAGAATTTCTGTGCCAGGTAAATCAGAACTCCATACAGTTTTATTTTGAAAGTACCTTTATAAGGTTGATGCTTTTAGCTGATCTGAACCCTTGATGCCAGGAGGAGAGAACAACACTGAGTTTCATAACAAAAGAACTCCTGCAAGTCACGTTGTCTTTTCTGACAGGTAGTAAGTAATCCTGAGAATAATGTAACAGTTTTTAAGAAGAATTATTTGCTAAGTCTTCTACTGTTGACTTTTTGGAAATCAACCACAAATCAGTACTTCTGTAAATAGCTTTAGATGGTACTTTGCTGCAAGATTCAATTTTCTGCTTAAATGCCTAGTATTGCATCTGGTTCACATCCTTTATTATCTTTAACTTTTACAAGATGTAACTTTTTGTATAAGTGTCTAATATTGAGAATCATGGACTATATTGTATCTTCCATAATAAATTTTTGTATTTTTAATTATGAGAATATCTCTGTCAAGAATTTCTCCTGAACTGGTCTTCTTATGATGCTCCATACAATTGTACCCTTGCACCGAGCACTTCACTGAAGTCCAGTTAATTATGCAGTTTTGGAAATAAGTCAAATTAAGGGCAGTTTAATTTGCAGCAGCGTCTTAATGACTTTTGATTGTTTGTAGTAGTTCTGATCCTTTCCTGAGGAAAATCATTGAAATAGTACAGTTATGTCATGGATCATAGAATTTACCATACTTCAACCAGATATTTTTCTTAGAAACTTTCATACACTAAGTTATAGGGACAAATGCAGCTTTATGAAGCACAAAAGTATATCTTTGTGCAGAAAGTATCAGTGTAGCATTGATACTTACTGAAGTGATTGAACAAATACTAAGATTCCCTTCAATACATGGACCAAAACTGAGACAGATTCATTAATTCTTTAAGTTGAGGCAAGTCACAGGAAAAAAAAATGGCTTGGGTTGTATGCTATAGAACACAGTGTTATGTACTAAGTGTATCAGAGTCTTTCGTCAGAAGAAAAGATGCTGGCTCCATGAGATGTTATAATGTGAACAGGGCTTCAGCTAAGCCAGTATTTTTCTGATGGTCTCCAGTGACTGTCATTTACTTATTTCATGATAAATTGTACCAGATGCAACAAGTGACCTCTAAAAATGTTCACAAGGTCCATTGCTATATTTCTGAGGTAGCATCAGGTATAGATGACATTCACTGATACTTAAACATCCCTCTGGGCTGAAAATGTGCTTTTACCTGGCCCAAGATACAATCAAGTAACCTCTAAAAAATGTTGGCAAGGTCTATTGCTGTGTTTTTGAGGCAGCATCAGGTGTTAGATAAGGCATCCACTGATATTTAAACATCTGTCTAGGCTGAAAATGTGCTTTTACTCCCTGTTGAAAGAATAATAAAACAAGATACCTGTGCTGATCACCTGCTTTATGGAGGAGGTCTGCTGCCTTAAGGCCTGGTAAGAGGTTACTGCTGGGTAGCCAGTGCATGCCCAGCTTGGGGCAGGGTTTATTTGCTCTCTAGATAAAAGTCAGTTTTGCAGACAATGTAGAGTAGATGGCAGGCAGGGCAGGAGTCAGGGGAGAAGCTGTTTGAGCTCTTAGTGGGTGGAAGGACAGCTGTGGTATGGGAGATCTCGTGGGAGAAGAAAAGGAGTAATTCTGTGGGAGTCTCTAGAGTTATAGTTAGTATTGAGGCATTGACCACATTTTTGTAGGATAAATGTGAGTCAAGAAAGTTTCTGCACACAGTTATGATGCGGTAACAATATGCTTCCTTACAGAATGGGTCAGTGCTTTAAAATTGTCATACGTATGTCAACCTGAAAAGTGTTTCATGCCTTTTATAACAGTGTTCACACTTCAGGCTGGTTCACACATCAACTCTGTTGGTTTCTAGTACCTGAAAAATCAAGAATACATCTTCTCCCATGCCCTCCTCCTCACAAAAAAAAAAAAAAAAAAAAAAAAGAAAATCTGCTTTCTGACTGAGTTTTCCCTGGTCTTCAAGGGGAAAAAATTGCTGCCACTGCCTCTTCTTCAGTGAGAGCAGAACAATTCAAACCAAGTGTTTCATTAGAGAAATAAATTGTCATTTCTGACAGGATTTTAGATGTTGTCTCTTCTTCATGAGTCATTACACTTTATTACATGCACATAGGAATTTAATAGGAAGTTATTCCAGCAGTTATCTTTTTCTAATTGTTGGTTTGAGGTTTTTTTCTGAGGTGCTTCATTTGTTTTTTGCCTGTGTTGGAGAGATCTTGCTCAAGACAGGAGTTTTAATGTTTTGGAAAACCGTGTTGCAATCTGAAATATTCCTCCTAAACTTATTTCTGTAATGAGTCTGTGAGAAATCCAGTGCTAAGATGAGCACTGTATGTCAGGCCAGTTTGGAGCTTCAGCTTATAATGTGAGTTCCGAGGAAAAAGAAAGTTTGGAATTCCAAATAATTCACTTCAATTAACACACACTGGTGGTATTTAAATAGGGGAGGGAAAAGTTTTAGCTCCTGTAAACAACTGGGTTTTTTCTGTAATAGCAGAGTTTACTTTGGAAAAAAAATCTCTGATTTCCCCAAAGAGTGTTGATTTGTTCTCGTTTAATGATAGAATGATAGAAAAGATGATAAAGCATCCTCAGAGAAGCAAGTTACTTTTTGAGCATGTTCAAATATCTGACTCTGAATAATGTTTGAAAGCCTTGCAAATTACACAACAGACAAGTACTTTGAAATACTTTTGTTCATAGTTGAAGAAATACTAAGAAAATACCGGAGAGAAATGATGCGTTGGCAACCATAATGCATTTTCAGTGTTTGAGGTATTGTACTGTCCTTCTTATATTCAGCTTTTGGGAGAGAAAACTTGAAAGGGACATCTGAAAACTATGAAAATATTCAAAGGTTTATTTGTTCAGTACAAGTGTTAAGAAAAAACACTGAGGGATAGTTTTTCAGTTTTTTTAAGTCAAAATGTGCATGTCTATTTTTCTATCATAGGGCTTTCTTTGTGCTTATGTGGCTTTTCTTCCTGTGTTTTGCTTTGCACCTGTGTGAAGGAGTTAGACAGTAGTAGCCTGAGAGACTAGTAGCACTTATGGACTAGTAGATCCTTGTTTTCCAAGTTAGTACCCTCCTAAGCCTGTTCTCCCGTGTTTCACCTTTCTTGTCACAAGAGATAAGCCAGGCTTGACTGAGAATCAGCAGATTGAAGCTGAGAATTAACCATCTCCTCTGCTCTACCTTGTGCCTCCTCCAGGGATTGAAATAATCAACACTGGGATTTTGGCTGCAGATCTTTCTTTCAAGCAGTTTTGTTTTCTGAGTCTTTGGCACTCAGTGAGTGCAGGAAAAAACAGCAGGAGAATGGGCACTGTAGCATAGAAAAATAAGGAAGTTGGTTTTGCCTTTGTTAAAGCAGATCCTCTTAAGCTGTTTCTATTTTTCACCTGTCCCTGTGTTTTTTCCCCTAAAATATTCTTTCGAAGTCTTCATGAAGTAATTAATGCTGTTTTGACATTCTGTTGAGTTCCAGATCCAAGGAAGTTAAGCTGCCTCAACACTCACAGCCAAATATATCCAACATTTAATGTGCACTTACAGTAACATCAACCAGTGCATTTGACTCATCATGTTTAATATTACCAGCTGAGGATAAAGTTCCTCTACTTTGGTATTAAGCAATAAAAATAAGTAATTTCTCCCAAAGGCTGTCGTATTAATATCTTTTTATTGTTGTGTTTAAGGAGAGGTTGTGTCTTCAAGTAAATAAATACAAACCAAATAATTTTTGCTGCCAGACTGGTGGTTAAGTTTATTAATGTGTCTGATACTAGCTTATATGTGCATTTGAATGAATGCTTGTGAGCAAGCCGAATAAGTTAATGACCCTTAGCATGAATTTGTCACCTGTTCTGCTTAAGACATGGTAGTATTCTATATTCCCTCTTTATCAATTCAAAGTAAAGCAGTTTTGCTTAGAACAATCACCTCCATTCCAAGAATCAGTTTGATTATTTAGGTTTGTTCATCTGCAGGGTTTTTCATCCTGAGATGTCTCAGCAGCCAGTGTGAAGCCAGCACAAGCAGTTGGAAAAGCCACAGGAAAAGAATGAGCCTGTGTTTCCATATCCCTCTCACTCACTGATACTGAATGTCTTGTTCTGAAGCTTAGTTGCTTTTCTCTCCCATTCCTGAGATTAAGGGAGAACCCTCTTAGTTCTCCCTTCTTGAGAGGAAGTTTCTTTGCAAATGGCTGCCTGAACAAGGTTCATATGAGTTCCTGCATCTCAGTCTCTCCAAAGGGAAAGGTCCAGGTGAATGTAGAAGTGAGCCAGCTAATATATATGGAAGATACACATTTTAAACAGAATTGTCAAAGCAGAGCCATAATAGAGGATAGCCTGTCCTATGCAAGAGTAATTCTGTATACAAAACAGCCAAGGGTTTTCCAGTTCTCTTTTAATATGTTATGATTTGTGTGTTTATTTTTTATCCTCCAGGGAGGTGGTTTTATGGCCGTCCTAAAAATAAGAACTCTCAGGTCATCTTTTCAGCTGTCTCCTCAAATGAGACTGTCCTCATCTCTATGATCTAATCTCTCAGTCTGTCTCTCAGTCTCTGATCTTCCAGGCTGTCCACCCAGACGCCCTCTCTCCCTAAAAGATGATTGTTGCTCAACAGAAGAGCTGTCGGCAGTGAGGTGCTTCTTGGTCTGTCATTTATTCCCGTATTTTATATTGCAAGACTCAAAGTTAGTTGTTCATATCATCCCGATTGTTTAGTGTCAATGCTGAGGCTGGCAGAAGAACTGTCCATTTTCAAATGAAGTAAGGAAAGAGTCAATCCCTCCATCGCATCTGAATAAACTGTTTTCCTAATTGGTCGTGCAGTGCCAAGCTTTTACAATGTGGGAATGCTGGTACTGCTCATAAATGAGGGTATATAATACTGAGCCATGCCTGAGAGAGTCTCCAAAGATACACACAACTATTGGAGTAGCTTTGTTTTATTCCTACAAGTACTGTGAGATAATGCTTCAATCAGTCTGGCACAGTCTTCTCCCCATTCTGTGCCTCTCCTCAGGAGATTGGAGACAGCAGGATCTTGCCTGAAACACCTGTTTCTCCTTAGAGAAACTGACCTGACCAGTATTCCAATTTTTACCATACTGGAGCAACTATTGCATTTTACAGATGGGCAGCAGACTTTCTGTAACTGGTGTTTTCCCGCTTGCTTAATGTTAGTAGTTCTCTTCCATTCCCATGTTTCTGTGAGGATGGAAGCTGGAAGCTTATGGCTTCTAGCATCAGGAGACTGGCTCCATGTCTTTCTGTAACTGTTCAGTCAGAAAACTGGTTCAGGATCCTGGCATAGAGTTAATCCTGTTATGAGAAGAATGAATTTTGGATGCCTCAGATCATGGGATTGAGACCAGCAAAAAGATGAAGCAGCAAGTGTTAGGGTTTGGTTACTCCACACTGTTCAGGCCAAAGGCACCCATCTGCTGGCCAGTTCTTTTTAGTTGCTTCTAGCCTGGGTCTGTTATGTCGCAGAGAAATTTCTGAGGTCCATCTAGCCTTCCAGCTACTGCCCCATGCTGCTTGTCTGTGTGAGCACCAGTGACATGACCCTGATGAAATCAAAGGTGACGTAAGGCTCTGAGAGCAAAGATGGCCCAGGGTGACACATCTAACCTGCATATTTGATGTAGTCAGTGAGGCTTTAGCTTTCGGTTGCAGCACCTTGTTTTGAGAACTAGTAAGAAGTGATAGAACGTACCTGACGTGAAAGCATGGATATGTTTGTGGACAGGATTGCTAAACTAACATGGAGGGTTTTAAACTAGTTTTGTTGGAAAACAGGGACTAAATGACGGGTTAAATGTCAGGGTTAAATGACAACACAGTGCATGTGGAGAAGATATGTATGGTGGAAGGCTACAATGGAGACAATAATGTTCCCTCTCAGAAAGCAGAGTGTTCACAAATGTGGCTACACTAATGTCTGCATGATAATGTCTACACTATCTGGGCAACAAAAAAGAAGCCCAGTTTCTGGGTCAAGATCAGAAGGGAAAGTAATGCTAGTGATGTTGTAACGGAGGTTAGTTACAGCCCATCAGACTGAGAAGGTAAGGCTGACAACAGTTGAAGGAAGTCTCCCAGTAGCAAGCATTGGTCCTCATAGTGGATTTCAGACACCTGCCGCCAACTTGCTTGCAGGTTAACATGACATTGTGCAAGCAATTGAGGAAGTTTCTATGACTATGTTGGTGACAACTGCTGAACACAAGTGCAAAATGAACAGTTAGGATTAGTGTTCTATTTGACCTGCTGCTCACAAACAGGGAAGAGCTGTGGGTGAATGTGAGCACAGGTAGCAGCTGGGCTGCAGAAATTACCAGTGGACAGTTCAGGAGTTGGAGGGAGGCTGAGAAGGTAAGCTATGAATTTACTCCTAATTTAAAGAATTGCTATGCGGAGACCCCTAAGAAACTAAAGCGTGTGGAAAAGAGAGCCCAGGAGCTTTCCTATTGAAATAACTTTATATCTGACTGAGTGGTTTGGTCTGGTTTTATCTTTGTGGGTTTTTTTCCATGGTGCATTTTGAAAGCAACATCATGTATAGTTTTTGGAAACTCTGTGATAAATTCTTTCTTCAGTTGTGAGTTATCAGCCTGAATTTTAAGTTTTCTATCTCATTAAGTCAGCCACATACAATTATTTTAGAAAAAATATTGGCATGCCATTCAAGGTGCTTTTGCTTACTTAATGTGATGCTCATTAACATTTATTGCCATAATTGCACATATTCCCTTTGGTTTCAACACTCCAAAGAAGATCTAATCAGTGATTAATAAGGCAAGGAAACATTCTGCGCTAGTTTTTTGGAAGAGTGAGGAGGGTAAACAGAAGAGGGGATTTCCTTCTGAAGCAAGAATAACTTCAGGAAAATATAAAATGCTGTGAACCCCTTTGGGACATAAATATGCATATAACACCAAGATTTGCATGCTAATCTTTGGATTGTCTTGGGTATGGTAATCTCTTTGCAGGGGGTGGGAGAGGAGGAGGGTGGAAGACTTTTTCTATGGAGGATCAGAACGTGAGTCATAGCTCATTTAAGGCCCATCACTTCCTGGTTAGGGTGGATGTGGGAGAGTATTCCCTAGGCAGAACCTGAAAGCTACTTGTATTGAAGCAGACAGCCAATACCTATTTCAGCAGGGTCCGGGGGAAGGTGAGAGAGAATAAGAACGCCCATTCCTTTGATCATCTTATTAGAGATTGCCAGTGCAGTTGGGACCTCCAGTATTTGTGGTAGGCGTATAGATAACTGCTTAAGTGCTTTTAATAACTCTCTGGAGGCTTCTCTCTCTCTCCACTGCTTACCTAGGGACCTTATATTTCTGTCTTAAAATATACTTTTTTTGGGTTGTAAAATAGACTCTATGCATAGCTCTGAAGCTTTTTGTGCTGTCTAGCTGTAGGAAGAACACCCATACAAATAACAAGACAAAGGTTCAAGTGGAAATTAAATAAAAATTAAACTATTTTGTATGTGTATTTTCATAATCTCATGGTGGTAAAGTTGGGCTGGAAGGAATTTTCATAGTTAGCAACAACTGACAAGTTTGACTCTTACAGTGTGGAAGACAGTCCTCTGATAAGCAGGTAGAGTCTGTCCTGACAGCGTCCTTGAACTCCAATATGTGAATGTGAAAACTAAGATATAGTTAGATAAAATAGGTTTGCACTATGATATACTATATTATTCTCCTCCCTCCGGCACAACATACTTTCCTCGGGTTTTCATCCTGTCCAGCAGAGGTGGTTCAACCAGTAAGAAGGGCAGACCTGGATTTTGCCTGTTAATTTGTGCCAACATCACAAATGCCAAGAGAATGAGAGGCAGAAAATCCCATTGCTTATAGTGACTCTTTTGACCTCTGCTAACATTTTTTCCCCCTCTTTTATAATCTGCTAACGAGCCTTAATATGGATCCTAATACGATTCTAATCACATCTAATTCTGGAGTTTAGTGTTAACACATGTTGATTTTGAAACAGTGCTGTTCTTACACAGTCAGTGGGCTGACTTGTCATTATGACGCTTATTTCTGAATGGCAAGTTCTGTAGTAAGTATTGGATAGTGGTAATTTATGGTGCAGTCTTGATATTTTAGGGGAAAATTTTTTTTTTGTTTTTCTTTTGAATGGTTCTTAGAGAGTTTGTGTGGTTTGTTTCTGGTTAACTCTATTTAGAAGTGCTGCATCTTTATTCAACATCTTCATGAGCATCCTGGAGAAGGCAGTGTAAGGGAAATCTCCAAGTTTTTAGGTGATATTAAACAGTCTTGGCTACTCTAATGTTGCTCTAATGCAGGGAACTCCAGAGCGACCTCACTGCATGGGCAAAAGCATGACAGATAAACTCTAATGTAGCTAAATGTAATGTAATACATCTGAAGAGAAATAAACTAGCATGTGATCAGAGACTGCTGACCTGAGCATGGGGCTGTTAGAGCTCGAGAAGGACGCTTTGGGCTCCCTGTGGTGAAATCATTAGTTCTGTGTGCAACAGTAACGATATTTTCCTGGTTTATATCGCCTTCTTATGCCCATGTGTTAAGTACTGTGCGCAGCTTTGGTCTCCCCATCTCAGGGATATAGGGAACTAGGGGACGAGAGGACTAGACAAGACTAAAGGGTGGCATTGAAAATCATGGAACAGCTGCCTTTGAAGAAGAGACTGAAAGGACTGAAGCTTTTCAGTCTGGAGGTGTGAGGTTGACAGGGAGGAGTATGGTTGAGGTTTACAAATGTATGGATGCAGTGGCCGAGGTGAATGTCTACTTTCACCAAATGCCACACCACTGGAAACTGTGACGCTCAAGGAAGTTTGTAGGAGACTGAAAACGGATGCCGTGCTTCCTTATTTGGCTTTTGGAGAGCTTCCAGAGCATTATCTCATAGAGAGCAATGAGGGCAGACAGCAGCAGGAGGCTCAGAAGCGTTTGGACAGGTTCCTGGAGAGCAGGTCCATAAATTGATGCTAATAGTACTAGGCATGGATGTACCTTATAACATCTTTCACACTTCCTCAGGCTCCACAACTGTCACTGGAGCAGTGCATTTTGGAGAACAACCAGGCTTCATCATTTTACCTAAATAACCTCCTCTGGTGTCTCTGTCACATCCACAATTCTGGGCTGTAAGAGCTATCTGTTTGATCCAACAGGACAAGGTGTTTCTTACATCTGTTGCACCAAGATGACTGTATAATCCAGGGAAAAATATGA
Source organism: Ara ararauna (assembly GCA_028858755.1). Taxonomy (NCBI): domain Eukaryota; kingdom Metazoa; phylum Chordata; class Aves; order Psittaciformes; family Psittacidae; genus Ara; species Ara ararauna. The sequence continues at coordinate 148,534,113 of CM054376.1, forward strand.
AGGTATTTTCTTTAAAATTTAGGGCGTCAAACAGGAAATAGACATATGTATAATTACATTTTCTATTGTTTGAAGAATAACAATTTTGAGATTGGTCAAAATGACAGAGAAGATGTAAACCAGTAGTTTATAAAGTGAGTATTTCACAATAAAGCATGATTTATAATTCTTTTTTTTAAAAAAACCAACCTCTTCTTAAGGGACTGATTTATAAAAATGAAGTGTCTTCTGATAGATGTTCTATCAGTTTCTTAGCCTCAGTTTTTAACGATTCCAACTGCATATATTGTGAATGAGCTTGAATACATATGTGCTTCCTTTCCTGTTTATTTTCAAGTCTTATTGCTGGTTTTCCTGGGGTTTTTGCTATTCTTAGTGCCTGAAATCTAATTGTGAGTGAGAACTTTTGAGCTGGTGCTGAAGCTTCTAAATTTGCACTTTGTGTGTTTTCAAAGCTTGAATGCATGCATTATAAAACTCTAGGCTTTGACCTGTTTGTGAACTGCCCAAGTGTCCATCCAATGGTTGATGAAAATCTTGGATTTATGTTGTTGGTTTTTTTCTTAATTGTATAGTTTTCAGTTTTGTTTTTCAGAACTTTGTTGTTGTTTTTTTTCTTTTTCCATAGCATTAATTAATGTAATCTCAATTTTAGATTTTATTTGGTTTTAATATTTTTACAGCAACTTTTTACAAATCAATATATAATCAGTATAATTAATGACTATAAGCAATTGGTGTAAATGATACACTCTGCCACCTTAATCAGTCACACATAATAAGTTAATATTGAAATCATGTAAGCATGTCCAGAGCTTTATAAAAAATATTTCAGGGACTAAAGCCTCTCATTATCTGAGATTGTGCATGAACTTCTTGAGTTGATGGAGTGCATAGAGATTAAAGGTAGTCAGACAGCTTTTGAAAATATTGATTTGATTTGATTTGATTTGATTTTTTTTTTAGCCAGCTGAAGCCACTTTAGAGTATTTGTCTGTTGTCTTGTCTTGGTCTCTTTCTCCGTTATTACTCGTTGTTAACAGTATTGGCTACAGAAAAAGCGATATGCTAATTATTTGCTCTGTTCATCTATACCCCCTCCATCCTAATTTTGTTGTTTATATTATTGTGAAACTATTGCTTCCTACAAAAAAAATAATCAGGAGAAAAAGATATCAGTCAGTAAAAATTTGTGTTAAGACAAATTAATTCAAACTGATGTTTGAGGTTTTTGCTGGCACTGCGTTGCAGGAAAACTGAGTGATCAGCTTGGCCAGTTGTCTGAAGGGCAATCTTGTACTTTACTGCAGCAAAATCGATAAGAAATGCTGTGAGGCCTGATGATGCATTGTGAAAAGTTGTTCAAACACCTCATGCGGGCTTTGGACCTATTGGTTTTTGTAAGTCTGCTTGCTGCAGAAAAATGGAAAATAGTTTCAGTGGTTGCTGAGTTTTTCTTTTGAATTAGAATTACCAGCAAACATGTATTCTAGTATTCCGTAAGAGAAATCATTTCAAAAACAGGTGTTCCCCCCCCACCTTTTAACCATTAATAGATTTTTTCTCTGTTATCCTTCCTCTTATATTTCATTTTGATTCTATGTTGCACATATTGTGAAACACATCTCTGTTTATTTGCCAAACTAACAATTTGTCAGTGTTTGTGTGTTGACTGGGAAAAAGAGCAAGTTGGGAAGAGGAGATTTAGGAACTGAGTTTTTAAAGTTTGTCTTCTGTGGATGTCCCACAGAACTCTGCAAGATTCCATCGCACAGGCAAGGTCAGCCATGACAGGGACTTTGCAGGATGCAGAGAGCATGAGAGAGGTTTTAAATACCAGTTTAGTAATCTTTATTTATGAATCTGAATTACTCCTCTGTATAATCTGTACATAAGGAAGATAAAAGATTCTAAAACTGAAGGTAAATGGCATAGTTTCCTCTGAAATAGAGGAGTGACTGCAGGTCTCATGCATCTTTCTTGCTGTAAAACAAGAGGCAGAATGTTTTTGCAAAGGTCTAGTAGAAGCCATTTGGAAAGCTTCTCACACCTGGCCCCTTAATCAAATCTGTTTTTTCTCTCCTATAGGAATTAGAAGGAATTTACTTCTGTTGCTATTTTGCTCTTCAGAAGTTAAGCCCTGTTGAATTCATGTCAGAAAGTGTCAGCTGTCATAGATTGGAGTTGGACACTGTGTTTGGCCTGACTTGGAAGTTGTTGATCCTTCTTCTTTTACATATTTAGCTCCTAATCTTGGTTCACAATCCTAGGAAACTTTGGGAATCTCCGCAGGCTGTTTGTGTTCAGTGCATGGTAAATCCTTAATGCTGTAGATACCTTTAATCTCCTCCCAGTCTGTCCTTTAGAGTAACTCTGCCTGTGTAAAGATAAGAACGGGAACAAATCCTGTGAGTCTTGGAGGCAGCAGCTCTGTCGGAATCAACACTCCTTTTTTTAGAGTCAGAGATAAGAGTAGCAAAGAGAGTGGTCTGAAAAACATGGCCATTTGCATCTGCTACACCTGCCTGCTTGCTGCTTACTTGATTGACTGCCGAAATTGAGCACTGGGACTTCTTTGGCCTTTGCTTTCTCTTCCTGCCTTTCTGCAGGATGCCATTAGTTGCATCCAAAAATCCTTTTCTTTTTTTTTTTTTTCCCCAGCATTATATTATCACAGCTCTTTAAATCCAAGCCCTTTATTCCATTTGGTGTAAGTTGATAGTTTTTGCCTTGGCTGAAAGGCGATAGTCAGGATGCACCCTGCAGGTTACCTCACATGGGTATCCACAAATAACCTCTCAGCTCAGCAGAGCCCAGACTTGGTTGTGTGTGGCAGAAAGTGACTATAAAGGAAAAATTACCACTACTGTCACATAGAGTGGAAAGACTTTGTATTTTGTGTTGCAGAAAGAAAAGCAAGTCCTAAGATATGTGCACTGTCAGTTTTGTCACTAAATGTTGAGAGATTTATGTTGCTGAGGGCAGGAAAATGTAATTTCATGTTGATGTAACTATGAATTAGAAAGCTGCAGGGAAGCTAACTGAACATTAACAAAATAGTCACTTGGAGCTATCAGTTAGTTTGAGCACTTGTGAATGTAAAGAACAATAACTTGCATCAGGTCAGTACTCATTCATACATAAATTGGTCTTGTTTCTTGGGCATAGGATATCTGGACTCCCTGGTACATGGAGGAAAGCAAATGAGTGCCATGGGCTTTAGTGCAGTATGTCTTGGTAGTGTTAATACTTCTTTTTACCCTAAGTTGCTCTTGCACATTTACCAGATTTTTTGACACTGTGCCATTTTTCTTTTTCTCAAACATACATAGAAGTTAAAGCCTTTTAAGTATTTTTTTTCAGTTACTATTTAAATTGGAATCACAAAATATGCAGTCTTTTCCAACCTGTTAAAATATGGAAACACTCATTCAGATGTATTTCCGTTCTGTGCTGTTCAGGCACACAAATTAAGCAACTGTTTGTCAAGCAAGATATCATGCGATTGATCTGAATAAAGATTTTTAAGTCTGATAAACTTACATTTTGTCTTTAATCAGCAAATAATTAGAGGAGCCTAGACTCCGTGCATATTCAACAGTGAGAACAGCATATTCAAGAGCTAGAGCAGCACAACCTGGAGATATGTCTGAATGCTGAATCTGAGTTTGTCTCTGGTAGAGGCTGTTCATAGTCTGACTGCTGCAAAGCTGGTTTTTTAAAGGTTTGTAACTTGGCCGGAGTTGAGCTGTTTTCACAAGTAAGGCCCTGTTAAATTTCAGATCTTTAGTTCAGAGCAAGATGATGCTAGAGCTCTTTGACAAGATGGTCACTGTTTTTCTTATTATGGATAAAACAGTGTACTGTCTTCCCTCGCCTCTTCAGAAGCAAGGGAGTGTTTTGATTAAAATTGTTAGAGCAGAAATTTGGAGTAGAAAACTTCAGCCTGTCTTTTAGAAGGCAACGTTTACAGAAGCAACTGAAAATGCCCAACTTTTCTTATTGGAGGATAACTTGCATATTGAGGACATTCCTGGTCCATCTCTACTAATAAAGAAGCTTGTAATAAAAATGATTACCCTTTTCAGAGTGAGAAAAAATAAAGGCAGCTTAAAGCATCAATGAATAAAAATATTTTCGAATGAATAGTCTGATGTCTAATGATGGCAGGTTTATTTTAGAAAGCTGTTTTTAAATAGCACGACTGGAGGGGGGGGGGGGAATAATGAGCTACCATTTTTTTCTATATCTAAAATGTAGCTTCTTATTCACCCAAGCATAGTCATTCACAACTACTGATTTTTTCTGAAGAACCTTTTAAAATCCAAATAATTATCTTTGCAAAAAGAAAGGGCACAAGTGAGTTGTCTTTTTCATACTTTCACTTACTTGAGAATTTTCTTACTGAATTAACTAGCCCTCAAAAGGGGAGGTGGTATCTTTGCTTAGATTTTTCAATTTTGGGGGGCCATCTATATGCCATATGGGAAACATTGGTTTGTTAGGTCAGGAATTCTAATGTATTTTGTACTGAAAACCGATCTCTGGTGTCTGTAGAGCCTTCTGTAGTAAGGTCCCCTACTGCTAAAATATGGCTAATTGGTTATGTGAGGTTTAAGTGACATGAAGAGCATCTCTAGTGCTGGTGCAGTCAGTAAATGGCTATGGTGCAAAATTGTTGCCATTGAAGAAAGCTGAAATGTTTTTATTAAATAGAATTTATATAGACTCTCTTTTAAAATAATCTCTAAGGCTATACATTGGGGTTTTTAAATGCCTTCATATTTAAGGTGAGAAGCATTATGTGACACCACCTTTTCTCTAAGTAAAGCAATGTTTTTAGGAGTTTCATCTCTTCAGCTTCTTTCCATACCTTACAAAGCATCATTATGTACATACATTAGCAAACCCATCATAATGTATAAATATTTCAGGAAGAAGACTGAAATTTAAAAATAAGGAAGGAAGGAAATCAGCACATTTGTAAGTACTCAAGTGCAAACAGATACTGGGAAGCAATACAAATTTAAGTTAAACAGTAAGATTTACAAAACCAGGTTATATCTCTATTAACTTAAGTGATCATTTCATGTGTGTTTTCAATGGAAAAATAATGAAATGTCAGTCTTTAAATAAAATCTTTTGCCTCTTCAAATGAGTTAATAATAGAGGCAGTCATTTAAGTTGTCCCTTGACACAGGAAAATGTTTAGGTTTATTCTGCTCTCCCACACCCTCCTTTTTGCAGAAACCAAAGTTCAGTCATCCAATTTCCTTTAAGCATATATTTTTCAAGCAGTTGCCTGTCATGGGATACATTATATAAATATTGTTGACCTTTTCTTAGCCCCAGAAGGAAAACAAAATTATTTTTCATATTAGACTGACTTTTGTACTGATTAAACAAAAATAATGGCAAAAATTCTGTGATTACAATACAAAGGAAAATAGAATTTAGAAATAGTCTTGATGACAAGTTCATGAAGCAGTCTCTTACTCTGTTAAGAAATGGAAGGATGCACATTAGGGAATTTGAAATACTGTACTTGTATTCTGAAAGCCTAAAATACTGGCTTTCATTGAGTACATTCTTGCCATTTATGCTCACAGTCAAACTAGGAGCAGATTTAGACACTCTTAGTGGGAAGGCCATTCTAGTCTTGAACATGAACTGTCTTCTACTCTTTAGTTTGAACTTGAGACTCTTGTGGATGCCATCAGGTTTTGTTCTCTTGCTTTCTGGTAGTCTGGATTGTTTCCTGCAAGGATCTTGTGAGATGCCAGATTACACAGGTGGAAGATTGCATGTTCTGTCATTGCTTCTGTATTAGCAGTGGAAAACTTTTCATCCTGTTGCTAAATGTGGTCAGATTTGCATTAAGCAGTGCTGTAATTGGCCTGTAAGCACTGGATAGTGTGGGTTTAATTTTTTATTCTTTATTTAATTGGAATGCCTAATTTTCGAGAGTGCCTTGGTTCAGTACAATTTAACAGGTTTAGCTGAAGAGCATTGCAAAGAAGAGAGGGCATTATATACTTGGCCTGGTGCACTGAGTAGCATTCTTACTTTAAAACCTTAGTTTAATGCAATGAATCATTTACCAAACTAATTGTGCATTCTTTAACTGAAGATCTCATTTAACTAGAGAACCAATTTTTGCCAATTTGCATCCATAATCAACTTTTGTTTTGGTTTGGTTTTTTAGTGAAGACCAATTCAGGTATCCTTAAACCTTAGCCAGATACTAAATGCACTAGATGTGTATCAGCAATTCGCATCATGTCTGTGGTTAGCCTTACAGACCGAGAGAGTCCTCCACTGGGACTCTGTCATTGTCCTTGTTTGGCATTTATTCAGGTAAGAAGGCATGTTGTGCCTGATCATTTCCAGACACCTCGCCCTTCTTCCTCTTAATCAGCTGTGCAGGTCAGTGCATTGAGGTGAGGCCTCACTTACCTATACTTCACCCACCATCCTTAATAAGTAAGCAGGTGAAGAATGAGTTGGAGACTCTCCTTTCTGTTGAGACCTGGCTGTTCTGAGGTGAAGAGATGTGTCCTTCGCCTTTACCTCCCTGATGGAAGTCACAACGTTTAGTCATGACTATTCCCCTAGTATGAAAGTACTAAAGGCTCAAAAATTTGATACGCCTTTTTGTGGGCACTTGGCTGGTATATGGGGAAAAGAGCTATGTAAGGGGAATAATGGCACGCTTGGAAGGCATAGCCACACAGTTTTCTAGTATATTCCAACACAGGAAATCATGGCACCAAAGAGAAGATTACCTTGCAAACATTTTCTAAGCCAGTCTGTCAGTCCAGTTTTCTGCTTCATGGAGAAGTGTTTCCATAAGGAAATATATACTGCCTCTGTTTAGCCTGTGTATTAAAAATTCAAGGAAATGCTGGCTACCTGTCAGAGACTGCCATGGGTAACTGATGGCCATTACGTTTCTTTTATCAAGACTCAAACCCATGTATTTGCTTAGTGTTTCACTGATTTTAAGACAAAAAGGATGCAATTAACTTATATTTTGTTTCGAGCTACAGTACTTGCTGTTAAAATATAGTGCATTTCTCACAGTAAATTTTATTTTTATTCTCTGTCCAAGTTGGATAACGGAGATGAGCAAGCAGCCCAGATAAGACGTGAACTAGATGGACGACTACAGTTGGCCGAACAAATGGCAAGGGTAAGTGGTTGCTTTCATGTACCAATAGCCTATCTTCATATGAGACTGGATAGAATGGTGCATAGTGTGTGTTTCCAGTTTCTGGATCTAAAGATAACCAGAAGATAATTTGAAAACAGTCTGGCAGATGCATTTTTTCCTGGTCTGGTGTATCTGTGTCAACAGGGGTAGAGAAAGAGCAAAACTTGTCTTTGGAAAGTCCTATGCTATGTGAGTTTACATTTCCTTCATCAGTAAGTCCAGTAATGAAACAATAGGTATATTATTTTCACATTTGGGATGATGTACTTTGGAACTAAAATAAGTCATCTTTTATATACACAAGTGCATTATGCAGTGCTTAGGGTGTAACCAGGATGTCTTACTACAGTTCTATGTGTGATAAGTGAGTCTTGTAGGTCAAGTAGTGATGATTGGATACATGATAAATTCTTTTTGCAAAAGTTAGAAAACCAAGACTATTTTTCTCTCCTATAGCTTGCATTTTATTTCACTGGACAGTATTATATCCTTCTCTGTTAAATAGCACAGGTGGGACTGGCATTGTCCCCAGCCATCTCTTACTATATTTTGGGGAAACACTCCTTTATCACAGAGGTCAGTCTCAAGTCTCTTCAGTCTCTTGTGAAGCCTAGGCTTATAATCAAAGTTGTCCAGAAATCCTGCTTGTTTTGTTATTTTCTTCTTGCTTTTAGCTCTAAAAGTTACAAAATATTGGAAGCATGTGTGTTATATTGTGTGTACAGAAAAAAACTATGTTAATACAATAGCAATTGTAGAGCAGTTGAAATTTGCTTGTTTCTTTAAAAGGAAAAAAATTGTATTTAGGTCTATGAAGTTCATAAATAACAACTTAGAGGTGTAATCTTCCTAAAAAGCAAAGTGCTGTCCATAAAAGTTTCAGATTCATTTTAAAGCGAGGGAAAATTCTGAGCACTGTTCATACACTGCACGGCTGCAGGATTTTGGGGTTTTGTTTATTTTTTTAATAAAAAATTTATTTATCCGTGTTTTACCCAAACCATTTCTTGAAAATTTTCGTGGTTGCCATGGTGTCAGCTGCAGTTTTGCACAGAGGAAGGAACTCCATGTCCTGTGTTTACATCCAAGTCACAATTCAGATTTTTCATACATCTCTTTTTAAACTGCTTAAAATGCAGATTTTTATCTTTTTTTCTAGTGAACTTTGAAAACTAGTCACAACTGTAGCAGCTGTGAGAATTATTCAGGTCATTTAAGACTAAGCAAGCAAATGCTGCAAAATATGAACTTTATTCTCGGAGCTCAAAACCAAGGTAAAAAGCTTTCTGACAGTGGATTATGTATTCTAGCATCTTTGTTGGTAAAGAAAAAGGTTTTCAGTGATTACCTGCCTCTAAGAGAATTATTAGACCATAGCCTTAAAAGGTCAGCACAGCTTAAGAGAATTCTCTCCATATAGCATTTTGATGTTGAGGTCTCATTCATGGTTCCTGGAATACGTCACTTGCTGATTCTACAAGTTGTTAATTATATATGAGAAATTTGTTTTAGCAGAAAAGGCAATTTAGCCTATTTAATGGAGGTAAAAACCTTAGAAATATGTTCATCTATGACAGAAAAGAGTAGTGGGGAATTTGTGCATCTATTTGTCCATCTGTTTCTTCGTATGATTAAATATAAAGTAGTTGAAATCAAAGTATGTTTGACCTAATGGGGTTTTCTACTTGTTGTAAGTGGTACTCTGTTTTTCTAATACACTTTTTATGTTGTCATATGAAGAGACTGCTCAGTGTCTTTACTCCTTAAAAAAAACATCCTAAAAATCCATTTTAGCGCTCCATAAATCCAGACCTAAAGGTTAGTGTGTACATTTGCCTAATCAGTGTCTCACATCTGTCCCCAGGATCTGTCTTTCAGAATATATTCTAGTGTGTTGCTATCAGAGTTCCCAAAATTCCAGCCCTGTGCTGGGAGATGTGTTCTTCAGATGATCTGTGCTTTTCAAATCAACTTAATTACATTCCTGTGCATGTGCACAAAAAACCAGTGGGCAAACCCCACTACTCTTGTTGTGTCTCTAAATTATTTTAAATATTAGGACTATAGCAATTCACTACAAATTCACCATCTTAAAAAAGCAAGTCAAAAGGCGGGGTAGGAGGTGGGAGGGATGAAATCTGTAGACATCAGAGACTTTCTGGAGGATCTTTACCCTGGTTTTGTGAAGGAGAGCATTGACTACAAACATCCAGCTTTTACACAAATAAAGGTCTCCATGTATTCTGTTAGTGCTGTTTATAGAAGATTATAGTAGTAAAAAATACACAGCGAAAGATTTTGTGGTAAGTTTCCTTGATTCTTACATTTGGGGTGGAAGAAGCCTCTTAACAAGAGGAAGGATAGTTTAACAACATAGTAACAGCCTGTCTTCTGTGTTGGCGTATTGTTTGTATGTTCCTCACAGGATAAGGTACATTTTGAAAATCAATCTAAAGTGGAGTTTTTTGGCTAGAGTACCTTGAACCTTACCTTGTATTTTTAGTTTCTAACTCCTAAATAACTTTTTTCTTTTTTTTTCTTTTTCAATCTGTGCTCTACTGGCTCTGTAATGCTTTAATGAGCCAGATGACTGGACTTGCTGCAGGTGTTTTGGGTCACAGTCAAATTTCTTGTTCTCAGTTATTGAAACAAAATCAGCTGTAAAGGTTTTAATAGAAAACATTTAATGATGCTTCTTAAAATAGCTAATGACAAAAACTGTCTGGCTTAGGAGCAGAGTACCTACCTTTAAAGACAGTGCATGGGGAGCTGTGTTTGTTTCTCATTTATATGTAAATCATTTATGTTTTTGTTTAATCTTGAGTCACATATTCTCCCAAGCTGCCCTATATTTTATGCACAGTATAGGAAGAAAGTGTGCCTAAAATTGGCTCTGTACATGTTCATATATGCATTATTTATGAAAAAAGTGATTTTTATGTTCTCTCCAACACTTATGTTTAAAATAATCCCATTTGTAATAGTCCAACGTTACTTTCAAAATGAATGACATGTTATTAAAATTAGAAATAAACAATTATAAGAATTTAATATCCTGGTTGTTGTTTAACATTTTATTTTAGAAGCATGAATATGATTGATTTATTTTTGGTAGCATGGGAAATGGGTAAAGTAACAAAATTAGTAGACAGTTCATTTTGCCAATTTAAAAAATATGTGAAGGTAACATTAAAGGTATAGTATCAATGTGGACACTTAAAACACGTGTATTAGAAATGTCTAATGTGTAGATAATTAGGCTGGGTTTATGGTTAAAGGATTCTGGGTGGAGGGAGAAGGGAGGGAAAAGAGGAGGAAGAGATTCCTTTTTTACAAATATCCTTTTTTTTTTTTTTTTTTTTACCAAAGAGATAATTTGTCCACTGCATTTGAGGAATGTGATGGAATTATCAATTCAAATTACATTTTTTTTAAAGTTAACTGTATTTATGGCGTGTGATTAGTCTTTGCATAAAAAAATAAACACTGAAGTTAAGACTTACGAAATATCTCTCTTAGGTGAGAAGAAACTGAGAGTAAATGAACATGATGTATATTGTGGGGTGATTTTTTTCCTCTCTAACTATTAAAATATATCTTCCAAGGAAAGAAAATTCCCAAAATTCGTAACAAGAGAAATGGAGAATACGTACATTGAAGAGTTGCGGTCCTCGGTGAATTTGCTGATGGCAAATTTGGAAAGTCTTCCTGTGTCTAAAGGTGGGCCTGAATTTAAACTGCAGAAGTTAAAGCGATCACAGAATTCTGCGTTCTTGGACATAGGAGATGAAAACGAGGTTCAGCTGTCAAAGTCTGATGTGGTCCTCTCCTTCACATTAGAGGTAATCACGTTTCACAGAGAACTTGTTGACAATCTAAATTAGTACAATATCTGTGTCTTGATGCTTTTTTGTTAATAATCCTTTCTTAGTAATTTTAAAATTTTATGTTAAAGAAGTGAATTATTATTTGTCTTTTTGATCATTAGCAGTTAGAATACAGCTATGATGTGATGCGTTTTCCTCTTGCAGCAGTAGTTGTATTTGGGCCCACACAGCAGTGTGGGCAGTTGACTCTCCCACACAAATGTAACTTCAAATGATTGTCAGTGCATAAATACCTCAGTATGCTTTTGAATGTAATAGTGGAACACTGTTTTTATCAGGAACTCATTCATAGAATTTTACAAACAAGTTGTGTTTTTTCACTGGAAGCATCTAGAGAATAAACAAAAAGAAAAAGATTGCTGGTGGTCATGGTGGATTTTTATAAATACCAGAAATGTAGACTATAAGTTCTGGTGAACTTAGCTTCACCCCCACACACACCATCACTGATCTAAAACCCATAGATATTCTGCAAGGTTGGTAATCTGCACTTCATCCTGAACAAGGCAAAGAATTAAAGTATTACTCTACATGTAGCAGTTTTTGGCAGGGCAAATTTTCACTTTAAACATGATGTTAACCACATAAATTGATTTCTTGCTGGACAAGATATTTAGTATATCTTACTAAATGTCAGTGGTTATAAGAGCAAAAGTAAATGGCTGAACTGATATTCATGTACACTGGAATAGGGAATATCTGCTCTTTTCCTGTGCAAATGGACAAATAAGAAAAGCTTATTACATTTCCTTGGAGACAGAATATTTTTGGAAAATCTGAGGTTGTGTGCACAATTTCACATTTCTGGAATCACACATAAACATATCCTTATCGTGTCTTTATATGTCTTTACCCGAAATTGTAAGGTAACCAGCAAAATCCGCACTGAGGGCTGCTGCACAAGCATGTGAACAAACAGGAGATCTATAATGTCTCTAAACATTAGGGCAGAGTGTAAAAAATTATAACATTTATAATGTTGTGGTAGGAATGGGCCTCGCTGGCGAAGGTAAGAGACATCCACATGCATCACTGCAAGCAAAAGGGACTGTTATTGCAAGTTGGATGTTTCCTCAAATTTCCTGTTTGCAGAAATTTGTAACAGAAAATATCAAAGTAGTAGGAAAAGGCTTAATCACTTCTTTTCTTCAACTGTTGGACAGTTTCAGAAATAGACAAGAAATACTTAGGAAGCTGTTTATCAGCTAATGAACTAGTAAATCGGCTAGTGACAGTTTCCTTCCTAATGAAATGCAACTTTTATCATTCCTGGAATTCAGAATTGCTACCAAAGACAAATATACTGTACAATTAAATTGGAAAGTCAAGGACAAGTATCAAGATAAACATGAATAAACATGAAGTCTGCATTCAGCAAGGACATGTGTTTGGCATGCAGAAAGACCTTACAGGGAGTATTAGCTAGAAGGATCTCTAGTGCAGTGTCTCGGTGATGATTGACCACTTTCATAACTGCTTGAATTCCTTGACCACGAAAGATGGAAAAGAAAGATGATTACATCATTTTCACTGAACTGCTGTTGTTATTTATAAAGGATAATAGGCAATGTTGATAATTTATGAGCAATGTAAAGATGTAATAAATGATCAATGTCATCTCACAGTAATACTACCAAACTAGTAATTCTACAAGACATCTAACTCTTACTAATGTCTGTAAGTTTTAAAGTACAGAGGATTTACAGCTATGGGTAAAGTCTGGCTTAACATCCTTGAATTGAAACAATCCAGCAAATATGCGAATAGTTTAATAACAAAAATATTGTAGTAGGTGCTTGCTGACCTAAGACATGAATTGTCTCTAACGAGACCAAAAGTAGCCATTCCTTTTGTAATATATAAAAACAATCAATGAATATTGGGGTTTGTTACAGGTCAGTTGAGGACAACTCTGATGATTAAATGGACTGTGTTTTTCCCAGTTTCTTCTCATAGGCCTGAATGGTGCTGGAAAGTAAAGCAGCTTTCCCAGAGCAAGAAGGGAAACCTGTCTCTCTTCTCAAGTCATCTCTGGATTAGGAACATCTGAAGTGTAAAAATTCCACTAATTTCACACTGTGACAAGCTGTAAGGTTTAGAAAAGGCGGAGAGCATTCGAAGTAGGACTGCGTTTTGCTCTTCTGAGCTATAACTGAGTAGTTTAGAGGATATGGAAAAGCTACGGGATCTGCCAAGCTCAGATTTTCCCTGGTGAGGAAATTTCTCGGAGTGCAGCTGGTAGGGGTGACTTTTTCCCTTTCTCTTCCTCCCATCCCCATATGCGTGCTGAACCTGACTGCAAGTACCGAGCTGGGAGAAGGAAAAGAGGTTGGTAGTGGGGGAAAAAATCACAGCAGCTGATAGCAGTGCCCTGACCTGCCTCATGCTCAGCACAGCACCAGATTGCTTCTGAGATTTAGGGGTTGCAACCACCAGTGTCACAACACCACTATTAACCTTTCAAGATTTGATCCGTGTACTTGTCTTGTTTGCACTCTGACTTAGGAACCTATTAATTCTATAAGTACTTATTTAGGTGACTGCTGAAAAGATACATTTCTTCGGGTATTAAGAGTTAGAATTATATTTAGATGTTTGCCTCAAATTCAACTACTGGCATTTAAATTATGATTGGAGTCATGTTTTGGTCATTATCCAAGTAGAAACAAAGCTAAAATTTCAATTTCTACTATATATTGTTGAAAGTGACATAAGAAGGCAAAATTAAGACTTTGTCTCAGAACGTTTGAGTGAGGGGTTTGGAGAGTTATTTACTTATTTATTGTATTTTACCTGTATGGAGCCTAGTACTGCAATAGCTGTGCTATGTAATATTTTCCAAAGGATAAACCATTTGCTTTCTTTTCCTCAGATTGTTATAATGGAGGTCCAAGGCTTAAAGTCAGTCGCTCCCAATCGAATTGTCTACTGTACCATGGAAGTAGAAGGGGGAGAGAAGCTTCAGACAGATCAAGCAGAAGCTTCCAGGCCACAGTAAGCCCCTCTGCAGTTGCTGCATCCAGCATCTCTTTCCTTCTTATCATGGGAGAGCCTAACTGACTATCTTTAACAGTTTTTACAATTAAAATGAATTGTAAAAGCTCTAGGTTATATGAAAGTTTTTTACTGAGTAGTTATCTTAAATTCCTTCTGAAAAATTAAAATACAAATAATAATTATGGTGAAGTAAGTACTAAGTGTGAATACTGTCCAAATGAATACCACTGAACCTACGTGTGAGGAAAAGAGCTAGAGACTGCATCCTCTGAAAATACAAACCTCTTGATAGATATTAGCCTGAGGGGATTTTATGTATTCTAGGTTAATGTGCAGGTGGCCTTGTGGAGTGTAACTTGTACAACTGGTGGAAAATCAATGCTCAGCAATCAATCTTGACAAAGCTTACTCACCTGCTGAGCCTATTTCATTTTAACTTATAGATCCACTTCTTTCAATTAATTTTTGAGGGAGGCAGTCAGCAAACTGACTTGGAGGGGGATAACATCATGCCTTCTGTAGTTGAAGCAGCCAGAGTGGCAAAGAGGAGTAAAATTAAGTGTGGATTTTGGTTGATTTGTCTGACCTACAGACTGACTGCAGACACTTTTCTCTCTGTTACAATGTCATTTGGAAGCTTTTGTAGATAACTTTCCAGACAGTGTGTTGGGGTTTTGCTGGCACCATAGTGTGCCTCATGAAAGACAATTTAAAAATTGCAGTTGTCAAAGTATCTGAGAGCATCTTCAGCAGAGCTGTGATGGTAGATTCTGTTCCATTCGGGCCACAGATACAGACTTCTCCTTGGGAAAATTATAACCACTGGGTTTAATCTGCCTCTTCTGGGGTTGGAGGAGGAGATCTAATTTGGTGGTCTTTCTCCTAGTTGCAGCAAATTCCCTTAGCAAGTAAGCCAGCAGCCTACTCCAGTGATGTATTCGAACAGCTTTGCAGAACTCTTAAATACGTGGGACAAGATGTAAAATTCACTTGTCATAGTCCCTGGCTGTGTTCCATCTCCAGGGCATAGGTAGGCTCAGTCTTATCATTTGCATGTCATACATGAGGAACTTCTAGAAGCAACATGGCACAAAAGACACACAGATGCATACACTGAAGAAAGGTCATTAGTGAATATGCAACATCCCCTGCTCATTTATGGACCTGTTGGAATGTTCTCTGGTAGCGTGAGGGCCCATGAGAGTCACAGGGCTTCCTCATGTAGGCCATGTCTCCAAGCTGTGCTTTGTCTTCAGACTCAGAGTTGCTCTCATACCATTGCCTGCAATGAATGCCTCCAACCTTTGCCTACTGTCACAAGCAAGACTCCAGTTTCTTCTGAGACTCTCCTCACTCTTAAACTTGTAAACTTCTGTTTTAAACTGTCAACTAACCTCCAATGTCATTGGTATGGGTCTTCAGATCTCCCTAAATTACCTAGAATGCACAGATTCTTGAAACTTAGACAGTTATTCTTCCAGAAAACAGTCTGCACATGTTGAGGGATTTGTTTCTCTCTAGCCATTTCCAGATATGGTGAAGAAAACATAGTAGGGATGGTTCGTGGTAAATTCATTGTTAACTTATTATATACTGAGAGCTGAGGGTTAAGGAAAAGGTTGTAAAACCAATCAGAAAATATATATTGTGTATAGATATATGTGGTAAAAGTTAAAAACAGATAAGTTGATTTTCCTAGCTGTCAAATAAATAGAAACTTTGTGAAAAGGAAGTTCCAGAATATAGGGGGTCACTACAAGAACAACTGGAGTCCTTCTAGGAAAAGGAGTAATGTTAGGACCTGCTTTGAGCTTGTAAACTTATTTATTTTCAGGCTCATTAGGTATGAGTTGATTGAATATGGGAGAAAGACAGGTTTCTGGCTATCCCATGTGAGTGATGTTGTGTCAGAAACTTACTTAATCAGAAAACTCATGAATTTGTGTGGGAAAAATTATGCATCTTAAGGAAATTGATGACTGAACAATACACTGGAAGGACAGACATGGGAGTTACTGGTGCTGTTGACCTGCTGTCATACAAAACATGAAGGGGCATGGCTGGTACAACTTTAAAATCCGTCTTGTTCTTGTGGTCTTCTGAGTTGTACTGTTTTCCATTTCTGGCAAGACTAATTATGAGATTGCATACAGTATGATAACGAGCATATAGAGACGTAGTTTGTGAGCATATATAGAGATGTAGTTTGAGGCAATGGAGGAGGATGTTAAATTGGACAAGCATGAAATTAGCAAATGATGGGCAAACAGTAAAGAAGATGGAGGAAGCTGCCTATGGAATGAGAGATTCTGTATTCCACAGTTTAATTTTTCTGTTAGAGCCAAACCAGGTTTTCTTGATGGTAGCAATATGTTTTGTTTTGATCAGTGGCAGGAGCAACTAAGGGCTTGGCACAGTTTAATCAGAAAGTCATGCTGGTGGAAGAGAGCCTAGGAAATACCGTTATAGGCAGGGAGGAGTCCCAAAGTTTCAGAAGACTTAAGATGTCTCTCTTTTTTTTATTCTCTTCTATCCCAGCATGTGTCCAGTCCTTCTCAGATTGTTCTTACTTTTATGACCAACACATCCCTTGCCCTACATAGTCATCTGCCTCCTCTTGCCCCTCTGTTTCTTCCAGCACTCATCACTTCATCACTATTCCCTGAAGGGCACCTGCTGGAGAGGGTCAGTCACAGGGTGAAGATTTGGATGTTCTCCTGCTAAGGGGAGTATAGGAAGAGGTAGAAACAGAAGTGACTTTCTGCTCCTGTTAGTAATGGTGCTACTACTGGTAAGAGAGATGCCATCTTTTCCCCTCTGTCCTGTGGCAGCAGTGGGCAAAGTCATGTAAGTAGAGGCCAGTGACCAGCTGGGCAAGCACAGCTGGCCCGTCTCTTTTCTAATACAGACAAACAAGCTGTGGGCTGCCCTCGGCTGCTGCCTGCTTTGCCTGCTGCTGGACCTGGCTCCTTCCTGGGATAACTTCTGGTGGTGTCATTCTGATAGGAAGGAAAATAATCAGTGAGGCAGGAGGATAAAACACAAAACACATTGTGCAGTGGGGGGAGGAAGAATCAAGTAGTGTAGTTCAGCTCAGCTCTTCAAATCACTAGCAGTAACATATTTACACTGACAAATACCAGATAAATGAGAACATAACTTCAGATTTTACATAGAACATGCAGCTAGAAAAGGGTAGCAAAGTGCTCATACTGAGCATAGAATGAGACAGTGATGAAAAGTGAATGATTACCACTAGCCTGCTGTGTGAGACTGCTGATGAGAGCTCCAAATCCAGTGCCAGTCACATACGTTTTTGTAGTTGGTTTATCATTTTGAACTGGTAGCTACATCTGTGAAAAAGGCAGTATAAAGAATTATTTATGCTCAATTTTTTTCATCTGCAAAACATCAGTGTATACAGTGCAATGCTGCTACTCAGTCAGAATTTTCATAAGCTATGACAGTGACAAGGAGAAAATGAAGTACTAGGATGAACACGTTTAGAATGGAGTGCCAGCCAATGTGACCTTAGAGTGGAGATGCATGGAAGCATGAATCAAGTGGAGACTTAATTCAGGATTTATCCACTATTCCAAAATGCTGAATATTTTCTCAACTATTTTTATGAGTCTTTATTTAACTATTCCTCTGAGTCCCTGAATGCTACCATAAGAATAATAAGGAAATGGGAATCAATGTCCTTTCTTAAAGGCAAAAGACCTAGTTAGAAACCCAAAGGAGAGCACAGCTTTTATCTGTAAGAAATATTTTCTGGTTTCTTAATGCCTTTAACCCTTGCCCACTTACTAGTCCTTTGGATAAAAATTTTGTGAGTTTATATTGGGGTGCTTCATTTTCTTCTTTAACAAGCTAAATAAAGCACTTTCAATATCAATGTTACTGAGTAGCAAACGGTCATTCTAAAATGCAAATGCTACAAACCAGTATAGATTGGCTGTTTACGTCTCAGATAATTTTGCAGACAGATCAGTTATACAGCTTCACATGCAAGCCCCATAAAATTTTTATTACTGCCTGTGAAATATTTCTTCATTCCTTCCAGCTGTTTTTCTGCCTTTTAGTCCTGCTGAAAATCCCTCCAACGTGGCCGGTGACCTTTTCTGCCAGAGATCAGTAGGCAGAGCCTTCAGAAGGCTCCTTCAGTTATGTGAAGCTTTGCATAACTTTGTTGCTGTGACACCACAGGGGGTTATCTTGCAAAATCCAGTGCTAATTTAATTTTTCAAATGTCACTGATGTGGCTTAGCTTTTGGTCTTGTGGAGTCCTGTGTCCACGTTTGCTTATCATTGATTTTTATTGATGATGAATATTAAATAATGTATCTTGAAAGTGTCTTTTGGGTATGTATAATCATGCCTAAAGATAAGAGATGGGAACATGCTATCTTTCATCCCTATGACTGACATTCTGTTGTCACGTATTCAGGCAACAGAAAAGGATCATAGCTTGCATGATGAGAGAATTTTAATGCAGCCAAGATATTCTTCATGTAAACAAGACAAGATGATCATATTTTGCCGCCAGTGATTGTATAACGTTATAAAAAGGGCTATTATATATTACAAGTCTGTGAAGAATGCGTAACTATCTGACCAGAGGAGGCAGGGAACCTCAGTCAAGACTGCACAAATTAAGTAAATGCTGCTCATATTATTTTTATGCAATATTTTACCATTGTTAATTCCAGAAAGTATTTGAAGTATGAGTACTTGTGCATACATCATTAAAGATTACTTAGTAAAAATTTTATAGAACAGCTTAAAAATAAAAAAAGGTAAAAGGGGGTTAATTTTTAAAATTTAACGTTTCATAGAATCGTAGAATAGTTAGGGTTGGAAAGGACCTTAAGATCATCTAGTTCCAAACCCCCTGACATGGGCAGGGACACCTCCCACTAAACTATGCCACCCAAGGCTCTGTCCAACCTGGCCTTGAACACCGCCAGCGATGGAGCATTCACAACTTCCCTGGGCAACCCATTCCAGTGCCTCACCACCCTTACAGGAAAGAATTTCTTCCTCATATCCAATCTGAACTTCCCCTGTTTAAGTTTGAACCCGTTACCCCTTGTCCTCTCACTACAGTCCCTCATGAAGAGTCCCTGCCCAGCATCCCTATAGGTCCCTTTGACATACTGGAAGGCTGCTATGAGGTCTCTGTGCAGCCTTCTGTTCTCCAGGCTGAACAGCCCCAACTTTCTCAGCCTATCTTCATACGGGAGGTGCTCCAGTCCCCTGATCATCCTCGTGGCCCTCCTTTGGACTTGTTCCAACAGTTCCATGTCCTTTTTTTGTTGAGGACACCAGAACTGCACACAGTACTCCAAGTGAGGTCTCACAAGAGCAGAGTAGTTTCCTTAAACAACATTGTCACTCATAAAGAAAGAATACTTTTTTTTAATAGAGGATGTCACCTAAGATGACCTTTCTGAAGGGAGAAAGGATGAACAGCATTTATAACCTGTGTCAGTCATGTTCCAAGCATCAGCTAGTTTTATTTCTTTATCATAGTCCCTGCTACTTCCTAATTTTTAGTTTTTATTAAGGGAAACAGGGATGGTCATACCTACAACTGTCACGTAACCTGTGATTGCATGACACAGATGTACAGTACAAAAGGAAAGAGGAGGCACACCTACTCTTTGTTTTTCACCTGCTACTGTTCTGATGCATCTGCATAAATGAGATTAATTATAGTGTTAGCTCTCAGTGATCATTCCTTATATTGTTTACATGTGTAAGAATCCATGTTATTGCTCTTGCACAAAAGGAAAAATAGAATTAAAAAGTTGTACCTGCCTCATTGTTTTGAGTCTAGAGACTAAGCATAGGAAGAAAGAAGAGACTGAAACACGAAGTGTGTGCTAATCAGCTAGTAATCAAACTTGTTTATTGCTGACAAGCCATCCAACTCTCCTTAGGGTGTGGGTTTTTTCTGTTGTTTGGGTGCTTGTTTATTGAAATGAGCATATTTGCACATGGGATTTTTATAGAAGGATAGTGAGATTGTGGTTTCAAAGTGCCTGATCTAACTACGCTTAGCTTGTTGTTCCTATGCTTCCTATTGTATCATTGTATCTTCTGAGGATATATTCTCTTTAGGATTTAGCTTCTTGAACAGAGTCTTTTACTTGGATTTCACCAGTTCTTTTGACTATTACCTTTGGAATTTTTTTTACTTTCAGAGAAGTGCAGTGAAATCCATTGTTGAACTTAAAGAATAACAAAGTAGAATTGTTCAGCCTGCTTTTGGCTTCCAGACTTTTTTTCTTACATTTTATGCAACATTTACAAAAGTGAGGTTTCATGTTAGAGAACCTCTGTGTATTATTAGTGAGATCATTTCAAAGGCTAAAGCCTGTGTGACATAATTATGGTGATGGGGACAACACTGAAAACTTGGTCATCTTTTGTAAGCATTTTGGAATTTTAGGGAAGTCATTGGGGTAATGATCATGCCGGGAAACAAAGTATGTCTGCTTTTATAAACTAGGTTTGAGTTGCATAATGATTATTATAATTTGTCTAAGATTCATCTTTATGTCTTTAAAGGACAAATTCCATCATGGCTTCCATCTTGTATGGCAGTAAGTCTGTCTTTTTTGGGTTGTCATGATTCAAGCAATTCACAAAATGAGGTTGAAGAAACTACTTTTCAAAAACTTGTATGCTATGAGCAAATACCATATATGTCAGTCTAGTATCCAGCTGTGAAGAGGAAAAAAGAAATTACAAGTGGGAAATTATCTGGTGTTTTCTTTGTTCTGCAAAGGAAAAGATGGAGAAGAAAAAAATTCATTTATCCCAGCCTGTGTTGTGGATTAATGGAGGAAAAGTTTCACAAAAGGAATATGGATTCATCTGAAAATTGACATGGCAGTTTTATTCAGTTATTCTTGATGACTAATCAATTGCTTACTTTTTTAAAGAAAAGAAATAATACCTAATCAGCTCAAATGTAAAAAGCAATATGATATTCACAAAAAAGGTACAGAATTTCTAAAATACTTATGTTTCTATGCTATGTTCTGTCATTGCTTACTATTTTAAATTGTCTAAGATGTTTTTCATCTCTCTTATTGCAGAGAAATATGAATTACATACAGGCTCTTAATATTAAAAGAAACTTGAAATTCAACTGGATAATACCCAGAGCAACCTCATTTTAACTGGCCTTGCTCTGAGCAGGGTTTGAACAAGGTCACTTCCAGCAGTTCCTTCCAGCCTAAATGTTATGGTGACTCCATGATTAATTCTCAAAATATTCTCCATAAGTCTGTCTACCTACGATAAAAGGGAATATTCTCTTGTCAGATCAAGAAGTTTGGTATGGAAGAAATTGGGATGAGAGGAGGAAGGAGATAACTGAAGTTGGTTGTAATCTCTGTTTGGATAGTTAGTAATAAACATAATCCTTCTGCCACCAGGGCATATCTTTTCTTATTTTCTTCAATTTCTTTGATTGTTCTGTCTGAATCCTAGTTGTTCTCCATGCTGCTTTGTGCTCAGCATGATAATTGGCTGAAAGCAACCAGGATTTCTGCCCTGGTGTGATGTTTGCACATCTGAAGACTGTGGTTTTGGTGCACTACCTTCTGCTGCCACGCTTAGACCATAGCCAGTGGGATGAGGGCTTTATGGTTAATAGGCTCTCCATTCAGAGTTGGGTTATTAACCCTTTTCATCTAATGTCACTGCTGGAAGGAATAGCTGTTTCAGTGTGACTGTCTCTTATCATGTATAATGACATTACATGTCTCTTGCAAGACTGATACCAGTTTTATTTCATAGTGCATTTTTGAAACCTTGCAGCCTGAAGATGTGTGTCCCACTGTTATGCCTTTCACTATAACAGGGCTTAAAGAAAGACTTTGCACACTGCTTAATGTACATGATATATATGTTTCCATTTTGATTCCTACCTGATCCACAGGAAATGTGACTAATATTTTGCAGACAGTAACAACCATTCTTTAGCGTTGCACTAAAGCATCTATAGATGTGTGATCCAGCTTCAAACTGGAGGACATTTGGCTATGAATAGTGCAGTGTTGAGCCAAAGCCAGTTAAATCCTGTGTAGAAGAAAAATGTTTTGGATCACACTAAAATTCATACTAATATAGCTATCTGGCCTCTGGCTGGGTCAAGTGAAGGCAAAGGCAGCCTGTAAAGTGTCATGTACAGGGATGGTGGTCTGTCTGAAGAAATATGGGGTTGGGAAGAATTACCTCAAATTTTACTGCCAGTCTCCTTCTGGAATACTCTGGTAGAGTGGATTCTCTTGTTATTCAAAGTGCTCTGCACCTGGCTTATCTTTGGAAAATTTTATTATTTTGTATGGGCAATACTGATATGAAAACAATTCCTTTGGATTTCTTTTGAAATGGGACATTCTGATCAAATCAAAATTTATGTTTTCAAAATATATCATCCTTGTATCTTGATTTGAAGTTACCTGTCAAAAATTTGCTTGTATTTGTTATCAGCAATATAATATAGGTACTTTTAAAATAATTGCTAAACATTTGACTTGGTACAGTGTTTGAATTGTACAGTTTCATTTAGTTTTGGTTTGTTGTTTTGGTAAAGAGAAAGATTGAAGAAAAGAGTTTAAAAGAAATAATTTTTTGCTTTGAAGTCCTCTTCAGACTAAGATACTTTGTACATCTCAAATGCTCATGACTGTCAGAAAACTGGTTTTGACCCTGCCATGGACAGATTCTGCTGTCACTGTGTTAGTATTGAGACTCTGAGGTGTCAAGAGGTCCAGTACTTTTGGAATACAGAATAATCCACTGAGGAGATGAAGAAAAAAATTTATAGATCTTGAAATTTCTTAATAACTTTGTATTTCTTAATAAGTGTGAGACTCATAAGGTATGAGTCTCAAGGTTGATGGACCTACTTGAAAGCAATACCAGCAGATTGAGAGTAGGAGGGCAGCAGAAACAAAGACAGAATAATGTGGACAGCTGATAAGAACAGTAGGAACCAGAGGAGGTTTGAAGGCTTACAGTGTTGCACAAATGCTAAATAACATGAAATAGATAGGATTTGCAACTTTTAACGATACTGGGATGGATTCAGAATTATCTTTATCAAGGCAATATCGAAATAAATATGGATATAGAAATTTGAAAAGCGTAGGTGTTCATGTCTGGCCTTGGTGTCCATCATCAGCCCCTAGATGGGTTTGAAACTCAGTGGGAAACAGGAGTTAACACCTCTCACTAATTCTTCCCACAATACGTAGCAATGGTTCCCGGGACTTGGCAGTGTGTCAGCCTTGTTATACACCACTTAAAATCTTCACCCTGACTTGTCTTGGTTGCCTGTATTGAAAGTCAGATGGGAAAGCAAGGCTAAGTAATAATTTATTCATACCGGTTTATGTTTCTGATGACAATACTTGTCATAATAGCACTCTGTAGTGTTAGAATGC
The DNA here is from genome assembly GCA_028858755.1 of Ara ararauna. Taxonomy (NCBI): domain Eukaryota; kingdom Metazoa; phylum Chordata; class Aves; order Psittaciformes; family Psittacidae; genus Ara; species Ara ararauna. The sequence goes on from CM054376.1 coordinate 148,557,677, forward strand.
ACTTTCCTCATTTTCAGTGTAGAAAGCCTAAATGAGTGTTTTCAGTGTAGAAAGCCTAAATGAGTGTTTTCACTTAGTTGCTTAATACTCATTGAACCCATCTTTTGGTTTTCCTTTCAGGTTTGCATTAGACACATTTTTAAAGAAAAACTGTTCATAATTTTGCTTTTTTTTTAACAAGTCATTTTTTTCAGAGTCTAAAAAATGTTTTATGTTTAAAAAGAAATGCATTATTGTGCCTAACTCATTATTAGCTCTGCGATAAATGGGTAGAATTTTGAGCTCTGTTAATGACTTTATTTCAAACAGTTATTTTTACCAAAAGTCACCCCTGAAAAAACACCATGTGATCAGATTATTCTTTTCTTCCTTTCATATTCGTCTAGTCTAAAGGGGTTTTACAATACAGCCTATTCATCAAAAGGCTGTATCCTTGCTTGTGCTGAAGTAAGGATCCATTTGGAACTTTCAGTTCTTCAGAGCAGAGTTCCAAGAAAGGGCTGCCAATGTTTTGTAACAACTACCCCAAAAACCTTTAACTTTTCTGGTGAATCCACAATGGGGAGGAAATATATCACTTTTTCTGCGTGACTAGACTAGCCAGTGACTTGGCCATGCAGTCAGAAATTGAATGCCAAGTTACTTATATAAGCAGGTACAAGTGCTGAATACCCAACTTTTCTATAAGGGAAGTGCTCAAGGGATAGCTTGTGAGTCTGCATTTCAAACTGCTAGCATGCTGAGTCAAAAGATCCCATAGAGTTGTTAATAAATGAAAAATGGTAAAAGAGAAAAAAAGGGTGAGGGAGGGACAGTATTGTGGACCCTGCTTGGGTGGAATGAAAGGTGATGCAAGCAATTACATGGCCTTCCAAACTTATGCCAAAATTTCCCTTTTTTTCTGTACTTCTTCCTACTGTCATCCATCTCTGTAGGACAAATTATCTTTCTCATATATATATTTTGTAGTTTTAGGAAGATTTTGATGCATTAAAACCATTACTATTTTAATGCTCCTTCACTAGCTGACAGCCTGAAAGTATTTATGCAAAGTGTCAGTGGTTTTGTAGTAGGGATTATAAAACAACAGATCTGCAATTCTTAGCAAGATTTCTGTATAAAATAGGAGGATCACAATAACACAGGGAAGAGCAGTTAAGACACGTAAAAATTAGATTTGTTTCAAACTTTCTTTATACATTACTTTTCAGCTGCAGTTTAATGTGCTTGCTCTGATGGAGGAAATAATGCTCCTTGCATTTCCATCAAAATAATGAGCAATTTTCAAATAAATATATGTAATTTTTTTGCAATCTAAACCCCATTATAAGCATTATAGAAAGGTACAAGCAAACTGTTTCCCTTGTGGTTTCAAACATGAATTCCAGATTCCACTGATGTAATGGAGAAAATATACATATATATATGAATATATAAATATATGAAAGTAAAGATAATGGTTGTAATATTGCACATAAGTAATGAACATTGCCCTATTAAATCCTTGATGCTGCATAATAAACTTCTGTTGCTTGTGCAGTAACATTTTGACATCCTTTTTCAATAGCTTTCATTAAAGGGAGAAGATGGAATGTTCATATTATTTTGTAAGTTGTGCAGAAGTCAGAAAATAAACATGCCTTTGGATTGTATGAGACAGCTGTTAGTGTTAAGGTCATGATTTCATCCTGGTGTCAGTCATTGCCAGATGGATGGGTATTTTTGTGCTTGTAAGAGAAAAGGAGATGCTTACGATGTTTGTCCAATTATTAATGGAGAAGACCTAGCAGCAATTAGTACCAACTAACACTCTCTTTGGGAATCTCAGTAAAAAAGCCAAAAACAGATAAGTATGGATTTGACTCTATTTTTTTTTTTGGCTGAATGGAGTCTTCTCATTTAATTAAAGATTTATTGTTTGATTGCTGTGGGGTAGCTTGTACAGCGGCTTGCTTGCCATCTTTCTTTTTTTTCTCTCTATCTGTATATATGCAGTTGTAGTTAGTAATATGCAATACCTCATAAATTCCATGTTTGCACGATAATTCGCTAACAGCAGAATGTTTCAGACCTGGATTTAAGATGTTTTGAACTAGATTCAAGTATCACTGTAGTCAGATGTGTCAGGGAGGAGCTGTATCATCTGTCTTTTTTGTTTCCTGGCCTTCCATCTCATGACTTGCACTGTGAGTATGATTTCTAACCTGAGGATTATAGATGCTTATTTCTCTACAGTTAAAGTATGTTTCTAAACAAAGTAGAAGTAACAAAGTTGTCACAGATTCTTGACATAGTTGAGACATGGAGATGTTACGGAGACCTCAACATTGCATTTTCAGCCCAGCTCCACAAAGTGCAAATATGAAGTGCTGGTAAATCTCAATCCTGCGGAGCAGTCAGATGCCTAACGAACTGTTTTTGGTGCATCTTCCTGCTCACTCCAGCTCTGTTGATCATCTCTGTGTGGATAGGAAATAAGAAAACTCTTGTAGAAGACCTCTTAAGGTGATTTAATGAGGTATTAAGGAGCCAGTTGAGGTAGATTTAAATGAAGAGTCAAACCCAGAAAGATGCAAAAGGAAGCATCTGTGGACTTGCTATTTTGTCAGAAAGAAAATATTCCAGTAAATAGGGATGAAATAAAATTTCTAGATGTTTGCTTAGAATAATAAATTCTAAAACATTCACTCCCACTGAAGACTGGGGATTTAAGACCTTATAAAGAAAAGTTTTGACTAACAGAGACTATGATTAGAGTGGAAAACCTCAGAGAGAAATTTGCTGCAGTTTCAAGCATATGAAATGAGTTCCAAAGTGAAGTAGAAAAATAAATTTCCTTAGAGAGGGTTCTGTGACACAGTGATAAATCTTACCTGTTATAAACATCCACTTCTTTGCTGGTAGTGGATACTTTTGCAGTAAAGGGGAATCAACTTTGGCAAAGAAGTCTGTCACTAATTACAATATCAGCACATGTATCTCTGACAGCAGTGTAAACATGGTGGAAAGACTGGGGCTTATGGTTGAAGATCATCAAACTGTTGTGGTTTAAGCCCAGTCGGCAACTCAGCCACACAGCCACTCGCTCATTCCCCCCCTTCCTCCCCCCAACTCCCAGAGGGATGGGGAGGAGGATCGACAAAATGTAACTCCCACGGGTTGAGATAAAAACAGTCCAGTAACTAAGGTATAACAAACCACTGCTGCTACCACCAATAATAATAGTGACAAGGGAAATAAGGGAAGAGAATACAACCACTCACCACCTGCCAACTGATACGCAGCCCAGCCCAAGTAGTGATCTAGCCCTTCCAGGTAACTGCCCCCAGTTTATATAGTGGGCATGACATGCTCTGGTATGGAATACTTCTTTGGTTAGTGTCCTGGGTTCAGCAGTAGCAGTCATTTTTCTCCATCTTAGTAGCTGATGCAGTGCTATGTTTTTGACTTTCAGCCTGGGAACAGCGCTGATAATACCGATGTTTATAGTTGCTGCTCAGTAATGTTTAGACTGACCAAGGACTTTCTCAGTCTCATGTTCTGCCAGGGAGGAGGAAGCAGAGACAGGACACCTGACACAAACTAACAAATGCAGATGGAAAATTTTTAATAGCAACAGTGTCCATATGTGTGAGCCTACAGCTGGGAATTTGATATTGCACATTTTAGTTACACTTAATCTGACTTTCTCTTCAGTTAATGCCTGATGTATTAGTAGCATACATAATAACAGGCTTTTAAATGTACAACATATAGATAAACTCAATTTCTGTCTGGATTATTGGGTTTTTCATACCATTATGATTCTTGGAAGAAGCAAGCTAAAATAAACATGATATTGCTTCTATTTGGCTGCTTTCTCCTCTAACTTCTGATTTCAGACAGTGTCAAGGAATACCTGTGCCACAACACAAAGCTCCCACAGAAACAGGGTTTATGTTCTAGTAGTCCACAAGGCATAAAGAGATGAGCTATGAGCCTTGTGTAATTTGCTGTGATACTGGCAGCTGAAATACCAGATGCCCGCAAGTAAGCATCTTGTGAAAAAATACAATCCTAGATTTGCCTTTTCTAACCGAACATGATTCCTCATGTGTTCTCTCCGGAGAAATTGTGATAAAAGTCTAGGCAGTAAGATCTGTGACCCATCTGCTCTACCAGATAACTTGCTTCCAAAGGCATGGTCATAAGAGGTTAATAGAGTCAGCTGAAATCCTGATCAGCCAGGAAGGTGAAGATAAATGCATGGAATATTTCCACCATGAACATTAAGCTTTAGGAATTGGTTCGGACTTGCTTTTCAGCCCAGGATTCTCATTTAATGCTGCAGATGGAACAAGAGGTACAAGAAAGGTGTCATTCAAGGCTAGTGATCAGGTCTGTGTTAAAGATGATTTCTAGTAGTACAGGAGTGCCAACAGAAGGTGATGACTGCATGTTTAGTCCCATCCGCATCAGTCTGTCATTGTGCATCTCAATGAGAGAACCAGCAAATTCTGCCAGGCTCCCTGGGCAAGGCTCAAGTGTGTCCCATCCCTACCTCCCTGATCTGTCCTGCAGAAATGGAGCCTGTGTGTGTGTCCCCAGGGAAAGCTGGACCACTTTCTGGGGTGGTCCTGGAACCAGATGCTGGGGTGCCCAGACCCCAGCACACACTGTGGCACTTACCTGCTGCTCAGCTTGCTGGCGCCAGTGAACAGGCTTTGTCTCTTTGATTTCTTTTTTTCTGTCTGTGAGTTAATGCTAGCACTAGATCTTTGTAGAGAGGGGGTTGTTTTGTTATTTTAATAGGAGATGCCCTTGATTATTCTGGTTATCCTGTCTGTTGCAGTGTGCACTGTTCAAGGCCTCTGGGTGCTCAGGGATGAATATATCTTAGTGCCCGAGAAACAGCAGCTAACAAAGTGCTTAGATTGTGTTTGCAATTGCAAGGTAGCATTCTTCCTGAGTAGTTGGATCTGGGGGGAAGGACTAAAGATATGAATATCTCATCTTTTACGAAGATGCTTTCTCCTTGAAAATCTCATTTCTGTATTGTGACAAAACCTACCTCTGGGACTGCCACTGGGAAGAGCAGCAGGGCTGGGTGTTGTCTTGTCCTGCAACTGCAGCATCCATCATCAGATCACAAAACAGACTTTCTCCCACTCGGGAAAGTAATTTCATGTCAGAGTCGCTGTTTCAGTTACCACTTTGGCTAAGGCTAGGGCTATATCCACCACAGACAGAGAGTGAGCATCAGTCTAATCCAGACAAAGCAAAGAAGAGAGAATGTAACATAACATTCAGTTAATTTTCAGTGAACCTCACTTACGTAGTGTGGCATGTGTTCAGCCACCTGGCTTATACAGAGCCACCGCTTTCCTAAACCTCTGGTTTCAGTTACCTATGACTTTCTCTTGAAGTCTCTAACACATGTTAGAGAAAGACTTTCTTCTACCTATCAAATCCCTTTTGCTGGAGGATTGCTTCCATATATGTTCATTTTCCAACAATGCAGACACTGTGTAAATCATTCTTGAATGTAGAATAAAAATAACTGCTTTTGTAAATGAGGCCCTGAGATTTTTAGCTTGTGTAATACATGCTTTTACAGAGCATACTCTTCAGGCCACCTCTTTTCCCTATTTCTTTAGTTTCTGCTAATCTTAATGTCACTACTGGAAATAAAAGGAGAGAAACGGGAGCTGCACTTACTTTTTTTGTGTGTTTTGGTTGTGCCTAGTAGCATAATCAGAATTAGTGTCATCAAAGCAATGAGTACCATGCACTTCTTTAGGGAAATGGAATAGCTTGTTGGAGGAAGTTGCAATCTAATTTGCTGACAAAGCAAGTGTCTTAACTGAGATAAGAGATGCTTTTTCAATGAAAAACCCAAGTTTGTTTGCTGTGTTTAGGTTCTCTAAAAGCATGAAGCCTTGTGGCAATAATTGTCTTGCAGAGTTGTAGTCACTCGTATAAATAACATGTTTTCTCCATTTTTTGTGTTCGTGTTTACATTTTTCCTAAATGCTTATACTAGGTTGTAACATCTCATAAAATATAAAGTTTTCTCTGATCAAGTCTCTTAATTTCTGTGTAGTTTGGTAACCTAAATGCATTTCTTTTTAGAATTAAGAGATGATTCTTTGCTGAATTAATTTGACTTGTGTGCACAAGATAATGAATGTGGAATCATAGAGAATCATTGGGTTGGAAAGGAGCTTAAGATTATCAAGTTCCAACCCCCCTGCCATGGGCAGGGACCCCTCACCCTGGACCATGTCACCCAAGGCTCTGACCAGCCTGGCCTTGAACACTGCCAGGGATGTTTAATAGAACAAAGATCTCTCTTTTTGGGTTTTGTCATTAACTAATCTTTAACTTTTAATTTTAACTCTTTTAACTAATCTTAACTAATTTTTATGACAAAAGTCATACAGAAAAAAAAACACCTGTTTTGGCTTCTTACAGAGAAAAGCCAATTCTCCCATGTAGATATTTCATCTTGGATAATCAGATATAAACCTGCTCTCTCTATCATACCCTCTCCCCCCAAAACTTTGGAAAGTAAGTTGTAGGAGTGCATTAATAAATACTCTGTACAAAAGATTACAGTCTTATCACTCTCAGGCCTGTTCTCAGCCCCAGTTAAATTCTCTTTTTTTATTTGTTGCAGGTGGGGAACTCAAGGGGATTTCACCACTACTCACCCTCGTCCTGTTGTTAAAGTAAAGCTCTTTACAGAAAGCACCGGGGTGCTGGCACTTGAAGATAAAGAGCTGGGAAGAGTGAGTATTATGTGTAGACATGAGAAATATGTGAGAAATGATGCATAGAAATGTGAGTATTGCTAAAACATGTCATAAACTGGTATAGGGCATTCAGTATAGCGCCTGTTCTGCTGCAGTTGTACCATCAGTGCTTTTTTTCTAAGAGTTTCTAGGACTGGAGGTTAAAAAGATTTTAAATTTAAATTAATTTGAAGAATGGAAACATTTTGAATGTCTATTATTGAATATAGCTTTTTCCTTAACTGTATCCTGTGGCCCCAGATGGTTTGTTTTTCCCTGCAGCCTCACCTTTCCCACTCCTGGCTGCCTCATGACACATCTGTTTGACAGCTGGTCAAACCAGTTTAAAGAAGGTAATAACTTTCCTTTCTTGGTTGGGAGTGGCAAGGGGAGAGAGAGGAAATAAAAATAGCTAATGGAGAGGCGTTAGGGCTGAGCTCAATGCACTGTTGTTGGAGTCTGACCCAGCTTTCCCAGAGACAAAGCAAGATACATGAAAGGTGAGGGAGGGAAGAGCTACCTTCTGTTTCTATTGTGGATTCTTACTCCCCTTCAGCAGAGAGTCTGCATGCTTTTATCAGGTGCTCTGAGATTTGGCAGTTTGTACCAGAATTAGGCAATTAAATCATCACTTATTCCTGTTTTTTTACCACCCTTGTAACAAAGGACAAAGGCCATCTCCTTTTTTCCCCTCGCATTAAAGCTTGTGCTGAAATTGGGCATAGCAAACAGAAGTACCTGAGAGATGCATGGATATTGATTTTACATTTTATAATAGAATCATAGAATCATAGAATAGTTAGGGTTGGAAAGGACCTGAAGATCATCTAGTTCCAACCCCCCTGCCAGGGGCAGGGGCACCTCCCACTAAACCATGCCACCCAAGGCTATGTCCAATCCAGCCTTGAACACCGCCAGCGATGGAGCATTCACAGCTTCCCTGGGCAACCCATTCCAGTGCCTCACCACCCTTACAGGAAAGAATTTCTTCCTCATATCCAGTCTAAACTTCCCCTGTTTACGTTTGACACCGTTACCCCTTGTCCTCTCACTACAGTTCCTCATGAAGAATCCCTCCCCCGCATCCCTATAGGCCCCCTTGAGATACTGGAAGGCTGCTATGAGGTCTCTGTGCAGCCTTCTGTTCTCCAGGCTGAACAGCCCCAACTTTCTCAGCCTGTCTTCATATGGGAGGTGCATTAGGTATTTACCAAAAATGCCTAGCCCTTTCCTTGCCCAAAAAACGCCTTTTGTAAAAGGTGAGTCAATAAAAGATAAACCTCACACAATGACCTTATGTACAGTGCATGGTCTTTAGCACTGGAAAACAATGAAAAAGGGCATGTTTGCTGTGCGTCAGCCTGTTTGCACCTCCCAGGTCCAGCAGTACTCGGGGTTGCTGACAGACACCTTCCAGCTGCTGGTGGTAGACACTCGACTCAGGAGAAGGGGGAATCTTTCCAGTCTCTGGTTAATTTGAGAGTGGTAGTTGCTAGTTGCAGGGGAGATTGGAAGTATATTTGACAGACTTTTTACAAAGTAATTTCAACGTACTGTGTATACTCATGGTATGCATTTTACCTTTCAAAGGCTTGTTTTGTTGTTGACGGCTTCGTTTTCAGGTTTGAGAAATTTAAATTCAGGTAACCTTTGAAAAGATGCAGGATCTCACTGGGTAAGTTTAATATAAAGTTTGGCAGCTTCCTGCCTGATCAGTATACTGCAGTGATTCAGAGGAATGCTTCTCATTCAGTGAGGTTTGGTATGCTCTGGAAAGGCCTGAAGATACTTCTTCTGGTACTTTTTTGTCTACCTAAAAATTCAGCTCGAACCTGCCCCTTCTGAGGTAGTTTGCTCTGGACATTAATTTCCATCTGTCAAGTACATGCTTCAACGCATGTGTCTTGACCTGATACTGCTTTTCTACACTATTGAAGTTTGCAGTTCCCATACCCTGTGGTCATTGTGAAGGTTTTGTTCTGTTTAATCTGTAATTAGAAATAGATGGAGTCATCGAGCTACATGATTTGAATTTTGAACTTTCATCACGTACCAAAGGGTTTAGTCTGCAACTAAAGGATCAGCTTTTTATGAACACACATCTAAGGTGTGAAATGTAGAGCCACCAAAGGTTTCCCAAGAGCTGTAGAGGAGAAGGTGTTTCCTTTGACCCCATCAGTCCATGACAGTCTCTCACAGTTCTGAACTTAAGATGTAGTCCCTGATCTCAGTATGACACCACCACAGCTCCTCAGTTTCAGGAGGAGACGCTGCTGATTTCCAGAAGTAACTAGCTCATGGTAGAGCAGAAGGGATGCAGGCTTGTGCTTACAGCTTTATATACTCCCTGTTGGGAAGCAGAGTCTGGGGGCTGCTTGGCCTCTGCTGCAGAAGTTCCCAGATAAGCACCAAGCAAGAGAAGGGATGTTGTCTGTACTTAATGTGTTCTTCCTTCAAGGCATTTAAGAAGTGCTTAACTAACAGGAAGAGTACTTACTACATCACTTGTCTGATATTGTTTCTTTCCTCTAAAAAGGCAGAAATAAATCCAGTTGTGAATGTTGAAAGAACATTTTGCTTACTGGGGGATATTCTTTTGGCTCCCTGCTCTTTTAAGTGTTTTCAAACAAAAAAAAAAAAACAAACAAACAAACAAAAAAAAAAACCTGAAACCTTAACCTTTATTTTCTGTTCTATGTAAACTGAAAGAAGAAATGGAGACGTGTGCTGCACAGGAGGGGAAAGGATGTTATTTTGATTTGGGTTCTGCAGAACATGAGCTTCCTGAGTTGCAGTCTGTGTCTGTGGTTGTGCAGACCTCCACATACAGTCAACACTGAATTTAACTTCTAGAAAGTGAGGCAGGCTGCATCTTTCAAGTTGTGTTTATTCTAATGAGGAAATGTTAAGGACCTGCTTTATTCAAAATCTTTGAAACGTGGTACAGTTTCTATGTGACTGACACTGATCTGGCCATTTCAGTAATTTTTGTATGTGCATACAGAAGGCAGAATTGATGTTTGCATTTGTACATGCAACAGCTAAGGAAGCTTGAAGAAGCCTCCAGAATTTGGTGTAAATACTTCTGAAAAACCAGCCTGGTGGTTTCTGAAACTCGGAGATCTGACACCACTTTCACTTGTTCAGTACTTTGTGTATGAAGATGTTCAAACCTAGTAATTCCAAGTGACAGCCATTGTGGTTGCTTAGCACACATGTGAACACAATATGAGAACGGCAGGTGGTGTTTGATTGCTGATGCTTTCTGAATATAAGATTTTTTCAGCCTTGTTGCTCTGACTATTCAATTAGAAGGGAACTATTGTCTCACAACCTGCTTGTCACAGTCAGCTGCAGCCAGGAATAATTAGCTGTGCAGTTATGAGTGTTTTTATTTAATGCTGTTACTCTGCCTTTGATTTAAAGATGTGATAAAATAACTGCACTGGCTAGATACCTGTACTCACATGATTGTCTAGTTTCTGAATGCTGACTGCACTGGGCACGTTGTTTATCTTCTGTGCCGCATTCAAAGAGCCGCTAAGCAGAGACAATTTCATACTGTTAATATGTTAATTTAAAGCCTGTCATCCTGGGGAATGTGCTTCTCCATCACATATCGAAACGACTGAGGTTTTGTGGGTTGGAGTTTTTCTGTCTTTTAAGTTTGGAAAATGATGAGGGATTGCTTCCACTTCCCCCTTTTCTCTTGCTCCCAGAGCAGTCTGCGTGTCAGCATCCTGCTATGTCTGTCTGAGTGTTATTTCCACACTAACAAGGGGTTTCTCAGCAGCTTCTTTGAGAATGCCTCTTATTGAATTCTTGAGGCATTCTTCATTCAGGCATACTCTCTTAGATTTGGGGGAAAGGCTCTTTGTGAAGGAATTTTTATCAATTGCTGAGATCTATTAAGGTAAGTGTTCAGTGACAGCATCAGCAGAGGTCTCTTGATGGCAGAAATTGCAAAGTCTTCCCAGTTCTTTGTCAACAAGAGTCTATCTATCTCTTTCACCATGTGCCTGTTCAGTTTTTGTTTATTTTTAACCACCTATTACCCAAAGCCTTCTCTCAGTGTTTCGGCTGTAATACAATCAATCATAGCTGAAAAGCAAGAGATCACTTGATAGGTGGGGTCATAGAGTCATAGAAAAACAAGCTGGAAGGGATGATGGAGCTTGTGTAAAACACACATAAACTCTCCTGGCGATCAGTCTCTTATTAATCTTTTCTTTAGGGGCTCCCTAGGTGGGAACTTTTCTAAGGGAGTTACTTTCAAGAGAGCCATCCTTCCACTTCTACTTCCAATCTTGTCCCTTCCTTGAGCTGCTTTTGCTTCATCCTCCCAGCAGCAGTACATTATGACTTAACTAGGACTCAGAGGACGTAAGTGTGATGCTGTGCTTGGCAGGCTGCTGCCACCCAAGGCTCTGTCCAACCGTATTTTAAGCCCAGGAGAGAAACCTTTTCAGTCATTCCCAATTAAGAAACAGTGTTGTGAGAGCCTCACCTTGCATAAAGCCATAAATATGTTGCTCTATAATATTTAAGATTTCTGTGTTTGTTTTAGATATGAATGAGAAGGGCTATAAAATGAACTTGGTATTTTTTCCATTACAGTGTGGTCTGAGGAAGTGCAATACGAGATATAATTGGACCACATGGCTAAGCATTTTTAATGATCATGAGATGATTAAATTTACTAAATTATCTCAACACATATTGTTCTGATACTATCAATTTGCCTTAAATCAGTTGAAGCAATGCAATGCACAGCAGCTGTGTTAGGTGTGTGGCATTCTGGTCATTAATAGTCCATTATACTTTTTAATGCAGATTACCTCTTAGTTTACTTTTTTTTACAGTCCTAGACTAACAACTCATAGTTCTCTGCTGCTGCTGCTGGATAATCTACTATAATGCTATTCACATATATAAGAACAAGAGCATAAGATAAATTAAAACATAAAATATAAAATAAAATTTACTCATATATGTATGATTTAGTAGGAATCTTATGAAACTTCTAGAAATTTTAGGTACAGTGAAAGAATATCTTGTGAGTTTTATATCCCTTAGGGAAGACACATGAGTTGATACCATTTTATTTTTTAAAGTAGGTTATAGAACAACATGTAGAATATTAAAATCCCATAAGCAGTGCTGAAAGGAAATCCAAGACAGATTCTTAGAAAGCTTCTTCATGGACAGTGGCAATGGCATTGCATTGCAGTGTGTCATAGTGGAGAGAGTGCTTTTAACACAGATTTCAGTAACTTTTTACTTTTCCTATCAAGAAATATTTGCCCAGTATTTTGGGTTCAGTGATTCATGGGAGCTTACAGCTTGTGCCACCTGATGGTATGGTACGCAATGGTTAACATTGCCCGCTAGGGCAATATTAGTATGAAGATTATTGTGAAGATAATTAATGCTTGTCAAATGCCTTGTGTGCATGTGCATATGTGTGTTTGTGTGTAATGATAAAAAGTCTGATGACAAAGTTCTTTTAGCTCTCATTGTTTAAAGCTGGAAAGCATGACAAAATGTAATAACAAGCGCAACACAGTGCATACTTAAATATTCTGCCAGATACTTACTCATTGTGAGAGCTTTGAAAGCGAAGCTCTGCAATACTTCTTTAAAAATTCAGAAAAGGAATTGTCAGTACTGAAGTTATGAATTAATTATACACTTGTCTGCTTGTATTAGCATCATCAGCATTCCAAAAACTCAGGAAGTTGACAGGAGAAAGATGTCACTTGAGATGCATGAACTGTAATAAGCTGTTGCAGGACAACAGGAACTGCAGTCTGTAGAAAAGAAAATATTCGTAACGTCACCTACAGTCCTATGTGAATGCCAAGGGATTAAATGCAAACAATGAATAATAATCCTGTTATATAGTCTTGCATTTAAAAAGATAAACAAGCTATAAACCATTTGCTGTTCAGTGCATCAGAACTCAAAGGTTGCCATACTCATAATGCTTGCAAATGTTTTTTTAAGAGATGGTTTTTATTCTTAATGAAAATCAGCTTGTTTCTTGGAAAAGAGGAATAAGCTTTGTTCTAAGTAGTGTTTGGTATTTGTGAAAAGAAAAAAGTAGCCTTCTGATTTATTGAAGCCAGAATATACTGATTCTTCTACTATCTCTTTAAAAGTTAGTGAATGTATTCAATAGATCAGACAGGTTATTTCTCCCACTGGTGTTATAAAGGTTGCATACTTGATTCGAGGAAATGGCATCATATTTCTCTGCTTCAGTAGAGCTCCTGATATTAAAGGGATGCAGGAATGTGTTTCTGCAAAGTATTGAGATGAGAAGCTGAAAGCATTCAGCTTACATCATCTTTCAGATCTAAATGACACTATCTCTTTTGCCTTAACAAGATCTGTTAAATTTATGCTTGCTTGGAGATTCTTCCTTAAATGCTTGGTTTAATTTCTATAAGAACACAGAGGAGGATATATTGTGTATTGTATATGTGACACAAGGCACAAGTACTATGTATAAGAAACTAACTTGACGGTTAACATGATTAATTTTAGTTTTCAAGAAATAAATGTGAAGAATGCTGCTTTTTAGAGTGTTTTTTTATTTTGAAATTCTGCTTCATGATCATGTTAATTCAGAACTCACTGAATGTTATGAAAGTCTCCTAAATATCATCTTTAGAATTTTTCAGAGTCTAAATTGGTTCAAAACTAGTGCTTATACTAAGAAAGAAGGAGACGTCATGTTTCAGCAGCATTTATCTTCAAAAGTGTAACTGTGGCTAAGTTTTTCATGAAGTAGTACTATTTAATTGTATTGGCTATAAATGGATAAACTTTCTGGATGGTAAATTTATAAATATATAACAGCCTGTGATTAATACTAATCTAAAATTAATTGTTAGCTAGTAGTTTCAAAAATGAAATATTTAAAATTTGACATATTTTTCTTTTTTTATATGTCTGCTAACGTAGATTAAATAAAAGATTTATGCCATATCACATGTTAACTGGATGTAGTACCTTACATTTATTATACTCCACTTACAGCAAAAATGCTTTGGAATGAATCTCTAGTTTCTGAAAATGGAGTTGGTAAGACAGAGCATATTTTGGTTTTCTTCCATCAAGCAGTGTCATGACTGAAGGGGTGAGCCACTGCATAATGCTAAGCAAATTGTTTCAATAGGATGCTTCCAGCAGAGCACTGAGTAATGTAAAAGTTCTTATTTAATTATACATTACCATTTTCAAGTGTCAACTGTTCCTTTTTGTTTAAAACTATTAATTCAGAATGAACGAACAGAGGAGGAAATTTTGTTAACTCAAAATATGAAAATTCCAATTTGTAAGAAAATCGGTTTGTTTTGGAAATTCATCTGTTACAATAAGATTGAGTGAACAGGCTTCTTGGATTTATGAAGTGGCTTTTAGTCGACTTTCAGATTGGAGGAGATGCAAGAGGAGTCTTCAGTGCTTAGAAATTTCCATTAAAGACTAACAGATTTATTTTGTATCAACTCATTGAAGTTTTATTTTATGACTTGCAGGTGGTGTTGTATCCAACATCCAACAGCCCAAAGTCACCTGATCTGCATAAAATGATAGTTCCAAAAAACAGCCAGGACAGTGACTTGAAAATTAAACTGGCAGTGAGAATGGATAAACCACCTCACATGAAGCACTGTGGGTAAGTGTCCATTTCCTGCCTATTTTAGTATTTTGCCTCACTTTGCCCGTGTTCAACCACATGTATCTAAAGTTTGTAAAACATTGTAAATGTGTACAACAGTTCCTGTAGCCTGGCATTGTATTAAATCCTCATTTTATACATAAAGTTTGGAATAGTCGGGCATGATAAATGTTCAGTGATGTGTAAAGGCAAATGATGAGCTAACTCTGAAATGCAGAATTTCGAGTACAGTGTCATCTAGAAACTGGTTTTGAACGAAAAAATTTATAGCACTTTGGAAAATAAAGCTGATATTTAGGAGAAATATATTTTTCCATTAAAACGGGATTAATTATATACCTGAATACGATGGTATTTGCAACATAGCCTTCTCTTTTCTTTCTCTGTCTGCTGTAGTATTTCTCTTGTGAGGAATTAAGGTACAAATACCAGTTTAAGGACGTTTTTCTATCAAACACCGAAACTATATGGAATAGATTATTCATGAAGACAGCTTCCCTAGGCAATTACCATCACTTTTCCTCATCCCAACTGCAAAACCAGATAGGGTTGTCGGCAGTAGCAAGGCTGTATCTGTTATAGAGCAATCACCAGGGTTGTTTTCCTTCCTTCTGACTTCTTCTGAAGTAAGTAGAAGTTAATTTCAAAAAAGAGAACTATTCAACATGTTAATATAGTGTTAATGTAGTATTAATATAGTGGCCATACTATTTAGATTCATTTTTAATCTCCTTCTGTTAATATTCTGCTCATTATATACCGACATTAATTGCTAAAATCTCCTATATTCAATACTTTTTTTTTTAATAATTAAAACACCTTACGGTTTGGGAAAGCTGTAATTGGTTGGGCTGAAATTTCCCAGCTATCAACCTCAGCCCTCATTTTGGTTTTGGGGAACTTAGGCACAAATAGTCAGGACTGTAACAATGAGATTCGGTGGCTGGAAACCTTGTGGCTGGTGACCAGGAGCTGTGAGGAAAAAGAGGGATACCAGTCATGGAGCCAATGGGAACTGGAGCTACTGTGTTTGGAGACTGGGAATGAGATGAGAAAACTTAGGAGTAGGGCTGTAAATAAATGCATAAGAAAAATGGTGTAGTGTGGCAGGGGAGAGCAAGAAGACCAGGCTGACATGAGTAAGTTGGAGAGGTCCTAGGGAGAAAAGTGCTTGCCTGTACTAAAGCATGATATCCTTCTGTTAGTTCCTACCCACACCAATTCATTTCCAGTCACCAAACACCTCTGAAATGGTTTGGTAATTGTGGCACATCTTTGTTTAGATCCAGAGCACTAACATAGGTTCAGTCTCCTGATGCTGGAGGACATTCAGCCCATTGATTTCATGAATGCTGCACAGTGCTGCCTGTGTTCTTCAGTGGTTTGTCAAAAGGTAGTCATGGGGACAGCATGAATTGATGCATCGAGGCATGCATCTAACTTGAACATGGCCTGGTTTGGTTGGATACTGCACACCACAGCTACAGCAGGGATGTTGTGCTTCCATGCACAACAGGTGACAACAGGGAGAAGTCCCCATGTTTAATCATGTCACTGATAATGTTTGGGTTATACTGTCTGCAACCCCACTCACGGTGTGACATGCAACTTACACTGACCTGGGTCCAGCAAAAAGGACACGGCTCCAGTGCTTCCAGTCATCCTGCTTCTGGGTCTCTCAGACACTTTCTAGGATGGGAGCTGTTCTTCCAGGGTCTTCAGAGGATCTTCCTAACCCTCCAGCTTACTTTTATATACTGGTTTGTGTCATTAGTCTTCTTAGAGCATTAAGTGATTGCCCAATCAAATATTACTTTCACTAGCTTAATTACTATCCCTTTCCTCTGCTGCTGCTGGTTACTTCCTCACATTGATTTTGAATCCTGATCTCCTAGCATAGTCGTTTACTTCTTCATTTTACTTCAGGGTCACTGCTGTCACCATTCTCCAGGCATATATTGTTGCTCTTCCCACCAAAAATGCTCAAGGTCATTCTTCATTTCCCTTTCTTCATAGCCATTAGCCTTAATGATGATTACCTACTTGTCTAGAAAAGTTAGTGCATCAGGGGAGGGCTGTATAGACTCCAATATAAATATATGTGACATGCAATAAAAGGTTAATAATTCTTCCAATTACCATTGAAAAGGTTGATGAAATACTTTATAATGATACTGAAGTTGTGGTGAGAAGAAGGTAAAGGGTGTTTGTTTGATAAGAAAAAAAAAACACCTGCTAGATGAACCATTAATGTGTAGTCAGGAACCGTTAATGTTATGGAAAGCCATCATCCAGGCACTCTCTGCAGCCTTCTCTTGACTTCCTGGGTGAGTGTAAGTATTAAGTGGTCGTTTGCTATTTTTTCAAGAGGGATTCCCTTCTGCTTCAATGCACAGATTAAAGCTGTTCTGGTTCTGAACTGGTACTGTGGTATCACAGAAATCCTCATTTGTGAAGAGGCTGGAAACACAGTGGATGATAGACAGTATTACGGTAAGGCAAAGGAATATTGTGCAGTTAAAGGTAGTTGAGGGATGCCTGGAAGAACTGGCTTTTATCCCCGTTTGTGCTACACAGAAGGACCTGCCTGTAAGAGACTGAAACATTTCCACCTATAGTAACTGGTGGTATGTCATTTTTTTCACATGCCCAGTTTTGTAAACTGCAGTCTGATTTCATAGAGGTGCCCAACACTACAGTTACTAGTTGAAATCAGTGGAAACTAGGCTGCAAGTATACATTGTGCTGTTAGAGTCCAAATACCCTAAAAAAGTAGATCTTCATCTTAATAATCAAAGTCTGCAACTTTTAGTACTTCAGTTCTCCTTGGGTGGCATGGTTTAGTGGGAGGTGTCCCTGCCCCTGGCAGGGGGCTTGGAACTAGATGATCTTAAGGTCCTTTCCAACCCTAACTGTTCTATGATTCTATGAGAATAATACGACCTCCCAGTGTTGTACACATTTGAAGGTAAATCTTGAGAAGCAACTGGTAGGAAAGGCTCTTACATACCTCATGAGCTGGGGAAAGCAAGGCATGGTCACTTCTTTAATACATGGCCAAAGGCTTATGTTCTACTGGGCAGTGTTACTGCTGTGCCAGGCTCTGCAGCTTACTGGTGCACCTGCACAAGGTAGAAAAGCAAATAACTCATTACTCTCTTAAAAGCAGTGTTTGTATAACATGCAATAAAGCATGTATGAAGGAGAAAATAAAGTGTTGAAGAGCTGGAAGGCAGCTGCTGCTGTCCTGAATAGTGAAAAGGGCTGGGAGGTTATTTTATTTTATTTTATTTTATTTTATTTTATTTTAATTTTATTTTTTAATGTATGTGGTCAGTTACTTAAGCAGTGGGTTATAGAGTACATAAAAAGGGGGGAAATAAAAGGTTGAAAGACTATGAACATCCTTGTTGCTAGAATTTTGTCATGTTAGCAAGTTGAATTTTACAGCCTTAATGACAGTCTTCTAATGTAGTTAGTGTGATTATCCCACTTAAGTTCTAATTCTTCAGTTTATTTTTCATACTTCTTATGCTTTACCTTTGCCCCGTCTTTGGACTAGACAATTTACATTTTCTGTATTGGCCTGAGTTAACACCTGCCATAGAAGATCCATATTTGTCTCACAGGAAAAGAAGGCACTCTCTGGGCATTAGATACTGCCTTTCAGCTGAGAAACTCAAAATTTATTCAAAAATTGAATTAGAATTTTACCCCACTGCCAACTGCAGTAAGGAGAGAGATTATTAGATTAATGCTGGATCATAATTAAAATAGTAATGGTGATGAGTGACCACTTTTTTGAGATAGGGATAGCTGTGTTCAAATGTTTCAGATTCTTCAGGGTCAAAAAAACCTACAGGCCCAAGCTAATGATGGGTTTACAGTTTTACTCCTTCAGAAAAGTTTCTCCTATTTAAGACTGGCTTTACTTACTGACATAGGGGATGCGCTGAAAGCCTTCAAAACCTGTCTTGCATTTATGCCTCAAAAAATTAAGTTTTGTACTTTCTTGTACTTGAACTGAGATTTTTAATTCACAAATAGTATTCTGGACTGCAGCACCTTCAGATCACATTCTCTCTTTGAGCTTCCATATTCATAACAAATATTTCAAATAACATTATAAACATGGGATTTTTTTTCATTATAAGATGTAACCTTGAATAAAAGAAATAAAAATTCTTATGACTCAACACTACTATGAATCTCAATTGCAGTTCATTTGTACCTCTGAGAAAAAGAGATAGCTTTGGTAACCAAATTACTTTTACACTAGTGTTTGTGTTGACACATTCATTCAGCCGGTCTGGTGTTACTTCACTAATGTGATTCTTAAAAAAAACCCTTGATCATGGAAACAGTCAGTGATTTTTCTATGCATTCTGCTATATGCTTAAAAAACAAGGAATGCTGATATACATCTTAGAATAAATATAATCCTGTTATTTTAGATTTTTTTTATCTTGCATGAGAGGCTCTCAGAGTCTGAAGCAGCCATCCTTTTCTATTTAAGCCTGTCAGTAGATTACAAGGAGAATCATGCACAGCTAGAAATCTTGTGTAATGACAAGGTGAAGTCACTCTTCAATGCAGATTTGTAGAACGGTTCCGATTATTGGCAATTCGTGATACTCCGGATTCCTTTCTCATAATTTTTAACATATTTGTCATCTTCTCACAGGATGTGGCAACCTTTTCCTCGTCTAAAATGCAGAGCCCATACAATATATAATTTTTTTAATCTTCTTTATTAAGGCAGTAAAGCAAACATCCGTAAAAAAGGGTGGGTTTAATATTTCTATTAATTTCTTCTGTTGCAATCTTGAACCTAAAACAAATCATCAGAGGAAATAAGCAGAATTTGACCTAAAAACTTCCCATACAAAAATATTAAAAGCCTGTTTATTTCTGTCGAGTTAGAATAGCAGCGTTAGGGAGGTACTTTTTGCTTCAGGAAGGCTCACTTGGCTATACTTAACTCATAATTAAATTCGGGGTGAAAAAGCAAGCTAGACAGGTTAATCCACTCAGGATATGGGGGTTACTGTAAATACCTTTCCTAATGCATGGTTTGTTTCTAATGTGCCTTTGGACATCCATGTGCATTTAAAGCATACGTTCTTTTTTTTAAAGTAGATTTTGTGTCAGTTAAGTTGTCTGTTAGCACAGCCTGGTGGTTACTAAAGGGTATTGTTCTATTGCTTCCAATCTAGAAATAAAAGGAATACTGAGATTTTTTCAAATAGCTTGCTTTGCTTTAAAATGGCCAATGTATTTTGCTTTTTCAAATAGCTTGCTTTGCTTTAAAATGGCCATTAAAAAACAAAACACAATAATGTACAATGAAATTCTTACAAATTGAACAGCCTGAACAGTACAATATTACAAAGTGGAATTATTTAAATTTGACTTTCAAAGTAAAACATTGCAGCCTGGTTCTTGTCCAGAACTTTTTCAAAGATTTGAAAGGCAAAATTCATTCTTGTAAGTTCTGTCCTGCTCTCTGATATGGCACGTTGCAGATAGAGATGTTATATCTTTAATTCCTTAAGCTTTCTCTTGTGCAATGGGAATTAACTGAAATGTTCTTATGAAAGCATTTATAAACAGTAAATATAGCTGCTGGTTCCTGTATGTGACTGAAGGATCACATTTTTCCTCCTGCTGCTGTAGTTTTAGAGCTAAAGGAAATCTGTGAGACAAACGTCTTGGTTAGCAGTCTTCTAAAATGCAGAAAATAAGTAATTTTCTCCTCTTATTTTTCTGACACTTGACGCCCATTAATAAAAGAGATCGTTGGAGGGGAAAGCAAGTAAAATTACCTCTCTTTTACAGATGAGTGAAATGAAGGCCAGGAATGAACAGAGAACACCCAAGGTCACAGGCAATTCAGTGACTGAGCTGAGGATAGCACTGGGGTCTGCTGACTTCTCAGTGGGGAGGGCTGTAGTGTGTGTGACTGTTACCTGAATAAACTGTTGTCATAGCTACTAGTGAGCACATAAGTCAGCTAAGAGCAGACACGGGGACAATGAAGTCAGCCAGAACAATGGTGGTGCCAGCTTCTATGTGCTGCTTGTCCAGGGTCACCTAGCAGAGAAGGGCAGGAGGAGAAACAGAATTAGCTGTATAACTTGAAGTTACGTAAGCTGATCTGAAGATGAAATCTGCTCCTAGTATCATTATTTCAGAGAAATATACAAGGTGATCACACTGCAATGACTCTATTTCAATTCTGGGTTACTTTAACAGCTAAAGATGTTAGGGATAGAGTCACTCTTCTCTTAGAAATTACTGCACACTCCCTGTCACACATAGGCCTTTGTGTTGCATATAATGAATTTAAATCTGGCTTCAGACCTTTCTCTGAGCTGAAACACATAGATATGTCAGAGTAATTCCAAATCATTTGTTTTCCCAACACAGAAAAGATGAAATAGAAACAAAAGTTTGGCTAACCTAAAATGTTAAGTTTGGTTTGTCTTAGATTAAGTATACAGTTGCTACAAAAGTGAAGTGTTAGAAACCTGAATATATCCAAAATCTTAGAAAATCCTTAGTAATTCTTGTTATGATATAGTAGTACGTAGCATAGGCATCTTCAATTTCTATTAGTTTCCATGAGATAAAACCCATAACTTTCTATATTGCTTTTCAACAGTTACTGAAAATATTTTTATCATTAGTGAAGATAGTAACATTTTTCTCTTACGAAAAGGGAGAGGGGGCTGAGAGATTCCAAATAACTGAATGTTAAAATAAGTTGATACTTATTTAACTATAGCATTTCTTTTATCTACGTAAGTAAACTCTTCTGTATCTCCGTATAACATTTGATTTGTCTTTCCAAGAGCCTGAAGCACATCTAGTTGTAACCATAAAGTCAGTATATTAGCACCATCTAGCTTTCTGTTTGTGGCTATTGCACTTCTTTTCCAGCTTAAAAAAGGGTAAGGAAGCACTGACTTCAGCTGCTGCTTCAAAGAGCAGGGCTCTCACTGTCCTTTGGTAGAGGGCTTATGTTTCAGTTTGTGAACTTTAAGACTGAGAAGCATATAAAGAAAGTCAGAAGGGAGAAACTGTTGAGTTTGTTTGAATTTTGCAAACTTCACAGAGTTTGGAATCCTTTTCTGATTACTTAGTCGTATGGCCTTGCTGTAGCAGCCCCAAAAAATTTAGATACTTAGGCCATATTGGAGTTGTCTCAGTTTTTTCAAAGCCGCTGGGAATACCTTGACAGGTTGGTTTATCAATCCTAAGGCACTGCCTATGGAAAAAAAGTTAAAGGTACATTGAAGTCCATAAGGTAAACTTTTCACTTATATGTACTGCATTCAGAAGAAGTATAGGCTATCTACTAAATTAAAATAAATGCCTGATCACCAGACAACTTCAGTGGGCTTCAGTCATGTCATGTCATGTCATGTCATGTCTCATGTCAGTCATGTCATCTTTTTTCTTCTGCCTATTTAACAGTTACTTAAATCAGAATTAATATCAGAGATACACTATATATAACTGCCCAAGTGAATTTTAAAAGCTAGGTCTCATTTTAGATGAAACTTGAGCTACTTTGAAATCTAGTAAAACAATTTTGCTACAGGTAACCATGCCCGTAGGAGAAATATCTTCACTTCTACTGATATTTCTTGGTTTTCTTACAAGTTATAGATATTGACCTTTATGGATAAAATATACTCTTTTGAGATTAATGACATTATGTATTTCATATTAAATAAATGTCACTTCAATTAATTCCTGTGAGGACTTGGTGCTGGCACTGGTGTAGTTTAGGGTTTGTGATGTCCTCTGACACAATAGCTTGTTCTATTTTGCAGCAGACACACTTGATTTGTGTTTTTAACATCTGCAATTTGGTTCAAAGCATTTTCTTATCCTATCAGTTGAACAGTAGAGTTGTAAGAAATATGGGTGGAGTATATCAGTGATCTTTATTATTTCTATTTCAATGCATTTAGGAGGTAAATCTTTCTGCAGGTACCTGACAAAGATTACCTACTGCCATTTGCAACATCAGGCCTTCCAGTATTTTGAGATGACATGTAATCCATTTGCAGATGTGAGGTTATTAAACTACCTTTGTGCCATTGATGAAATTGATTGATGTGCCACTCATTCCTCATGTGTGGGTAGAGTGCCTGCCATGAAGGAAAGCCTCAGTCTTCACCTGCATCTTGATTCACTAACCTGGTAACCAAAAAGGCTCTTACTTCCTGAGGCTCTCACATTACCTTGTGAAATATTGTTGTAACGTGTTGAAACTCAGCAGTCTGGTGCAAGAGCATGCTAGCACATGAATCAAGTGTGTATTCAAATTAGCTGGGCCTGAGTAAAATTAGTCACTGCCTCTAGCTATGATTTTACAATGTGCACAGCTTTTCTTATCTCTCCTATTGCTGGTAAATGGGACAATGTTTGCCGAAGTGTATCTGGCCTCAAAATTTGCACCCAAGTTGTCTGAAGAACCTCATTCTCATCTACCTATGTAGTTCCAAAGAGTTCCTCATAAGCTAGTGGGGATATCAATAATATGGAAGATGAACAAAAGCAGATGTATCTAAGATTATACGCTAGTAAAGAAACTCTATTTATGAAGCAAAAGTAAGTTAGAGATTTCTTTTTAATATATTTCATGAGGAGGTCATGAGACTTTGCAGCAGAGAGGGAAAGAAAGAGATTATACTTGGCTAGCTCTCCACCCGACCAAAAAACTGACTGTGATGCCAGCAACTGTATTGTAGATCTGTTGGGGTCAACAACATGATCACCACACTTTTGAATTAGAGTTGGCTCATGCTCACACATGGACAACATGACCTCATATTTGCTTGCCATATGCAGAGGACCTTTGAGACACTGAGTGAAAGATACCATTGTAGTCTCTGACAGGAAGGCATAAAGAAGTACTGGAGTTTCAGTTAAGTTTCATTGTCTTTGAAGACAGAAGAGGTGTGAACTGCAAAGCTTCATTTTCCAATTCATATTTAACCTGGACCTACCGTGACAATCCAAAACCTTAAGACTGATCAAGACAAGCGAGTCATTGGTAATTAATTCAGCACTGCATTAATACAGTGCTGAAGCAAACTGTATTAATGCAATGTTTTACTCAGCACCACTTATGAAAGATGTGTTGTATAGATGATAGAATAGGCTTTGGTTGATTTCAAGCACAGTTGACTGTTGAAGGAAAAGGGTGTTTTCAGTAAAAAATGTAAGCATCAACAGGAGTGAACAATGTGGCCTACTGCATATTCAGAATGTCTGCTTTTCTCTTCACATCAAGGTATGCCAGAATGTCACCTAACATCCAGCACCACATATTTATGTGTGTAGAACGTGTTTTCTCTACTCAGTGTATGGTCCTGCAGAAGGATCAGAAACTCTTACAAAAAGTATCCTGGCTGCAAACTTCAGAAAACTCATGAAATGAGGCAGTCATTGCTGAATACCTTGAACTGGAGAGCACTGGCATTGCTAATCTGTAAATTAACTACTCTTCCTGCTGTGTGAAGCTAACATGATTGCTTTGAAATCATAAGAGCTTTTTACTAAAACTTAGGAAGAGGAGATTATCTTTCCTTTCAACAGTAGTTCTCAGACAGTCACTGACATCAGAGATCCAAGACCCTGAGGACAAGTGTGTGATTATTCCTTTCGGCAAGAAGAGACTCATAAATCCTACCACAAAGTAAACCCAAGTGTTTCAAGAACTTCCAATACATGGAATGAGAATATTGAGAAATAATCACAAAATTTGAAAACTAAACCAGTACCTTTACAGTTCAGCAGAAATATTGGTTGAATTTGGTCCCATAATTAACAACAATTATTGATTTTAGGTCCAGTAGCAGTGGTGTGTATTTTCATTTAGTCAGAGAGTCTACAGTAGCTTGTAGCTATAATTATCTTATGTCTTTTGCTAAATTCTGACAAAAGTATCATAATTTTCCATAATCATAAGGCAACTTGCACTGATATATACTGTGGTGAAATTTTCCTATGTACATTTACAAACAACATGATAGAATAGCTTGATTTTTAATTCACTTTTAGTGATGTATGGATTCCTTACTCCTATTATTCCAAAGTGTCTCAGTAGTATTTTCTGTTATACTAGTTTAAAATGTGCTAAACGCCAGTATTTCATTGTGCTAAATGAATGATTGCGTTTTGTCATGAAGAAAAGTGCTAATGCGTTAACTGTCTTCATTTAAATGATTTTAATATCATGCACTTTGGCAAAATCAATTGACTGTAATCAGTTTTTTTTTAAAAATGAAAATTGAACTTCATGAAAAATGATACAGTAAAATTACATTAATGATTGATTGGATAATGATGATGGGTTAATGTAAAATTGCTATGGAAGGAAGAAAAAAAAGTGTTTATCCTGCAGCTAGATCTTTAGAGAACAGATTATAGCTATGAGCCTGATTTTCAGTGCTTTCCACAGTAATTGCTTTTGAAGAGGCATGGGGAATCTTGAAGACCTTAATGATGTGCCACTGCCGCTTTAATTGCTAAGAGAAGCCAAGAGAATCCTAATTGCCAAGAGAAGCATTACTAATTAAGGTGTCATTCTTCATTCATTCCATAGTAATTAATTTGAAATATTTGTAAAAGCTGAGATATAAATTTAGATCCAAGCTCACTTAGCTTAATCACAACAGACTTGATGTGAAAAAGATCTATGGGTTAAGCAAGGTTAATAGAAAACTTAAAATATTTTTTTCTTAAAAAAAATGTGCATTATTTTTGCTCATAACTTTTTAAATTATTGTCCTGGGTTCAGCAGTAGAAGTCATTTTTCTCCTTGGTAGCTGGTGCAGTGCTGTGTTTTTGACTTTCAGCCTGGGAACAACGCTGATAACACCGATGTTTTTAGTTGGTGCTCAGTAATGTTTAGTCTGACCAAGGACTTTCTGAGTCTCATGCTCTGCCATGGAGGAGCCATAGTGACCAGTTAGAACAGCTAGGTAGGCTTCTGTCTGTACTATCAAATTTCTGTCTGCGATTCTCAACTTTAAATCTCTTCTCATCTAAACTCTCTGGTCTTTGTGTGCATGTGTAAGGGGAAAAAAGAAGTGAAAAAAAAAAGCCTTTGCAGTGGCAGCAATTTTCAGTTTATCTTGTTAGAGAAGACGTCACTATCAGACCATACAGGTGGTGATGATGCATCTTGCCGCATCACGAGGACTTATCATCATAATATATTTGACTGACTCCTAATTCATGGCTGCTTCACTTGAGTAAATTTGAATGCAGCATCACTGCGTGAGAGAGACTGGTTGGCTGTGTACCTTCTAGCAACAGCCAGTTGCAGCAGTGGGATGAGATTAATCCCTACACCCAGATGGCAGATTGCAAGTGATGATCCTACCATGGAGAATTAAAGGATGAAAGGTGCAAAGAGCAATAACCTGGACTTGTCTAACTAAGGCATGTCTGAAGGATTTTTAGCCGCTGATGGCTACCAAAATTATGCTACCGACTATAAAGAGATGGAAATCTTGAAGACCTCAACTGTGCTTGCCATGTGCCTTGTGCTTGACTACAAAAGGAGCCAAGTGTGAAGCGTGCACGAACAGATCTATACAGTGACTCCCTGGTTGCTGAGGACCTGATAATCACCTTGTATGCATTTCTGGGGATTTAGTTCAGTCTCTGCCTGGTCTTGTTCTAATCTGACTGCCCTTTAGTGGCTGGAGTATGTGAGATGCACTAGCTGAGCACCACATCTGGTTTCATTTCTTGCAAGGAGTCTAGTTCATGTGCTCTGAATGAGCTCTGCAGTGTGAACCACGTTGGAGAGAATCTCTTCAAAAGAAAACACGCTCCTCATGTAGGCTGATACCCATGTAGATGCATCCTTTTTTCTTTTTTTTTTTTTTTTTATATTTTATTTTATTTAGGTACTTCATTTAACTACCTAAAAGCAGTTGGGCAGAACTGGGCAACAGCTTATACTGATACCTATGTCATGAGTTAAGCAAGGGTTCAATCCTGAAGATACCTGAAATGCATGCTCCTGTAAAACCTTGCATTTGTGCTTGTAAATTTTTGCTTTTTTATTATTTTTTTAATATAAAGAATAAAAACTAAAAAAAAGCCTTGTCTGTTACTGGAAATGCTCAGATCATAACTTCAGAAAGCTCTTTTAATATGTAAAAAAAAACCTTTCTGTATTTTCATAAAGGTAACAAAGCTGGTAGTAACTAGGTGGCCAGATGATGAACTAATATTTAACTGAAAATAGACCCTAAATTCATGAAACTGTAGGTGAGGAATTGAGAAAATCTAAAGTTCAGGTGATTTTTAACTAGCTTTTGCTCTAAGCCACAAGTAATAACTTGGTTTAAGATCAATTTACATGTAAGTGTTTTTCATATACAAGATAAGAAGAATAGATGGGTTGACCATTCAGTGCTGTGTGGCTTGAAGGTAGTATTATGTTATGTTGTAGCAAAATATGTGTCTTATTGGGTCCTTACATGGAAGATCATGATCTGAGCGGTTTAGACACTGCATGTCACAAGTGAAATATAGGCAGATCATTTTTTTCCCTATGCATCATTTGCCTTACTAGAATGGCAGCATAGAGCAGGATGCTTGTTTTTGCTATAGTAAATGATGAACAGTTAAAAAAATTGATCACATCACAGGTGTTATAAAATTTGCAGTAATAACTTGAGAGTAAAGGGAACTTCCCAGAAACCTTACACTCTGATTGAGGAGAGTCTGGTCTGACTGGAATGTTCAGGTTGGATTCTCAGCTTATATTTTTTTATTACTGTTCTTACACAGTTCCCATAGCTTTGGGAAAGTATCATTCAGAATAACATATGACTTTTACTCTTAGTTTTGCTTAAAACTTGAGAAAAAAATTACTACGCTGTAAATCATAGAATCCTATAATAGTTAGGGTTGGAAAGGACCTTAAGATCATCTAGTTCCAACCCCCTTGCCATGGGCAGGGTCACCTCACACTAAACCATGCCACCCAAGGCTATGTCCAACCTGGCCTTGAACACCGCCAGTGATGGAGCATTCACAACTTCCCTGGGCAACCCATTCCAGCACCTCACTACCCTTACAGTAAAGAATTTCCTCATATCCAATCTAAACTTCCCCTGTTTAAGTTTGAACCCGTTACCCCTTGTCCTCTCACTACAGTCCCTCATGAAGAGTCCCTGCCCAGCATCCCTATAGGCCCCCTTGAGATATTGGAAGGCTGCTATGAGGTCTCCATGCAGCCTTCTCTTCTCCGGGCTGAAGAGCTCCAACTTTCTCAGTTTATCTTCATACAGGAGGTGCTCCAGTCCCCTGACCATCTTCGTGGCCCTCCTCTGCACTTGTTCCAACAGTTCCATGTCTTTTTTATGTTGAGGACACCAGAACTGCACACAATACTCCAAGTGAGGTGTCACAAGAGCAGAGTAGAGGGGCAGGATCACGTTTTTCGACCTGCTGGTCACGCTCCTTTTGATGCAGCCCAGGATACAGTTGGCTTTCTGGGCTGCAAGCACACACTGCCGGCTCATGTTCATTTTTTCATCAACCAACACCCCCAAGTCCTTCTCCGCAGGGCTGCTCTGAATCTCTTCTCTGCCCAGCCTGTAGCTGTGCCTGGGATTGCTCCAACCCAATATCTTTAGAATGAAATCATACACAAGTATCCCTGCTTTATAATCTGTTCCATAATTATATACATGATTGAATTGTTTTAGGTTTTGTTTATGTTGCTTTATTCTATTACAAATCAGCACAGCACACATACGCAGGTGAAAAGCACAGCTGATTTATTAGCCTGTCTTGACAGGTGATCTGGCTTGTTTCTTGGTACCATGCACTAGTCTGTGATGTAAAATTTGAGAAAGTTATTGCCACCTGGCATACACTGACATTGCATGTGATCTGGCTTGGACTGGCATTATGTCTATGCAGAGAGCACCAGTACTATCAGCTGCAAGGATGGGGGTATGCCACCTGCCTGTTGTGTCCTTCTGTCACTTGCACTGTCCATCTGTTAATTGAAAGACGATAAAATTCACCTTTTTTTTTGTCTTTTGGAATATAAACCCTCAAAAAATCAAAGGCAATTAAAATGACAAAATTAATTTTAAAACTAATAGTATTTAATGAATCTAATCCTCTCTATGTGCCAGAATGCTGGCTCAGTTAGATACTGTAGGGTCAACCGTGCTCTGCTGTGACTGAGGGTGGATTTCAGTTCATAATGCACTATTTTGTATGGGCAAAATTAACTTTAACGCAATACTGGATGTAAAGGCAGAGGTAACTTTTTTTTAAATGCAGTTCAGTGGGGTTTTCCCTCCACTGTAATACGACTTTAGTGGTTGCAGTATTGCATTGAATTTTGACTTAGTAACGGAGTTCCTGTGGCAACTACTACTGTTTTTCAAATAATGTATTCAGCACAGCCAGATCTCTGAATAGTCCACGTCCTATTAAATGTCAACACGATTGTGCCAGCAGTTCAATGTACCATGTTGTCAGGGTCCTCAAGTACATGTCACATCCCCAACTAAGCAACATGACGGCATCATCTTGGTAGGCTGGTGATTTCTGAAGTATCATCAGTGTAGTGGTGCTTTCCTGCAGAGTTCTGCACCATCAGCTCACTCTGTCTTTCTGTGTAAATACAAAATAATGAAGGGCTCACTCTGCACTACAAATAATTTTTATCACGCTTACTGTCAAAAGCCTGTTTTAATTTAATCCCATCTAAATTTATATGTGTCAGATCAGTAGTGTAGTATTGCTTTGCCTTTTCATAATGTGCGAGATTATTTTTTTCACTTTATGCATGAATTATAGAAGAGAGCATGTAAGTGAAAAACGCATGTATGTTAAATCCTATGTATGGTTTGTCTTTGGAGAAATAGAAAAGACCTTCATGATTATCTTTTGTGTTGCTTGTACAGAGTAAACTGGAGACAGGTTGGCAGGGGAAGTGTCCTGGTAGGTGTAGGTTTGAGTTCCACCACTAAGTCTCCATTGGGGTCAGACCAGCTTCCCTAGCTTTACTGCATGGAGACCTCCCCTGATAATGTAGAGGATTGCTAACCCTAAACTGCTATCTGCTTTTCTTCAAAGTTTATTCCAAAACTGAAAAGCTGTGATGTTCTGGTAAGGGAAGTAAACACTATCCTAAACACAAAACTAGCAACCCTCACTCAGTAAAACAGTGGCTTAGAAGTTACTATTTTTATCATGTGTTCCTGCATTTATGATTTTAACTGCCGATTTGAATTTTTAATTCATTTTAAGTTCACAGCTTTAAGTGGAAGGCACCATGTCATTGACTAAGTAGAAAAGAGTAAGAAACTTGGCTCAGTTTGTAGTAATGCTGACATGGAGAAGTCTACCTGAGGATGTGTTCCTCCCACAGCTGGACATCTGACAGTCTGTCTCACTTCTAAAACTGAATGTCTGTGGCTCTGTAGCCTTTTTCATCTGATTGTAAGTCTTAGCTTTGAAGGGCAATCTGAAGTCTAAAGCTAGGGTCTGAATACTTAGAATACAGAATGATTCCTTTTAGGTGAAGGGCAGCTGCTGGGAACCAATACCACATGACATGGGTATATGATGTCATTTTTAAGGATCTTTCCATCAAGACATGTAGAAACACATTCTGAGTAATGAATTCGTTCAAATGAAATTGGAGATGTTATGGAACCAATACAGCTGAGGCTGAAATTAAATATAACAAATATTGCCAGTAGCTGAGAACGTGTGCTAGGCTAAGATATCTAAAAGTGTTAGAGTTGCTTTTCTGTCATTCATAGAATCATAGCATCATACAATAGTTAGGGTTGGAAAGGACCTTAAGATCATCTAGTTCCAACCCCCCTGCCCGGGGCAGGGACACCTCACACTAAACCATGCCACCCAAGGCCCTGTCCAATCCAGCCTTGAACACTGCCAGCGATGGAGCATTCACAGCTTCCCTGGGCAACCCATTCCAGTGCCTCACCACCCTTACAGGAAAGAATTTCTTCCTTATATCCAATCTAAACTTCCCCTGTTTAAGTTTGAACCCATTACCCTTTGTCCTCTCACTACAGTCCCTCATGAAGAGTCCCTGCCCAGCATCCCTATAGGCCCCCTTCAGATACTGGAAGGCTGCTATGAGGTCTCTGTGTAGCGTTCTGTTCTCCAGGCTGAACAGCCCCAACTTTCTCAGCCTGTCTTCATATGGAAGGTGCTCCAGTCCCCTGATCATCCTCGTGGCCCTCCTCTGGACTTGTTCCAATAGTTCCATGTCCTTTTTATGTTGAGGACACCAGAACTGCGCACAATACTCCAAGTGAGGTGTCACAAGAGCAGAGTAGAGGGGCAGGATCACGTTTTTCAACCTGCTGGTCATGCTCCATTTGATGCAGCCCAGGATGCGGGGCTGCAGGATTCACTGCTTATGAGAAAAAAAAAACATGACAGAAACCAACAATTTGTGTAAATGCAGTTTTATTTTGTACATTGAGAAGCAGTGGATCCATTTTCATACAGAAAATATCTCTGATCCTAAGGTTAGAAAAGTATGATGATTAAGTTAATAAAGTAATTAAATGTCATGTAAAATGTTATTGCCATTATAGAATGTAAGTGTTCAATTTACTCACAAATGCTAAATTCATTTTTAATTGGGCTGTATGCATTCTATTTAATGAAAGGCTTGGGTTTTTTCCTTGCACACTCAATAAATTTCAATTGAACACCTGATTCCTGCCACCAACACATTAACATTTAGATGCTATCTATCTTTTGTGCATATAGAAGCACTGATTAAAACTAGGCAGAAAAGCAGATAATAGGAAAACAAAAAGACAACATTATGGAACACTTACAGCCATCATTTTTTATTATATATCGAGAAGCATTTAATTATCTTATTAATTTCATTTAATTAGCCCCACTATTTAGGTCAATTGTTTTTTATTGATATGGCATGTTAGCAACTTCACTAATTGGCACAAAATAGCATGTGACTATACTAAATGTCTTGTCTTGTCCAAAAGTATCTCTTACTGTTTTTCACTTTCCTGACAATTTTTATTTATTTCAGCTTTTTGAATAATATATAAAATATATTGGCAAGAAATGCCTTGATTTAAAATTTGGCATTTCATTTGTCTTTAACTCAGATAGGAAAATGAAAAAAAGATTACAAAGAAAAGGGATTTACTTTTCTAACATTATGTTTTATAATCTGAAAGTATCACTCTAAATTTTGTGTTCTTTAGGAATGTTTGTTTTTCTTTGGAAAGAAAGGTGTATTTTTAAGCATTCTTTATCCTTAAGTCTTTACGCATAATTTGTTAGCATTTACAAATTTAGTCTAGAAGAAAAGCAGCAACATTGTTTCACTCCAGCTATTGTATTTTAGTGGGTTTGTTATCTATTCTGTACTCATCTCTTTTAAACCAATGATTTTGCAAATCTGAAAGCTCTGAGTATAAATGAGCTCAAATTATATAAATATTTTAGTGCATAATATTAATTTCCAGTTAAATAGTAACAGAGCTTATTAGAACAGAGACTTTACAGAAATGTAATTGATGAGAGAAGTGGTTTTTTACATAATTTCTTTCAATATTTGGTGATACCTCTCCTTCATTTTTAATCTTTGAAGACATAACGTACTTTTGATGGCATAATTCCTGAAGATGTATTTGGTACCTCCGTACCAGGAAAACAGGGTTATAATTTCATCCAATAGGCACCTTTTCAGTTTACCAAATACTGATACTTTTGCAAGTTATTTCCAGGCTTTTTGAGTCGTTGCATAATCTTTATAATATATGTGTTCAACTGTGTTGGTACTTCAACAAATGAAGTAACTTGTCATTATGCAATGGATGATCTCCCCATAATTTGAGAATAAATGTGTTATTAATATGCATGACTGTGCTCCCATATATACATGATTTGTGGAATAATAAGACATTCAACTTATTTAAAATATTGATTTTAAAAATATTTGAGATACAAGTTTTACAGTCCTTGCCCTGAAGTTTAATTTAAGCGTTTTTTGTGGTTGCACAGTGGAATTTTCTTTCCTCTTCAAGTCAGTAATGCGCAGGGATCAGTTTGAACCAGATGTCTTGGTCTGGGCCATTGCCTTATACATATCCTGACAGCCACAGGAGGGCAGCATGGTTAAATCAAGGGAGAAGATGGGGATGTGTTTATAATGCAGCTAAATTAATCCCACTTTTGATTGTTTATATTGTTTTTTAAAAGCTTGGATAATTGACACGAGTGCATATTTTCCTAGCTAATACAGGTAAAGCAATTGCATGTTAATTTTAAAAGTTTCCAAAGGTAGCTTTATGGTAACCATAAATATGAAGTTTTTCTCTGTATATATACAGTCTATTTTAGAAGATTTTAAAATACTGAATTTGGAAGTTATTAAAGCCTGGTTGGAAATTTATTTCTGAACATTCCAATAAAATCTGTTGTACTATTTTGGAAATCAAATATTTGGAGAGTGGAGGTAGCCATTCCTGTATGTTTATGTGGCACTGGGACTACTCTGCTCTCTGTCTTGACTGAGTTATAGCAAAAAGTGAGTCCTTTTATTTATCTGTGTATACATATATACACATATACAGACAGGTAAAATTCTGTGTGGGGAAAGAGATTAAAAAAATCTCCATTTCAGATTTGAACAATAATCAATGAGTGATACTAAAAGGATTAAATATCATTTTTGCTCCATCAAAATTGATCATCAAAACAGTCATAGAGGGCATTTTACCCTGTGTTATAGACAAATAAATGGTATTTTAAAAAAAGTTCAAGTGAGGAGAAACGACGCAAGCCTCCCCTCACATACAATTCATCAGTGTTAAAATTTATATTTTCTCTTATATTTTATGGAATTTTTGTAATTATTTTTATGTAACAGTAGTTTTACCACTGAGTATCGCTTAAGTATTGCTATTTTAAGACGTTTGTCAGAGCAGGAAAGGGCTGACCCCAGTAGATGGCTCTAATGCTCCCTCACAGGTGGTAAATCCTGTGTTCCTAAAGTTTCCAAATGCGAATCAGCTTCAGTGTAATAACTCCATTGCAGGGACAGTGCATTTGAATGTTTTTCTTCTCTATGTATTTGTTACAGTAAAGAACTTTTATAAAGACCAAATTCATGCTGCTGTTATAGGTTTATATCTTTCTTATATATCCCCTTTTTTTTTTTTTTTTTTTGGTCGAACCACTCCCCAAGACAAACCCATTTTCAAGATATTAACATTAGGCATTTTTTTCCTACTTATGTTAATTCAATCCTGAATTTCTTGAGGGGATAAATCCCAAATAAGAAACTCCTAAAGCCACTAATACCATGAGTAGAGGAGTAAATTCTGGGGATGGATACCTACATGCTTCCATCCAGTTGCTGCTTCCCTGTGCAACCTTTTGGGAACAGGGTACATGCCTGAATGTGCTTTTGGGTGACCACATCTATGTTCTTTCATCAAGAAAGTATCATCAAAAGAGCCAAAGTGACATAGAGTCAGAAGCTTTTTTGTTTCTTTGGCATCTTTCAAATTCTACATGTATTCTGTATAGGAAAGTTTCTTAAAATGGGCAGTTGAAGAGAACTGATGGGCTGGGTGAAAAGCTTTCTTCCTTATTCTTACTCTTGCATTGTCATCAAAATGCAGCCAGAAGTATTAAAGTACTTTTTTGACTCTAACTTTTGATAGAAAGATCATCTGCAGTCGTCATTCTGCACTGGTAGGTTTCCCAAGGAAGAATGAATATTCTAATCTAATATCAGAATATTAGATTAGCCTTACTGTCTTGGACCAAATGTTCACCTAACCCCCTATCGTGTCTCCCACTGTGGCTAACAGCAGATGGCTGGGAAACTTTCTAAGAGACATCACAGTATTCTTTCAGACTCCACTTGTCTGCAGAGTGAGGACTTTCTGAGCCACATACGGTTCTTTGCGGATGCTAACATTTAATGCAATTGAATTTCTGTTTCACAAACCTGTCGGTGAATGCCCAAAATGCACAATGAATTGTAACTAATTTGAGTTCATGAAAACAAGCCATAACAGTTACATTGCTGTGTGAGAATAGAAGTTAATGTCTGGCACTGTTCCTACATTCCATAGGAGGTGCTAAAGATGCAATGGAGACTGTGCCACCAATACCAGCAGCATCGTCTGTTTTTCTGTTGTTGTATGTTAGATGGAAAGAGAAGTGGTATACATTGGTTCCAGTGTTTACATGAAGTCTGGTAGATTTAAAGGGAGTTTTTCAATGTATGATAGCATGAAGTGTCAAAATTTTATTTCAGAAGAAAATCAAATACTGACAAATAAAAGGCTTTTTTATTTCTGCAACATGAGGAGTTACTACTATTTCATGAATTGTACGAATTCCAAGAGGGTAACTGTGTTTTCCCCACTGTTGCTTTAATTGTACTCTAGCGTGTTTCATTCTAGACTGCACTGTAGCGGCAGAACTAAAATGCTTTTTCTTTTACCAAATGTGCCAAGTATTTTGAGCTCTTTACAGTCAATGTAGTCACTGTCCATTATCAGCTAAATTCAGTCATTGCGTCCTCATAGCACTACTGAAAAGAACAAACTAATATATATAGTATTCTGAACTGTGCTTTAGAATGAACACTTTCATCAGGCTGCAAACAACAAACATTATCTGTTAATTGTCCCATTACCTCCTTTTCATGATGCCTTCATACAGAAAGCCTCCTACATTTAATTTATTTTCAGGCAACTAATTGCAACAAATAAGTTTGGAGTCTTCACACTGTAGGGATCTGGAATAACCAGTGAAGACAGGCACTTCCAAACAGTAATTTGTAAAGCTCTTGAGATGAAATATGCTCCGAGTAGTTTGTGCTGGATCCATACTAAGTACAAGGGAAACGCAGTCAGTGTAAGTGGCATAGTGGAGTTACGAAGACATTTCATTTGCTATTTGCATTTAGAACATTTTGGGTTAGATTTTTTTAATTCATGAATGGTTTGCATGTTTCGACACGTGGGGTGAAAAGGCTGAACGACTTTATAGGCTTCTGAAATGCATTTTCTAGTGTCTGGAAGATAAGGACTGGTGTGAGGCCTTCCTGAACGTTTCTTCTGCTGCACTAGGACCTCAGATTCTGAGCAATTCTCGCTTTTTTCTGCTTTGGTTTCTCTCCCACAGAAGCTAATGTAATAATTCTAACCTCCCTCACTGCATGTGTTATGAGAAATAATTACCTGACGTTTATAAAGCACTACTCAAGTGTCGAGCAATGTTCCTATTACATGATAGGTAAGTTAGGACTTGTTAAACTGATTTGGTTAAAAACTTCAGTGGTGTTTTAAAATAGTGGTTTAATTGAATTATTTTAGGGATTTTAAAAAACTCTAGCTATCAAGAATTTAAAAAAATAGTTCTAAAACATGATAGCATTTTGAATAAACATCTCCTGTGTGCACCAATGGAAGGAAAGTGGTAGATAATTCATTATTATGATTTCTGTGCTTCATTTCAGATCACAAGTAGGGATACCAGCTGTGACATATTTCCTCATGTTTTTGTAGATCAGATGTATCTATTTATACTAATCCATAAGGACTTCAAAATACTTAGTAGTGATGATGACAACTGTCATGAAAATACATAGAATCGACAATCTTAGGATAGAAATGTAAGCATCTTGTTCCACTTGTATGTTTTATTTCTGAAAATAATACAAAATTAAGTCTGCTGGCATCTGTATTCTTCATGAAATAAAAGTTATATCAATTCAAAAGTAGATTTCTAGACAGTGAAAAGAAATATATGACCAGCCAGAGATAAGCAAAGCCAAGTATCATTCCTGAAAGAATTCACTGACTGCTCTTACTAGCCTCTACCACTCTTCCAGAAAGTGGGCCTTTTTAAATGCTGGGACTCCAGAACTGGAGTTGCTTCAGGTGTCAGCTGAATTCATTGATTTGTTTTATACCAGTGTGACACTGAGCAGGGTGTTTTAACTGATTCCATTAGTGGCAGTGTATGACCTAGAAACAAAAGTAGATTTTTCATATTGACAGGTCCTCAGAAATTTAGGCTTTCTAGATCACTAATAATGTCACTGCCTGGCTGAAAAAAAGATCACCAGTTTTTCTATCTTAATTTCAGTGTCATGTGCTTCCACTTATATGGAGAGATGTCTAGGCTGGGTGCCAAGATGCATCTGAGTGCTCAGAATGCTTTTGAGTTGATTTAAGTTCTGAGAGTGTAAAGATCTGTTTCCACAGCCAAACCAGATGCTCAAGGGAAAGCACTGCAGTTGAAACTTTTTCTATTGCGTCAACATTAGCATTTAAACTCAGATTTTCACTTTTAAAACTAATCTCTTAGTTGTTCCTGCTTACTGTGCTTTGTTTTACATCATAGAACGGTTTGTGTTCACAAACTGTTATCCTTTTAGATGAAATTAAACCAAGAGATGAACTCCAGGGGTTCACCCATATGTGCTGCAACCACTGATAGCCATTTGGTTAGTGGGTTCAGACTAGAACTAGTCCAAAGTAAGCTGGCTCAAAAAGAACAGAGAGATGTTTGCTCCTCAGCACCAGCTGTTTCACAGTTGTGCTGCATTACCTGTTTACATTACAATTAGATTACATTAAAATTGGAGCACTTTCTGCATTTATGTTGCATCTGAACAATTACATTCTTTTGTTGCTTGGAATTCTCTCAAGGCTAAAGAATGTTTTTCTGTCTTGACAAACACTGCCACTTTACATACCAAATAGGTTTCATGACATGACATAAATTGGATTAATAATTCTCAAGTTGCCATTGCTGTTACTTCACAGGTTCCGTAAGTACTGGCATGAATATTCACAAATGTTGAAGCACTCTGGAGTGCAGTAAGATACCACTTTTAAAGAATCTAGGGATACCTGATCTTCCAGCATGCCAATAACCATTTATATTGTAAGTGAAAAGTTATCTGGGGGGAGGTGGAGGAAGACCCACACATTTTCCTGTTCATACAATGAGTATCATGCTCATTGGAATAAATGTTTTCTGTGGCTGTGGTGTTTATATTACTTGACATTCTTCAGCATTTCTTTATCCTTAGCAGGCATAATTACAGTAGAACTTTGGGCTGATTTTTTTCATTCCATCTGTTGAACATTTATTTAGTTCTCTTTCTCAACAGCACATAAAGTACAAAAATGAATCCGAGAATGTTTACAGCTAGGTTTCTTATGACCTAGGTCATATTGTTGTCTTGAATCAGTTTTCTTTCTCGTCTTCAACTGAAGACAAAAAAAAATGGCTTAATCTTTCGGGGTTAAATAAAAGAAGGAATGCGGTGCAAGGAAGATTCCTTTTATGCGAGGGAGCAGGGATGACTGAAAGTGCCTGTGGGCATTTGGTCCCCATTGGCGCTCTCAGCAATGCAATGATGCCCACAGATAGCCTGTATTGTTGTCAGTTAAATGGGATCATGAGTGTCTGAAAGGTGTTTGAGAATGAACTGAAAATCATTTTCACAAGTGGATGATTACTTCTGCCACATGTTAACCGAACTCTATCAGAGTGGCCCAGATTTTTGAGGCTGCATTAATTGCTCTTTCAACCTTGACTGAGGTTTCTCTTTAAGAAAGGCATTTGCTGGACTAAACTGCTACACGTATTGATTTTTCTTTCTGTATTTTTTCATTGTTTGTGATAAATGAAGCCTTTTGCAAGTAGAGAATTTATCATTCAAGATGTAGATAGATTGCTTCATTCCTTAGAATAAAAAGGCTGGTCTAAAAATGATCTCTGCAGAAGTAGTAAATCCTTTCTCCAGCAGTGAATAGCTCCAGTATTCCACACTCAATTATGTTTTTCAGCTATTCATTAGTGCTGATTTTTTCATCAAAAAGTAGAACCCTACGCTCTCGCAGAGCAGACTTAGAGCAAATAAGCTGCCATCTGCTTTCCTATGTGTGTCACCACATAATGGAAACTGAACTATAATATTTAGCAATATGGTTTTGCATTCTTGTAACACAAGGAAATGAACTTTGAAAAATATTCAACCTTTATATATATAAAACAGTGATATTCAGTCTTCTTAAAGAAAATGGTTGATCATTTTGTTTGTTCCATTTCTGGAGGACAAGATTATACTGACTGAGACAAAATTATATATAAAACGTATTTTATTTAGGTGTTTCTGTGTTTTATAGAGGAAATTGCTTATAGTCTTATTTATTTTCCAGGAAAATAGTTTAAAGTTTAAATATTTATTTTTCTACCATATTGTAAGCATTGTGAGGTATAATCAGGTAACTCTGTCACTTCATACAAATCCAATTCTTACTTTTTAATTTAGGAGTGAGAGAAGAGAAAGAGAGAAGTATTAAATAATGCTAAAAGAAAATTATAGAACTGTCTTTAAAAGCTAAATTCTCAGGAAAGTGATTGCATGGTTTGTACATTTGATTTCATTTTCATATTACTACAAAACTGTTAGAATATCTTTGCATTGGGGTAACACTTAGTGATTCAACGTGTGTGGTCAATGTCCTATTTTCTATGTGCTGGATAAAAGCAGGTGTATTAGTCACTGTAGATTATGTGAGCAACATAAAAAGCCTGAAGAAGTCAGCCAAGCCTATACATACTAATTATAAATATGCTTTCTAATGTGCACAGGTACCGATATGGATGTTATGTGTACGTATTTATTATATTAATATATTTTTAGATAATAAAAGTCTGCATTTATATCTATTTCTATGTACATAAGAAAACCAATCTTTCCTGATTTCTTGTCAGTATACTTATTAAACACTCTGAAAACACAGTTTTAAAGAGAAGTCAAAATAAATTAATTTAGTAATAAGCAATTATTATTTCCATGCTCAGATAGAGGGAAACTATTTCGGTATCTTGCTTCTCAGTGTGTAGCTCAACTGTAATAATTCAAGAATTATTTTAGATTATCCCAACTCTGGAGCCAAAATTATAGTGGAAAAAATTGTATCACATGATGTTGTAAGTTTTTAGAAATATGGATTTTTCAACTTCTGAATATCAGTTTCTTCTTTCTATTGCACAGAATATTTTACCTAATAAGGGTAGGGTGTTTGAAGGAATGGCTGTTTTGTGTTTCTTGTTGCTGCTGAGAGTGTTCATAGTAGTCTGAACAATCAATGCTATGCATGTTGTGCTCATTTCTTTGTATGGAGAGGGTGAGTGGTGCTTGTAGGTGAATACAGACTAGCATATGGGTATTTACCTGAGATTCATGAACAAGGATGCAATTCCCTGTCTTAAAAGTAAAAACATTCTTCAACTTAGCTCTAGGACTTAGTTCACTTCTAAATCTCTTAACTTATTAATTTTTGCTCCAGTTGTGAAACCCAAGTGTCATTTAGTTCCAGAAACTGGCTTTTGTAGACTTTTTCTGTTATAGTCATGCCCTGCATTTTCTACAAATCCTAGATATTACTGTGCAAATTTAGTAAGTTTCTTAGGTCCTCTACTTTCTTTTTTTTCAATGGAAAATAAATGGGACAGTTCAAAGAGGATTCTAAGTACCTTAGATGTATGCTTTTTCTGGGTATAAATGTTGGACTGGAGTAAGAATTAATCTCATGTTTCAGGAGCATGCATACTTCAAAGGAGCATGGGGTATATCCCTTGTAAATGGCTGAAACTTTCTACATTAAAAAAGAACTGTCACTTCTAGAGGTGGTACTGGAGGAGGGACTAATAATTTAATATTATAAATGTGGGTTTATAGTGAATTGTAAAATCAAGTAACATAGGCTTTGCACTTCTATAGTTAATCCCAGCTTTGTGTCATTGTCATGGGTTCAGCAGTAGCAGTCATTTTTCTCCTTCACAGTAGCTGGTGCAGCACTGTGTTTTTGGCTTTCGCCTCGGAACGGCGCTGATAACACCAGTGTTTTCAGTTACTGCTTGGTAATGTTTTGGTTTGACCAAGGACTTTCTGAGTCTCATGCTCTGCCAAGGAGGAGGGGAAGCCGGGAGGAAACAGAAACAGGATACCTGACCCAAAGCGACCAAAGAGGTATTCCATGCCACAGCACGTCATGCCCAGGATGTAAAAACAGAGAGCAGAGACCTGGAAGGGTGGGGGGTGCACTGCTTGGTCGGGCTGGGTATAGGTAGTGAGCGATTATATTCTTTCCTCGTATTTGCCTTGTCATTATTATTATTGGTGGTAACAGTAGTGGTTTTGTGTTATACTTTAGTTACTAAACTATTCTTATCTCAATCTGTGGGAGTTGCATTCTTTTGATTCTCCTTCCCATCCTCCCGGGAGTGGGGGGGAAGAAAGAGGGGGGAGTCAGTGAGCAAAACTGCATGGCTGAGAGGCTTAAACCACGACAGTCATGAATGCTGTTTCCTTTGTTAAGTAATCTTATCTAAGACCAACAGATTTTAAAGTTAGGTAGTTAATGTTCCATTCCTTTGTTTCCCAAGGAAGCTCTTCTTTAGCATTTCATTTGGAAGTGATTTATAGGAGGAATAAAAGTGCATTTTGCTATTGAATTTCTTTTTTGTATGCTTTCCTATAATTTTGAATTTACTTAACTTGTGATAGTTCTGCCTAAACCTGCAGAACCTCTACTGCAGGACTACATGTGGTATACTTTATATAAAAAGTAATTTAAAAAGCAACCAACCTTTTCTCTAATAGCAATTTTGTTAAGATCTTTCTTTTGAAAGCACCTTTCTATACCAGGCTTACTTAAAAATGCCGCTATTACTCTTTAGGAAGAAGAATCCTCTGTTAGTTTATGGCTGCTTTACAGTCATTTAAGACATTCCAAGAGAGTGGGAACATGGTCAGAATATCTTTGTACTGTAGCATTTGAGGACTGTGTAGGTCTTCACAGTCCATGTGGTAGTTGCCCTCCAACATGCATCAGAGAAACCTGCAGGATATTCTGAGGGATATGGTGCCAGAATGTCCATGAAGAGCAGGACAGGGTTAAGACTGAGAGAGCTTAAAGGCCACCCCTGGACCCTTTTACTTTTGACCCCCCTCATTAATCTTTAAGTCTGAGTGAAATTCATCAGTCATTCCCCCTCCACTCTATGGCAGTATTAGAGGGATTAACAGGGCAATAGCGATGTGCCATGCTTTAAGAAAAGTAAATGCTCTGATTTAGAGGAACATGCCTGGCTCTTTTGAAACTTATTTGAAAAGCAAAACAGTTCATGTTTTGTGGGAGAATGTGCACTTATCACTCTGTGAGGTAAATGCTTCCTTATTTGCGAAGCATTATAAACTTTAAAATGAATGCTAGTTGACCCCTTTTTTGGTACCCTTTTTGACACAGCCCTTACTCCTTTTTATTGAATTTACAATAATCACAGAATTAAGAAGTTAAAAAGAGTGTGTCAGGATCTAGTCTATTCAAAGAAAGCTAAATGAACTGGTAATCATGTACACAATGCCAAGTGTCCTCTCTCTCATACAAATAAAAAACAGATTAACCAGGCAAGGCAGAATTTCAGCACAGGTGTAGCAGGAGTTGAAGGAGGGCAAGAGATCAGTGTCCTAGTAATGAGGGAGCACTCTGTAATCTGACAAGCTATCACGGTTAATAAGCATTACATTGAACATTCATGTTATACAAAAAATTATACTTCATGATAACTAAAGTGGGAAAGAGTGTGCTTGAGTGTATGCCCAGGACAGTTGGAGTAAAGGTGATGCCTGTATCTTACTTGCCTGTTTCATGTTAGAATCATAGAATCATAGAATTGTTAGTTGGAAAGGACCTTAAGATCATCTAGTTCCAACCCCTCTGCCATGGCCAGGGACAACTCACACTAAACCACGACACCCAAGACTATGTCCAATCCAGCCTTGAACACCGCCAGCAATGGAGCACTCACAACTTCCCTGGGCAACTCATTCCAGTGCCTCACCACCCTTACAGTAAAGAATTTCTTCCTCATATCCAATCTAAACTTCCCCTGTTTAAGTTTGAACCCGTTACCCCTTGTCCTCTCACTACAGTCCCTCATGAAGAGTCCCTGCCCAGCATCCCTATAGGACCCCTTCAGATATTGTAAGGCTGCTATGAGGTTCCCACACAGCCTTCTCTTCTCCAGGCTGAACAGCCCCAACTTTCTCAGCCTCTCTTCATACAGGAGGTGCTCCAGTCCCCTGATCATCCTTGTGGCCCTCCTCTGGACTTGTTCCAACAGTTCCATGTCCTTTTTACATTGAGGACACCAGAACTGCACACAATACTCCAAGTGAGGTGTCACAAGAGCAGAGTAGAGGGGCAGGATCACCTCCCTTGACCTGCTGGTCACGCTCCTTTTGATGCAGCCCAGGATATGGTTGGCTTTCTGGGCTGCAAGCGCACACTGCCAGCTCATACTCATTTTCTCATCGACCAGCACCCCCAAGTCCTTCTCTGCAGGACTGCTTTGTATCTCTTCTCTGCCCAACCTGGAGCTGTGCCTGGGATTGCTCCCACCCAGGTGGAGGACCTTGCACTTGACATGGTTAAACTTCATCAGGTTGGCATCAGCCCACCTCACAACCATGTCAAGGTCCCTCTGGATGGCATTCCTTCCCTCCAACGTATCAACCGAAACACACAGCTTGGTGTAATCTGCAAACTTGCTGAGGGTGTACTCAATCCCACTGTCCATGTCACTGACAAAGATGTTGAACAAGACCGGCTCATCCATTTTCCCCTTCTTGAAAATGGGGGTTATATTTCCCTTTTTCCAGTCATTGGGAACTTCACCTGACTGCCATGATTTTTCAAATATGATGGACAGTGACTTAGCAACTTCATTTGCCAGATGTTAGTTCATTGCTCTTTTCTTTTTGGCTGAGCTAAAAACCACGGAGCAACAAAGCCCCAGAAGTGATCAGAAAGTAGAGGACAGCAGACCCTCTCCTCTTACAACGGAGACACCATCCACCTACCCATTATCAAACCACCCACCTCTAATCCTAGTTATAATTTTTCCATAGTATATGTGCCAGCATCCTCTGGAGAGCACACTTGGTTTGAAAAATTTGGATCTTTGTTTTGCCCTTGAAGCACCTTGTTGTACTAGGTGCCCTTGAGAGAAGTTTTCCAGCCAGAAGGGACATCTCATAGGTAATATTTTGCTTTTCTCTCGGGTTCTAGAGAAAAAGTAGCAAATCTATGGAAACCAGATGAAAGAAAAAAAAAGTGTTGTGGAATATTTCTGTGTAGTCAAAAGTATTTTGCTTTAAAGTGTTTTTCCTGTTTTCAAATGTGATTGGTGAAATATGTGATAAGTGCATTAGTCTTCTAAAACATGAGGTCTTTTGTTTCTGCTTTTTGTCATCTTTTGAGTGAAAATGAAAATATCTTTGTGGAGAGTAAATAAAAGAAAAAATCACTTCTTAGGTGTGACAACACTGAAGAAGCAGCTCAGTAGAGCAAATGAATAGACTCCTTTCTTTTGGGTCCTCCACATATCATGCTGCTTATTAATGCAAAACCATCCCTTTATTATTTCCTTTGCAGATATTTGTATGCTCTGGGACAGAAGGTTTGGAAGCGGTGGAAAAAACGCTACTTTGTTCTTGTTCAGGTTAGTAGTCTACCATGAAATTTCATTAAAAGAGAGTCTTGGACTATAAATTTTCTTACATATGGTTGCTGAAGCCATTAGTAAATCAGTATCTTTAGGCAATATATGCAGCACTTCTCCAAGCTTCTTACAGCATAGAGATATCCAGGGTATTTTTTATTATTATTATTTATTTCCATATATAGCAAACAGAAATGTCATTGAATTTTACATAAGTTTGTGAGTCCCTACCATAAGCAATGTTTCAACTGAAACTAGAAATTTCTGTATGCTTTGACCTTGAA
Source organism: Ara ararauna (assembly GCA_028858755.1). Taxonomy (NCBI): domain Eukaryota; kingdom Metazoa; phylum Chordata; class Aves; order Psittaciformes; family Psittacidae; genus Ara; species Ara ararauna. The sequence continues at coordinate 148,602,067 of CM054376.1, forward strand.
ACATTGCACTGACATCCTTCTAGCAGCATTCAATTTAAAATTCGTATTTCACAAAGTGGATTCAATTTACTGTTTCATTTATTCCATCTCAAAAAAGATTTCCTGCTTTTAAATTCAAAGCAACAGTAGTTACTATTAAGAAATTTTTCATAAGTATTTTTTTAATAATGCTTTTTTTTTTCTTCCTTGCAATATTAAATTGGGTAAAATTATGTAGTTGTTACAAAAGAACTAATGTAGCAATTGTTCTTGGCCACAAAAATGTGCTGGGCTTATATTTCATAACGTTTTATACAAACTTAGAACTGTAAATATTTTCACATGCTAGTTAATGACATTAATAGAATAGGAATAGAAAAGTAGATTTTGAGGGGTCAAAACTGAGAAACATTATTTTTCTGAATCTTTGGATAAATTATTAATTCTGTATGTGCTTGTCTTCAGATTGCAGTTACAAATTTGATTTTCTGAGTCCATTTAGAGAACGCTATTCTTCTGTGTCCTTTTTTTTGTTGTCAGAAAACTGTTAAAAGTGTGAGTCTCCATAAATGTCATACAAAGGCTGAAGCTTGTTGAGGCTTTTTAAAGAACAAAGGCTTCTAAAACTCCTTCACAGAAAGCCTGATTCCTTTCCCACTCTGTCAGTTGCACTCACCTGGTCTCCTTGTACTCCTAAATGATGAAAATTATAAGGATGTAAAAAAAAAAAAACCTGAACAAGGTCCTTAAAAAAGTGAAGTTAAAAGCTGAGGGTATTTGCATATTATTCTTGCTAAGCATGATGTCAATACAGTGTTCTCAATGCCTTCAGTGGGAATTGGCTTGCATATTGATAATCAGTGAGTATGGTTAGAAGGTTGAACAGGATCTTCTGGGAAGTCTACTGAATTAATTTCAATTCTGATTTTGCCAAGGTCCTCTGTGAAGAGATGAGGATTTTTTGTGACAATATTAAGATCTGTAAAGTTTGGGAAGACCTCTATGTAAAATAACTGTTAAGGCATGGGTGTGAAGGGAAAATAAAGTTACAGGGAAAAAAAAAAAAAAGAGAGACTAGATACTGCCTTGTCCTTCACGCTGTTCTTTAGCACTCCTACTTTACATCCCCCTTTCACTAAAAGAAAGACCTTGATCTCTTCCTGTAAGCCGTAGGTTTCATCTGAGTTTTAAAATGCACACCTAACAGACACGTAGTCTTTCTGTGCATGTGGTATGGAGACATCTGGGACACCAGTTTATTCCAGCCAAGTTAATTTTAACTGTCTTCTGCTTTCTATACTGAAATTGAAATGCTGGAGGATAGTATTACAGGAATTCTCTAACTGTGATGGGATTTAGACATCTATTTCATTTTAAAGCAGCTATCAATTCAATATGGCTATATGAAAAATACCATGTTAAATCAATATTTACTGTCCAGACAGCTCAGACTCATTTATATAGTCCAGCCGTGATACCTACACTGACAATAAGCTGAAGCCTATATGTGTGAAATAACCATTCAGTAATGAGTATTAGTCTGTAGTATTGATACATTATTGACATATTGACAAGTCTTCCTCTATAGATTAGCTTTTAGCTTACGTTAGTAAAATATTAAGGCCATGAAATTCAGTTCTAAGACAGAGGCTATCAATATGATTTACATATGCTTTGGAAATTTAACTCAGGTGTGAAATTAGACGAATAATGTTGATTTTTCAGGAGTGTGATGTGAGTAGTATGCACCTTCATTATTGCTACACATATTAGAAGTTGTTAGTGGTTTCTGAAAGAATAGCTTGATGTTATAGGAAGGTTACAGATCAGGAAATTTTAACCTCTTTATTGCATTCCCTTTTCTTACTTTTACAACCCAGTCACTTCTCTAAAAGGTTTTTCGTTCCAAATAGGAAAAAGACAGGGACATAACACGTTAGGTAAAAAGCCTCAGCTGAACATGCTGTGTTCTACTTCATATCTTCCTCCAGTAATCAGAATGCAGATCTACTTCTGTCATTTTAATTCAATCTGTTCTAATGTTTGAAAAGTCTGTCATTTGTTTCATGGATAATTTTTTTCTGAACATGCCAATCACACTAATTTTTGCTGTTGAACTCCTGAAGAGGGCTGCCCAGTGGTGCCCTGTAGCAGGGACCACAGAGTCAGCCTCCAGGTTTGCAGCAACAGTTCCTCCCTGCATGCTAGGCAGGGGTTTTCTGCCCCATGGGGACATCCTGTAGTGACACTGCTTGTAAGTCATGTCCACATTTCTGTGCCTATCTGCCTGTCATGCATGCACTGGTTGTTGGATTTCTACTTTGTCACAAAATAGATAGAACAGCTGGTAGTCAGATGTTTGGACCTCTGGAAATTCAGGTAAATGCAGTTGTAGGAAGAGATTTACCTTTTCTTCTATCAAGAATTACTGTTTAAGAAAGTGATTTTATTCTGGTTTTGTCTTAGAATATGGTGTACCCAGTCCTGACTTTTGAGTACCCATCATTCCATGAAGTATTGATGCTAATTTGCTGAATTCTCAGGAAAAACTAGCTACAGCTCCACAACTACTAACAATATACTTAAATCCAGTCATAGATCTATATTAAAAAGTGTAATTTCAGATTGTGCTGGTGGTTCCCCCTATAATAATTGATACCATCCGCCTATAACCATAAGGAGAAGGGTTAAATGGTTAAGATTTCAAGTGTAAACAAACAAGGCAAGTTATATATTTCCTTATTTTGTTGAGACCTTTTTCCCCAACAGTTTTCTAGAGTTTTTCTATTTGTGTCTTTGCTGGAGAGACTTTAAGCTGTCTCATTTTCAACCAAAAGATGAAGTGTAAGCCTAATTGTGATATGAGTATCTTTTAATGAATTGTTCCTTTAAAATAAGAGAATACATTTGAAACATTTGAAAAATTGGACTCAATAGTATTATAGATCTGATCTCTGTCTTGTTATAGAGGTGAGGTTAAAAATGAGCCCAGATCTTCCACCAGATTATCTTAAAAAGCATACAGTGACTGAAGAAATATGAATGAAAAAAATGGGTATCCTAAGCATCCATAATTAGTGTCTGCAAGCTTCCTTTTTATGGCTCAGTTTGCCTACACAGTGTGTTATATGGAGTTGTTGACATGAAAACGCAAGTGCTGTGGGTGATTGCCAGGTTATTTCATTCCACAAAATAGAGTAATTTGAAAAATGTTTTAACTGCAGTGCCAGGTATCAAAAAAATAAATCTGTAGGTTCAGTTTACGAGAGGGAGCTCTCATGAAATACAATGCTAATTGCAGAGGATTTAGAGGTGTGTGACTAACCAGCAGCACCCTCCATGCTTCTTCATGAAGGCAAATATGGCTCTTGGGATATAAACAGGGAAATACCAAGCAGTAAGAGGTGATATTGCTGCTGAGCCTCGAGCAGAGGGCATGACATAGGGGCTGATCCCTGTGTCAGAGCAATAAGGGCATCATCAGCACCAACTGTCCCTGCCCAGCTCCTCCAGGGCCTCCCCCCCCTCCCCAAGCCCAGGACCCCATTTCAGCCTCAGGGCCATCATTCCTGAGCTCCAGTGATGCCATGGCAGAGCTGGTGTCCAGCTCCCCACAGCCCTTCCCTGCCCAGCCATGGGCCCCACCAGGCAGGGCCTGCCAGCAGTTCCACATCCCCGCCTGGCCTTGGCCTGTGCCGGGGGGGTGCCCAGTGCCTGGGGCTGGGGCTGCCCTGGTGCCCCCGGCTAGGCCCTGGCTGTGAGGGGTAACTTAAAATGTTTAAACCAAAATACAGTGATTTTCTAAACGCATACTATAAATCAAATTAAAACTGAGTTCAGTCTACAAACAGTGAGGTGAAATTCTGTTTTGTGTGTCCTGCTGGAGGACAGGCTGGCTGGTTCTAATAGTCCTTCTGGCCTGACAACTTGAATTTCTGAAAGTGATGGGCAAAGTTGTTTTCTGTGTTTATTTTCCTTTCTGTCAAAATTTCACTTCAAAAAGGATCATTCCTGAAGTTGTAGGCAAAGCAATAAATGTAGGCAACAGTTAGCTGAGCAGTCAGCAACTGAGGTAAAGGCAGTCCCATTGTCTATGAGACAAGCTCCTTGCCTATCCTTAGATACTTGCATTATTTTACGGATCTAAGAAATGATGTTACAGTTCTAAGCAAGTCAGTTGGCCAGGTATCCTACAGTCCTAGGAGATGAGGGTTTCAAAGGCCAAGTTTCAAGTACTCACAGATCCATGAGCTCTTTCTTCTGGTCACCTTTTATACTGTTTCCAGCTCTTAATGTAAGACTGGGAGCATCTGTTTTGTTTCAGTGATTGCTTTTCCTCTTCCAGTTGTTACATTCCTTTCTTTATCTTTCCAGTCACTTTTTCCTTAGCTCTCCTTATTGCTTCCTACTCTGTCCAGGGAGTCTTAAACCACATGGTGACAGATTCTCTTCTTATTGCTTTATTATTTTTTAATAATTGTACTTGATGAGAAGTAACTGGTGTTGTTCATGCCAGCTGCAAGCTGCTTGGCCTACACAGTACTGTATCCACTGAGTCAGGCAACCTGGAGATGAGTGTGAACACAGGTGCAAAAGATGCAGAAATCAGACTGTAAAATCAAAGTGAAGATTCTGGTACTTACTAGGATTGTGTCTTTGTCTTTAACTAGGATTGGCCAGATTAATTGTTCATCTTTCCAGCTGCATGATAATTGTGGTACTCCTGCAAAAATCACTTTTATACATAAAAGTCCCTTTTCTTCCAGCCTTTGGAATACAGGACTTTATTCTCACACAGTAGACTGAGCAGTTTAGTCAGTACCACAGTACCAAGTATTTTCACTACCAGAACCTAATTTATTTCCTTTCAATTTTTTATAAAGCAACAGCCCAAAATACTTTCTGTTTCAGAAGACTGCAGATAAATGTGTTTATGGCTTTTCCCCTTTCCTTTTGACAGGAAGGGGAAAGAACACAAAGTTTTACACCATAAATATTTCTGGAGAAAAACTCTGTAGGGTTTATTTCTTCAGCTCTGAAAGCTAATTTAAACAATGGTGCATGTCTTATACAATTCTGGAATGGAACTCAACTATTAAGAAGTCCTTTCTTATTCAGGTTAGCCAATATACATTTGCAATGTGCAGTTACAGAGAAAAGAAATCTGAGCCTCAGGAACTGATGCAACTCGAAGGATACACTGTGGATTATACAGCTCCTCACACAGGTACTTTTCATGATTTTGAAGTATGGTATGTTTGTGTAAAACAGCTGATTCAGTTTGCTCATTTTGATCTAGCAGCAAAAAATACCTAAAAACCAACAAGGTTCTTTGGCAATTATTCCACTAGGGTTTTCTGCTGTGAAAAATCAAGCTTTTAGAAAGAAGCTTGTTGTGAGAAGAATGAACAATAAACTTACACTACGGTTGCTTGAAACGTTGTAAGATCACATACGACACAAGATAAAAATATTAATTCTAGCCAGTCTTTCCCTTTTCTCGCTATTTTTTATGATGGAGCCATGTGGCAGTGTACTGTGAGGTGTATTAATAAATGATTCAGAAAAGGTGATTGATGACACTGCTTGCTAAAGACAAACAGCTCAGAGTTATCAAAAATAAATTTGGCAATGCCAGAAAAATTTGTGGAATTTAGTATTAAAATGGCAGAGAGAAATCAAAGTTACACATGTAGAGAAAAATTATTCTACTCTACCTACACGGTGGAGGGATATGAATTTAAGAGACTTCCAAAATATTGAAGATTGATCTTTGGAAATGTTAACTCAATATTTAGAATAATTGAGGAGGCAAGCAATGATCCAAATGTGTTTTAAAAACCAAACCAATGTCATAAAAAAATACCCAGTGCAGACATGATGACTGTTGTGTGCTCTTCTGGTTATGCACTCTCAGAACAAAACAGTGGAATGAGAAAAAGGGATCCAGGAAGGAGCAGCAACACTGATAAGAGGTATGGAGCTGCCTCTGTTCAAGAAGAGCAGGGAGTTTCAGCTAAGAAAATGATGCCGACAAAGAGAATATATTATAGAAATGCAAAATAGCATATGAGATGGAGAAGATGAATAAGAAATAAATTGGAATCGAATTGGAAATGGAATTATAGAAATATTTTCTCCCGTATTTATTATACTGATGTGTTATTTCCAGGTATTATCATTTGATCCTTATAGCTCTAGATTTTATCATACTTCTGTGTCATAAATGCCTATAAAATATTTAAACCATACACACACGAACACAGGGGAAAATCAATAATGTAATAAATATTAATGGTGATTTAGAAATGACTTGTATTTATTATTACCTTTCTATTTCCTGCTCCAGGTCTTCAGGGTGGTCGAATGTTTTTCAATGCTGTTAAAGAAGGAGATACTGTGATATTTGCCAGTGACGATGAGCAGGATCGAATACTCTGGGTTCAAGCCATGTACAGAGCCACAGGTCAATCATATAAGCCTATTCCTGCAAGTCAAGCTCAGAAGATGAATCCTAAAGGAGGAAATGTCAACACAGAAATATCCCCGCTTTGTAAGTTGGCTCTCTTTTTCTTTTGCGGCTTTGGTTTTGGTTTTAGTTGGTAAAATATGTAGCAGCTCCCTCAATGAAGTTTAATTAAGCATAACGCATTCACCGTTCACTAGGGAAATGTGCCTAGCAGTTTGTTGTTAGCCAGAAGCTCTTTAGCCCAGATTATTATTACCAGTGAGGGAAATCCTGACTTGCAGGTCATTATTTTTATTATAATCCATGAAAATACAGCAATTAGCTTCAGATTCATTACAGTTGACCCACATATTACCATGGAGACGGTGCTTGGTTTACATTGCAGTGGCTGGCTACTGAAAAATATAGTGTTGAATAGAAAAGTATCAATCTATTTCCAGACTTTTATAGATTTAGGCTACCTTTATAATACATTGTGTTTATTAGTTATGTAAAAATTGCTATACAGACAGTACATTGTGAGCTGAAAGACACTAGATGCTGCTTGATTTTTACACCCCTCAGTATAATATTAAACTAGACATAAAATAATTTGCAAGAACAAAACACCAGGTTTAAGCTTTTCTCAACTTTGAGGAAAATACTGTTTCATAGGAAATCAAGGTAGATAGTATATATTAACCATATCTTGAAAATTACATAGGATCTCTTTGAAAGTATTCTGACATGTAGATATCCTCACATAGGAAGCATATATGATTTGTTATTGTTGTCCTGGAGGCTGAATGCGATCCAATAATTCTTCTTCATTATCATGTATCTGTATATGTAGAGTGATAGAGGAGAAATATATGGTTTAGAATCTACTTGGTTTAATGTCTGACATCTGTAATGGGTAGACCTAACACCATTCTTCTCCATCAGTCCTGCTATCTTTCAATCTCATGGCCTTCCATTCATCCTGTAAGCTTTTACCAGTTTGCTATTAGAAGACAGTAAAATGTGTTTGTTAAACTCAGTATTGGTTATCTAAAATCCTGAGAGAAATGTCAAGAACATTGAAAAAAACATAGTATAATCTCACAAAAGCATTGACATCTGTTGATTTTTTAATCTGAAACTATTTAGCAACTATTAGGACTAAACTGTATATAATTCAAAAATCCATGGTAAATTATTACTTGCCTTTGGTTTTAATACATTTCAATGTTTGTATTTTGTAATTAAATTAATAGAATTCTTTGTGCCAGAGGAACTTGTGAAATTTAATTTAATACAAGATTTAGTCTTAAAAGAATCAATGTTTGACTGATTTTCATGATACCTTCAGTTCTACCTGAAGAAGATATGAGGAAGATTTTATTATTCTGTCTTTTATATATGAGGTAGAAATAGGCATAGAATCACAGAAACATAAAATCAGCTAGGTTGGAAAAGACCTTTAACATCATCAAGCCCACTGATTACCCGAGGACTGCCAAGAACACTACTAAATCATATCACTGAGGGCTTCATTTAATCAATCAATTTTTAAGAAACTGCAAGATCTAGGGTTTATGGATATAACCTTAAATAACTTTATAAGACTTCTGCTTCATTTACACCTACTATGCTGATTTTCTTGGGGATATGATTTTACTCCTAAGAAGAATCTATACCTGATACTTTGTCAGATTTAAATGTGTTCAGTTTCCTAAGAAGTCAATTTTGTTTCCCCCTAGAAAAATGTTTACATTAAGTTAAGAGTATTTTATTTTTAATCAAGGTGTAAAAGCAAGTACTTGAAAGCTAATGTATAAAGTGAAATCCATTTCTTATTTTTTTTTCTTCTTTACTATATGCATTTTTAGTATTAGGAAATAGTCATGACCAGAGAATTTGTCAGCTACTTTTCTTATGTATCTTATTTTTCAATTCATAAATTATGTAAGCATTTCCAGCCAATACAAGACCACATTGTTTCAGTTTTTAAAGGATACCATATGGCACCCCCTTCACATACAGAAAGCAGAAAACCAACTAGGGCTTTGCAAAACAAATGTTATTTAGACTAGTCAAGCCTTGAAAGACTGTTGCCATCTTTATCATCCTGTAGGAGGACCAGCAGTGCGACTCATTCATCCTGATGAACTATACAAAAAGAACTTTAAATAACTAGAAAAAATGTAAATATCTTTAAACTGCTGGATGTAGAAAATAATCAAGTTAAGGAAACATGTTTCAACATTTTATATATTGTGTTTAGAAAATATCTTCTGTAATCCTGAAATTCTCTTGATATTAAAAGCAAGTGAAAGTTATTAAAGAAATGAAAACATCAGACTATGATTAATATGCCGCGTATCTAGCTGTATTAAGGTTAATTCTTTGCTAGCAATAAATGCTAACACTTCCACTTTCCATTGCCCTATGGAAAAAATTCTACCTTCCAAAATTAATGATTCATTATTAGCTGAAAATGCAAACTTCTCAAATGCAAGCATTTCATTAAATATTTAACATTTCTAATCAAGTGATATCTGTAAATGACCATAAATGATACTTTGTTTTCACAACCTCTTCTGTTTCCTATATTCTGAAGTCCAAAACTCTTTTAAGAGTTTTTGTGAGCTGTGGTCAAATCATTCCTGTTATCCATTAAGTCCTTTTGTATAAAAGAAAGTAGTGGAAAAGAGGGAGTAAGAGTCCCTTTTTGTATATCAAAGGTTGTGTTTTTTGCAGTTATTGGTGCCTTGTTCCACATAAGATAATTCCTTGTACAAAAGAGTGCTTAAAATTACAGGAACAAAATCCAACTACCTCAGAGATGGATCAAAACAAACACGTCAGGAACTCCTGAAAAGAAACGAGGTGTGATTATAATAGGACAGCTAGGGTCTGACTGATCTTTACAGCAGTTATGACAAATGCAGAAAATGGGAATGTTACTCTTGCATGTGCACAGCTGCAGCACTCCAAAGGCCAACCTACAGACCTCTTAACTGATCTGAATGTGCAGTCTCTTCTTATTGATGCTGTATAGCAGTTTAGGATCATTCATGTAGGTCATTTAGTAGAAACTTGCTATTCTGTGCTACCAATGAGGCACATTTAAGTGTGGCAGTGAAATCAAACTACTATCATACCTGTCCAACTTCTAAAATATATACTAGAATATATACCAGAATACTAGCCAATTCCTTCATTTCGAAGTAAAACAACTTCGTACTGCACTTTTGTAGTACTGGGTGGTTCTAAAACAAAAGTAAAAGTCTTATGTCAGCAATGATCAAGAAAAAGAGGCTGCTCTTCAGTTCCACTATTCTGAATAAGCATGCTGTAATGCAAAGGACCAAGTATTTAAGGATGCATGATAATAGAAAAGCCAGAAGTTTCCCAAGTATGTGAATGTACCAATTAAAAATGGATTCATCTGAGGCACATAAAGGTACAGGAGGAGGTCCCTTTCTTAATAAGGGATATATTAGGAGATCTATCCATACAGTTAGAATGGCTGCTGAGGAGACAAACACTGTTAATAATATGTTCATAACAAAGGAATAACAGCAGCACAAGGGGATTGACATGTCTTAATGAAGGAACACAAAGCCAAATGTCATTTTGATCCTACACCACCATGACTTCAGAGATGGTTTGTGAAAATATTTGCAGAGAAGAAAGGAGAGAGACAGATACTGGAAAACTGAGTTAGGGGAGGAATCATTTGATCTGAGATGTGTAGTTTTTGTCATCTCCCTTTTAGAATGATGTCAGTATCAAAACAGCTCACAAAAGGAAAATAATTTGAGATTTTGCAGAGACCAGTTGTCCTGAGTTCAGCAGTAGCCGTCATTTTTCTCCTTCTCAGTAGGAATTATAAGTTATTATAATTTATTATAACAGTTGTCATAAAAATGCTGTTTAGAGCCCATGTAAAAAATATCAAATCCTACTTATTAAGTAGCTAAGGGAGTCAAATACTTAGGCCGTGCATTGGAATCACCAGACATCAATCCAACAACAACAAAGTTGAAGACATTTCCAAATGAAACATCCATCTGTATAAAAGAGCATCACAGAGGAAGCTTGTGTGGACATTTAAATCGTCCAAGTGGATCAGACAATATTGTGTAATCAAGAAGAAAGGACAGGCAATTTGCCAAATGAAGAAATGCTTTGGGATTAGTCATGAAAATATAGCATTAACATTTTCAGTCTATTTGGATATACCAGTGTTGTGGTTTAAGCCCAGTCGTAACTCAGAAAAACCACGCAGCCACTCGCTTACTCCCCCCCCCCCCTTCTTCCCCCCGCTCCCGGAGGGATGGGGAGAAGAATCCAAAAACTGTAACTCCCATGGGTTGAGATAAGAACAGTCCAGTAGCTAAGTTATAATACAAATCACTACTGCTACCACCAATGATAATAATGATAAGGGAAGTAACAAGCGAAGAAAATAGAACCGCTCACCACCTGCCAACCGATACCCAGCCCGACCAAGCAGTGATCTAACCCTTCCGGGTAACTACCCCCAGTTTATATAGTGGGCATGACGTGCTATGGCATGGAATACCTCTTTGGTTAGTTTGGGTCAGGTGTCCTGTCTCTGCTTCCTCCCAGCTTCCCCTCCTCCCTGGCAGAACATGAGACTCAGAAAGTCCTTGGTCAGACCAAAACATTACCAAGAAGTAACTGAAAACACTGGTGTTAGCACTGTTCCCAGGCCAAAAGTCGAAAACACAGCACTGCACCAGCTACTAAGAAGGAGAAAAATGACTGCTACTGCTGAGCCCAGGACAGTATCCACCCCTTATTCCATAGCATTCACATCATGCTCAGATCCCACATTTTCAATATACCATCACTCTTATCTCATATATATTCATATATATACATACACAGAGAAGAGAAATCATTCCTTAGGGCATGGACCAATCCCTATAAAGCTGCTAAGTCCATCTGGTCCATGATGTCGGGCTCCATCTCTTGTAACAGTCTTTCAGGGCAGGAGAGAGAGTCTGCCAGGCCTCCCCGTATTTGTACTTCAGCCATCATCCTCCGTACCAAAGAGGCTTTAACCGTTTAGCTTGCTTGATTGTAGCACATGTTTCACACTTGTGAATAACCTGGGCAATAGTGTCCATTGCTAAGTCCACCCCTCGATCATGAGTCCATTTGTGTGTTGCATCTCTGCCTTGATGGCCTGAGGTGTCATGGGTCCACCAGGCTCAGAATAATTCACCCTGCCCTTCAGCAGTTTCTGCAGCTTGTCACTGGAGACTCCATACAGCTGCCTTCCATCTCCAATGCTTCCAAAGCACTGGAGGGACCCAGTGGACTAGATACCCATAGTGTCCCACACACCCTGCCACTCATGACTGTCCAGCCTCAGTGTTATGGGTTCAGCAGTAGCAGTCATTTTTCTCCTTCTTGGTAGCTGGTGCAGCACTGTGTTTTTGACTTTCGGCCTGGGAACAGCGCTGATAACACCAGTGTTTCGGTTACTGCTTAGTGATGTTTTGGTCTGGCCAAGGACTTTCTGAGTTTCATGCTCTGCCAGGGAGGAGGGGAAGCCGGGAGGAAGCAGAGACAGGACACCTGACCCAAACTGACCAAAGAGGTATTCCATACCACAGCACGTCATGCCCAGGATGGAAGGGCAGAGAGCAGAGACCCAGAAGGGTGGGGGTGCACTGCATGGTCGGGCTTGGTATTAGGTGGTGAGAATTGTATTCTTTCCTTGTATTTGCCTTGTCATTATTATTATTGGTGGTAGCAGTAGTGATTTGTGTTATACTTTAGTTACTAAACTGTTCTTATCTCAACCTGTGGGAGTTGCATTCTTTTTGATTCTCCTTCCCATCCCTCCGGGAGTGGGGGGAAGAAAGAAGGGGAAGTGAGTGAGAGAATGGGCTGCGTGGCTGAGAGGCTTAAACCACAACACTCAGTGAAAATCTCTTGGTCCTCCTATACCGTTATCTAATCCTAGACAAGACTCAAGCAGGACTCTGTTTAGCTTTCGAGATCAGACGAAATGGTCATTGGTAAAACACTCTCTGTATGTGTGCCAACATGCTGATCCCCATCACAATCAGTAGGCAGGTCTAAAGAGTACCCAAAGGCCATTCAAAACCTTCAGAACTCTCAAATGATGCTGCTGTACTTGTCACTGGGGCTGGTGTAGCTGCTGTGCTTGGAGCTGGAGTAGCTGTACTGTCTGTTGCAGTCGAAGTTTGAGTAGCTGCTGTACTAGTCACTGGGGTTGGTGTAGCTGCTGTGCTTGGAGTTGGAGTAGCTGCGTTATCTGCTGTAGTCAGAGTTTGAATAGCTGCTGTACTTGTCACTAGGGCGTGTGGGAATGTCTCCGTCATAGGCTGACCACCTGAGGAGGGGAAAAAAGTTGTATAATTGCTAAACACTTCTATTATATATCTCCCAAAGTATAGAGGTGGTGACCATACTGGGAAAGCAAGCCAAATCAGTTTCATGATCAATGATTCTATCGAAATACAAGTCATTACCACAAAGTACAATGAAACAAGAACCTTAGCCCAAGGCCCCCAGCCAATAAACACTAACAAAGCAAATACCGGCTGTAAGTATGGTAGGACATGCTGAAACTGAGATCGAGAGCAACAACTTTGAGAGCCAATAAATCAGCATTGTGATGAGTGACTATTAATCTGAAACAGTGAATTCTTATCATAAATACGATTAGACACACTCCGACCAGATCTGTCGTTATCTCAAAACTTTGTGCCCCACGTTGGGCACCAAAAAGAACTGTCATGGTTTATGCCCAGTTGTAACTCAGAAAAACCACACAGTCTCTCTCTCAACTCCCCTCCCCTTCCTCCCCCCCCTCCCAGAGGAATGGGGAGGAGAATCCAAAGAATGTAACTCCCACGGGCTGAGATAAGTACAGTCCAGTAACTAAGTTATAACACAAGTCACTACTGCTACCACCAATGATAATAATGATAAGGGAAGTAACAAGCGAAGAAAATAGAACCGCTCACCACCTGCCAACCGATACCCAGCCCGACCAAGCAGTGATCTAACCCTTCCAGGTAACTACCCCCAGTTTATATGGTGGGCATGACGTGCTGTGGTATGGAATACCTCTTTGGTTAGTTTGGGTCAGGTGTCCTGTCTCTGCTTCCTCCCAGCTTCCCCTCCTCCCTGGCAGAACATGAGACTCAGAAAGTCCTTGGTCAGAGTAAACATTACTGAGCAGCAGCTGAAAACACTGGTGTTATCAGCGCTGTTCCCAGGCTGAAAGTCAAAAACACAGCACTGCACGAGTTGCTAAGAAGGAGAAAAATGACTGCTACTGCTGAGCCCAGGACAACCAACAATAATTGCTATAAAATTTCTGTGCCTATCATAATTTGATGATATGGGAATAAATTATGAATTTCATATTTCTTTTAAAAGCTGTTTGAATCAGTCTTTGAACTGACTACATCAGGGACTCTGTGAGTAAACCTGAATATGTTTAAGGTCCTGGTGTCATGATACATACTCACAAGAAATACCACTGCTTATGGGCAGTGGTATTGCATGAGCAATGCCTTATCATGGCATTGCTCAGTTTTGGAATAATTGGTAGTGTTCTTGTAAAGCAGTTCTTTCATGATAGCCCTGTAGATGCTTGTATCTGTATTTCCAGTTAATCAAATCTTTTAGAAACGAAGAGAAACTGACGATGTTTTGACATATTTTTGATGATATTTGACATCATTTTCTCAGCAGGTTTGACAGCTTTATAACTGTCATACACTTTGCCACATGGAAGAGTGGAATAGCACCATCCTTCCTGCATGTTCTCTCCCATGCTACTCAGAATCATGCAAAATCTAAATAGTATTCTTTTTAAATCTGTCCTTTGGCAAAATACTGGCAGTCCATCAGTATGCTGTCCCCGGCCTGATGGTTGGACTGTATGGGCCAGCTGCTTCCTCTATTCTGGCACTTTCTCTCCACCCGTTACTTCATTGTCTGATATTTAAACTGTAAGGTTCTGGGGGCGTAGATTGTCTCTTTGGCCCATGCTTCTAAGCATGTAGCACTTCGGAGTCCTGGTCAATGATCAGAAGTCTAAATGTTCCCAATGTAAGCTGTCACTCTCCATATGGAGTGGCACTTGAAGGAATGGAATGCATGTCTTGCCACTGTCTTTTGCAAAGGGCATTTGCACCTTCATCTTTATCCAACCAGTTCCAGTCCCTTCTGTGTTTGGAGTCATAGTTCTTTACCCTATTACTTCTTGTCTTTAAATCTTCTTAATCCCTACAGTACTACATTTCTAGTCTCTACCTACTCTTCTTTCCTACCTGCCTAAGTTAGTTTGAATTGCTTCCATGATGCTTAAACTCCAGCAGGCATGTCACTGAGAGCCACAAAACTGAGGAAGTAACCACTTTGCAAGGGCAGTTCCTGTAGTTCGCTCTAGCAGAGAATAAATGCTACAGAAAACATGCATTTGCTTCTGGGCTGGGACAGGGCAGAGATGATGCCTAGTGATAGGGTTGTCATTGGGAACTGCATGAGCTTGTGCCATGAACATGGATCTCTCAATAGTCTTAATTCACTCAACTCTATTGAGTCACTGGGGATTTGATGTTTATAGCCTTTGTAGCTGGACTAAAATTGGAAGTTTCTTGAAAAGGAATATTCAGGTTGCTATTCTGGCAAAAGAAATAGATACAAAAGGCATATTCAGGATGCTATTCTGCCAAAGTATCTTTGTCTAAATGAACACCCAAACAAATTGCTAAAACTCCTGCAATACCTTTTGTAAGTTTTCACTATGGTTTTAAAATGCATATATTTGTCCTACAATGATCCAAAAATATAAAAGGTTTTGGCCAACATTTTCCAAAACATTAAATAAATCAAGTTTGAGTTAGAGGCAACTTGAAAACAAGGGAACAAATTCCATTAGCAGAATAAAATTAGTTGTGAAAAAACAGAAGTATTACTGCTTCAGAGTTCTCCCCAAATATCTTCCCAGTATTACCAAAGATTGAGAAACTGTAGAGAATAAAATGGAATTGTATTTATTCTCAACTCTATATCACAATACATCACTTTTTGTGTCTTTTGCATTTGCATGTAGCTTGAACAGGACATCTAAAACTCATTTATGTAGGAATTTGAAAAATACAATCACTAGCAATTTTTTAAAGAGGTGTAAAATAATTTTTAAATCACAGTCATATAAAATCTATGAATTCCTCTTAATCTTTCATCAAGTTATTTTAAAAAAATCAGTTTTGTTTCAAAAAGATTTGCCAGTTATCTTGAATGTATATTATAACATTAAAATAAATGCAACATATTATCTTAGATCTATTTTTCTATTATTTACTGCTTGTCTACAGCTGGCAAAGGTAATTTTTTAATTGTTTTTCTGTTGCTAAAATATATTTGGTAACAGATCTTCTGTTACTGTTTGACAATGTTATTTGTACTGTTTGATTCTCTTAAAAAGATGGTCATCAGTCATGGATCTTTCTGTAAAATTAAATCTAGGAGCTATTTATGTTTTTAAATAAATATTTTTGTTTATTTTGCCCAAATTATGTAGTAGCAGATTCTGCTTTCGGAAGCTGTGGTATTCAGTAGGTCACCTTACACATTCTGATCGTCTAGATTGCATTATTAAAATGCTGAATCTGTTTCATTTGCATCCAGTCTCCTGATTTCAAAATACTTGTCAGTACTTACACAGATTTTTTTAAAAAAAGGGGAATCTTTTATAATTTTGTGGTTAACCAGAGAAAAAAATCAAGCCAGTTAATTTAAGAAAGATTCAGCTGTGTATGATTTGTATACATGAGACCAATGACAGAAAGAAGTATTAGTCCTTTTTCTTTTCTGAACCTTCCTGATTGTAACTAATGTTTAGACAAATCAGATATTTGTATAAGAGTAAAAACTTACAAGAAATGTAGCACCCAGCCATACATTAAACATATGAGGTTTGGAAAACTTTTGTCTGTGGGTGGATCATTTTGGGGACTATAGATAACTTCACATTGTACTTTAGTACTTTCAGTAATGTAGTTGTGTTCATATCAGTTGTCTATCTTTGAATTCATGTGTTTAAATGCATTTAAACTGCACTAGTTAAGACAGCATTTCATGTACCTATGTCAAAATAAAAAATATGAGCTGTTTGTCATTAATAATAGGGTACTCTAATACTTATGGAAATATTGTTCATCTGTGTAATCACATACGCTCCTGATCCTTAGACCATTAAAAATATATGCTGTTGTTTCTCTGTGACGATGGTCTCATACCTTACACCATCGATGTGTTGTCATACTGTTTATTTGCTACATCCACCTTGGTGAAATCTGTCACATGGATGTGACTCTTGCTTTGACAATGCAAAGCCAAGTAATATGAATTAGTTTCTGCATCTTTCCAGGATGTGATGCTGCAGATCCTTCAGCTTGAATTAAATAATTCTCCCATCTACAAAAACAGCTGAAAGTTGGACTTGACATGGATCAATATGATCTGGGGCTAAATTTCTAAATGTGACTGATTATGTTAGCATCATGCCCACAGATCAATATTGAGTTTTATTATGATCCTGACTCTATAATTGGGTTTAATCAATAAACTTTTGTCTCCTTTTCTTTAGAAATTTTAGGCTTGTACTATGCAGGTTTTCAAAATTGCATTTAGGATACACTTGGATCCATACTTTTCTGGTAATGAATGTAAAA
This sequence comes from Ara ararauna, assembly GCA_028858755.1. Taxonomy (NCBI): domain Eukaryota; kingdom Metazoa; phylum Chordata; class Aves; order Psittaciformes; family Psittacidae; genus Ara; species Ara ararauna. The sequence continues at coordinate 148,619,239 of CM054376.1, forward strand.
AGACATAGGCTTGAATTTAAAGGAACAAAGAGCTAAGACCCTATTGAAAGGGGAAGTCAATTTTTAAGTTGATAGGACTGTTCACCCCAGTACAGTCTATAGAATCTAAGACAGCTAATGTGCTAATACATAACTAGTCCTTTTGGGCACTGTAAGGCTTTTTCTGTCCATACTTGCTAGATAATTCACATTGAGGACTTTGACAAAACATAGCATTAATGAAAGCAATCGCTAGAGTTTCTCTTTTGATAAACCCGCGGGGTTTAAAGGCGTTGAAAGATGCAATCCGTGAAGAACAATAAATTTGGGCCTTTGATTGAAGTGCCATTTCGGATGGTATGTTTTCGCGATGTATTTACACAAAAATGCTGCTCCCTTTTTCACTACTCTTTGCTGGAAGGTTGAAGGAGCTTTTTGCCATTACTACATTAAGGTTCGTCTCATTAAAAGCTGAGTACAAAAAGAAGGCTGGAAATGACCTAGCTCAAGCCAGTGTGTTCATTTCTGCTCCAGTTTGCCATTTGAGAAGTAGGCTTCAAGCCATGATGAATATTTCTGTGCGTGGCACTTTGATCTGCAGTAAAGATGCTCTTTCTTATCTGAAAAAATGAATGCATAAACCTTTTCTGGCTTGGTTTGGTGTTTCGTTGGGTTTGGGTTTTTTTTTTTTTTTTTTTGCAGTGGAGGGAGGGATATTTATTTGCTTATTTTGCTGAAATTAGAAAGCCATAAAAAACCAGGAAATTACAGAACACTTTTTTTTTTTTTTTTTTTGTACTCATAGCATTGTTTTGTAAATTGCAACATTTGAAGATCATGGTTTAAGATTTTTTTTAATGTACTTTGTTGCATTTTCCAGTAGCCTTTCTAAATATGGTTTAATCTGTCAGTGGGTAGCAATCATTTTTTTCAGTGTTACACTCCATAGATCAGTATGATAGAAAAACAGCTCAATAATATTATTTTCAGATTAAAAACTAAGATTCTTTAATATTACCTGCATCTGCTTATGTGACTTACATTGAGATACTTTCAAGAAAGTTTGTATATTGATACATATGCCATATGTACACTTGTGCTTGTAGATCTGCACACACATTCAAATGTATTGTTCTGCACATTTTTCTTTTGTATGAATAGATGCAGACCGTGGCCAGAAACATGGCATGGATGAGTTTATTTCTGCTAATCCCTGCAAATTTGACCATGCTTCCCTCTTTAGACTGCTTCAGAGGCAGACCTTGGATCACAGATTGAATGACTCCTATTCTTGTTTGGTGAGTACTGTCTGGAAGACAGATATAAAGTGAGAAATAGTTGTTACAAAGTAGCCCTTTCTTACTAGTTCACTCAATAGCTGCAGTTGTAGTTGGAATAAAGGGTCCAATCGATTGGTTTCAAATTTGAAAATTATACACTTGCAAGCTGCTGCTTTGCGCTCAATAGAAAACAAAGAGACCCAAACTGATTTTATCAGCTGAAATTTATCATGTCCTATGTGGAGGTTTGAATAAAATCAGGTTTCGATAATGGTAAGAGCTCCTGTGGTAGGATTTACTGACACCTGTACAGGCATTTTAAGGTACAAATGTAGTTGCCCCATGTCAGGCATTTTCACCTGTCTTGTCATTCTTCATTCCAGTGTGGTATGAAGAAGGAAAAGCGCCAAAAGAAGGGAAGCAGAACCACAGGCAGTATAGATATATGGGCATATATGTGTTACCTGAATTGCAAGTAACAAATGGGAGTAAAATTATTTAAGAAAAAAAAAAAAGAAAAGGTAAAATTATCTCTGTATCAAAATAACTGGTTTTCACATTCCAAAACAGCTATAAAAGCTGAGATACTGGCATAACATGCTTCTTTATTTGTAGCTGTAGTTCAGTTTCCCTTTTCTATGTAACATTTTGTAGTCTGTGCTTTGTGGTCTGGGAGTTGAGGGTGGACTGCTTCAAGTTTTGTTTTCAGTAGGGAAAACCAGCAACAATCTTGTGGAACTGTGTGAGATTATACACACTTGTTAATCAGGTTTGTGTGGGTCAGACCTCATAACTTCCTGGGGCTTTATTTTTCACCTGATATTGTGTCTGAAATAGTGATCTCTCACTAAGGACCTAAAATGCCTCATAGCACATAATTTTTTCCACTTTACTATCCAACAGCAACAAAAAAAAAGGATAACTTTTTTTCACTAGTATTTTCCATTGATCTGACTAGTCATGTAACACAAAGATAATGATGGGAGGTTTAGGTTTGTTTGCAAGCATAAAAAAGGTGGGGAAAAATGATTATTTGATGACAGTTGCTTCCTTTTTAAAATACTACCCGATAAGTATGTATAGAAAAGTTAAAGGACTCATTTTCTGTCTCTGGCTTGCACACTGAATCAAAGAAGGGGCCCGAAGGTACATCTGTACAAAGTAATTGGCACTCAAAGAGAAAATGGTTAGCTTTCTAACAGTGCATTGGGGTCAAAATCTTTTTTTATAATAATAATATAGTAAGACACTTAATATAACCTTGAAATCAGGAACTTTTAGAAGAGGTTAGGTGAAATACACAGTGCTATAGCAACCATAAAGCAGGCACATTTCTTATTGTTCTTTTTAAAATTCAGCTTTTAATAAGTAGAATGGGTGATCATTTCTTGTTAAATTGCATATTTAAGTGGATTTTTTAAATTAAAAAATTGGAAATCTCAAGGTAGCAATAGAATGCATGAACAAATAACTGTGATTTTTGTTTTCCTAAACAGCTCATTTACTATAATTTTTAGAAGCAATTCATCCCTTTATTTAAATAAACAGAAAGTGATCACACATAGAACTTGTAAAAAGAAAAGCAGAAATGTCTAAGAATTAATACTAAACAAACACAGTTCTGTATTAAAATACTATATGACCTAAACTTCTTCAGTGTTGCATTCTTCTCAGTATTGTGGAGCTTCTTTTTTTTGTTGGGTTGGTTTGGGGTTTTTTTGTTTGTTTTTTGCAAGTATACAATAAAAAAATATGCAGTTATCTTATACTCTGTGGCATATAGTTACTATGTGCTTGTGAAACTTATGCATGTTATGGTGTTGATCAAGGGCAAGGAAGGCTCATATTTATATGAAAATAGCTACACTAAAATAGGTCCCTAACAGTGACTGAAGCTAAAGTAATGAGTTCTTTAAAAATTTGTATTCTTGTCACAATTTTCTTCTATGAGAATATACAGAAATTTTAATAATTTTTTCCTTTTGTACTGCTAGACATTGACATGCAGCATTTTGTCATGTTTTCCATAAAAATGTAGAGACATAAGTGATAATGATGATTTATTAGAAGAATATAAATCAAAATAACCACTGTTTATTGTATCGAGGGCTAGGATACATGTTGTTGCAGGAATTCAATTAAAATACCTTCTCTTTCTTCTTTCAATAGAACATTTTGTAGCAAATACTGTCTGAACTGCATGAGCCATTGCAGCATGACCAGATATTATTTTAAAACACTGAGGACTGTTCTGGGTTCTGTAATAAAGCCAAGTGTTCTCTAGAAACAGCTGAAGCTATTTAAAGGCAGTAGAAACACTGACTTAAAGGAAATTAATCAGGATTAAATAAACAAATTTTTGAAATAACTTTAAGGTGGTTTTGTTTGCAAATGAAAGTTAAGAGTTGGGGGAGAATGCAAAATTTAAATTTCTCATGCAATTCTTTTAGCGAAGTTGAAACACAGATTTTTTAAAACTGATGTGGATATATTTTTAAGGATTGTTTAATAGTATTTTTTCTCATATTTTGTATAAATGTTAAACATCTGAGCTTTCAGAAATATTCACAAGCAGTAGGGAAATGTTGGTCTTCAGGTGCTAAACTGATGTTATAAATTCATGACTTGCGAAATCATTTTGCTTATCCAAGTTATTTGTATATTTGAGTTCAAGTGTTCCTCAATCTCTTAACCATTTTGCAGGGATAATGAGAGGGAAATCTCGCCACAATTAAGAAAAAAGCTTGCTTGGAACAGCTATGAAGTAGCTGTGGTTTCACAAGGCTTATGTTTTTCCCCTGCTGCTGTTTGGAAGCTCACTGTGCTGGGCTTTTTTTCATACTGGGAGGAGAGGCAATCAAGTCTCTTCTGTTTTACATTTCTACATAAAAATCAATTACTGTTTTTTTTCAGTATGGATTCACTCAAGAACTAATTTTGTAGTGGAAAGGAGTATGTACTTTGTTCATGTCTGTGACATTATGCCATTCTGGTCTCATCAGACTTTGCCTAAGCAAGCCCTCAATATATCCTTAAATATATAATTATTATTCATGGTCAAATTATACTCATGTTACTCAGACAGTTTTTAGCAAACTAATTAGCTTTCTGTCTCTTTGCTAGTAGAAGTTCTTTAAAGTGTATGCATGTTACATAAGAAACAGGGTAAATGGTCAAATTGTGGTTCTCTCACATTAAATTGGGATAACTAACCAACCAGGAGCTGTGTTTTAATGTCCATGATAATGTTCCTCGGCATTACCCAAATGTTATCTTGTAGCTTACAATTAATTACTTAAAAAATTAATTATTTTATAGTGTTAGCTTGTGTCAGGTTTTGAATCTATAGCAGACTTTGGATGTATTGGTGCAGTTTTATAAACTTGTTTTCCATCATAGTGGTAACTCAGCACTGCAAAGCTTCCTGACATTTATTCCTTTCAGCAAGAGGGCTATTATTGGATCTAGCTTCCAGTGGCATCAGCATTAGTCAGATATAAATCATTCTATTATAAAAAGTTTATGTAATGCATATAAAAATATATGCTTCTGTTCTTTGCTTGGTTTAAAAGCTGTAAGTGGGAAAATCTCAAAATGTTGTGGGGCTTTTTGCCTTTCTCTTTCAGGGTTGGTTTAGCCCAGGTCAAGTCTTCGTGTTAGATGAATACTGTGCTCGCTACGGAGTGAGAGGCTGTCACCGCCATCTTTGCTATCTCAGTGAATTGATTGAACATTCAGAAAATGGTTCTGTCATTGATCCAACCTTGCTCCACTACAGTTTTGCATTTTGTGCTTCTCATGTTCATGGTAACAGGTAATTTAATGGTATATTTTTTAAATTCATAGCTTTAGGAGCAAGCAAAAGTATTTATACACTCTTGCATTCACCAGGTAGGGAAGTTGCACACAACAGAAATCAGTCCATGAAAGTTTCTTCAGGGGTATTGGAGGTTTTATAGAGATTACTATTAAAAAACAGAAAAAAAAATCTCCTTTCAGTTTTGTCATGGGTTCAGCAGCAGCAGTCATTTTTCTGCTTCTTGGTAGTAGCTGGTGCAGCGCTGTGTTTTTGGCTTTCGCCTGGGAACAGCACTGATAACACCAGTGTTTTCAGTTACTGCTTGGTAATGTTTTGGTCTGACCAAGGACTTTCTGAGCCTCATGCTCTGCCAGGGAGGAGGGGGAGCCGGGAGGAAGCAGAGACAGGACACCTGACCCAAACTGACCAAAGACGTATTCCATGCTACAGCACGTCATACCCAGGATGTAAAACATAGAGCAGAGACCCGGAAGGGTGGGGGTGCACTGCTTGGTTGGGCTTGGTATAGGTGGTGAGCAATTATATTCTTTCCTTGTATTTGCCTTGTCATTATTATTATTGGTGGTAGCAGTAGTGGTCTTGTGTTATACTTTAGTTACTAAACTGTTCTTATCTCAACCTGTGGGAGTTGCATTCTTTTGATTTCTCCTCCCCATCCACCCAGGAGCGGGGGGGAGAAAGAGGGGGGGAGTGAGTGAGAGAATGGGCTGCATGATTTACAGCTTAAACCATGACAAGTTTGTACTGTCTTAATGCAGTGCATTTTCTTGGGCATTGTATAGACAGGCTGATTAATCTTAATTAATATGTAATTTAAGTAATTAAGTAAGTAATTAAGATTAAACTTAATTTAGTTTTAAGACTAAAGGATATCATCCTGTTATAATTGCTCATCACCTTCTGATTGATGCCCAGCCCATCCCAAAACAAGTCCACCCAGTTTACATACTGGGCATGATGTGCTGTGGTATGGAATACCCCTTTGGTTAGTTTGGCTCAGCAGTCCTGGCTGTGCTCCCTCCCTCCTTTCTTGTTCCCCTCCTCACTGGCAGGACCTAAGACTGAAAAGTCCTTGATCAGGATAAGCACTACTCAGCAACAACTGAAATATTGGTACTTTATCTAGTCAGGACTTTAGCCAGTTTGAACCTGTCTTATTTCAGTGTAGTTATATCTGTTGTCTCTTGTCATCCCCTCAGTAGCAGCTGGGGACTGTCATTCAGACCCCTAGACACCCCCTATTCTTCAGGCTGAACAAGCCCAGCTCCCTCAGCCTCTTCTCAAACAAGTGCTCTGGCCTCTGACTATCATGGCGGCCGTTCACTGAACTTACTTCAGTTTAGGGCAGGCAATCTATCAAATTAAGGACAACATACTTTTATAACCTGCTGTACACACTTAACCTGTAGAAGAAATGTGTTTTAAAAAATCAAAAATAACAGGAGAAAATGCAATAGATCTCCTCTTCTCGAGTGATCCAGTCCTGCCGCTAGAGGAAAATCTACTCATAGTCCCAAAAAGTAATTACTGTGATGCTGTCAGTAAATCCCCAAAACTGAATCCTGGTAGGAATGAGGGGAGAGAGAGGTTTTCTTCCCAGTGTGTATACCTAGGTTGCTTTGCAACCAGTCACAGAGGCCATTTTACTTGTCCTTAAGCCAGCCAAAAAGGGACAATCCTTAAAAAGTATATAGTTTCCTTCACAGCCTCTGACAAAGCCTCATCTATGAGAACCCCAGCTGGGTATTTGTGACCTGAGTGATTTGTGGGAGATTAACATTATGTAATTTTTTATAATAATATCCAAAATTAAAGTGTTTTTGAATGTACCTGAAATACTTTCAAGAATCTTAACATTCATACTGGTAAGTTAGGAGATTTTCTGACATTTACATGGTGACCTGTTCTCCATAAAAGCATGCTGCTTTTGTCAATTTCTGAAGAACCTGACACATTCATCTTTTCTATTGAGTCTAAGTCTTTGTGGTTTCTAGCCTTTTTATTACTGGCTTCAACCTAACAAGACAAATATACAGTGATAATTGCTCAAACTTATTTCAAGAATTCAAAAGAAAGGTAGATATATTTCTTTTTATTTCATAATTTAAGTGAAGGACAACAGTGCGTGCAGTGCATGAAAATATCTCAGGGAGCACATCATTTACACAGTCGTAAGCACTCTGTATTCTGTCTGTTTCTTCTGTACAGATATTCTCTGAATAGCATTATGAGTGTTTTTGGAATAAAAGAAGTGTTGAACAGAGAGGGTCTGACTAGAACTGATATATTGTAAAAAGAAAAAAAGAAAAACATGAAGAAAGAAGAAAAGTAAGTCAAGGACAGAAGCAGACACACTCACTGAGGATGACAGACACACATACGCACATAATATATCCACTCATTCATCTGCTGCAGCACTAAGAAATAGTAAAGAGGAAAAAGGAATTTCACAGACAATGCATGACAGGCCAAAGTTCTAGGCTGATCCCTAGCATTATACATCTTAGTTTTATAAGTCATGCTGAGAGTTAGAAAGACCACAGAACAAAGAGCTTTGTACTCTGGGCATGAAGTATTTAATTTATATTTCACCTTTGCTTCACAGAGGGATCTTAGACCTTACACTAGCCTGAGAAAGATCATCAAAAATGATCTTGAAGTCAGGTGATGGAGAAACATGTGGAAATGCAGCTGTATCCATAGTTCAAATTTTCAGGTTTTTTTAGCATGAATTTTAGGGTAGCAGGTAATCTAGTGACACCCTTCAAATGATCAGATAAAGGTGTCACTGACCTTCGTTTCTGGAAGTCTGATGAGGAGAAACTCAGGCACAAATCAGAGCAAATCTAAAAAATATACCAGGGCCATATCAGGACATATGCTGAGCCACACCAATGAGTACATCTGATTTGTAAACAAAACTGGTGAGGAAGCAGTCTCATAAATGGACCCCAAATGTCCCTTAGTTATGGGCACTCTTAAGATCCCAGGCATGGTTGTGGAACTGTGTGTACTGAATACTGCACCCATTAAACACTATGAAAAAAGACTGAATCAGTTTTGTCTCTTTCCACCCTTCTTATGTCTCCTGAACTCTTCTGGCAGATTTTTAACCTTCAAGTATCTCCTGTGCTCTTTTGCTGCACTGTAGGATTGCATATAGGAGCTCTGTTTCATGCTGCAGGCTGTAATGCTCTTGCAGGCTGTAACACGTAGAAGTAAGTTGTTGTCCTAAAGCTTCAGGGATATTATGGAGCACACAGGAAACCTGAACTGAGCAGCAGACCTTGCTACCTGGTCTCAGGACCAGAGAACATTTCCCTTTCCTGAGATGAAGATATAGGTAACAAGTTCTGACGGAGTTATCAAGCATACTGGTACTTAGTGTGTGTCTTGCGCTAATGTTGTTGGTTTGGGAATAGTAATGTTTATGCAGGGGTGAGCACAATGTGCTGAGTCCTAGACTGAGGAATTCAAGCTTCAATCATGCCTTTCCTTTCCTGCTGGGAAGAGCATTACAACTGGTCTAAAAAACTGCTTATGTTGAAAAGGTTTTTCTGCTTTTGTGGATGACATTCTCAAGACATTCTCTTCCCAAATAGCTAAAAAAGCAAAATATTTTAATGACAGAATAACCTTGCTGTTTAAACAAAAACACGTCCTTATTTTTGAATCAACTGATTACTTTTTCTCCAGTAAATAAAATCAACTTTCATTGGCTGTGCTGCTGGTGCTATGTAACTTTACAGTACCATCTCTTTTGGTTCCTGTTCACAATGTTTTTCTTCAGAAATATTCCACAATATGGTCCCCATCAAAGTCATTAGTTCACAAGTGAACTTCTTGCACTGCAATTATGCCTACACTTGTATATCTCTGGTGAAAGTGAAATGGGCAGAACAAGGAACCGTAGGACATTCCTGAATGCTAACATTTCAGTCTAAACAGTCCAGGTGGGAGCTATTGTTTTCTTCCCCATCATGTTCACTTTTGTCTACTTTTCATGCTGTGACTTCTGTTCAGTCCCTCTTGTCTGAAATGGATGCTGGTGGGTATCACATGAAGTGCAAAGTGACTTCTTTCCACCTGCTGAGTACAGCCTGAATTGAAAAAAAATCAGAATTCAAGCATATTCCCTTGTTATACCTTTTTCTATTCAGAAAGAAAGGTGATTTATTGGAAGTTCATATATGAGAAATGAAGGTGCAAGTATAGAAACCAGTTTATAGCCAAAGATAGTTTCTTTCTGTCTTAATTTTGAAATCTTCAGCTCTTGTGTTTGCACAGAACAGTAGTCATATTGAGTCAGGATTCTTCTAAGCCAGTAAATCATCTGCCTCCAGCATTGACCTGCTTGGAGTAAGAGAAGGGCAAGCATATGCAATATTTCCTCTTAGTGGGCTTTCAGTCTCCAACTCTGCAGCTCAGAATATGCCTGTTTGTTAACCTGGAGTGAGCATCTGTTTCAGGTACTTATCCATTGCTCCCCTGAACCTGTGTAAGCCCTTTGCACCCTCAACACCTTTGGCAGCAAGTTCTTCCTTGAAGAACTCTTGCTTTGAACTTGACTCCTGCACATCTCATTTCATTGTCTGTTGCTATTGGGAGAGATGAGGGAGAGACAGAAAAAAAAAGATAAAAAAGAAATCCTTCTCTGTTGTCTCTTCCCTATTTAAGGTTCAAGAAGTATGAGTGAACCATGTGTTGATTACACTGGGTGGATGTTTTCTGCTAATTCCTTACCCTTTTCTGGTAATCCCAAATGTTAATTTGCTTCTTTAAATGCTACTGAACAGGGACATTTGCACTGAATTATCCATGATAGCACCATGATCTCTGTCCTGAATAGCAACTGATTTTTCCTTACCTCGATCATTGTTTGCTGTTTTGTTGCTACTTGACTTCATAAGATCCTTCTATAATTCCACACTATGCCATATAGATGTCATTACAATTACATTTACTATCACCTCATTTCTTACCTGTTTGCTAGATCATTTGCAAATACCATAAAATAACACAGGTCTCAGCACAGATCCTTGCAGAAGTCTACTGATAACCTCACTGCAGGTACTCACCATTTATTCCTACTCTCTTCGTTGTAATTGTAAGACTTTCACTCTTAGTCAGTGGCTGCTTAATTGCCTTAAAAGCTTTTGGTTAGACATTCTGACAAAAGATTTTTGAAAATCTGTGTACATCATATCAGTCAGGTCATACTCATCCACCTGGTTTTGATCCTTTTAGATAACTTCAGAAAGATCAGAAGATAAGATTTTTATGCCGTATAGTCTTATGCCTTACAGATGTCACCACAATAATATTTACCCTAGTTTCTTTAATTTTATCCATAAATATCATGGAATCATAGGATGTCCTTATGTTATAGTTCCTTCTCATTTTCTGGGATGTATGTAAAGCTTACTGGCCTGTATTTCCCCTTACCTCCCCTGCAGACCTTCTGGTTTTTAAATTGATCTCACATTTTTCACCTCCCATTCCTCAAGAGGAAGGCAGCTGTTGGTGAGAACTTTCATGCAGCCACAGGTAATTCAGTTCTGGCCCTGGCAACATACTGCTGTCCGTTTATCTAATTTGTTCTTTAAGCTTTTTCTTAGTTGCTTTAATTTTAGACAGATTCTGTACTGAAAATAGGGTGGTGGATTTGGTTTTTTTTTCCTGCTAACAAAGAAGGGTTCCAGCATTGAAGTCTTCTTAATTTCCTTCATAATAAACACCAGTGCAAAGAATTCATTTCACATCTCTGCAATAGCCTTGCCCTCTCTGAGAGCTCCTTTTAGATCCTTGCCATCATTTGGCACTGTAGACTCTCTGATAGGTTTCTTCTGTTGTGCTTGGGAGAAATATCTTAAAGTGGAGTAAATGAACACATAAGAGAAATGAAACTATGGAAACTTCAGAGTGTGCTGCGCATTCAGATATTTCTTTTCATTTTGCAATGTTTTGTGATAAGAACCATTTATTGCAATTTTACACTTAGTGTCAAGTGATAAAAGAATCAGAAATCATCCCTTTCAAATCTGAGACAAGGAACTTTGTAAGAATAAAGAAAATAGTATTACATTGCTCTGACTCTTCTAATAATTTGTGGAGCTTCTGAATAGGTGTTTCCTTCTCTTCTGACTAAATCAGCTCTATGGTTTAAGTAAGATTGACTGTATCTTGCTGGCTTCTCCTTCGTTTTATATCCTTCATAAACAGTATCTAATAAGATTTAATCTAAATTCCAGAGCTCAAGTCAGTAATTTCACCATTTATCTTGCACATGGCCACCACCTGACATGAAAGGTTTTGTCCACTTGATCTCTTCCCAGGAGTGTTATATTTTTTTATATGTATAATTTTGCATATAAAAATATTTGAATAGCATGTAGACTTCTTAGATAGCTTTCCCAAGAAACCATTGCTAGCAGGATTTCATGGAACCTTTCAGTTTTAAGCAGTTCAAAATGCTTCCTCTTTCTGCTGTGCTGCTTATTCAGTCTCAACCCCGCATGTTCTGTGTTGTAATGATAGCAGGTGCAAGGTCTTCTTTCACTGTTTTCTATTAGCAATTGGGCTTTCTGCTTGAATCTTAAGTCTGTTCCAAGGCTGTCCAACAGCCGGAGGAAGGAGCCTGAGATCCCTTACATTGTGGATCTTTAGGGAAGTGTGTTACACTAGAAGTTATTTTCCATCAGTCTACCAGCATCTTATATAAATTCTCTCTCATGTCTGATACAGCATCTAGAGACTTAACAAGAGTCTTTTGTACTTTGTCCCATTTTTCTATCAGTCATTTGTAATGGGAATGGTGAGAATGGATTTCTCATAATTGAAAGCACGGTTTTATTCAGAAGCCGTTATCAGTCACCATTTCCCCAGAACAATGGAATGAGAAAACGCACCTTTAATGATTGATATACTATGTGAGTTTGTGTTCTCTTAAAACTGGAAAAATTAGTTGAACCTTGGACATTTATATCACTTTTCTTCAAGTGAATGTAATAATCCCCTTTTCGGAGGCTCACTGGACAATGCTAAGAATAGAACTTTTTCACTATGTCTCTCAGTTTTATATACTGCCCTGTGCCAAGCATCTTGCATCATCCAGTTCATTTTTCATTTTTGGAAGCTGATCATATATTACTGTTGTAAATGGCCAAAAGAAAGTTATCAGTAGAGTTTTTCTGAGTTCAAGGCTAGAAACAAAATTCTTCACCCTTTTTTAGGTACCAAGTGAAACCATGTTGACCTCACATTTGTTTTAATGAAGGATACTGTCCTGTGTTGGAAAGTGCTAATAACTATTATAATGTCATAATAAAGTGTGTCCTCCCTCCAATACTAGCAGAGGTATATTTCTCAACACATCAAAACAAATCTGCTTCTGAAAAGCCTCAGAGAAAATATCAGTAGTAAATTAATCGTAATTCACATGTTTTCAAGTAATATTAGGACAAAGTTCAGCATATTTAAGGTGATACTTGCCATCTTAGGCAATGAAGGAATAACTAATGCTATTATATACTCTTACCTTCCCTAAATATTATACATTGTTTTGTCATTAATTTCAACTGATTAATGCCTACAAATACTCTTATACTTTGGGTAAAATTATATTATATTAGTATATGCTTAGCTTTTCAGTAGAAGGACATTAATGAATCGCACCTAAAATATAACTGCATAAAAGATCATTAAAATCAACCTGATTTATCGTCTTAATCTGTTTCGGTGGCCTTCAGAATTGGTCTTTTTCATTCACTTGTGAAAAAGAGAGTATGACCTGTAAGCAGATGTAGGATCACCCTGAGAAATGCATACAGCAGAAGGCTCTATTGTGCCATTTATTTTTTTTAGTCAGAGTGTTTGAAGAATAGTTAATATAAACAAAATGCTCGGTGTTCAAGTGCCTGCTGGTTAAAGCTGCGTTCAAATGCCATGTGACAATTTGCTCTCTTCATTTTCTGTTAATAAAAAAACGTCTGCTCTGCCTACTTCTAAGCTGATAATGAGAATCATTGTTTTTCTTAGATTTGCCTAAAATAAACCATGGACTCTGCAGAAGCCTTAATTAATACAATTGTGTTTTAAAGGAAAATTTGGATATTAAATTCCTTGGATATTAAAGTCCTATAGATAGTAGAATCTCTACGTGAAAATTCTAAATAATTTTCTCTTAAGCTTACTAAGAAACAAGTAATCAAACTTTTATCTTACTAATTTGAAAATTGTCACTATCCTTTCATTTATTGTGCATCCTGCTGAATTTAAAAACAAGTGCTCTTAGAAAACATTGAAGTCTTCTAAAACAATTTGTTTCTCGGATCCAAGATGACATTTAAGTTTTGGTTTTGTTTTTCCTACACCCTTGAAATGTAGTTTATTGTATAAATGTCTTGAAGTAAGAAAGACCTTAGCTGAAGTATTTTTCTTGAATTTTATTTTTTCATCAGAATTTCTCATCTTTCTCTTGCAGATTCTTTTGATCAGCCTTATTGTTCTCACCTGTGTGTGTATGTGTGTACATGTTAAAGCATCAATCTGTGCATTTCTGTCCTCATACTCTTATTTTTTTCCAAGAAAACCGAAGTGATGGTCTATGTTTTTGATGAGGAAAGCTCATTGAAAAGACTTCAAACATTTGAAAATATGCGAATACGCAAAAAGTACCAGTATCAATGATGTTGCAGAGTTAAAAACAGAAGTCAGTCACCTTCAGTCAGTATTTACAAGGCTGTCTTAACAAAGCAGTCTTGCTTAAAGTAACAATTCACTCTCTGAGAGGCCAGTAGGAGAAGCTGTTTCCGAAGCTGAGGGCTGGAAACAATCTACAGTCAACCCAGTGTCCATCACATCTAATTCCCATTGAAACTGGATTCCTATTTTTATCTCACAAGCCATAGATATTCACAATAATCTTAATCCTACAATATAACAAGTGACCTCTGCAAATTATTACAAATTTTAAGACAGTTTTTTTCTTAGAGGGTACTCCAAACCTTAAAGGATTATATTGAGGAAAAACATTCCATTCTCAGAGAAAGCCGTAAATTCACCGCTTAATCTATCAGCTTCCCTAGAGTAACTGCCATCAGGACAGCAATCTTGCAAGTTTCTTTAAAAATTCTGTTCAACCTCTATTTTTCAATGTCATTACTTGAGTGTCTTACAGTTGAACACTTGAATTTACTAGCTGTAGTTCACAAGGTATTTATTTCCAATCTCTTTTCATATTTAAGTCTGAGTGAATTAAACAATTTGACATTACATCTGTGCCAGTTAGACTGTGATCTAAGCAGACAAGACAGGCCAATCCAAATCCAATTGCAGAGTTCTCAAAAAATGGGAAACTAATAAAAGTGAGAGAAAGAAGGCTACTCATGTTTTGAGTGTTCATTGTTTCACCTAGTTCTCCAATCCCAAAAGCAGTTGTGAAAAATAAGGAAGAAAAGAATGTGGAGGAAAGGAAAACTTACTCTCCCTTTACCTTCTTGAGAAGATAATGTTAAAATGAAAGTTCTTCTTAGACAGTCCATCACTTTTCTTGCCTGAATTCTTGAAAGACAGGTCCAAGGCTGCAATAAGAAAGTCCAAACCACTATCCAAAAATTTGGGATGGTAGGAAAGGCACATTTGTTGTCAGATTTAGTTACAAAATAGTTCTTGCATTTTATGGCATCCAGTTTATGGATGGATCCAAGCCTTTGAAAACTAAATGACTGCATGAATCTGATTTTCTTGGCAGACACAATAACTTGTAAATAAAAATAACCAGCTCAAAACAGTGCTATTTTATTTTATTCTGTCCTTGAAGCAATTAAAGAAAAATACCTAGAGGGCAAAATGAGTGGGAATTCTGAAACTACCTTTTCTGTCTCAGCCCATCTCAGAGTCAGATTCTTTTTTCTGTGGGTTCTTTTTTCTCAGGAGTACATAAATACTCCCAAGAGTAGCAGAAAATGATCACCAGCATAGCATGTGTCTCAGAACTGTGTCGCAAAAAATGCGGTTTTATATTCTGCTTGTTGCAATAAGGTTAACAGGAAGAAAGAAAAATATGTTTCAGAGTTTGTACTGTTTTCTAAAAGCATATTTTCAAGAGAAGAGGTTTTCAGTGCATTAGATGGTACATTTTTCTAACACCTTTCTGTGTGTTCTTTCTTTTCCTTCTGGAACATTTGCTTCTGTGCAAACATCCACTGTGAATATATGTAACAGTTCTGAAAATTTTAGGTGTTGTGGGTAAGGTTCTTTATGAAAACAAGCTTCATGAAGTGACAGGTTCCCGGTACATGGTGATCCTAGCCTTAGTGCAGGTTGACAGATATGACATCCTACTGGCTCACCTTTTTCACTTACTGTTATCTGGACCCCTAGGTCTTTTCTGTCATATATATGACATGCCTCGGTGAGGTTTAATATGACAGAAATGTTTGCTTTATCACTCCAGAGCACAATCTTTCCTGACAATGAAATCAGACAGTACAATTTACTTAAATTTGTGTGCATTCCATGTGTCAGAAGGCTGAGGTAAAGTATCCTGGCATCCATCAAAAGAGAGAAGATAAGTTATTTGCTCTTTCACATCAAATTTATACCAAAGTGTATTGATGTGCCTGGTTACTCATATCTCCACCATATCTGATTTTTATTGTGTTCACAATAATTTAAGGAGTTCAGGCATTCTTTCCACCTTGACTTGACAGATCACAAATATAAGTGTTTTAAAGGGTGAGAGAAATGTTTATATCATGACCAGGTAGCAACTTATCCCTTCTAGATTTAAGTATAGTACAGAAAGTTAAAGTAACATTTTAGCAAAAAGTTGTTCATAGAATCGTAGATTGAGTCTGAGAACATTCACAGAATGTTGTCCGTTTTCGTGTCATTTTACTACAGTTTTCTCAGTTCTAGAAATATTGAGATACAGTTTTAGAGGCTCTGGAGGAGGTACAGGGCAGATCTGCACTTAGGTGGTAAGCTAAGTGGGAAGTAGTAGCTGGTTTGTTACCCTGGAGCTGGAAGAGAGTAACAGGAAGATTTCAGATACTTCTTTTTAAAATATGCTATATGTGGGGAATTTGTGACTGCATTGCAAAAATATCATTTGGCAAATGTGTATTAAAATTTCTTTAATTTAGTCATCATTTTAATATAAATACATTAACCCCTTTAGACTGTGTGATTTACATACAATGTTTATTATTAATTATTACGACTAAATTTGATGTTTAAAAAAATGCCAGTGCTTCTTTTTTTAGAGACTATTTTTTGTTGCATCCTTTTATTGTATACATGCTGCTATTTGTCAATATGGGGTAGGGGAACAAAAAGACGTGCTCAGTCGAAGTGGGGGATTCCTAGGTGTTGTCTGCTCTGGCTTTTCTCACTTTGATTTGCCTCCCACCTTTATTTTAAAATCACTTTCTTCTATATTGTGCCTCTGGGAAAATATCTGGAAGATTCAAGGAGTTGATATTCAATGAGATCTGAGTAGGCCCCGCTATTGTGCCAATAGTACTAATTTTCTTGAGAAAGGATATTATATATCTTTGGGGATGTTTTCAGAGAAATATATGCTACCATGTTTTCATATGAGGATGAGGTAGAAACAACTTGAATTTAAAGGTTCAGCTGAAAAGTTAAATTGTCTAGTTGCAGCCTGTTCTTTAACTATATTCACAAGTTGCTCTTTGTCTTTCAAGGCAATGGGAAATGGGAAAGCTAGCGCACATGTTAACTGAAAGCTTTAAAAATAAAGATCACTATTCAGAGAAGAATCAGCATAAAGAGATATCAACAATTGTTAAATATTTAATATTACAGGCCAGATGGAATTGGAACAGTATCTGTTGAAGAGAAAGAAAGGTTTGAGGAAATTAAGGACAGACTTTCCTCCCTTTTGGAAAACCAAATAAGCCATTTCAGGTGAGTGTATAATTTATTCAATTAATATTCATTTTTTTCTGGAAGAATTTTCTCATTGTGTTCAATTTTGGTCTTCAATAAGTGGATACAAACTAAAATAATCTATCTGAAAATGAATTTTGAATATATTGAATATGAAATAACTTATTTACACAAGTGATTGTGCTTAAAATTTATTTGTGTGTCATGTGAGTTGGATTTTTCTATGGTAGAAAAGATTGTGAAAGAATATAGACCTGGGTTTGTTGATACTTTTTAACATTATGCTTTCTATAACTCTAAGAAAATTGTCTACGTGAAAATGACTAAGTAATTTCTGGATTAGTACTGAACAATTTTGATAAATGGCTGCTAAAAATTTTCTGAATGTCTAATGTCATTTTCTTGGGTTTATGATATACTCACCAGCTAAGGTCTGTCATCCTTAGTAAAGAGTTTGTCATATGGAAGGACTGTCAATGTGATTAGAAGATGTTTAGGGAAAGAGTACGAGAAACAGGGCGAAATATCACTTGGGTTGATATTTCCTTCTGTTTTCTAGCAATTGATGGTTTATGAAGCTTAGCATGAAAATAGCATGTAGACCATCGAATCTGTTTTTTTATCACACTAAGCCAACCTATCTGCCATTATTTTGTCAATCTAATAATTTTTTAGAATGTATTTATAGATTTTTTTTGTCTCTGTATCACTTCATGACAACCAATTCCATAGTTTAAATAGCGCTGTGTGAAACAGCTTCTTTTCTTTGGCAAGGTTGCCTGAAAGTTTGTTGGATGCCCCTCTGGTTTGATGAGGAAAATGTCTAGTATTCACTGGTATCTGTTATGTTGATAACTTGGTCATTGCGGATTTTTTGAGAGGAGAGTATGTAGCAGCCTTCACTTCGGACTTCATCTTTGTGTTAATCTAAAGAAAGCTAGAATTCTTCTTGGAGGGTATTCCTTTTGGGAAAAAAAAAAAATATACTCCCTTTTTTTCCTTAAGTATTCTTCCATGACACATTAGCTGTTTCCTGCCTTACATTGAATTAAATAACTCTTTCCAGGGAAGCGATACAGAGCAGCATAGGACACAGTGCCTCCTACCCAGATCTTGGAAAGGCAGGAGGAGAGTACTGACAAAAAACATCATCTGCAAGGGGAAAGAAAACAAGTTTAAAAAAAAAGGAGAATTGGAGCTGGGAGAAGACCTCTGGCCTGTGATTGGCATGGCCATATCCTGTCAACTTTATGATAGAAACATAGAAACATGATAGCTGTTATTTCCAGTAAATGTAATTACTTTTACCCATACACAATGGTGAGGTCGGTGAAAGTAACTGTGACCCCAAAAATATTGAAGCTGCAGAAGCCTTCTGAATACAAGCAGAGAGAAGAGGCAAATGGAAGAACAAGAAGAAAGGCATCTTCAGAATAATTCTGTTCACCTTCACGTGCATGAGACTAGTTGCAAAATGTACAATAATGTCTAAACAGTTATTTGAGTTGGAACAAATAAAGGTGAAACCCATTATGTCTGCTTACCTACACGCTAGATAGGGTATGTTGATGAATTTGCAGTATATTAGTGACCATAGAATCTTACTGCCTCAGTCTTGGTGGGTTATGAGGAAATTCAAACATTAGGAACTCCTGACTGAGAGCAATTCAATGTGTCATTCAAAGGTGAATGCACCATTCTTCAGAGGACTGTAAGGTTTGCTTTAATATCCTATTTAATCAAGACAAACAATGATCTGCCAGGTGAAGAGCAATCATTATATCTTTCTCTGAATAAATGTTAGAACTAAAAAAATTAGGTGGAATGTCTGAATTTAGATGAGGATACTGGCATAATACTGGTAGGAGGAAGAATCAATAGTGGCCTGGATCTGAATTTATAAAGCATATACAATCACAAGACAGGGCAGCCTAATAAAGAATTGGTATTAGACTTTTAAAGAAAGCCTTGACACAAATAATGTAAAAAAGATCACCTTTATCATTAATGAGCAAATAACCTTGGCTGTGAGATTGTTTTCTTAAGAAAATGCAGTGCTAAAAACACTCCATATATCAACCCATCAAAATTGTTGTGATAACTGTGAAATGCTGAATATTTTGGAAAACACATTCAGCAGTAAAGGTTGTTGCATCGCATGTACTGAGGTTCTCTGCTCTGACCATACTGTCCCTGATGAATGCCCTGTATTCCTTGTCACCAGGCAGTCCCATCATCTCCCAGGCTGGCTTACTGCTTCCGCTGTTTATGCTGTCAGTTCGAGCATCCATGCTGTTTATGTAGGCCCTAGAATATTTTAGAGACTTTCATGTCCTCCTCGTTCAGATAGGTTTTACAGTTTTTAAATGTCAGATTCTCTACAATAACCTTTTTATCTTCCTCATGGAATCACAGAGAGGGGGTTTTGCATGGTTTTCTAACCTTTTTTGGTTTTCAATTGTGGCATGTGTTTGACTTGGGACTTTGAATTTTCTCTCAGGCTGCTTGTAGGTTTCTTGCTTTTTGGAATACTCCTTTAAGGTTTAGACTTTTATTTTTCAAGTTTTTCATAGTTCCCATTCTTCAAATTGAATATACAGAGTGAGTATAATATATATGATGTAATATACTGAATCAGTACAATACATGTACTTATTTTTTTTTGCCTGTTCTCTTTTGCTGCATTATTAAATTTTATTCTTTTATGATCACTGCTACAGAAAACCTCTCCTTCTCTGCACCTCTCAAACTATGTCTTGTCACAGCTGAGACCAAATCCAGAAGAGTATCTTTTCTTGTGGGTCCTAAATTAGTTGTTCAAGGAAGTGACTCAAAACTGTGTCCCGAAATATTGTATCTCATCCTAATGAGGCATGTACATGTCTACAGTTAAAATCTCTTTCTGTTACTATTTGTCAACAATTTGCAGCTTCTCTAATCTCACTTAACATTTTCTGATCATGCTTATTATCCTAATTAGGGAGCCAGTGGTACAGACTTTCAAGGATCACCAGCACTCACCTAGAGTATTTCCCACTTCCTAAGACACTTTGACATCTTACCTGCACACTGAGACTTCAAGTCTCTGCCTGTCTCTCAGGCATTAAAAGTGGAAGAGCTATATTTCAGAGAAAGCTGCTGTAAGGGTCTCAGACTTTAATCTCTTGCCTGTCTGTGTGAATTTTATTTCTGGAGTGTTCCTTCTATGCTTCCCTATGTTGCTGGTACTAATGCAGGCCATGAGTACTGCTCCTTTTCTGTTCTCTCCTAGGTAAGTTACATAAACATCTCCTGATGTCCACTACCTTTGTACCAACAACTAACTTAATGCTTGGTCCTCTTTGATGTCACAGCCTCAGTTGTCCATTTGTCTAATAATCTAATTGATTGTCACCATATGTGACTCCCTATCCTTAAAGATCCCCTCAGCTGTGGGAGCAGCCTTGCCACAGCCAAACAATGGGAAATCGACTGGCATGGGGGTTTTATCCAAGAGACTGAGTTTCTTCTTGCCAGCAAGATGCTGCTCCCCTGCCTCCTCAGCAGCACAGAGACTGCAATACTGGAGGCATGACAGCTCAGAGCATCCCCTTAAGGCCTCTACTGTGAACATTTCCTTTTCTTTAAGCTGCTTATCTCAGTATAACCACTCTTTTCTGTCAGAAGCTTCTTGCAACAATTGCACACGTAAGCTTGCTGCCCAAGTTGTACTCATACATATTGTCTCTGCAGTAACCTGAATAACCCCTATTCTACTGTGGGACCTATATCTACATCATGAACTTAAAGCTGGTTGTGTTTTGGAAGCTTGTTATGTTATATATGTAGCAGAGCATACCTCGAAGGAAATCTTTGATTTGAAATAGTAAGTGTAATCAATAAATGAGTGACATTTATTCAAAAGCTACCATTAGATGATGATAGGAATAAACTGTGGGAAGCTCAAGTCAAGGGCAGTAGAAATATACTGCAAAGGAAGGAGACAAAACACCTAAAGGTGTGTTCTGATTTAAGATGACTTAACACCTAAGGGTCATTAAATCTGCTTTGCTACTTTGTTAGCCTGTTCTCAAAAATTCTTAGCACTGTTATAAGAAAGAAACAAAATGAGACAAAGCAAATACTGGAATTCTTGCTGTGGGAAATCCTTTTTCGATCTCATTTTCAGGGCTTTATTTTGGCTGACCAAAATGTATCTAAACTTCACTGATCTGAATCCTTTTATCATTAGAAAAGATTTTACTATTGGAAAACATTAGAATATGAGGCTACCATTCTCAGTGAGTAATAATAAAAAAGATAATAATCTCAGCAAAGTAAAAAATCTTTTTTCCAATTGGGGATTTCCCAGCAAGATATTATAGATGGGATTAAGAGAGGTTACAGTTGCCTGAGCATTGTGGTCTCATTGAGCTGATATATTGGATCAGTCAGTATACGAAAATGAAAAACAAAGCTATGAATGGGATCACTTTTTAATTTAGAGAATTTCAGGAGTATCAGGACAAATAAGGGTATGGTTTAAGTTGTAGCTGATAAAATCTAAGATATCATTAAACGCTTTTCCATGCTATTTATAATAGAAAAAATGTCATGGAATATTTGCAGGCATTTTTATTCCCATATTATCTCTAGAAACTTAAATATATGACGTTTTATCTTTATCTTAATCCAATGTTAAAACAAGATATAGTATACATAGTACTATTTCACAGCTCCAGTAGCTGTCATGGCTACATGAGAAATAGTACCTCTTTCCAGGAAGATGACACTTAAGCTTATCAGAGACCATTAAATGTGCTTCATAATTGAGAAAGTGGAAGTGATGCTTTTTGCCTTTTGTGTTTTTTCTGTACTTAGGCCTGAGCTGCTGGTGGGCTGATACTGCTGTACTGTGTATATGATGCATGGTAGACTGCTGGAGAGGCCTTCTGCTTTCATTAGTACTTCATGTATGGAAATCTTCTACTAACTTAATTTAATGCAAATTGTGTACAGTTAGGTCTCAAGGTAACTTCTTAACGTAGGTATTATAATTCTGATCATTTTCTCTTCCTTTTTTCTTTTTTTCTTTTTAAGATACTGTTTCCCTTTTGGACGCCCTGAAGGAGCTTTAAAAGCCACACTTTCTTTACTTGAAAGGGTAAGTTTGAGAACATATTTTAAACTCTGCTTGAGTTCTAAGCCTGCATTTTTCTTTTGCTTTCACACTGCTGAAAGCAGGCTCTTGTCTTCTCAGGTATTTTACTATTGGTTTTAACTGTTCACTGGAGCTTTTTTCTTTCTTCGACAGAGACAAACAGCTGTTTTCTGTAGGATTTGTTTGACTTTCACTTCAAGCCGCTGTGGTGACTCTGTTTCTTTAAAATTTAACAGTTACCCAGCATTATCTCTGAAGTAATGCAAGTGTACTCTGCAACCCCCTTTCCTGCTTTCTATGGCTTCTGGCTTCTGATGTTGTCTATATATACGTTTAACATTAAAAAGCTTCTATACAATCCAAATAATCTTCCATAAATACGTAATCTAAGTAAATTTAAGAAGAAAAAGCTAAATGTAGTAAAACTGACATGGGCAGCTATAAATGTAAATTCTGCCCAGCAAATCCATTTGTGTTGACTAGAAGCAAGACAACCTCATAATGTTAAAAAGCTTCTCAGTCGTCTCTAAGGAAAGAGAACTTTAAATCCCAGCAGAGATTCCAGAGGAGTTGTGTCAGCAGGAGCCTGATGAAGGTATGAATTCAAAAAAAGTTTGGATCCCAGTCTGTGTAGCTTTGCCAAAATCTGAGAGATCTGGTCCTGGACAGTTGTTCTGCGCTGCAGAACGTTCCATGGATAGAGATTCTGTCTTAGAAAACCTCTGCCATGATCAAAAACGCATAGAGAGATGGGGTATATATGTTTTCTTTCGCTTACAGTCTCAGTGATTGTAGTGCTGTGTAGATTCCCTTGTGTTTCCTTTGTGTTATATGAAACAGCCATTTCCTCTCGCAGTTCCTGCTGTTAAAAATGGCAGTGGTACTCTGTCTGATGCTGAAGGAACACCACTGTCTGTTCTTGACTGGGAATAAATGTGTATTTCTATACTTGTGGATGCAGAATGGGATAGAAATATCTTATTTTACCTGTCTTTGAAATTTTGGGGGACAAGGGGAAAACCCAAAATAAACCAGATCCAGAATGAAAGGTTTTGAATTCTGTATTTTGACTCGTTGATAACCCAGAGGTTATTCATTAAAAAGAAGCAAATAAACAAAGGTAGAGATGTCATTATGTATGTACAAGTAATGGAAGAGTCTGCTTTGCAACAGTATCTTCCTAATAGCTTCTCTGTGAGGGAACCTGTTTCTTCTCTACTGTACCCTTCTCCAGACCATATCTCTTGCTCCTTCCCTTTCACAGCAATTCTTAGATATGTTCTGTAAGGGTGTAGCATGTCTGGGGATACACTGGAGAAGCATTTTTAAAAGATTGTAAGTTACCTGAAGCTGTTATTGGTATATGATCAAATATCATATTATATGATTCTACTATTCTATATAAAATGTGGTAAAAATATATTGAATCACTTGCAACAGGGGATCCACTTTATCAAAGTCCTATATTTTAAAAATGGACAGGTTTTAAAAACTGGCAGGTTTTAAAAACGTTTCTATGATCTATTCTTCTACTTGTCCATAATCAAATAGTCCACCAGAATTTTGATGTTTTCCCTGGCTCCTATAGAGGACTCTTTTTCACAGCAACGACATGTTGAATTTGAATAACTGTGACTGTAGAAAAGTCAGTATTAGCTCTGATGGTGTGGTTCACAGTTTCTCCTTTACATTATGCAATGGTGGAAGCTTTTCCACAGGTGACAACCAAGCAAATTTCCACATCCATATCTTTTGCAGACACCGTGATCCAGACCATCCACAAAATGCTCTCGTTTGTTATATTGGTCTTGACATTACGCAAATGAAGACTGACCAGCATGCTGCAAGATGCCAAACATCAGGGGGGTATTGTTTATAAATATCATATAGGCAGTCAAGCCAGGGTTGAACAGAAACCTTGAAAGACAAATATCTAGTTCCTTTTTGATTTCTGCCTTTATGATTATCAGTTCTGTAGTAACTTCAGGGTACTTTTATCCTTTTCCCTTGGGTTTTGGGTAATGACTGTAACCAAGAGGTACAATTGTCTCTGACACAGGTTTTAATGAAAGATATTGCCACTCCCATACCAGCAGAAGAGGTGAAGAAAGTGGTCAGAAAATGTCTGGAGAAGGCCGCCTTGATCAATTACACTCGACTTACAGAATATGCCAAAATAGAAGGTTAGTACAGCAATCAACTGCCAAAGTGGCTGTAAAAGCCAACAATGCCTATTAACTGAACATTCTGTGAGCAGCCTTTTCCCTTTCCAGAACAGAACCATTCCACAGCAAGGGGAAATGTCTCATTAAAATCTCAGCTGGTGAACTATGGAGCTTTTTTCCTATTCATTGCTTTAATATGCCTCCTGGGACCTTTTGAATAGAAGACTAGGACTTCCTCATTTAAGTTGCCCTTTGTTCTTACTTTTGAGTTCTCCATAAATCTAGAAGGTTGTTTATGAGTTATTTTTTATTTCTCTAATTATTTCTAGTAATTAGACTACTGACAGGAAATTCTTACCTTAACAGCAGTAACAGTACCTTGAAAATTGAAAACACTGGGTAAAGTTGCTTTTCTGATGCACTTATAAGGCAGACAGATAGATAAGTGTTATTTATTTTTGGTGTTGTTTTGTCAGGTGTATGATAATTACTAAAATCTTAATTACATCCTGATTTTCTGAAGTGATCAATGGGACAAAATACTAGATTTGTTGGTAATCAGAAGTTTTTCTGGAATTACATGTATTCTAGAAAGTGTATCATAAAATTAAGATTTTTCTCAAAAAAAGTTTCTAGAGTACATAATGTCACTTTACTCTTTGTAAACCTATCTAGAACAAAAAGAAAGTCATAATAGTCAAATTCCTTGTCAAGACACATCTGTTATTCTTCTTTAAGCACAGAAAACTTGAGATGCACCTGTACAGATATATTCAGGAGAATAAGACAGTGTGCCCACATCTCTATAACTGGATTATTGGAGGTAGTTTCAGTTAACAGGAAAATGTATGAAAGATGAATTCTGCTTTTAAAAAAATCCAGTTTTATTCATATTATGTTTTTAATAGCATGTATTTCTAGCAATGCACTAGAAGAACCAGAGTTATCATAGCAGAAAAATGAAGAAGCCTCATGTTCAGCCGTATTATACAGCCAACTTTTTTCCTTTTACCATTTCTTCTCAAACTCTCTGAAAAACACGAGTTAACCAATCTCACAAGTGATTAACAAAAAACCCATCTCATCACTATAGCAACCGGTATTATATCATGGGAGTAACAACATGAAACCATCTTAGTAACCAGTTTATCATAATTAATTATGATATCATGTTGTGTTAAAGAAAGAAGGATGAATATTAAATCTATTCCAGAAAATGAAAAGGCAAAAATAACTGTTTTCCTTAGCTTTTATCTTTCTCTATTCATAAAGGGGATTTTTTAAATGTTCTATATTTCAGACTTTTAGCAAACCTGTTAAAATAATGGGTATAAAAATAGAAAGATTTTTAAAAGATTACAAAAGCATACAAAGGGTATCTAAATTCACGGAGACTAAACTGAATTGGAAAATTTTTTTGCAGTGATGTAAATACATCTTTGTCCAAGATTTTTTTTACTGTTTTCTAAACAAGTGTGACAGTTCCAATGCAAGCAGCAAAACTAGCATTCTAAAATATGCACACTGTTAACACTGCAATAAGCTGGAACAGCACATAAAACTGCTGTCTATCCCATGGCATATTTTGACTTGCAAATTTCCTTTTGGACTTATTGTCTTTTGATTTAAACGTAACTAGATTTATGCAAATAGTTTATGCTCATGTAATAGAAAACCCAAAGCACAATAGATAATTCCATATATAAATGTACTATTTCTCAACAAGAAATAGGTTAAGTACTGTTTGAAATTGAAGGCTCCAGCATCATAACATCAGAACATTAAAAACATTGGTCTTCAGTAGCAATAAGACCTGTACTGGTCTCTTTCTATACTCTGGTCATTACAAATATGCTACACTTTTATCAATATAAATGTAATAGTTTTCATCAATAGGTTCCATTCTGCTGTGTTATTATGGGAGCATTATTGTATCCATGCACTAAAATTAAATTCTTCTCCTGAAAGTAATTCACGTTAGTATTGCATTAATTGCTTGCTCCTCAAATTGCATACAAGAGCATATAGTCATCATCTTCATAGCATTACTGTTATCCTCAAATGTAACTGTTATACATTTGGGAATTTTGTCCTTTAAGTATTTCTTCAGTAAACAACAGAAGAAATCATATCATATTAGTCAATCAGAATGCAACTATCACATGATAATATCAGCTGTAGACCAGTAGCCACTACCTAAGAAGTAGACATGCAAAGAAGGCTCTAACAAAAATAATATTCTTATATTCTTACTTTTTTATATTCTTTAAATGTTATTTATATTTCTAAATTCTCAGGCACAATATGCAAACTCATCCAATGAGCTTGAAATACAGACTACATAGGACTAGTAAATATAAATATACTACCTGAAAACACACCATTTCTCCTTTAGCTGACAAAACACGTCACTTGTGTGACCTGACTGTCAGGACATTTACTACTACACTCAAGATTTTAAAAACATTTTAACACCTTATTTGGTATCTGTTCTTCTCTAATAAAATCTAAATAGTTATATTTCTGTAATGATATTTTTCTTCTCTTCTTTTTTCTTTTTCTTTTTTTTTTTATAATCAGCAACAGCAGAAAAGGACACAGGTGATTACTATTTGTGTGCATGTCTGCATGTATTACAGATGTAGTGTGTTGTGTCTGTTATTTTATTATTTTTGTTGATTTCAGCAATACCAAGCTATTGACCAGAACGTGTATGAATGTAAAAAAATCATTTTGATGTAGTCCATGCATTCTTCATTTACACTGATATTTAACTATGATATGCATAATTATTAGCAATTTAGCTAATTTTGTATTTTGGGATATAATGCAATTGTAGTTTCTGTGAAATAGGTATAACTGAGTGTTGAAGGCTGGCTGTTGAATTCAAATTCAGTTTGTGAATCTGGAGAAATGTAATTTCATAGTCAGAAAAAAAGACAACTGTTTCTTAATGGGACTGCTGAAATTATTGATGAAGGTCTTGGTAGGAGAACTAATTTTATAAAGCTGGTTTTAGAGTTCTCTGATATGTCTGTGTTTAGTGATATATTTATTTTCCTAGTAACAGCTGAAGGTTGGGAGGATGGTAGTTCTTTGTGTTCCTTATTTCATGAAAGTTTTGGTGTATGTTCTCCAGTAGTGCAGAGAGGGGGGTTAAGTGTTTATATCCCAATATTTAACAAGAGTGATCATAAAAAGAGCATAGCTGAAGTAGTATTTGTGGCTGAGTAGTACTGGCTGTGTAGAAGTATGAGGGACTGTGCATATGTATATATATCTACGCTATGAAATAGATGCGTACACTGCTTTGTCTTGCCTTTTTTAAAGACTTACCTACAGACCAAGTGGAAGCCTGATCTTGATGCTCTGTCGGGCTTCCACGAATAATATCAACCAGAGTTGCGGGAAGGGGCATTGAGTTGGTAGTATTCTCAGGATGAAATAGTTTTCCATCTGGAAAGACAAACTGGTGTGATGACTATAAAGGTTGCATGAAAGTAGTTCAAAGTGGGGTGCTTTGCCAATGAGGGGCTTGGAGGGATGGTCAATTTTTTGAGGAACAGTTTCTTTAGCCAGTAAACAAGAAAAAAGTATGAGCTAATTATAAAAACTACTTTTTTAAAACTCTGTTCATAGCTGAAGATTAAAAAAAAATTCCATTGGTTCCCAAAGCTTCTACTGGTTTTCATTTGAAAGCTCTAAGTGCCCTGGAAAGAGAAGAGCTCATGTTGGAACTGTTAAAAAAGGGAGCAGACGATGCACTGATTGTACGGGTATTCATGCCACAACCTGTTAGGATGAGCTGTTAGGAGCTCACATTGATTAGGTCATCTGCCAGCCTGTGCTGACCAACAAGGAAAAGTTCATTAAGCAAGTGCTTCAGAGCACTTGGAGGCTCCTTCAACAATTTCTCTGTGAAAAGACCTGTCTCCCTGCTAGGTAAGATAACTAAAGCTAGATAGCACAAATATTCCATTTACTATTCTTACACCTGTAGGTATTGAAGAAAATATCTTTTCAAATTAGAAGTTTAGAAAAATGTTGAAATTAATTTGTGAAATAAAAAAACTAATTTCAGAGTTTGTGTCCTTTTGACCCTTGCACTCTAAAGCCTCAGCTGGACACTTTTATATCATGTGTATCACCTCAACTACAAATACTCCTTCCGCCACATAGTTTCTATTTTTATTGTTTCTCAGGCTCATTATGTCAGAAATACAGACCACTGAACACATGGCACACAGTTACAAGCACAGGGAAAAAAAATAAAGAAAAAAAATAGTGTACCCGATTTCAGTCATTTTACATTAGGTTTATGCATGCTTTGAAAGAAACTTGCCATGTTCTTAAGACAGGATAGCAAAGCTGTCCCTTAAGTGTCTGGCAAATACTTATACTACAGAATGGACAAGAAGAAAGCCTATCACATACAGTGAGTAAATGGAAATTCACTGTGTGAGTTAGGTGAAACTAGAGGTTTATAGGCTTATAAGAGGTATATAGAGATATGAGGCTTATAAGAGGTGTATAGGCTTAAAGGAATATAGTGTTTGTAATTTAACTGCTTAATCAAATTACACTTCTGAGTGAAAATGAACCTGAAAATTAATCAGAAACTCGGAAAAATTAATTTTATTGAAAGGAATAAATAGACTGTGTTCCCCCAGAATTTTGTGTCTTATTGAACCCATTTCTCCCA
The DNA here is from genome assembly GCA_028858755.1 of Ara ararauna. Lineage (NCBI taxonomy): Eukaryota > Metazoa > Chordata > Aves > Psittaciformes > Psittacidae > Ara > Ara ararauna. The sequence goes on from CM054376.1 coordinate 148,648,241, forward strand.
TGCAAAAGATGAAGCAGCTGAAAGGAATCCATATAAAATTATGTTTTAGCCTGGCTAGTAGGACCAAATTCTGCTCCTCTTTGTGTCACTAACTAAATTCCATATAAAATTATGTTTTAGCGTGGCTAGCAGGACCAAATTGTGCTCCTCTTTGTGTCACTAACTAAACTCCTACAGATTTTATCATAAACTTGATGTACAATAGGCTTGTCCCTAATACTGTATATTGCATTGTCATGGAAAATAGGGAAATGCTATTTCTTGATAATTATTATTTACCCTTTAACTTCTGCATCAGATACTGCATAGAGAGTCCTGAATTGCAGGAGTGTCCTCGTTAGGTAGTACAGAGGTGAACATACAAATTCTTTTTGTTGTAAGAATCCTTTTTCAGCAGTGTGGTTGCCTGGTTCCCAGGTCTATTCCCTGAGTGCTCTCATTTTCACAGGCTCAATTGAACAAGACTGAATGCTTTCCCAAAGACAGTGGTTACTTTCCTAATGGCAAACACAGTGGTATAAGCAGCACTTGCATCAACAGAATTTGTTTGCATTTGGGATGACATTTTATTTAGCGCTCCCATGTCATTGTACTGTTATGAATATAGAACAGCTTTTTTCAATAAAAATTACAGTTGCAATGACAATTATACAGGGTTCAGCATGTCATTGCTTACAACATGTACAGCTGAAATTCTCATGGAGTAGTTAATCTGTTCAGTCAGTATAATTGCCATTATGAAGAGAATGGCAACAAACCTACTATTATAATTTTGAACTGTGTCTAAGAACTCTCATATAATGCCCTTGTAGTTTGCAGCAAGGCTTTATAATTTGTCAAGGAGATGATCACAGAATCAATATGTGAAAATCTCTTTTTAAGTATAAACCATTTTCATCACAACACATGCTGCCTTTGAGACTTCTCTGCCTGAAAGTACTTTTAAGATTATTTTGTGTATGGCATATTTTCCTGTCTTATTCAGTATTTAACTTGAATTAACTCTTCCTATTGATAATGTTGTACATAACAGGACCTGCTAGATTCTGAGGCCATTGACAAACAGCATTCTTCAGATGCATTTTGTATAGTCTCCAGTTACCAGCTCATAGAAATTTACATGCCTCCCTCACCTGTTTTCTCTCTTTCAAAAACAATGGCCTTCCTTATACAGAATTCATATTTTTACTTATATTTTATACATGTCCATTAATGCACGCAGAGAATAAAAAAAATATGTTACTCCTTGTCAGAAATTAATGGATTACCCCATTTAAATTTGTTTGAAATCTGAATGGCTGAGGAGTAATGTACTCTGCTTTTGCTGTTGTCATTTCCTAAAATAAGTGGTAGCCACTTACATGTAAATACATTTTCAGCACAAGGGCAATACCTTGCTCTGAACAAATAAAGGGACTGGGTTAGAGATTGAAGTGGTAAATGGCTGTGAAATAAACAGGGCTGCATCTGTCATTGTTCCTAGATATTATTTCTGAGGCAATAGATTGTAAAAATTTAAATTATTTGGCAGTTTGTCTTCTAACTCATTCTTTTCAAAAGTCTGTAGTAATGGAATATACTGGGTTCCTTCTGCCAAACCATTTTAGTAAAACGAATGAGAGTAAATTCTATTAAAATCAGAGCAAATAGTTACTGTGTAGCGTGCAATTGCTCAAAGACAAATCACAGTTGTCATCCCAATATTTCTTTCTATCAGACAGACTGCCAAAGGTTGAATAACTGTTAACTCCATACAAGAGAAGGTCAGGAGCAACTCAACAGTTTGTGTTTTTTTAAAGGACATCAATTGTTAACATACTCATTACATAGAAGTTTCTAAAGGAAAGGTAGTATGTAAATGCCCTCAAAGCTCAGAAGAATCTATCAGACTTAAAAAGAAGAACACTACAAACATTATTGAAATTGAGAAGACAAGTGGAGAGAGTTATTGTACCTGGAGAGGACGTGATTAAAGCTCTCCATGCATGTTCATTTCACAGAACAAACAAAAACGAATGAGTTGCACAGCAGCATAGCACCTTCTTGGTCTCTGTTTGTTAACACAGCTAAACAGAAAAAGGAGAATATGGGCAAATATCCCTGGTGTCAATTTTGAAGCAGAGGCCTGGAAAAAAAGAACAAACCTGGATTGTTGGGTCAAAATCGTGATACTCCTTCATGAACGTACATTCTGTCTTAACAGCTGGGTTATCAGTCTTTGTCACTGCTCTTCCCCTTTTCCAACCACTGCTTTATGCACGTGAAAGCCATTTCAAGTCCTGATTGCTCTACAGGTATAGGAATCACACTACAGTCAAATTAGTTTCTAGTTTATAACATGCTAACCTAGATCTATAACCCTAATTAAGGAGGTTTAGTTCCCTCCTTCATAGCATTTCATCATCACCCTATGATGCATTTTTAGACAGTTGTTTATGCTCATGCAACTTAGGCTTTCATCACCTTGTCTCAGAGTTTTAGCTTCCTGTTCTTCATTTTTATCATCTTATCATCTCTATTAAAATCTAAATTCCACCTTCTTGAGCATTGCTGACAAGAACTATGCAGTCATCCCCATGAGATGCCTTGCACAGTACTAGCATTACTATTATACCAGGACTGCTACATCTAATATATCATAGAATCATAAAATCATAGAATAGTTAGGGTTGGAAAGGACCTTAAGATCATCTAGTTCCAAACCCCCTGCCATGGCCAGGGACAACTCACACTAAACCATGACACCCAAGGCTCTGTCCAACCTGGCCTTGAACACCGCCAGCGATGGAACATTCACAACTTCCCTGGGCAACCCATTCCAGTGCCTCACCACCTTTACAGTAAAGAACTTCCTCCTTATATCCAATCTAAACTTCCCCTGTTTAAGTTTGAACCCGTTACCCCTTGTCCTCTCACTACAGTCCCTCATGAAGAGTCCCTGCCCAGCATCCCTGTAGGCCCCCTTCAGTTACTGGAAGGCTGCTATGAGGTCTCCACGCAGCCTTCTCATCTCCAGGCTGAACAGCCCCAACTTTCTCAGCCTATCTTCATATGGGAGGTGCTCCAGTCCCCTGATCATCCTCGTGGCCCTCCTCTGCACTTGTTCCAACAGTTCCATGTCCTTTTTATGTTGAGGACACCAGAACTGCACACAATACTCCAAGTGAGGTGTCACAAGAGCAGAGTAGAGGGGCAGGATCACGTTTTTCAACCTGCTGGTCACGCTCCTTTTGATGCAGCCCAAGATACGGTTGGCTTTCTGGGCTGCAAGTGCACACTGTAGCCAGCTCATGTTCATTTTCTCATCAACCAACACCCCCAAGTCCTTCTCCTCAGGGCTGCTCTGAATCTCTTCTCTGCCCAACCTGGATCTGTGCCTGGGATTGCTCCGACCCAGGTGTAGGACCTTGCACTTGTCATGGTTAAACTTCATCAGGTTGGCATCAGCCCACCTCACAAGCATGTCAAGGTCCCTCTGGTTGCCTTTCCTTCCCTCCAGCATATCAACCGAACCACACAGCTTGGCGTCTTCAGCAAACTTGCTGAGGGCACACTCAATCCCACTCTGCATGTCACCGACAAAGATGTTGAACAAGACCGGTCCCAAAACCGATCCCTGGGGGACACCACTCCTTACTGGTCTGCAGCTGGACATTGAGCCACTGAGCACAACTCTTCGCGTGCGGCCATCCAGCCACTTCTTTATCCACCGAGTGGTCCACCTATCTAATTGATGTCTCTCCAGCTTAGAGACAAGGATGTCATGTGGGACAGTGTCAGTCGCTTTGCACAAGTCCAGATAGATGACATCAACTGCTCTACCCCTGTCCATCAGTTCCGTAGCTCCATCATAGATGGCCACCTGATTGGTCAGGCAGGATTTCTCCTTAGTGAAGCCATGCTGGTTGTCACCAAGCACCTTGTTGTTTTTCATGTGCCTCAGGATGCCTTCCAGGAGAATCTGCTCCAAGATTTTGCCAGGCATAGAGGTGAGACTGGCTGATCTGTAGTTCCCTGGGTCATTCATTTTCCCCTTCCTGAAAATGGGGGCTATATTTCCCTTTTTCCAGTCATTGGGAACTTCACCTGACTGCCATGATTTTTCAAATATGATGGACAGTGGCTAAGCAGCTTCATTTGCCAGCTCCTTCAGGACCCGCGGATTGATTTCATCAGGTCCCATGAACTTGTATATGTTCAGGTTCTTAAGATGGTCTTGAACCAGATCCTCTCCTACAGTGGGCCTAAGGTCTTCATTCTTACAGTCCCTCTGTCTGCCTTCCAAGACTTGGGTGGTGTGGTTAGAGCATTTGCCAGTGAAGACTGAGTCCAATTCTCCTGATGGCTTCCGGAGATGGCACACATTGTCCCTAGTCTGCCTTTTATTTGCAATGTATCTATAGAATCCCTTCCTGTTATCCTTAACATCCCTAGCCAAGTTTAATTCTAAGTGGGCCTTAGCTTTCCTAACCTGGTCCCTAGCTTCCTGGACAACATCCCTGTATTCTTCCCAGGCCGTCTGTCCTCACTTCCACCTTTTATAAGCCTCTTTTTTCCTTTGAATTTTCCTCAGCAGCTCCTTATCCATCCAAGGAGGTCTTCTGGCCCTCCTGCCACACTTCCTTGTAGTTGAGTTGCAACATTCCTGAGCTTGTTGTAGGTGATCTTTGAATATCCACCAAGAGTCTTGGGCCCCCCTGCCCTCTAGGGCTATATCCCATAGAACCTTACTAAGCAGGTTCCTGAAGAGGCCAAAGTCTGCTCTCTTGAAGTCCAGGGCAGTGAGCTTGCTGCATGCTCTTCTCACTGTCTTGAGGATCTCGAATTCAACCATCTCATTATCGCTGCAACCAAGGCTGCCCTGGAGCGTCACATTTCCTACCAGCCCTTCCCTGTTGGTGAGGATGAGGTCAAGCATGGCACCTCTCCTTGTCGGCTCCTCTATTACTTGCAGAAGGAAGTTGGCTTCCACACAGTTGAGGAACCTCCTGGATTGCTTGTGCCAAGTCATGCCATCCCTCCAACTGATATAAGAGTGGTTGAAGTCCCCCATGAGTACAACGGCATGCGAGCGTGAGGCTGTTCCTATCTATCTATAGAGTGCTTCATCCACAGAGTCCTGTTGGTGAGGCAGTCTGTAACAGATCCCCACAGTAATGTCTCCCGTCGCTGTTCTCCCTTTAACCGTGACCCACAAACTCTCTGTCGACTGCTTACCTGTCCCCAGGCACAGTTCCATACTTTCCAGACTATCCCTAACATAAATAGCAACTCCCCCTCCCCGCCTACCGGTCATGTCTTTCCTAAAGTGCCTGTAACCTTCCATTCCAGCACTCCAGTCATAGGAGCCATCCCACCATGTTTCTGTGATTCCTATGATATCATACCCCCGTAGACGTGCACACATCTCTAATTCCTCTTGTTTGTTCCCCATGCTATGGGTGTTTGTATAATGGCATCTGGGCTGAGCTCCAAGTAAAGCCAGCTCATTGGCTGGAGCGGCTGGAATAGCTCTACATTGCTCTGAGCATTTATTATAGCTGCTGGCAAGTGACTGGGTGTGTTGGGATGGAATGATGCCCCCCTCCCACAACACATCTAGTTTAGAGCATCCTTGACCAGTCTGGCACACCTCCTACCAAAACCACTCTTCCTCTTCGTTGTCAGACCAGCTCCACTAGCCCCCAGTAGACCTGGCCTCCCAGATCGAGTCCCATGTTCTAGATACCCAAACCCCTGACAATTACACTACCCTTCTAACCATTTATTAACCTGGACAATCCTCCTAGCCTTTTTAAGTCCTCCCCTTTATCCTGGAGAATTGATGAAAAGAAAATCTGAGCTCCAGAGCCCCTAACCACCTCTCCCAGGGCTCTGTATTCCTTCTTTATGTTCTCCAGACTACTGCTATCTGTATCACTAGCACCCACATGGATCACTAGAAGTGGGTAATAGTCAGTGGAACCTACTAGATCAGGCAGCTTCTCAGCAACATCCCTGATCCGAGCCCTTGGTATGCAACACACCTCCCTTGAGCCTGGGTCAGGCCGACAGATGGGTGCCTTTGTTCCTTTCAAAGTAGAGTCGCCTACGACTATGACCCGCCTCTTTTTCCTGGCAGCTCCAGTAGTGATCTTTACCAGTGTATCAGCCAGTTGTTCCTGGTGGGAGTGTTTCCTCATCAGCCCCCTGCAGGACAGCAAAGCAGTTCTGTATGGGGACAACAGATTTAGGAGGAAGCCCCTTGCTTTTAATTGTCCTCGTCCTTCTTTTTTTGTTGTTTTTTTCTGTTACTGTTTCCCAGCTTCCTGGGTTAGCGGCCTCCTTCTTTCCTGCATGAGAGACAGTGGACCCTTGAGGCCCCTGCACAGTCTGGTCCTGGAGCAAGCAGTGCTGTTTCCCCTCAGCTTCCCTGACATCTTTTTGCCTATTGGCAGCATTCCACAGCTCAGCCACCTGCTGTAGGAGGACCTCGACCAGGGCACATATTGAGGAACACTTGTCTTTTGATGTCTATATTATGCTTGTGGCACACAGCCATTCTGTGAAAAGCTAATTCAATTCAGTCTTCAGAGTTTCGGTCATTTCCAACTGACAAGTTCCCAGTTTACAGCAAATGTTCATTGCTGTTAGTGTGTCAAAATGTGTTGCCCTTCTTTTTAAAGTATTAAATTGTATTTCTCTTTCCCATTCTTTGCTATTATCCAAAACTTGTTGCTGCATTTTGACCCTGCTGTCTATTGCTTGTGTTTTACACCACTGTTATCAGTGCACTCCTAATATTTATTCTGAAGTCAATGGTGAAAATATTAAGGAAGCTCAGCCCTAATATGGATCTTCAAGGAATTCCTCAGGAAGCCTTTTTCGCTCATTCTCGCTGTTGCCTATTGTCTTTCTGTTGAGGCAGCTTCTTTATCCAACACATTCTTTCTTTTTTGATCCTCATTTTCTTCTGCTTAACTGGTAGTTTTCCCAGGAGGCACAGTATCCAATACTTCATTAAAGTCAGGATAAATAAGATCTGATGAATTTCTTTTATAAGAAAATATTCTGTAAGGAAAAGCTGCTGCACAAGTCTAGTGCAAATCTGTGTCACATTTTACTCTGTTTTCTGTTCATGTTAGGTCCTCAATTAGTTGTTTCTTCAAAATTTGTTTTAGTTAATTACTGTCAACATCACTTTTCCCTCCTCCTTTCTTGCTGGCATTAGATTTGTTGTTGTCATCTTTCAGTAACTCCCTAAAATTTGAAGTCTCAAAATTATTAGATTTTTTAAAAAACATTAGTAAGTCTGCACTTTCAGGTTTCAGTTTTCTGTCAGTTTAGTATGTCAGGTGTGTTAATTTGTGGAGCCCTCCAGTTTGCCATATTAGTTATCTCTGAGTTTTATTCCACAGAACAGGAAAAGCTGAGAACATTAGCTGTTTCCTTTTTGAAGAGAAGTTAGACATGAGGGAAAGGAAGAAAAATTCTAACTGCTTGTATCTGTGTTTCCAAAACCAGAATAGAAAGAATTATAAATTAAACGCCTCTGATCTGATCAGCAATTAAAAATGGAGATTTCTTTTCACCTCTGCCTTTCTTCTGTTGCTTTTCTTTTCAGATTTTTGTTTGTTTTAATTTTTTCATGGATTTTTTCCTTGAGCCAATTTTCCCTAATTTAAAAAAAAAAAAGTAGGCAAAACAAAATAAGAGCCAAAACGTACCTGTGATTGTCCCATGAAAGTAATATCATTGACTATGTCACGGTTTAAGCCACTGTAGCTCACCCAGTTCGCTTACTCACTCCCCCCTCTATCTTCCACCCAGCTCCTGGAGGGATGGGGAGGAGAATCGAAAGAATGCAACTCCCACAGGTTGAGATAAGAACAGTTTAGTAACTAAAGTATAACACAAATCACTACTGCTACCACCAATAATAATAATGATAAGGGAAATACAAGGAAAGAGAATGTAACTGCTCACCACCCGATACCATGCCCGACCCAGCAGCGAACCCCCAGCCTTCCAAGTAACTGCCCTCTGTTTTTACATCCTGGGCATGACATGCTGTGGTATGGAATACCTCTTTGGTTAGTTTGGGTCAGGTGTCCTGTCTCTGCTTCCTCCTGGCTTCCCCTCCTCCCTGGCAGAGCATGAGGCTCAGAAAGTCCTTGGTCAGACCAAAACATTACCAAGCAGTAACTGAAAACACTGGTGTTATCAGCGCTGTTCCCAGGCTGAAAGTCCGAAACGCAGCACTGCACCAGCTACTAAGGAGGAGAAAAATGACCGCTGCTGCTGAACCCAGGACAGAATACTATGACAAATGTTAAAAATCTGAAGAAATTGAAGTGTGACCCACTTTATCAGATGATATAGAGTCTCTCTTCACAGGTGATAATGGCAATTAATTTTTAATATTTTTTTTTTGTCCCCAGAATTTTTTTTTGTCCCCAGAATTTAAAATCCTGTTGAATTCATAGAAAGCAATTATGGAAAGATTAGTTTCAATTCCATAATTAAAGCTAAATGGCATTATTTATATAAGGCTAGTATGTATTTTTTTTTTAATTACAAGAATATAGGATGTCCTCCCAGATGTCCGCTCCTTACTTTTTCATGCAGGATTAATTCTGTGAGAATTTGCAAGAAAATCCACCACAGTCAAATTGACATTATCTGTGGGTGGATTTTCTGAGCTTTGGATTAACTCTGCACAGTCAGTTCAGGTCTAGTAGCATGTATTAGCTGTAGTTTATTGATGTTTGTACTGCTTTTGATACAAGTCTAGAAGCAATCTTACTGGTTTCACATGTCAGAAAAAATCTGGCTTAATGGGCTGTACTGAAGAAGAGTTGGCTTCATACAGGCCAAATTATGATGTGTCTGTATTATGAAATTATATTATGGCCTGCTTTACCACAAGACTTCCCTGTCATCCCCTCTGCATTAGTATGAGTTCACTCTCAGGCTCCTCTTTAGAGTGAACCAGAGTTCTTGGCAAGAGAGCTGGTATAGAATAAAGGGTAGCTCAGTTAGGCTCCATGCACTATAACTGGACTTGGAAAGAAGTAGGATTGATTTAACTCTCTCTGTTCAATATCCAAACAGGCAATATTCCTCCAGAAACTCCAAAACTTTTCAGGCCATGCACTGCTCTGTGTGTTTCACATCCTGGAAGGAGTTTGACAGCCAGCAGACATTGTGTAATCTGCCCTCCTGTGGGTCTTAATTCTGGCACATGCATAGAAATAAATTAGTTGATGGTCTGACACCTCCATTAGTAGGCATCGTGCACTTTCTCCAGTCTTTAATGCTGGTAGCATTAATGTTAAGTAACATAACAGCTGAGTGCTGCCAGCAACCAGAGCAACAGTGCCAGCAAAAATTAAAACAAATGCCACTTGTGTTACATAAAGGATCCAAATGTAAATTAGATGTTCTGTTGCAGTTTGGCATAAAATGAGCTGGTCCAAATCCACAACTATACAGAAGCCTCCAGTCCCATATCACTGTCTGGATATGAAGATAGCTATAAGCCCACCAGGGCTGTGAACTTGAGATCTCTTGGCATGCATGCTTTTTTTTCCGTACCCCTGCCACTGGTCTGCATGAGAATCTCTGGCCTGGAGAGCCAGGTTGGCTCTCCTGAGTGTCTTGATCTGGATATGCTTGTTTGAAGAAAAGGAGGAAGGATGAAATACTGGACAGGAAAAGACAGTAATGGATATATGCTGTGCCATCAGTGGAAAGACTGGCAAGCGGGTACCTCCTAGTTGCACTGTACTCATATACCTGAGAACAAGAATCACCTCTTGAATCAGCAGGCTCCTGTGTTCAGCAGATGCCTGTGAGAAATTAAACACAAGTGCTTAACAGCTTACACACTGGGGAGAAAAAGAAAGAGGTGAGTTGTACATTTGTCTTCAAGGGTAAACTCTTTTCTGGAAAGCAAGCTGAAGTAGGTTTTAGACATCCTGATGGGCTCAACAAAGGAGGAGCGGGGAGTTCTCTGGCCCTTGTGACACAGGTCAGACTGGATGATCTGACAGTGCCTTGTGGCCCTAGGCTCTATCAGTCCATGAAGCAGTCACCTTTTCATTTCAGTTGCTTTTTAGTCAGTTAGCTGAGCTCATTTAACAATATTTTCTTGGTACCTGTGTGACTCATTGATAATGCATACTTGAGAAAGCATCCATTATTTGCAAAGCCTGGCTTGCTTTTTGGCTTCGGCAGAATGTGAAGCTGAAAACAGATGATTGATGGCTTTTTCTGTTTATTTTCTAAAAGATGTCAAGCAGCATATTTACTGACTCGACTCCTGCTGCAACTTGTTAGTTTGAGCAGTGTAAACACATCTTAACAACCCTCAGTAATTGTGGGAAGAAAGACATCATGAATATAATGAAAACTGACAGGACTGATTTCCATTCCTGTAATTTTTTTTACGCTTATAAAGACAAGCACAGTATTTTGCTGTGATGGAGGGGGTTTTTTTGGAGGTTTTAAAACTTCTAGGTAGCAGTTTATTGGTACTCATATTTCAAATATACTACTTGTTCGGTAAAAAGAAAAATCATATTTAGTTCGTTATCTTTCAAATTATTTTGTAGCCCTTTTTTATACACCCAGGTAAAGATAGATTTTGAAAGTGAAAGTTTCTTAGTTGCAGAAAAAAAAGACTAGCTGATGTGATAACTTACATATGGAAGAGGAAGCTTTAGATGAATCCTAAGCAAAAGCTAGGGAAGCATGTACCATACAAATGAAATTGCATGTATTGATTTAATCTGTAAGTAAATGACAACAAAATCAGAGAGATTTGTCCAAGGATGCAGAGTGAGTGCAATATTCTGCCATGTCTTACCAATAAATCTTATAGGAAAATAATGATTTTAAAACTACTATTGAAAGGTCTAGGAAGCATCAAGAGTAATTTGCATGTTTTTAGCAATAATAAATAGTTCTGGAGTAAACTAGTAAATAGTAAATAGGATGGGGAATTTCATGCAAACTTGAAACTGGAATTCATGAGCATAATCTGCCCCACATTTTTAGTCATCCCTTCCATGAAATGTCATTCAGATACTTGCAACACTCACCTCAAAGGGAAATTTACAGTTTCGGTCTCTTCTTCGTCTTAAACATAGTAATCCTATTTAAAAAAAAAAAAAAAAAGATCTGAACAGTAGTCCCATAATGACTGAAATACTCGCAATTTCTGTCTTAAGTAATTTATCATGACTGATAATTTATCATCCCTGATCATGTGGATGTATTCTTCTTCCTACTAGGTTCTCACTGTGGGAAGACTGTATTCCCACATTGCCTGTGTGGGAAGCACTTCTCATCTCCTCTTTCTTCCTTCATTTTCTTAGGCTTATTAAGAAACAAACAAACAAACACACCAAAACAACCCAGACTCCATTCAATGCTATTTCTAATTGAAATTCAGAATTCTTATCCTTTCAATGCCATTTCTGATCAAAATTTATCATTTCAACACAGATTACTAGAACTCCACTTCCTCAGTGCCTTGCTTAGTGGAATTAATACTTCCCTGAAACCGTATTTCTCTTCTTCATGATCTCGTCGCAGTGGTGGTTTGGGATAATCTCACAGTTAGCTAGTAAATCTATGGTCTTTCTCCTGCTCTCCCCAGTGATAATGACATCTGTTCAATAGCCATTTTTAGGCTATTTTGATCTTATTCCAGGTGTGAAATAAGTGAACTTACTCCAGTGCAAAAATGCAACATCAGATTCATTATAATTATTAGAATTTATTTCTTACTAATTTAGAGGAGCCCTTCTAGGAGATAATTTTGAATCATTTACAGCTTATTTGGTTTCATTAGGAATGAAAGCAATTAGGAATGCAATTATTTTGTTTACTTGTTTAGTGGTAAGGTCTATGAAGATCAGGCTGAATTTGTAATGAAATGAGTTGTTTATGCTGAAATCAGATGTTCCAGTCATACTCTGTATTAATATCACTGGTTTCTTCTTAAGACTCATTAACATCAGTGATACAGATAGTGATGTATCAGATGTTTGAATAGTACTTGCTGTGTTTTCGGGGAGGAGAGGACACACCACTAGAAGAAACAGCATTTTCAGTCCAGAATAAGCACAGAGACCACTGTTTAAGTCCAAATCCAGTGGTAGTCATTGCACTATAAATTAAATAATATAGGCTGGACCAATTCTTTCTAATCACACTTGACATAATACATTAATATAGTTGTGGTTATATTCATATAATTGTTCTACAATATCAAATTGTTCTACAATATAAAATTTACAAATTCAGCTCATTATAAATAACTGTGATCTTGACATTGTGAATGTAGTTTTGTGTTGTGGTGCATGTTTTATGCTTGGTCCATGTTCATGCAATAGCTCTTTCTTGAGTTAGATTGTTGTTTTGAAAATCATACTATGTCAACATGTCTCCTTATGTGGTCTTAATAAGATTTGAAAAAAAAAAAATTAGTTGCTTCAGTAACTAATTTGCTTACTTTGTTTTTTGTACGGAAACAATGTGGTTTAAGCAGATGTTTGCTGGAGGTTCTAATCTACTGTTTCTTCAAAAATTGCATTAAAGCTATATATTTCATCAAGGTACTATGCGTCTGTTAGTGCTGAGGAACTGGATAAGTTCAGCTACCTTTAAGATGTCTGAAAAGTTGTTTTGATTTGCCAGAAATGTTAAATGTTAAAAAATACTTACTGCATGCAGTCTGATATTCTTACTGACACCAAGGGAGGTCATGCACATTTTTTTGATTAACCTGCTAATGTTCTATGTCATGATAAATGCCTAAAGTGAGAAAGATATGTCAGCAGAATTTTCTGCGTATGAAGGTGTGTATTCATGTGATTTGCTATTCATGTGACCCATGAACATGCACAGAAAATGGGAAAATAGTATTCCTGAGACCCTCACTCACCCTGTGTTACCAGCTTCATAAGTCCTCTGCAAACCTGGCTAATGTGACCATACTTTACGTGTGTTTCTATTGTGCAATATCATTTCCATCCCATGGTTTGCACTCAGGGACAAGAGCATAGTTAAGTAAACAAGCTCATATGGCTGATACTGAAGTTATTCCTAATGATGTAAATTATGTATGGACAAATTACTTCTACTGATTAAACTATGGTTGTTAAAAAATTAAATTGGTCTTTTTCCTTATCTCCCATGACTTTTCCTAGGATATAGTCCTGTGATTTTTTTTTTTTAATTGAATACTAAACTGAGTTTAATTGTCCTGTAAGAATTCCAAGCAATTGTTTTACCTTTGTTGTTTGCTTCTTTTTGAAGTCTACTTTGTAGAATCAATGATCCTCATATAATTTATAACTTCTGCATTTGTCTATGTTTTCTTCTATGTGGAGCTTTTAGTTGGTTTGTGTCAATTCTGTTATAAAAATCTCTTTTATATTGCTACTCTTCACTATGGTACTGAAAAGAATGCAGATTCACTCCTATTGGTGATCAGGAGGTAGAAAAATAGTTATTCGAATAATTAGTTATTAGAAAATAGTTCTTTGAATTATTACTGTGGTTTGTACTAAATACGCCTAACATACAGTTTCTTGTTTAGATAAAACTTTTGGAATTTTTGGCTGCAGCTAAATGCATGAGTCTTGTCGATGACAATAATGAGTCATCTACTAAGAACAGCATTGTACTGATGGTACAGTAATGAAAAAAAGGTCTCTACTGTCTGCTGTTTTTGTATATCTGACCTTGAAGGGAATTACAACTTGCTTGTTGCAGAAGTTGAGCATCTAATACACTGATGCACCTGTTAGTTCTCATATATTAAATGAGATAATGTTCATAATGATCAGTGATTCTTTTCTGAATTAAATATTTTTCTTTCTAGTGATCTGGACATTCAGCTGCATTTGTAAATGAATGTCCTAAACACATGAAATTACTTGTATTTCAGAAAATTGTAACTGCACCGTTCCCATTCCTTTCTGACATTGCTTTCTCTTACCGTTGAGTCTTATTTGTAACTAAAGCAATTTTGGTTTGCATTTTACATGTATATAGAGACCATGAACCAAGCAACACCTGCTAGAAAACTGGAAGAGGTTCTTCACCTTGCGGAACTCTGTATCGAAGTATTGCAGCAAAATGAAGAACATCATTCAGAGGTGAGGTCGTAACTGCATTTGGTGTAGAGAATGGCTTGTCCTAAGGTTTTTTTCTCCCCTGATGTGAAGCAATTCTGTCAAGAAACATTTTAGCTTTACTTTCTGACATATGTTTAAGGCAGTTCACATTTACAGAGGAATAAGAGACTTGAAGCTTATGAAAAGTGAAGTGAAATAAAACTCTACTTGAATTCGCTTGAATGAACTGTGGGCTTAGAAATAAAAATTAAAGAGCATAAAATAGAGAAAGCATCTTTGTGCTGGAGGTGGTGAAATGGTGTGGAAAACATTCATAGCCTTATACAGTTGTGCCTTCCAACTTTTCACCTCTCATTCAAAATAGAAAATATAACTGAATGCTAGTTTTCATCAGCTTCATATGTCTTGATTTTAACGATGGGTATAATAATTGCATTCACATTGCTGTTCTGTTGATTGGAAAAGTAATGCTTTTAAACTTGAGCTTTTTAAAGGGCGTTATATGGTAGAAGGAATAAAATAGAACCATGTCATGTTTCTTATTCTCAAGTCTTGCTTCATGATACAGAAACCATAATATTTAGAATTATGCCACTTTTTTATATCAAGGAATTACAAAAATAAACTTGACCAGGTATACACAATTGTATATATTATCAACATTTAATTAAGAAATATAGTTTTCTAAGGTTCAGGAAATTGTTTTTAAAATATTCTTAAAAAACTTGATAAATATTTTTGGGGAAAATATGCAAAGGGATAAACATGATTTAGTATATATAGCTATAAGTATGATCATTCAAAACATCTGTTTTTATATCACACTATGGAATCTAGTTTTTAGCTTACATCTGTCATGTGTGAACTTGTTATAGATGTTTTATCTCATACTGAAAAAACAGCTGTTTCGATGATTTGAAGTGAATTCCCTTGGGGTTCTGTTCTACACTACTGTTGCCACTGTGTTACTCTATAATGATTACTTAATAAAATGTATATATTGTTGTCTTTGTCTTTTGAGGACCTGCATTACTGTAAAAATATTAGACTTCTGTAGAAAAGAACGCAAAAAAAAAAGCCAGATCAAATGATCCATGTATGATTAAACATCTCTGTTCAAAGTTTACTTTCTGTACTATGTATTTGCAGTCAGAAATATGGTATTTTTCAGAAGAGTAAATATATTGCACATGCCTTTAGAAAAATCCATGCAGCAGAAGTTTTCAATCTAATCTAAGACAGCTTGAAAAGAATACTTTTAAGATTATTCTCCCCTTCATTCCTGTAATAAATATTCAATTTTACTGAAATGTATAGAGCATTCAGATTTTCAATATTCAAGTATATCTGAGAACAAGATAGTAAAATTGTGCATTCCCTACTCAAAACTGAAGATCAAGTATGGTGATTTCATATCCTAATGTTAAGTAAACATTTACTGTTTAATGGTGCAGTTGATGAAAAGGATCAGTAACCTCTAAAATAGTATATCACTTTTTTTTAATGCTAGATTTATTTTTTTTTTTTTTAACTCATAACATTTCCAAATATCTGGGATTCCCAAAGGGAAGAGAGGTATGTGGTTTCTGATCAACTAAGCATTATTTTTCTGCATTTATAGTATGTAACTGTGCATTGATTGTATAACATAAATTGTTCTGATGATTTCTCATGTTGTATTGCCACGTTTGTGTGTCTTTCTGTAATCTAAGAACTTCATTCTTCCTTCAATCCAGTCAGTTTTTATTTTCTTAAAATTTATGTCACCAATTCCTAGTTGCCTTTAGCCTGTTTTCATGTTACCCATAATGACTGAACAACTATCTTGGCTGTAGTATTTGGGTTTTTTTTGTTCTTCTTCCTTGCTGCCTGAGCAATGATGGTTATCTCTTAAGAGGGTCAGAATAATTTCTGTCTGGTTTCAAGTGTCATTTACAAAGGGGGAGAAGATAGAAAGAAAAAGTGCTGGTTTTCTGGTTTTGCTTTGTTTTGAGGTTTTGGCAATATTTTCTGAAGAGTTTTGCTTGCCTAAAAGGGACACCTCCCAATGCCTGTATACGTGTCTTCTTTATTTCTTTGCATTCAGTTATTTTCTTGGGTAAGGAGTCTGTTCCTTTAATGAGCTTCCATTAAAACAGAATTTACTAATGAGAAACTTCTTGTGGTTTAAGGAAAAAGACTTCATTTCAAACTCTTGCCAAAATTTTTGAAGCCTCATCTTTTCTTTTTTACTGTGGTGGCAATCAGCATCCTCCAATCCTGACACTGAAACATACAAAGTACTTTTCAGTAATAGCAAAGGATGCTCAACATTTATTTAAAACATCTTGCCAGTTCATCTTTTCTCTATTTGGCCCATGTCAAAAATAATTACAGGCATCAGAAAGTCCAGGATGCAAAAACATATTGGTAGATCACTTTTCAGAAGTTGTCTTTAATTTGATGCCTTTCAAGCGTGAGTACATAAGTCTACATTACCTAGAACCTGCGTTGCAGAAATGCAAGTGAGGATTTCTGTGACTCTATTTAAAGGTGTGGGAACTCAGCACTTGTATAGATCAAGCTACATATGTCCCATGCTGGTAACTCAAAATTATTCAGAACAAGATGTTCAATATGAGAGCCATAAGTTTGAAAACAAAGATACTTTCTTATCTAGTATATGTAGTATTTCTCTCTGTCACATATTTTTGTGAACTCTCAGCAGTATGGGATATTCATCCTATTTCATGAGTTCACCTTCATCTTTAACTCCAGAATCATGAGGCTCCCTCTGATACAATACTCAACTTCAATATTGACCTTTCAAAACCTAGATTTAAGTGACAGTAAAAAGGTACAAGTTACATGCGAAGTAGTCTTTAATGTGGAGCTGGCTTTGCTTGCTGATGCTATTTTTGACAGATTTCTTCTTTTAAGCTAGGATTACCTAAGAATCTGAATTTTTACCAAAGGAAACTGTGTATTCCAGCATGTTGCTAAGTTACTGAAAATTAATAAAGACATTAATGAATTTCCAAAGATTCATTTATACCATTTGTGGAAGGAAAACTGGATGCCTTCCTCAGGAGAGCCAACATCTTTAAGGAAAAAACAGGAATTAAAAAGTGCTCTGTATCTATCAAAAAAAAAGCTTAGACTTCAAGGAATAAAAAGTCACACTAAAACCATCCCATCTGACTAACAAATGAGTGCAAAATGTATTCACAAGAATTTAGTTGAAAAATAAATTAATGTGGTTACTTATACTCTTAGAACTGAATGAAATCAAAAGCAGCACATACAGTAATTTTTCAAGGATAAGGCCTTCTTTTTCTTTGCTGTCTGGCAAAATACTTGCAGGGATTTATGCTCCTTTTTAGATTTTTCTGTGTTACATTTTGATTCTGATTATATCATCTTTCCCAGCATACTCTATTAGATTTTTTAGAATTTTGATGCAATTTTTTCGTGAAATAGTTTCACATTTTTCGCTTGGCCAGTTCATTCTCCCCAAATGAGATAGGATGTGTCGTGACATATCCAAATGTATTTTGCCACATATACAACACGTCTGTTTGCTTTATGACTTGTGTTTAGTAATTCTATTTTGACATATTTGCAGGCATTTGCTTGGTGGCCAGAATTATTGGCAGAGCATGCAGAGAAATTTTTGTCTCTGTATTCTGTTGATATGGATTCGGCGCTTGAGGCACAGCCACAGGACTCCTGGGACAGCTTCCCACTTTTCCAGCTGCTGAATAATGCCCTCAGAAATGACAGTAAGATCTCAAGTTTTTTACAAATAATAATGTCTGAATAAGATTCTTCAATGTGTCCACACCTTAGAATAAGGTTTCTAAGTAATATAATACTCAAAATAAAAGTGACAGTGCCTGTGTTTATGATATGTATGCTGGTGCTCCATTTCCTGGAAGCTGAGCTGTTTATCCTTGCACCATTTCAGTCCTTGTTCTGGTAATTCCTTAAACATTCAGTATCCACAAATTGCTCAGTTTTAAATCAGGATGTACAAGCACCACCATATGTATTTAATGTTTTATATTTAATCTACACTGCTTAAATAAAGTTGTAGTTAAGATTTCATGCTAAGCCTTCAGATAAAGTACTTTCAGAATAATCATGTCTATGAAAGTACTGTAGGCTTAGCATGAATGCAATAAGATACACACAACAAATCAGTGTATTATGTTCACTTGGTGTATTGTATCATTATTTGAGTTGGACACCAAAATTTGAAATAGCCCCATTATCTTGCTTTTACTTGTCTTTGAAGAGAGAATTTATTTTTTTATATAGTTAAGGGATGTTCTAGGCATATTTTGTATAGAAGTGGTTTTTATAATGGAATTGAGGACATAACCAGTGAAACCAAAGAAAATTAATTAGGTGTTAATTTAAAAACATTGAATTGCACCTAACATTTTAAGGCATCATAAAAAATATATATTTATGCTACTTTTTATATACTTACTTATATTGTATCTTAAAAAAATGAGACAATTACGTAGTGTTTTTTAATTCTGTTGGAGATCCAAATGCTGGTTTTATTGAATGATTGAAGTTATTCCAAAATTTTATATTTTTTAAATTATAAATACATGAAATTATTTTTGACTCTTCCAGGAAAATTTACTTAATTTCTGTGGAAGTTCAATAGCTTTCAAGAATTTTAGTTCCATGTATGGAAGCTACTTGACTGAAAGAATTGAAAATAGTATTCAAGAGCTTTTCTGCAAGGTTATACATATTGCAACCTCTATTATTTATCACTGTATTATTGTTAACCATAGCAACCAAGTATACCTGATGAAGTTTAACCATGACAACTGCAAGGTCCTACACCTGGGTCGGAGCAATCCCAGGCACAGCTACAGGCTGGGCAGGGAAGAGATTCAGAGCAGCCCTGTGGAGAAGGACTTGGGGGGTGTTGGTTGATGAAAAAATTAACATGAGCTGGCTGCAGTGTGCGCTCGCAGCCCAGAAAGCCAACCGTATCCTGGGCTGCATCAAAAGGAGTATGACCAGCGGGTCGAAGGAGGTGATCCTGCCCCTCTGCTCTGCTCTCGGGAGATCTCACTTGGAGTATTGTGTCCAGTTCTGGTGTCTGCAACATAAAAAGGACATAGAACTGTTGGAACAAGTGCAGAGGAGGGCCACGAGGATGATCAGGGGACTGGAGCACCTCCTGTATGAAGATAAGATGAGAAAGTTGGGGCTGTTCAGCCTGGAGAAGAGAAGGCTGCGTGGAGACCTCATAGCAGCCTTCCAGTATCTGAAGGGGTCCTATAGGGATGCTGGGGAGGGACTCTTCATGAGGGACTGTAGTGAGAGGACAAGGGGTAACGGGTTCAAACTTAAACAGGGGAAGTTTAGATTGGATATGAGGAAGAAATTCTTTACTGTAAGGGTGATGAGGCACTGGAATGAGTTGCCCAGGGAAGTTGTGAGTGCTCCATTGCTGGCGGTGTTCAAGGCTGGATTGGACATAGTCTTGGGTGTCATGGTTTAGTGTGAGTTGTCCCTGGCCATGGCAGGGGGGTTGGAACTAGATGATCTTAAGGTCCTTTCCAACCCTAACAATTCTATGATTCTATGATTTATCAAAATTTATAGGTCATCTCAGTATAATACCTGTTGGCCGCAGCACCATATCATGAAATGGAGCAACTGGCAAATGTAAAATTCACTGCAACATCATGGATGACAAAATTCATGGAAGGAAAGAAGCAAATGGACAGGGGCACTGAACTAAAACTGAATCTTAAACTGGATTGTTGAATGTCACTGTTACTACACCACATTTGATGTGATCTAGGACAGAGTGAAAGGACATTAAAATTCAGTTTAGAGATCTCTTTTCATTGGTTATGTTTCCATACCCTGACATTTAGCAATACATGAAATGCCATATTCCTGATGTTCTGTCTTCACATATTATCTTAGTGAAAGAAAATGTTATCTGTTAGCATTTCCCTTAGTTTGTTTTTAAGATATTAATGAGTGTTTCGTCTGGATACTTTGATGGACAAACTGCTACTATAGAAACGTATTAAAATTGCCATGCTGGTAGTAATTCAAGATCAATTTAGAAGGCTGCTCAGATGGGTGTAGGAATTGTTCAGTCTTGGTGCAGATCTCTTAAGAATTAGGCTCCTGCAACATACATTCTTCATTACTTTAAATGAATGTCTGATCATCAAAAATTCAGATTAAAAATTTCAAACCTATATTGAGGTGTCTCTCCTACTGTCTTACATTTTCAGTCTGGGAAGCACATCTCTAATTGTGATGTTATGTGCACTTATAACAACTACTTGGTTTTTGAAAGCTGTGGAGGTATTTTACAGTAGTCTTACAAGAAGGATTTGTAGCACCAGTTTTAACTACATTATTGTGTCATTTGTGTTCCTTTGCACTTTGGTTCCAACCTGAGAGAAGCTGTAAAAACAAACAAGAGATGTCCTCATATGCAAAGAACATGCAGACTACATCAGTAGGTTGCTGATTTTTCTTTCCTTAGAAGATTAAATGGATAATAGTGCTAAATTATTAAAACAACTTTCATGTCAAAGCAATTATTAGAAAGATTGTAAAAACTGAAGGATATGAAATGACTCCTGTATGAAATGTCACACCTGTATACCAATTTAAGTAATTCCCTAATGGCAAAAGTTATAGTAAATGACAGTGTCTGGCAAGTGAAAGCAATCTAGAAAATTATACACTTTTTTTTTTCCAGAACTATTGGAAAGCAACCATGGAAATTAGTCACCTTTTAATCGGTGGATATGTTAGCAAGTGACAAGTGACCACTCTACCAAGAACTGATTCCCAAGTGGAACATATCTCAGTGCTTATTCTTTAATTAACAGCCTTTTCACCTTGTAACCGAACTAAAGTCATTAGAAAGAGCTCCTCATGCTTATATAAACAATTTTACAGTCTTTCAAAATGAAATAAATCATTCTAGCTTTACCCTAAGTGAAAACCTTTTCTCAAAAACTATCACCTCCATAAAGATAGATTTAGAAAAAAAATCTAAAAAAGGGAAAAACTGGAATGTGGTCTCATGAGGATAAAAAGGCTAGTGTTAATAATTAACAAGGAGAGTGAAGTAGAGTAAATTAGATATAATAGAGCCCACAGTGACTGGCAAAGTCACCTCTCATTATCAAAAAACTCATTAGGAAATGAAGAGGTGGAAATCCCACTGGGTTGTTCTCTCTCTCCAGTTATATCAGAGATTACTTTTCAGATTTCTTTCAAATGAAGAGCTGTTAGGTCACCATATTGCATATTAGGTTAATCTTCAGTGAAATTTGGAGGACTGACACCTGCATGTTATTCTATCTCAAGAGCTTTAAATGAGCTCTAAGTCTTCAATACAGGAGTCAGTTTTCACGTAAACCTGACATAAAAGAACTCTTAACAAAAAAGAAACAATCTAACATTTACAGCATTAAAGAAAACTTATATGTAAGACTATTTTTATAACCATATCACTAAAATGCAATATTAGAAAGACGACGAGGTAATGAAATTGCGTAGTCTTTACTATTCAAATAATATCAGTAATATACAAAATATTGTACAGGATTCAAGCTGAATACTTTAAAGCCAATTTTCATTTAACAATGAGAAAATAAGTACATTTTCCAATACACTGTATAGGTTTTCATGAAGTAAAAGGAGGGAGGAAGGGGGAATCCTGACTGAAACTTCACATTTCTATTTTGAAGGACTATTTTGAATCACTTTCAACTAGATGATCTTAAGGTCTTTTCCAACCCTAACTATTCTATGATTCTCTGATTCTCCATAACACCTTACTCCACAACAATTCACAGTTCATTAGTGACTTCATCAGTGATTGCTTTCCTGTTAAGTCTGACTGAAGAACTACTTAGAAAAATGGGTGGAAGGGTGTGATCTTCCTATCCTAAAAATCATTTCAGCTTTTCTGAAAAGTACTAACAAATAACAAAAGGTGATTTAATAAATTATATTTTCTGTGGAGTTCAGTAATTGATTGTAGATAAATTTGGTGTGATTTTTCAAATCATAAAGGTTTGAAAAAATAGTGTACCTGCTTCTATAATAAACATTTTAATGATGTCCGAAGCTTCTATTGTTCATACACAGTTATCCCTATATAAAGCTTTTCAGATTATATTGTGATAACAGTACCCAGTATCTCTCTATGCTGGTGATTTTTTTTTTTTCAGAATTAGATATTCATAGACAGAAGAACGTGGTTGTCCCAGGATTGCATCTTATTTTCTGTAATGACCATGCTACTTTTTGTCCTCATAGCCTGTAAATTATGTTATGAAGGGGCCTGCTCTAGAGGGCAATTTTCTTTCTCTAGTTGTTTAATTATTCGTATTAATCAGGTTTTCAGTGCCTCAAGACAGACATATATTAATTCCTCTTCATTTAAGACAGTGTCAGAGAGATCTTATGGTGGCAAATGCTTAGTTACATGAAGTGTCTATATATTTGGCTTATTTCAGAGGTTTTTCAATTGTCTGTTTAATATTCTGCACCTTTCCTTGCCAAGTTTTCTTTTCAAGTATCACTTCCTGATACTTTGTACTGTGCTGTTGCCCAGCATTATTGCATTACTGCATTGGCATGAATCAGTCAAAACTAGAGTATTATAAGTTAACTCATAATAGTGTTTTCCATCAGGTATTACTCAGTGAAATGTCTGTGTACCTGCTGTAATTCAGCCATGGTACACCTGTAGACAGTCTGATAAAACTGATTTGGAAAAAGCAGCAAGTTGAGTATTAGCCTCTTGAAAGCCATTGCCATTATCATGGCTATTGATTTCAAACAGGAATTCTCTGATAGGTTTTTTCCACTACTGGTGTTGCTAGTAGCAGAGTGGCAAATACCACCAAACAGCATCACTTTCCTGCTTTGTTACAGCCTGTGATCACTTTCATGCACAAATTTATGACATCATAGCCCCTATCAAACTACAGTGTAGAGATTGAAAGCAATTTGGATTTAAGGTAATCAGGACAAATGTTATAGCCACACCGATACCTCATTAAACCTTACACTTCTCTCTAATTGGAGTGGGAATCTTTCCATAGATCAGGGGCTTACAATTTTTGCTGCAGCTATTAGGACCTATCTTCTTATAAGAGCTACATGGTTTGGTTACTGATACTGAGAGCTAACTCAAGCTGCATTACTGCTTACCAGAATAGCCAATAACCTCTTGACTGGATGGGAGTTTTAGGCACAAGAAAACCATGCAATAAGGTGTTCATGTCGCTCACTTTGTCTTGTGAAGATGAAATAAATTTTCCGCTTGCTTCCACATAAATAAAAAAATCTCTAAAATTCACTTTTAAAGTATGTCTTGTATGTAAAAATACACATTTTGTATATAAGCTGAGATACTTCCAATTTTCACCATAATTTAAGTAACTGAATAATAAATGCTCTGTGGAGGCCCAATGTAATATAAACAGGAAATGGATGGAAATATAAAATTTCTTTTTACAGGTTATTGGATTATTTTCAACTGCTGTGAATAGAATGTGGAGCCCCAAGGAAATTTCTTTTTTTGAAATTTACTGTTTTTATTTCAGATTTAAGAATATGCCAGAAAATCCAAGTGGTGCCTTCCCAAGAATCATATGGAGAGCAGGATGATTATAGACTATCTGCCAAAGTGCTAATGTTGTCAGTGGGAAAGAGGCTCATGTTAGCTTGTGTCGTTTTTCCTTTCTTTTGATTCTGCAGAAGTTCTTGAGGACAGCATAACACACTGACTCCAGGATAACTCCTAAGCTGTGCCTCTCTAAGTAAAAGCAAAACAAACCCACAGCTTCTGCTGTACACGAGCACAGTAGATTCTTTTTTTACTATTAGAGGAGAAACCTCATTCCAGTGCTGTATTAATAGACTGTACTTTCATATCTGATTTTTTTCTTGGCATATTTTAATATATTTCAGCTACCTAATATGTAAAAATTTAATAATTTTAATCTTCCACTTCAGTATTTCAAGAAAGTTTCATCTGGGAATCTGTTTCTGTTCCTGTAATCTGTATTCCATTAATATTGTCCATGCATGAGCTTGCCCTGGCATAGGCTTTCATTTTGTTGTTGTTTGTGTGAATATGAGATGGCTCATATGAAGAGGGTGTGGGGTGTCTATATCTACAAGACAACGGAAAATTAAGCTACATAGCTTTGAAGACAAGTGGTAGTTGAGGGATTTGAAGTGTGGCGTTTCCTCAAGGATCTCATTTCCCATCTGCTTTGATGCACAGGTGGTACCTTTCAACAGGATCAATTCTAATCATAGAGTGCCATGAGTCTGCTGATGATACTCAGCTATATCACTTGCTCCTGCGCTTTGAGTTCTTTCCCTGCCCTGCAGTAATCCTTGACAGAGATCTCCAGATGGGTAAATCAGAGCTGCCATGTCCTCCGCCATGGGAAAACAGAATGCTCGCTGAGTTGTTGATCTGAGACAGCACTCCTCTGTGTGTGCCCATGTACAGAGGGATCTCAGTGGAGGTGTAGTCATATTAAGAGTCTTGGCATCGTATTGAAAAGTTTCACTTCCCTGCAAAGACTGGTGTCAGGATGTTAGGAAAATGATTCAGCTTTTTAACAGTTTTTATTTCATGTGATTTCTTTAAATTTCATTCTGACTTCAGAATAACAAGAGTCGCCCTCCTGCCCGTGAGGCTTTATTACTGTAATTCCCAGAGTAGGGCTTGTAGCAGAGCATTTCTGCAGTGTGGTCAGAAAACAGTAAACTACAAGATCATCCCTTGCAGTAACTGTGATTGCCTAATTAGTGATAGTCCTGCACTGACTCACTATAAAGAAGCAATATTGACTTAATTGACACAGTTGTATTCTTGGTTTTAAGCTCAAAGTTGCCTTGAAAAATCAGCCTAATGTGTAGCTTTAGACCAGCCTTTTGTTTCTCAAAGGCAACGTTCATCAGCTGTTTACTGTGAAACCTTTTTGTTACTATCCAGATCCTTCTAAGTTGTTATTATTGCTGGTCACAGAAGCTGCAGGTTTAAGATATATAAATATAGAAAAATAACACTGTTTTGAGTGTCTGATATAGAAACAATTATGGCAGAGCTAGCTAGTTAACAAGTAGCTCTAGGAGCAGTGTAAATAATGGAGCATGTTTGTAATGGACTCATAGGTGCTCTCAAGGGTAGATTCTCAAGTGTTTAATAAGAGATGAGCCTATGCTGCTGCCTTTTTCTCAGTGGAAACCTTAATAATCTCTGCCTGCTACTTACCTGCCTTTTTTCATGATCTTCATTTATCTGGTGTCTCCACCCCTGTGTGTAATATGGTTGAAATCAATGAAAAGCTTCAAAATTCTTATCAAGAGAGAGGCAGGTGAAAAAAAATCAAAGTGAGTTGATCACATTAGTATTGCCTCCTTAGGTAAAAGTGATTGATACATAATTTCTCATTACCCTGCAAGGATGTTTTCAGTAAAATAGTTTTTGCTTTCACATCATTATATTCATGAAAAAAAATTATTAGTGTCCAGACACTCAGCAGCTTCCTTGCAATATGAGTAACAATAGGGAACTGAAACTTCATGACACGTTTCTCCATCAGTCTCCATCTCTCCCAAGTTCAGTTTGTGACAGACATCATTCAAGAATGGAAGGCAAAGGAGTTTCTGGAAGTTACTGGAATTACATTTATATGTTATACATGGAGTTGTACCAGTGGTGGAAGAGGGGTTGTAATTTTGTGAGCTATTTTCCATAGTTTTGAGCCACATGATCCAGGATTTCCTTGTTAGGAAGGGGAGGAAACCTCCTCAAAATGCAGTTGTGGTACCCATCCAAATCAAATTAGAAGCCTGGATGCAGGAATATGTGGGAGGAGAAACTCATAAGAGAATTAAAAACAACAAAATATGGGTGGGAGAAAAGGAGGCTACCTAAATCATGAAAATTTCTCTGTTCAGCTCAGCTTGCCTGTATGATTTCCATGTGCACACGGGAATATTCTAATAGGTCCTAATAATAGTGCTGGATTAATGGGTGAACATAGACACATTCAAAACATGAAACTGATATCCTCCCTTGGTGGGACAGGACATAAGTATCCTGAGTTAGGATTTGCTAGGAGAACATTTCAGGGTGTGCAGGGACAAGCAGTGGTGGTGGCAAACTAATTTTCAGGTTTTAAGCAGCTTCAGTTTGCATTGTATATATAGCTTTTCATGCAGTAAATCCCATCTGTGAAGCAGCTAATTTTCTACTGCTTATAGCTAATTTACTTTTCTTGGCTAATGTGCTTCATATTTGTATTACACTCACCAATCAGCTCCATTTCTTTAGAAAACCGAGAGAACGCCTCTGTGTGTGTTTCGTGTTGTCAGCTTTCCTAAGCGCTTTAGGCAACTAGTTTTCAGGATTTGTTTTAAATAGTTGTAAAACTAAAATTGCTGTAAATTGGAAATAATCACACCGAAGAATCAACAAACTTCCAGAAGGGAAGTGTAGAGTTAGCTCCTCTAAAATTTTGCAAGACAGTTGAGAGGGCAGAGGAGAGGCAAACTTGGCTGAGGATGTTTCATATGAGCACAGTCTGCCTGGTAGGTAATTTTGTTCATGGGGTCCTTGATGAGGTTTGAGCACATGTCAGCATGGAAAAAAACACTTCTCTGGTGATGAGCTCTGACCTTCAAGATTTTTGTGTGTGGACGTGCATAAGAACATTAAGACATGTCTTCTTGGTAGCTACAGGCAGTGATTCAGGACTTCGACAGCTCCCAAGAACACAGAACAGATGGTTTAACTGTTCCTACTCCCCCAAACACTCGTATGCCACATATTGCCTTTTTCCATTAAGCAATCTGGAGGAAATGCTGTATACATTATATTTTTGCATGTAGCCCAGTGCAGCTGCAATGTTTTACTGTAACCTTTGTTCTTAGCATAAGGAGAATAAAAATAATTGAGTGACATTCAAATGCTGTTTGGTTTGTTTGGGGTTTTTTTCTGTCTAAGTATTGATCAAAATTACTAAGGCTTAGATGCAAAAGTGTTCTGGTTCAGCAAAGAACTTCTGTATGTGCCTAGTTTTTGTTACAGTAACAGTTTAAAATGAACTGCAGTGTCCTTATGAAGCACTTTGTCTTTTCTGAACTGTATTTCCTACACAAGTGGGATCTTGTTCTTATAATGCTTTTGTGTATTAAAATATTTTAAGAAATACTTTTTTCCTATGGTAAAATAAAGTAGGGAAAGGCCTGACATTTTTTATTTGTGCTTTGTTTGTTTTCAAAGCATTTTTGTGCAATGGAAAGTTCCACAAGCACTTGCAAGAAATTTTTGTTCCCATGGTCATCCGCTACATTGATCTCATGGAATCGTCAATTGCCCAGTCCATTCATAGAGGTCTCGAACAAGAATCATGGCAACCCGTCAAGTAAGTGCTTACTACGAAATCTGAACAAAGCACCTGCCTACAGCTTTCTGTCTAATCAGGTGTTCTCCCCTGTTGTCCTCTAAATATTCTATTTTTTATTGTATTCCTACATTGTTTATTTCTTCACAGGAGCATCACCAACAGTCTTCCTAATGTAGCTCTTCCAAAAGTTCCAAGTTTGCCTCTTAATCTTCCACAAATACCTAGCTTTACTACACCAACCTGGATGACTTCTTTGTATGACTTCACGTGTGTATTCTTCAATAACCTTCTGACTGTATGTCAGCTCTGCATGGCCTTGCTAGTGTTCTGTGCAGCTGTATTTGGATTGCATGGTGTTTATGATCTCTTAGTTGGAAATTACTGTTTCTTGGAAGTAAGCCAAGCATGGACTGTTAGTGAGTGAGTTGCGTTTTCTAGTACATTAAAATGTAGCAGTCTTAAACCTGATGGCTTACAAAATCAACTTGGCAAAGGTCTGTCATAGTATAAATGGTGTTTAATGCCCTAAAAAACCTAATGGCTCTCTTGAATTAATAAGCAGTGGGGAACCTTTTGGGTAATTGATTTTAGATTGTGGTTTTATAAAGTGAGGCAGCCCATATTTTCACATGTGTTTAGTTAACTTACTGTATATTGGTTCTGAAAATCATTGATAGCAAATATTGTGATTAGATTAAATATCCATGTTACAGGAAAATACTAAAAGGTTAATAAGTACCCAGAACAGAAGTGCATCCATTTCTTTGTCTGTCTGAAAACTATGTATTTCTTTCTGATTCCCTACCCCCCCAACATTTCAAGTGCTCTTTTCTTAAAAAAGATAAATAGAACAGACATGCCCTGTTCTGTGGGAATATTCCCATAGTTACGAGCAAGATTTTTGTGTGACAGCACATTCATATACATTAGAGAAAGGCTCAAGAAGAAACTTTTTTTAGCCAAAGTTGCACTAGGAAAGGATGAATGTGAAAAAACACACTTTCAAGATGCAAAGCGTGATATAATTTCAAGTATTGTCTTCTCAAGTTTTATGATGGAGTGAAAGACTCCTAGCAAGGACTCAGATCCATTACTGCAAGAGTTCATAGAATAACAAAATACGAGGTTGGAAGGGACCTCAGATCATCTGGTCCAACCTTTTTTGGCAAAACCACAGCCTGCACAAGATGGCCCAGTTCCCTGTTCAGCTGAATCTTCAATGTGTCCAGTATTAGGGAATCCACAACCTACCTGGGAAGATTATTCCAATGGCTGATTGTTCTCATTGTGAAAAATTTTCCTCTTTGATTCTCCGAGGAGTAACTTGTACCCATTACCTCTAATCATTCCCATGTGACTCCTTGTAGAAAGGGAGTTGATAATTTGTGCTCTCCCAGACTTCTGGCACTTATCTGTTGAGCATTATGATTGTTGTTCTGCTGGTAATTCCCCTAAAAGTTGACAAAATTCCTCATAATCCTTGGCTTTGGTACTTTTGGTGTTTTTTGGTCAGTTTAGTAATACTAGGTTTGCCTGATGAAGAATCTACAGCAAAAAGAATGAGAAAAAGCAGACAGTGAGCCAACTAAGTTACAAGTAAATGTTTATCGAGAATGCCAAGACTGTGTCTATTTTGTCTGCAATAAAAAAAGATTCCATATTCTCCAAACTTCACGAATCTTCATGTTCATGCTCTTACATTCATGTTTAAATCTATTCATATTTAACAGATCTGCTACATGCCTACTAAGACCTTTTGCTGAAGAGGTGAAAGTATATAAATCATCAGGCACTTCTTTATGTTCTTTATTGATGAAAATAGATTTTCCCTTCTTTCAATTAAAAGTTGTGACAATTCTGTTGAATTTACTAGATAAGATTGTTTATATTTTTTAATTCTGTCATTTTTTTCCCCCTTCATCACATGTTTTTGAGCAGTAAATATATGCTGCTTATAACAGCACTTAGGAAGATCATTACCTCATTTTCAGTTGTTTTGACTTAATCTTTTATTATTGGGCACTGGAAAGGGACATATGAAAACGGGACAATGTTGTGAGTGGTAGTCTGTTTTTCTTGATTGGTCTCTGGAGAGGACAACTCAGAGGACACCTTGGCTAGACATGCAGAGCAGTGCAGACTGCTGTTCTATTTGGCTGAAGACAATATCCTTAAAGACAAAAAAAGTTTGAATATTCTGTAAAAGCTTCTAATCGGCCAGAATGAGGATGGGCTTTTCCGTACTTATTCATTAATTCAGATGTACTACTTAAAATTTAATTTTTTTTTCCATTTCATGTTTTTATTCTCATTTCTCTGCCTCTTCTGGACCTGGTTTTTAAGTTCAATTCTTGAAAGATTTTAATTGTTTATGGTTTAATTTACATAGTATTATCCTTGTCTCTAAGTTGGAGAGACATCAATTTGATAGGTGGACCACTCGGTGGATAAAGAGCTGGCTGGATGGCTGCACGCAAAGAGTTGTGGTGCTCAATGGCTCAATGTCCAGCTGGAGACCAGTAACGAGTGGTGTCCCTCAGGGATCGGTGTTGGGACTGGTCTTGTTCAACATCTTTCTTGGTGACATGGACAGTGGGGTTGAGCGCGCCCTCAACGTATCCTGGGCTGCATCAAAAGGAGCTTGACCAGCAGGTCGAGGGAGGTGATCCTGCCCCTCTACTCTGCTCTCGGGAGACCTCACTTTGGAGTATTGTGTGCAGTTCTGGTGTCCTCAGCATAAAAAGGACATGGAACTGTTGGAACAAGTCCAGAGGAGGGCCACGAGGATGATCAGGGGACTGGAGCACCTCCTGTATGAAGATAAGATGAGAAAGTTGGGGCTGTTAAACCTGGAGAAGGGAAGGCTGCGTGGAGATCTCATAGCAGCCTTCCAGTATCTGAAGGGGTCCTATAGGGATGCTGGGGAGGGACTCTTCATGAGGGACTGTAGTGAGAGGACAAGGGGTAATGAGTGCAAACTTAAACAGGGGAAGTTTAGATTGGATATGAGGAAGAAATTCTTTCCTGTAAGGGTGGTGAGGCACTGGAATGGGTTGCCCAGGGAAGTTGTGAGTGCTCCATCGCTGGCAGTGTTCAAGGCTGGATTGGACAGAGCCTTGGGTGACACGGTTTAGTGTGAGTTGTCCCTGGCCATGGCAGGGGGGTTGGAACTAGATGATCTTAAGGTCCTTTCCAACCCTAACTATTCTATGATTCTATGATTATTTTCAGTGCAGCTATGACATAGATTCACTGACCAAAAGTATTGTAGTTATACACCTGAGGTTGTGTGTTGCTATATGGTGCCAGTCTAAAACATCAGGCTGGGGAAACATGAAATAAGATACATGCTGGCAAGAGAATAGTCCTGTCTTGTCTTCCAACCAGAACAGGCAATGTAAAGGGAAATGTCTCAGCTCTACTCTCCCTGCTGTAGCTCAAATCTTATCAGTGACAAGAGGGACCAGCTGGAGCAATGACAGTGATTGTGGTATGAAAGCGTCTGGTTTGAATGTGTCTGAGCTCTCATTCTGGACAATTTTCTGTGTTCATGCATGCTGAGTGTGTCAGGAGGCCATGTTTCAGCGCTGTTTTGTGGGGGTTTCATCTATAGTGCCACATACGTTCCTGTGATAGTGTTTTGTCCAGTAAAGTGGTAGGAGTCCGTGGTGTGTGTTTTAAGGGTGGGTATTTAAAAGTGTAGCCTTAGTACTGATGGAGTGATGCAATTTTGTTGACCTGCTTTCTTTAGAATAAGGAGATTTGAACACAGCTAGTTTCTATTTAGCATTCTGGAAGACACATGTATACTGTGGGCCAAATTTCTTTTCTTCCAAAAGTACTAACATGCAGGAAGAAGGCTCAAGAAAAATGTTTTGATTGTTTGATGCGCAGGTTGCCTCACCCTTGAACCAAGTAGAGGAATTATGACATAAGTCTGTCCCTGTTATCTTTGAGGGACCATACATAGCTGTTAGTTGCCAAAGTTCTGCTCTATCCTTCCCCCTCATCTGGTGGTAGAAAATAGAGAGATGGGACTAAGAGCCATTGACTGTAATTACTGGAAATACTCTTCTGTTGAACAAATTCTCAGTTGACTTTCTGAGACCTGAATGCACATCTTGAGGCAGCATAAAGGAAGTAGAACTGGAGATCACAAGTTGGGGGCTCACAAAGAACATAGAGCTGGCTCCCTGTTTTGTAAACCCTCCTCACAAAACACTGATGGATTGTAACTCAGCAATAACCTTAAAAAATATATAGTTGCTGTAATTTATAAAATCACCATCATTGCCCTTAGTAAATTCTACAAGAATGGATGCCAGCTGCTTTTGAATCTTGTGGCTGATTGAAAATGTCTTTAGATATTTAATATTACTCCTGTATTTTCATATCCCAAGCTACCCTATGGAGTTTCACATCTAAGCAAGCACTGATATATTCAGCATGTTCTCTGGAGTTGTGTTTGTGCTGATCTTGTGGCCAGATTGCTTTATTAGTGGATTGTTTGACTAATTGCTACTGCTTAGGTAGCTGGCAAGCCTAGGGAGGAACTGTCTTACTCAGCTGTCAGTGGATAAGTGAATTGCTTAGGAGGCTGTATGCAGCTCCTACATTTAATATGCTGCAGGATCTTGGAGAAGCATTACATCTTGGACTTTATTTTTGCTGTATTCAGTATGATGCAAGGCATTAGGCCATAAAATAATTCAGGTTGAAATAAACCTCTGGAGCTACCTGGTCCATTCTCCCAGTCAAAGTGTGACCAAATACAAAGTTAAATTGCCATTAAAAAATAATTAGGATGAGCATAATATGTTCCTCTTTTACTCATTGGAAACATTCTGTAACTGCCACAACCTGATTAAAAAGAGAGGACAACTAGACTGTACCTTTTGCACAAGGAGCTAGTGCTGAAGGCATAAGTTTTCACCAGCAAAGCAGTGGAATTTGTGCTTAATTTTAAAAATATAGATAAGTATATTGAATATAGTTTTTAAAGAAAGAGTACCAGTTTCATTTCCTAGTAGAGCTATATTATTCCGTTCATTAAACTGAAGTAATTTTACCATACATGTTCAAATAAAAACTTTTCAGTAGCCAATAATGTGTCTTATCCTTTCACCAAAAAAAAAGGTTCTGGAATTATGAATGTAAATTCAAATGCTGGTGGTTTTATTTGAATGCAGGAATTCCTTCTGCTGCCAGAAGGAGGTAAAAACTGAGTTTAGCTCTTCTTCATGTTACACTTTATGTTGTATAAACCCTGAAGTGACATTTCCAGCGCCTAGTAGGGAAAGCAAATTGCTAGACTACAAATCTGTAGACTGTATAACCACTTCAGGGTATCAAGGTATGTGCTGATAAAAAAATCCTAAAAATCAAATAAAACAAGTATCTGGTACAAATAGCAATAACAAGGTAGTTGAAAGCACAGTTTTATGCAGCATTTAACAAACAAATTAGATGTTTGTGTCTGGATGTGTGAAATAGGTACAATTAGTTTTTGTTGTAGCACTTTATTTTCCTTCCCCATCTTATTAGTATAATATGCCAGTCAAATTCAATTGTTATTGGACAATGCTGAATAAAAAAATGAAGAATGGGAGCTCAAAATAATATGAAAAGAGAATGAATGAATTAGTGTTTCTCACAGAATGAATTAGCATTTCATGAACCTGTGTCTGTTATTACATTTATTATAATTGTGAAGCTTTATTTGGTAGTCTGATGAAACGAAATTAAGTGGCTACCAGGGAGTGAACATGCATAAGAATACATTGATGTTATTGAGAGCACATTAGTCCTCCTGAGTCCTAAAGAATTTCATTTGGAATTCCATTAGGCAAAAAAAGAAAAAATTATGGAAGAATAAAACAATGGTTAAATTGTATGATCTGATGATGGTAGTTCTGTTTCTTGAGAATGTATGATTTTCTGTGTTCTTATCAATTGCAATATATATATATACTGAGATTGTCCCCATTTCTGTCCCTATATATTGCTTTCTTTTACACCAGTCCTCTCAAAAATTGACTTAGTCACTTTTGAATCAAATACCATGCATAACATAGCATCTGCAATGTCACTCACTGCCAGGGTACACAGCAGATGTAATGAAAGTATTTGCTTATCATATAACTTAAGAAACAGTCTAACAGTAAAAAGTTTCTGAGAAGTTTTGGTGATTTGTTGGTTTTATTTCTTAATTAAACTTGGTGGTGTATAAAAGTAGTCCCTGTTCAGGTCCAACCTTAACAGGTAATGTCCCTGCGCAAGTTGTAAACTTAGCAATCCCAGGGGACTTTTTCCTGTTGCTGGTGTTTTCTTTCAGGAGCACAGTAAAATGTAAAATTAACAATTATATTTAAAATAAGAGTGGAAAATATGCATGATATCAAAAACACCTGTCTAAAACTGAAATTTCCTGCTATGCGTGGTGAACATATCAAAGCTTGCACCATTTAAAGCCGAAGCCGAATTCAAGGGTCAGTCACTCCGAGCCAGCCTTTTCCTTAGGCAGGCACACCAGCTCCTATTTCATCAACCAATGCCCAGCCCTTGCTGGCTGTCCCTTCGCCTGGCTTTGCAGTTGCTTTCAGCATTCACACAGCATTGCAGAAGACAGCGATGGCTGAGGTCAGCGTTAAGGGATCGGGGCAAGGGGGCAGTTGGGTGGGTTTGGAAGCTCATGGAGTGCTGTGAGACCAAAGCAGTACTGCTATTGCATCCGTTCTGCCTCTTCAGAGCCCTGAACATGAGCTGTGTGCTTTGCTTCACTTCACCACCCGCTGGCTGGGCTAACCTAGTGTGAACCAGTGGTGGGGCTGCTGTCTGAGGGGTGCATTAGGTGGTCAGCTATTATGAGCCTTTCGTATTTTTTGTTTCTTTCTTTCTTTTTAATCAGATCCTGCTCTGTCCTGAGCACACTCAACACTCACTGACTTCTTCCATAAGAGCTGGGGTCACTTAACACTTTGATAATTATGTTCTTTTGTCATGAGGCAGAAGAAAAAAGATGTCAGTAGAGATATGTTTCAACTACTCTGATCTGAATTGGGACCACCAGGCTGTTTGGTTGCTTGTGTCATTAATATCCTGGAATGCCATGCTGTGCAGCACAACCAATAACCCAGGAATTGCAATGCAATGCATCATGAAAACACGATGGCAGTGGAAGTGTAACTGTGGCTACTGCTAAAATTAGCCTTAAATTGTTCTATCTTAAGCAAATATTTTTAAGTTTAGCAATGGATTCAGAGTGGAAGAAGAACTTTACATGGACAATCTGAGATGACAGAGCCATATTAATCCCCCATTTTGTTTGTGCACAGATTTCTTAAAATAGTTTCTGTTCTTTTTTCACCAGGATCTGATGTTATTCCCTCAGTTAGAATTAATGAGCATTTATAAAGGGACTATTTGTCTGGGTACCTCTTTTACAATATTTCTATTATCATCTTCATTACTTTGGTAGGCTTATCTACCAGAGTTCTGAAGGCAAGGAAATGTATGTGCAAAATCTTTACTGTTTTCAGAAGGTCCTTGCTAATTAATAACTCCTCTACCCTTTATTTTTCCTGTCTTGATACGAAATTTGAGCTACTTCATTTTCCATGTTCCTTTATATCCCATTTACCTCCCTAGTCTGTCATGTTTCTCAGCTAACAGATGAGAAAACTTCACTTTTTCATCCTAATGGGAGTTATTTAAATTTTCCATGACCATGTTCACAATCAAATAAGAGTAACTGTACTATGGGATACAGTGAAGTGAAGGAGGAAGATGGTGTGATAGGAAATTTTAGTATCTTAGATAATTCTATGCCAACCGGTATAGACACCTATACATTTGTCTTCTGTTTCTTGGGGACTTTCTTTTGTTTTGCTTCTTATAGCAATGGCTCAGCTACATCAGAAGACCTTTTCTGGAAACTGGATGCTCTGCAGATGTTTGTTTTTGATCTTCACTGGCCAGAACCAGAATTTGCCGGCCATTTAGAGCAGAGACTTAAGCTCATGGCCACTGACATGATAGAAGCCTGCGTTAAAAGGTACAGTTGAAATGATAAATTAAAAATTTGGAGACATTTGAAAATTAACATAGGAATAGCCATACTGGCTCACAGAGGTACACCTATACCAGAATCCTGACATGGTAATCAGGGCAACTGTAAAGAGATCATGACTTGTATGTATTTCCCAGCATCTGGCAATCAGCAATTTAGCAACATCTGGGAAATACCAAGGAGAACTTCTGCACATGTTGTGAATAGACCATTGGAAGTGAATAAACCAAGTGTCTTTTCTATTATATATTTGTGGCAAATACTCGCAAGTCTCAGAAATCTGCTAGAAGAAATCCTTTTTTATTTTGTACATTTCCTTTATCCATTACTTATTGTTTATATTCAGTTTGTCACTATTTTAGAGTAGCGTCTCTAAGAAATATATTACAAACTAAAGAGTATACAGCATTTCTGCATCTATACAATAAATAAAAGAAGGCTATCTGTAAGTCATCTATCTGACACTAAGTTTTGCATCACTAAGCTTCTGGAAATTATAGAAAGCAATAGTAGTGTCGGTTTTCTTCTTTAACTGTATTGTATAATTATGGATATATTATTTCAGATTAAGCATAGGTGATCTAAACAGATCTCTGCCATATTTTAGCTTTCAGTACATGTCTTTGAGTTTAGAATAAGCATCTTTATGTCTAGAAAATTTAAAGGGAAGCCATGGTCCCACATACAGAGAAAGCTTTATCTGGACACATAAAAATATTGAATTCTTAAAAAAAAATAAAAATAAAAGAAGAATGGGGGAAAAATTATTTGTAGACAATTTAATAGTGTCAAGCAGGAAATGTACAGCATTGATAAGGAAGGCTAAAGAAACCGAGACCCTTTAACTTGCACTAAGGTTAAATCTGATAGCATAGTATTTTGTTATTTTCTATTAAACATAGTAGAAACAAGGAGGACCTCAGGCTTGGTGTATGAGCCTGTTGCTAGAGCTACAGTGATAAAATCATGGTAAAAATGGTAGAAGCATTTCACAAACATTTCCATTTGACTTTGGAAGGGTAATGTTATGGTGAATGGAATAAAATCTTAAGCTCTGTAGCAAAGGAACGTGAGAAAATACTAAAATTGAAGCTATATAAGCTTACATCCTTCTGTTCTAAAGAATTTGGTGTTGAAGCTTGTCAACTACAAATACCTAGCAAATCTTAGAAAAAATGGTAAAATCTCAAAGGACTGGAAGACAGTGTAACCTTAAAAAACATCAAAGGAGTATCATTGAGATGCAGTAATATACTGATAATACTGATTCTGAGCCTGGAATTAAAAAAGAAAAGAAAAAGACAAAAATTTTTACACTGGGACTCTCATTCAACTTATCATCTAAAATACAAAGATTTATAGAACTAGTACTAGTCAACACAATTTGTTGAATAATTAGTATTTTCAAATTCATCTTATGTCTTATTCAAAGATTATTACAAATTAATATGGGAAGGGCAACTGCATCAATATATTACCCTAGGCAATAAATCTAATGCCACATGTTGTCATTATCTAAAACTTTTCACCATACAGATTTGACTGTGTGGCTTTTAATGGCACACACAAAATAGGTTAAAAATGGCTCTCTGCCAGGTCACAACCAGAAACTCAGAACAGAATTATTAACAAAAAATAATTCTTTGTGGATTGGATTTTGGTCTGCAGTACCAATCCTGACATCTTTGCTGCTTGCTTTTGTAGAGAATAAGAAGGTCCTGATGGCAGTAAATGAAGGCTTAATTAATATTATAGAATGATCCTAGTGTCAATACATAAAATGTATTCATATTTTAGCATTAATACATAACATACTAGTGTTTATACACTAAGTATGTTTTAGTATGGTCAAACATACCGTACATCAGGTAAAAAAGAAAGTACATTATATCCACAGGGTGGATTGTATTAGACGGTAGCAACTCAGAAAAGAATGATGGAACTATTCTATTGTAACTCTTATTGTTATACTAACATTCTATAAGACTTATTAAGATGGAAGTGGGATGCTGCTTTCTTCTCTCCTTAAAACATTTTGTCAGTTTCTGCTACTCACATTTAATAATAAGGGTGGAAATAAAACATTACTTTTGTATTTATGTATTCTGAACTATTATTTATTTCAGTAGCAGTGCTCCTTATTTACAACTGTGTGAGAAGAAAAGAGGGGTTTTGTATTATGTATCTCCTGATACATTTTACTTTTCAATTACATATTAATATTTGCTTAATAATAAACTTGTTTTCTTCACTAAAATTCTCTTTTGTATTAAAAACAGAAGAGTATTTTTTTATTATATTTCTTAGAAGCAGCTATTTGGTATGAAAAACTTAATTTTAACATAGAAAGATTAGAAAATGTGGTGTATTTTCACTGCTTTAAATTGTTCTTAGTCATCATACAAGGAAGCATATTGTTATATAGTAGGCAAGAAGATACTACTTTTATTATTCAGCTGAATTAGATGAAGCAGTGCAGCCTTGAGATTGCCACCAATGCAATTGTTTATTGAATGGGTGGATATTCTGCACGTACAGAATTTTCTAAGATATTCTCATGTGCATGTACATTGAAAGCCGACATGTTTAGTAAGGTTCATAAGTTTGTACACTGGTTGGTCAGAATTATCAGAGAAACTGATATGATGGATTGTGTTTTAATAAACAGGACAAGAATTGCATTTGAACTCAAGCTGCAAAAGATGAACAAAACAACAGACTTGCGTATCCCTTCTTCTCTGTGTACGATGTTTAATGTTTTAGTTGATGCCAAAAAACAGACAGCTAAACTCTGTATACTGGATGGGGGGCAAGAGGTAAGTGAAATTTTGCATGTTTAATTCTTGTGTCTGGTTAATATGAAACACCTCACACTGCAGACAGTCCTTTACAGATTAATTTCAAACTAACTGAAATGTGTCACACAGCTCTGCTTGTACAGGAGCATGCATAGACTGCTCCCTAGAAGCATCACACAAGACACAACCCTTCATCTTCAGATGCTTCTGTAATTTATTTGCTTTGACCTGTGAGTCTTGAACATTCAGAGGATTTCTTGACTCACAACCCCTCTGGGATTTTTTCTTGGGTTGCAGCAGAGAAACAGCCATTTTCAGGACTCTTGTAATAGTAAAATAGAGCCAAAACATTGTTCTTTGCAGCCAGGTTTTAAGTGAAGAGGGTTTGTTTTTCAGTGGCTCATATGTCCAGCATTCATGCCTGTGTACCTGCTGAAAACAGAGGAAAGAAATAATCAGGTAATTTAATGGGATCTTTTTATTTGGTCTCAAGGACAGGGACCATTTTGGCAGTAGTCTGCTGCCAGGACTGTCAATGGAATGGAGCTTTTGAAGGATGTGCAGACTTCACTGACTATGGTCCTTCCCGTATTGTCACTCTCGGCAGGAACAATCTGTGAAGTGAAAAAGGCGTACTGCATATGCTAAGACCACCAGCATAAAATTAAAACTGTTCTTGCTGTGCTACTGCATTAGCAGTGTAATTTTGTTTCATTTGGTTTTGGATAGAGGGTAAAAACATTAGTCAGAATCTGGCAGCAAAAATTTGTTCAGCTTTAGGCAGTTTCATGTTTACATTATTTGGTCACATCGTTTCTGTTGATTTTTCCATTTCTTTACTGTGCTGTTCGTTTTATTGACTCAGCTCTCTAAGTTAGTGTATTCAATGTAATTGTCTTTTTTTTTTTTTTTAATTCAATGAGACATTCATCATTTTCCTGTTCTACCCTGTTGTCATCTTTATTTTTCCTTTTGGTTTTCCGTGACATGAACCAGTTTGCTAGTCAATGGGTAAGTGTCTTTTTGTTGTTTTTTAACCTACTTTTTTTCTTTTATTATTAACAACCACTTTTTATTTTAAATGGTAATACTGGTTTTCATGTTAATTTGTAAGCTGAGCCCTCAGAATTCTTTTACTGCCTACCCTTGATACAAACTGATGATCAGCTTCTCAGTTCTTTCATTGTTCATTCTCTAGGAAGGGTCTTGATGAATTCTTCACTTTTGTGCTTTTCAGACCCAGTGTCCTGTCTTACTGGATCACAAAGTTTTGGACCTTTTACCTCTCAGTGAGGCAAAAGAATTTGTTTCAGGCTCATTAGAAGTAAACCACAACAAGCAACTCTGCCTGAGGCTGATGCTGCCATCTTATCTTATACTGTGTGTCCAAGCAGTAACCCGCAAACACACCCATGCACACCCTACTAGACAGGCAATACCAGTACCTCCATAAAGACTGCAGACAGATGATATAGCCTTGTTCCCCCAGTCGTGCCATTCCTCTTGCCTCCTCTGGATAATGCCTCCTGTGCTGTTAGCCAGTCCTCTCAAAGCAGAAATTCAGCATTTTGTAGCATTACTATAAAAGCCAAAGTTCAGTAACCTTTTGAACTGCAGATCTTCACCAGATTCTCTTCTGAAATCCTCCCATTCTCTGGACTTTCAAACTCCGTCATACACTCTTCACAACACCAAAACAGAAATACAGCCTTTGTTCCCTACTAGGTCTGACCATTACTCTGTATCCAGTGATTTGTTTGACAATTTAGCACATCTGTGATGAAATACATACTTTTTTCAAAGTCCCCAAATTAATCTTCATCCAAATTCATCTAATAAACCAAAGGAATCTCAAATTCTTCACATATTAAAGACATCAGATAATGTGGAAACTTCCTTTCACATAAAACTTCAATTCTTGACTGTCAGTTTCTTCCATTTCTAAGGATTTTTTTGAAGGTTAAGAAAAAATAGGCTTTTCAGTTGCTTGTAGCTGATATCATGGTTGCTTAAAATGCTTCAAGTTCTGTTGGGTGAGATAGTTCTGTCAAAGCAGTCAGATCATATAGCATAAACGTTTGCAGCTCTGACTCTACAGCCGGTCTGGCAATTCCAGTAACTCCTGCTTAGCCACTTGATCTTGAAAACTTTCCCATATTGACTTTCTTTCCCTCAGCCTCCTTCATCTTCATTTTAGTGTCAAAAACTGTCTTCTCTGCCAGTCAAGAAAAGGATTCCATAAGGCCTAAGTTAACATTTTTTAAAAGGCACGTTTGTTCACCTAAAACTCAACACTGAATATCCAATAATTTCTAGAACTTAATCTGCAAGTGAAGGTGTTATTTAGTGAGATGGTTAAACTCAAACATCTTGAATACAGCATGCTCCTTCCATTCCCTCTACAGAGCTATGATCAGTTTTATACCTTATTCAAGTAGTCAGATGTGGAAATTTTCACCCTGTGTTGTCAGATAGGAGGGAATTCTTACTTATCATGTAATTAGGGAATTCTGGTCATGGCTAGCAATAATAGTACCTTGAGTTTAAAGTTTAAATTAGATCAAACCCCCAGGTTTTCCTATGTTACTTCATGCCCTCCTCAACATGCTCCAAAATGTCTTCCAGTTAAGTCCACTCTCCTAAAGAGTTGCTAAGAAGTCTGTCTTTCGGGAGGGCTCCCCTCCTTGCCTTCTGGATGTCATCTTAAAACCTAAAAGAAGCTATCCATGTGTTTGGAAAACAGGTGGGGATTTGTCTGCTTTCACCAAGCAAGGAGAAAAGCAGGAGTTCTTATTTCGCCTGCAAGTGCTTATTTCAGGATTGTGCATACCACCTTGTCAGCTCATACAGTTTTATCATTAATTCTACTGTATTTGCCATCTTCTCAGAATGTGTCTTCTGGAGTCAAATAATCTTCCCTGAGAATCTGAAGTTTTGCTGGGTGTGGCTGTTTTAGTGGAATTCATGAGTTGAGGAGTGGGTTAAAAATTTATGATCTCGCAGTTTGCAAAATAAATCTTGAGAAAAAAATCAGATTTAAAAAATTAAAATATTATTATTTATAATTAAATGTCAGAATTTTGTCAGCTTATGATTTTTGAATAATTTGATTTAGTTTTTCTTGGTCATACAATGAAGTTACTGATTATATTCAATTCCTACAAAATTATATTTGCCTTGTGATAAGGGAGAAAAAAAAAAAGGAACTGATCTTAGACTATACATAGATCCATTCATTTAATGTGCTGTGGAGGTGAAGTTGCAGACACTTACTGGAGGGACAACTGTGATTTTTGATGTATTGTAGAAATATGTATAGTGTCGACATGCATCTGTAGGAGACAGATTACTTATTGTTTTTAGAGTAAGATACTGTTGCCTTCTTAAGAGTGTGTGAGCAAGACATGTCACAGGTAATTTGGAGTGATTTAAGTCCTTAGTAGATCAAGAGCTTATTATATTGGTCAAGACATTAATATGGTTAGAATAAAATATATCTGAAATTGTGGAAAGTTTCTATGGTGTATTTCACATACACTCTTTCACTGTTCCAGGATGTTTGCTGCTGCTTATCTGAGACGTGTATTCACATTTTCCAAGTGTTTTTTAAACTTTAAAAGAAATTAAAATGAAAAATTAACACACTTGATGTTGGTACCTGTAGCACATACATATGTGTGGGCAAACACATTGCACAGTTTTATTCTCTCTTAATTTAAACACAGGTTCAGTAGGTACACCATTTATGTAATCATTCCTAAATATAATAAGCAGACCAACTTTAATGTTTTGGTTTGTATGGTAAATCGGGGACAGATGAAAAATATCCTTTAAAAACTTAAAGCTCTGAAAACTATTCAGCTGACAGCTCCTAAGTTAGGCTAATGTTTATACTGACCTCAGTACTTTTACTCCAAGCATTATCCTGTTAGCTGTTCCAAGTAGCCTTGAACTATGAAGGCAGGGTTAGTCTTTACAAGTCTCATTTTCTGTGAAGTGGCTACTGGGGACAATCTTTGCTGTCAGATAAATGTTTCAAAAGGAAGAATTACTGTTTAAATTGATGTGCCTCCTTGACAGAATGGGATCCCTAGTTCCTGTTAATTTCAGTAGGGAACTCTGTAGTATTATCTAAAGTCTTTCAGATTTATTTTAAAAGCATTTAAAGACACCTTCTTTATGAAAAAGCTAAAGAAAAAGCCTATGGAGAATGAAGTCTGTTTTATTATGCCTTTTATGGCCTTTTAATTTGTTACCATCTATTCTGCTTTGTTGATGAAATTTTAATTTTGCCCTTGCTTGAGCATATTGTAAGATTTGTATAAACTGCAGCTCACTGTGCTAACAGAAAGGCTCTTTTAGGATGAACAATTGAAGCTCATTTTATTTCTAGAGAACATTTAAAATAACTTATGAATGAGAGTTGTCAGACATGAAATGCTGTATTAATTAAATCTTATTCTAGTCTTTTTGCTTCTCCAGCTAAACTAACCCTTTAGGAAAAGAATACATGGCCACCTTAATTATATAGGAGAAGACAAAAAGTATCCTTCACATTCCTTCTCCTGAATAAGAATAAGAACTCAATTCATCTAAATAATAACCCCATTAGCTGCTTAACTCAACAGTGTACATGGGAAAATTTTCAACACAGAATGTAAGGAAGTCTTGATTGGGTGGATCGTTTTCAAGGGCTTGTTCTTCTGATGTTCAAAATGATAATTTTAAGTAAATCTGATCTGGCAGGGTTATCAGCTTTACATCGTTTATGACTTATGACAAAGTGTGTGTTCAGATACATGCTAATACTTCTTTCTCTTTTCAAATACAGCAACAATATCATTCAAAAATAGATGACTTGGTTGAAGAAAGTGTTAAAGAAATTATTTCACTTCTTGTTTCAAAGGTAAACCTATTTAGATTTTAATTTATAACAAAGCAGAAAATATATCTCTAATTATTGAACTTCTGAAATGCCTTTCAATATCACAAGTTTCCTATACACAATGAGATTGTGGGGGAAACAGCAAAATCTGCAAATAATAGTCATGCAAACAATATTGAATTTACAAAATTAAATTTTACAACCCATTAGGTAAACAATTTCTGTGCAACCTGCACAGAATATCAAATAAGTTTGTCTTCTGTATTTTTGTTATATATAAGAACTGCTAGCAGCTGGTAGAACTGGTAGGTTCTAATTACATCAATATTAAGTAATAGCATGTTTTATTTTTTGTTTAATTTTTCACATGAAAACCTCCTTCCTATCACAAAGTAGTATTTAAATTTTGTATTTAGAGGTGGACAACATCCAGAGTGTTGGTATAACTTTTTAAGGAGATTTTGGTCCACAAATCATTTAATTTAAAAATATTTTGTAAGTTGTTATTACTTGAAATTGACTTTGTAGGTTAAAAAGAAAATATGTTTTGATATGATATAGGCACTTGGAGAGCAAGTGAAGAAAACTTACACAATGTCTTGTGTTACTGTAGCACCTCTACTCCAGTACAAGTCTTAAGTGCTTGATATAAAAGAAAAGCTTTCAGTCCCTCATAGTTTGAGGGACACAGCAAATAATGACACAAAAGAA
This sequence comes from Ara ararauna, assembly GCA_028858755.1. Classification (NCBI taxonomy): domain Eukaryota; kingdom Metazoa; phylum Chordata; class Aves; order Psittaciformes; family Psittacidae; genus Ara; species Ara ararauna. Next base: position 148,692,274 of record CM054376.1, read on the forward strand.
AGATTTCATAAGAAGTTTTGTTATCTATGCATTGCAAACTACCCAGAAATATCTGATTTTCAACTAGGAGAAATAAGCCGTACTTTCACAATTTGTGCGTTAGTGACAAAAATACAACTCTGGTCACATTTTCATCATGCCTTCGTTTTCACTTGTCACAGCTTGCTGGCAGGGGGTGGGGGAGTAGGAATATCCTTTTGGATTGACACCTACTATGCTTGCACAGGAGTTGAAGAGGAAGGGTTTGTAGAATCATTGTAGAAGTTTAAGCAAAATGTGTCCACTTACTGATAAATGTGTAGAAATGACACATTTTTTCTCTAAAGGGAAGTGTTGATGTAAAAATAGCTACAAATGGTTCAACTCAATAGTTTTGAGTTTTCCATGCCTCCTGTCATCACTCAAAACTAACCTGTCAAATTCTGGTTTTAGTGTATTAAAGAGGAAGAAAATGGAATTTAATAAAAGCAAACCTAATTATCTTTCTTAATATCTGAGATTATAGAAGAAGGGAGAAAATAGTAATATCTCTTGTTGATATATATACAAGAAATTTAGAGACAACTTGTCATGGGTTCAGCAGTAACAGTCATTTTTCTCCTTCTTGGTAGCTGGTGCAGCACTGTGTTTTTGACTTTCTGCCTGCTGATTGTTGCTGGGCTGGAGTAGCTGCACTGTCTGTTACAGCTGAAGTTTGAGTAGCAGCTGTACTTGTCCCTGGTGGTGGTGTAGCTGCTGTGCTTGGAGCTGGAGATCATGCTGCCATGATTTGTCCATCTCTGGTGTGACCAGAATGTCAACACATGGCAACAGGCTGGAGCTTGGCCTATGCTTACAGAGCCCTGTTCAACACCATCCAGCACCTTCAAAAGGAGAAAAATGTCCTTCGATCTGAGGGCGGAGTAATGGACAGCGCAGCTACTCCAGCTCCAAGCACAGCAGCTACACTACCCCCAGGGACAAGTACAGCCGTTACTCAAACTTCAGCTGTAACGGACAGCGCAGCTACTCCAGCCCAGCAACAATCAGCAGGCAGAAAGTCAAACACAGTGCTGCACCAGCTACCAAGGAGAAAAATGACTGCTACTGCTGAACCCATGACACAACTGCTGTCAATACAGAGGGGTTTTCCTCATTAGTTGTTACAGGTACTGTTACCAGAGGTTGAAATCTTGAAATATGAAGCAAATATTCTGTGTGATAGGCTGATCATTAGAAGCTTAACCAGCCGCTCCTCACCTGAGATGTGAAATGCCAACAACATCCTGATTGCTTCTGTTTCAGGGCTGAAAGCCTCTGAGGGTACAGAGGAAGGCTGATGTTTCATTCTTGATTTTGGCCAGGAAAAATGCACATCAATGTGCATGATATCCATGTGTGCTCATTTTTTCATCTATTTTCATTATGTTTTAGCCTTTGCCTCTGTGTTATTTCTTTTATGTTCCAGTGGAATGTGTTTCAATCATTGTTTTTAGCTGCAAGTTACCTATGAAAATGAAAAGAGCACTTCCACTTCAGCGAGATTTTGCTTGGTAAAGACTATACTGTGTATTTTGCACACAAGACTTACCAAGCTAAAACATTTATCAAATCACAGGAATAGCACAAAGCCACAAAACAAAGCACAGTGTGTTTCAGGGTAGCCAATTCGGAGAATGTGAGGTATATGCAGAAATGCTTTTCACGTGTCTCTACACTGAGATCTCAGAAAACAAGTTTTCATCTTCGTTTAAATTGACATCCTTGACACTGCGATGTTTTGCTGTCTGTTCTTTTGCATCCCAATTCTATGGAACTATTTGTTGGCACTGTAGACGCCATGTTGTTTGTCAGATCAGCCATTTCCATAGCAGATCTTCGCACAAATAGATTCAGCACTGGTTTGCAGAAAGAATCCTTGCCAGTCAGATAAAATGAGTTTGAAGTATGATCAGCAGCATCTCACAGACACGCAACAGCGAAGCAGAAAGCTGGTATTCAGTCTAATAAAAGGACTGTAATTATACTGTGCATGGGGTGCAGAAACAACTGCCACTCTCTCTCATGATATGGTTTTATTCCTTGACTGGCGCTTACGTACTGGTGTCTTAATTAATCACTGTAAATATGACAGGTTAGATTGATAAATGACAAATGACGGTTTGCACTTGCTCCTGCTCCTTGAACTGTTAAGAGCAGGGCTTATTGTAAAGTGATGATCTCAGTTCCTCTGTAGGTGACACTGTTGTGACACTGTTACAGTGCCCATTAACAGCATGCCAGATGGAATTTTGTTCTGTCCTCACACTCATAAAATGATACCCGTAGTTGTGGGAATGACTGTGTTGGGAACAAGGGATGACTTTTAAAACAATCTTTATATAAAATGGAAAGCAATTCATATGTGTAAAACAAATGTGCAGGAACACAGTGGCTGACATATTTTACGTTATATGCCATTAATTACTTGAGCAGCGTAACATCACAGAGGGACATGAGAAGGGCATTTGTTTGCTTTAAGGCTGATTTGGGGGAGTTTTAACATGAAGGCTATACTTAGTGCGATTAATAAGGTGGGTTTTTTTTTTGTCGGAGATAAATTTTGGGAAAAACACCTTGTCATATCAGTTGCTGAAGGCTTACTTTACCCAGAGAATCACAGGTGAGAGTACAGGGAAGAGAAACCTCACCATACCAGAGACTGGGGCAGACATTTTCTTGCCCCTTCTTGGCAATGTCATAGTAGTTCAACAACACATGGTGTTGACAGAAAACTCTAGTGTTATTATACTGTTGGGTGAAATCAGAGCTGGGTTTCTATTCAATAGCAAAGATCAGAGAAATGTGATATCAAGTTCACCACCTTTAACATTTGTGCTCTGTCATCTTTGAAGCTGTGATCTTTGAAACTGAGGTCCTAGAAAATAGCATGTTTTCTACCCAAAATACATGCTGGGTACACACACTTCTATGTTTAACTACATGTCGTAGAGGCAGCAAATTGGTGTTGGGTAGCAGCCCCACCTCAGGAGAATTTTGAGGTTAGGTTTCTATTTCTGCAGTGGTTCAATGATTTCCATCAGTCCAATCAATAGATGAGGCTGCAAAAAGAATGTTGTCCTTGATTTCAGCACTTTGTGAGATGGAGAAAGTGATGAAGTTTACAGTTTGCATTGCTCTGCTGAACAATTAAAATATGAGGAAGAAAAACTCACATTCTCCTTCTAAATATTTTCTTTTCATATTATGCATTTAGATTTTACTCTGTGCTTTTCCCTCAGGTTGTGTCAGTGTTAGAAGGTGTGCTGTCTAAGTTGTCAAGATATGATGAAGGCACTTTCTTCTCATCATTAGTTTCTTTCACTGTAAGTGTTCGGATTCACAACAGTTCTGGTTTTCTTTCTGTGCATAATTCTGAAATTGTGCACAGTCTGTAGTAAAAAACACTTACTGTGTTTTATTTTATTTTTAATTTTCTAAAGGTGAAAGCAGCTGCAAAATACGTTGACGTTCCCGTAAGTATGAGCCTTTTAATTCATTTTTTTCCTAGTGTTCATAATAATTAAAAAAAAAATTGGGAGTTTGTTAGCTCACATTTTTTTATTGTTGACATTCTGCTTTCCTACAGAGATTCATTATAGCTTTACACTGAGTATTTAAACAGCCACTACAAACCTCAGAGGGCATTTCATTTCCCTCAAGCAATGAGTAAGTCTCAAAGCAAAGCTTAGAAAGGTTATTCTCAATGCACTTTTTCAGTTGTAGAAGAGTAAGCATTGTAACTTAGATACTTTTTTGTAGAGGTCTTTCCATCATTTGGCTAAATTGTTCAAATGCACAGGATAAGCAACAAGTAGAAACATTGTACTCAAATATCCATTATCTATTGATTTCTGACTCAATCTTGCTTTTTAATCCCTTGCTTGCTAAATCTCTGATTTACCATTGCTTATGCAATGTTTGTGTGGTATAAATGAAAACTAGAAAGGGTAGATGATGGAGCTCTTTTATGCATAAAAGCAAAATCCAGCTGTTAGGATATTTTTATTAGAGTATCATAATAGAATGTCTTTTAAAAAGCAAGGAAGAAATTACTAAATACTGTCATTATCACTGTCCATAAATATCCTTTCTTCTTTCACAAGTTTGTGTTCTCATCTTTTTTAATGCGATTCCAAAACAATCTATTTTCCAAGCATAGCAAAAAAATGACTAAAATTTTTATGCTAATGACCTTACAAGAAATAAACTTACAAATATAGAAGAATGCCAGACATGCTAGACTGTATGGTGGCCAAAAATCCTTTCAGCAGTTCTATACTTAAAAATATAATACTTCCAAGCCTAAATAAATTATAAAAAAAAACCCCTTGCATACTAAATTAAAGGAAAAAATTTCTGTTTCTGGAATTTGTTGCTTTGCTACCTTTATATTCACCCTATTTATAAATAGCAAGTAATAACATTTCTGTTCGGATGATATTTTCAGGATTTTTTTCTTATTTGGTTATGTGTGGATTTTTTGTTGAATTGTATAAATGCTCTTGTATTTTACAGAAAAAGACTCAATTTTGCATTCAAAAGAATGACCTCATATCAAATCCAGTTAATTTAGAATAGCCTTTGTTAATATGTTGTGCTGTGGAGCTGCCCCAAGGGGTCTTTGCTGAGGCACTTTAGACTCAAAAAAAGTAAAAATTACTGAACAAAATAGAAATTCATTGACTTCTTTCAAGTAACATGAAAAAACTCTCCAAATTATGTAGAATATCTATGAGAAGGAGATTTCAAAGTCTTTTACCACAGGCCTAGATACACTGAATTTCACAATATAGATGAGACTGAAAAATACATTTGCCATGGCTCAGGGGAGTATTGCAAATCAGGTCACACAGGGGCGCACTGCTCCAGAGAGGAGGGAAGACAAAGTGAGAAGGTGATTGCTGGAGCCCCACTGCCTGCCTCACATGCACTGAATGGTGTGGCTTGGACTGAAGAGACAACCAACTTATAGACAGGCTGTCAGGATCCTTGCATTTTTACAGCCTCTTCACTTTTCAGCTATCCCACACACCTTTCCCACAGTCCAAAGTGCGAAGTGGGCGGTAATACTGCAGTTGTAAACTAAAAGTGTAACCTGTATGTGAGGAAGGCTGTGGACCTGACCAAGCAAACAATTTCCAAATTCTGGAGGAGATTATACATGGGTTGATGGAGTCTGATTGCTTCTTCACATTCTTCCCCTTATTGTGAAGACACAGTTTAGGTCAGGAAGAGCCTTACTGTCACCACTAACAATGAGTGCCCAGTCTGAATAGGATCTAAAATCAACAGTTATGGAAGTTACAAATTCTAACTGCAAAAGGAGGCTGTAAGTCATCACATTACAAGGTCATCTCCTGGGCTCACAACTGAAGTGAGAAGTGGAGGGGGAGAAGCACAGGGTGAGGAATTTACACTGAGCTCTCTGTCATAAGATGGTAACCTAGCAAACCTGCACTGAAGCTGATTAAATGCCTTGTGTGGCTGTAGTTTGAACTGATATGATTTAAAATCTTTTCTTGTCCCTCCTTACAACAGAGCTGCATGTATGAAAGTGTCTTAAAAGTGACCACAGCAGGCCCTTTCTTTTGATGTAGTTGCAAATTATGAGCAAAATTGCACTTTGTTAGATGACCACATTGTTCCCTTGTGCCCCAACTCCGTTCAAGCATCTCACCTTAGTGGTGTCCTTGGGATGCCTGAAAAAGAGCTTGGTGGATCTCAGGGAGAAGGAGGTTGGGGAAGGCAAAAGGCCTTTGTAGTTCTTTTGAACGTATGAATTCAACATTTGATTTCCTTTGATTGCCAAGCTTGATATTTGGCAAAGAGGAAAAAATGTGCTGGTTTATAGTGAAATAAGAAGAAAATAGCTAGACAAAAGAGATGTTAGAAGAAAATGAAGGTACTACTGAGCAGAATGTTTTAGAGAGAGAATAAAAGGTTAAGGGGATACAAAAGTTAAAAGGTAACCAAAAATAGAGATAATAAAGGATTCTAAAGGTAGACATTCATGGATGAGTCTTGCTCATTTTGAGGAAAATGTTACTTCTGTTAATATTGAGAGGGGGTTTAGTCATTAAATAGTTTGGCACAAAGATGCACACTCCCCAGAAGGCATCCATCAACTTCTCAGTGCCAGGGTGGGAAATGTAGGCACAGTTCATTTGGGAGATATGTTTGTAAAAATGTTGCTATCTCCCCTTCCATTCATTGATCTTGCCAGAGAATCACAAGTTACTCCATCCAAGAAAAGTTTCATCTTTTTCTCTTTAACCTGTTTAACAAAGCATTCAACATCAGCCTCCATTTTTCATAAGGTCATTCATGAAGTGGGACATACGCAGTCACAAGGGGCTTCCATTGGTTTCCCCGGCCATTATATGTAGGGCTGTGTGGACACTGTGTGTGTTTGAGTAATCGAAACACCAGCAGAAATACTAGGGACAGTGCAAAATAGCCCAGACTAAGAAGAGTAACAACTATGATGGCTTATGATTTCCTAAAAATAATAATTAAGAAATCTAGTTGCTATTACACTCTTTCTGTTGGTAATTGTCGCAGTATGCTAAGCTGTAAAGTGAAAGAAATTGTGCCTGCTGTGCATGTGCAAGAAACCAAATGTTCACAGGAAAATGACACAAATGTTACAAATATAGGTAGTGCATGATCTGTGCAATTTGTTCTCTTGTTAATGGTATGTTTTGATGTTTGGTAATGCAGGGGCTGATTTAGGTTACTATTTCTTTTAAAACAACTCACCCAAATTCTCAATAACTCTGTTAGTTTCTCTTAAAGGCCAAACAATCCTTAGGAAATGTAGAAGAACAACCTGTCTAATTCTTTTCTTTTTTTTTTTTTTAATATTCTATTCACAAAGCCAGTTAATCAATGAGCATAGGGAAAGAATTCAGTAGAATTGAGTGAAAAAGTGTATATTGTTAATCTCAAATTATTGTTATTCCTCAATCATGTAGATAATTTCATTGTGTTCAATTTCTCATCATGTAAGTCATTTTTCCACACAAATAATTGTGTCTCTAGCTGGTCATTTCTACACACGTTTGCCTCATTTCCAACTACAACCAGAGCAATTAGTCATACAAATTGAGCATCCAGTTACATGCATATGTATATCCTGCTTTTTGTTCGGAAAGGTATGTTTAAATCCCTTTGTAGGAGCCAGTAATCTATGCCAGTCATTTAGAGGGCACAGAAGGAACCTAATCCTCCCTCACTTCATGTAGACCACCTGTCATACCAAGTGCAGAGAGGTCATTTGAAGGACCCAGGGCTGACAGCAGTGCACAGCTCACACAATGCCAGGCTTCTTGCTCCGCTCTTGCCTTTATGCAGGGATCAAAGGTATGAAAAGGGGCCTCACACATGTGCCAGCATTTGACTTATGGGGTCCTGTAGAGGCCAGACTAGGAACTCTGCCTCCTACCAGGCAGATACACATTGGGACCTTCCAGATACCTCAGTTTCCAAATATCACACTTGCTGCATGACCTCATTTAGCTGGTTTTAAGCAGCAAACTACTTTTTCTAGGAAATCAGTGTTTATTTAGGTGTGACCATACTGTGCCATTCATTTTTAAGCAGGATTTACGTGGAGACATCTGTCTAAAAATAAAGAGCACAGAACAGTTGTTATCCTCATGCTTAGGGCTCCTCCTGCATTCCTCTTCGACATCTTCCTCCTCTGTGTGCCCAAAACTGGGAACTGGCCCTACTCTTTCAGATCTGTAAAAACAAACTATTGCAGAACTGGAGGGAAAACCCTGCACTGTCTAAGTCAGCAGTATTTCTGGGATACCTCTTTAATGGAAATCAGAAAGGCAGCTAGCTAGTAAGTAGAAAAGTTAAAATACCATAGTAGAACATAGTTATTTTTGGGGAAAAGGAATATTTTAATACCTGGTTTTACACTGTAGCATTTTTAAGACCTTTTGCACTAGAGAATCCAGATCCTGGGGCAGACACTTGCATTCCTTTGTTGCCCTGTGGATGTAATGAAACTACACATATATGGAAAAGTGTTTGTGTAAATGCTTGCAGAATCACAGCTTAAGTACTGCATGACAGTTGTCAAAATGCACACATTTAGCCTTTGCCAAGATTGCTTTTTCTTTTGCAGGAAGAAATATTAAAGGCAGGGAAAATGCATTGTATTTTTCCATTTAAATAAAATATTGTATTTAATAACCATGTGAGAATAAAATGTTACCTTCATAATAGACTGATTATATAAATGATTCATCTTCCTGCCTGGCTCATATATTTTGATTTGTAAGAAATGAAGGGAGCAAGGATCTTGTCAAGAGCGCAAGCAGTTTCGATTCCAAAAATATTTTAATGATATTTTAACTCTATCATTCCAAAGCCCAGGTGATGAGACATGCAGTATTTAGGGGAGAAATTTCAGGCAGTGAAATTTTCCAACATGCTCTTTCATTTGGTGGTGGACACTGAATAAGGAGCTCCTGTGTTTCTCACAATAGCCCCCTCCAGCTCATCACTCCTTTTCATTTCGTTGTGACATCCCCGCTGTAGTTACAAAGTCTCCCTCCACGATGCAGGGGAGGGAAAGGGGGAGGAGAGGAGAGCAAACACAAAATGGGATAAAGTTTGTTATTATATAGTTAGTCTCTAGCATCTCCTTCTCATTGATGCCTTGGTAGGATAGCAACTTGGTAAAACTAGGGTTTTTTTCTTGGTAATAATCAAGAATACAGGTTTGTTTAATACTCTCTGATGTTAAGAAATGTTTTGTGACAAATGCCAAAGTGAGAATAAACATAAATCAAGTATTTACAAATGTACACATTTTTAATTGAGATTTGTGACAAACTGTCGCTCTGCAAAAAGCTGTGCAGAAACTTCAGTGTATCTCTGCTGTAGGAAAAGCCTAATATTAGTGGCAGTTTTACACTTGCTGTAAACCTTTCAGCAGCAAGATATTTGTATGCCTGGAAATCAAGGAAATGCAGCATTACTTCTGACTAGGTGCCTCAGGCAAACTTTGCCAGTGGGAACTATGTGTGTCAATTATAATACTGCTTCTGCATCATCTTGGAAACTGGAATAATGTATTTTAAAATTTGCCTCCTTGCTACATAGGCACTATGGTAGTGTCGTCTTATTCAAAGGGGAAAAGTTAAGCTGTTTCTTCTTTATCTTAATTCATTGCTATGAAAAGTGCTGTCGATCTGGACCCACCTACCAGTGAATAGTAAAAGAGACAACCTGCACCTGTAGGATTAGGTGCAGCAGCAGGAAGTACGAGCACTTGCAGTATATAATTAACAAGGATTTTATTTTTTTTTCCCCAAACAGCATGTTCATCTTGCCAGGTTAACTAGTGATTAACCCTAAAAAAGAATGTGCTGAAGCCTACACCCTTGTTTAAACTCGTTCACTCCCCAGTGTATTCAGTTACTTGTGTAACTAGGGACAAAGTAACCCTATTTACAACTCTTCATTTCCTGGTTTTTTATTGATGTCTTTGTATTTCCAGTTTCTCCATTCATCTCTTTGTTTGGTTCTCTTTCATTTTCAGATAGGTAAAACATCTTGTCTGCTGTTCTGAATAAAACAAAACAATTTTTTTCTTGGGGAAATTTTGAGACAGAATACCTTTTTTTTTTTTTTTTTTCCTTATCAAACTAAATATACCAGGTTTAATTCCTCTCCCAAAGAGATGAAATTAGTTCTCTCCCATTAACTTCAGCAGATGTTCTGCCAGAGATACAGAGGAGCAGAATTTTTTATATTGAGTATAGATGTACAGCATGGAGCCTGAGTTGCTTAAGTCTGTCCAATATTAGTAATGAAATGCCTCCTGTGACAGTTATTTTAAATATATTTCAGCTTCTGTTTGTTTGGGGGTTTTTTTGTTTGTTTGTTTATTTGTCCTTTGAGGTCCATCCAATTACTTACTTGTTATTTGGAGTTTTTATTCTACATTATCCTGGGGTTTTTTCCTAAAGTATCCAAAATGGAGCAACAGAGGATCATGTATTCAGAGGTTCCCATCTTAAACATAATCCCTATTAAAAAGATTAAAACATTAAATATATAGCACTGAGCCTGTTTTGATGCTTGTAATAGCTTTCTTTTATTTTTTACATGTTTAGAGAAAAAACTCAATTCGGTGCATGCAGTATGGAGATACAATGAAGTATTTGATATACTGTTGCTCCATTCAATGTTTAATGTGTGCTTGGCCAGCCATGAGCAAAGATGGTTATCTTGCAATGATTTTGGTGAGGTTTTAAAACAGAGTCATGTTGTTGGAGTATTGAAGATCTTCCTTACCCAGACATATTTCCACTGTAGGCAGACACTGTTTAAAAGGAAAATTAATTTTTTTTTGCACAGCAATTTCAAAGATAATTATCCTGCACACGTTAAAGGAGGATGAAGTGTTTTAAAGAACTGTAATTCTAATTGGTAAATGTCACCAGCTGTTGCAGTTACTCTTACTAGTGTATATTCTTTTAATGATTACACTCCTGTGCCACAAGCTACATGAAAATATATTCACTAGCTGTGAAATTCCCATATGTCACAGCTTCAAAACTAGGTAAACATCTCAAAGATAAGAGGAGAGTTAACGCTGATGGGAAACATTATTTTCCTAGCTTTGGCCGTCTGCAAGATGAACATTTTTTTTATTGTACTTAGTAAAAGAAATAATTGCATGAATTGGAGAACCGTTAGGTTTTAGCATTCAGTGGAAGATTCATTTATACATTTGAATGTATATCTCCAAGACCTATAATCAGCCTTTCATTTGTTAGATTACCTCCTTCACCCACCCCTGGAGACTTCAGAATATTATCGCTTTATCCCTCCAAGTTAAAACTAGTCCAGTTCCTATAAACTGCCTATCAGGTTTTAAAAGGTATGTAAGGTTTCAGTGCTGGTTATATTTTTTTGTACCATCACAAGTGAGTATACTAAGGTAAGATATGGAGCTTTCTGTTTTAAATCTCCTTCACTTTGTGATTTAGTTTAATATACAAACATTTCCCTCACATTTTAATGAAGGCACATTTTTATGAAGGAAATACATTGATTTCTGTAAACCAAGTTTTCCCACAGAAAACTGTCTTATCTATTATAAACTTACATTTTTATTTCTACACTTAGGACCAAGGTGTGCAACTCAGGTATAAATGTAAATGACCCTGCTTTCCTCTTAAAAGTTTCATGTATGCATGTATGTATGTGATAAGATTTTAAGACGAGCTTTCGTTGCCTCTGGAGCGTGCAGGAGGCATTTCAGGTTTTGAGTGAGTTTTGAAGATGCTAGAAGTGTTAAAACAGGCCACCATTCCACATTTTAAGACACGAAACTGCCATTAACATACATGTATAAATGAAAAGAAAATCTTATTTTGGATTGTATTCCTATTCATTGTCTGTGGTAGATTCAGGGGAAAAGAGATGAAGCTCATGATCCAGGAGTTTTCCCTCACTGCAGTTTTGAGGGGAGAATGTTCTCATCCTATTATTGTAATGGCAGTTTCTGGACAGGTATTAGTTCGGGCATGTTGTACCTTTCCTGCCCTCTTGTGCTCAGTCCTGTTCATATACATTATAATTTACTACACACAAGGTAATAAGGAATGATAAAAAAATAAAAGTTATCTACTTGCAGGCTAGGAGGGAAGCCTTTATACAATATTATATGCAAATATTTTAACTATACGAGTATATTTATGCATACTGGCCTTTAAAATATGCTATTTTACAGCTTTATATGTATGCTGTTTTCAGACAATAACAACTTCTGAGAAACAGAGATGACTTATGCTTGGGAATTCAGGGACTGGGGGTAGCTGCTTTCATCCTTCTTCCATAGAGCTGTTTGTTACTTATTCTGTACAGGGTCAGTCTCAGCCAAACCCAAATCCTTTCTTGATAGTTTTGTGGTAAGGCTTACTGTAAACTATTATAAAACTTAACCTTCTTTTGCATGCCATGATCTTTAAAAACTATTATTTGGGAGTAAGTGATACTTTTACAAACTTGCTCACACAGAAGGTATTTACAGAAGACTTGACAAAGGTTTTGTTCATTCACAGTTCCTGTTAGAGCAAGGTGAGCTGCTGACCAGCTCTGCATACCCTGCCAGGAAAGAGGATGTTGAAGGCTGTTAGCGGCTTTGGTGCAGAACATTTTGTGGCTGCAGAGGTCCAGAGCCTCAGCTGGTCAGGAGAGAGCACTTTGAGCCACCACTCTGGCTGGCCTGACATAGTATCACATACACGACATATCCTAGCCTGTCCCACGTTTGGGAGCATGCTGTGAAAATTATGCCTACTCTGCTATTCATACAGACCAGAGATCAGTACAAGAAGGGAAACATTTCAGCCCTTGCTCCTTCCCTAGGAGCAATTTTGCTGATTGAGCCAGCGCAACACTTTCAGAAAAATAGGGGTACAGGTCTACTCTCATAACAACCTTTTTATACCATTGCTCTCAGGGAAATACTTGAACTTTGTTTGAAGTAGAATTAGTAGAAGATAACCTCAAACACAAAATTAAGTTCATTGGAAGCAAATCACAACATATATGAGGCAATGAAAAAGGAACTGAATGCTTTTTTAAGCATTTTCTGAATGTGATAGCAGGATCTGGACCTTGAGGCTGGAGTAGCTATGAGAACCTCACTAACAAATATGGGGAAAATGTCTGTTTGCCTTGATGTTACCAGAGCCAAGACTTTATGCCATTACATATGGCCATGTAGATCTGTGGCTCAAATCACCCGTAAATTATAACAATGAGACCTTCATTGTTAGTGAACCCTCCTGAATTTGGTAACTAACCCAGATTCACAGCAGACTTTGTAAATAGAGTTTATGCATGTGTGAATATTCTAGCATAATCTCAGTTTTCATTATGTTTATGTATTTCTTATTATTCTCAGTTGTTGAGTGGTCTAGCTCTTTCCCTTCCTACTACTTTCTCCCCTTACATTATGTCTCTACAGAAACCAGGGATGGACCTAGCAGACACATACATTATGTTTGTTCGACAAAACCAGGATATTCTTCGAGAAAAGGTCAATGAGGAAATGTACATAGAGAAGTTATTTGATGTAAGTAACTACCCTTGCAAAGGTTGCTGATATCACTACTGCATAAGAAGGGATAAGTTGCGTTTTGAGGTCCTTTCCAACCCTAACTATTCTATGATTCTATGATATTCACCAAACCGTTCAGATGTTCTTCACTGTTGATCATTTTTTTTCTTTTGCTTTTTATTTATCATCTTCAGCTGTCAAGGGTGGCCTTTCTTTAAACATTTTCTACACGAAACTTCTAAGTGCTAGAAGGCATAAATAAACTTGGTAGAATACTATTATTTGAAATAGTCATTTTTCCACTGTGAGTAGTCCAATTTTATTTGATTTTACATTCGTGGACTCCATTGCAGACCTAATTTCCCTATATAAAGAACTTGTACTGCCTGCTTATATACAGGAAGAGGTCAGTTATGCCACGTACACCTATGGGTTTGACTGGTATTTTCATGGAATGACTTTTAGAATTTTGTTTTATGGGTTTTTAGTTTAAGACTTAGAATTTCTTACAGTTTTATCTAAAAAACATTTATCTAATTACCAAGCTCATTTCCAAAATTCTAATCTCACTTCTCGCATCCTCAACCTCGAGGCGCACACATTGCTGGCCCTCCTGGATCTTCGCAATAATTTCCCTCAGCTTCAATACCGGCTTCTGCAGCCACTCATTCATTTGCCCTGCTTTCTCCTCTTTTTGTTAGAAATGATCACCTACTCCACCACAGTTTTCCTCAGACAAGGTTCTCCTGTAATGCTACTAGAAACACTCCTGGGCATATTTCTGCTTATTCAAGTTCTGACCATTAATTTATGTCTAATATGTCCCTTTCTGAGTTACGTGAAGGAAAAGCTCAAGGCAGCTGAAATTGTACTTTCTGTATAAATTCAAATCACTACATGTGTAGAATATGTCTAAGAGAAAAGTTATTTTATTATGAGCTTGGATCAATTTACATGGCACTGATCTCAGTCACTTAAAACTGTGTAGAAATTTGAACAGGGAAAGAAGTCAATGCAATTTATTGCAAAAACAAATTCTGGTACGTAATGCAGACTTTGAAATGTATTTGTGTGTCATCTCATAAGTATTTTAGAAAGCTTTGCTGTCAGTTTCATTTAATTATGCAAGTTACAGCAAATGTTTTCATAACAGCAATTCACAGCCTTTACTGTGACACTACAGTTGTGGCAGTCACAGAAGGTCCCATAACACAGACTCTCAGCCATGGTATGTCATGTCAGTGTTTGTTGTTTGTTAGGCTGAGTGGTCAAAAAAAGACTTATCTATCAGATTTTATATTTCCAGACACTCCCAGGCAGCTTTACAAAAAAAGTATCATCTGTTTTAATAAGCTAAGTGCTAATATGTGTGAAAAGAATGATTTTATAAAAGCTTTGATGCCCTGCAGGGGTAGAAAAATTATCATCCATCCAGCTGGCACCTTCGCAAAGTACTAAAACCATATTAGCAACTTCTGCTTCAGTTTGCTTTTGCAGTGAATCTGCAAGCATATGTTTCATTTTCAAGTTTCTGGTTTTTGTTTTTCTTTGGGGTTATTTTTGCTTATGTTGTAATTTTCTGAACGTTAATAAAATTATCTGCCTAAGGCCAAGTCTAACTCTCACTGGAGAGACCACATTGAGTTTGTTGATGTAGTGGGGTTGGACCAAGCCTTAAGCTATGTCCATAGTAGTAAACTTGCCAGGGCCTGGACACAGCCTGAGAACTAGCAAGTGATCATCCATACTATTTAAGTCATCAGCATGGTTCCTGGTGTGATTTTGGGTTAGGCGAGCTAGCACTAACCCAAGGATAGGGCCTCAACACAATTGGGTTACCATGGATCAAGGACCCCTTCCAAATTTCATTTCAGCAATTGAGCTATTCAGCACAAGAAGATATCTCTGTATGGATGTAAGTCATGACATAGTGCTTGCCTTTGATACACAAAAGCATTCCTGTTCCATTTTACTCAGTAATACTCATTGTATGCCGTCAAGGCCAATGCTTGTAGCTGTAAGAAAAGAAAAAAGATGTACATGATAAGTATTTAGTGTATCAAGTATCTATTTGTATCTTTTTTTTTTATATATGGTGCTATCACATTTCTACATCACATCACACTAAGAGATATAAGCAGTTGGACAGATTCAGATGAATGCAAATATGTAAGCTCATAGTATGCAGGAATTTAAAGCACAGGATAACTCAATTCTCCTGAGATTAATTCAGCTTTAGAACAGTATGATTGAACAAGATTTTGCCCATGATTTTTGGAAGGGTTTTTTAAGTGAGTGATATAACAAAACCTAGGTACTGTTTAGAAATTCAATTATATCGAGTTATATTTCAATAGAATAAAGTATATTCACATATTTATGTAAATATACTTCAAGTCACTCAGTTGGCTACAGCTGCAGATCACAGTTGATTTCCCCTTAAAAACATGTTGTATTTGTATCAGATAAGAAATCAGCAGCCTAACTGAACAGGAAAAGTGGATGTCTGTGCTTCAGACAGGAAAACACATCCAGAATTAACAAAAAAAACCCAGATCGCTCTATGTGCTAAAGGTGTTAGTTATAAATATAGACAATACCAAGCCTCGGATGCTATTTTAGATCCCAAAAAAGTATAACTACAAACTACTTATGCACAGATTTCACTTACTTGATTCAGGGCTGCTATGTACTAACAGCTATTACAGTGACCAAGAGAATGGAATGTCTATCATATGAAGTAATATACATAACAAAAAAGATAATTTAAATTTAGGAATAGTATTGAAACAATTGCAAATGTCTTCCAGTGGGTCACAGTATGTTAAGGCTAGAATTTGGAAAAATTTCTATCTACCTGAGAAGTCTGAAGCTAGAGAGAAGACAAAAAAATGTGCATTGTTTTATGGTGGTGCTTGGTAAGCATGGAAACGCACTGCCATGCTATACAAAATGTGAAAATCAGGAGAATGGAATTTAAGCTTGTGTTAATGAATCCTTGCATATGAGAGAGGGTCAAGTCTCCAGGACTTTGAAAGAAGTCTTTGAAAGAAAGGCTGATAGTATTTTCTGTGCCACCTTTAAACTATTTAAATCCTCTGCTTTAGTACCTCTGCTGATTATGCAGCAAAACCCAGGTGATTATTTTTTTCTTTTCTTTCCTCTGAAAAACTTGGCTTCTGCTTCCATTTCATTCTTATCTCCTCCAGACAAGGTATAGACAGCATGCAGAACAATATGGTTTGTTGTTCATGGTACCACTGATCTCTCCCAGATCTGTGTGCAATCTTGTTCTCAAAATCAGTCACCAGATTTGAAGTCATGAAGAGTTTTTTCTTGGTCGGTTTGTCAGAACACTTAGGACTTTTTGTCTTCCACTGCTGTATGGGACATGGTCTTCCACAGATCTTAAAGAGCACAAGGAAGGTTCTTGTAATGCATTAGACATGTGAATGATCTGCAGTGATTCTTGAAGGCTTAATGTAATGAATGACTCATGTGATTCCTTCCAATGCCATACACCACTGGGGTAAACTAAGACAGTAAAGTTACACCAGGACAAGTTTCTCTAATAAGCTCAAATAAAGCAAACTTTTCCACCATTAATGCTGCAGACGTTCAGGTAGATTCAGTGTATAACAACTCAATCATGAAGATAGGCGCTACAGTGTTTGCTGATTAAAAGTATCACCCATGGAAACTTTTTTAAAGTTTAATCATTTAAACCAAGAACTCAGGTTTTTTTTAATAATGTTTAGTAAAATGTTTTAGAAACAAAGTTATACTTTGAGCCACTGTTTGAAAAATGCTTTCAGAAAAGGCTGTAAAAGTAGCTGTTGGTGAATGGGAAAAATGAAGTATTGAGAATAGAGTTACAGAAATACAGAATAAATCTACCTCATTGCTAATTATTATTAAGGTCCCTCTTATTTGTAAAGGTAATCTGCTCAATGGACTATGTAAAAACATTTGTGCAGCCTGTCAAAGAACAGTGCTGTGTATCTGATCACAGAATTAACAAATGTAAAAATCATTCAACTATGAAATTTCCATAGAGTCTGGTTCTGCACTACCAAAATCGATGGGAGTTTTACCATTAACCTTAATAAATGCAGTGCTGTGTCCATAACACACCGACTTATCATTACTGATTAGTCTTAAGTTCGTGTTTCTACCTGAATTTTTAAGATGCAACTGATAAGTTTTGAACTCCTGAGCATTTTAAATTACATTAGACTTATAAATTAAAAACAGTTTCCTTTAAAACAAAACTGGATTTTGTTAGCAAACCAGCTTAAAAAGATAATTAATTTTGCATAAAGCACTGTTTAAAATATCAAAGCAACACTTTCTTTCTGTAGTAATCTATGTTTCCTAAGTAAGTGCCACTTTGTGTAGACTCTCACTTTCTTGTACCCGTTAATTACACATGAAGTGTAGATATTGTCTGAACACAGAAAAATATGGTTTCAAACATTTTTCCTTCAAAACCCTTCTTGGTTTATTTGCCATTAAGTACATTATCTTATAGTTTGTATTTGTGTTGGGTCTCTTGTGAAAAACTTATAATCAGTTGTATGATTCCAGTTTTATTAAGACTATATAAGCAATTAAATTTTTATGCAATAATTGATTGCTATATTGAGAAATGAAGAATGGTTTGAGAGAACAGTTTTAACACATCAGTGTTTAGCCACTCAAAGGTTTTCCAGGTTTTTTAGGCTTTAATTTCTGGGAAACTTTTACACAAGCGTACGATAAACATGTGATAGAGTGCGCATCCTGGAAAGGTTGGCATTGGCAGGCAGGTCCCTTTGTTATTTTGTATAAGATGGCACCTGTTAGCAGATGTTGACTTTGGCCCTGATCACCCATCTTTTCTGGGTGTTAAACCAGTGTGGTGTCACTGAGTAGTCCTGTTGACTTCACAGGGACTGCTTATATCCAAGAACATCTTCGGGTTTCTGGCCTCATGCAGGGTAACAATTTCAACAAGCAGTGTAAGAGATATTAATGGCAGAGAAATCGTACAACTTTCTTTGAAGTGCAGAAAGAACATCTTTGAGTAGTGTAAATGCTTAAACACTCCACATTTAGGTAGCTGCTTTTGTATTTCAAAAGTTCAAATGTAATGTGATGCTTTTTTTCTGTTGAAAAAATGCTTGTGTTTTGTCTGGAATGTTAATTAAATGCTAGTAGTGTTCCCATATCACAACCATTATTTTCCATTATGTAGCAAGGGTGGACAATTTAAGTTCAATGATGTACTTGAGGTTATTTGAGGTGGTAATTTTCTCCAAAGATTACTATCAGCTACTTCATTCTGTGCCTAAATGGAGAAAGTATCCATCTGATTCATTTCTGTTTGTCATCATATCTGCAAGTACATTTTTAGCAGATACTCTATTCAGTTCCATCATTTCTATGACTTTTCTGACCTTTTACAAAAAATGTGTTAAAAATATGCAAGTGCTTCTCCTTGGCAAGTGAGTTAATCTGGTGTTACACAGCTACAAGGAACAGTTACTTAGATGTGAGTTTTCTGTAGTACCAACTCTTTGTGCTGTCCATTTCTACCTCAAAAGCACCATTACTTTAGTATTCAACAATGTTTTTTCTAGAAAACTTCAATTTTGACCTTTTTTCCCTTATTCTCAAATTACTTCATGTCACATTATTTTTAATAAGTAATCTTCACTTTCGTTGTTACGTAATTATTTGCAAGTGTGTGATTTGACAAAAGGTGTACTTGGTTAAAGGCCACATTTGAATCAAAAGCTGTGTTTGTATTAACCTCTGAGAAACACGAGAGGACCGTGCCTAATTCCTTAAAAAGAGACTCAACAGAAATGGATTGTAGCTTGTTGATCTTCCTATTTCTTTGATAACTCAGAATAATCTTCAAGAAATATGTGGGCTTCTTTCTCAGATTCTTGAAATTTGATCACAGCGCAAAATTGTCCTTTGGCACAAACCCAGAAATACACATCTTTGTATGATGCACCTGGACATATGTGGCAGGTCTGGTAGAATCAGCTAATTAACAACACAGGCTTAAACAGGCACCTCATCTGGCAGTGTAGTTAGTTGCCTGATGGTGCTCAGCAGGATTTGGTAGTGCTTTTTATTTTTCTATCCTAATGGTCTGCTGCCCACCTAATTTTGCCTTATTGTCAGCCACTACTTACCGCAGCTTGAGGCCCTCCCAGGAGGCTAAATTATTATCAAAGGATTAGGGAGATGTAGCCTTGCAGCTCTGACATTTCTGATTACTTGTCTATGCCAGAACACTAATTAGCTGTGACTAATTAAGAAAAATGTTCCTGCCATAGAAAACCATTTAAAAGAACTGAGAAGTAGAAAAGCAATTGAAAAGCTGAGCAGTGCTCAGATTTGCCGATGCTCTTTAGATTTTCACCAAAGTCTTCACTCACCTTTATTTATGTCTAATATTTTATAGAGAAAATAGAAAGCTCTTGATATGAGAACCACTCTGCAGTTTTCTCTTGATTTAAAGACATTCTTGTAATTTTAAAACAGTTTGTCATGTCTTTTTGTGTAAAAGAACTTTAGAGAAAACTGTAGGCGGTATTACCAAATGTAGACTGAAAAAAAGTCCACATTTGGTAATATAACAATTAAAAAAATATAACATGCCCAAACATATGAATCTTCTGCAACATGGAAGCAGCATCTTGCAGATTTATTGTTCAAAGTCTTTTCAAAGTTCACTGAATTATTCCTGATGTTTTCAAGTAGACTCACCTCATTTTTGGAGATGGAAATCTCTACAAAAGAACAACAGTTCATTTGAAAACTGTAAAATGTAACCTCCATCTGATTTCATATAGTACATAAGTTTGCTTTGATTATTTTTTTTTTCTCCCTGGAATATGCTGAGAAAAGGAGTGCACACTCTTGGAGGGTGCTGATTATGCTGCTGTGAATCCAGCAAAGCTCAGTACTGTTGAAATCAATAGGACCACAACACACTTAAAGCAAAGCATGTGCTTCAGAGTTAGCTGCTTCAGAATCAGAATATTCAGCACTTTGTGGGCTGTTTTACACTGTAGCTGAGAGTGTTTTCTCTAGAGGAAACCATAAAACAATGGCTAGTTTCTTCTATGTTTTCGATATGATACGTTTCCCCACTTCTTCATTTTTTATGCCATTTTTAATTTGTGAATTTCCATCTTATTAGCTACCAAACAGCCCAAAAAGATAGAAAAAGGGTTTTCTCAAGACATTAGGTATCCCATCATACAGTCTTCATTTAGTATTCATGGAATGGATGTCTGACACCTTTTTGACACTAATTCAATCATATTATTTAAATCTGCCCAGTGGGAGAGCAAGAAACTACTAAAGAGATATTCTGATATCTTACTAAAAGCTTTTTGAGTCTAAAAGGGAAATAGAGAATTATTTTTCAGGGCACTAAATCTCATATCCTGATATTCAGAATCCGCTTATGCTGTCCTACTCCCTAATTTCCTTGACTTTTGTGAGAAGCTCACTTTTTCTTTTTTGGGGTGAGGAGCAATGTACGAATTGCTATAAAAAGGCAATTTAAAATGCGCATCATGAGTCAAAAGAGGAAAAATAGGAAAAAAAAAATCTGAAACTCAAGATTTTAAAGCCCATCTGATTTTTTTTCTGAGGGAACTTCAACAGTCAGGGTGGAACTACCAGGGGGTTTTGCTTGTTTGTTTGGGGAAGGGCAGTAACACTGGGAGCTTCCAGTACAGTTTCCCCATGGACCTTTCTGGTCCTTCATTCCTTTTCTGTTCGTTCATTTATTTAACTTAGTTAATGCATCTATCCATCACTCAGAGTATCCATTCACTAAAAACAATAACAATTCTATCAAATAAAAGAGAACTCCTTCCAACATCCAGGCACAATTTAGTCCTTTAACCTTTTTATCGTGCTAGGCACAAAGTAGCAACATCTCATTCCAGGCACTGTTTTTTGGTTTGTTTTTTTTTCTTACCTAGATGGCTTGAAATGTGTCTAGCAGCTTAATGGAATCAATTGAGCGTGGGCAACTATAAAAATATAAAATAGCACTGAAACTTTATGAGAGTCTGTCAGTGAGTGTTAACTGTGGCTGCAGCTTTCGCATTCTACACAGTCAAGAGAAATCAATAAGGATTGTGCCATTTATATTGTCTTACCTAATGTTTGTTCACCATGAAATGCCAGGCACAAGCACCATCTAGGGAATATTGATTTCTTGATGTACTGTAATTCACACACATATAAACAGCAGGAGAACCTTGTGGCTTCTCAAACCTTACTCGCGGGCTTGATATTTATACTTGTGTTTCTTTTGGGTCAAGCTTAGTTTAAAAAGGAAAATCAAGCAAATCTTACATGTTCATAGATAGACGCACAACCGCATTGTTGATCATATTGCAAGAAAGATAGTGCCAGGAAGCATAATAAACTAGTTTTAGTGTGATAAGTCTGAAGTAACAGAAAGAGGTTACCATATTGTAAATCAAAACAGTAGCAAGTGAGGATGGTGCAGAGTGCTCTGACAAAGTCAGTGATTCATCAGTTGAAAGACCTCCTTAACCTGTTTGATCCCAGGGAACTGAAGCTTTAGTGCTGATTCAAATGTGCAAAAGTGTTCACCTATATAGAGATGATTTCCTTTAACTAATTTCAAGTGTTTTGTGGTATATTTTCTTAATTTACACTACACTGATAATCTTTTGTATTATACTGTACTGAAAGTGTTTACAATGTGCAAGAAAAACAGTACAAATAATGCATAGAAAAATCGACTCCAAAAACAAAGCGATGCAGCTGTAAAATATGCATAGCTGAAAGAGAGCTCATTGGCAATAGGGTCAGAGATGGAAAGGAGCAAACCAGGCACCTGCCCAATCCAGGGACACTTTCTCCAAGGAGATGAGGGGAGGAGAGAAGCAAGAGGGAGGCAGGAGGCTGGACCTCTGCTCCACATTAGCACTGCTCAGTGTGGTGCCCAGTCAATGCGGCATAGGAGAGGAGTGGCTCCACCACTGTGCAACTCCCTATCAACCTCACAGCTGCATCCAGCCCTGTCATGTGCCACTGCAATAACAGACAGAGTAAACAGATGATGAGTCGAGATTGCTGAGATGGAAAGAAATAAGCCTGTAAAAATTCACCCGGAGGAGCCCAGGATGTTTTAAATGCTCTAATTAAAATATGTACTTGACCTCATTCCACATGGAGCAGGGATTCTAAATAGAAAACTCTAAGGCAAGAATTATTAACATGAGTGTAAAAGCTGCAACACAGACTTTGGCCCAACTTCAGTCCACCTCACTTTTGGTGGTCCTGGATGACTAGGCAAAGGCAGAGCTAGGTGTCTCAGCCACATACCTTACAGAGTGAACCGGGACCTTTAATCCTACTAACGTTACACATGCACTTAGGAAGACTGTTCAGCATTTGTGCAGCTAAGCACAGGGGTTTTAAAACTAGAGCGTGTTAGCATGAAGCAAGTGTTACAACAAGTAACAACTTGGTCATTTTGCATTATGTTCATTTGTTTGTTTTGACAATCCAAGCTGGCTTTCATTTTCAAGATCACTCAAGGGATGTTCCCCATTCTGTGCTTTGGAGGATGTTTGCCAATATACCCAAATTGCAACACAACACCCAGTGCAGCAAGACTGACAGTGTTTGCTCCAGAGATTTTTAGCACCAGAATAACCTACAGAAATACTGTTCACAGATGCACTGTGTATCCAGAGTGGAGTAGCGAAACTGTTTGTGCTGTTAGTCTCTCACAGTCAAGAGCGTTATGTTAGTACCTAGTGTTTAAAATCAGAACAGCAACGTTACATATGTGCAGATACAGAAGGAAGTTATGCATATCTAATTTTGCAGAATTCCAGGTTCCCAGTGCATCTACCATATGTGAAAAAGCTAGAAAAATATGAAGGTCACAAACATTATAAAACAGCGTAAATATTGTATATTGCTGTTTAGCAACCAATATATAATACAGGGAGAGATGAGTACTGTATATTTTGTGTTGAAAGTGTATATTTATGTTTAAATTGGTAGCAGTTCCATAGCAACTAGGTAGCTTCTAATTATAAACCTAAAATATGAAAAAAATACTTTCCTCCTAAAATGTAAGCTTTTCATATGTTAGATGAAATTTGCTCTTTCAGATATCCTTCTTGCTTAGGAGTTCCAAAGATGCTTAATATGCTTTGAAATGAGCCTCTTTCTCTCTTTTCTTCTCATTGCTGATTTCTGAAAATCAGCCTGCCTAAGTTTGCTTCCTTGTGTTACCAAAATATCCCATCCAACAACTGTTCACTTGTTTGTCTTCATCAGTCCTGCTAAATCAGGTTTATATCTGTCAGGGTTTGGATTCCTCTTTCTCTTGAGCTCCTCTCCTGTTTGCTTTGGGAATGACAATCCTTCATTCAAATAAGAAGGGAAGAGACTGACTAGAGACTAAAGTGTTTGTTTCAATTAGTCATTCTTAAGGAAATCAAAACATTTTTTGAGCTCCCTGAGAGGTTCATTGGAGTAATGGCATGAAAAAAGGGTAAAGGAAACCAAAGAAAGAGTCCTGCTGGAAGGAAAAAAGTCTTCGTTGGCCAAGCAAGGCTGCAAGAGGCAAGTTAATACATGGGCTGCAATCATACACACGCCCCCCAAAAAAAAATTAGGGGAAGAAAAAAAAAAAGTAAATAAATGGCTCATACCCAGACAGTTTATAATTTGAAATGACCAAGCGAAAGAAATGTTGGTCTGGATCCCTTTATCAGAAGAAGTATGAGTGTTAAAGCAGACGGTCGTATGTGGTTTTTTTCTCACTTCTCCTTTCCTGGTATGCGTAGCTGTAATTGAGGCTGCGAACATTTTTGCACATTTCCAAGCCAAAGTTCAATATTTGGCTTAGCATTTCAGGCCCAGAGGAGGAAGCAAAACATGGAAGCTGAATAAAAGCCTGAAATGTTTCCAGGAAGATGCCTTGATAGGCGATCCTGAACATTGGGAGTGTAAGACACTGGTGGGGTGGAACAGATGTGTGTTAGGGGCTCTGTGCACAGTAGGAGCACATGCAGGAACATGGGGCTTGGGAGTGCTACGGCAGATACAGCAACAGGGGGACTTTTGGACATGTCCTTGAATGTGACTGTAGGAAGGAACTGCAGTGGAATGGGGAGCGGAAATAAATAGGTTTTTTTTATATGACACTTCATATTGATTTAATCATTTGCATTTCCCAGATCAAAAACTTTTAAACATCTGATTTTTGGTGTAGAGAAAAGGCTTCATTTGTTTGTACTGCCTGCTAAACGTGGTTCCAATAAGGCTAACTCATTGGATTTTCCACTCATGCTTAGTTTAATCTTCATTTCTTTTACTTTTTCTTAAATGAAAATTTCCAAGGAAAAAAAAGAAAGTAAAAAGGAATAGAAAAGGAATAAATGTATTGACATCATGGTGACCCCCAAAACTACTAGTATTCTCCTTGAAATTTCTGAATATATAAGAAAATGTAAAAGAAAGACCCCTCCCCCCCATCCTTCTAGGTCTGGTGTCTGAATATTAAAAGATATATACTGTTATTGAATGAAAGCTACATTACATTAAAATACTCCTTCAGTTTCAGTATTTGTATTGATTGTATTTTATACATTTTAAATAACAATAAAAATAATGATGTGTCCTGATGCAGCAAATATACAGGAAGTGAACATGTAGGTGAAGTAGTGCTCAATCAGTGCCCATAAAATGAGGATACAATTCTAACTCTCCGAATAGTCATAATATCAGCTCTTTCCACTGTATTCATTTTGCTATGAAATTCATGCCACGTATTTTTTTCCTCCAGTCGTAGCAGTGCTTTGAATCAAAAGCAAAGAATTTTTTCATGTTTCAGGGAGAGAAATAATGCAAACTTCTTAGATGTCCTAAACAGAAAGATTGCTGCCTTGCCAAAAGCTGAACAGCCAGAAGCATTAAGTAATGCAAGAGTAGCTACAAGTGTACTTGAAAATGTTATTGCATTTGGAGATGGTATAAGTTCTATTTCTACAGTCAGAGGCCAGATAACTGACCATTTCTGCCAACTGAATCTTACTGTCTTTGCTGTAGAAGCACATGTCAATGCCATAAAATTCTGGTTTGATTCAGAAAAATAATGTTCACGCATACAAAAAAAAAAAAATAAATTGTCTTTGCATGGACTTTCCATGAAGGCAAAATTCTGTATTTTGGTGAGACTGTTTTTTCAGGAATGGCGCTGTGAACTTGGGTGCTCAGAGTCAAACCCAGCTTAACATTTTATGTTGTGGCACTGTGAGGCTACGTGTAATGAGAAAACACATCCTTGTGGGGTTGGATAATATGTTGCAGAAGGCAGTGGCTGTCACTGTGAAGCCACTTGGAGCTGATGGTGGGATGGGAAAGATTCAACAAAGGAAGTCAGCAGGATTATTCACATTTTACAAAGAGATAAATAAATTATAAAACTTAAATCAGGAAAATTTTTTCTAACTTTTGCTGTTTGCATTTTTAAGGAATAACTTATTTATTCTTTCATCATTTAACATATTTTTTAAATGGTCTCAAACTTCCTTGGCACACTAACAGCGCCTGCTATCAAAATGTTGAAACAATAATAAAAACTGGGCATTTTAGCTCTCAATATTTAACATGCTTATAGCATTTCTTATGCATTTTTTCTTATGCTGCCTTTGATGTACAATCTCCTCAGTGAGAAGAATACTTTTTGTTATTGTTCCTGGTAGGAAAAGTAGAGCTGGAGGAAGCAAAAACTTCCCATTGTTGTCTGAGTGACTCAATTCCTAATCAATAATGCAATAAAAGCTTCTGTAGGCAGATAAAACACGGCTCGTAGAAAAGCTGCCATATCCAGCAGAAAAAGCATTTTGACAGTGCCCATTTATCAAGAGCAGGCAAGATATAGAAACTCGACGGGGTCTTGTGTTTCAGGCGTTAAAGATACCAGCCCTAGAAGGACTAAAGCATTGTGTATTAGTATGTATTGAGCCTCCTTCCAGGTGGCAAACAGCTGCACCTTTTTATAAAACTTCTAAAATAAATCTGAAGTGCTTGCTTTCAGCCAATAAGTGTTATATTTAATTGAACCGTTCTGCGAATGTTATAGCTCAGGCACCCAGAAAGATGGTGAATATTTAATATATTTGTTTTGTATTTCCACCAGTCAACAGAATAATGAAATTCCTTAACTACTTCTCTTTAACTTGCCTGAAGAAAGCACGGTATGTTGCTAAATCGCTTTTCACTGGCCCTGCCGAGAAACAACTTTAATCCTTGTTAGAAAATTGCAGAGTCTGGGCCTGACAAAGAGCTCATGCCTGGTGCATTGTGAGTGCTGGGAGCGGGGCGAGGGGAGCCCTTTATAGCTGCGTGCCTCCAGCCCGCCTTAGCTGGACTATTTAGGCGAGGAGGTTTGTCAATTCCTCCCGACAATGGAGAGAGTTTTTCAGTGCCTGTAGCCGTGCCAAGCCCCGTTGGGGATCAATGCTGGCCATTCAAGCTGCACCTTCTTTCATTGCTTTGGTTTGTTAATTTAAGACTAAAGGTCCGCTGAGGGGGTTTAGGGTGTTTAAGAAAGCTGATGAACTGTTTAAGAAAGCTGATGAACTGAGAGCGTTTATAGCCCTGGTGTGGCAGCTATGGGCACTGAGGGAGCCGTGTCCTTGTTGACCCTCTTGTTATTAAAAATGCACAAGTGCTGCGCTTCTCAATATTTCAACACTCTTTCATTGTCAATACCACCTTCTGAGCCCTTCAGCTGGTTGCTTGCTCTAAAGATCTTCTTAGATTGGGTTTGAAAACTTCACCTTAAACACTAGATTAGACTGATGTTCTGTTTTCCGTGCTCCTGTTGATTTGTTGAACCTTCCCAGGGCTGGAAAGCAAGTAGCAGCTTGATGGGGAGATGGGCTGCTAATATGATTTACCAGTCTACAGTCATGCACAATAAGTGTGAATAAATACAGGGGTCTCACAGAGTCAACCCTAGCCTTTCCTTTTCTCTTATTTTTTACTTTAAAAGAGGTATCTCAGGAAAATGAAGTGAGTAATGCATGCCCTTACAGTCGGATGAGCTATGAATAAGAAGGGGGGGAGGAGGAAGGGAGGCAAACGTATTTTTGTTAAAGTGGTTGGCTGCTGTTATGTGCTGATGTGAAAAGGATATATAATAAACACTTACTGCTTTATTCTTGCATAGGTGACAGCAAAGAATATGGCACTAATACCATATAACTGACATCTGCAAGAGTCACATTGTACTTTCAGTGCTATTGTTACTAGCGGGAAAATTACTTTTTCTTAAAACTAGTTACAAGGATTTTTTTTATTATTACTATTACTTAAAATCTATGTAATCTCATGGCCATTATCTAATTGATGAAGTTTTTGAGTTTGCTATAGATTCCCATAAGTCAAAGTAGATGTAACCCTGCCTCTATAACATGCTCATGGTTGCCAAAATGTGTGGCCTTGGATTCCACCTCTGAGAGGCATTTGCAGTGCTGTGCACTTCAGCAGACTCCAAAAGAAGCAATAGGGAAATACTTACTTTTCTTTTTATGAAATCCAGCAGATTTATGTTCGTGAAGCTTCAGCCTATACTTAAATGCTCAAAAAACTGGTGGGCAAAAGGCAAATGGTGACCAGGAATCCTATCCACAAGTACCTCCTCTAGGAGGGCTCTAAAAATATACTGGAAGTTATTTTTATTAAAAATAATGTGACAATCCAAAATAAGAATACATCTCTTTTCTAAAACAATAGCAATTGTGTGCTTTCTGTATGAGGTATGTTGACAGAGAAGCAAGTACCATAGTATCATTTCACAGTCACCAAATTAAACATTTCAACTGAAAGTTTAAAGTATCAAAACTAGTCAGGAAAACATATTGTGTTCATTCACAGATTGGAGTAGCAAAAGTAATTCCCTCCAGTTTCTTAGCTTTGTTTTCAGGGAGTGTAAGCATATCACAGATACGTATGAAAAGTCCCAATTTTTACTGCGCCCGTCATAATTAAGTTATCTGGCTAGGCTTTAAAATAAATGTTTTGCCAGAAAGTTGGGGCTGGGATGATTCTTAGTGATCTGGCAGCATTCAATGGTGTTACATGGGGAAACCTATCACAGGATTCTCGATCCTGTCTGTGGTTTGTTTGTGTGAGCAAGTTTGAGCCCTTTCTGCTTGATACAAACCAAATACATTGTGGATGTGTTACTAGATTTTTTTTTTTTTATGGAAGGATATCAGTCTTGACAAAACTCCACTACTAAAATTATTCTCTCTACCATGATTTTATTAAAAGATTAACAACTGTAGAGTCTGAGTGATAACAGAATAATTGGGCTCATCTTATTGCAAATAACAATAGGTATTCTGGGTGGGATGCTTGGCATATATATTTTTATGTTTATGAGACCAATGAAGTTCTCTGAGTGAATAAGCTCAACTTCATTTTATTTTCTAAACATCTGTATACAAACAACACCTGTCATATAGTTTACAGCTGCCACTTAGTAACAGCTCTGTCACGTTAAAATATTTTACAGGTACTTAGAAAAGAAATCAAAACCAGCATGCATGTTCGGGGTGAAATAATGTGAATAGTGTAAGAATGTTATTCACTGATTAAAAAAACCCAGTATTTTATGGATACCAAATCAGTCCCACATTTTATTGCATAAATGAAACTACTTTTATTAAATGTATGGTTATCTGCATATAGCATGATGTGTTTGATCACTTCTGTAAAACAGTAAATTATTAGGGGAAATTAAAAAATGTGAAAGCAATTTATTTCCAATGATTCATAATTAAAATACATTTTAACACATTAAACAAAATAAATTAAAGCCATTATTATATGAAAATTCTTTTTCAAACCTACCTTAAAACTGATAGTTACAATGAGATGATACTGTTTCCTGTAAGGAACAAATATATATTACTTACATATTTTTACTGTCTTTAAAACCTTTTCCAAAGAGCTTACATTTTGATGAAAGAATTCTATTTCTGTATTTTGTTACATCCAGTAGCCGTCTTCATTTTTTCAATACACATTTTATTTATTAGTGTAGAGGTGGCTAATGAGACATGTTAGGTCCTTCTTTTGAATTATTTCACGATGTATACCATGCCCAACATGCTGCATTTTAAAATATGCACACGGTTTCCGCTCTTCGCATATCTGTGCATTTTGTAAAGACACAGGAAATTACATTAGAAAAGAATTTAAGCCTCTCCCCGTGGGGAAAGAGACTAAACCAGAGCTGTGACACAAACTCTTTTAATCTCTCACTGCTAAAATCAGTAAAAAAAATCCCTTCCTTTTTACAGTTTGACTAAATGGCATCTGGTTGGTATTCTACAGGAGGGGGAGAAAAACTGCTACAACTATGTTTATTAAAATCTCTTTTAATCCAGTTACTGTGAAAGAGCTATTAGAGTAGCTATTTGGATCTGAATATTTTTTTACAGTGTTGTAGGCACTAACAGCAGACAGGTCATTCTTACCCCATTCATTTGTGAAGCTTTGAGTGAAAACATACCCATGCCTAAGACATAAAAAGGAAATAAGGTAGACTGTAATTATAATTAGTAATTAACATAAAACCTTAATGTGGTTATCTTGGGAGGGGTGGAGTGGTGTTTTGATCATACTTAAATACAGCTTCCATGGATTTCTGATATTTTACTTAATAAAGAAGAAAGCAAGACAGATTCCATATTCTCTGTTTGATGCTGTTTGCCTGTTTGGATTAGAAAATCTAGGTATTGTAAATTCTCTCCCAGGTTTTTTCCCTTGCTGCTTTAGCTGTCAATTCTCTCATGTAATTGTGTATTTAATATCTGTTCTTCCTGACAGATAGCAAAGTGCATAATGCTATTTTGCTTGAAAATGTTGTAACTGAAAGATAAAATGGCAGTTGCTAATTCATGGAAAGAACAGTCTAGGTCAAGTTATTTGATTTTCTACTGACCCATGCAATTCTCTGAACAGGAAATTATATCATTGTTGACTTCAAGTGCTGATCTGTGATCATTTCAAAGTGTTTCATTACCTCTCATTACCAAATCTGTTAAATGAATACTGCAGGGTTGTTTGGTGGCGTTTTGTGGTTTTTTATCCTTCTTTTCAGCAATGGTACAGCAACTCCATGAAAGTCATTTGCATGTGGTTGGCTGACAGATTAGACGTTCAGCTTCACATCTACCAGCTGAAGACTCTCATCAAGATAGTGAAGGTAAATAAAATGTGTTTGTGTTAGGCTGCAGAGTAAAGAGAGAAAAGTGATAGAGTATTAACACAGATAATTATAGATCACCCTAAAATTAAAAAAAAAAGTGGACTAAAGTTGTGAACTCACATAGTTTTAAGTTGACATTGTTTGGTTTGGTTTTATTTTTTTCCCACAATTGTAGCAAATTTCAGAAGAAAAACTATTAAAACCTTTGATGTTAATTACACATACAGTTGTAATTGCCATCCAGTCTGAACTCAGTGACAATTAAGATTGTTCCAATGAATTTCAACAGCTTGCTGCTAGCTGTTTAGCAATGCTGCATGATATTCCTAATAGATTAGTGTCTGTCATAGTACTGTTTTTTTTGTTGCTGTTTTACCTTAATAATCCCAATAGTGTTCTTTGTCCATTTTTCCCTCTCCCCCAAAAAAACTGTTTTCTCTTTTATCCACATGATTACTAGTTTAATGGGAAGATGATATTAATTATATTAGATAACTTTTTTCTAATTTTTCATACTCTGGGATAAGTATCAATAGAAATACCAGTCCCCCCAGTCCAGTCCTCAGTCATTGACACAGGCCAATGTCAAGTGCTTCCAAGCAAAGTGTAAAATACCTTGCAATAGGCAATTATGGGTTACCTACCATAAAAGAAAGTGTCCTCCTAACTCCCTTTCAGATCTCAGTTAATACCCTCAGGGAAGAGACAGCCATTTCAGATTTTTTTCCTTTTAATTCTGTCCTGTTTAACTCTGAACATGCTTGTTATCTGCATTAATGTGGACTAAGAAGCACCTGTTGTCAGTCATGACCTTGATTGGTTCAAAATATTTTCTCATGAAGTTCATGCAAGTAAAGTCAGAAGCATTTTAACTCTTGGACACCAGAATTGCAACTGCAACTTTCAGGATTCACTAGCTAAAAGCGATAAAAGAGAGAGATGCAAGAAAATAGTCATAATAACAATGGCATCATGGCTCCCTGAACCATCTTTGATATTTTTGACCTTAAGTGATCTGCCCAGGAACAGAGAACAGCATTTGGCTCTTCATCATGTGCCAAAATGGCAAAAGCAGTTTGCTGTTTGTAGCTGAACTGGACAGCTTTTGTGAAATGTTGAAAGCTCTTCTCAAGTGAAGGTAGTTATCATCATGTGGGGATGGGGGAAAAGGCGTTACAGGATCTGAACCTGTGCTTAGTGAGATCTAAGAATGGGCAGGCTAAATTGTACCAGTCAAATATCACCTGGGCGACTAAAAGAGGCTCTTACAAAACTAAACTCCAGGTGAATGAACAGCACTGTCAACCAGTCTCCCCTCTGCGCACTGAACAGCCTTGTTCAAAAGAAGTAGGCTCCCAGGGGTGATGGGAACACACTAGTTACGGCAGCAGCCTTTCTGTGCCTGTGCACCTCTTTTGTTTTGCACATAAATTTCAGATGTCTTATTCCATGGCACCTTCTGTGAACACAGAGAATTGGAGAAGATTATGTCAATCATAGAGGTTCTGATCAATGTACTGGAAGGCAGAAAAGCTTTCCCACCTGTGTTTTGACGGGTGAAGAAGACAGAACTGATAAAACAGGAACAGGGAAGTAAGAAACAATGGTTCAAGTAAATATCACAAGGAGCTTTCACGGCTGGAGCCCATCTGGGAAAAGGCAAGTGGGGAGGCACAGTTCCTCCAAACTCTAGTGTTTTCTAGAGCTTTTGGAAAAACTTGGAGGCTGTGCTGTGCCTGTCATCTCCTGAAAATATGTCAAAAAAGAAGTAGATAATTTTTCAGGGACATGGGATAAGTAAGAAATAGATTATTCTTTTATGTTTGGATGCAGCAAAGGTAGTGGCATTATTAAGAATGACCAGAAGCAGCAGCATTGTTCCCATTAAAACCTTATTATGGCATGAAAGTATCATTAGATGTCTGACACACATGCAGACGGATGTGAATAAAAAGTGGTCAAGGACCAAAAGAAAACTTAGGAAGGAATGAAAAAATAAGTTTGGAAGTGAACATTACTGTACTGTAGAAGTATGTCAAGAGAAGAGCAATGACAATCCAGAACACTGGTATGAGAATGACAGGAATACAGTGTAAAACTGAACGAAATTGTTGTAGGATCTGTTAACAGCATAAAAGCAAATTGAATGCACAGTGTTACAAAAAGGGAATGCAATGGTGACACTTGAAAGAGATCAGGCAGGGTACTTACAGGAGTGTGTGAGCAAACATAAGCTGCATCCATTGACTCCAAAGTTGACCTATAAAATTCAAATAAATCTTGGTTGCAGTGATTCAAACAAGGTTTAAATAATCATCATAGATAGTCGCAGAAAAAATTCTCCCATCTGAACGTTACCCATTTTGAGAGGTATCTTTTGCATTTCTCTGAAGTATTGAGTGAAACAAGACCAGCTCTTTTTTCTTTCTCTAAGGCTTGTGCTTAGTCTCTGCTGGCAGAGGAATGGGCCTGATGGCCCTTAATTATCTTTCATTTTCTTTTTCCCATATTCTCTTCCATAAACATTGGGAACTCACAGTAGCAACATACACAAAGTAAGAAATGAGCTACACCAACTTGTCCTTCTTAAGCCTTTTAGGCTAACTTCAGGAAAGATTATTTCAAATGCATTACAACTTAAAGAAGATAAAGTAGATGATTTTCTGTATGCTCTCTTGAACATCAGTGAGTAAAACAACTCCACTCAGAATTCTTACTTGATAGAAGGTCAAAGAAGAAACTGCTATCTGCAGGTTCATAGGAAGGCTGGATACCAGAGAAACAAAACTTTCTTGAGTGGAAAGAAAAGAGATGTAGATGCGAATCAAAATATAGATGACTTGGAATATAAATCAACTGACTGAAGAAGTCACCTGAGAAATATTTGCATTATACAGAATATAGATCAAAATCTAAAATCTAATTTGTTTTTCCACATTTGCTATATATGTGTAAAGACAAAATTATATTATGGGAAAAGAGTCAGGCATTTACATTTCTGTGAAATGACAGAACTACCTGTAGCCAAATTCACGTTTCAATATGCAGTTAGAAAATTCTTTGTTGCTTTCTTATTGAATGAATGAGACAAATGGAAGTTACTGAGAAATCAACATACAGTTACAGAAATATAGTAGAAAACACAGTCTCTTGAAGGAGTGAGCTTCAAACTGTAGCTTGTAGACTCTCTAGAGTTTATAGAAATCTCAGCCCAGAAACTAAGACAACAAATCTTTAGCAGACCATAGATGATAGGTCCCTAACTGCAGGAGGAACAAAGCTGTCCTGCTGGCATACTCGAATGTCCAAGTGAACAGTGAACTGCTCAGACTTGTTCATGTCCATTCAGGGTGTTTTATTTTTGCCACAGAAAACCTACCGAGACTTCAGGTTGCAAGGTGTGCTGGAGGGAACGCTCAACAGTAAAACCTACGATACCGTTCACAGCCGCCTGACCGTAGAGGAGGCCACGGTCTCAGTCACTGATGGAGGAGGACTTCAAGGCATTACTATGAAAGACAGTGACGAGGAGGAAGGATGATGTTATTTCACCAAGCATTTGGAGTTTGGGGTGATGGCCTGAGGGTGGGGGTTATCTTTGGCTCGGGGTATTTTTGGTAACTTGTCCTTGTAGTTGCATTTGTAGTTTTGCCTTATGATAGAGGTGCAGCAATGTAATTTGCTCCATTTTTAAAAAATAAAAGTAAGATTATCAGAGGAAAAGTGCCAAGGACTTTTTGAGAACAATGGTTGTAGCATATTTTAGTGTATAGCTTTGCTTAGGTCTGCAAGAACACTGGCATGGAGTTTGAGTTCTACTTGTGATTATGATTCTTTCCCTTTTCTTCGTTACCATTTGTTCTTGTATCTCCATCAGATACTGATGTCCTGTGCAGAAAACAAAATGTGTGCCTCACTTAAAATACAGCTATACAGGAAATCATTCTTGGAATAAGTCAGTGCCCTCAGTAAAAAAAAAAAAAACAGCGTATTTTCAGGATTACTTTTTGTTTACCTTTTTTGTGCTTAATTTTACATTATTACGTGATGTGCATTAAAAATTTTAATCCTGGTTCTTTGTATTTTGAGGTTGGTATATATGTAATAGGACTTCAAGGACAGTCAAACACATACAAACTACTTAGGAGTGGGTTTGTGTTTGTTCATTTGCAAGTTTAAAGATATCTCATCATGTTGGATGTCAGTAAGCTTGCCATCAATGTTTCTATTTCTGTGAAAAATTTCAGGCAATAAGAACACATTTTGTTGTGACCACTTCTGTATCCACCTGTTTGTATAGAATTCTACAATTAAAAGATGTTTTCAATATTTCAAACATTTGAACTGCTGTATGATTCTTCATGAGAATTTTAAGATTATTATATTTAGTTTATGTAGTGATTTATAGTGAATATATTTATTTTATAGAGCAGATTTATAGCAAATATCCAAGGATACGATGCCTTGATAAAGAGAAAAAGCAATCAAAAACCCCTCGCTGGCAGATGAACAGACAGTGCCTGCTGTCCATTCTTCTATGCCCTCAGTATGAGCTGGAGAGAATTCATTTTCATCAGTCAAAATTCACACAACTTATGAAGAATGCTGGGAGGGAGAATGGGTTTTTTGGGGCAACAAAGGAGAGCTGTTGGGCTTTTTTTGCAGGAACGTGACTAATTCTTGGGTTTGCATAGACAAAAAGAGCACACATGATACCCAAAGACGGAAAGTTGCTGAAGTCCTTGTTGAGCTGCAGTGTTCTACTCGAAGGGCTTTGGTGGTGAACTGCTAAGGGTTCATGAAGTTTCCCCGTGAGAACAGACCATAGGACTTCAGGGGCCTGCCACAAGCATGCAAGGCTGCTGCAGGAGCCGAGAATGAGAGTTGCAAGGAAGTTGTCAAAGTTGTGTTTCGGCACACTTGGAAGCTCAGCCAAGCAG
Source organism: Ara ararauna (assembly GCA_028858755.1). Classification (NCBI taxonomy): domain Eukaryota; kingdom Metazoa; phylum Chordata; class Aves; order Psittaciformes; family Psittacidae; genus Ara; species Ara ararauna. The sequence continues at coordinate 148,727,633 of CM054376.1, forward strand.
GGAAGGGCAAGTTTTGCCTCTTCCCAGCTGTATGGGGAGAAATGCAAAGTGGCATTTTTTTCCTGTGGCCAACCGGCTTCTTTATGAGACTTGAGATGACTTCAGTGGAAAAGAAGAAAGGAGCTGGTGAGGAAGACCATTCTTCTCAGCTCTTTGTGCTCACCCAGAAGTGCCTGGAGAGGCTGGGAGGGCAGGGGTGTGGGCATGCCCTGCCCCAGGATGCATGTGGCTGCAGTGTAGTGAGCAATGTGGGGAGCAGCAGGGCTGCTGAGGGCAGGGCAGAGGAAGGGCCTGCAGGGTGTGTACAGCACGCTCCCCTCCGTCACTGTGCGTTCCTGTTACCAGCTCTGCTGGGTGGAGCGACTACAGGGAAACTCAGCAGAATTTTCCACCATTCCCAGGCTCCCAGGTAGGCTTTCTTGTTTAAGTTTTGACAGGAGAGAAAGAACTGCGTATTCCTCTCCCATCTCTTGTCCTAGTCATGCCAGCACATGCAAGTGGATTGCATTTGAAGGGCCAGGAGATGCAGCCTCAGCCAGTCAGGCTGGAGCAGTGAGCAGGGTAGAGGGAGCCAGGCTGCCCAGTGTAACACCCAGCTCCCTGGCGCAAGGAAGCAGAGAGATCGGTGCTGATCAGGTCTAGAGGGAGCTTTGGCTCTGCAAAGATGCCCCTGATTGCCTTCTCTCTACCACCTCTATATTCCCGAGCCGGTTGTACACAGGCATGGGCAGGTGTCACCGTGGTGGCCCTACCATGCCTGTGAGGCCCCCTGGGGCAGGGGCATGCCAGGACCATGCAGGGTGCCCTGAGAAGCTGGCAGTAGTTGATGTTTAAGCTTCTGAGGTGACATGAGGGTAGAGTGATACCAAATGTGGAAATTGTCCATAGCATGTCACTGACAGTGTGGAGGCCTGGACTGGGAACTAGAAACACTGGGACAGAAGTGGCTGTTGCCAGCACATCCCAGGAGGTGATGGGTCCAGCTGTCCTTCAGCACAGAACTACCTGGCAATAACCCACTTGCCCATCCCACTAGCCCGAAGTCCTGCAGAAATCACACTGACTTAAACTCACCTTTCCTGTGGGCTTGTCCTCTGTTCTAATTTGTCCCCATACCAAGGTTTCCTGGTAAGACAAACACTTCTCCCTGTCAGTTTGGACAATAACAGAACAGGGACAGTAATTTCACCTGTCAGGGCCACAAGAGAATTCACAGGGCATCATGGTCCTGATGGGCCTCACCTGGGGCCTCAACCCACAGCCTCTGCCTGAGGACTCCACCTCAGCTCAGCCCAGGGCTGCCAGTCTCTGCCTCAGTGATGAAGCAGGGGTGCTCGTTTCTCACTCAGCTACAGCCTGGCCTGTGCTTGCTTATGGGCCCTCTTGATCCAGACCCTGACCCACAGACTGACTTCAGACCTTCCTGATCTTCACAAATGCATCAGTGATCTGGTCTCTGGGTCGCCACCACTCTCCTGCCCCAGCCTGCCCTGCTCCCTAGTTGGCTGTGGGAGGACCAGCCCTGACTGATGGGGCCCTGCTTTGCCCTGCCAGCCCGGGAATCCCCCTCTTCCCCTCCATCCCATAGGGAGCAGTCACCCTTTCTATGCCCTGACATAATTTAAATATATATATTTAAGTTATATATCTGTCAGTAAGATCAAGATGAATAAGGAAATAATGAAAAACAAAACAAAGATGAGTGCTCGCCAAAGGCACCCTGAGGAGCAGCCTCCTTCCTTGGCCCTGGGGACACGGCACACACTCGATGCTTCCTGGGGCCCTTCCTCGGGTCAGGTCCCGGGTGTTCCCCCTGGGGTGGGGAGCAAAACTCTTCCTGAGACACACCAAGCCATGGGTACGGAGGACGGTCAGGGCTCCTATGTATGACAGCAAGTGTTGTCCCACACGGGGGGACGCGGCAATGTGGGCTGCGGGACGGGCTGTGGAATGGGTGGTTGCTGTTGAGCCTTACTGCATGGAGAGCACCCGTTATGCGTGCTTCAAAGGGGTTTTTAATCAAACTTCTGAGTAGCAGCAGACGAGCACATTGCAGATGGCAGGAGCCGCAAGGCAGCAACAGGGGCGTCCCGCTGCAGAGGCGGAGCTGGGCTCCTGTTGTGCCAACAGGTCGGAACCTGAGATCCCCGTGGGACCGACAGAGGCACCTCTGTCGGCCTGGGACGGCCAGCGCAGCCCCCAGGCCCTCAGGGCTCCCACCAGCCCCGTGCATTTTGTTCTAATAAGGACTAAGGGGAAAAATAATCAATAATGGTAAGTTTAAGGTTTTGACCTTAGGACGGTTACTCACGTGTCATCCCCCCACCCCGAGGGCTGCTCAGTTGCCACATCCCCGCCGGGGAGCAGGGGGGATGCAGACCGGGAGCCCCCTCCTGGCGCCGTCCAGCAGCGGCCACGTCGGGTCGTGGCTCCTGCTTTCGTCCTTATTTTCATGTTCCCCACTTGGTTTCCTCTCCCTCCTGGCAGCGGCAAAACCGAAACGGGCCCCGGCCCCAGCGAGCCGGGTTTATCAGCTCCGCGCTGCAGTCCCTGGACGGTGGACACCCCTCCCCGCCCTCACTGGGAGCCGGCGGCGCGCGGGCGCTCAGGCGGCCTAACAGCTCTTTGCATTGCTCCAGGTTAGCTCCCAATACACTGGGAGAAAAGAAAAAACAAAAATAAATTAATTGCTCCTGATCCTATTCAGGAATCTTTAAAAAAAAAAAAAAAAAAAAAAAAACCAAAAAACAGAGTAGCTTCCCCGAGCCAAAGAGCGGAAGGCGTTCATTTAGCAGCAACGTGGCTAAACATTTGTTGAACTGGGAAAGGAACAAATGGAAAAGTGTCATTCATGGCTCCAGCTGCCGCTGGCCTCTCCCAGCCACTTCCACCAAGGGCCCTTTGGAGCTGATGACACCGCCGGGTCCCCTCGCGGGCGGACTGATTAGATTAGACGTGATTGCTGAAGCTCCCGGCCCTCGCTGGCACACTTGCACCGCCCGCCCGCAAGAATTACGGGAGGGCCGGGAGAGCTGCTTCAGAGGGTCACTTGTAATTTCGATTACACGTGATTAAAGGCTTTATACGTGAAAAGGCTTAATTTGTGCACCCGTTTGGGTTTCGGTTTAGAGGGGTCTGTACGAGATGTACAGTAGTGGCAAACTTTGTTTTACCTCCGGGAACACTTGTGTTTGGCGGGTCATTGTCAACTGGTTTTGCTTTTGTGATGGATTCAGTTAAAAATAACAATTCTTTTCCTTGCGGTGGAACTGATGTAGAGGGATGCCGGCACGCACTCAGTGTGTGGGGAGACTATGCATAATCTCATACAGTATATACATATATATATGCATATATATGTATATACACATGGGTGATTTTTTCCATGGATAAAATATCGATGATGTAACTTAAAACAACCCGGCAAAGCCCGAGCCCTTCTGCCCGCGCTGCTGGAGCCGCAGAGCCCGGGGCTGCTGCCCAGTGCGCCGGGCTCCGCTGCCGCCTCCCCGGGGCCGGCCGCGCCCGAGCGGACAGCAGCATGTCCCCACCGAAAAGGACGGTGGCAGTTGTTCTCATCCCATCGCAGGCTGATAAAGGGGGGCCGGAGCTGGCCCACCCTCCCGGTAATCCCGGGTCCACTTATCCCCGCTTTAATTCCTTTCCCCGTTTATAATTTGGCTTCCCTTCAAAACACAGTAAACTGCAAACCCTGAGTGAGAACGAACAATGAACCCAGGGGCATGTTCCGAGCTTTCGGCGGTGGCGGGACAGGGCTGCTCCTCGGGCACGGCGGCGGAGGGGCGGAGGAGCTCTTGTCCCATGTCCAGTTAAATCGCCTCTTCACGAAGCCGGTGACTCGGGAGGGCACGGCAAGGACTGGTGCTTGATGAGAGCTAATCCCATCTTTTGCAGCGAATCTCGATTAACGCAATAATAATGACAGTAATGAGGGTCTGACCGGGCGCCGTCGGGTCCGCCGGTGGGGCAGGCAGAAGTGTTTCCGTAGCCTCCCCGGTGGCTCCGTAAGAAGCCCGCCCGGCCAGAGGGCCCGGAGCCCGCCCGGCCGGAGTGTCCCCTCCCGGGCCGAGGAGCCAGCTCGGAGGGAGCTCCCGCAGGGAGCAGCCGCCCGGTGAAACGCTTCCAGGGAAAGAGTAATACACGCAGCAGAAGGTTAGGGGAGTTATTATCCTTTTCAATTCATTTTTTACTTAAAAACGCAATGGAATTACTCGTTTTATTAAGGAGGAAGAAATTAAAGATTAGGCTTTAGGCGGTATTTTACCTCCCTCTAATCGCCTCTGGGATCGGATTGGAGTAATCCTGACGACGAGATGAATTCGCCGGTGACTCGGATTTTGAGCGCATGTAGAGATACGTTATGATAATAATGCAAGTGAGCAATATCAAGAACATAGCTTAGGAGCGAATGAAACACAAAGCCGATTACGGGGAAAAAGAGAACAGCACCTTTCCCGGGCAGAAGACGAAATCAACTCTAGGCAAAACTTTTGCCCTTAATTCCTCCGATGGGCTGTAACTCTGGGAGGCCGCGGGCCCGCTCCTTCCCCTGCCGGGGTTCGGTCTGGCTCCGGGGAGCCCGGCCCATGCTGCAGAAAGAAACCGTGCCGGACGTTGCTTTTCGCCACCCTCAGAGCCTGTAAATCTCTGCCTCGGGGACAAACCTCCCTGCACCAGCACTACTGCACGGTGTTTGCAGCTAGGCACATCTCTGAAGTCGCTAAAGAGGCCCGGTCCGAGCGGAAGACAGAGTTCGGCCCAGGACTAAAAAGAATCTATCGACACTGGTTTCAGTAAGTCTTTCTATATTGTGCACATCTCCAGCACTAGCAAGGCTCCATCTCTGAGAAGAAACAGAATGACTTCCCACGCAAATAAAAATTAAATATAAAAGGGTTTAGATCGTTATTTAATAATTAGGCACGAACACAAGTTTCTGTGTGCTGTACGGAAGGCAAGGGAGGCGTATCTCTGAAAAAGTAACGAATAATAAAGCTCTCTCTTCTCCAAGAGTGTCTTTCAGTATTAAGGAGGCCGGTATAATTGTAATGGCAAGGCTGTAATTGCTGCTTTGGGATATTTACCCTGCTTAAATGACACTACATATTTTACTTTCAAACACATGTCAAAAAGTCAATCCCAAAAAGACCAGCTAAGAGCAAGCTGTTAACATATTAAGTATATGGGATTTGAAGCCTCTAAAACCCACTCAACAATAATTCCCTTCTTCAGCATCAATCAAGAGAAAATTTGCCTAGATTGAATTAAATGTAAATTGCTCTGAAGGAGGAAACTCTCTTCTGCAGGCACAAAATAAGCGAGAGGCACCGACACCCAGGAGGAGCGGGCAGCCGCCCCGCACGGCTGTGGGGGGACACGGCTCCAGCCTTCCCCGAGTCCCTGTCGCCCACCTTGTTCCGGGCCAGTGACACCGGCCGAGCAGGAGCTGGCGGGGCCGGTGTGGGAAGCAGCAGATAAGAAGAAATCGGCGGCTGCGGCCACCCTATCGAGGGCAGCAATTACTTTCTTAACGCCGCGACCCATCTGCAGGGGGCAGCTGCGCCAGGGCCGGGGTCCCACACCCCGGCCGAGGGATTGCAGGGAGTACGGCTGGAGCAGAGCATCGCGGTCGGGGTCCCCTCCCTGCGCGGCTCGGCTCGGTTCCGCCGTCCCGTGCTTATCCGCACGGCTGTGTCCGTCCCGGCTCTCGTGTCCCCCCACGGCACCGACGGGGCGGGGAAGACACGGAGATCGCCTGGCTTGCGGGGCGTATCCTCCGCAGCGAGGGATGCCGGGGCTACGGCCCGTCGTCGGACGCCTGTCCTGGGGACCGCGGGGTGTCTCTTCCTCCATTGCCTGCAGCTCCCCGACGCTCGCAAGGCAGCTGCCGGCTGCGGAGGTACCACTGTGGAGCAGCCGCTGCCTTGTCCTCCTCAAAGGGGGCCGCGGTGACCCAGGGCGGCATCGGCCCGGCCACAGTGCCGAGGGCAAGGATGCTTCCCTCCATCCCTCCCCGGGGCCCCAGCCCTTCCTCTCTGTTCTCGTTTCACCGCAAGTGGGTTGTCCTGGGCCAGGGGGGTGGAGGGAGACACTGCCTTTTGCAGGCTCCCCAGCTGGTACCCGAGCGGCGGGGGCCGGGCCTCCCAGCCTCAGTAGAGGTTTCTCTCCAGTAACAAACCCGAGACCTCCTCCCTCCCTCCCCCGGCCCGGAGAAGGGCAGTGGGGCCGTGGGGGTGGAGGCCGCCCCGTGTGGCCCTCCGCGGGGGGAAGCGGTCGGGCTTTGCCCTTCGGTGCCCCTCCGGCCGCCCGCTCCCAGTGCACACGCAGGACCCTTGGCTTCTCCCGGGGCGTTCAGTAGCGGCCTCTCAATCACCAGCTGAGTGAACCCCAGGCCGGAGGAAGAAATAGGAGTTTGTTCTGACCCAACAGTCGGGTGGTGCGACAGAGGAGGACACAGAAAGCCTCTCACTCAACTCTGTCCCTCTCCTCTCCCCACCTCCCTGCTCACCCTTCGCTCCCCAACCTCGTTTCGCTGAAAGTCCCAACACCCTGGGTGCTGGAGCTACCACCCGAACAGGGCCGCCCAGCTTCGCTGAAATGCATTGAGAGCACATCTGTTCAGGTTCACATATACCTATCAGCAGTGTGTGCGCTGTACACTTCTGCGTGTATCACACGGTATCACAAATACCGATCCTCAGTTGTCGGCGTTTGTGTTCTGCACGTATTATTTAAGGATAAGGAAGCTATAGTGTGTATGTAGGTGATATATATATATGTATGTGTGTGTACATATATATGCATGTACACATAAATTGTGGTTCAGATTTAAAAGGCACTCTCTCTTCCTACCTCCTTCTCCTTCTCTTCCTCAGCCCCAGGTTTTGATTCATCCTTTTGCTCACAAGCACTGGTTGGACTTTGGCCCGGGTGGCTCCTGCATCCCCATGAGCTGCTCCCGCCGTCTGCTTTGTCGAAAGTTTCCCGCTCACTTGTTTACTGTTTTCCAAAAGCTCACCGCTGCCTGACCTTGTTCTGTACAGCAGTGAGCAGACCAGCAGCAGTCTCAGGAGCAGAGCAGCCGTCTCCCTCCCTCTGTCCCTCAGACACACACACACAGACCCACGCACAAAGAGAGCTCCGGCTGGGAAGTGGCAAGGAAACAAACAGCTTCCCTTCCAGCCGCTTCTTCTGCAGCACCTCGTTTGACAAATACCCTGGCGCTTGCCCTTGAATTGGGTTTCACATCCCTATTTAGCACTTGGACAATGATTTTAGATGATGTCACTTAAAGCCAAACAAGAAAATTGATCTCGGATTTGCTTGGCCTCTAAAGCCTGGTTAAGCAGATTGCAAATAATAATAATAAAAAAGAAGGGGAGGGAGACCGAGGGGAGAGAGGCGAGAAGGAGGGAGACGCCTCCTTCCCTGGGCGGGGGAGGCGCGGGCGCCAATGAAAAGTAGCCGCTTTCTGGGGGGGGGGGGGAAACTTTTCCTGTTGACTGTTGGAAGCGAATTGAGCAATTATCTAGTTTACCTTCTCCTCTTGGAAGTTAACGATTGGCGAGATCTTGGCTGCGTTATTGACACAACACTTTCTATTGATAGAAATAAGTAGCGATTGTCCCGAGTCACTGGCGCGCCAAAGTAACCGGCGATGGGCTGGCTTGAGGCCGCCGGGCTCAGAGGGCTGGTTCCGCCGTCGGAGAAGGTGATGGTGCTGGTGGCGGCGGCGATGCTGCTCTGCCTCCTTGCAGATCAGTGACAAGAGAAGGGGCAGAGAGAGTGAAACTGAGCGAGAGAGGGGAGAGGATAGCAAAAAAAAAAAAAAAAAAAAAAAAAAAAAAGGAAAAAAAAAAAAAAAAGAGGCGTCTACCAAAGCAGCTCAAACCGGGCGAACAAATGCAATCCAGCCATGGACAATAGTGGCCACCACACGGCGACCAAAATCCTAGCGACTCCTCCAGCCAGAGAAAGCCTGTCTGCCAGGAGCAACATGATCAGCACTCCCAAGCCCCTCGCCTTCTCCATTGAGCGCATCATGGCGCGGACGCCAGAGCCCCGCTCCATATCCGTCCCGCAGCTCCTCCACGGCTCCGTGGCCAAAGGAGACCCCAAGCACCAGCTGCACCTCAACTCCTCCATCCCCTGCATGATCCCCTTTGTCCCGGTGGCGTACGATCCCCTGCCCAAAGCAGCGGTGGCCGGAGCGGAACCCAGGAAGGCTCATTTAGACTCCTCTTCCTCGCCCTCCTTTAGCTGCGGCGATCTCTTGAACTGTGCCCTGAGCTTGAAAGGAGATTTCCCCCGCGATGCCCTGCCCTTGCAGCAGTACAAACTGGTAAGACCCCGAGTGGTCAATCACTCCTCCTTCCACGCCATGGGAGCCCTGTGCTATTTCAACCGAGGCGACAGCCCTTGTCACCCGTCCTCCAGTGTCAACATCCACCCGGTGGCTTCTTATTTTCTCAGCTCCCCCTTGCACCCGCAGCCCAAGGCTTACCTGGCGGAGCGGAACAAGCTGGTGCTGCCGGCCGTGGACAAGTACCCGGCGGGGGTGGCCTTCAAGGACTTGTCTCAGACTCAGCTGCAGCACTACATGAAAGAGAGCGCCCAGATCCTCTCGGAAAAAATCGCCTACAAGACGTCGGAGTTCAGCCGCGGCTCCCCGAGCAGCAAGCCCAAAGTTTTCACGTGTGAAGTTTGTGGAAAGGCAAGTAGAGCGGCAGCTTTCCTCCTTTCCTTCCCCTCTCCCCAGCCTCCTGCCCCGGCCGTCCGACCGACGGGTTCTCGGTCCCTCGCTTGCTTGAGTTTTAAACGACGGCTTCCCCTTCGGCGCTATCGCCTTCTAATCGCAATTGTTATTTTTATTTTTGTGTGTGTGTCTGATTTCACTCTCAAGGTATTTAATGCACATTATAACTTAACTCGCCATATGCCGGTTCACACGGGAGCCAGACCCTTTGTTTGCAAAGTTTGCGGGAAGGGCTTCAGACAGGCAAGCACGCTCTGCCGGCACAAGATCATCCACACCCAGGTGAGCTTCCCCTCCTTCCCTCCATCCTTCCATCCCTCCATCCTTCCATCCCTCCCGCCCCGAGACCTCTCCGCTCAGCCTTTTCGGGGAGCGCGGGCCACGCCGGGCAGCGGCGAGTTACAGGGGGCGGCTGAGCTGGGGCCGCGGCGGATTTCGTTTGCTCCAGGAGCTGTGGGGTACTGCGGGGTGCCCCGCACTGGGAGCGGGAGCAACCAGCTAACGCACAGAACGCCTGCACACCCGCAAACACCGTACATCCGCACACCAATCACCGAGCCGTGACTTTGGCGTTTGTTTCCCTCCAGGAAAAGCCACACAAGTGCAACCAGTGCGGCAAAGCCTTTAACCGGAGCTCGACCCTGAACACGCACACGCGAATACATGCCGGCTACAAACCTTTTGTTTGTGAATTCTGTGGCAAAGGATTTCACCAGAAAGGTACCTGGCCCCTGAGCACTCTCTCTTGCCCGGCCCCCCAGGCGAGGCCGAGCGTCTGGACGACTCGCGGCGGGGACGGGGGAGAGTTTATTTTGAGTTTAATGGCTGTTACTAGAGGTTGAGGTTAATTTTAAGTACCGCTGGCCCCGGCACATTTCCCTCTGCACGACCCGGCGTGGGGCCGGGCTCCGGTTCCGCCTTCCCGCAGCAGCTCCCGTTGTGGGCGCACGGCAACGCGCCGTTCAGCAAACGAGTTCGCCACTGTTTTCCCTCTCCCAGCTCGGGGTTTGGTTCGCTTTTCTCCCCGCGCTGATGGGAAGGCTGAACCCAGGGGTTTTATTTCTGCAATTTATGGGATTTTTGTCTATTCGATAATTCCCCCAGAGAAGCCGTGGGTGCCTCATCCCTAGCAGTGTTCAAGGCCAGTTTGGACGGGGCTTGGAGCAGCCTGGTCGTAGTGAAAAGTGTCCCTGCCCGTGACAGGGGGATGGAACTGGGTAATCTTTAAGGTCCATTCCAACCCAAACTATTCTATGATTCTGTCTGTCAAGGGACCGGCCGCGGGTGGATGGGGAGAAGGAGGGTGCTTGCGAAGAGGTCGGCGGTCGTTTTCGGTTAAAGCATAGCTCTGGGGGTGGGTCGGAGTTTCGGGATGTTTGGGGGTTTTCCCCTACTCTTTGCAGCACCCAGTTCCTACCCCCGGGTCCCTTGGCCCTTTTTGTCTCGTTCCAGGCAATTACAAAAACCATAAGCTGACTCACAGCGGCGAGAAGCAATTCAAGTGCAATATCTGCAACAAGGCTTTCCACCAGGTGTACAACCTCACGTTCCACATGCACACCCACAACGACAAGAAGCCCTTCACCTGCCCCACCTGCGGCAAAGGCTTCTGCAGGAACTTTGACCTCAAGAAGCACGTCCGCAAGCTGCACGACAGCGCCCTGGGACTGCCCCGGGCCCCCGCCGAGCTGGGGGGGCCTGACCAGCCTCCGGCCCCCTCCGGGCCGCTGCTGCAGGGCCCGCCACAGCTCCAGCCTTGAGGGTGGGAGCTCCCGCCGCCCCTTGCATGCACCTGTTAAGCGGTTTTGTGTGTTATGCTCTATATCGCCACTAACGTCCACGGGACCGATTGTTTCCCCCTCTTTATTTTTCTAATTTTATTTTTTTTAAGACTCTATTTTTTTTTTGTTGTTGTTTTTGCATCTCAGGTGGAGAGATGACTTAAAAAAGAAAAAGGAAAAGAAAACGCGCCAAGCCAATTTCTGCTATATTTATTTGGGATCTGTATTACCCGAGCAGGGAACGCTGCACCACTTTAATTATTTCGATGTATATATATCTCCATTGTGTTGATCCCGCCCTGCCTCCGCTGCCTGCTGGCTATTCCTCCCCCTTCTTGTTTTCCACCTCTCCCCTCTTCCCCCCTGAATATCGTATCTATATGGACAGAACTGGTCCTCTATGTACGAATTTGAATTTCGGTTTGATTCTTCTTGCACGTGAAGAAAAAAAAAAGAGAGAAAGAAAAAGAAAAGAGAGAAAAAAAAATATTTCGTTGACCTCGTGGAAATAAATAACTCGCCCGTGGGGGGCTGCGGCTGGGCCAGGGAGCGCAGCGAGGGGGCTGCCGAGCGGCAAACCTCCGCCGCGTCCCTGCCAAAACACTGCAACAACAGCTAAAGACTTTAATTAAGAGGGGTAATTAGTTTGGATTGATCAAAGCCGGGTTGTTATGTTATTAACTACTCAGCAGATTCTGCCAAGCCGAGCGCGCTCGTCGGTGGGCGCCTGAGGAGCGGCGGGAGGTGTCGGCAGGGTGTGCGGAGCTCCCGGGGTAACTGCCCTGGCCAGGAATAGCGGGTGCTGCCCTCTGGGAGAGCAGCCGTCCCCGCTCGCCGCCCGCAGCCCCACCGCGGGCTGGGGGCGCTTTCGTGGAGGGAGGAGCGCAGGGCGCCTGGCCAACGCTGGGGGATCGCCCCGTTCCTTGGGACTTGGCGGCCGCGTCTGCGGGATCCCTCGCGAATGGGTGATTTGGTCACCCGGGGCACCCCGACTCTTGCCTACGTTTCACAAAACCTGGAGCCCTCGCTGGGGTTTGGCTCCATGGGAAGGTGCGCGATGCGGTGGTGCCTAAGTGGTTACACTCAGGAGGGGATTATCCCCGGGCAAGAGGTTCTTCCCTTCCAGCCTCGGGCCGCCTCTCGCCAGGGATGCTCGCAACCAGCAGGTCTGGACGGTGGCCGGATACACTTGTCTCACCGGGCGCCTTTGAAAGGGGCTGAGTGAGGAAGTGAGTCTTCTTTCTCTCCCACATCTCGGAGTACTGCAGTAGACCTCTGAACGGGCGGCTGTGCTTGTACAAAGCAAAACAACAGGTCGGCTGCACAGCCCGGCAGGGCTCAGCTACTCCCGGGAGCCGGGGTACGCGCCGTTTCCCTCCCGGCTCCCCGGAAAAGCGGCCCGGAGCGCGGAGTTGGTATGGGTGGAGGGGCTTCCTAGCAGCACACTGACACGCGTTGCATGTGCAGCTGCGTAGGACCCCCCCCACGGAGCTGGATCCCGATTCGGACACCTCGGAAGCCGCTCCCCACTTTTCCACGCTGATTTGCGGCGGCAGGGATGGAGGGAGGTAGCGGAATGCGGGAGGCGAGTGACCGGCTGAAGTGACCCTGGTGGACCTGGAGGAGGGCTGGAGAGGGGGAGAGGGTCCTGCAGGGCAGTGTGGACAGGCTGGGTTTCTACTGAGGATCTGTCTCCCCAGGCCAAGAGATGGTCATTCTTAAAACTTAAACAGGGGAAGTTTAGATTGGATATGAGGAAGAAATTCTTTACTGTAAGGGTGGTGAGGCACTGGAATGGGTTGCCCAGGGAAGTTGTGAGTGCTCCATCCCTGGCGGTGTTCAAGGCCAGTTTGGACAGGGCCTTGGGTGGCAAGATTTAGTGGGAGGTGTCCCTGCCCATGGCAGGGGGGTTGGAACTAAATGATCTTAAGGTCCTTTCCAACCCTAACTATTCTATGATTCAGGCTCCAACAGGGATAAATTCATCCCCAAACCTGTGACTGCAGTGCATTGCTAGTTCCTCTTGTTCCTTGCTTGCCAAAGGTAAACTTCTACAACATGCAAGGAAAGGTACGATGTCCCAAAGATCCCGCAGAAATAGTGTGGGTGTGCCATTTCTGTGAGTCTCTGCTTGAGTGACATAACTCAAAGCAGAAATCCAACTTACTTACAGCAAGTGTCAGTACAAGATTCTGCAACTGTCTTGGCAAGGTGCTAAGTATCTTCATTTATAACTCTTTCAAACAGTTATTTTAACAGTTTCAAAACTATTAAAGCACAGCAGGTATACTGCAACAGTTACAAAAGTATTTCATATCATGATAAAAGGATATAAATATAAATATATGATGAAATGAAAGAGGAGTCTAACCTGGCCACCTTGTGATGAGTAGGTAACATCAGTCTCAAATCAAACACCTACATGAGGCCTAAAGGCACTGCAGATGACTCTGTGCTCTGGTTACCCAGGTGCCTGACAATTCTTTGCTCTACCTTGTTTCTCCAAACTTTGTACTAAGAGTTGTGAGGGCTCAGGCTTCCTCAGGCAGAAGTGGTTAATTTATTGCCTTTGTATGGTTAGAGAGGGAGAGAGAATTTCCAGCGTTGCTTGACCATGGACCATTTATGAGTTTATAGACAGTAATCTTTATTTTGCCTTCCCTCCTGTAAAAGATCTGCAGACATTGCATAATCTGGGTTCTTCTACATTTTCCTGAACAAAATTGCTGGTTTGCTAACGCGCTCGCATGCTGGAGCGACCATGTTTTAAAATGGAGTGGAAATGAGGCACTCTAGTTTTATTCCAAGGTGAAGTAGAAAAAAGTCAGTGATGGGCATGGATAAGTGTTTCTTCTTCCTACATTTCTTGAGGCAAACACTACAGATGTGGGACTTCACGGGGAGATAAGGATAGCTCATTTGTTATTTCGCTATTTAAAACCATGTTTGTGTCAAAGGCCGGGATTAATACATGTCTCAGAAGGCCTGTGTTGCATTACCTTTCATTTCCTGTCTTGCAAGATTAATCTCAGGTTAAGTGAATTTCTAGTTAATGGTCAGAGGCAATTCAAAGCTGATGAAATCATCTTGAAAGACAAAAGCTATAATTTCATATATGTCCAAAACTTAGAGCTGTTAACAGCTCTTGTTACCACAGACAATATTAATACTTTTAATATTATTTTTTTTAAATTGTGAATAATTTTGATAGGAGAAATAGAGTCATCTGTACCTAAAGGAAAGGTTACGTGTTCTGGTTCCTGCGTGACAGTCAGCATTACTGCCATATTATCAGTGTCCTCTGTGACAACTGGTTGGCCTTATTCTACCAGTTCTTGGTGGATGCTTGGAGGAGATGGGCATTGGTGGGTCTGGATCTTCTAAAGCAGAGCTGCAGAGTTGAATATTAGCACTCTGATGATACTGTAGCCCACCCCCCATCAATCACAACAGCTTCACTTACTTACTGGATAAAAGGCAGGCAAGTCTGGTACCTATGGGACTCTGCATCAGAGAGCCCTTGTAAAGGAGGATCTGTTGCCCTTTACTCCTGCTCCCTGCCCAGGATTTCTCAGATGGGACTGAATTTCTTCTGTGCTTGTCAGATGTTACAGTTATGTTAGCATGTGTCAACACTGAAAGTGCCACGTATCTGAAAGAGCTACCAGGGTTACCAAAGCTGCCATGTGGTGCTGTAGAAATAAAATACACCACCAGCAGGATTTTCTCACAGAGTCAGACGCAAAGTTCTTCCTGAAGCTGAAATGGTACTGGCTCTACTTTACTACTGCTTTATTTGTGATCACCTTGTCAATAGCTAAATGGCTACCCCCATGCTCTACTGCACAGGTAGTTACATAGAAATTCAGCATATCTCAAGGTACCCAACATGGAAATTGGACAATATTTAGTCAAGGATGCATTTTGGGGTTAATTTTCTTTTCTTTTTTTTCTTTTTTTCCTTTTGAAAATAGAGGGACTAGACCAAGTGTCACAAATTCATCCGGAGCCAGCTCAAATAAAGGCATGTCACTTACAGCCTAGTATCAGAACAGTTTAATTGGACAGTGCTCAAAAGCTAGAAATTAGAATGCCATTTCTCTGCACCTGGTGTGCTGTACTTAGGATGGGACAGTCACCATTTTGTTCTTTGGTGCTTGGTAAGGAAAATAAGGACGTAATTTGCACGTGTTTTGACATGATAATACGAAATAATTGGAACTCTGTAGGTATGTGAATCTTTCCCACTGGCTATTTGGCTACTGGTTTGCGCAGGTACCATCTTTACAGAAGGAAAATAGTGTTGTACCCTGCTGGCAACTGTAGTAGTAACAATTCAGCAGTAACTCGCAGCTTTCATGTAAAAAGCAGTGGTAGGCTTAGTTCCTGTAAGGGCAGTGGGAGCTCCAGCTCCGCACCGTGGTGGTCTAAGGCTGCAGGCTGGATCACATTTGGATGACTACTTCGGGGCTGTGCACGAGAGTGCAAGCCCCTGCAGCAGCTGTGGAATTTACCGTTGGTCTCACAGGTTTGCAGAAGGTTGCTCTTTTGCTTCAGTAATCTGCAACTCTTGGAACAATACAAACCTTCTGTTTTTAAAACATCTGGTGGGATTAGGAAGCATGAGCAGTGTCTATCTTCAGTCTGCCTTTGAAGCTTTATGGAAGTTATTTGATGGCTCCACAATTCAGTCAGTCTGCTGTAATCAAATCCTTGCATGTTTGATTAGGCACAGTATTAAATCCAATAACTATGCCTGTGGAAATATAAATACAAATAATCCTCCCTTTCTGCCTTTGAGATTGTTAATATTTCACCACCATTACTCTGGTATTCCTAAGAAATCATCTTCAGTTACCAATCAATTAAAACACTTAGAAGCTGTTTTTCTGATTTATTTTTTTTAACCCTGAATAACTCTGAAAAACTAATACATAATAAGTTCTATTTTGGGTGAAAACCAAAAGAGGGCTACTTAGCAAATGTTAGAGTGAGCAGCTTACGTTCGACTGCACAGGTAGGTTAAACATTTATTTTCAGAGATGGGACTATATGAGTCAGTTGCAGACTGACACAGCATCTGAGAGGAACCTTGGTTCATGGTACTTTATCTTAGAGGGATTAAATATAACTGGTGACACAAAATTAACCTTTTCAAAATACTTCTAAAACACCTGTTAACCTCTTGATATTACCATCAGACGTCTGAAGTGTTTATACTTCCATGTAAAAACCTTGCCGAACTCAGATTTAAAAGGAATAATCTTGAACAATAACTTTCTTTTTAAACAATAATGAAAAACCCTGGGATGACAAATGGGTTCAGATGAATACCTTTATCTGAACAAGCAAGACTTTGTTAAAGTAACCTCTGCTGAAGAAAAAATCCGAACCACAGTATGTTCGGGAGAATAATTATTTAGTTTTAACTAGAAAATGCTTTGATCGACCGTTTCTTTTCCTGTGTTTGCCAGAAAATGCAAAAAAAAAAAAAAAAAAAAAGGCAATCTATTTGACCTGCTGTATTTTAGCTCTTAAAATGAAAGTTGGCTCTTAAATAATAAAAAAAATTATAATGAGGAAAGCAGGAATCACATAATGTTTCTTTCTTTTATGTTTGCCAGCAAATACGTTAACCTACATATCATAAAAAAGAATACACCTCAAAAACCCCACTTTGTGCTACTTAAACTGAATACTAAAAGCTGAAAGCCAATGTTTGTTTATGTCAGGTAATGCTTTTGCATTCCATGAACTGGGAAAGTGCAAGAGATAGAAATTAATTTAGATGTCATTTTTCAACTTATGGGAACATCCAGTTTGAATAGCTGCACCAGAACTGGCTAGAACAGCTAGGTAAAGACCAAAACAAATTCGTAATTACCTTTTTGGACACCCTGTAATTATTACAATTTCCCATAATGAAGTCATGGACTGTTTTGATTTGCCAGCACTAAGAAGCAAAGACACCCTTCTCTACAAACAGTGTTTCTTCTGTTCTTGTGGAGTATGCTGGTTCTCTATGTTCTTCTCACATACCTTAGAAATGCAGTGTACAGTTTCAATTTTTGTGAAAATATAAAGTTACTTAAGGATTATAACTACAGCAGAGACTGAGTCACCCCAGAATGGATCAGCCACAAGAGAGGCAGCTGCGTCCTCAGCAGTGCAAAACTCCTATTTCTTGAAAAAGCGGTCTGAAATTGCTCTAAATCCTCCCTGATGCTGAATGCTATTGCACACCAAGCTGACTTGTAGTGGAAATTACAGTGGGCAAAGAGCTACTTTAATTTATGCAAGCAAAGGAGTACATCACAGCTGAGTGGCATTTCCCATATTTAACTTACATCTGTCTCTATACTAATACTAATTATTGATTTTTATATAGCAAAATTATAAAAAGAGTCTTTAAAAGATTTTTTTTCCCCAAATCTTTTTGCAGAAATTCCTTCGACAGTCAGCATTTAGAGCTCTCTGTAGGAGTTTACAAGTAGATTTTGATAAAACATTAGTATAAAAACTTGTTGTATTGGGAGGGATTTGCTTGAAACCAGAGATAACCAGCTTAAGGGCAAGGAAGACTGCTGGGTTGGGTTCTTCCCTGAGGAGGTCACACTTACATTCAAACACCCCTTCTGCTTCACGTGCTTTCAAGCACTTCAGTAGCGTCCTGAGCTACAGTCAGTGTACCTGTTCTGGTCTTTCCTGCTTTCCTTGAACTGTTTTTCTTCGAATAAATGACAGTCATAGGATCAGAGAGTTGGAGATTGGGCTTGGGTCCCAGATCTGCAACATGCGACTGGCCCAATTGCAGACACCAATATAATACAAGACAACAGCTTTTAAAACTGTGGATTAATTAAAAATTATCTTACTCTGCTTAAGCAACTCATAAGCAGATAGAAATAATTTAAATGTGGATGTCAGGCATCTCAGTAACATTCCTCAGCCCCCAGGCTGTTTGCTATTCCAGATTTTGGGAATTAAGTTTTCATTCTGTGAGTGTCAGAAAAGGGCTGTTGCTTACTCAGAGTGGAATTGCCACGCTTTTGAAAGACCTTGCTTTCACCCTGTGCACAACAAAGACAAATTCTGGAATTATGAGATTATTTGTGAGCTGGCATTCTTCTTTGCCAGGCAGTTTTGTTGGTCATGCTCTTCTTAAGGGCTGTCTGCTGCTTTTACAGAGCTCTTACCCTTTTGTTTTTCATTTCTTAAGGAGTGTGAAACACCAACCTGTAGGACACTGTTGAGTGTTCAACAGTCTTATCCAAGGTTGAGATATGGTTACCTCCTTTCCCAGTTTTTAATCAAGTGGTTGCCAAACACCACATGGAGTAATTAGGCCATGAAACATTTATTCTCTGGATTTTTATTTTCTGTTTATCAAAGTTCAGTTCAGAACAATCTTGTTCAAATCATGACTAAAACCAGCCTGTCTACCTTGGGCAATGCTCACACCAAAATTTCAGGCATCTTAAGAGGAAGCAAGTGTACATATATGACTATGTTTTACATCGTCAGTGGAGAGAAACAGGTGCCTCTAGCAGCATGAAAAAGAGTTTCAGTCCTGCCTGTGTTAGGTACTGCCTTCACTGTAGATAGTGTGCAGTTCTTCTAGCAGCCTCCTGAAGCAATCATAGAATTTTAGAATGGTTGGGGGTGGAAAGGGCCTTTAAGATCATCTAGTTCCAACCCCACCTCCAGCATAGCTGAGGAAACATAAAGGTTCTAGATTATGCAGGAAAAAAAATTAAACACATGGAAGAATCCTCCTGTCTCTTTAAGGAATATCTCCATTAATTTGAATGTATTGAATTGTTAAAACTTTGCAACTGTTTGGAATAATAGGGAAACCTGTCGTTTGTTTGCTTTTGAAACAGGCTCTTCCTTAGAGGGAAATTTCTTCTGGATATCAATACTTTTCCAACAGAAGTAGTATTTGAAAATAACTAAAGAATGAGTGTATTTACCTAGCAAAGGCTAGCATGAGAAAATCTGATTGTATAAAACTTCCCCATATTTCACACTCATATATACTTCGGGTTGTATGAAGTCACATAAAAGGGGATGCTTCTTGCTTTATCTGTGAAAGGTTTGCAACAAGTGCAGACAACCTTCTTGACATTTGGATACCCACCAACCTCTTTAAATGTTTGAGAGTCATCATATCCATACCTTATAACTGGGAAGCCCAGAGGAGAGGGAGCACTAGGAGGAGTCTCACTGTGGTTTCAAGACTGCTGAGGCTGGATCAGATGGGAAGCTGAGATTTGTATGAGCTGGTGGCAGTGACTGCAGACACACTCCTGCTTTCTTGTTTCTTCCCCACAATGGGGACCTGAATTAACTGTCAGCCCATGTGTCAGCATAAGCTCGCTGAAAGTCGTTTGACATCTCCTCAATGTGGCAGCTGCACTTGCAGGGTGTGTGATCCATTTGCAATTAAGAACTGTGTTTTGGTGCCCCTTGGTCTCAAGCACTGGGGCTCCTGTCAGGCTGTGATACTGAGGAGCTAATGTAAAATTGCCCTGTTTTGATCACACTGAGGGTCTCTGGTGTTTGGGTGAGGTTTATTGGTTTGTTTTATTTTATTTTATTTTATTTTTTTTTTTAACTGAAGGTGGAATTTAAATCCTATTAAAGTGAATAATAATAATAATGAAAAAACCCTTTCTTTTGAGCCCAACTGGTCAGACGAAACAGTTTTTGGTTGGCAATTATCCTGTGTTATCAGGTATCTAAAAAAGTAAAATATGGTTTAAGGTACTTTAGTTTGTAACTAGTAATTTTCCATTTCCAGGGGGCTTTCCTGGCTGTCAGGAACACCATATCATAATTGAACTTGATGTTCTCAAGTATCTTAGCATTTTACTTTGACTCTTTTTTAAAAGATCCTTTGATACACCATCATATTGTTTTCTTGTAAAAACATATTCTTAATTATAAGCAGCAGAAAGTCTTTATAATTTAGATACAGTTTTTTTTTTTAAAACTAACTTCTCAAGGTTTATCTGATAATGAAAAGTGTTGTGTGATTTTTAATAAAATAACTTGCTAAGATCTTAGAAGCTTCTTAGAACTTAGATTTTGACTCTAACTTCACACCAGTGTGAGATATGGGTATCTGGAAGACGATATGGATATGCTGCAATATCCATTTTGGTATCTAATTGCTTTGTGAATATATTAAAAACCAAATATAAGCATTCTGAAGATAGAAAGAGAGGAAGATGGAAGTGTATCCCAAAAATCTAAAGATTCTGTTTATATCTGTAAAAATGTTCGTGCATCAGCACAGAGTAAGGCACACAGTGTTTTCTATCCACAAAAGTTCCCATGCTATAGTCCAATTCAAAATGTGTTGTTGAATAAATATTTATAGATAATCCTGCATTTCTTGAATAAGTAGTCTGATTTCGATAGATATCTGTGTAGTGTCATTCCTCTGCAGACATCTACCATGCAAACAGCCTTCTACTCACAGTGGGATACTTCTGCTAATTGCAACAGTTGTAGCTCAGAATAGGGTAGCAGCTTCTCAGTGAGATCTAAACAAATTAAGGTTAAATTTAAATGAATCAATCAGAAAGAAAAAGAAAAGCACTCACAACTGTTGCTTTTATAGTTCATTAGCTATAAAAACTAATAGCACTGTAAAGGGATTGCTAATTTTCTTGTGTTGTATTTTGTATAGGCAGTAAACATAAGTATAACATATATAAAATTATAACCAGTAAATATATGCAGTAGGTTTCAGATGTGATTTGATGGCTTAGGGATCTAATTAAGGTTGTCTTAGAGCTTTCTGAACATAGATCCCTTGGTATTTGCATTTCCTGGTGGGCACAGTAAAGACTGAGTTCTTATGGGACTCTTGTGAGGGAATATCATGTCCATTTGCTTTGTTTCTTTGTTTTATCAAGCCAGGAGATTTTCTTATTTTTTGCCATAAGGAAAGATGCAAGGGTTCAGTATCTATGAGTTGAGAAGATATTTTGTTATTGGCTCCTTCTGTTCTGAACCTTCCTCATACCAATGAAGAAACCCGTTGTCAAGGAAGACAGATGGAATTCAGAACTGTATTGTTTTTTTAAATCCCAATCTGATCACTAATGCCATCATTTTATATTTGTCCATGTTAAAGACAAAAGTGGGTCATAACAAGATATCCTTGAATTATATACTCTTTTAATTAAGAGGAGCATGCTCCTCATGATGATGAGGTGGGTGACTAGAGAACCTATTCTGGCTATAAAACTCTGGAATACACAACAGGCTCCTCCCCACTCTGAAGAAACAGCCCGAGTTAAGCTTTTGCACTGGAATTACACCGATCATGTCTAAGACTGCAGCTAAGTACAAAGAAACTTGGCATGTAAAACCAGACATAGGAGAAAATCTTCATTGTTAAAGTCACTGATGAATCCTGTCATCTCTGTGAAATCCAATTGAACTAAATCTTTGCTTGATGATTCAGCTGTGAAGTGCAGAGATTGAAACAAGTGTTTTCTATGGCTGGTAATTGAAAGCAAACTGGAAATTCAGTGGGAGGTTTTCGGGAAAACCCAAGATTATAAACTTGTTTTTCCCATAATTTTCATTTGCATAAGTAGTTAATCCTTTTTCACCAGCCCTCTCTCTCCTTCTTACATACATACAGAGGAAAAAAAAATACTTTATATATACTCACACCTGTAACTGTATACTTGTTTTGTGTCTGGGACTTTACAAATTTCTGTGTATATGATGGTGCTTATGAAATTCAGGTGGTGTTTCCATGGAAGGGCTGGACTGATTGGACATACAGAAGAAAGAAAGAAACCTGTGCTGGGCATATAGAACATGTCCAAGCCAGCAGTGCACTCCGTTTTTCTCTGAGGAGTGCTGAAGGGAGGACTAGACTGAAAACTTCAGCAAGCTTTAAGAAACTGCAAAGGCTTCTTCATATGGTCCACTCAGATGTGGGACCATGTTTTTGGTGCTGCCTGGATGTGGTGACACAGGCCTGGAAAAGCATTTAGAAGGGTTGTTATATACACATTTATTTCTTTACTCACAGTGTCTCTACTTTCCAGCATTTAGTGCCAGTGTTTCTACAGAAAGTATACCCTGACTTAGCATACTGTCCTGGGTCAAACTGCTCACAGCAAGGGAAAATGACCTAGAAATATTCAAACTGAACACATGTTACAGCAAGACTTCAAAATACATTTCTTTTGGTGCTTTGTCTGACATTAATCTTCCCTAATAGAAGTCTATTTGTCTACCAATGAATGGTCTACTTGTCAGACTCCTGTTAGAGTCACTGGAGAGAAAAATAAGCATTTCTAGAGCATGATCCACCTCCTCTAAAACTGGTTGCATGAACTGTGCTTTAGATGTGTCTTTTTTTTCTTTTCTTTCTTTTTTTTTTTTAATTTTCCCCTTCATTGAGTATAGAAGGAGTAGTGCCAATCAGCCTGGGGTATATGCCTGTAGTTTTAAGCACCCTGTGCTAAGTTGGTTGAGTAAGACCTTTCTATGACTTTCTGTCACGCACATGGCTACATGCACATTACCTAGTTCCACACACATACTATGCATTCTTCAGAAAATAGGTGGCATTCAGAAATGTCATAACTAATTATTCTTCTTAGTAACAGCAATACCCTCTGTTTTCAGTATATCTTTTTTTTCATTTCCTTAGCTGTGAGTTGTCCCTTACCAGTAGAAGTTGATTAAACCTATCAGCCTTCATGTATTATGTTTGCAGGCATGTCCTCCTGCTTGGGAAACTAGACGGATGTATCTCCTTTGGTGGTGGTCTTAGTATCTTCTTCTGTGCCTTTTGCACTATATGTCCTGTTGATCATACTTTCCAAAGATAATGATCTTACAGCATGGGCTAAACATACCTAAACATAACCTACCTTCTTTCTCAAGAGATGCAGCTTATTTGAATTTCAACATCTATGTTTAAAGTAATCTTTTTTTTCTGTATCTGTTTAGATATTTGCATATGCTTTGCCACAATGCAGTTCCTAGTTTGTATAGTAGCCAAAAGGAAGATAGTTTCACTGCTGATAGTTTCACTGCTGATGTATTAATTTTTTGGAGATATTTGATCAGTTGTGTGCCCTGTATCACCGTTTACTCTGTCAGTGTGGGATGCTAATGTAAAATGCTTTGCTTTGTGTCACTTTGTACATAGCTTCCCTAATGATACATATTCCTTTCCTGCATGATATGATCCACATCTGCTAAAATCCTGTAACATCTCTGCCTTTGCTATATGTTTCTTTTCAAAGCTGGAGTGTCTGGTGCTATACTGCTGCATTTTGTGTGTGTGTAATTACTTGCTGGTGCTACCTTTCTGATTTATAGTATACGTGTCACTGGCACTAGTGAATATTTCTCTCTGCTCTTCTGAATAGCTTGTTCTGACCTTCTAATGTTTGTTGGTTGTTTTCTTTTTTCTAACATGAAACTGTCCTGTGTCAGCAATTTCTTTTGTATTTCTTTTAAGTGTCATCCTCTTGTAATATTTATCATCATCATGTCACATTTATCAGTGAAATAGCTGCCACGTATTAATAGGTATAACTGGGATGCCCACTCAGTGGCTGCTTCTGTGGGTTCCTGATTTCTCTCATAGATAACACTATTTTCTATGAAGGGTCTTTTTCTTGGCAAAACAAAAAGACTCAAATGCCATAAACAACCTATCTGGTCGGTTTTTCCCTCTCTGCTTCAGTGAGTTTGCCACTTGAGACCCTTACTCTGCTGATATTTCTGTCCTTTTGCCCAATACGATTCGGAAATGAGCAGCTCCCTGAATTGCAGACCACTTAGCTGCTTCAGAACCTGCACAGATTAACAGTATTAACTCCTTCCACTTAGTTCAGCCCTCTTCAGCGGCTCCTGTTTTCTGAAGTCCTTGCAGAGCACATTTCTGGCATTAGTCTGCACAACAGCCATGGTCAGTTAATGTCTTTTTTATGCCGCTACTATACCACCTTGGCAAGACTGCTTATGACCATGGAAAGCCATAGACGGATACACTGAGAGGCTTGTAAATAGACAGCAATTTGAATATGTATTCTTGTGCCCTGGCTCATGTTACCTCTGGGCTTAAACTCCTTCTGGAGCCCAGTCCCAGTTTATCCTTACTGCCCATGTGTTTGGCAACTGCTATATCTGCCTTGGAGGGGGTCAGCTGGCTTCCCATCTGGGAAAGGTAAAAGAGATGGGTGTCCTGGGTCATGTTTGAATTCTTTCACTCTAATTAATATGGCCTGTACCACATATCTCTTACACTAGCATGTGGCACCTGAACTTGAGTGCGGTTAATAAAACTATGTCAGAATTACCCTTAAACAGAAAATGAGCAAAGCAGTATCTTGTAGCCAGAATCGTCATACAGAATCTAAGCAGAGAGACAGCAATTTCCTAACAACTTCATAACATCAACCATAATTAAACACAAAGCCTATGTGACAAAAAAAACAAGGCAAAAGTTTAAGGGTGGGATGCTTGCAGAATTATTTGGCATTGGCGTGCATCTTTGCTCCATGACTCTATCTCTAATTTAGAATAATTTTCAGTAATAAAAATGAGGGGATGCAGAATTTGTGTGGAACGGCAGTAAATGATTACTAAAAACTTGAGATCTAAATTGTGGGTATGTTGCCACAATGCTACCTAGGGAAAAGTAGTTGCTGGAATATAGGAGGGGAAGAGTAATGAAAAGAGAGTGGTTTTTTTTGTGACATTAGTAACTTCTGTTTTTATTGTCAGTTAAGACTAACACAACCAACCTCTATTAAATAGGGAAAATGAAGGGTTTAAGTGAGATTAACTTGCCCATGAAAAATCAGTTTGGCTGTCAAACCTCTGTCTTAGGGGAAGTATGTCCGTTAATTAAACCCCATATAGTTCAGCCGAACGGCAGCAGTGAAGCGTGTGCTGGGGCTGATGTGCCTTGGCAGGATCTCTGCTCCCAGAGAAGCAGCTCTGGGTTGGACGCTAGGTAGGTGAAGGGGCTTGGGAAGATGCTATGGTGCCAGGCGTATTCTTCCTCTGTGTGAAGAAAAGACAAATATTGTTCTCAGCTGCTATTTTTCATCTCTAATAAAGCTCTGGCTAGTAATGATTGCTCTTTGTATTTTCAAGAGTCAGAAAGGATGCTCATGCTCTTTTCACAGGTTCTTGGATTTCCTCACCAATTTTTTTCAGGTTCTAACAGAAAATGAAGCACCATAAATGTCATGTAGTATTTGAATGACAGCAATGTGCCGGGAAGAAATGACAGAAGAGTGTAAAGTCAGGTGAAAAGTGTTTTGTGTTTTGTATTTTGGTTTGTTTGGCTTTTTGGTTTTGGTTTTGGTTGTTTTTGTTTTGTTTTTTTGTGGGTTTTCTGGGTTTTTTTTCTTTTTGTTTTGTTTTTTTTTTTTATTTGATAGTTGCAATGAATGATGTTATTGAACAGAGGTAAAAGATGACTTGCTTCAAACAGTAACTGAATTTCAGAGAATAGTGCAGTCCTTACACCTTTGTAGGACTGGGCTTTCTTCCACACTGTTCTTCTAACAAGAAAAGCAGAAAAGCCAGCCTATGAAAGACCCTGATCTCAGTGACTGAGTCCAGTTCCTAGTCTAAGAGCCACAGCTACTTGGAATGTTCACATCCTCAAAGACAGGGGTTTGGCCGCATGAGTAGGTCTGAAATGGATCTAAGATTGTGTGAAACCCTTCCTAATGGGAACCAGGGCTGCACAAGTAAGTTACTTTCTCACAGAAGAGAGAAAAACCTTAAAATTAGAGTTGAAAGATAATTCTGGATAAGAGAGGAAATCAGTCTGATTTGTGAACTGGAGCTACATGAACAGGTTGCACTGGATAATCCTTTAAAACTTATGGATCAGAGGAGTCCTCTAGAGGTGGACTCAGGACTCAGCTATGAAGTTTGGACCTCAAGGGCAGGGAAAGACAGGAGGTGCAGAAAGGAAGGGTGATTTGTGGGTGAAAGCAACCTATACCCACGCTTTTTCAAAGAATCCCTCTTTGCCATAAGTTGAGTGAGACTTTTGGACATCTAGCAGCCTGGTTATGGCAGGGACAGTAGCTTCAATAGTGCTGCATATCTGAACATCTAAGTGATGGTGCATGAATCGCTGATGTGAGTAGCTCGAGAAAGTACGTCTTCAGCACCTGATCGGAGGGAAGCTCAGCGTCCAGGAGCTTCAACTCAGAGTGGGGAGAGCCACCGAGGGAGCCTCAAGTCCTCGACAGGGCTTACCCAGGAGCTGTCAGCTCAGCGGACGCGAGGAGCTGACTCAGAGGGGGTGGCACCAGGAGGAGCGGCACCAGCCCTGAGTGGTTAAAAGCCTGCCCTGGGGAGCGCGGCGAACAGGGCGGGCAAACAGGGCGGGTTCAAGGCAGTTTGTGCGGCAGTTCACAGGGGCAGGCTAGCGGGATGGTGAGCACCGCTGTATGACCAGGGCTCGTGGCGGTGCCCAGCGTAGGCACCCAGACAGAGCCGATGAGAGAGGAGGCTGCAGTGCAGAGCTCGGGGTGTAGAGAGCGCCTGCACTGCTCTCCTGAGAGGAGGGTGCACAATGGGCAGGACTGCACTAGGTGCTTCCTGGTGGAGGTCCTCCTGCAGCAGGTGGCTGAGCTGCGGGACGCTGT
Organism: Ara ararauna; assembly: GCA_028858755.1. NCBI lineage: Eukaryota > Metazoa > Chordata > Aves > Psittaciformes > Psittacidae > Ara > Ara ararauna. The sequence continues at coordinate 148,753,861 of CM054376.1, forward strand.
CAATAGGCTGAAAGATTGTCAGGGAAGCTGAGAGGAAGCAGCACTGCTTGCTCCAGGATCAGAATGTGCAGGGGCCTCAAGCGTCTACTGTCGCTCATGGAGGGAAGAAGGAGGCCGCTAACCCAGGAAGCTGGGAAACAGTAACAGAAAAAAAAAAAAAAAAACCAACAAAGGAGGAAGAGGACAATTAAAAGCAAGGGGCTTCCTCCTAAATATGTTGTTCCCACCCAGAACAGCTTTGCTGTCCTGCAGGGTGATGACGAGGAAACACACTCCCACCAGGAACAACTGGCTGATACACTGGTAAAGAAGATCACTACTGGTGCTGCCAGGAAAAAGTGTTGAGCCGTAGTAGTAGGGGACTCTACTCTCAAAGGAACAGAGGCACCCATCTGTCGGCCTGACCGAGAAACAAGGGAGGTGTGTTGCCTACCAAGGGCTCGGATCAGGGATGTTGCAGAGGGGCTGCCTGCTCTAGTCAGTCCCACTGGCTATTACCCACTTCTAGTGATCCATGTGGGTGCTAGTGATATAGATAGCAGTAGTCCGGAGAACATAAAGAAGGACTATAGAGCTCTGGGAGAGGTGGTTAGGGGCTCTGGAGCTCAGATTTTCTTTTCATCAATTCTCCACGATACAGGGCAGGACCTGAAAAAGGCTAGGAGGATTGGCCAGGTTAATAAATGGTTAGAAGGGTGGTGCTGTAATCAGGGGTTTGGGTATCTAGAACATGGGACTCGATCTGGGAGGCCAGGTCTACTGGAGGCTGGAGGACCTGGTCTGACAACGAAGAGGAAGAGCAATATTGGTAGGAGGCTTGCCAGACTAGTCAGGGATGCTCTAAACTAGGTGTGTTGGGGGAGGGGGGCATCATTCCATCCCAACACACCCAATCACTGGCCAGCACCTATAGTAAACGTTCAGAGCAATGTAGAGATATTCCAGCTGCTCCAGCCAATGAGCTGGCTTCAACTGGAGCTCAGCTCAGATGTCTCTATACAAATGTCCATAGCATGGGGAACAAAAAAGAGGAATTAGAGATGTGTGCACGTCTACGGGGATATGATATCATAGGCATCACGGAAACATGGTGGGATGACTCCTATGACTGGTGTGTTGGAATGGAAGGTTACAGACTCTTTAGGAAAGACATGCCCGGTAGGCGGGGAGGGGGAGTTGCTATTTATGTTGGGGATAGGTTGGAGAGTATGGAACTCTGTCTGGGGACAGATGAGCAGTAGACAGAGAGTTTGTGGGTCAGGCTTAAAGGGAGAACAGCGATAGGAGACATTATTGTAAGGGTCTGTTACAGACCACTTTACCAACAGGACTTGGTGGATGAAGCGCTCTATAGACAGATAGGAACAGCCTCACGCTCGCAGGCCCTTGTTCTCATGGGGGACTTCAACCACCCTGATATCTGTTGGAGGGATGTTACGGCCCGGCACAAGCAATCCAGGAGGTTCCTCAATTGTGTGGAAGACAACTTCCTTCTGTAAGTAATAGAGGAGCCGATAAGGAGGGGTGCCATGCTTGACCTCGTCCTCACCAACAGGGAAGGGCTGGTTGGAAATGTGACGATCCAGGGCAGCCCTGGTTGCAGCAATCGTGAGATTGGCAAATGAGATGAGTTGGTCAAAAAGATGCTCAAAAAATGGGATGGTCAAATTCGAGATCCTCAGGACAGTGAGAAGAGCATGCAGCAAGCTCACTGCCCTGGACTTCAAGAGAGCAGACTTTGGCCTCTTCAGGAACCTGTTTAGTAAGGTTCCATGGGATATAGCCCTAGAGGGCAGGGGGGTTCCAAGACTCTTGGTTGATATTCAAGGATCACCTGCTGCAAGATCAGGAGTGTTGCATCTCAACTAGAAGGAAGTGCAGCAGGAGGGCCAGGAGACCTCCTTGGATGGATAAGTAGCTGCTGAGGAAAATTCAAAGGAAAAAAAAAGGCTTATAAAAGGTGGAAGCAAGGACGGGCGGCCTGGGAAGAATACAGGGGTGTTGTTTGGGAAGCTAGGGACCAGGTTAGGAAAGCTATGGCCCACTTAGAATTAAACTTGGTTTGGGATGTTAAAGATAACAGGAAGGGATTCTATAGGTACATAGCGAATAAAAGACAGACTAGGGACAATGTAGGCCCCCTCCAGAAGCTATCAGGAGAACTGGCTACCCTGGATTTGGAGAAGGCTGAGGTTCTTGACGACTTCTTTGCCTCAGTCTTCACTGACAAATGCTCTGACCATACCACCCAAGTCTTGGAAGGTAGATGCAGGGACAATGAGAATGAAGACCCCGGGCCCACTGTAGGAGAGGAGCTGGCTCGAGACCATCTTAAGAACCTGAATGTATGCAAGTCCACGATCTGATGAAATCCATCCGCGGGTCCTGAAGGAGCTGGCAAATGAAGTTGTTAAGCCACTGTCCATCATATTTGAAAAATCATGGCAGTCAGGTGAAGTTCCCAATGACTGGAAAAAGGGAAATATAACCCCCATTTTCAAGAAGGGGAAAATGGATGAGCCGGGGAACTACAGACCAGTCAGTCTCACCTCTGTGCCTGGCAAAATCTTCAAGCAGATTCTCCTGGAAGACATGCTAAGGCACATGAATAACAACAAGGTGCTTGGTGACAGCCAGCATGGCTTCACTAAGGGGAAGTCCTGCCTGACCAATCTGGGGGCATTCTATGATGGGGCTACAGAACTGATGTACAGGGGTAGAGCACTTGACGTCATGTACCCGGACTTGTGCAAAGCGTTCGACACTGTCTCACATGACATCCTTGTCTCTAAGTTGGAGAGACATCAGTTTGATAGGTGGACCACTCGGTGGATAAAGAACTGGCTGGACGGCCGCATGCAAAGAGTTGTGGTCAATGGCTCAATGTCCAGCTGGAGACCAGGAACGAGTGGTGTCCCTCAGGGATCGGTGTTGGGACTGCACTTGTTCAATATCTTTGTCGGTGACATGGACAGTGGGATTGAGTGCGCCCTCAGCAAGTTTGCCGGTGACACCAAGCTGTGTGGTTCAGTTGATATGCTGGAGGGAAGGAATGGCATCCAGAGGGACCTTGACACACTTGTAAGGTGGGCAGATGCCGACCTGATGAAGTTTAACCAAGCTGAGCATAAGTTCTTACACCTGGGCTGGAGAAGTCCCAGGCACAGCTCCAGGTTGGGCAGAGAAGAGATTCAGAGCAGCCCTGCAGAGAAGGACTTGGGAGTATTGGTCGATGAGAAAATGAACATGAGCCGGCAGTGAGCACTTGCAGCCCAGAAAGCCAACCGTATCCTGGGCTGCATCAAAAGGAGGGTGACCAGCAGGTTGAAGGAGGTGATCCTGCCCCTCTACTCTGCTCTTGTGAGACCTCACTTTGGAGTAGTGTACAGTTCTGGTGTCCTCAATGTAAAAAGGACATGGAACTGTTGGAACAAGTCCAGAGGAGGGCCATGAGGATGATCAGGGGACTGGAGCACCTCCCATATGAAGAGAGGCTGAGAAAGTTGGGGCTGTTCAGCCTGGAGAAGAGAAGGCTGCACAGAGACCTCATAGCAGCCTTCCAATATCTCAAGGGGTCCAATAGGGATGCTGGGGAGGGACTCATCATGAGGGACTGTAGTGAGAGTACAAGGGGTAACGGGCTCAAACTTAAACAGGGGAAGTTTAGATTGGATATAAGGAGGAAGTTCTTTACTGTTAGGGTGGTGAGGCACTGGAATGGATTGCCCAGGGAAGTTGTGAATGCTCCATTGCTGGCGGTGTTCAAGGCCAGGTTGGACAGAGCCTTGGGTGGCATGGTTTAGTGTGAGGTGTCCCTGCCCATGTCAGGAGGGTTGGAACTAGATGATCTTAAGGTTTTTTCCAACCCTAACTATTTTATGATTCTGTGGTTCTATGTGCATGCCCAGAGAAACTGTCATGGACATACAGTAAACATGATTTATTTGGGAAGTGTCAGCTCTGGTTTGCACATACTGAGGTTATTTGCATCTGTGCAATAAGCACAACACATTCTAAGTGCTTGTCTACTGCTCTTATGCATAATGAACCTGCATAGCCGAGTCTTCTCTTAAAAGGACCAGACAAAAATACACCTTGTGGCAGAAGACTTCTGGTATTACCTTTTGCCTTGAAAACCCTTATCTGTACCCTAATTTTAGATGAGGACATACACAGGACCAATCTGTCCCTGCTTCCCGATCCTTTCTCTGTCCAGGACTGTCCCTCTCATCCTTCCGAACTCCACTGCTGCACTGCATTCTCTATTTTGCAGACAGAAACATAACAGGTAGCATTATATATGATTAAAATGCTAGTTTGCAGTTCTAGAAACTCAACATCTCTACATCATTTGTGTTGCTACAGTATCTGGGAGGCTTAGTCATGGACTAGGTCATCCACCCTCCCCCATGAAGGTACTGCACAGACACAGGATTCGACCCTGCCTTACCCATCTAATTGCTGAAAGAGTAGATGAGAAACAGTAAATGGGTATTTGCTGTAATCTAATATTATCCAATACATAATCTAGTATTATCTGGTACATTGTACATGATGCTGACCTTTGTCTAGAGCTTGTGAAATCTCCAAGAACTGGAGAACTATTTAAACTATGGTTTTGCTTGTTTACATTTTTAGTGCCTAAACAGAACATACAAGCAAGGTTTGAAAGTTGGTTTTGAAGTAGTGAAGGCTATTGGAGAATTACTAGTCAGTAATCACTACTAATAAGCAACTACTAGTTTGGGGTAAGAATCAAAACTGGTACTCAGCCCTTAAAAAATTGCCTGTTATTTTGCTATGATCTGTATAGGTGCCTTTCATTTTTAAACAAAGCAAATGCATGATGAGTTTCAAGGATGGGGCTAGAACCAAAATTCAGCTTAAAATGCATGATTCATCCACATTCAGGAGCTGACTCACAACAGTGTGATAACACAACCTTTACTTCACTGAAGGAGATACTCTTTAAGCACTGGGGGGAAAAAAAAAGGCAGTTCGAGTGACTACATGGTCATGGTCAAATAGAAGAGACAAAGCCACTGTAAGAAATTCACTTTATGCCTTATGAAGAAACCCAGATTTTCAACAAAATTAATGTGCTCAGAAAAAACCATGTTTTTTCCCTATTATCTTCTTGGAATTCTCTTTTGTTAGCGGATTGTTTCGAGGTTTAAAAAAAATAAAATTTGGTGCCATCAAGTGGAAATACTCTGTATTGCTGAGAAGAGCTGGCAGAGTGACAGTGCATGGATTTCATTAGAGATGCCAGCACTTTAAACTCTTGCAGTGGAAATGTTTCCCCAGTGTACACATTATATCCTGGTCTAAAATGGGCAAGAAATTTCACCTGCTCACATCTGAGGAACTAACATCCTCCCCTCTCATACATGGCAAATGTGGTGCGGGTTTTTTTTCTGACAAATCACATTTATGGTTGTCATTAAAAGCTATTCCCCTCCAGTTTTCAATGTGATTTCCCTGCTGTTGCTGTGGGAGTGTGCTCCTGGCAGGAATGTTGCCTGCTGCAAGATCCCCATTCCAGAACACAACAGTTTCTCTGAGGGAGCTATTCTGCAGGGCCAGCCAGCAGTCAATGCTATGCAGTGAATTTGTTCCAATGTGCAGGGATTAAAAGTAGCATTCCTTTGCATTTCTAAATTTCTCATGGCAAACATTTATTTTTAACACAGAATCACCTGTCAGGAGGGAAAACTGCTCTGGCAAGTCTCCTTGAAGGGATCCCATGGGCCATTTTGTGCTTCACCTCTGTTCTGGAAGCACTGTACCTTCACACTGGACCTGGCAAAGAGCAACATCCCTCAGAGGTGGGTAATGCTTGACACTGCCTAAGCTGCTTGTTCACTGAATGTCCATCAAATCTTTCAGCTTTATGTTAGGGAGAAACTGCATGGAGTAAACTTCAGCTCAACAGAAAGAATAGTCACAAGCTTCAGAGACCTGTGCCACTGAAAAAACAAATTTCCTGCCCTCTGGATGCTTCTTTTTCAGTATCAAGACACCTGGATTAACATAAATAACTCAGGACTTTGTGTTATTTTAATTGAGTTTTCAAACATTACACTGACTAAATAAACTTTTGGATATTTATTGTTTTAAAAAAATTATTTATAAACTAAAGTAATTTTATTTTGGAATGTTTAATAATCACTTAAAATAACAGAAGTGTCATTTTTGCCAAACTGGGATTCTACAGTTCAAGCTGAAAAACCATAATCTTTGAATTCTTATTAAGTGAAATATTGGAAAAGCCCTTCATTTTGGTCACTTCTGATTTTTTCTTTTTGTTCAAGTTCTGAACTGTTATTACCTAAAGTATGTTGTTTCTGTTATGTTCAGGGAGACCGCTCTTGACAAAGAGGCTCCTGGCATGCTCCTGTGCCACCTACCACCTCCTGCTCTGTCACCTGGCACAGGACTCCAGGAAGAGGGATGCTCTAGAGCCCTATCCCAGTACTATATCACAAAAAGAAACTCCTTAGACAAAGGTGATTCTCACAGCAGATGTTTATGCACATTTGAAGGGTTTTAGAAGCCCACTACATTGCAAAGTGGTTAAAAGGATACAAATATAACTGAGAATTGGACCCCTTGGACCTCAAGGGAATAGTAAGACTGTACTTGACATACTGATTTACTTAAGCATTTTTGAGTGTTGTAGTTGAAGGACAGTAGTGTAGCAAACAGTAACAGTTAGACTGTTGATGATCTTAACAGGTCTTTTCCGACCCAATTGATTCTATGATTCTGTAATACATGCATGCGTATTTTAGGGAAAAGAGCAGATAGGACATGGCCAAATGCTTTAAAGATCTCATATGAAGTATATTTAACTATGCACTTATTATATATCTTTGCTTTCCATGTCTTACCTCTTGAAGTCTTGAAGTCGCCAGGGATATTACTGTGAGGAAAGCATGTAGTTGTTCTTTATGCACATGGGAACTAATATATAAAATGTAAGTCTTCACATCAGAAGAACAGGGCACTCTTGCTAAAAGGAATGGGAAGTTCATTATTTATTTATTTGGAAATGTGATTTGGTTTCTGATATTTGAGAGAGAGAAAATGGTTCTATAATCACTTTAAATAACATCAGATTTTTTTCTTAGTTTCTAATTCATCACCAAGAAATGGAGTTGCATCCTGTGCCTTGGTTTTTATTGTTTATTACAGTCTCTTTTAGTAACCAAAAAACTGTCTTTTAAGCCAGTTAATACATGCTGCTGTTGTCCATCTTGATCACCCTCATAAGTGGATGCTTTCTTGTATTTTGCTAAATGGTGTCAGAGCCATTAGTAATTTGAATTTTACAACAGTGTTAGAGCAATACCCTGATCATTAAAAATTGCTGAGATGGCTTAAAGAGTATAATTTCATAAACAATGTTTAATTTGTGAACCCAAATACAGCCTTATTTGATTCATTTTAATGTCTGCCTTTTCAATGTTAAAATGATAAACATTTCAATTTTTGGACTAAAAAGATAGTCTGAACCAGCCTACTTAAATCATTGAAACTATCTCAAGTTTAGGACTGGTATTTCTGTTTTTCTGTGTTCTTTCTGTTCATGAATTGACATCAAGTTAATGGTTTAGTGGTAGGCATTTGTTGCTATGGAACTATTCATTATCTTATGATACGGCATGCACAGAGCAGAGACACAAAGATTTGATTTCATAAACAGAATATGAAGCTTTTAATGCTTTCACCCTTACTGAACAATTTATGTGGCACACTAGATTTAGTACATTTTTTATTCTGCAAATGTGCGTGCTGGATGTATTTTAAATGCTTTCCTGAAGAAGATGAAGACATAGAGTACGAGTATGCATACAAACATGCATTTGTACGTGTGTGTGCATGCGCATATAAATGTGTTCACATATACTTATGCGGTGGGTAATTTTTCTTATAGTGTTTTTAAAATACCAGATTTAAAATCTAAATATTAGAAATCGCGTTGAAAGATAATGTGCCTTACTTAATGGTATGATATTTTATGATCAATTTATGGGGTAAAAAAGTATTTTTTACAGGGAAAAGAAGAATTTTATGTGTCAGGCACCCAGGCAGATCCCTGAGCAGGTGGAATTGGCTGCAAGAGAAAAGGAACCAGGTAATGAAATTCACAGAGCAAAACAGAAGGATTAAAAAGACTGGAAGACCTTCATGTCATTATATTTTTTAGTCTAGGTCTTGTTCGTGGCCCTCACGCTCCTTCTGTGAACAGCTGCTTTTCATCATCTGCACTGCGCTCTTCCAAATGGTGGAGTAAAAGGAATCCATAGCTACATGGATGGGAGCAGGCTTTGTCTCACTTACAAGACTATTCAGGCTCTTACCCTAATGTACCGCAATTTACAAATAACAACCATGTTAGACCACTTCCTATTTTGGAGAAGAACAAGTGAAAAAAATATTTCAGTCCAAGCTTCATCAGCTAACAAACTTTGGGGTGGGAAGTTCACACTGTGAAGAAAGAAGATGAGTTTAGTATGATTAATTTATTAATTTCTGTTGGTATCTACCTCAGCTTGAAACTACTGCTCTGATAAAAGTAGACTGTAAGCCAGAGCAAACAAGAAAGAAATCAATGCCAGGGACAAAATCTCAAAAGGGAAAAATAATAAGAGCCTTCAGGGAATGACAGGGCAGCTATTAATTGGAAAGCCAAGCCTGATCCCCGAGCTGTGAGCTTGAGAGGGAGCATGTGTGCATGTCTCTGAGTGTGTATCTGTGTATGATCTCAGATGAAACTTGCACTTCAGCTGTTGTAGGCTGGGGACACCAGGCCTGAGATAAAAAAGTTTCAGTGAAAATGAAGTACTGCCCAAACCAAGAAAGACAGTTGGGGATCTCTGTCCAGAGAAAGAGGACACACAGAAAAGACAAATTATGGGATGCAATCTGTGTAGACATGGGAAGAAATAGAGGCTGTACTCAGAAAACCTAACCAAGGTTTAACTAATCATTCTGCTAGATCAACATGAGCAAGCAGGGAATCACACCGGATCGGGACAAAGACCAAAGCTTATTGGTGGGAAGTAGCAGGCAGGGGACACACTAGCCAGTGGTATCAGAGTAGGAAAATACTGTAAACAAATGTAGTAGTGAGCTGGTGAAACATATTAGCTGGCCCTACCTCTGAGAGTTTACCCTAAGCTAAAGCCCAACTGGTCAAAAATCCCCTCTTGCTTGACTTAGAAGATCTGCCACTCCAAGTCACTGAAACTGAAGGAGAAGCAGCTTGATGATTGGAACAAATGAGTGAAATAAAAACTAAAACCATGGGTAAAAGGTAGATGAAAATGCAGTATGTTCTTAACTATATTATGGGGGAAGGATGTGGGGAGAGTATCCTAATTAATCTGGTGACACAAATACCAAGCAAATGCTTCGGATGGTCTTCATGCTGCTAATATGAAAATGTGATTCTTGAACAAGCCAAGGCCAGAGAAAAACTAAGCTTCCTGAAGATTACCTTCCAGCCCAGTGTGTACATATGACTCAAATTTCCATCCACCAGCTTTTTTTAAAAAACTCTAGAGAAGGCAATTTCGGTCATGCTGGATGTAGGCAGTTTCATTGTCTACCTGTCTGGGTGAGGCTTCATAGATACAACAAAAACAGGGCAAGTGAATTGGCTGATTCCTAGCACTCAACGAAAGGGAGCCAGCTGCAGTACAACTTGTTAGGTAGGGCAATGACACACCAGGTATCTTTGACACGTTTTGTGAGGGTGGTGGCGTTGCGGAGAGGTAGGGCTGCAATATTCTGCCTATCTGTAGAAAGTGCAGAGCTACCAGAGTCGCCACTGGCAGAACAGATGAGACACTGACAGATTTGCATCTGGGTAAAATGCATTCATCTTTCTATGTCTGTTCTTGTAGAGGTGCGAAGATGGACTTGCAAGCAGGTTTCAAGCAGTATTCCACTCTTCTGAAGGACTTTGTGAATTCCTAGTTTCATCCTGTGGATTCAAAGAAGTTCTAGCTAGCTCCTCTGACTCTGTCTCAGAAATTACCATGGCATACAGGAACATATTTTTATCCAGTCATGGAAGCATGTGGTTTATGCTGAAAAGTGTTTAAAATCTTTAAATATTTTGAGCTGATAGACTGAAGTAGTTATAATGATGCTAGAATGGAGTTTTGTCCTTTGTAAATCTATCATGAAAGTGATTCCAGTAAAAGTATTGCAACTATGCTCTGCCCATGACAGAGGGGTTAAAATCCTCTGCTCTTCCTTTACTTATCTGGTGCTTTCCATAAACAGGAGAGAAAGGCAGGAATGAGAATGTTTTCTAATTCTTCCTTCACATTGCCAAAGCTGAGGATCAGAAGGACATAACTCGATATATACCAGTGTCAGGTTTCAGATGCTGGAGGTGTCATTTTGACCAGAAGAGAACGATCTTCTATCCAATAGCATTATCATCAGAGGTTCAGTCTCCCTGCTAGAGATGCAAGCAGCTGCCTGCACAGAGTTGGTTAAAACTTGGGAAAAAAAGTTGAATTAGTTGTATTTGTAACCCATCTGTGCTTGCCTTGCACCTTTGCATGAATAAACTGCATGTCACATTTAGAGAATCAAATTTGACTTTAAACAACCATAGACAACCATAAGGAAATTTCCGTGTATAGGCCAAAATGCAGTCGTGCTTCTTGTGTTACAGGGAAGCTGCAGGTCCAAAACCAAGGCAAAGTGTCCAAGTGGCCTTTCCCATTGAAGAGATTAAAATAATCTCAATTATACATAATGGGTAATCTCAGTAAATTGAATTTTAACAGCTCGTAGTCTAAAGAATAATTTTGATCAGAATATGGGAAAATCTAGTGGCAACTGCATCCTCATCTCCATTTTCCAATCACATTATAGACTAACAAAAATAAACCCATTCATTTATATATGATACAACCTTGCATTACATAGGGACATATTGTATAAATCAATTTGCACATTTTATTTATGTAGCTCTGAGGTCAATACTAACTTCACAGGCTGACAAGTGAGATGTTTTTATTTATGTATATAATCAATCAGGTAAACTTCTGCTCTTTGGTATGTTTCCCACTGGACAAAGGAAACAAATGGAAGCATCCATTTTCACGCTTGCTTGTTCTTTTTTAGTGCACCACAGAAATTAGGGATACAAAAGACTCATTTGATCATATCCTGATTTGTACCCACAGCTTCAGATGATGTAAGAATTCCCTTCTAATTTAACCATTGGCCAGCTACAGCTGAACCATTGAAAAAAAACAAACAACAAAAAATACCCCACCAGATTTAAAGAGTAGTTTTAAGGAGTAACTTCTGCATTCCAGTGTGCATGCATATTGGGTCATAGTAGAAATGCCTTCAAATAAATATTTCATATGTCATTTGAAAGCAGGCTGGCCCTTGGGTATACTGTTACCTTGATTGCATGCAGGGAAATACTGGGGACCTAGGCTGGGACAGCTGGTTGTTATTCTTGAGTAAAATTTTGGTTATACCCTCTGCTCCTGCATGTACTTCTCAATGGAAGCCAAATGCCAGCATATTGGGTCAATAGTCTTTCTTACATGCCTTCTTTTTTTTCGTCAGCTTAAGTAGAATTTTTTCTCTCCTCTCATCCCTGTCCCACTTTGTTCCTGCCTGCACACACCTTTGGTTGTTTGAGTCTGCTGAGTTCCACTGGAGAATGAAAAGTATCCTCAAAAAAGTATTTAAAAGAAATTATTTAAAAAAATCTATTAAAATATTAAAAAGTTGTCATGGTTTAAGCTGCAAATCACGCAGTTTTCTCACTCACTCCCCCCTCTTTCTTCCACCCCGCTCCCAGAGGGATGGGAAGGAGAATCGAAAGAACGCAACTCCCACAGGTTGAGATAAGAACAGTTTAGTAACTAAGGTATAACAGAAATCACTACTGCTACCACCAATAATAATAATGACAAGAGAAATACAAGGAAAGAGAATACAACTGCTCACCACCAATACCCAGCCCAACCAGCAGCGAACTCCCACCCTTCCATCTCTGCTATCTGTCTTTACATCCTGGGCACGACGTGCTGTGGTATGGAATACCTCTTTGGTCAGTTTGGGTCAGGTATCCTGTCTCTGCTTCCTCCCGGCTTCCCCTCCTCCCTGGCAGAGCATAAGACTCAGAAAGTCCTTGGTCAGACCAAAACAGTACTAAGCAGTAACCGAAACATTGGTGTTATCAGCGCTGTTCCCAGGCCAAAAGTCAAGAACACAGCGCTGCACCAGCTACCAAGGAGAAAAAAAATGACTGCTACTGCTGAACCCATGACAATAGTATTAAAAAAAAGTTGGGTTATTTTTTAGCCAGATCAATTCTGTTTTACTACATGGCTATAGAGATAGTTGTACTGGTCTAGAACTTGTCATTACACACATTACCTATTTCCTATTATTTTCATAGTTTTGTTAAATTAAGTTTTGAATCTCTGATTTAAAAGGCCCATAAAGAATCAAGAACTCTTGTAAAAATTAGTCAAGAAGTCCTGAACTTCTGTTCTGACACTGATCTGAATGTAAATAATGGGCTGAACCATCATTTTAGTGTCATTTTTCCTAGCTTTAAAATGTTAGTACCCATCCTCCTACTGTCAAATTGATAATGACATTAGTGGTACAAAAATGTAAAGTGCAAAATAAATGCAAAAAGCTGCTGGGTTTTGTTGTGTGGTTTGTTTTTTTTTTTTTTTTTCAGGACAAGGTTGGCACTTTCTGACAAACCGCTGCTGGAGGAGCTAGCGCAGGAACAACCATTATTTGGTGAAGGAGCCTCAGAAGCAAGGTTGCACTTTTAATGCAGCTATGGCGTAATTGCTTTAACGGACCCTTTAAGCACTAAACCCTGATTCTCTCAAAAGAAGGTCCCTGGTTTGATTTTATTCACACTATGGATCCATACTTAGTGGTAGATTGTTATTGACTTGAAAGCTCTACTAGTGTGAGCATTGGCAAGTTTAATTAATAGACCCAATGAAGATTCTTATGGAAGTATATTTTGACAGATTATTTTAGCTGAGCTGCTGCGGTTTCCTGCAATGAACCTAGCACTTGTCTTCTAATGAGTCAATTCACTAATCTGGTATCACAGGCTGTAATTTTCTGCTTAGGTTTATTTGCACAGCAATTTTAAAACACTCAGGTGGGCTCTTAGGACTTATGAATGATTTAAAAGGGCATCTCAATGATGCAGCAATTTGAGTACGCACTGTGAATGCAAAAGTAACAAGTTTTACAGTGAACATGGACATATGTGATGGTACTGTGAATTCTGTGTGTACAAACGTGAGCAGATATACCCTACCTCTTAGGTGTTACTAAAAGTAGAAAGGCTTTCTTTGGGGATGCTGTAAGCCCTGAGAGATGGCAATTTCCCCTACTGGGCAATAGGAATGTAAATATATTCTCTACATGACTGTAGAGAACACAACACTGTGCTGTTCAGTGATGTCTAGTACTCTGCTGTGAGGTCAGTAGTCACAGTGGCAGTCAACAGCCACTGCAGGTAGTGGCTTTTGAATAAAAGGTCATGTTTTTCAATACCCTTATTCTGATTGAAAGCCTGAAAGCTTCTTGGAACTTCTTGATCTCTGCAGTATAAAATCAAAATTAAATGAGTTACAGAGTTTGACAGGTAGATACACAGTCTGCAAAAATCTCTTCAGGATGCCGATTCTCCTGTTCATTTGAGACCTAGGGAGAAACCTTATCCTAGAAGAAGTTGGTGTGAGGTTTTCATTGACTTTAATGGATTCAAGGTTTATCCTCAATATTCTAAGAATAAAATCTATGAAGCCCACCTCTCCCTAGGTGCTCTGGGAGTTTATTGTTACCATAATGGAAGTCAGCACTCCCACTCCAGTGCTGAGTAAAAAGCATTCCAGGTGGTTCAGAATGAGACCTTATAATTAGGGATTGTCAGACAGATGGAATCACAGTCCACCCAAATAAGGAGGCATTTATTACAGAATACAATTCCATACTAGCATGTTTGTAAAATCTGAATTCCACATTTGTTTTATTCTTTAGAAGCAATTCTGCCTTTGCTGTCTGGAACAGAGTACAGTGCAAGTGGGATTCATCTTACTTGGCTTTACACTGTCACAGCATGAGTCCACATCGGTTACTTAGGCTGCCTTTTTCTTTATGGAGCATAATGGGCTCTTCTGGAGTACGGTTCACCTAGTCTGTTTTAGATGCAGGAAGAGACTTAAATGGTGCTGATAAAATTCTCCATCTCCCTTCAGAGAGATGGCAAATCTTAGCAGAAATTAACTCTCTGATAGTCATTTTGGCAGAATATCTTATTTCACGTATTACTTGTTCTGCTTCTCCTAAAGTTCTGCTACTGGATATACCCAGAGTCACCAAGTATATCTCTGCAAATAGAAATGGGTGGATCGCTGTTTTTCTGGCTGTTTCTGCTCAGCCTAGAACTTCATTTCATAGTATAAAATTAACTTCAATCATAGAATGGTTTGGCTTATAAGGGACCTTAAAGTTCATCTAGTCCCAACACCCCTGCCATGGGCAGAGACACCTTCCACTAGACCAAGGTGCTCAAAGCCTCATCCAACCTGGCCTTGAAAGCTGCCAGAGATCAGGCAGCCACAGCCACTGAGCAACCTGTGCCAGGGCCTCACCAGTAAAAAAATTCTTCCTAATACCTAACCCAAGCCCACCCTCTTTTAGTTTAAAGCCATATCCCCTTGTCCTATCCTTACATGCCCTTGTGAAAAGTCTCCAGATTTCTTGTAGGCCCCCTTTAGGGACAGGAGGGCTGCTCTAAGGTCTCCCCAGAGTCTTCTCCAGGCTGAACAAGACCAAGTCTCTTAGCCTGTCTTCACAGGAGAGGTGCTCCAGCCTTCTGAGCATCTCTGTGGCCCTTCTCTGAACTCGTTTGAGCAAGTCCACATACCCTTTGTGTTGGGGGCCCCAGAGCTGGATGCAAGACTGCAGGTGGGGTTTCCTGAGAGTGGAGTAGAGGAAGAGAATCACCTCCCTTGACCTGCTGGCCACATTCCTTTTTGTGCAGCCCACCACATGGTTGGCTTTCTGGACTGCAAGCAGGTATTGCCAGCTCATGTTGAGCTTTTCATTAATCAACAACCCAAGTCCTGCTCCTCAGGGCTGCTCTCAATCCATTATCTGCCCAGCCTGTACTTGTGCTTAGGATTGCCCTGATCCAGGTGCAGGACCTTTCACTTGGCCTTCATGAGGTTCACATGGGCTCACTCCTCAAGCCCGTCAAGGTCCCTGCAGATGGCATCCCTTCCCTCCAGCACATTGATTGCACTACACAGCTTGGTGTCATCAGCAAACTTGTTGAGGGTGCACTTCAATCCCACTGTCTATGTCGTCAACAAAGATGTTAAACAGTGCCAGTCCCAATACCCACCCCTGAGGAACAATATTAATTGCTGATCTCCACTTGGACATTGAGACATGGACCACAACTCTCTGGGTGTGACCATTTCTTTAAAATAACATTCTAAAAGGATCAGTAAAGTAAAATGTACAAACCACAATAATTATACAAAGAGTACCTTGACCCCAAGTGAAGGGGTGTATATAGATTTTTAGCTAAAAGTGAAGTCTCTTTAATATACATATGAAGAAATCTCAAAATAAAAAGTTCTTTCAAACAGAAATGTTTTGAAACTGAAATGCTTTCATGTTAAAAAAAAAGGCTTTAACCACTGTTTTTAAAAATCCAGTTCTGTGTCTGCAGAGCTGACTGGAGCTTCGTCCTGTGCATCTTCAACCAACAGTCTCAAATTATGAATTAACCTACCCTTCTCAACTACAGGACCCAATTCAGTTGGTGTCTGGACCATATAATGGCTCCCACAAAGGACAGTTGGAACTTGTAAAAGTTTTTTCATCACCATCACAGTAGTTAGGTCATTCAGGGGTGACTCAGATATAAGACCCTTCAGTTATAAGTAGTCATTTACACATTAGTATCTTCCAATGTAAAAGCCTGAAAGAGGCTCACCTTAGAAACACCAGTTTTCTAGAGCTTATGCTACAGACACATGCTTTTAAGTCAATGTTTTGAATGGCACTGCAACCCTGAAAACAGCCCTCAACTTCCTCATAGAGCACTCTAGGTGTTTGGCTAGTGACCAAACTGGAGCAAGTGAGACAAGGGAGGGTGTCCATGTAACATTTCCATTGGAAAGGCAGATGTGGCCTGGCAAAGGTGCCAAACTCCTTGGGAGAGTTCATAGCTGACAGCTCTTGGCAAAAGAAGTCAGTCCTTTCTGAACAGCATTAGCTTAAAGCACAGTGACTTCTGGCATGCTCTGCCAAGTTGCCTTGATGGTTCCTGCTCAGTTTCTGTAAATACCTTTCTCCATGCATTTCCTTGTAGTGCAAATGTTGAGCTCAGGCCTGTGAACTCCAGTGCAAGACAGAGCATGTTGTGGGTTTCATCCTTCATTTTTCTGAGCTCAGATTCCTATCTGCAAAAGTTGGAAGAGTATGGAGACATAATTCGGCACTAAACCTGTAAGAAACTACTATATGCAATCTTGAGATCTTACTCAAAGAAAGAACTTCCCCAAAAGCTAAAAACCTACAAAATAATAATAAACACCCCCCCCCAAGTAGATTTGGTGAGGTCTACTTACTGCAATAAATTCATCATGGTTTGGTTCCCAATTCATTCAACAAACAAAACAGTTCATAAAACACTTCAATTAATTCAGTCAAAGACAGGCTATGCAGATGTATACTGATGGCTTCAGCCACACACTTTCTATTACTTTAAAATAAAGTAATCAATATGAGGAAGCAACAAAATTACGAGGGATCTTTTCCAATGTCATGGTTGAATTAAATTCTACAAATACCAAATAATTACATGCTTTTGCAAGAAGGTCATATTTCAGTTAAATTTTGTGAATCAATAAAGAACAATCTACTTTGCTTATACCAACAATTCAATTCTTGACAAAGTCCATATTTGAATTTAATCATAAAATGGAAAAAAAACCCTAAACCTCTAAAAAATCAGTAAATCAGTTCTTATGAGTAGCTTAGAATCATTGAGTGCAAGGACTGAGGAATGGCATAATTCTTATAATTTTCTATTTAGTTTACACTTTCTCCAGTTTAACTGAATTTGCCCTTATGAAGCAGTTCTGGTAAATTTTATCAATAAAACAAAATGAAAGAAACAATTTCTGAATGGCATGGATGTATTTATACTCTACACATGTAACTTATACAACTATGTGTACTTTATTAATCCCACAAAGTGGAAATTAGACACTGGGGCATATATGCACATATATTTTCTAAAGTAAGTGTTTGAGGCCAAGCAAAAAGTTTATTGTGTCTCATTGTTTCTTGAACCCAAAAGGAATGTAAGACTCTCCATGTCTCTTATTGCCTGACAGACAAATCTATCCCAATCCTCTTGGGTTCTTAATATTCAGATGAAACTGAATCATACATTTTAATAATGTTCTATGTAGGAGCTATGCAGAAAGCCTTAGCTTCCTGCCCAAGCTGATCTCTGTTGGCTGGGTGAGAGGTACGGCTTCCACCTCTGATCCCAAGCAAAGGGCAGTTTGCAATCTATGGCACATTCACAAACTGCATCTTGACAACCTGCCTTCTGATCTAGAAAGTCTTTTTTTGTTGTTATGATAGCTTTTAAATTTACTTGATTGGCTAGAAACCAAGAGCAGTTACTGCCTTTGTTCTCATGGCAGAAGGGATCCCAAATCAAGTGCTCTCCCAGTCCTTCTAGCCAGCTCTTCCCCGCCTCCTCCTTCCCATCTGTGGACCCGTCCCCTACCTGCTGCAATGGACATCTTCCCAAGAAGAATGGAAGGATGGACAGGAGCTTCTTCATGGTGTGCTGTAGACCTTATACCTGAGAGAGATAAAAGAAGGGTCCAGGAGTTAGCTAGAGGTAACTCTCTTCTCCAGCAAGGAAAGGGAAGGGGTGAAGATCCTGCAGGAAGATGAGACAGACTGTAGAAGGTCCAGGACACTGAGGTTGGGCAGGGAAGAGTAGGAGTTAGTGAGTGGAAAGACTTTGTACTTGTATAGAATCCCAAAACTCCACCGATTCTGTCCATTCTGCTGAGGACTTAAATCCTCAGATTCTCTGCTGGTCCATTCCAGGTCCTACTCCCTAATACTCACATCCAAGGCTGAGACGATACAATCTAGATGTTCCCCATAAGACCTTACCTCCTTTCACCCCCAGAATCTGTGCTGATCCATTCTGCATCTCATTCCATAATGCTCACGTCCCTGCATAATTTGTACTACAGCAGCAAACCTGAAGTGCAGGTCAAGCCTCAGTTTTCTGAGGCTTTCCAACATTCCTGCCCTGCCTTGGTGAGTTAGGAAAATACTTGGGTCTAAACCAGGGAACCAAAGTTACAGTTATTATGGTCAGTTGAATTCTGCCTGCAAAACCAGAAGGAGAAGAAGAGGGAAAAGTTCAGGGTCATATAGAATCATAGAATCATAGAATAGTCAGGGTTGGAAAGGACCTTAAGATAGAATCATAGAATCATAGAACAGTTAGGGTTGGAAAGGACCTGAAGATCATCTAGTCCCAAACCCCCTGTCATGGGCAGGGACACCTCCCACTAAATCATGCCACCCAACGCTCTGTCCAACCTGACCTTGAACACCGCCAGCGACGGAGCATTCACAACTTCCCTGGGCAACCCATTCCAGTACCTCACCACCCTAACAGTAAAGAACTTCCTCCTTATATACAATCTAAACTTCCCCTCTTTAAGTTTGACCCCGCTACCCCTTGTCCAATCACTACAGTCCCCAATGAAGAGTCCATCCCCAGCATCCCTATAGCCCCCCTTCAGATACTGGAAGGCTTCTATGAGGTCTCCATGCAGCCTTCTCTTCTCCAGGCTGAACAGCCCCAACTTTCTCAGCCTAAAAGGGCATGTTTTAAAGAAAAGTAAGAAAACTATGAGAAAGTAATCTACAAAGAAGTGCCTCTAAAGCTACGTAGTGACAGCACTGTCAAAATTTGACTATCTCTTAAGAAGAGGTCAAGTGAGTGTCTGGCACAGGTGGCACAGGCTGTGCCACAGCTCCAACTTCTCCCTCATCACAGCAAGATCTCACTGTAGCAAAGTGGAACTTGGATGAATTCTCCTCAGAGCCTTTAGTC
This sequence comes from Ara ararauna, assembly GCA_028858755.1. Lineage (NCBI taxonomy): Eukaryota > Metazoa > Chordata > Aves > Psittaciformes > Psittacidae > Ara > Ara ararauna. Next base: position 148,773,077 of record CM054376.1, read on the forward strand.
TTTGTGGCTTCTGCTGAGTGCAGTCACAATGCCCCGTGTTCTCACGCTCTGCAGCAAAGTCTTCATGCCTGCTAACAGAGACTGGCAACAGCAGCTACATCGCCGCTGTGGAGACTCCAGAGGTGTAGTCTTCACAGCGCACAGCCTGCCTTTCTCTGAAAGGAAAGCCCTTCTTCACCCTGCAGACCCAGCACAGGACTCTGCTTTTGTTTTTGTTTCTTACATTTCACAAGTTGCATGATTTACTCTACAACGTCTTGTTATTATTTGTCATGATCCAACTTAGCAGTTGAGGCCCATCACAAAGGACCTAATTCAAGGTGTTCCAGCTGATAATTGGCAACAGCACATGTAACAAATCACAATCTATTTCTCCTTGGCAGACAACACAACTTTTACCATTTCCCGGACCGTGTTCAAGCCGCCTGAAAAGCACAGCCTGCCGAACATAATGTACATGAACAATCGGAGGCGTTGCGTAGTAGGAAAAAGACGAGCGCCGCCGGCCGTGGGGACACCGGGCTGTGACCGATCAGCCGCGGCCTGTGCTCGGCCCCGGCGGGGGGAGTCCGAGCGGGCGCTGCCGGGGGCGGCTGTACCCGCGGGGGCGTTGGGGGATCGCTGCGATGGTGCGCGGAGCCCGGCCCGGGCAGAAGCAAGGGTCGCCTGGCCGGGGGGAACGGGGGCGTTGAGGGGGCGTGACGACGTCCGCCGTGACGCCACCGGCAGGGCCCCTCTTCATTGGCGGGCAGCGGAAGGTGTAGCCGCAGGGCGGCTCGCGGTTGGCTGTCTCCCTGGGCGTTGGCGGCGCGCCGGACGCTGGCCGGGCGAGGGAGCTGTGCCTAGCGGCTGTGCCGGGGCTGCTCAGAACGCCCTGAGGTGAGTACGGCGCTGCCCCATGCCCCGTCGCACACGGCGGCTCCCGCTGCGCTGCCCGGCGCTCCCCGTGGCAATGGGCGCAGCCTCGGCCCTCCGTGCGGGCTGCGCCGCCGGCAGAGCGGCCGCTCCTCCGCTGCCTCCGGCGGCCGGTGCCGCCCCTGTACTGCGGTTCTCCCCCTGCCAGTCCGCCTGCCCGCTTGCTTGCATGCGCCTCCCGGCCTCTCTTAACGGGGATTTTGTTCCCTTCTGCGCGGTGCTTTCCTGGCGGGAGGCTAGAGGGGCCCCGTGAGACCCGCGGCAGCAGGTTCAGTGGGCGAAACACGCTGGCAGGAGCCGGCGCTCTAGTTTAGCTGTCGCCCAAGTAGCAAGAGAAGGCACAAGTTGCCCGTGTAAGTGTGTTCAGCTCACTCTAGAAATAGGATCATATTCAGATTGTGTGCTGTAATCAAGCGCATTGCTGTTGGTTTTTTGTTATTTTACTTTTCCTTTGCTATATTGCTCAGCACTATTGAGTTGCAAAACTAAGCTCAAAGCAGCATGGAACAGCCCCCATAGCATGGGTGATGAGGAACTGGTGCTATTCGGCTCCCTTGGTCAATTGGCATGTTGAGGAGGCCAGAGATCACCATCTCTGCAGGATTTGTATTCTAAGCTTACTTTCACTTTTACAATGGGATATCAGTATCTTATACAATGGGATATCTGTGGTTAAGCCCGAGCACACACAGAGTCATGTGTACACACTTCTGGCCTGCCAGAGGTCACAGGGACTGTTTGTTTACTGACCTCATTCCCCCTCACATGCTGTAAGTGCAGGGCAGCTCACGCCCTTTTGAAAGCAGCTTTGTTCTTCTTGTAGGACTCTTCTGTGTGAGGGAAATTTTCTTTCCCTGCGGGTTTGGGTATGAGGTACAGTGCAGTGGTAGGAACTGCTCTATTTTCGAGAGTGCAGTAATAGTGACATTATGTGACAAGCCTTCCTCTGGTTTTGAGAGGTACCAACACTGTCTCTGAGAACCCTCTTAGCATGCTGAAGAGCAGTGTCATAAAATAACACCTCCAACTTTTGTACAGTAAATTCTGCTGGTAGGAAAATCTCACGATGGTAGGAAGACCACACTTGGAGTGAAGGCAGAGGACTGTGTGCTTCTGTTAATGCCTTCCTTTGTGTGCTAGTTTTTCTGTTAAGCAAGCCTAGAGTTAAATAGGACCTCTTGGTGCTTTAGGCACATAGAGATTTTACAAGACTGGGGCATGAGGGCAAACAGGATTTTCCAAGTGATTCAAATGCAGAGATACATGTAACTACCAGTTAAAACTACTTTGAAAACAAAGTTCACATTTTTGGAGCCTCTATCTTTGAGATCCACATCTTCTAATCATATAAATATCTCAAGTCCTTAGGCTCCTAGGTATTTGGTGCTGGACTGGTGCATAGCATTCACAACAGAGCTGAGCAGTGGCATATATGCTTCACTGGGAGTGAAGAAGAGGAGCGAGAAAATAAAGGGATAGTTCTGTGCAGTGAGAATCTGTCCTACTGAAGCTTTTCCACTTTGCGTAATATTTTGATTAGGAAAAGAAACCTGTAACTCCTGGCCACACATATACTGACTGCTAAGCAGTAGTTAAGGTCTTGTCCTGTTCTTCCATTTTTGGCTTGAGTAAGAATTAGTTATATAAAAACACTTTGCATTAGTCATACATATTTGACTTTATTTTAGTCAACTGCTTGTATTGTTGCCTATGTTCTACCTTCTCTCTGTGTGTTTGTCACTTCTCACTGATCTCGATGCAACCTTCTGTAAGTGCTTTGTCTTTGAATGTTTATGCTGGCAAATTAATTTAATTGGTATTTTTAAGTTTCCAGCATTCTGTTCAAGCTGTGTAAGTAAAAATTTGGTACATTGAACATGTTAAAAGACTTCCCTTACAGCAGTGCAAACAATTTGTTTCCGTAAGGACACTCCATCAAGCTGAGGTGCAACAAAGTACACTGAAAGTAAATTCACGGAATCAGAGAATCACAGCGTGGGTGGAGGTTGGAAGGAACCACTGGAGCTTGGCTAGACCAACCTCCCTGCTCAAGCAGGGAAATCTATATCTCACAAAAGTAGGGTGTAACTAGAGTATGAAGTATCTAGTTTGTGTTTTACAGCAGATGTTAAAGGAGACCAGACCTTTTGCACAAACAGTGTTTGAAACATACATATGTATATGTATATTTTACTACTTTGTCTTTGCTGCCATCAGGCTTTACCATGCTGCGAGCCTTTAGTCACACAAATGGTAAGTGTGTGTTCCGTAATGCTAAGTGTTGGCATCGTCGTAAGTCTGTGCTGGCAATCAGGAGGGAAGATGTTAATGCCTGGGAAAGAAGAGCACCTCTAGCACCAAAGCATGTTAAGGAATTGACACAGATGGGTTACAAGGTCTTAGTGCAGCCGTCAAACCGGAGAGCCATCCATGAAAAGGTAAGGTCCCATTTTGAATTAGGTGAGCAAACCCTTAGTTCAGTTATTAACCATAGCACAGGAAAAATTATATTCAAAGGATATACATGAGAAAACATATTATTTTTGTTGTTACATGAGGAGTCATTGTGGAGAGAAAAAGGAGTAGTTTGTTTAGCCTTTTAGTGTAATGTTGGCATACTGGTGGGCTTCTGGAGTTGTTTTTATTGATTTCCTTTCATCTGTCTCTGAAGAAATTTTAGGTGCTGTTGAGGTAGAAACTTGATAGTTCATTTAACATTGGTGTTTAGTTCTTCTATTGGTATGGAGACAACATTCTAAAAGAATTAATCATATTTAAAATAAAAAAAAAGGGGAAGGATGAGTCTGATGAATCCCATTCCCTTCAATCCTATTCCTCATGTAAAATGAGGAGAGAGTTTTGTTTTGCATTGTCTTTTTCTTTTACGCTGTGAGCTTCGGGTCTGAGAGCTTTTACAGTTCCTGTAAGCAGCAGTAGTACTCTGCTGTAAGGTATCTGAACCAACAGATAAAAATGGACACATAAGTAGGGAATTAATGATCATGTGCATGTATCACCTTTTAATTAAGTCATAGGGCTGTTTTTCACCAAATCATATATCACTCTGGGTGCACAAGTATGATATTGAAAGCTGGAATTTTAATATATTTCTGAAATAAGGGATAACAAAACTTAATTTTGATACGAAAAACACTCTTGGATGTTACTCTTCAGCTTGGACTTAATCTTATACAATTTTATAAAATCGCCTGCCATCAGTCTTCAGATTAATATATCAGATTTCTCTAAACTTATTTCCATGTATTTCAACACATTACAAAGGGTTTTTCATTATCACAGTACTTTATAAAATACTTTAAATGTAGTGAAATACCCTTTTTGTAGTCTGTGAATTTGCGGTGAAGGATTTTACTAACATATAATTATGTTTTTGCCTTGTATAATAGGATATTAGCATGGAAGTTCAGTTTGATATTCAATATCCCTTTTGATAAAGGGGTTTATGAAGTATCACATGCAGTGACTTGTTTCTGCTTTGGAGAATTGTCTGCTTTTCCTCTGTTCTAGTTGCTTATGTGCTGAGATCTGAATATGAAAAAACCCAGAAAAATTTACTTTGATTTTTTTTTTCTTTCATAGGATTACATCAAAGCAGGTGGCATTATTCAAGAAGATATTTCCGAGGCTTCTCTGATAGTAGGTGTGAAAAGACCTCCAGAGGACAAATTAATCCCTAAAAAGAACTATGCCTTCTTCTCTCACACTATTAAAGCCCAAGAGGCAAACATGCCCCTTTTGGATGAGATTCTAAGACAGGTAAATTGTGTCACAGAGAAGACAATTGCCTGTTAGCATGGGTTGGAAACTGAACTTAATGCTGAAGTGTGATCAAAAACTTGCTGCCTAGCATGGTTACTCTCAGCGTGCATATTTGTAGATAGCTAACAAAGACAGTTTTCAGTATCTCTTCCTGAAGTTGAGTATTTCTTGCTCAGAGGATCTTGTGCTTGCGGTGCTACTCTGTTGATGTGTGTGAGGCAGATGCATTGCGAGCATGGTGTACTCATGAGAGGTTTATGGTGTGTGACCGTGAAGGCTTATTGAAAAGTTATTAGGCAAGAGCATGTATTGGTTGTTACAGAGGGAGGCAACCAGTTCACTCAGAAATAAGCAGCCTCTTGGCAGAGTCTCCAGCGGCTGGAGGGGCACATTGGGAAACTGTGCCAAGAGTGCACAGGCAGTGCAGAGGCTCTTTAAAACAAGAATTCAGTGTAACCTTTAGGTTTTTATTTTTATACCTAAATCTTGTTATGAATCATTTGCCTTCTTATATATGCCCATCAGCCTCTATCACAAAGGATGACAAAGGCATATCAAGAGGTAATTCCTAGGAGAGCAACGTGCCACTGACTGCATTCACTGAAAATTTTAATACTCAGTTTGCTATGTATTTTCAGGAAATTCGACTGTTTGACTATGAAAAAATGGTTGATCGTAAAGGAATGCGAATTGTGGCCTTTGGAAAGTGGGCTGGTGTAGCAGGTATAGTGCATAAAGTAAAGGCAGGCTTGCAACGAGTAACTTCTTGTAATACTTCTGGTTGTCTACGTTTCCTGAAAGTTGAGGCTTGCAATGTATTTTTAACTGCATTTTTAACTCTTGCTTTTAAGAGCTTTTTTCCATTCTGTTTTGTGCTCCCTACTTTTGATGAGACTACATGTCAGACAGCCTGTGGATTCCTGGAAAATCTACTATTTTATGTTGTCATGAAGTCCTGTTTGTCTGTTGAACTATTTTGAGGCAGACTAAATATCTAGAGATGAACTGAACAGGCCTTTGAGAGAAAGGGCTGCTGTCAGTCCTGCGAGTTTGAACATCTGTTTATCCCTCTCTCATTCATTTACTGATTTTTGTGAGGCATGGTTCTCATTCCTTTCTACTAAAGTTCAACTCTGTTTCTTCAGGAGACTCTCTTTATTATCTCCTTTGGAATCTGGTGTTGCGGATGCATCTCATGAAATGATATCTGAGTATTAAATGGTGCTGAAATGCATAATGTGGGCTAAGAGCAGGTTTAAGGTCGTAGCCTGCTATTGAATTTCTCCTTCCCTGGTTTTATGTAGACTTTAGAAGTGAAATATTAAAACATGGGAAAAAGTATCCAGGCTGAGTTTAGACTTCAGTCAGTCTCTGCAGTTTCTAACTGTGTATATTCATAATTAACACTGATAGTCTGATTTTCTGATTTTTCCTTTTTTTTTTAACAATAGGAATGATCAACATTCTACATGGATTGGGATTACGATTTTTAGCCTTGGGACATCACACTCCCTTCATGGTAAGAGTATATGTGCATGTAGCTTTCTCTGGCAAAATGACACTAGGGCATCTGCACCTGTATTTGAATATGGAAAATATCTTGCTTGTTCTATGCATTTGATTTCAGCACATTGGGATGGCACATAACTACAGGAATAGCAGTCAGGCTGTGCAGGCAGTACGGGATGCCGGGTATGAAATTTCACTCGGGTTGATGCCAAAGTCGGTTGGACCCTTAACATTTGTGTTTACAGGCACTGGTAATGTTTCTAAGGTAAGAATTCTGTCTTCAAGATTAAATACTTTATTATTTTTAATATAAATTCTTGGCATTTGATACATACCAGGTTAAATGGGTTGATAGGTTCATTTTGTTTGCTTGGACTTCAGGTTTTCCTTTGCCAGTAAGAAGTTTCAAGTACCCTAAACTAATGCCTTTAAGATGAGATCATGCCCAACAAGGGTGACCACACTAATTTTTTACCATGAAAAATGGGTTAAGTCTTACTGCTTCTCTCTCCCACTTGCATGATTTTTATCTCCCTCTCTACATTCAGTTCACTCTGGGCTCAGAAGGTATGTTGAATCACCTTGTTAAAGTACAGGGGGAAGAATTATTTTTTCTAATACTTGCTGGGTTTTATCTGGTTTTGTACCACTGACTTGGCTTACAAGTCCTGAACTTTAGACATATTTTCTACAACATAGGGAAAACGCCTTACTCCTGGTTTTGGCAACAAAGATCAGTTAACTAGGCTCAAGCTATAAGGTCACTGCCTATGTAACTGCATTTACTGAGCAAAAGGATGGCGTGTCTGAAGAGCCCGTGTTCTATAATTGCAGCCTATTGGGAAAGTCATCTCAAAGTTCTTTGCCTTTAGAAAAGCCTGGTTGGTGAGGAGTGGCTTCAGGTGTCTTCCCTAAAGAGAAACAGCTCCTTAGAGTGGCAGCAAAACCACCTGTTGTGGCTGAGTTGAGGCCTCCCAGCTCCACCATCAGAAGTATAAAAAAGGCTTTGGACTGTGAGCCAGGCAAACTGCAGTAATGGGGAATTATGTAAATTCCTTGTACACAGAGCCCAGGCAGTTTTGTTTTGGATAAGCAGGGCTATGTGTGAAACAGTTTGTGCATCTCTGAAGACCTTGTCTGGTAGGACTCTGTTGTGCATGGCATTTTTATATCTCTTTTCATACATGAAATGAGCTGTGTTACACTAAATTTATATGCTTTGATCATTCTGAATCCTACTTCATGATTTACAGGGTGCTCAGGAAATGTTCAGTGCCCTTCCATGTGAGTTTGTGGAACCGCATGAGTTAAAGGAAGTTTCCAGATCTGGAGGTATGCTGCAACAATAAAGTTTTTGAAAACACTGCAACCCTTTTTGTCCAAGTGTAACAGCTATTTTATTTCTTCCTTTTTTTTAACCTCAGACCTTAGAAAAGTCTATGGGACAGTGTTAAGTCGTCACCATCATCTTGTGAGGAAACAGGATGGACTATATGATCCTGTAGACTATGAAAAACATCCAGAACTTTACACTTCCCGCTTTAACAGTGATGTGAGCATCTCTTCTTTTATGAAATGTTTTTCACAGATTGTTGGTAGTTACTGCACCTTTGCATATCCATTGATGAGAAAGCATTTATTTGAATCACTAGACCAGGGGCTTTCAACTTAAAATACTAGGTAAGAACATTAGGCATCTGTAACTCTCTTTGCAGATTGCACCGTACACAACTTGTTTAATTAATGGCATTTACTGGGAGCAACATACTCCTCGTTTGTTAAGTCGACAGGATGCTCAGAAGCTGCTGATGCCGGTTAAATCTACTTCTGCCACCATAGAGGGCTGTCCTGAGTTACCACACAAGTAAGACCTCTCAGTTCATTTGTAACAATTCTGCAGCATCCTAATTAAGTCGTGATACCAGGCAGTTTCACCGTGTCTACCAAGTGATTCTGTTTTGTATGTTGTTCCTCTTGCATGTTGCAGAGTACCGCATTGAACCTGCTTTTGTTCTTCTGTGCTTTGCAGTCTTGTTTTCACAGATTGAAGGTTTTAGAAACATCACAGTATAAATGATTCACAGGTATTGACTGTCTTTCTGCAAAGGTAGTTCTGCCAATGATCCTTGTGCCTAATCCAGTGCAAACTGTGGTATCTGGGAAATGTACCTAATGTACCATTACTGCTAGAAGTTTCTATGCCTGAGCAGAGTTCGTTGGTTAAGTTCTTCCTACCCTGTCATTTGTCTTGTACAACTTCAATAACTGTTCCTTCACATCTCTGATTTCTGCAGCTGGTGGTGGAAAAGCTTCACAACCTTGAATAGCTTTAAGGATAGAATGTGGGATGCAAATCCAGGGTTAGTCTCCTTTTAGTGGGGGTGGGAGCCACCCTTTCCCTAGTAGTCCTGTGTAATAGTTCTCCGGGACACTGGCCCGGTGATGGTTTTGGGGAGGATATGGCAAAGGATATGCTGGTGAGGAAGAGGTCTCTGTCTTTTCTCTGTCCACTCTTGACACCTTTCTTTCTCTCCTATGAAAAATAAAGAATTTAAGTGTTAACCTTGAGTGGAGCCAGAGGTTGTGACTTAGGCTAATGTATACTCCACCTGTGCCAGCTCTCTGTGAACTGAAAGGAGATAGCCACTTTAGGTTTCCCTTTGTCATGGTGAAGTTATTCTAGTGGAGGTCTGCACAGTGATAGCTTGGGGGAATTGGTAGTTGTGTAACAAATGGGAGGTGTTGACAGCACGTGGATAACAGAAAAAATGATGGATGAGTGGATTGTCCTGGTCTTTGAGAAGTTACATGTGAAATATGGAACCTTTTGATGTGAATGGAAATCTCATGACCAGATTTCCATTACCTGTCCTGATGTCATTGTTTGTATTACGCTGACTTTTAAATTGGTTAAGATGAATGAAACTACAAGTATAATATATTTTCTCACATTTCTTTTAAATTTCTTTTTCACTTGTGATCTTTTATACCTATATTTCGTAGTAATTTGGATAATACTCTATTACTTTGTCTTTTTTTGTTTAATTGCTTTAGGCTTCTGGCAATATGTGACATTTCAGCAGACACTGGAGGATCTATAGAATTTATGACTGAATGTACAACAATTGACAGTCCATTTTGTATGTATGATGCTGACCAGCATACTATTCATGACAGGTGGGAGAGCATTTAGTTTTTATTGCTTTCCTCTGTAATTTCTACGATGAAACATTTTATTGAAAAATCATGTGTTTAAAGCACTTGTGAAAGGTGATGCCTTTCAGGTACCAAGGTGAAGTAGTTTAGAAGAGCCATGTTCTCTCTTTCAGTGTGGAAGGCTCTGGGATTCTGATGTGTTCCATTGACAATCTGCCAGCTCAGCTTCCTGTAGAAGCAACAGAGTACTTTGGCGATATGCTTTTCCCATATATTGAAGAGATGGTAAGGTCTAATATATCCATCGAGAAGGTAAAAGGCTCAGACTTTGGTCTGCTTGTTTGTTGCTTTTCTGGTCTCCTGTATGCATTCAAAAAAAATCTGCTGTAGAACATAACTGACTTTGTACTTAAAAAAAACAAACAAACAAAAAGGCTTTCTAAGTCTTGAGCAACACTTTGAAAAAGCAACTTGTGAATGAGACGTTAGTGATCTGGATGTCTTGGGGATTTGTCAAGAACACTTTGTGTAGGCAGGAAACAGGCTCTGTCAGGTAGTTCATTGTTCCTGGACTATGCAAGAGATGTCTAAATCTGTTTTTCTTGGGGCAGTCAACAGTTGCTCACAATCAGACTGCTGTTTGAATTCCTGTATTTTCATAGAAGTTAAATGACACTGATCAGGGCCATGCAAATTTCAGATCTACAAAATACTGGTATTGTTGACGACATTTAAATGTTGCTTAAAATCTTGATGTTTTACTCTGAAAAAAAATGTGTGGGAAATGAAATGACTGGATTTTAAATAACTTATCTCCATAGCTGTTATCGGAAGGCTCAGAGCCTCTTGAGAGACAGAATTACTCAACTGTTGTTCGAGATGTAAGTTTTGTTATTTGTCACTCTGCTTGTCTTCCTCTGCTATAAATCATACAGGTACAAAAAGCCTTAGGTTTTGTTTTTGTTTTTTTTCACGTATTTCTAGGCAGTGATTGCATCCAATGGCTCACTGACAGCTAAATATCAATATATCCAGAAATTGAGGGAGAGCAGGTAATGTATAGCTTCTTAAAGTTTATTTGGCTCAGGATGTTAAAAAAATGTTGTCTGCATTCCACCTCCCCTTTTGAATTTATTTACTCCTGTGTTTTTATGGAATACTGCTATATTGCACTGTCTAGTGCATATGTCTAAATGCCTCCTAGCTTGGTATTCCCTTCTTTCTTCAGGCACAATGCTTAAATCATCAACATATGCTGTTAGTAACATATTGAATTTGAGGAAGTGGTCATTTTTCTTTTTCTTATGTTATGGAGACTGGCAGAAAACAGACACATGCCAGCATTATTCTGTTACTTCTTGCCCTTTTAAAATTGATATAACGTGCAGTCCTTTGAAAGGAAAAGGCTCTGTACTATACCTTGAATCCTAGTATGGCTCAAGTGCTGTGCTGTATAGCATTGTTCTGTGACTGGGTGTATTCAGGAACCTCTGTGAGACTTTCAGACTTCATTATATTCCTGTAGATAAAGCTTTAGTCAGTGGCATGGTCAGCTCCGGCTGCACTGTACGTCACGTAAAAGTTGAGATTGGTCTGACCACAAGCACTGCATACACTATACACTAAAAGCATAGTATGTTGACTTTTGCATGCCCAATGTCTCCAGTTTCCTTTGGGAACTTTGGGAGTTCTGGTTATGAACTTGTGCACAAAAAGTGTTCACTCAAAGTAACATGCTGTTTGCCTCTCAAAGACTTCAGCTCACAGTGATTTTTTGTTATGTGCTGGTTACTGACCACGTCAAGAGGCTATCTCAGTAGCAACAGTAGCAAATTTTTCTGAGGAATACCTCACACAGTGCGATGATCTGGGCTTTTTTTTGGGGGGGGTGGGTGGTGGGTTTTTTTTTGTGTGTGTGTTTTTTGTTGTTTTTTTTTTCTTTTGCTTGTGTGACCTACCCTGAGAATCTGGAGATGTCATTCCCGAGGAGGTTTTGTGGATAAATGTTTGATACTTCTGCAGACCTGTATGTTCCATGTGATGTTCAGTGGGGTTGCTCAGTTAGCTGTCAGAAAAGCAAGACCTGCTAATGATACCCTCCTTTACTTTGCAAACTTTGGAGATAATGCAAATGAAAACAAGGATTTTACTGCTCAAGATGTGATGGTTTAGCTAGAGATAGGCTTTTGTTTAGAGCCCATAGGAATCATGCTTTTGTTATTACTCTAACAAAGTATTATGCTGTGTCTAATTTAGTTTCTGAGGGCTCTGTTTAACCTAATTGCTTATACCCTTTGGAAGTCGTTGTATATTTTAGAGATAGGATAGCCAGACTGGAGGAACTGAACTGTCTTGGATGCCATTAGAATGCAGGAGCAGTTTGATTTACTAAACTTATCTCTGTCTTTTCACCTTTACTTGCTTCATACCTTCTACGGGTTCCTTGTCCACAGCTGCAATGACATATCCCATTGACAGTGTGGACCTCTAGGTATTACTATTATTTGTTCATAGATTAACATAACTGAATTATTTAGACTTGTATGTAGAGGATAGGCATAATATGAAATGTTCTTTTCTGGGACTGTGCAGATTCTGTTCCCACTCTTGATGGGTCATTTGGCAGCCTGTCGTAGAGCAGACATGCTATGTTTGATTCAAGTCTGACCTCATTTTAGACCCTGGGAAAGTTTTTAATAAATATAATAAGAGGTTTGATTGCAAAATATAGATTTCTTTCATATAGGAAGTATCCTCTTTGTCAACACTGTTGCTCCAAGCTCCTGCATACCATTGCTGCTCCCTATAATAAAGGACAAAGAGGAATTATTTCTTTTCCTTTGCCCATGAGCATTTAGCTCTGGAAGAAGATGTTCTGTTAGACTCAATAAGACGAGAAGGAAGGCCCTTAGATTTGTCATATGAAAGGATATGATGGGCTTAGAAGGCTTTCTGTGAATGGATTAAATCATGATTTAACTTCTTTTCAAAAAAAAAAAAACCAAAAAAGTTCTTGTCTGCAAACAGGATTTCTTAATTTGGCATTAGCTTTTATTGACCATCATGTTTCTATGATGGACTAATATGAGCTTAGTATAACTTACCTAAAATATGCTTTCACCAGCATGGTTTTGTGTACTTTAACAAATACTGGTGGTGTAAAGGGAGCAAAGCAGAGCCTGAATCCCTTTCTGACAGCCCAGGATGACATAGACAGCTTACGGGTCCTCAAGTGATCAGGTTACAGTAATTTGTCCATTCAGAAAAATATAGTGGCAACTGAGGAAAAATCTATTGAACAGCTAGTGTCAATTGAAGAAGCAGTAGAGATGTTGATGGATTTGATCATATTTATATTGGAGAAAAGAAACTAGAAGTTCTGCAGCAGAAGAATGAAAGCAGTACTACATGGTCTTGGGTTAGATAGCCAGGAACTTGTCTCTTGGTCTGAGTAGAGCTCTTGATTTGTAGACTTACTAAAACTTACTTTGTTAGTTTTAGCAGCTTACAGTTTCTTTCTTCTCTGTGGTTTTTAATTTTGCCTGTAACACCTCCTAGAGAATACACTCAGATGCTGAAGATGGATAATAAGAAGAGGGTTTTATTGCTTGGATCTGGCTATGTTTCTGGCCCTGTAATTGAATATCTTACTCGAGATTCCAATGTTGACATCACAGTTGGTATGTAAGACTGCTTGTTTTTCATTGAAAAATTATATCTTATTTAAACCTGCTAGCGTGGCAGAACCTCTCTCAAAAGCAGTAAATGGGTCTGGTTCTGAGAACAGGTAAAGAAAATCTTTGTTGTTATACACAGCAGAAAAAGATTTTGTAACTTTGTGAGTATTTTGAGTTTATATAATTGATTTGAAAATGACACGACCACATTGAAATTTTAATGTTTGCATGTGTAACCTGTGTAGGGAAAATGGAAGTACTTTTCCTTCTAACCTGATTTGGTCTTGGGATTGATTTCGTAGGTAGTCAGTCCCTTTTGTTAGTGCTTGGCTTGTGTTTTCAGCCTCACACAACAAGAATATGAAATTTTTTTTGTGGACATCTGTATGGGTGAAACCTCTGCTCTAGTTATAACCAGTACTGTGGCGGTAAACCTTCAGACCCTGACCTTCTCGTCAGCCTCACATGCCTGCTTGTTCATTCCTCTGTTCTGGTTTTATCTGTAGCATGCTTCAGGCTGGACATCTCAAAACCACTTTTCTGTACCCTTGACGATTACTTTACCCTGATTCTGTTTAAAGGTTTAAATCCCAGGCTCTATTGCCTGAAAGTGACTTTGCTGGAAGTGGTTTCCTTTAAAACTTACTTTTGTATTTCTGTTGATTTGTGGTGTTGTTATTGTTGTTGCTTTGGTTTGTTATTTTCTCGTGTTATTTTTGTGCTTGCCTGCTTTTGCTATCCATTGCAGTAATAACCATTTAACCCCTGAGAAAAGATTTACTAGGAAGAAGAGGAGAACTCCAAGGAAAAGATTTACTAGGAAGAGGAGAGGAACTCCAAGGAAGCTGCACCTGTTAGCATAGTTCACTGCCAAATGCTGTGAACAAGGAAGGGTTACAGCCATGTGCAGCATCCATCCCCTCCTCAGTGCAGAGGTAGCATTAGTCCCTGCAACATAGTAGCAGTAAGGGAAACCAAGTGAATTGGGAAAGGTGTTTTGCCAAGCACTGAGCAAACAGCAGGTGCCTGTTACCTGGGTATCTTAAAAACATGCAATTTATATAGCACACATGCACAAAAAACTCAGAAGAGAAGAGACACAAAAGTGTTACTTGTCAAATATTTGACAGTAGGTAGGTGAATGAAGAAAGCTTGAAAGGCACACTGTGGTGCCACATTTGGTTCTTGCTTGTTAGGCTACCCCATTTTAAATCCAAATGACAAAAGTCTTAATTGGGATCATGTAATCAATTTCTTTTTAGGTTGACTTTCTTGGTGATTTTGGCCTGCTCTTTTCTCTCAGCACAAGTTGATTAGTAGGATATGGAGAATCACCCTGTGGCAATGTTTATTTTCATTGACTTTGGAAAGGCCGTAAGGAAATAAAGCCCTAAGCTAGAGGCACAGATGCATTTAATTCTCTGTAAGCCTGTGCCCCACCTGCCGCTTACTCCTTTGCCGACTCCTTTCTCCTGGCCATGTTCCCATTGTCATCCTTGTATTGGCAGCATGGTGAGCCAGGACAGGAGATGGTGTCAGATGCGTCAAATACTGGTTGCTTTAACCTGGAGCTCTCTTTCAGTTCTTCTTTCCTTTTAATGGTAAGTGCTGATGGCAGTAGGAGCAAGATAACTGGAAGGGACAAATGGAAGCAGGCAGAGACTGGATTTCTTCCTTTTAGGGATAATATTAGCACATGCAGCTTTGGTAGAACTAAGCCATAGGCAAATATTGAAACTAGTCAGATTGACTCTGGGCCTTTTAATGATATTTGAGCTAAACAAAAGCTTTGTTATGTTAAAAATAGTAAATTATGTGAATTGGTTTTGTTTTAAGCTATTAAGCTGTTCATGGTTAAAAATAGAAATTCCTGTTAAAATGTCTTAAAACAGTTTTGAAAGATTTTTTTTTTTTTTTTACCAGATTTATCTATAAATATGTAGCTATGTGGAATGAGGGATGGGATAAGTTTTCTGAGCACGTTTGTTTACTAAGTCAGTTAGTTGTGTTGAACCTGCATGTTCATCAAGACCTTAAAATTAGTTAAGGTTTTCCTGTCTCACTTAAAGCAAGCACAGCCTGAAAAAGAAAAACATATTTTCCTCTTGGACCTTTCCCCTCCTGGACTTCAGTCAGCTTCTTGCATTTCAGTGAAGTAATCTGTGCTTTTGCAGAAATAACTACTACTATCAAAAACTGGTTGAATACTCCACCTCAGCATTTATTTGGCTAGATTAAAGTTACCATTTTTAAAACCAGGAGAAAATATATACTGCACAGTGACCTAAAATACTTTCAGTCTCAAGATAAATTGTCACACTGCTTGAAAATGATTGTTTTTCAGTAGGCTCTTTACTTCTGAGAGTAAGTATTCTTTTTAGATTCTAGTTGAGTTATAGCTGCTATGGCTTGACACTGGCGATTTATAGCGAAGTTGACTACTTTAAGGGAAGTGAGGTGCTTTATGCCTGATTTCTCTTCAACTGTTAGTAAAGGAAAACCTCCATGCAACTGTTTCTCTTAGGGAAGCACAGTTGTGCCTGGGAGTGCTTTGTAATTACCTTTATCTTTAGGTAACAGTTGATGTGTTTTACTTTTAAAACAGCATCTGTCACGAAGGAACAACTTGAACAACTGACAGAAAAATATAACAATATTACTTCAGTTCATATGGATATCATTAAGCATGAGGAAAAGTTGAACTCTTTGGTGAAGAAACACAACCTTGTGATCAGGTCAGAATTGTGTGTAAAACGTGACAGGCTCAAACCTCAGTCATGCTGCTTCTTTCTCCTAGTTCACTGACCTAAATCAGCATACTCACTTTTTTTTTCATGCCCAAGAACTGGGATTATAGTTGTGTATGTAAATAGTTGTATCTGGCCACTGCCTTCTCATGGAGCAGGGCATCAGGACTTTCAAAGGGATTTTGACTACAGCATCTCTTTAGAAGTGTTCACCAATTACATGGACAGCCTTCTTAGTGTGAGGGACCAGTTGTGTCCACCAATGTATGTGTTCCTGGGATCAAATTGGCATATTTGCAAGAGGAAGCAAAATTCTGACGTCTTGGTAATTTCTCCACTAAGAAAGATCTCCTTCCAGGTATTGAAAGGGGAGGAAATGACTTCACAGTCCTTGTAATTTTGTCCCTTTTGCCACAGATGTCATGAATGCTACTTCCTTTCCATGTAGAACATGCTTTTCACAAAGTACTTCAGCAAGAACATTGTAATGCAAGCTTTCTCAAGGATGGATTTACAGCTTAGCATCTTCTAAACCTTCAGCATGCCTGTTTAGAAGGTGGCCTTGAGAATAAGTCAGTGGTTTGTTTTTTACAAAGACAAATGTGACAGAAGATGCTGTCTAAACAATTGTCCTGTACTCTGTTCCAAGTACGTACAACAATGCACTTCTGATAGGGTAGCATTTCACTTATGTAGATAAGAAACTGCTCAGAGCAAGGCAGGTAGGGCTGTTGCATTTACTCGAGCTCTTTCATAGGCATACAAAAAACATTTGCAAGTGTCTTTCCAGTGACAGCCTAAGTAACTGGTTGGATTTTGATGTTGCATAATTGTTTTGTTTGTAGTTTGCTGCCTTATTCAGCACATCCTTTGGTTGCTAAGAAATGTATTGACAACAAAGTGAACTTGGTAACAGCCAGCTACTTAACACCAGCTATGAAAGAGCTCCGGGAGAGGTAAGTATGACAGTAGCATCTCCTTGGTGTTGCTGCCTTCTTTAGTGCACTATCTGAATATTTTGTGGTCTGTTACACCTGCAGTGTTCATTGTGAATTACTGTTTTCTGCATTCTTTCTCCTTCCCTTTCTATGTTGGAGGACCAAGTTCTTTTCCCCAAAGTTGCATATGGAGGCTGTGGCAGAGTGGGGAAATGAGTGCACACCCCAGTATGGTCAGACTAGTGCTGTAAACAGTAGAATGTACTTTTCTGCTTACCCCATCTTATTCCGTGTTAGTGCGCCTTCCCCTCAAACCTGTTATGATATTTGAGCTGGGCTGATATTCAAATGAGCAGATGGGCTGTCCTGTTCTACCAGTTAACAGCAAGCTTGCTTGTCATCCTTCACATTCTCCCAATCCACATTCCTCTAATCTACACTAATATTCTATTATCTATACTAACATCCTCTTTCATGACTCCTTCTTTTGGATAGGCCCACTATATTAGTCTCAAGTTGGTTAGAGTTGTAACTATTCTATTGTTTATGTCATCCTACTTATATAATCAGAAGTTGTTTTTGGGCATGGTCTTTCAGCTAGGTACTCCTCTTAGTTTCAGTACTGGAAACTCTGAAATTAATTCAAGTGAGTGAGATGAAACTTGTGCATGCTGTGTCTCTACAAAAGATAAAACAGAGAAAGGTAGGTGGGTAGAGAACCAGTGTTGCAGGCAGTGAGGGAGATTCTTCCAACTGTGATGCCAAGAGGTCATATCACACTCTCAAAAGAAAAAAAAAAGAAAAAATACAATTCTTATTTGTGAAAACACAAAGTGATTTTGAAACTAAAATAAATTGCCTCAGTTTGTGGTGATAAGTGAATTTTTCTGGGAATGTGGGCAACTGCTAAACCCCAAATGCTTGTGATTTAGGAAAATAGGTCTTCCATCTCTCTTCCCCACAGGAGCTGTTTAGGGCAATTATGACTAGTTCTATGCTGTATTCTTCAGTACTACCTTCATGCATTATAGCACTGTCCAGGGGAATGTGAGATATGGAGTAGCTGGTAGGAATTTATTTTTCCACCAGCCCCTAGATGTTGCAGTAAAGTAAGAGAAACCAAGGCTTGAATGACTCTAACAATTGTTACTGCTCAGGTTTTAACATCTCCTTCTTTTTTTTGTTTCCCCACAAGCTACAGATAGAACCCAGAATTTACTGTGTTGAGGAAAGTTCACTGGGCCTTTATTGGGCAGATTTCCTGAATAAAAGTGAATATTCTGACAGCTCTGCATTTCTGTCATTTTTAGTGTAGAAGCTGCTGGTATTACAGTTATCAGTGAAATGGGTTTGGATCCTGGTCTTGACCATATGTTGGCAATGGAATGTATTGACAAGGCAAAAGAAGTTGGTGCCACGGTAAGTTTGGCAGATAGCACATAGTCAACATTTTAATAGTAAACCTGTTCCTTTACTACCTTCTAGATTTTGGGCATGTCACTGACGTGTAATGGACTCTGGACGCCTTACTTTTTCTGATGCTTGGGATTTGGTACCAACTAATCCAGTTGGTGAAACCATCAACAATATGGCCTTGCCCCACTGTCTGTTTTGGTCTCCTCTCCTTTACAGACAGTGGCTGCAGTGTGACAGCTTGATGCTCTTGCACAGTAAACTTCTTTTGGTTCCCCCTGTCCACTGTAGATCTTCTGATTTGGCCTATGTGGGGTACAGCATCAACAGAAAATTTAAGAACTGAAAGGGGTTCTGCAGGGCAGCTGGTCTGTTTTCTCTTCATTGTTTCTTTCATTGTGAATAAATCTGGCAGGTTGTGTCCTACACTTCTTTCTGCGGTGGCCTACCAGCTCCAGAGTGCTCTGACAATCCTCTGAGATACAAGTTCAGCTGGAGCCCACAAGGAGTTTTGCTGAATACAGTTCAGTCTGCTACATATTTAAAAAATGGAGAGGTGAAGTAATCCTAAAATTTCCATTTAAAGCCAGACAAAGAAAGTGGTGTTGGGCTAAGGGGAGAATTGAGATTTGTAAGTTGCTGTGTTTACTTTCAAGCCAGTGATAGTTGCCAAACTCAGTTGCATACGTAACAAAATCCTATGTTTGGAGTGTGATGGTGCCTACCAGCATTGCTCTTACTTACTGTATAGAAGCCGATTGCAAAGACAGAGTGTGTTCTAATGACTAAAGCACTGAGTCTGGGTTTCCGCATCCTGCTTCCATTCTTGTGTATTGCTTTTGCCACTCAATATACCTGTCTTTGGCGCTGTGAAACAAAGGTGAAAGTGCATCTTTCTACTTGCTTTTCTGTCTAGCCATGTTTGTAATCCAGACAACCTCATTCTGTGCTTGCACAATGTATGCCAGAACTCTTGATTTCTTTGAGTGCAGTCTGTAATACCAGTAACGCAATGAGTATTTTTTGTGAAAGTGTACAGTACTTTCTGATGTGTTTATATAAGCTCTGTTTTGCTGTTTGTGCAGGAGACATTAGAGTAGACTTAACCTAGCAAATGTCATTTCATCTGTTTTATGGAAAGATAAAACTGATTTGTGCAAAGCTGTTGCAAGCCACTATCACATTTCTGCTTTCCCATCCTATCTGTTTGACCACTTCCACTTGCTCAAAGTAGTTACTGAGCAGGGGCTCTTCAAATGTCAAGGAGTCTGCCTTGTATAACCACTGTAAGGTTCAGCTAATTATCTAAACTTTTTGATCTGCAAAACTGAGAAATCTTTTGAGATGTTTTGTCATGACATTTTGGTGCTCTAGTGTTCTTATTGCAATGAGAAAGGAGAAAATCAGGGATTGTATATTGGATCATTAGTTAAAAAGCAACAACACAGAAGTTTCAGATAAAAGGGTTCCTTGGAGAATGTAAAAATGTTTATTTAATTCTGACCTGGTTCACCCATGGCTAGTAAAAAATAGATCATGCGTATGAATGATTAATTATGAGAGCAGTATGTGAGCTTGTCAGTTAATTGTGCACTAAATCCTTAGCTATCTTTAACTGTTGTCCAGGATTCTTCCCCACTAGTGTCTTGCCTGGCAAACACAATAAGATCTTTTGGCTTTTGCTTTAGTCTTTCTTCTAGGAGGAAACCTTGCTCCTTTGCTCAGAAGTCACAAAATGAATTTGTACTGATGCTGCATAGCAGACATGTGCATCAGCTGTTTGAAGGAAGCAGGGTTCAAAGCTTTGGTTGGGAGTGATAATGCAATTAGTCAACCTTATTTTGTTTTCCTTCAACGGTGTGTTTTCTCTGTGCTTTGTAACTGCAAGTAAAGATACACATGGACAGCAATTTTATATCAGTGTGCTACCACTGGATTTGTTTTAAACTTTAAAATAAAGAGAAACAATCCTTCTCTCTACATTTGTCTTCTCCTCCCCCATAAGAAAATTAAAACCGACCAAAAAGCAGGAAGTCTATGGGCAGAATCTCCCTTCACATTGGTGTAGTTTGGGAAAGGAACTTGCCACTTTAATATAAGTGCAGCATGTGTGAGAAGGATGTGTCTTGTTTTAGCCCTTTGGTTAGCAATGGCTGACATAGTGCATGCTCCTCCATCACATGATATGCTTCATTGGCTTGTGCAACTGCTTTATTTAGATTGAGCCTTTGTTTGCACACAAATTACTAAGCACATAGTTGCTATTTTGAACATACTTAATCTCTTCTGTTGTAAAATAAATAACACTGCACCGTAATAATATTGCTGTTCTTTCACAAAATTTAGATTGTAAATATTCCAGCTGGAGGAGCAGTACTTGATTCTGTTACTCCGATGGATTTCTTCCCAGGATTAAATCTGGAAGGTTTTCCTAACAGAGACAGCACAAAATATGCCGAGCCGTATGGTATTCAGACAGCTCACACTTTGTTGAGAGGCACCTTAAGATACAAAGTAAGTTGTTATTATTGTTTATTTTTATTTTCCTTAAGAGGTGAATGTTATCATTTAAAGAAAACTGTATTTAAAAGTCAGCCTTTTATAGCTCTGTACTTGCTATTTATGAGCTCTCAACTATCCCAACTGAGAGCTAACTGAAAGGACTACTCTCACTGTTTTGAAAGTAGCTTTATCTGGTTTACTTAACAGGTGTTGCAAACCGGGAAAAGTTGTTTTACTTGTTTTGGGCAGCTGGTCAGTTGGTTTGCATAGTCTGTATCTGTGTTTCTTTTTCCCTCTGACTCTATACATGGTGTCAGATCAGTAGAAGATTTAAAAATAATTAAATAAATCTGAAGGGGTTGTGTGGTGTGAGTTGCTGTTATGTATTTTTAAGAATTGATCCATTCTTTCAAAGATGATAAAAAATGGAGCTTACAAGTTGTTGCCTATGTTCCTATGAAAAACATAATGTAAAAATCTTATAGGAAATTTTGGGTTTTCATCAAACTGAGAAGGTTTTTCATTAAGTAACTGTAAATCTAGAATTTGAGCAGCTTTAACATTTCTGTCAGTTAAGTAAAATGTTAAAAGTGTTTTCCTTCTATCTGATAGACTCTATTCCTTTCATTTGTTAGGTGTGAGATTTCTTTTTTAATTTTTTTGATGGTCAGTATAACTTAAGAAGGAATAAACCTAAAACCATATTGAAGGTTTTAAAAAAAGCTTTTATGAATGTCATGATTTGCTTATTGAGTTAAGGTTTATGTCAAGTATAAATTGTTATTTTGTACATGGCTTGAGAAGTGTGTATGTCCTTTCACTCTTAATTCCTCTATTGCAATACAGCAGGATTTTTCTTCATTTCTGGGAGTGAGGGAGGGAGGGATGCATGCTTAGTAAAGGAAGACGGAAGGCCATTATGGGGGAATAAGGATTACAAACTGCATCAGCTCTCTTTTTAGCAGTCTAGATATGATATCTTGTTCAAAAGCTAAAAATATGTGGAAGGCATCTATCTAGTTGTGAGTCTCACTGTGACAGTAAGTAACTCCCACGGGTTGAGATAAGAACAGTCCAGTGACTAAGGTATGACATAAACCACTACTGCTACCACCAATGATAATAATGATAAGGGAAGTAACAAGGGAAGAAAATACAACTGCTCACCACCTGCCAACTGATACCCAGCCCGACCGAGCAGTGATCTAACCCTTCCAGGTAACTACCCCCAGTTTATATAGTGGGCATGATGTGCTGTGGTATGGAATACCAGTTTGGTTAGTTTGGGTCAGGTGTCCTGTCTCTGCTTCCTCCTGGCTTCCCCTCCTCCCTGGCAGAACATGAGACACTGGTGTTATCAGCACTGTTCCCAGGCTGAAAGTCAAAAAGACAGCACTGCACCAGCTACTAAGAAGGAGAAAAATGACTGCTACTGCTGAACCCAGTACAGTATCCACCCGTTATTCCATACCATTCATGTCATGCTCAGATCCAATACTTTCAATATGCCATCACTCTTATCTCATATATATACGAAGATAGGCAGAGAAAGTTGGGGCTGTTCAGCCTGGAGAAGAGAAGGCTACTTGAATACCTCATTGCAGCCTTCCAGTATCTGAAGGGGAGCTATAATGATGCTGGGGATGGACTCTTCATTGGGGTCTGTAGTGATAGGACAAGGGGTAACGGGTTGAAACTTGAACAGGGGAAGTTTAGATTGGATATAAGGAAGAAGTTCTTTACTGTAAGGGTGGTGAGGCACTGGAATGGGTTGCCCAGGGAAACTATGAATGCTCCATTGCTGGCGGAGTTAAAGGCCAGGTTGGACAGAGCTTTGGGTGTCATGGTTTAGTGGGAGGTGTCCCTGCCCCTGGCAGGGGGGTTGGAACTTGATGATCTTAAGGTCCTTTCCAACCCTAACTATTCTATGATTGTATGATTTGGAGAGCTGGTAAAACATTCTTTTTTTGTATAAGAGCACAAGGAAAAGCAAAAATGTCGGGGTAGCACGAAGAATTGTTACCAGTGTGCTATAAGAATGATGTTTCTGTGGTTAGTGTTGTTTTCTTTTTCCCCAGAGCAGGCTCATCACTTTGGGGTGGTGTGATGTTGGTAGGGTTGTGTGGAAGAGCTTGCCATACCTCTATCTGCCTGGTATCTACATGCCAGAACATAGTGCTGAGCAGGGCAGAAGTTAATGTTGACCCTTTTTTGCATATGCTGCTCTGCTGCAGAGCAGAAAGCAGTCAATTCAATGTGGAGGTTAGCATCTTCTCAGTGTCTTTCATAGATTAATTTCAGCTAGCTAATGGAGTCAGTTTAAAAGGAGATGTCACAGAAGGATATCTAAAGGCCATCTAAACCGATAACCTAGTGCTGGTGGAGGTGGCTTCTAATTATAATTAGCTCTCTTTCAGGCTGTTTTATTTCCACCATTCTGTTTTTTTTACAGTGTTTCACTTGCATGGAAGTGTTTTCAGGTATCCAGCAGCTGTGTGGGAATGTTAACAGGATGCAAACGAAAAGAAGCAGAAACCAGTTGAGACTTCTTTTATCATGCACATTACAATTGTTTTTTGGCTCCCTATTGCAGCCGTTACAGTTCCTTTTAAATACCATTCTACCAGTGTCCTGTCTCTCTGATGTTCCTGAAGGAAAGATACAAACACAGTCTACCTGTTGTCCATATAATCACACTGGTGTAAAGCCAGGGTGATCAGAGTTCAGCATTGGGCTCTCTGTATTCTGTGGTTTGTTTGTGGGCCAGCTGGCTGATTTAACCCTGTCTGTAATGATGTGCTGGAGTTTGAACTAGCCGTTTGAGCTCACGTACCAATGCTACTTGCCATGGAGGTATTGGTGGCAGAAGAAGTCATTAAATAGTGTATTGAAAAAGTAGGGAGAAGGGTAGAGAGGGCCTGTGGAAGGTACCACTCTGGAGCAGTAACCCCACTTGCACCCTGTTAATTATGGCTATCTTCCTGTGCGAATAATGTTAGTACTACCATGGTTGCATCCACTGCTGCATTCAAAGCAAGTAGAAATACTTGCCTCAGTTTCAAGTGAATATTATTTTTAACCATATTATTCTTTTATTTCAGGGATACTCCAAAACTATGGGAGGCTTTGTAAAACTAGGATTAATTAGCCCAGATCCATATCCTTTGCTAAGCTCAACCACTCCACCTCTAACCTGGGTGAGTTGCTCTGATCGCTCTCCTTTCTTTCCTGTTTTACCAATGTTTTTGCTATTTCTAGGCTTGGGTGTACTTAGAATTGGGAATCATGTATTGCATCCTGGTCTTCTCTGGTTTTTGTTTCTGGAAATTAGGAAGATTTTCTTCAGCATGAATGTAATACAGTGCTGGAACAAGTTTCCCAGGGAGATTCTGGAGTCTGTGGCACTGGAGGCTTTCAGGACTCGGCTAGGCAAAGCCCTGGCTGACTTGAGTGCTGTTGGTGTTGCTTTTTCTGTCTTGCTTACTGATGCTTTACTTAATCTTAAAAATCTCAGCCAAAGTATGGCTGCTGTGATGTACTACTGTTATGTTTGACAATCAACATTTTGGCTGTCTTTGTGGGCAAAGCAGAGAACTCCGTATTTCAGTATGGTGTAAAGAGAACTGAACTGACATCTTATTACTTGTCAGGTCTGTTTTCCTATCTTGTAAGAAATTTCTCTTCCGTTTTGCAAACCTCTGAGAGAGTGACTATTACTCAGATGAACAAAATTCAGCTGTTTCCTGTTTCCTTCCTTGTGCTTTTAACAACATTAACCTGGAAAAAGACACCAGGCTGTGTGATGGTCTGAGGAGAGCACAGAATTTTCTGATGGTATCATTAGTTCAAGTTAAGAATGTCTTGAGTGTTCTCAAAACTGAGAAAGCACAAAGTGAAGAGGCCTAGTCTGGCTTGTTTTGGACTGGGTTTAAACCACGACACTAGCTTACAGCACTGCTCATCTACCCATATGGGAATTGCTTCTTTTTTTATCTTTTTTTTTTTTTTCACTTTCAATTTTAGGGTTGATATCTTCAAGTTTTCTTTGTAGAGATGGCTAGAATTTCCAGTCCTTCTGACCTCAAAGAACAAATATGCAGTGGCATGCGACCTTTGAAAATAATGATAAACTCAGTCCCACTGCAAACCTTGTCTCAGCAATATTGTTTTATACCAGTGCTTTCCTTCTACCAGCTTTGCATGGGAAGCAGAGGAGATAGGCTAACCTGAGCTCCTAAACAGTCTGCAGTTCTTTCTTGCTTCATGTATTCATCATAGCTTCATTTATTATTCATGTTGGTGTGAATGAAGCAAGTAATAATTGGCGTCTAGATAGCACAAAATGGCCTTCAGATACACACAGAAGTCTTCAGAAAACTTTTTGGTAATATTCCCAGGACTGCCAGAGCCTTGTTCATCTCATCAGTTTGTTTCCTTCCTTTTGAAACGGATATTCTCCATTTCTGGACCAGCTGAAAGATATCCTTGAGTCCCCTACTCTCTGGCTGTCTCCAGGTGGCTTCCCTTTCACCCTAACATCCTCCCAGTGTTCCTTGTTTATGCAGATTTCTATGTTCTTTCTTCACTGTCAGAGGAAGGGATAAGACTAAAAAGTAGGGGGAAGCAGCTGAGTGTTGGGGAACAAAGTGTTCTAGGAAAAGATGAGCCTTATTTTCATTTGTTGTGATTAAAAAAGTCTCAAATTATCACACTTTCCCTGTACACATAACTTGTTGTTTCAGAAGTCCTAGATAGTAAGTGACCTTAATGGAGCAGTGGGTTCTTGAAACCTTGATTGAAAAGGAGTGGAAATGGATGTCAAGCCTTCAGGAACTTTTTTTTTTGTTTTTTTTCTTTTAACACAGAAAGAGCTCATGTGCAAGCTGGTTGGAATTAAGCAGCCTGTTGAGTACGATGTTCTTAAAGAAGCTGTATTTAGCAAACTGGAAAAGGATCAAAGTCAGCTGGAGGCAGTGGAATGGTAAATGTTCCAGTAATCCTTAAAGTTTGTTGGGCCTTGCAATTCTAGCCATTTTGTTACATGTTAAGACTTAAACTGATACAAACTGGAAGTTACAAAACTGAGACTAAGCTGTTGATAGGCAATGATGTGAGTCTGTCTCATTTCTTCTGCCAGGCTAGGTTTACTGGGAGATGAACCGGTTCCAGCAGCAGATTCCATTGTGGGGGCTTTTGCAAAGCACATGGAGATAAAGCTGCCCTTTGGTATGTGAGGAATTTTTTTCATGGCTTTGAGTGGAATAAGCCAGTCTCTCTTATCAGCCTTAATTGGAGTAGTTTGTTCACCTTCATTAATAAACCTTCATGTTAGGTTTTGGATGTTTTGTGATATTCTCTAGTCCCCCAGATTATCTTTTTCTTTCCCTGATACATTTTTAGTTTCATCTCAACATTCTGTTCTCCTTAATAGTCTTTATCTTAAGTCACTTCCCTGATACACATGCTGTGTATGCGTAGTGCCTTGCTCATCAGGAACCTCATCTTGATATGACTGAAATACAAGTAATGAATAGTTTGTGTGCTTTTCTCTTAGGCACTGGAGAGAGAGATATGATTGTTATGAGAAATGAAATAGGTCTCGAGCATCCTTCTGGTCATTTGGAAAAAAAGTTTATTGATCTGGTTGTCTATGGTGATAACAAGGGGTATTCTGCGATGGCTAAATCAGTAGGATACCCCACAGCTATTGCTGCTAAGATGGTTCTAGATGGTAAGTGGCTGTTCAGACTTCAGTAACAGTTTTTTCAACTACCTGTATCTTTCTGCCTGTAGAAAGCAGATGTATAGTGTTTTGCAAATGTGTATCTATGTATATTTTTTAAATTTATTAAACTTTTCTTGTCTTCTTTACAGGAATTTTTAATCTGCATGTTTGTTTCAGTGACAGCTCTATATTTACTGCTCACTGTATAGATGTAGTCTTAAATGTTTCACTGGTATAGAGGAGACCTTTGGCATAGCAAATTACAATTGATCATGCCACAGTGAAGCAGGCTAACATATACCTGCGCTGAACAAACTAGTGACTTCCACTGCTGCTTTCTGGATTGATGAAATTTGAGGTTTGGGGAATATTACCTGATTGTGTTGTGTATAGATAAACAGACAAACTCTGCCTAGTCATCACCCTGTTTAAGGAAATACTGTGATTTCCCCTTGTTTGCTCTAAATCTTTAGAACTTAATTCTTCTGGCTAACTGAAATGAGCAAAAACTTTGTTGTGTATTTTTTGTTTTTTTGTTATTTAAAAAACCAAAACCCCAAACTTCTGGAGTTTAGATGCTTTTCACCTAACTGCAGTTTCATAGGTCTATGAATTAAATTCAAACTGTGTATGCTTCTATGATGTGTTTCAAACATTTTTTTCCCTATTCTTTGATACAGTACTGATACTGAGTGAGAACACAGTACTAGGATTGAGAAATCTGCATATATACATATGAAAAAATATGAAAATGATAATTTATATAGTTGCAAATTGATATTTGCATTTGTGGTGTGTTGAGCAGGGCTGGCTGCCAGATGCCCACCCAGCTGCTGTCTCACTCCTCCTCCTCAACAGGACAAGGGGAGGAAACAAGATGAAAAAGCTTATGGGTTGAGATAAAGACAGGGAGATCACTTTCCAGTTACTGTCACAGGCAAAACAGACTCAACTTGGGGAGAAAAACCCTTAATTTGTTGTGGGTTAAAATAGGTGTGAAAAAAAGAAAAACAGACAAAACAGAAAAAACACCACCTTCCTCTCCACCTGGTTTTCCCAGGCTGAAATTCACTTCTTCTTTCCTTAGCCTCTTCCCTCTGTCCCAGGTAGCAAAGGGGGATGTGGAATGGGGCCTGTGGTCAGTCCATAACAGCTCCTGTCTGCTGCTGCTTCCACCTCATGCTTTTCCCCTGCTTCCAGCATCTTCTCTGTAGGCTGCAGGGCAATCTTTGCTCTGGCACCTGGAGCACCTCCTTCCTATCCTCCTTCTCCAACCTCGCTGCCTGCAGGGCCATTCTCACACTTTTTTCTGCTCTACTTACACCTTTGTGGCCTTTCTTCTGTCCTTTTTTAAATATTTCACCACCACCTTGGCACCTCTCAGCAGTGCCCTGCAGTGGATTGGTTGGAGCTGTCTGGAATGGCCCTACAGAGGCTGCCACACAGCCTCCCTGTTACTGAAACCTTGCTGAATAATCCCAGTGAGTACTTAACACTTTCTTTCCCTACCTTTATTTCAGGTGAAATAGATGCCAAAGGTATGGTTATACCATTGACGAAGAATGTCTATGGACCGATACTTGAACGTGTTCAGGCAGAAGGCATTGTTTACAGTACTCACAGCATTGTCAAACATTAACAAGGGAAGCAGTGAATTGAATTGGGTTTTGGCTTTGGTTTCTCTCACACCTTTTAACAATCTCAATTTGAACCAGCTAAAGGCAGCCCCTGCCATTGCACACACACATGACACCTTCCATAAATCCAGCTGCCTAACTGTGACTGCAGATAACCAGACGCATAAATTGTGGCATTTTCCTCTTAAAACTGCTATCCTTTCATGTACATGTTTCAACGTCAATCAGATCTTTCCTTATATCTTTCCAGAAATATCTCAGGAGAAAGAGATGAAAGCAAAACTTAAAATTTAAGTCTTGACCCTTTCTCTTTAACAGTATTTGTGAATATTTTCACAATAACAATATGCAAGAAACAGTTTAGCAATTCTGCAGTAATAGCAAACAAGATCCTGTTAAATCTTGAAAATGTTCAGTCGTTAAATATTTGAAATCTAGGTCATAATATTCTTTAAATCTCATTATAAATGTAAGCTTAAATTACATGGGGAAGGAAGTTTAAAACAAGCCTCCCTCCATACCCTTTCCTGTTACAGAGTTGAATCTGGTTGCAGTATGTTGAAATACCTGCTGTTACGTGTTGCCTTGTGCCATGCAGAGAGCACATTAGCATTTAGTTCTGCAGCTTGAAAGGACATGCTGAAATACACACAGTTAATGTGCTTAGAAGCTGCTCCAAGTGACATTTACTCTTCCCACTTACATTGTGTGCTCTGTTCAGGTTAATTATGGTTACAAAGGGAATACTTGTGTAGTTATAAGCAGCTTTGAAATACAGTAGACTTAGGGGTTGAAATCACTACTTCTTGAGTTAGCTTCTGTTGTTTTGCCATCAGACTGTTGAAGTGTTCATTTGGGAGCCTGTCCGTACTGCTCAGTACAGTGCCACTTTAGGCTAATGAGAGTTTGCCAGTGTGTCAGCTTGTGTGATGCTGCCCAGAGGTGCCAACCTGGTTCTAGGGACAGTTTAGCCGCGTCAGCCCAGAACTGAACTTCAGCCTGAGTGCAGCTTCTCTCCAACAAAACAGCCTCCAGCCAGTTCAGGGCTGTTTCTGTGGGTTTTGCTCAGGGATTTCTACACCACTTGGCAATGCAGGAATGACATAGACTTCACTGCCTCTCTCTGTGAGGTGTCATGCTGTGGGCAGATACCATTTTGCACTGGTACCTGTGCAACTGCCAGGAGCTCCCCTTTTCTAAAGCTGAACACTGATACTGGAGTCTGCCTGCTTTCAGGTTTGCTCACAAGTGCACTTTGATGATAAACGCACAGACTTTTATCTCCTGAGAAGCATAGTGCTGTTACTGTGGTTCTGAGGGGCTGGAATACCAGGCGGTGTTTTGCCCGTTAGGAAAAACAGCCATAACAATAGCTGAAGTTTTGCTCTCTAAGTCTTGTTGCTCGGGATTGGATTTTCTTTGTGTAAATGTAATGAAGTAGCAACTGCAACAAGGGAGAGTGAAAAGAGCCAAAGGGAGAAGGAAGAATGAAGAGGAGGGTTTTTTATGCTTAACAACTGGATGCTTTTATACTGTCAAATTTGGATTCTCTTACAGTGCCAAGCACGTTCTGATGAAATCCTGGGTCCACTTTGCACCAAACTGACCTTACAGGCTGGGGTCTGTTGTATGCCTGATGCCTGCAGCTGGGGTAAGGATGGAGCTGGCAGCAATACTCCACTCCCTGCTGCCTCCTCCTGCTTCTGGTAGATCAAAGGCCTACAACTAAGGGTTAAAAATAGACTTGTATCTGCTGGTGCCTTCCAGTCCAGTGCTTGGTGAGACCAGAAATTCACTCAAGACTTTTCAGTTCCCTCCTTTGCCCAAAAATGCACAACCATGGTGTTGTGATTCTATATATGCATCTACCTTGCTTGCTTTTCTGCCTGGGAAATGCAGTATGCAAAGAAAATTAGAATGCTTTACAGGTATGTAATGTCTTTGGAGCACTAAAAGAAGAACCACTACAGAGTGCTTTCTTCAAAAAAACACTGCTATTTTTGAAACATTTTGTACTGGAATGTGTTCTTGTTTCCCAGTGCAGTGCTGCTTTTGTTTTCTAAGTTTAGATTTAAATGAATTTATTGCTCAGCTTCTTGTATGAAGATTTCGCAGTTTTCTTTTCTTATTATTGGAAAGATAATTGTATCTTACAGTTTGCTTGAAAAATAAATCTGAAATCCTCTGTTTTATTGTCGTGTTATCTTTACAGTCTAATGAGATGTATATGAATGGGGTTTGGATTTTTATGTAGATGATTGTATTGGAAAAGGTGTCTACAGATGGACTTCTCTATGTGCATGAAATACCTTTCCATACTTCTCACTAGAATCACCAGAGAAGATCCTTCAAGGCTTGTTTTAAGCATCCACACTGACTACCCACCTGTATGTTTTATATACATGTATCTGTATCTAGGCATCCTCTTCAGCTATAATCTTAAGATGTGGGGTTTTTTTAGCACATGTTCTGTGCTTGGGCACAAGGATAGCTACAGAATCGGAAAGCTACAGAACAGTAGATGGAGTCCCCCACATAAGAAGGTCATGGACCTGTTAGAATCCAAAGTCCAGAGGTCACAGGGATGCTTAGGGAGCTGGAGCACCGCCCTTATGAAGACAGGCTGAGGGAGTTGGGCTTGTTCAGCCTGCAGAAGAGAAGGTAGCCTTCCGGTACATAAAGGAGCTTACAAGAAAGCTGGAAAGGGACTTTTTACAAGGGCATTTAGTGACAGGACAAGGGGGAATGGCTTTAAACTGACAGAAGGAAGATTTACATTAGATGTTAAGAAAAAATTCTTCACTGTGGGACACTGGCACAGGTTGCCCAGAGAAGCTGTGGCTACCCCATCCCTTGAATTGTTCAAAGCCAAGCTGGATGGGGCCTTGAGCAACCTGGTCTGGTGGAAAGTATTCCTGCCTGTGGCAGGAGGGTTGGAACTAGATGATCTTTAAGGTCCCTTCCAGCACAAACCATTCTATGATTTTATGATCATATCTCCCTGTGCCCCTGGAAGAGATGAAATCTTGGTGTCTCACTTGCCCATTTCAGCCTGAGTTATCCCAGGATGCCATGATGAACTGTGCAGGTAAAGTATTGTGATGGAATGTTGCTAATTCATTTGGTCAATGGATTTCCAAAGTCTATACTAAGATCTTTAAGTAATATCCTGTTGTACTGATTGCTGTGAGTTCATATGACTGCTGTTCACCATTTATTGCTGACTTTTGTAAAGCTTTCCACAGGGGTTAAATCTCAACACCACAATTACTGACAAGTTGGTGATGTTAGTAGATTACTTTTTTTAACTCTACTCACCTATGATTTCTTAGCAGGAAGCTCACTAACCAAGTTTTCCTTGGCACACGTTTTACAGCTTTGTAAGAAAAAAACAATAATCTTAAACTGATGTTGTTTATTAATATCCCGCTTCTTGCAGGAGATACATAACATCTTTTCCACACTTGACCCAGTTTGAAAAGGCAGGCTGTGTGTCCTCTGAGTCTGTAGTTTGGATTACAAGAAAAAAATTAATTAGAATATGGCCTTTGTCTGCAAGAGGAACTGACACGCATTTATTAAAATCTGTAATCCATCATGCTTGAAGATTATAGAAGATTTTTTTTATGATTCTTATTTTTTCTAGATCAGAACCAATATGTGTGAGTAAAGAGATTATCCTAAGCACTTATGTTTTAAATAACTTAGCATGCTGACAAGATGATGAATGTGATTACAACCATCTCTGGAAGAAACCTTGAATGACAGCTGATTCCTTGGATTATCATTTTAAAATGTCTGCAAAACATTTAGGTTGAAAGGAACAGTTATATCAAGATGGGATTTTAGGTAGGAGGATCTTTTTGCTTTTGGTCCACAGAGGCTTGGAAAGCATCATAGAATTAACTGGCCTAAAAAAGACTTTGTGTATACTACTCTATGAAACTCCAAATACATTAATAGAAGATATCAATATAAAAAGCATGAAATTATGTGAGGCTACAAACCAGTTTTCTTAAAGAAAAGGCAGAAGTAACACATGAGCATGATGGTTTCTCTTGCTGTGTACTCATGTACTGAAGAGCAGAAGTCTATACTAAGAATATGGGATATGGTTTGAAATGGCCATAAGATCACAATTAACCTGTTGCATAAGGCACCCCTAGAGATTAGGAAAGGAAAAATTGTTTCTGTGTTTTTGGAAGGAGAAGGGGGAATTACATATTGTCGCTTGCTTTGTTAGCCTCAGTGTGCAAATGGAGGGTGTTGGCCAAGCCAACTGCTTTGTAGGAAGTGGTGAGGAAGCCCCAGGCCACCTAGAGAAAGAAGATACACCCTTCCTCAAAGAGCAATTATTACACACCTTTGTACACACCAACTTAGTGCCTGAAAGCTGTGAAGAATGTGTCTGTGTAATTCAACAGTGCTACAGCAACATGTATCGTTCAGGAAAATGAGCCTGTTCTGTACATTTTTAACTCCTGCTGCCCCAAAACCAACACAAATACGGTAAGCAAAAAACTCTAGGTCCTATTCTTCAAAGGCATTTAGCTTAGCTAGGGACACAATGTAAGTTCACTTGCACTTAGCTGTACCTCAGATCCCTTCTGGAACTGGGCTGAGACAGGAGAATCGCCTTGCATTCAGCACTGGTGAGCAGGGAAGGGAAAGCCCCAGGGCCTCAAGTCCAATGGATTCAACCACTTCATAACCTCTGGGACTGCACTGCTGGGGTTATAAAGAGGAGTGGTCAAGTGTAAAAGAGAATTCAAGCACATTTACATTAATAAGTTTTACAAAACTAACTATATATTACACTGTTTTAATTATTTTGTCTATATGATTATTTTTGTCTAAAGAAGAAAAGAGCAGGAAAAGGTCTGTTGTACTTTCTAGCTATTCTGTCATTCCTGCCATTCATAATGTATCAACATTATGAGGACTTTTTGAAGTTTCTCCTGTTTAGATTCCTCTAACCCCGAATTTGTTTTGGCTTTGTCTCAGTTCCACTTATCCTCAGTCCTACACTGCTGAAGGGGTCTAGATTTATCTGCTGACACAGATTCCTCGTACACCTTTGCCTTAAGAATCAGTTGATTAAAATCTCCAAGCATGCTTCAGGTCTTGTCTTTCCCTACCCTTAGTTTTTATCTAAGATAGCGTCCATTAGTTTCTGTGGTGTTCTCATCCAGAGCAGTATCTCTTCTATCAGTATTTCTACATAGCAACTGAATGTACCAAAGTGAGAAAACAGTTACTCCAGGGCTGTGTTAAAACAAAGCTCTATTCTGCTCCAGGCTCCTACCCTCCTCAGTGCTGCAACCTTCAGTACAATCAGCATCTTTTCTTGCCAGTTCAGAAGGTTAAAGAAAATAATTGAGTAACCAAGTTGAAAGGTTCTGCTTTTGCTCTTGCAGAGGTTACCTGCTTAGTTGCTTCCCAGAGTTTGGCTTTTGCTTTGCAAAGGAGGCAGCAAAGAGCTCAGCACCTGAATGGAGGATCTGAAGCAAAGGCAGCATGGAGAAGTCTTGTGAGGGGACAATGAAGGCAATTTGGAGGCCTGGGACATCACATTAATCTTGTGGGACCAGACAGAGGATGTGCAAGGAAAAGCTAAAATAAGAGCTAACATGAACACTATGGCTACAGGTGGAAGCAGAGTACAGATTAAATAACAAAAGGGTTTTCCAAAAGCATCTTCTGAACTCACAGATTCCATGGGAACAGCAGCTGTCTGCAGGTCAGCCTTGAGTCCTTGCTCTTGTAAGTTAAACCTCTCCTAGGTGACAGTGACAACTCTTTACTTTATATGGAAGACTGCTAAGCACAGACTGGAGTATTTATATTTATTTTTGCAATGCCATAGGTAAAAACAATTTAACAATAACAAGTACAGGTGTTATTCTCATAAAAACTTCTCATTTCAAAACGAATGATTTCTATTTCCCACAAAAAGTTAAAATCACATGCAGCTTTATGAAGGTTAATTGCTTAAGATGCACAATTATATATCAGAAGACTTTGTTAAAATAAAAACATACTGGACTACAGCATTTTAACAAGGCAATTACACAGAACTAGAAAACTGACTCTGTAGTAAAATATAAAAATCTACAATTATAAATATAAATTTGGTCCATGGATCACTACAGAAGTAGCAGTATTTACAGTAAGTATCAGATTACTATTCTAAATGTCTAATTGAAGTCTTAAAATATTGAATGTTACAGAGAACAGTATTTTATTTACATTCTACTATATTAAAAGTTATATTTCTAGCAAATGTAAATTGTTATAAATACAGCAAATCAATCAAATACTAAACCCATGACATGTTTTAGTTGGGAATCCCCTAACATCTATAAATATGATAATTTTAAGTTCAAAATAAAGCCAGATAAATCAAAAACTAATACTGAAAAAACATACCACAATTCAATTCTTAGAAACACTGTAAAAGTCAATCAAGTTAGTCCAGACGTAACAACGTATTACATGAAATCTTCCAAGAAAAGGCACACATTGTTAATGATAGGAGTTCCACAGTAAAGTCATACGTAACAGAAATGACTGAGCAATGGTTGGGATCTGGTTATAGATATAGCGATGGGACAGAGTCCTCCCCCCCCGAAGTATAAAACTGAAAATAACAATGGTAAACTCCAGGTGCACCTGGTGTGACACAGGTATGTGTGTGCTTAATTTGATGTGTTAATTAAACTAAAGATTCTAAACTTTCAGCTGCATTTCCGTCAGGTAAAGCTGAGCCGTTACTGTCCATAGATGCTGAAGGGTTTTCTTCTTGCCTTGTGCTGACAAGGCTGAGAATAGCTTTGTACAGAAACTGGTACTGTTCCTGGGGAAGAGAAGAGGATATAGCCAGTGTGTTGTCAGAAATAATAACACTAGATTATCTCTTAACACTGTTCCTCAAAATTAATTAACAGCTGATGTGTCAGGCTGTTAATGGACTATGCTCCATAATTTACTGTGTTACTTAGCAGCTTCATTAATTTTCTGACTAATGTCTCCCCCTGTACACAATGCAAAGCGCTTTAAGGAACACAGTACAGGTAGGGGAGGAAACCAAGTTTTGAAAGGAATATTCTGCATTGAATCTGATCCTTGTTAAAGGCAATTGCAAAGTTCCCTTTAACTGAATGGGGTCAGGATTAGGGCTACTGCATGTCTGTGGGCTTTCCACCCCCACCCCCCCTTGAATATGATCTCATTTTTGCCCTCTGAATTCTCTGCAGGCAGACTTTTTCCTCTTTTTATTTTTGGTACTTGCAGTTAGTGTTGATGTTTTTGAAGATCCTGCCATGAAAAGGAGGTAGAAGAGAGATGAGACTTTGTGGGAAGATTCACTGAGGCCATTGCCTAGCTGGGTGCAGTGGGAAATGGGGAGCACTAAAGGTTAGCTGGCCTGCAGTGTGTGCTGGGAAGTGGGAAATAGCAGTAGGCTCTGTGAAGGGAGAGCGAAGGCTGTGCTGCACCAGGTAACAGCGGGTGCTCTGAAAGGGCAGGGGAGTATTTTCAGTTCATTGATGGATACATGAGGATAAAGAACTTCTGTGATGGAAGGAGTGATAAACAGTAAGGTAGACTAAATAGAGTGGGTTTTGGACTATAAAGCTGGACTGAGAGATACAGGGTAGGAAGAACAACAAATCTGAAAATCTGCAGTAGCAGATGGGAAACTGGAAACCTGAGATACAGTGCCCAGGTAATTGCTGGAGACTCCTGGGGCAAGAGCAGTTAAGGTCCTGATTGTACTGCTGGGGTGGGAAGGGTTTCCATTTTCACTCTATTGTCCACCAGGCTCCTCAGTCTGGTCTAGCGGGGCAGGGCAAGTGGCAGACACATCTGTCAATCTGTGTCATGTCCTGCTTTTGCGGTCGTTGCCTGTTTTTTCCATTAAAAATGTGATAACTCTAACCCTAGTTTCACTCTTAAAATGTTCTTACTATGCTCACTGTAGCTCTACAGCCGTCAGATTTGTAGTGGCATGACAAAAGGGGCAGGGTCTGTAGTTTTCCATTTCTATGACGCATTTTCATTTGTAGGACGCTGACTTAGTAAGAAAGTCTCATTTATTATACTTTTTAGGTTGTTTGCTTTGGTTTGTTTATTTTTTCTTTCTGTAAGCAGTGACAATGGCATCAAGTGACCGTTCACTGGATCATGAAATATCAAAGTCCACCCTGAAATGGAAAACTAGGGTAACTATGTCAGGGTCTATCTGGAGTAGGGATTTATTCCTGCTGAATAAAACCTTTATTTATATGACACAGTGCAGATCTCATGATGTTGGTGGCAGCTCTGCACATTCTGAATATGACCACTTGATAACCACTTGATGACCACTTGATATAACCACTTGATGACCACTTGATAACAACTTGATGACCACTTCACAGGAAACACTTTGATTTGGAATAAGCAGCAAGTTCACTACAACACCTCTGGAAGACAGTTTTAATTCATGCAGAAATGAAGATGGCAGTGCTTCAGTAATGCTGCCTGAAGATTTAAGCATGCTAATAATACCACATAGAGGAAAAAGAATATGCACACATTTTACTTATTACTTACAATGTCTGTAAAGACTCCAGGCCTCATCAAATTGATCATCTTCGCTACCTGGTAAACATCCACTGAATTTTCATTTTCCAGTTGATGCATCAGTGTTGTTAATGCGCAGAAAGTGCCTGCTGTCACCCCTCCATGCCTTTGTGAAGTTAGAAACACAAACAAAACACACACACAAAAAAAGTCTCTGGAAACCAGATCAAGTTTGTACAGCTGGAGATCACACAAAATCCAGGGTAAACTGGTGAGATTAATTTGTCATTTGATCATTATACTTTCTGAAGAGGCCTGCTAAGCAGTGCCTGAACACAACCTTTGCAGCATCTGGCTACAACTTCTGGAGGGTCTTTAAAAGCCAGTCTTAGAGTTATTTCCCTACAGTCCTCTACTAAGCAAATCCTGAAGGCCTCAGGTCCTTCAGTATTTCAACATTTCATTACTGTTGGCTATTATTAAACAGCTAGGGAAGGGTAAGGTACCTCATCTGAATAGTCTAGCTTCTTTCAGTAAGAAACAATGAAGATCTGATCGATCTCCTTCCTTGCCAGTGCCCTACTTGACAATCACCCAGAGTATCAAAACAATAGAATTGAAAGGGGAACACAGAAGTGTGATAAAATAAAAATGCTTCTCTTACTAATGCTACTGAAACAGAAGCAGCAGCACTGCTGTTAGGAGCAGACTTTGTGCCTTGTTTCAGTGGTTTTCACTCTAAATGAGATGAAAGGATAGCTCTACAGACAAAAAAACATCAAAAGAAACTGAAAGCTGCAGTTCTTACTCATCATGTACAATCATGGGTCCATCACGGTTGGAAGTTTCCTCTTTGATGATGCTGATCAGTTCAAATGTTTTACTAATAGGACTATCAGGATTTGGCCATTTTGGACACTGAAAATGCCTCACTTCAAGTACATAGTCATCCTAAAAGGGTGAAAAAAGCGTAAACCAATTTGGTAAAAGATTGACTGTCTTTATTCTTATCTTTCATTCTGTTCCAGTCCTGCTCCAGCTTACACATTCAGAATTCCACTGCTGTGGAGGTTAGACTACCTAGTGCCCCTGTCACCACACCCACATTACCTATAGAGGTCTCTCCCTGGGTGTTTCAAGGGCATGGAATTTTATCACTCACATACAGTGGAAAATGTAACAAAATGTAGGCATTACCTTTAACAAATCAAG
Organism: Ara ararauna; assembly: GCA_028858755.1. Taxonomy (NCBI): domain Eukaryota; kingdom Metazoa; phylum Chordata; class Aves; order Psittaciformes; family Psittacidae; genus Ara; species Ara ararauna. The sequence goes on from CM054376.1 coordinate 148,810,853, forward strand.
TCCTGAGTTATGTGTTTATGACTGTGTTACCTGTGTAGCTTCTAAAATAAAGTCTTGGATTATGAGCTTCTCCTCATTAGACAAACACTTGTGTTCTTCAGCAATCATCGTAACTTTGAAGGTCTCACAGTTTATAGGCTCATCTTTGTTTGGCCAGTATACAAATTCATCTTCAGCCTCCAGGAAAAAAAAACCAACAAACAAGAAAAAAGTAAGTAATGTTGAGCTCTTAAAATCAAACTTAATCCAAAAGAATACATAGTATGGAATCAGTGCGGCCAGCTAGATTTAAATTGACAAGAATTTGAGTGGGATTACAGGCATCACAAGTGATGGTTTTCAGACACCTCTGTAGTGATCCTGACCAGAAGACCACTGTATCCTATGGAGATAGTGACTCATATAACCAACATGTGCTGTGCTGTGTGACACATCCAGCCTGGCCTTCAGGCCGTGTTGTGCTGCCCATAGGTCACGGTCACAGGATAAACCCAGTTGGTGGTTTGTACTGTGGGAGCCCGCAGGCAGCTCCCACTGTACTGATGAGTACACTACTTGCATGGCCTTGGGATTATCTAAAAGTGCAGTAAGAAGTTCTCAAGAGAACAACCTGCCTGTTTGACAGCAGAAATGATAAACAGAGTTATTTTCTTTTATGAAAATCCTGTAATAGTTCGAATGACCAAAATGGGGGTAACCCTTCCATGGATGACAGTTGCATGGTATGATGAACCCTGATAAAAGACCTGTTCAGTTCACAACTTGGGGTTCCCAGCATCTATCTGATGTGATGCAAGTTTACCTCTCCTTTATAGTGTTAACTCTAATAAGTAGCATTTTAAATTACACTTTACACGGTCTGAGTGCCTTTCTTATTTGGATTATAATGGACCAGCACCTCCTGGCAAAATAACCTCCCTTATCACAAAGGCTAACTTAAAAATATGTCTTAGTTGTACATGCTTTTCCAATCATGCAAGATTCTCCAAAACATGGCTTTCCTCCAAACTCATTACCAAACATTATGTCCTTTCACACCTCAAGATTGCTCTAAGTGCCAGCCTAAAAGCTCTCAAGATATCCCTGTGTTTCTAGTAACTGCAAAACATACTAATTTGTTTAAATTACACATGCAGGATGAAAATGTGTTTCCTTTGCTGTTTAGAGTCAGATAAATCCCAGGTAAACATCTGTTTGCAACTTTAGGAGGTGAGCAAGAGAATCATAGAATCATTTAGGTTGGAAAAGACCTTTAAGATCATCAAATCCAACCATTAACCTAGCACTGGCAAATTCACCAGTAAATCATATTCCTAAGTGCCATATCTACATGTCTTTAAACACCTCCAGCGATGATGACTCAAGTACTTCCCTGGGCAGCCTGTTCCAATGCCTGACAACCCTTTTGGTGAACACATTTTTCTAATATCCAATCTAAACCTCGCCTGGCACAGCTTGAGGCCATTTCCTCTTGTCTTCGCTTGCTACTTTGGACAAGAGACCGACACTCACCTGGCTGCAACCCCCTTTCAGGCAGTTGTGGAAAGTGATAAGGTCCCCCTGAGCCTCTTTTTCTCCAGGCTAAACAACCCTAATTCCCTCAGACACTTCTCACAGGACTTGTGCTCCAGACATTTCACCAGCCTCACTGATCTTCTCTGGACATGTTCCAGCACCTCAATGTCCTTCTTGTAGTGAGGGGCCCAGAACTGAACACAGGATTCAAAGTGCAGCCTCACCAGCGCTGAGTACAGCGGGATGATCCCTTCCCTGGCCCTGCTGGCCACACTATCTCTGATACAGGCCAGGATGCTGTTGGCCTTCTTGGCTGCCTGGGCACAAGCTGGCTCATGTTCAGCCACTGTCGACCAACACCTCCAGGTTCTTCTCTACCGAGCAGCTTTCCAGCCACTCTTCCCCAAGCCTGTAACATTGCATGGGGTTGTTGTGACCCAAGCGCAGAATCTGGCACTTTGCCTTGTTGAATCTCACACAACTAGCCTTGGCTTACTGATCCAGCCTGTCCAGATCCCTCTGCAGAGCCTTTCTACCCTCCAGCAGATCAACACTTGTGCCAACTTGGTGTCATCTGCAAACTTACTGGTGTGCACTCAACCCCCTTGTCCATATCATTGATAAAGATATTAAACAGAACTGGCCCCAGTACTGAGCCCTGGGGACCACCACTTGTGACTGGCACCAAATGCATTTAACTCCATTCACCACCACTCTTTAGGCTCTGCCATCCAGCCATTTTTTTCTATTGCTCCTGGCTCTTTGCTCCAGGCCCTGCCCAGGTCCCATCAGTCACTATCATGTAAGAAACAGCCTCGTATTTCTTCCCTTACCTAATAATTGCTGAAGAAGCCATATTACAACTGAAGTAAAAGTAAACCTGTGTGAAAACTAACCTTGCACAACAGACACTTCTGCTGTTTGGCTCTTTTTATAAATTATACAGGAATGATTCAATACTTTCTTGTGCCAGATCCAATCTGCCCAGACAAGGATCTCCGGATTTCCAGTAGATGATTTGAAGATTTTATACTCAGTACAATATTATTAATGTTTTTGTGTTTTATTTTTTCAAAATCCAAGGTATTGTCTCCTGTCCTGCATATTTCAAAATGGCAATACTAATAACATTCATACATAAATCAATAACAATCAATCAGCCACAAAACTTACCATATTCTGGCTGTCAGGAAGCATGACTATTAGCTGGGCATTATGGTCCCATATCATTCTCCAGAAATCCTTGATAGTGTGTAGTAAGGGATGCTGGGTAATAATGAATTCATTACTTTGATAATAACCCTGCAAAACAAACATCAACAGACTCAGAACTGATGCCCAACTATTAACATTTAAAGGAGGCTTCTAGTGGACAGAGCCAGAAGCCTATAAACCAAATTACAGCCTTGTGCCTCCTTTGATTTCCTGCAAATATCAGAAGAATATAAAACTTCCATTGCAGTGTTTTCCAGATAAAAAGAATAAATTAAATCACACAGAAATATTTTTTAAAACTTAAAGAAACTTGATTTAAAAAAAAAAAGACAAATCAGTGGAGACTTGAACAGCCAACTCAGAATGAGAACACATTAACTCATACACACATGATAATGGTTCTAGAGAAGCTGGAAACCTGAAGCAAATTAGAAAATACTTAAAAGATCTGCAAAAATCCCAGGGGGTCTCCTTAATTTGTACAGATGTCCCAGATCAACTTCTTACTATGAAAGAACAATAGGAAATTCCTTTGCACTAATGCACCTGATGAAAGATCATGCATGCAAACACAGCAGGGAGTTTTCCCATCTCTTTCCTGAATGTCCAGGAAGCATTTACTCCTCCCTCTCAGCTAAAGAAGGGGAAAAGAGTTGAAGAAAACCCAGGGAACAAAAAGATAAAGGAAAGCTGATGAGTTATGCTGCCTTGGGCTGTGCCAGTTGAAAAAGCTCTGTGAGAAGAGCAGGTCCGACCGAAGGCAAACCACAGTACAGCCATTAAAAACTAATTTGTTAGTTAACACTTTCATTTCATCTCTGAAGATTCTTCCAGAGTTGGTATTCAGCTTTACTGGTTTTTAAAACTATGATGGGATTTCTGGTTCTACAGATCATTGAAGTGTAATGCATTCAACCAAGCTTAAAACAGTAAAAACAGTAATAATAATTCCTGGGGGAAGTAACTCTTTCAGGCAGGGTGAATAACGAAAGAAAGGAGCTTGCAAAATCAGGACTGTGCTACCCAAACTTAGACACGTGGCAGCTCTGAAAACAGCTATACAATGGGACACTGTTTTCACCAATACAGTTAACTGACTTACCAACTTACCATAATATAAGAAGCATTGATGTAGTCTGTCCCTTCACCAGACAGTGATGAGATACCCACTCTAGATCTTTCCACTGTAAAAAACAAAAGTCATGATCTAGTATGTAGGCTGTACTGACTCAGATATTACAGCAATTATCTCACATATCTCACAATAATGATAACGCTAAGCTCCGTCAATCAGGATAAAGTGCTCTTCAGCCATCTGCTTTGTTTTCGTATGTGTAGTACTTAAATAATTTCTTCATTAAAAGTAATTTACCGAACACTGCTGTGCCCCAATGCAGTTGTTTTCAGTTCTTGCTGAGGAAAGGTTAAAAAGTCTTGACACGTACACATAGTTCATAAATATTTTACCATGCAAAGAGAAGCTGATTTGAACAAGCTTACCAGGAATGATGGATGAAGTTCGGTTCTTTTCTCTGTTGCACTGTTTGAGTGCAGTTGAATAATCACACTGCTGTGTGTTAGACTGGCTCAGTAACTGAAACAATGAAGTTAAACAAAATAATCAGGTAGCTGTACAAAAACACACTCCTTCATTAGCCGGATTTAACAGAAGGGTGTACATATTGCAGGTTGGCTGTCTCTAAGCTTTAGGTATGTAGCTATTCAGCTAAACTACTTAGCAAATTATGAGAATATTTTTTTCTTCATTGTTTTATCAGTTCAAATGGTTTTTGAGCCCTAGATTGATAAGCATGTCTTTGAAGGAAATGATGCTTTAGGTTTTCCATAACCAGCCCCTCAGTGCTTGTTGCCATCCTGCTGTCACTTCCATTTTCCCTGCATAGACATTTGTGTAACTTCAGATTGTCTTGGAGAACAGTAAATGACTGTGCAGAAAAATTTGCACTGCTATGCAGACAGTATTAGCTCTTTGTGTGAGGCATCTCTAGATATCTCAGTTATGAGCTTCCCGATTTTCCCTACAAACCTGTGAGAGGAAAATAGGATGGGGGGAATGTCTCATTGACTTACTTGTTTCAACTAACACAATTCAAATAGATGAGAGTATGAAAATGAATGAGTATATACATATATACACCACAAGGCTGTATATATACTGTTTAGGCATGAAGTAAGCTTGGAAAGCAAGTTTTTCCTTGTTTTTAGGTTGGTTTTTTTTTTTTTTTATTTTGCTTCCTAGTAAAGTGAACTGAATTAATCAGAATGTTCAAATGAATTCAAAAGTCTTCTCTGTGAGGTTTTGGGCTGGGCATGTGTAGCTTTCAGAAGCTGCCTGCCTTGGAAAAACAGACAGCAAACCAGGGGAGTTCAATAAAAATGAGTTAGACCAGAGTTTTGTTTCATCTAAAACAGTTCTTCAGTAAAACAAGATTCCACATTTTTTTATTATTCTAATAATTTTAGCTTGCAAAGGAAAATGAGATTAAATGAGACATCTCTCTTTCTGATAATATTTAAGCTCTTGAAATGGGAGCTCTAAATGGCTCCTGCAATTTTCACTCCACACTTTGTGCTTACATATATTTACACACTCTGTTGTGTATGTGCTTTATTCTTCCATCCATGTAGGAAAGGTGGGATGCTTATTTTCTAAAGCACATCACAGCTGACATAAGAGGTTCTCCTTTTCCCTAGGAATAAATAGTGCAACACGATTGGATCATTCAAGCCTCAACGGCAGCAAAGTGTGAAATCCTTCTGTATGCCGTTCCTATTCTGTTATTCTGTACTGTTCATTATCTTGAAAAAATACTAGTTACTATGCGTGTATGGCCAAAATACATCAGAAAATAAAAAAAATAATACTGTTCATAGCCTCATTATGTACTGCTATTATCTACAGACTTATCTGCTTAAGTTCTTTACTTAGGATCCAATAGATTATTGTAGAAAGAGTACATGTTGTCACACACTATCCTCCTTAAAACTGAAATCCTTAGAGAGAAAGGTTCTAATAATTCATTTCCTGTTAAATTAGGGAGACTAAAGGTTCTTTTACCATATAATCTGGAAAACATTTAAGTGTGTTTTGCTTCTCTGGATTCAAATTCATTTGAAAAGGCAGGATTTTCTGTTTCCTCTGTACGGGACCCAGTGAGTGAGCCAGACTTCTCATTCTCCCCTTAAGTCTCTCATAGACTCTGGGCTGTTACCCTGGGTCTGCTCTTTCTTTGGATGGTCAAAGTGTTCACGTATTGCCTGCTCAGGTGAAGCCTGTCTTCAAGCCACAGCTGTACACTGTGAGGAATATGCTGATTGATTAATATAGCTCATGACATTTTTGCCAGAATTACATCTTTCCAGACTTTGTTTTACCTTTGGGATCTTTGTGCAAAGATGTAGTTAGATTTTCCACAGTCTACTTACTGGCCTATTTCTCATGCTTTTTTCTTATTCTTCTTTCTTTTTTTTTTTTAATTCCCTTTTTAAGAATATGCAAATAATTACTTAGTCCCAACTGACTCCATGCATTTGTTAAACTGTTCTGAATTTAGGCTCAGCAGTTGAACATTAGATAAAGAAAGCTCATAAAAGTTGTGTTGAGAGACCTGTATTTTTAAGTCATTCTAGCTTGCAAGCCTAAAGCTTTTCACATTGTTATCTGGGAGAGCTCACCTTGAATTGTTTCTCCAGTCTGGTCTTTCCTGTTGGTCCAGGTATTAAGAGAGCATTAACATAGGCATGAATGTGAGTCTCAAGGACTTCAGTTTCTTTACTGAGTATTGCTTCGACCAATGCGTCGTGAATGAAGATGTACTGTTCCTAGGAAAATTATAACAAACATCTGAGCACTAATTATTTTCAGATTCCCCTGGACGCCTCTTGCTGAGCTGCCGCTTCTGATGTGGTCAGTACTTCTTCACAGCATGATGTTGTGAGTTTTCTCAGAAGTGATCCTCTACAGTGATGGCTGCCCCTCTGCAGTGACAGTACATATTTACAAGCACAACTGAACTACACATGCAATGTATATATGATATAAGACCAAATCCCCACCACCTGTGGTATCTCATATTCAGAGGAGAGAGTTAAAAATGCAAGTATAGCCTTGAGTCAAGTTCCAAGCCAGCTTGTTATGTGACTCTCCTGCCTTTCTTGCAATAGCGATCACTCCCACTTCCTACTGCTATCCTCCGTTTTCTCTCTCACATCCTTTGGAGCAAGTGCCCATGCTGTTGTTGATTACCTTTTTATCTACTGAAAGGCACTGGGGAATTTAACCACCTGTCTTTGAAACCTGAAATAGATTTTCAGATGCCCTGCTGTTGTCCTTATTGTTTTGTTCTGATCTTTCACTATTCTATATATAATCTTCACTTTAAAGCAACTATAATCTTCTGTCTGAAACAGCTTTATTCCCTACTTTTTATTGCCTAATATCAATTGCTTGATCAGGTTCAGTGAAGATCTGAACACCTAATGATGGTGCTTCCTTAAAAGAATCTATGACAAAAATGCACTCCCTGCCAAGAAAGTGCTGCTGTGGGAAGTATAACTTAAACAGACTTTTTCTCTACCGAGTTCTCCCTAATAAACAGAGAAGAGTCCATAGGTAATTTCTAGTGCACTGCTCTAAATGAGCCTAGAAAAATGCCTCTATAAACACGAGAGAAACAAAAGGGAAAGTCCAGTCTGCTGACTGGTTGCCAATCTGGCTGGTGGTGCCAAAAAGAGGACTGTATCATCTCTCCTCCTGCAAACAGAAATCGTCTGTAATACTCTCTTGCTAAATGTATTTCATTCTTACCTCGGTCTGCACCAAGTAGTTCCTTTGGGTACGTATGTGTTTTAAGAATCCAAATATGTTGACTGTCCCTTCATGCTGAATTTGCTGCAGCATGCTGTCTAACACTATGTATGTGCCTGTCCTTCCAACACCAGCACTACAAAACAAAAAAATAGTCTTGAGCCTGAAGTAAACCAATAATGAAAATAACTGTTTCATTTATACAGCTTTTCCTACAAAGTGGTGCGTAAGCAAGATTTTCCTCTACAAATCATTTTATTGTGTGATATACTGCGCTAAAACTTCAAGGATGGTAATGAAGAAAAATCTTGAAAACTCAACTTTTTCTGTGCAAGAACAGATCAAAGATCATTTTCTCAAATTATTTTTAAAGTCTCAATCAAAATAATTGAAATCGATTGAATAACTGAAACTAAGGGGTTTCCTGCAAGTCTGCAATTTCCAGGCTTCTGATATTCTTGAGGATACTTTGTCAAATATACCTAGTAAGGGTGGCATATGTCAGCAGCATTTGGGCACAGTCAATATGCTCATGCTGTTCTATGCTGGAACACACATCACTTTAAAGGGAAAGTCGCATTATGCCACCCACTACAGATGTAGGAGATTTCAAAGACTCCAGACTGAGGAAAAGCTCAGGAAGTGGCAGAGCTGCTGAAGGTACACCCATGAAAGAAAAAGCTTAGTGCTCTTTAGATACAGCTAACACGGCAAGGCATGGTTGAAACCCTTCTTAAAATGGAACAGAAGAAAGGGTTAATCAGCTCACTTCTGTTACGAACTCTGACCCATTTAGCATTAAGATGGCTGTACTGTAAAATTAAAATGCAACTTTTTCTTTCATAAAATATCTGGGTAGGGAGCGCAAGGTCAAGAAGTCATCTTTTGTTATCTAGACATATATGGGAATTAGTCAGTTGTAATTTCCCTCTAAGCTATAAGGAAACATTAAGTGTATTGGTACATGTAACTTGACAGCAACACAGTGCTGGGTCTGCAGGGTTGCTTACAGGCAGATCCAAGCTTAGTCTGTACATGTGAAATAGGTCATCTAATTTCTTCCACAGAGAAGACCCACACCACAGAGGTGGCACAAAGTATGGTGAGTGTGAGTTCAGATTGCAGTAATAAACTGTCTAAATAAATGTGATATAAAACGGAAAGGTCTACATTATTAACACTCTATTAGATGCAAAAAAGTATGAAGATTACCAGATACCATCTGTACTTGTTATGAAAGACTGAACGTGAAAAGTACCAAAGCATAAACATAGCTAAAAAAAGTTTCATGAAGTTTAGCATCTGTGTCCTCCATACAGCCTGTAAAGATAAATGAAAGTTGCATTTCTAACATGAGATAACTCCTTTGAAATTCCATAGTGCATGGGGACAGGTGAGCTAAAAGCTGGATAAAACTGCCTACACGGACAGAGATGAGTTATATCTATATATAGGTCTGACTGAAGCCACACAACTTACCACTGTTCACTTTTTAAGAACTGAATTTAATTGACTTATAATGTATTGCTGATCTCTCAACTCACTGACATAGATCTCAGACTTGGCATTTTGGGGAAACTCTTATTTTGAACTTCCCAAGAACAGGCAGGATGTAGATAGCAGCAGAACAACCAAAATGTGGAATTTCCATTTTCCAAGCTAAAAACAGATTTCAGTCAGATTAGATCATCCCAGAAATAAAATATCTTCATTTGCAGCATTTGTGAGACGACTTTACCTGTTGGCTTCCTCAGAGTCAGCTCCAGAAGGACAGAATTCATGAGGAGGTTCTCTTTCCAAATGTTCCATCAAACGTGAGGTACTACAGTGGAAAACCAGAACCTGCTTATATATTTTAGAATAACCCGGTCCTTCATGGGCATTGTGAAGTCATTCCAGGCCCTACAAGCCCTTTTTAACCAATTTTCCCTGGGCTGCCCAGTTTTAGTGAGCACTGACAGAACACCTGCCTGCACACTGCGGCACATGCAGACCTCAAACCGTTCCCCAGAATGCTCATCCATTGCAAATCACTGCTAGAGCGCAGAGTAATGTTAAAAACAGCAGAGTTGAAGTTCAGCCAGGAATAGAGTGAGTCTTCTTTTGTGGACAGAGCTCCTTTTAGGATTACAGAGTATCCCTGCACCAAAGAAAGCACAAGCCAAAAACATCCTAACAACGCATCTGCAGAAATTGAACAATGACTGCTATATCTGTATCTGGTAAGCTCACAGCAGTCAAGAGAGTAGTATAGAAATGTGCAAAAAGGTAAAAATAAAAGCATTTTTGCAAAAAAAAAAAAAAAAGAAAAGAAAAAAGAACATAGTGCAGGGCAGCAGCATCTTGTTTACGGAGATATACAGAAATAGCACAGACAGTTGATTAGTTCGCCTTACCAAGGATAGAAATATCAGCTAAGGAATTAATCTTATTCCATCAGGAACTGTTAAATGTGAGAGTGAAATTTTGCTTAACCCACCATGGAAAAATTCCTTTTTTCTGCAAAACAAAAGCAGAGTGAACCTTACAGCAGTAAAAACCACACCTGCAATGAACCACAACAGGCCCGACAGCGTGGCGCTTGGCATGCGATGCCTTCCGCACGAAGGTGAGAACAGGCAGCGTGTATTCTGGGACACCCATGTCAGGCCACTGTGTATAATGGTACTGGGTTACTATACGTCCACTAGACCTCCCTTTCTGGGAACCCTGCCGGAGAAAAATAATTCCATATGTAAGCAGACCACATCTCTTCATAACTTGGCAACACTTCATAATATTTCCATACCCATTAGTTCCTGAATTAGCCATGTCCCAGTTTAGTTAGTTATCATGCCACCTAGCTCTGAACATTCCTCCTTTCAAAAAGAGGAAGGACCAGTGCCTTCTGTCACATCAGCTTCCCCACAGAATGGAAAAATGACCTGGCACTGTCACTTGGAAAGCCATAGAGAAAGGTTAAGATCACTGCAGGGCCTACAAATTACAGCTGCTCTTGAGAATCTCCTGCTATTTCTGCCAATCTGCTCCTCCGTTAGGTGGACAGAAATCATCTCACCCAGCTTCAGTGACCTACAAGGGAAGCAGGCTTGTGCAGACTGCTTTTCCAAGTTCCCTCCCCCAGTGACAGCTCAGAGGCAGGGATACCTTCAGAGAGCAGGTCATCTTGTTCAAAGATAGGTTTCTAAAATAGGCAGCATAAACTACTTGACAGTAAGTGCTGTACATAATGCAATAACTGTACAGGGAGGCTGAGAGAATACATGTCTTATATTTAGGAGGCAGAAATAAATGAAACTTTCAGTAACCCCCACAAAGTAGCCAATGTCACACTGCTGAGCTGAGAGCATGCTGGTTCTGATTACAACAAAACAAGCTGTGGATCCACCTATCCTTAAAAAGGAAAATGGGTATCTGAGGTGGATAATTCAGTTCATACCACATTTTCTGCTAGTTGCTCTCTTTCTGAAAATGTATCCTCCTGCTCACCAGGCAGGTAAAGGCCACATCAGCTCTTCAATATGATCACTGATTTTCCCGGATGGTCCTACATTGCACCAGTACTACAGGCCAGAGACTTCTCAGTTTGTTGATCTGGTTAAACTGACAAGCATCTTGGCTGGCTGAGACCTACAGGATTCAGCTTTATGTATACAACATAAAAGAGCTGCCAACTGCCTTAAAAAGTATTCTGAGTGACGCTCCCTTTTGCCCAACTATGTTTTCAGGATGCTACAAACCTTTTTGATCTTCATGTTTCTAAGAGTAAAATTCCTCACAGTGTAATAGGCAAGTACATGAACACTCTTCTGAGTTACCAAGAAGTTCCCATATTCCTCACTGCCTTCAGCAGGCCAGTACTGGTCACATTTTCTCTGTTAGAAAGCAATTGAAAAACAGAGAAAAAGACAAAGAAAATAAAATGTTAAACTAGAAAGCTGAAACGTTCAAATTTCATAGAAAAGTCAAAGACAGAAACATATAGGGACTATCAATATACCCAGTTTGTAAGCCATGATCTTCAGTACAAGGGAACAAATAATGGGCATTTATTTTGTGCTGTAAAGATCGATGGCTGTGCTGAAATGCTCTTTATTTGGAATACACCAAAAAAGAGAAGTTTAAATCATACTATCTGAGTTAAAGGGCTCTAGTATTGTGGAACTTGCCATTCTACAGGCACTCTGAAATATAAATAAAACACCCAGATAATCTAGAGGAAAAATAGGAATATATTCAAGTCAGTGGAGTTGCATGTGGAGTTTGGTTGGCTTATAGCATGCACAGAGGATACTTTTATCTGATCAGCAAGGGTAAGAGTGAGCTTGTGTGCACCAGTATATAAAGAGTTTGATGTCTAGTCTTTTGGTTGGGCAGCCATATAACCTTCTCTCAGAATACTAAAAGAGTATGTCTTTATAGCATGATATTATAAACGAAGTGATACTCCCAGTGTGGCCCACGTTTGTGTTTGCTGTGTCTATATCACTGATAGATGCTGAATAGGTCATAAGACAAAACTTACATGCATTTTAGGCATTGCTGCCAATGTGTGGCAAATGTGATGCAATGTATCCTTACGTGACTCGATGGTACATGCATACTCCCATCACATAACTGGAGAAACACACATCCTGTGAAGGGGTTTGACCTTATTTTGTCTCACTGGACAAATGTGTATCTAGTCATGTAGTAGGAAGAGAACTGTGGGACCCATGGGATGTTAACAGGGAGCAGCCAGTGAATATCCAGAAAATATCACGTCAACTACAGCCTTTCCTTTCCAAGCTCCAAGGCATCTCTGAGAAAAAGAATGATACAGAGCAGACTGCTAGCAGAGTGTGGCACAAGGTCCACAGTCTGGCCACACCTACATATATACAAGAAGTCTTTTTTTCAGCATAAGACTTCTTTTTTTTTTTTGTAGTTAGAACATGGTATTTTCAAGACTTGTTGTTGACAGTTGAGTTTAAATATTTTCTTTAGTTTATACTACAAATCCTCACCTTTATACTTTTATATCGTAGCACAAACCACAACTACAGACTGTTGCTTTTTGCTCAGCAAATGCCTAAACTGGATTTTTAAAAGAGAGAAAGGAGTCTACTTGAGGTAGATCTATCAATATCAGAGAAATAATAATAGGCAAAGGTACTCATACCCTTCCTTTCTCAACAAGATTAGTTATCATCACAATAACTTCTATGTTATGTTCCCATATCATTCTCCAGAAATCTTCTGCTGTTGATTTTAGTGGCCCTTGAGCTGCAATGTAGGCTTTTGGCTTGTTGTAACCCTGGATAGAAATACAACAAATCACACTTGTCAAATCACAGTCCATGAGCAAAAGGAGGTTGGGAGAAGTATGTGGCTTTTTATGTATCTATTTTTAAACAATCTCAAAAGCTTTTAAGTACTTTTGAATTTATAACTACCCAAATTGCAGAAACCCATATGACATATGAATACAGCTGTTATGTCAATGTTTATCATTCCAACAAATAGGATATATATTCAACTGCCTGTGTTTTGGGAGAATGTTGACATGATAGTGATTATGAGACATCTGTTATAACAGGGGTTTTAAAAAATGAATCAAGATCATTCACATGTAAATTGCTAGGTAATGAAAACTGAATGAACATTACGTCAGTGAGACTTGAAGCCAAATAGCATCTTCCTCTCATGAGATTATCTCAGGCAGAAGAATTAACCATTTACCAGAAGTATATAAAAGAACATTCAGAAGCAAAATGCTTCTGAAATGACTCACATGTGACAGAACAGTTTTTGCTTCACAAAAATTTTCACTAAGCTGCAGCTGCTACAAGATCAAGATTCAAGAAAGAATGGGACTTTTACCTGTGCTTTAACACTGTAGGTTTAACATAGATCATTAAAGCTTTGGGGTTTTTTAATAAAATCTGTAAAATTGTGATACTTTTTTATTATGTCTGTTCACCTCCATGCATCAGTTTTTACAGAAAAGGCTACAGATGAATAGGGCGGCAGATAGAAAAAGGCACTCACATCAACATAGTTGGCATTAATGTAATCAGTCAGTTTTCCATCCTTTTCTGCAAGCTGTGTTAATTTAACCCTAGTATGATCATCTGTAGTAAAACAAGAGAGAAAATTAGCATAGCTTTCTGCAAGAGCTATATTCTTTCTATATGTTTTTTAAAAATGCTGGAATGGATTGAAGATACGGGTGAGAAAGTTGGGGCCGTTCAGCCTGGAGAAGAGAAGGCTGTGTGGAGACCTCATAGCAGCCTTCCAGTATCTGAAGGGAGCCTATAGGGATGCTGGGGAGGGACTCTTCATGAGGGACTGTAGTGAGAGGACAAGGGGTAACAGGTTCAAACTTAAACAGGGGAAGTTTAGATTGGATATGAGGAAGAAATTCTTGACTGTAAGGGTGGTGAGGCACTGGAATGGGTTGCCCAGGGAAGTTGTGGATGGTCCATCACTGGCGGTGTTCAAGGCTGGATTGGACATAGCCTTGGGTGGCATGTTTTAGTGGGAGGTGTCCCTGCCCCTGGCAGGGGTGTTGGAACTAGATGATCTTAAGGTCCTTTCCAACCCTAACTATTCTATGATTCTATGCTTTTTATGATACATAAGACTCCGACATTGATGATCACATGTACAAACATCCTGTGCGTAGGTATGAATCAGATTCAACATTCAAGTTTGCAGAAAAACAAACTAATGAATCCAAAGATTCAAAAGATTCGCCAAAATGATCAAGAGCCCAGAGGCAGTATCTTCAAAGAGAGAACAACAAAACTGAATAGATGTATTTCAGAGAAGAAATATCTGGGATAGCAAAGAAGGGTGACACGATGGGAAAATGTGTCCTGGTTAATGAAGCTGAACTGTTACATTGTGGCAGGGCACAACACTACATAAACCCAGTACATTTATAGTTCCATTTACAATTATATACAGTAAATATATCCAGGAATTGTGAAAGCTCCTAGAGAAGATAAATCATCATTATTCCAGCTCAAAGACGTATTAATTTTGGCAGCAAAACCACAGCTTCTTTGGCTTTATAATGGCATTATAATGAAACCTATTTGGGTCATCAGAGAAAACACTAATATGTCTTGCTAACACATGCTCATCAAAGCAGCAGAACACCAGAGGACTAACTTGAAGAGATGTGAAATCTCATGCTACTTCTCTCCAAGCTTTTTGCTGAACAGTAGCCAGAGCTTTCAGTGTATACTGTTTATTTCTTTAAAATACCAAGTGAAGCATTTACTTACAAGCAACAATGTTTATGTATCGATTCTTATTCTTGTTGTCGGGGTGATTAGAGCTGTCTGATGTAATACCTAGATCTACAGTACAGCTCTGGATTTCCTGAAATAAAAAGAATTAAAATGTATGTCATGCTTTAATGAGCACTAAGATACATAAACTGTCTTAAAATACAGTAAGTCAGCACAAAAAGAACTGCAACCTTACACCCAATTATCTATGATATTTTACAACTATTTCATTGCTAAAAAAAAAATGCAGTGAAATAATTCCTTACCTGATAAAACTCTTTCAGTGTCTAATGAGGGAATGAATGCAAGAAAAGTAAAAAAAAAATCAAATTCCACAGCACAGAACAGATGGATAAAAATGTTTATATAAATTACAATTACTATATGGAGAACAGTTATGGTCATGCAATATATATATCTGTAATAACAACAAAGCTTAATATTCTGATGTGATTCTTAAAGGAAACAAAAGACAATTTTCCTGTTAAAATACTGGCATTTGGTTTCCTATCTTTAGCTTTAATGTTAGACCTTAGGCTGGTGAAAGCTTATACATCTGAGCAACATCACTGACTTTTAGCCAGATTATCTATCTATTTTACTGTTCATTGGATTCGTTATTGGTCCTTATAACTGCAGTAGTTTCTCTGGGGAATGCTGTTGCTCTCTTTGCATTCGACTGTAAAACCATCTCTGGAACAGGACAGAGCACTGCTCAGCCAGCCCCATGGTACGCTACTGAAGGACAGCATTACAGCCCTCAGTCTGACAGCAGTTTCTCAATGAACCCAGTGTTTTTATAAAGAGAGAGACAGGCTTGAGAAGACAGGCGCAAAGTCTGTAAGACTCACAAAATAATTGATTTTCTGTTATTGATTTATTTAACTGACAGGAAACTCAAGCATTTATAAGGCCCACATTGTTAAGCAGGAAATATATTGTCATTACTAAAAGTATTCTAATAATGCTTCCCAATATTTTTTTAAGATTTATTTTAACATTAATCACATTCATCTATTTAAATATACATATATATATGAAAAAAGTGGGTACCAGTCTGAAAATTAGTTTGAAAATATGAGTTATTTTATCGCAATATAAATAAGAAACCTGAACCGCCCCTGTACTCTCCAAATGTATGCTGACACTGTAAAGGCAATGACTCTATTTAAATCTTTCTGTATCTTCTAAGAAGTTCTTTATCAGTAGAGAAAAGACCAGGACACTAATTCTGGGATAGTCTGTAAAGCTGAAAGGCATCTCCCAGAAATGATGAGGACACTGAGGTTTTTGAAACAGTTAAGCTTGAAATATTTCAGTTGGTGTAAATGTAGCTCAGTAAGAGGCAGTATATTTGGTCTTTGGATCACTGTTGTAATTTAGGAAGAGAACAATTTTAGGAAAAAAAAACAATTTAGGATGAACAATTTGATTTTTGTACTGCTATTCTCACTTATGATGAAAGAGCCTCGTTACCATTGCATTAACACACAGTCCAACATCTGCCCTTGTGAACAACCAGTCTAGCTGAAGCCCAGTCCTACCAGTGTGTATGCACATGCGTAACATGTACTGGTCATTCAAAAGCATTTACAAGTTCGGTTCCACAATCAAGTGGATATTCTTAATGTTAAATGAATCGGATAAGAAATGCTAATGCAGAAGGCTGGGTGAATGACATGGAATTTTTGGTCCTTTAGATGACAATACATTGGCTGCGGAAGCAAAAGCAAAACCAACAGATAGGAATTTTTATATTTTCAGTATTGTTTTTGCAGCAGGAATGTTACAATCATAATTTAATTTAATTGAGATCACTTAAAAACTTGTTTCCATCCCAACTGACTGATTTTGTTATTAATTGCTTGTCAAGAATTACAATAACACATTTTCAATTACAGAGTTTATAATGTTTATTACAGGGAGTTATAATATTTATTTTATGTGACTTTTAGTTAGAACATACCTAGATTTAAATTGTTTGCAATGCATATGAATGTGAAAAACAATGAAGCTCATTAGTTACATATGGTGATAGTAATATTAAATGATGAGAGCACGTTTCAGAATTTTGAAATACCTCTTATGAACCACATACTTTAGAAAAGGAACTGTAAGCTGCTATATATGAAGACTATATTAGCTCCCCCGTTAATCAGAAGTCTTGCCATAAGTACTCATTATTATTTCCTTTTTTTTTCTCTGTAAATAGAACAAGCAAATGTGGGTAGCTTCTGCAAAATTCAGTTGGCATTAGCGTTGGAAAAGCTTTAGATCTATGACTGTCTCTGATAAACCATATAGATTGCATTATCTTTTCACAGTTTATTCACACAACAATTTAGTATTTTATCACAGGGATAAACATTCCCATTTGCATCCCAGTCCTGTCAGCTTTTATAAATCTCCCTGGCCCTTATACAAAACAAGTCCTCACTGCGCTTGCAGTACTCCTATTCATGAAATTAGTCCCCAGGTCAGAATGTAACACCCAGTTCTCTGTTTCCAGGCATTTAAATTTAACATTTTCTGTATGTGCTAAGAAGAAAGATGACATCATAGAACCATACCTCAAATTCTTCAGAAAAACCATTACTTGCATGTAAATCTGCAACATGTTTTGGAAAATGCTTTATTGGAATTGCTCCAACATCATCTTAGGGGTGGGAAAAGACAAAAAATATATTTATGAAAAAATAAAAAGCCAGTGACAGAGAGAAATTTATACGTAGGCAATCCACACAACATCCTGAAATAAAAATTTTGGCATGAACTTTGGATATGCAATTCCCAGAAAAATAAAACCACTCTTTAACACCATTAACATTTCTAAAGTCATTGTCTAACACTTACACATTTCTTAATGACTATTCAGAAAGAAGATAAAGAAAATGCCTTGCTCTAAGACCCCAAAATTAAGGCGCTGATTCGGCAAGATGCTGAGCTTGCTGAGCATTCATAACTTCCTGTGAAGTCAAGGGGAAATGGGAGGATTAGTAGTTTGCCACAAGACGTTCAAATGGAGAGGGTAGGACCGGGGCTGTAAATAATATCGGTAAAGAAAGAATGATCAGGCAGAGTTGACTCGGTGCTTTCAGCTGGTTAATGTTGCACCAGGACTCTGATACGGTACATGGACTAGCTGCATAATCCCAAGCCTACTAAAAAAAATACAGCATTATGCCAGTAGTATAATTTTAACTGATGTGCTGCATGTTTGCATTGGCATCCAAAGCAAACAACAACTAATTTTCATCTTTTACTGCATTAGTGATGACTTCCAGTAGGAATTTGTCCCCATAGAATCATTGTCCCCATGATTCTGCAATTATCTTTTAGTAATAATGCTATGTTTGATGCTGGGAGTACTGTCTGCAAATTTTCACATCAGGCTTTATACTTCAAGTTTTGAGTTAAAAAGTTAAGTTCTAGACTTTCTGGATTCCCATAAAGACAATATCTACATTCTTAACCAATGAATGTGATTCGTGCCACTTCTGGGTTGCGATACTGCATCCGAATGTTCCAGCTGATGTTTATATTTCAGGAGATCTCCTTTTTACTTTATACAAATACAGAAAAACACTCTTGTGTAGAACATTCATTAGGGATCACATCAAAAACCTTTGGGACTTTCATTCTTCTCTTTCCTGCAAATATGCTATGTAAACAGAGTCATCTGTTCTGTTAATTACCTGTTAAAAGATGACATAATTTCAGCTAGTTTTGGTTATGAAGAATAATTTTAGTGGGGTTTTTTTAAGTCTTTTATGGGTTAAAAATATATTTATGTCATAATTTGTAATTTCATTGCTGTTTCATATGAGAAAGAAACATCAAAAACATTGAACAAGGACCTGCTCTTTACATC
The DNA here is from genome assembly GCA_028858755.1 of Ara ararauna. Lineage (NCBI taxonomy): Eukaryota > Metazoa > Chordata > Aves > Psittaciformes > Psittacidae > Ara > Ara ararauna. The sequence continues at coordinate 148,829,562 of CM054376.1, forward strand.
AACAGATGTTCAGCATTTAGGCCACCTAATAATTTTAGCTTTCAGTTACAATGAATTTTTTGATTTGTACTGAGATCCATCTGGTCTTCCACTTTCATGAATGGATCTGAATAGAAAAAGTGAATTTATCCAGTGCAGACTAAGAGAAGCTGAACAAATGTGTAACACTATCGTCACACTTCAGAGATGAAACCTGGCATAAAGTGTTTATTCTAATAATATGCAAACACAAAACCAGAAGGGAAGGTAAATGACCCTAAGAGTGAGGACTGTAAGGAAGAAAGAGATCTCAGGTTTGGTGTAATTACTGTTTTTCTCCCTTGCCAGTGCTAATCTCCCAGTTCAACCACTTCTGACTCCAGGAATATATTTTATATCTATCTGGATGGCAGCTATCACTTCAAACTACTTAATGGATGATAGTGGGTCCTAATATTACCTTGTTCATTATTTGTTCTGAATGCATCTGTGAATTATGCTGTGAAGTGCTAGGGCATTTTCTGTGAATAACTTCAATTCTCTTACCTCTGTCAATGAGACCCCAGAAAAGGAAAACTTAATAGATAATGAGATCTGTAGAGTGTGCTTTTAGTCACAGTCATAACAAAAAATTAAACTCAGCAGTTACAAAATGCTCTTCCTGCTACACGCTCTTTGCCAGTATTGCATCGCAGTTAGTCTCAATTGTTGTAAAATCACACTGCTGAAACACTTGTGTAATAGAAAACACAAAAACTGCTCACTTGGTGTCTGTTGCAGGCAAAACAAAACACAAATATTTCCCCAGTGTTTGCAGCTTTTTCCATTAAATATTTTATGTATCTTTCAGTTACTTAGAAACACTTTTAAGTTAATATTTATCAGTATTTCAGAAGGAAAACCTCCAGCATCAGACCACACATTTTAAGCACTCAGAATAGCTGTCAGTGCAGTTCTGTCTTATGACAATGGAAAACACTACCTCCCTGAGGTGAGCGGGTCAGGAAAAAAATGCAAGAAAATTATACAGTTGTATTGCAATATAGTTAATGACAGAGAGTGAGAGCAGAGATATCCTATAATGACTGCCACTTGCCATCACATTATATCACATCATCACATATTTTCTGATATCAAGCTATATCGCTGCCTATTTACCATTTAGAAAATGGTTATGCATCTCCTAACAAAGGCAATCAATACAAGAGGCATTTAAAGACGCCTTCAATTCAGTTAAAACAGCAGTTTTAAATGTTTGGGATTTATTTAATGAAATGTGTTTACTAGCTTTCTACACAAGGGCTGATTTTGCTTCCCTTTGTCATTCCAAGGGAACGCACCCCCTGTGTAAAAGCACACTTCGCAAAAGCATTACTTGTAGAAATTCTTATGGGTAAAATGTGGCTCAGGATCTGCTGCAGAATTAATCTGCTTAAGGTGCTTTTCATTCTACTGAAGAAACTGAGGGCTGCACATGCTCTTCCAATACTCTTTGTGGAGGAAATAAAAGAAACAACTTCTCCAAATAACTGTGGTGGATATGGAACCAAAAGATGCTAATAGTATTCTGCACTTGTGTATCATTTTTATGAGAGGCTCACAGAGAACTTTACCAGTAGTAAAATTTGTAAGTTAAAGTTGTAACCGCAAATAAAACGCAGGCAGATGAGGCATATATGGGTCCTCCAGGCAAAAGAATGGTCATGCTCAATGAATAGATGACAAATTCAACTAAAGGCAGAAAACCAGAAGAATACATTGTTGGTGTAATCCTCTACTTTGTGACAGTGAACTGAAGCTATTTAGTGCAGCTCAGATGGCTACACTAGCAGCCACTCCTAGTGAGTCTACAGCTAGAAGGCACAGCATTAGTTTTGAGACAACTCTGTAAGGTGACGCTATTTCTCTTCTGTGTTACTTACAGCAGAGAACTAGTAACACTATTCTCTGCCTGTGCCAAACGCACCCGGGCTTATTAGTCCAAGAGCGTACAAAGCTCTGGTTTACAGATGTTCCAGTAGGTGAAGAATTAACCTATGGACACATACAAAACTGCATCTTCAAATAGCTAACACCAATCCACGGAACAGTTGACAAAAAATACCTGAGACTGGGAAGATTGGAGCAGGGGGAGCAGAAATCACTCGAGGTGATGTATTATCTTCTAAATAAAAGTGAGCAGTCTGGAAACATTTCCTAGAGGGAAAAAAACATAAATAAATATTGCAAAATAAAAAAAAAATATCATTACCCAAGAACTTTTGGAATTCTGGCATTAATGAGTAAGAAAGAAAATCATGGTTTCAAAAACCAGTTTTCACAAAGTGTCAAATACTACTGCTATAATGTAAATATTCCCCCAACAAGCCACCAAATTATGCATACCACTTGAAGATACTACATTAACTCGGCATAATACATAGGTCATACGTCTTTACCCATACCAGAGGCAGAGCACACATCAGACACAGTGAAAGCTGAAAAAGGAACTCTGCATCAGGAGCTGCTGTAGATGCTTCATAACAACTCCAAGTAAAAAAAATGCCACAGTCTTCCTTGCTTATCCAAATTCACACACATAATTACTGTTCCCTTTCATGGGATTATGCTAGCCTGAAGATGGAGTAGTGTACAAGATCAGTTCTGATAATTCATCAATAGGTCCTACTGCAGACATGGAAATGCAGTAAAAGACAACATGTCCTGTAACAGACAAAACGGCAGCTCTGGAACTACTATGACTGGGGCTAAACAATTCTTTTCATAATTTAATCACAACACTGAGGGACACCTTAACCAAGGAGGATTTCCCGGAGTTGACAGACAGAAACAGGGGAATTTATAACTCCAGGAGATGCTAGCTTTGTTGCAAAAGCATTGGAGTATGAATACAAATGGAATCAACCTTAACTATGACCCAAAACACTATTTGTATCTGTGTGGTAATCCAGATGTGAAGATAATAAGAATAGCATCTGTTAAGAGTCCAAGCTATTCAAGGGACTAAATAACCAACTGCTGATGAAGCACTGCAAAGCCTCCTTAATTAAAAAATCTCCATATAATTAGACATGCTAATAACAATCCTTACTCTGGGTCACTTAATCTATTTGAAATATTATTCACTAATCATTACATTTAAAAAAATATATGCATCAGGAAAATATTAATCTCATTTTATAAGATTCTGCTTCTTCAAAGCTGTTGGCTGAAGCTATTTTATGACTCTGCTATTTTTCGTGATCGCTTTTATTTTCAGTTCTTGTGTACTGTTTCTGTATCATTCCAGTGATAAAGTCCCTCATATAATTGTTAGAATAAAATTTTGAAGCTACTTTGAGAAATAAACAGGGAACACGTAGATGTTGACATTTTTTCCAGAGCCACAACTGCAGATTATAAAGACTTTGGTAAGCTTATTTGAATTAAGCCTCTGGAAAACATGCCCATACTGTCGAAATGTGCTGGGAATTTTCTGTCTGTGTACAATGCAGATTATCCCAAAACACACAAAAAAGTAGATAACTACATCAAAAAGAAAATTGTGGCATGCAAAATAGTTCTGATGATTCACGTGACAAATTTGGAGTCCAGCTAGAATCCTCTAAAAGCATACTTGTGATGTTCATAGAGGAGCTTTGCCTTTGCATGACATGTTTGCAGTAAGACTATCCATTATGTACTTAGTTTTACTCATGAAAATTTTGGATACAGACACTTGTGCCTGGGGACATATTCCTACTTTTTAAAGAGGCTCTAACAATAACACCCCGAAGAGTTAGCAGCTGACGAGGTGAGAGAAGTTGTCTCAATGCTAACACAGTACATAAGAGTCAGTCTCAGGACTGTGTGCGAAATGTCTGTGAGAGGTAGGTGAGTATCAAAGTACTTCAAATCACTAAACACTTTTTGAAAGTGTGGCCCTGCCTGTTTCACACAGAGAAGGCTGATATACTGTGTTTATTAAAACCAGCACCAACCAACAAAACATGCCAACCAGTCTGACACTTAAGCTCTAAAACAAAAAAATGTCCTCCCCCTAATGCCTACTGCTTATGAAATATGATCATAGATAAAGTTTCTGGACTAACATTACAGAGTTTTGCCACCTCCTTGCTTGAGAGAATTTAATTAGCATAATGGCTTTCACATCTAAGCAGCACTTAAAATGTCTTCATAATGTGCCATACATTCACTATCCCTCACTGAGCCACTGTATCTTTAATCTTTAACAAGTTAATTGTGGCTGAAAATAAATTACAGCCTTAGCACATTTGGGAGACAAATTCATAGCAGTTGACTTAACCTGTAATAAGACTCATAAATAGGCACTCCATCTGCTTCTGCATCAGCAGTGAAAGCCTTCATGACTAAACCTAATGTTAATAACCGCGTCTCGCTAATTATCACTTGTTGTTAATGAAAAAAGTGGTGACTATTTCAAACTTCCAGACAAAGGTCCCATCACTCAATGTTAACCTGATTATTTAATTTACACTTTTCATCACAGCATTTAGATCTTCAACCTAAAACTGTAATTTGTAATTTAGACACTGCGCTTCTTCAAACACACACTTTATATACGAAGATAGCGCTAAGCCACTGAATTAATTACAGTTTATCTGTACAGGAAGGCATGCAGCAGCAGCTCTTTGGTTTAACAGCAGTGATACTAGATCTGAATGAATACTTAAATGTGAACTACTTGGGACAAGATTACACCTCAGACTGCAGAGGACATTATTTTTCCAGTGTGCAGGCTCTTGGACCTTGGCTGATGATATGTGCTGCATATTTCTCTCCTGGGGCAGGGACTGCTAAGAGCTGGACTGGAATCGTCATGGAGGCAGGCAGCACAGCATGGTGCAGGGTGTTCACCACTCACATCGGTTGAGGAAGTGAGCCGAACCTCAGAAGTCAGAGGCTTCTCTGTCAGGATATGTTTGCACATTCACTGCTTTCCCAGAATGGACTTATATGCATGATTACTCCTGTCTGCTTTCAGAAGATTTCAGGGTCTTCTCTGCTCACAGGAGGCCAATAGGTATTCTCAAACACTTACTAGAATTTATTTTTAAATGGTTCTGATTATTTAAAGATCCAGTGGATGCAAAGGATCTTTAAATCAATCCTCAATAAATCCAATGATTCCAATTATTCAATTTTTAAATTATTCCAATTAATTTTAGAATGCTTGTTAACAGAAATTTTTATTTCCAAATTTTGTTAACATTTTATTTATAATCTGATGTCACACAGTTAAGAAGTATTTCCTTCATGGAGGGATGAATGCAGCCTTTGTAAATTTAAATCTGTTTTTAGTGTGTGTTAGCATGTACTATCCTTAGAGAGGGTTCTCAGCTCTGTTCCCATAAACCTAACACAGGACTCAAGGCATCAGCTCAAATCATGGACAAAAATATGAACATTCTTTGACAGCTCTGTTTCAAAGATATAGGATGGTAGAAGAAAGTTAAAATTTAAATGACTACTCAGGGTGTTGTCTGTCACCAAGTTGGTCATTTCCGAAGCACTGCTGTCATGTAACTTCTAGGAGGCTTTGCAACAGCCAGCTGATGTTTCAGTATGTCAGTAGATACAAATGGAGCTGGAACTCCATTAGCAGTTTGCTATTCACATTATTAGAGCTAGTCCTTTACTGAGATTCACATATCTTTGTGGAAAAAGATTCCTGACAACTGTTACCATTTTAGTATTTCCCAAGCTCTTCTCATAATAACAATTGTAACAAGCTATCTGCACAAACAGCCTGACATTTCTTCCTATATATAATTTAATCAGGTTTATTTTCATTGGCGACTTCCATGAACAGTTCCAAAACAAAATGTTATAAAACGTGTAAGTGATTTTCAGTGTATTATTTGTCAGCAGAGAGAAACTTCAATTTCAGTCACCTTAACAAATACGGTTAATCGAAGCCATCCAGAAATTAAAAGAGCAGGGGATGGAGATTCAAATATCCCTGCTGCATCTGTGCTGCAAGGAATCAGGCAAGCAGATAAATACTGACAGAGAAGGATAGACTCGAGATTTGGACAGAAAATTCTCTCTAAAGCTGTAATAAGAAAATATCTATCCGGACAACAAGGCCATTAAACAGGTAAAAGAATCTCCTTGCTTATTCCACTGCAATCTTAATAATGCTGAAGAAATGAAAGGAAAATGACATTTCTTGAAAATTGAATTATAAACACAGAACTACAGTAGTTCAAAATTGTGTATTTTCCTACTGGCAATTAGACAATCTTTAGACAATATTGCCATTAAAAGTTTTCATCCCTGTCAGAGAAATGAATATTTTATCACAGAAAGATTGAAATTGTGCCTAATGAGATAGCAAAGAGATTGGGGAATTTCCTCAAGTGCTGATTAACAATTTCATGTAAAAAAACCCCCACCAAAACCCAAACAACAGATGGTACAGAATTATTTTTCTGATTCAAGTCATTTAAGTGAAGAACAAAATAATTTTGTCTTTTTTAACCTTGAGAGACTGGAACTTGTCACTCTTGGTAGTTACTTGGGTTTTAAACCAAATAACATACCTTTTGCATATTAAACACACCTTTTGCATATCCAAATTAGGAGCTAATAGTGGAAACAACTCAATGCACTATTCACTCAAATACCCAGCTAGGATATACCAAGATAATTTTTTGAGTACTCTTGCCAAAGGAATACAGAGTTACTTCTTGCAAACCTAAACTTTTTATGAACTTTAATAACTGTGTGGAGAGTCATTTGGCTGAGAATGGCCACGTGAGCAATCCAGTTACTTGACATTAGTGAAGTAGTGAACCAAAGGCTTTGAGGCCTTGGCTGAAGGTTACTAGAGACCACCTACGTAAGAGAGTTTGAGGGAGTCGGCAGAAGAGCCTGAGAAGTCAGGATATGTAGGGAGGAACTGATAACTGTAACCTTGGAATGTATGCTACACAGTTAGTTAATCGCTAAGTTGTTACTAGCAAAACACTGTTCAATTATATCTTGCCAGCTGTGTCGTAAATGCTTTGCTGTCTGAGAGCTCTATAAAAGCTGCATGTGAGGGTAAATAAATTGTTCAGCGTTCGATTACATTAATCGGCGTTTGCGTTGTTCCATATCCCCCGCATAACTGAAACCAATTGGCCCACATAAAAAAACCCAAATAAACAAAAAAAACCAACCCATTGACAGTTTACATCATGTATTTCAAAATAAAGTTAATCTGACCATAAACAGTCTTACAGACTTTATGCTAATGTTTTCCAGACTCAGTAAAAACTGCTTAGCAGTGAAGTTAATGTTCTGATTTTTCCTAGGCTCTAAAAAAAAAAAGCTGAGGGTCTTGGCTCCTTTGAAATAGGGCCACAAAGTTCTATCCAGAATACATACTGTTTGTGTTTCATTCCTCTGAAACAAAAAACATGTTACTGGTGTTATAATGCCAAGAGAATTTTCTTGAGGATTAACACTAAAAGAGCTCCATATTTTATTTTGCAGTACACAAGAAATACTGAAAAGATTAAATTCAAGTCAAGAAGATATTACTGCTAATGGGATTTCTGTTTTATTTTGAAAAGACCTGTATTACAGAATTGTTCATTCCCAGAGAAAGAATACGAAATGAACACAATGTTATTCGGCAAAGAAACAAGCTTGTAACTTGTAGGATTACTAGAACTGCGCTGTACAATCTGGGTCTTAAAATGGATGGTGTTCTTTAGTAAACAGAAGAGATTTCAAATACTATTTAGCATCATGGATAAAACACTGTGGGAAGATGAATATGAATGTTCATGTTGTGTAACAAGAAAGACAGGAAAAGGTTCTCAGTATGAAAGTGGTTAGCTGGAAATCCTGTGATGGACAGTGTAATTATCCAGCTAGACATATACTAAGAAATGAGTTGTGCAATACTTACAGCAATTAACTACTTATTTCAAAAGAAGAAATCTTGCTGAAAATTCATTGCTCAAAAGTGTCTTTAATCACGCCAGGGGCTGTCTGACTCACTAGCACACTTGCTCAGAACAAAGGAAACTCAAAATCAATTTCTTAAGCCTAGTCTGTTCAGGGACAGGATGCATTCTGTCCCCATGTGGGGCACTTCCTGCTGGGCTGGTAGGAAACCAGTGTTAGGAGATTAGCGGAAAAGTCAGTACGAACAACCATAATGTTATATCCGAGAGAATATAGTAGTGAGCAGCTTCGGAAGGGCGGTCTGGGTCTAGTTCCTGGTTCTTCACAACTTTTATACTTTTTAGATAAAGCAGGATTGAGCAGGGAAAAAGAAAAAAAAGGAGAAAGAAGCTGTGGAAGCATCTGTGAGAAGCCTGGGACTGCCTTCCCCCTTGTTTGCACAGCTCCTGGAAGAACAAGGTCCTGTTCCTTGGTACTAGTTTACCTGTTAGCACTGCAGAAGCAGTTAACAGGATTAGGCTCCTGGCAATCACAACACAGCAAGAATCTCTATGGCAGAATTTTTTGCAATGTATTGCCCCATTCTGATCCACTACTGTGTTTCCTCCCTGGCAGCATGCACACTCAAGAAAGTAATAGGGTTGTGCATGGATTTTTAAAGTCCTATGCGAGCTTAGGCAAACATGTTCCTAGGAAGATTCTCTGGCTTTATCTAGAACCAATGAAACACAGCCAAAGCCTTGAGCACTGCCACATACTAACTAGATTCCAGGCATGCTTTTATCTCAGGCCAACTTGCATTATATCACAACACACTTGACACAGTTTGGGGTTAGCACACCATAGAGACCATCTCCAGCTAGTGATGTGAATGCAGCCACTGTTTTTCCCCACTGTGAGGGAAAAGACTTCAGCTCTAGAGATCTGTGCCATGCCAGCTGGTCTGTTTTATTTCACAGTATAGATATTTTCTTTTGCCCTCACTAGTTATTTACCGTGACTTCTTACAGCTATCACTTCTCTTTAGCCTATTTTTTTCTGTCATATATTTATTGAGTCACAGAGAAACACACCCATAAGGGAACCTCAGCATGTGGATGCACATGAAACGCATATTAAGTTACCTGCTGAATGGTTTGAAAGATGAATTTTGGTGTGGCAGAATCACAGAGTAGAACAACTTTTCAGTCACAGAACATCGTGACTACTGTAAGAGCTACTCAGTAGCATTTATACTATTACGGCATCATTAAACTACCCAATTTCTGTATTGCATACAATGTCAGGTACAGCACACTCCTACAGTCCTACGGCATGAATGACTTTGTCACACAGTCCTGCCGAGGACTATAGATGCTCATTCACAATTGTCAACTACCTTTTTTTAACTGTTAAAGGATTGGAAAGATAGGAAACTAATCTGTGCCATGCTATTATTTTTCTTCTCCCTCCCATTCTTCCCAGTGCTCTGTTAAGTCACTTGGCTTCTAAGCAATTAATAATCACAACTGTTTCGTAAAACCTCTCAACTGGAAATAAGCTATTTGCAATGTTTCAATACTCTGAAACCAAAAAAAAAAAAAAAAAAAAAAAAAAAAAAAAATTGTAGTTGAGCATTTTGGACACAAACCACCTCATTTTGTCAGCTTTGTATCACGCCAAGCGACAAGATCCAGTCTCCCTCCTGTGAACCAGGAGCAACAGTGTCAAATCACATTTTTCAAATCAGAGCTCTTTAGAACTGAAAAAAACCCAAACAACCAAAAAACCACTTACCTCCAGTATATGAGAATACCCACAAGAATCACTAGACAGATAAAAGTCAGGGCTGATACGACCACAAGTGGTATAACTGTCTTCTTCTCTGATTCCAGACTCTCAGCTAGACCGATACGAGACTCATGGCTAATATTACTTGCCTCTGCAGTCAGAGAAAATTGAAACAGTCCATGTTTAAATTCTGTGGAACGCATAACATGAGTGAATGTGTCTTACAACAAGCCTACTTAATACCACTTACCTCTATGTTTTACTATGTACTGCAGAAAGTACATAAATTTGCAAACCAGCTTACAGAAAAAAGCAGATAGAGGGCAAAGCAAAGTGTTGAAGCTTATGTGACTCGGCCTTCCAGCAGTGGAGACTTCTCTTTTAAAGAATAGCAGATTGTTGTTAAAATATAGGAGAAGAAAGTTTTTTAATTTCATCTGTTTATTAGCTGAAAGCCAACTGAGTTAAAGAAACTGAATATATAATATTGGAATGTGTAAAGAACATTTTGATATTGAACTGTCATTCATATAATGCAAATCACTTCTCTGGCTAATGGCTTAATAGAAAATTTTCTTACAATAGTCCCTGTGTGCTTGCCACATTGCAGTTAAGCCTTCTCTATTCTAGTACTCATTGCCCATCCTGTAACTTGCCTTGCAGACATATCCTGCTGCCTTTGAATCCAATTGTAGTACTTCCTCACCCAAGTACACTGGAGCCAGAATTAAATTTCCTACCTCTGTCTTTACAGGCGACCAAATTATTATTTAGATAATGTCTAGATTTCACATTTCTGTCAGCCTTGTAATGCTGGGTGACAGAAATATTTGGACTTAGGAATCTGTAGGAAGATTAAAACAGTATCTTTTGCAATCTCGTTAAATAAGGGAACACAACAGTGAATGAGACCAACCCTGCATTTTTAATTTTTGTCATACCTTAAGTAAACATTTTAGAACTGTGATTTTGACAAAAAATTACTGATTCTTTTAAATATGTGCAGTTTACTGTGACCTGTGCCCATTACATTGGTTAAAGCACAGAAATAAGCACTCTTGCACTTGTTAGAATGGATCTCCTTGATTTTCTAAGACTTTTTTGCTTTTGTGAACAGCCCTAATTCAATGAATGTTCTGTATGGGAACAGAATTTTGCTGTCTAGAAATCAGCTGCACTCCATCAGGATTTCAAAGGAGCAATTCTAATGAATTAAAATCTTTCAGACAAAAGGGAGGAGGGAATGGAGTTGGATCTGGAAAAAAAAAAAAAAAAAAAAAAGAAAAAAAAAGACAAATCACATGTTTTAAATAGGATGTCAAAACCCAAACAGCTTCACACAGTATGGACTTCCAGGCAGCTCTTTGCTTGCTTCCATTTTCTTGAGTTTAGAGGTTTTCAGGGCTTTATATGCAAAAACATCTAGGCTCTGATCAGACATCAAGATCAAACATATTCCTGGTTTTATTTCTAAGTACTCTAATACCCAAATCAATCACTACTCTTTAAGTCATGTAGTTCAGTGGGCAAAGTAATTGTAGGCACAAGTTGCTTCTGAAAAATCTGTTGCCAAGTTTCTGGTGAGTAGGCTGAAATCAGTATTTCCTACTGGTTTCAGCAGAAACTAGGTGTACACATTAGAGATCAGAATACGATCCCTTTGAAGCATTTATACTTGCTTATCCGACTCTGGATTAATTCACAACATAAAACCCAGCCTTATCCATGTGATGACAAGGTTCCTTCAAACTGCATAACCAAGTCCCATTAGGATTCCTTCTACAGGGAATGAAGAGCAGGCTTCACCTGTAATGGAGGATTTCTTGTCCACTTGGCCATTACTCCAGTGACGGCAGCTGAAAAGGCAGTCTCATCTATAGTAAGTATCTTTGTTCCCTAATAATTGATGTATTTGGATCTTTTGCATATTTCTTTATATTAATTTCTCTTACAGTTTTTCAGCTGAAGTTGAAAGCTTTAGGTAGCCATAGAGGTCTTATGGAGAAAGCGTTTGTTAAGAACCAGCATAAATATGCATCAGCAACTACAAAAACTGAGATAAGTTTAAATGACAATTTTTCTGTAATGGTCACAACAAGAAGACATTTAATCAATTTCTTGTGAATTCACTGTAATGTATAATAAGTTCTCTGCTGAGAGATTTTTTGGGTTTTTTTTTGTTTGCTTAATTTCTTTATAATTGAATTAAATGAAGATGTCTTTGATTTACAGGAGACCATGTTAGACATGCTCACATTGTATTTTCAGTTTATTAAAAGACAGTATTTGGCATCATTTATTGGAAAAAATAATGTACATGAAATGATACTGTATAATGTCTTTCAATAATACCTACAAGACAAACTCTAAGTCTGTTGCACTACTACTCCAGTCTCATATAATCCTTTTTACTGTTGATAACAATTAAAATGACACCCATATGTAAACTGTAAATCTCTAATGGTAACACTCACATTAGTACCATAGGTTATGAAATATTGATGTTATTTTTGTTGATTTTTAAAGAAATATGTATTTTACATAATGCGGTAACTATTTACCTACTGAACTAACTCACTTATCAATTCAATTTTATAACACCTACCTTCTTAGAACACCTACTAATTTCAGTATGGTTTTGATTTTAATTTTTATTTTTCATTTTTCACATTCTACTAGGCCCAGCTACACAGAGTGTAAATTTGCCACTTTTTCATATTGGTATTCTAATATGAAAATATAATTCTAATGTACACGAGTAATACAACCTCATGTCATTTAACTGTGCATTTGTAGGACTGGACCGAAAATTTCCCATGCTCTGTGGATACCATTCTTTAGTGGGTTCAGTTGAATGATACTGCCCTCTACAGATGCTGTGAGTACTTAATTGAAGTTCAGTTAATTTTCTAAAATACTAATTTAACCTTGTTCTTTGTTTTGTTTTGCTTTTTTTTCAAACATCATAGATATTTTCTGACTGCAGTCTTAGATTTTCAATACTCTAACAAGAAACGATGGAAATTATGTATCTGAATACATTTTCCATAATATGTTTTCCATAACACATTTTTCAATACACCGAAATGTTTTATATTTATCAGGTTTTTATCCATGTGAGGCTCAGTTTTGTTTTCTGACCTTATCCTCGGAATCATAGATCACAAATACTGTTGCTGACTTTAAGAGAACTGAATAGGAAAGCAGCACTAAATAGAAATAGGTACAGGAGAATCTGGCTCCAAGTATTTTTGAAATATGCAAATCTGGCACAAAAAAATCTGCATCTCACTGAAATCTGAAGGTGGCATACAGAGTAAGAAAGAAAATGGATGTTTTTATGAGTTAAGATGAATCAGAATCGAACTGAAGCATCTTCTTCCTTGCTCAATACATCTTAGAAAAAACAAAACACAAGGAGAAAATGTGCTGCTGTAAGTTAAAAACCAGAAACTCAGAGGCATGGTTTCCCCTGGTGTATTTCCATAAGGGCAGCACTTGTCTTTGTACAGAGAACTTAGGTCCCTCTTAAACCTTTAAAATTAAAATGAAACAGTTAACATTAAAACAAATTCTGGTTTCAGATTGAGCACCACCCAACTTCTGCTGACAGTACACATCTATCCAAAAGCAGAGTATAAGTCTTCTTACTGAAGAATATTTCAGGTGCAGTTTTAAGTAGCCAGAAGTAGCATTCACAAGACAGACAGGTCAGCATGCACCCCCTGTTCCCCAGTGCTTCCTTAATCACACCCACTGGCACTGTTATGTTCTCCTTTTATTATATGTAGATAAACTTCTTATTCTCTATGGCACAAAAGTATCCCCTCACAGCTTTTCATGCTATTTATTAGACTTTTCCATAACTAACCTGCCTCAGAGATGTTGAATACTGATGAGTGATCACTAGCAACAGATGAGGCTGATGACTGGGATGATCCAGGAGTTAATTCTGAGTTACCTGCTTCAACTGCCCCTTCAGTGTCTCTCTCATTAAGGTCAGGAAAACTGAAATCTGTTGAAGTTTCATTATCATTAAGGCTATCTGAGGTACCTTGGCCAGAACCACTTTCTTCATCGCTTGTAAAAACAGCCCAAGACTTGGACTCTGACGTGTTTTGCAATGGGGAGCTAGCAGTCTCAATGTGGTTCTCCAAAACTGTTGGGTCGTTGTGCTTCTTAGGTATCACACTTGCTGCCAAAGTTGGTATGGATGTATAATTATGTCTGTCCGTGGCACGGTTCGTCTGACTGTCTGATGCAGCAGCTGAAATTTTCTCTTCTTCAGGTTTCTTAGAATGTGAGCTTATAATTAGGTTACTCTGATCCTTGTTATCGTTTACCTCTGTATCTTGTTCCTCAACTACCATATCCTGAGCTTCGCTATGAGAAGTGCATGAGATACAGTTACTTACAGGGAAGCCATCGTCATATTCATCGTAGTCATCCTCAACTACAGAAGGCCACAAATCAGTACTGGACATTACACTAGGAGACAAACCAGAGGATTCTCTGGAAGGAACCAGCAACCTACTCAAAGTTACAGGGGTCTCACTTTTGGGAGGAACAGCCATAATAGAAATATGCACATTTGGTAAAGGAAGAGTGTGATGAATGGACACGTCAGAATCAGAAACAACTTCAGGCATACTGACAGGATCAAAACCAAGTGTAGAACTTGAAGAGACACTGGCAGCCTCACTTCTTTCAAAAACACTTGAAGAGATACGGCTGTCTGCAGGAGTAGCTACATGTGATAATATATCACCTGCTAGGAAGGGAGTTGTTATGGCGTTCACTGCTTGTGGGGGGAAGGCATTTGTATTTTCTAAACTGGTCAGCTGGAATGAAGCATCGCTACTGTACAATGAAGGCATAACCTTCTGAACATCTTCACTGTTAAACACACTGGATGAAACATACTCCTTACTTGCATGAGAAACAGGTAAACCTTGAAGTGATGCTGTGGGCTTATGAAAAATGTTGGAGAGCTTATCATCAACGGAAGGCGCAGACGTAGAATGCAGCATGGTTTCAGTTGTAGCAGAACCTGGTTCCATTTGATGCAATATTTGGTCAAATGTAGAGCTATCTTTATGAACCCTGGAGCTTTCAGCCAATATTGGATCACTAGGCACAACTGCAGCTGTGTTAAGCAGAGTGCCATCGACAGAAGACTGTAAGGAGGACTGCAGTAATGCTTCATTATTTAATGTAGCTGAGGTATCATAAAAGTACGGCTGCGTTGAGGATAACATTTTGCTATAAGCAGGGGTAGAGAGGGCTTGATCTGAGCTTGCACTAAGCATAGGTTTAAGCAAAGTGTCATCAAAGGCTGGAGTTGTAACATGCAAAGGCTGAACGGAAAGGTGGTTTTCTGTAAGTTTACTAATATCATGATCAAATATCTTAGTAGTGGGAAAAGCAAGAGAGACTGGAAGGATTCCCTTTGTGCTAGAAACAGGAAGTAGGCTTTCTTGCAGAGATGTATTCTGCTTAGTTACATCAATACTAGAAACAGATATAAAAAGTTCAGGTATCACTTTACTTTCAGCATTGGAAGCCATTTCATTTAAAGAAGAGGAAATCTGCAGTTCTCTCTCATCTCCATCTGTAACATCATCTTTTTGAAGTATCTTATTAACATCACTAAACCCAGATGATTCATACGTAATTTCATCTACAGAATCAGAGGAAGAAACATTAAGTACCATCAAAGTATCTGTATCAGGCAAAAGGGACTCACTACCAGAGTATGCTTCAGACCAATCCGTATCACTAGATAGGGAGCGTGTAGGCTGCAGCAAAGTATCAGCTTGTGATATTACAGAAGAAGGTTTATGCACCAGTACATTGTTATAGCTGCTAAATAAAGGATCTTGACGGAATACGTCAACAGAATCGTGCACAAATTCTGAGGAGTCATAGGAAACAGTAAAGCTTTGGAGGGAGCCCACATTACTAGACAAAGCGTAAGGAAGTTCAGACACTGTAGATAGTACATGCATATTTAAATCACTGCTGGATGGTTCAACTTGAGAAAATATATGAGTTCTACTATGACCAAATATCAGTGTCTCTGAAGCAGCATGAGTAGTCTGATGTGACATCACATCAGTATATTGAGCAACGCTTGGCTGTATTAATGCATCACCCTCTGCCAATGTCAAAGAAGCATGCAGGGACACCTTATCACTTGCAACAGCTGCAGTAGCACTTTGTGGAAACATTTGAGAAACTGTATACAAACGGTGAAACATTTTACTACTGGAGGAAGCAGAGGAAAATGTAAGCAAAGGTACATCATCATAGGAAGACAAGGTGGGTTCAAATGACACATCAACACTGGGAAATACAGGTGTAGCATGCAAGGTCACATCACTATCTGATGTAGCAGGGGTAGTGTCGAGCATCTGAGAGTCAAACAATAAAGGGGTGACTAGAGGAAACACTTCACTACTGTAGGAAGGTTGAAGAGGTATCTCACCATTATAGACTGGTTGAGTTGTCTGAGAGAGTACCTCACTGGCAGCAGAAGCAGAACCATATTCTCCAGAGCTTGAAGGGATAGAGTGAGGTGATAATTCAGCAGAGGAGAAAGCAAAGGTAGAATAATGTGGCAATTCTAAATCCGCATGTGAAGTGTCTTGCGAAACCACTGGGCTGCTGGAATAGGGCACTGTAGCAGGCTTTAATCCCTCTACATAACCATCTGTGTAAATGGTCTGAGACAATTGCCTCCTATGCGATGTATCAACAGATTGAGTTGTCTGATCTGTAGCATTATGGAACCATACATTTCCATCAGCAGAAGAAGTATGCTTTGGAGACTCATCAGAGGTGGTGGGTGCTACAACTTCTGAAACGTACTTAATGGAGCCTTGGGAAAGAACATCATGCACGCTTATATCTGGGCTTCCTGAAGGAAGCTCTTGGGAGCTCTCCTCTGTAACCAGCTGTACTGAAGAAGTGGTAACAACTGTACTCCAAAAGTCATCAGATTCCTGATCATGTTTAAAAGGAGTCGGTAAGAAATCTTCCTCACTATGGCCAGTAGTGGTTATTCTTGTTGGTTCAGTGCCTGAAGAAAGATATATGTATTCTTCTTCTATGCCTTTGGTGGAGTCAATGAGTTGAGGAGGAATTCCAGTAACTCTTTCGGATTCCAAAAAACGATCTTTCTCTTCTTCAGAAATTTCACCAAGAGGTGGAGAAGTAGGGTAATACACTGCTTTGAAAACATCATCCTTACCATGCAATTCTTCTTCTCTTGTTAAGTATCTATTTGTTTTAGCTTCACTGGGTCTTGTTCCCATTTTTCCTTGACTGTAGCTGGATGTAGTCACCTGGACACCTTTCCTCATTTGGTTTACCGTACTGTCAGTGCTAGGAATCACTGCAGTTTCTTCATTCACCTCTGTTTCCTTTTTCTCAACTTCATCCTTTGAAAAAATACCATAGCCAAAGACAATTAAAAATATAGACACTGTACATAAATGGAAACCCAAACTGCAAAAAAAACATTTTTCTGGCTCCATAAAAACAAGAGGCAAAACAAGACAACACTTGAGAAGATGTCTTAGTTTTAAAGCAAAACATTTAGCTGCAAGAACATATATCTTATCTTGAAAATATTACTTTGCAATAGAAACAAAAAAATCCTGTAACACAACAATTTCTTATATACTGTTACTTTTACCCTGAGAGACAAAACCAACTCACAGTATTTATCTACTCTATTAAAAAAGCTCTACCTCTTTCCTAATAAAATGCAATTGAACATGCAGTACACACCAATGAAAAAATGGGTTTGCTATCAGAAGGTCTTAGAGATTTGTACTAATATCCTGCTCTTGATTAAAGTGTCATAGTAACAGAGTTTTTAAAGTATACTGATGACCTGTCCACAAATCTGCTGAATCTTCAGAGTTTCTGGAGAACATTTCAGGATGGTCACCATGACTGTAATAGTTTCACAAGTGTTGTGAGCGATACCACTTGCTCCCCGTTATGACCCTTTGTTTGGTGAGCATGAGTAACGACACTTAGTGAAAAATCTGTGGTGCGAATTTTGATTTCTAAGGACAGATCCAAAAGGGAAAAAAAAAAAAAAAAAAAAAGCCTAAATACAATCAGGATTTGTGCTGTTCTTGAGGATCTAAGTTCAAACCTTTTTACCCCCTCTCCAACTTTCTCTGCCCCAAATAAAAAAACACAATGTGGAAGAATCTAACTTGCTCCGCAGGCACTTTTATTTTGACCTAGACACAGCAGTGCTCACAGCTCTCTGTTGTGCTCCAACCTAGAACTGCACCAGAACCAAACCTGTCCAAACGGCACTCTGCAAACTAGATTGAGGGGCACCTTCAGTTTCTGAAGGGACTTGATTTGATAGCACACATTGCCCTAAGAGACACCAGCAGGACAGAGCCTCTTGCACAACACAGTTGCAACTCCTTTTTCTGTTGAAGATTTGGGTTGGTGATGTGATGGCAATACCCACCTTTTCTTATTCAAAAGCACAATGTTGAGAGAAAACACCCAAAAGATAGGAGGCTGAGACACAGTAATCGGTCTAAGAAATCCTCAGTTTCCACTGGACTTTAGACTGAGTAGATCTCCCACTCCAGTACCAAAGTGAACTGGGCACAGCACAGAGGAGAATGTAAAATCAACAGCCTTTGAAAACAATGCCCAAGATAAAGAACTGCTGAATAAATTGTTAACTAACACACTTGCTACTAGGAGTTGTTAGCTTTTAGCCAGCCTCACCAGAGCGAGGGCTTTATCCACTAGGCTAGAGCTATGCTTCACACCGCTGTCCTTTTTTCATACCAGGAACCTCTTGTGCACTAGCATAACATAAGGTACCTCAGATATAACTCTTAGGTTTGGATTTTATTCTGAGAGCTAAATATGTAAAATGTCAGGACAGCAGCAACTGGAGTGTGTGTCCTCAAACCCAGACTGGACTAGACAGGCCCTTGTTCCTGAAAATCTACTTTCTGTACGGCAATGCCTGCACTTGTAAACTTTCTTGGTTCAAGTCAAAATCAGTTGACATTCACTGGCACTCAGTTACGGTCCGGACAGATGCAATATAATAATCTAGCTACACAGCTTACATCACCAGAGAAATAACTGTGTTATTGGTTACTCAGTGTCCACAAATACAAGGAAGGGTAAATAGCCAGGTAAGCACAGACTATTTCACTAATAAGGACTTGCCACTCAGTGAGAATATTGTGGTCATAGACTGAAACTATAAAAATTCAGAGGGATTACATGATACAAATGTAGGTTTTACCAAAGGAACTGTCCATGTTAAAAAATAGGTATTACAGATTGTTAAAAACATAATTGTGGTATTTTCACCTCTCTCCTTGCTGGGACACCAGAAACCTAGTTACCAAATATGAAGTCTGCAGAGGTTATCACAAAAACATCCAAAACTGTATAAAATAGAGTGATACTGCAATGTCTAACTTGAGTTTCAGAAGTAAATGAACCTCCGAGAACTTTGGAGGAATTGTTGAATTCACCTGATAGCACACTGATAGGTGACACGTGAATATTACTCTTCAGGACAACTGCCTTCTTCCCTTACTTTAGTTTACTACATGGTAAGTCCATCATAGAATAATTTGGGTTGGAAGGGACCTTAAAGATCACCCAGTCCCAACCCCCCTGCCATGGGAAGGGATACCTTCCACTAGAACAGGTTGCTCAAAGCCCCATCCAACCTGGCAATCATAAGCAAGTCCAAGTCAGATTTCTCATTAAACAAACTAGAAAGTCTAATGCTGGGTGCCAGCTTTGACTCTGCTAAATGAACAATTTTGTCATTCATTTTCATTCAGAGGTGACAGTGACTTGATGTCCCATTTTCAAAAATATTCAGGCATACCCTGTGATATCACTTACTTCTCCATGTATCTCCAGCATCACAGAACTAAATAGAGAGGTATTTCTAGTTATCTAGAAAGAAATATAGCTAAAAGAGAAGGCTGTATATACAAATATATATGTATATACAAATGCAGATAATACATTCAGTTGGTGACATAGTGTTGTAAATTTTCATGGAGTATCAATTCAATTTAGTTGAAATGTACACATTTGAAATACTCTCTTACAAATAAATGAATGCTATACCTCATATTCTTCAGTTTCATTCAGTTCAGGAATGAGATCAGCCTCTATAAAACAAAAACACACACCATATCATCCAACTTTTCAAATTCTCAGAATTATTAATTCTGCAAGGATTCAACTGATTACTTAATATATTTATTGAAACCCAATCTAAGATGTTTTATAGGATTGTGTTTGGAGATTGTGTTGAGGACTAGCTTTAAGGGTAGCAATGTTCATCCAGATAGAAGACATTCAGCCACAACAGTTTTGGCTGGCTCTAGCCTGATACTGCAACACATGTTGGATCTGTACTAAGGAACCACATCCTGGCCAGGGAGAACCAAGTTTGTGAAAATGTTTTCTATGAGAAAATACAGTTTAATGCAGAAATATAGGTGAGAGAAAAAAAGGTAAGTCTGGGAATCACCTATTTCTCTACATTTAATCTGAAAGCTCTGAAGGTATTACTGTAAAATTATTTGTTCTACAATTTTCGTACAGCCAATTCCTCATCTGTGCACTCAGGCTTGGAGTTAGCTCTAGTGCAACAGCCATGCCACCATGTTCAGTGTTCAGTGGGGTTCCTTGCCTCCATCAGGGCAGACCAAAGAGACTCACCCTTTCTAGTCCAGCGCTATAAGGCCTTTTTCAAGTTCCTCCTCCGCTTGATTTAATGTGAGGACATGAACCCACATGTATCACATCCCATAAGAAGTCCCCAGTAAACAGGTATGAGGTGCTCTTTGAGGAACTACTCTAAGGCTTTTGAGGCCTCCTCACTTTTCGTAAATAAGTAATAGCTGAAACAGTATCAATAAATGAATCTCCTACAGCCCAGGTGAAGATCTTTCTGAGTTTATAGTTAGCGTCTCACCTTCTTTCCCTCTGCCTTTTTAGATAAATCCAATATTTTATTTCTCATGGTGGGGAGGAAGGGAGGCTTCAAAGCAAGTTACAAGAAACCTATAAATCTCTGGTAGGAACTGGCATAGATCTCCAGTGGTGAAATCTAATACCCCTTCTATAGCATTAACTCATCTGTCTGCTGCTTTGAGCCACAGAAAGGTCCATTCTCTTTCTAAATCTTTGTAAGCCTTTCTCTTAAGCAATGTTCTAGTGCTCTGCTTGTATACCAGTGCTAGTATGTATTCTGAGGGCTGATTTGCACTAAGTGAAAATGGCAGTCCCTAAGCCTAGGAAGCAATTCCAGCAATAGCATCACAGAGAGCTCCATCTCTGCATTTCCTCCACAACTCCCAAATAAAGTTTCTTGGTATACTAGTACAAAGATGTCATCTTTACACTTCTCATCTCTGCAAGTCAGATGTGGATCTATGACTAAATTTGAATTCCCTTTGGTCTGTCTGTATCTACTTTTTAAAACAAGGTGAGACGTGTTATATGCAACATACACTAGATAAAGTTTATCAAACTAACAAGCTCATACAGTTTTACTTGTAGTTTATAGCATGTAAACAAATTTTTGCTTCACAAAGTCTTCATAAATTGCTCTTTTGTAACAAACATTTATAAATTACCAAGTACTGAATTAGCTTTTCATTAACAAGATAGAGAAAAATGATCTTACCTCTGACTCCTGGAAGCCTAGGAGTCTCCAGGGCAGGGTGGGGAAGGGAGCAGAGGGGAGGAAGGGGTGGAGGAGATAATGATATTCCCTGGCTTCTCAATGATATAAATCAAATATTGTAGTCATTAGTTTGAAAGTCTCCCCACAGTAGACCCATACCAGGTATTACGTACACAATAGACTTCTCTGAAAAAAATTTTTGACACAGAGGAATTCTACCCAGTCTTTCTGTGGTCACTATTCTTGAGTTGAGCTTTAATCAGACTCATCAGAAAAATAAAATATGCACACAGAGTATGCAGTAGGCTATGTGCTCTCATATTCCACCACCAGCAGACTACAGTTTCTTACTGTTGTTTCCATATATAAAATATACATTAACAGCACTAAATCTTCAGGCATTTTACAAACCCTATTTAAATTTAGTTGGTCACAGAAAATGTATTTGTCAAAAGCATTAGAGACACATACTTATAGAAGTTCTGTCAATCCTGTTTCTGTGGTTTTGATTTGACAGGAGATGATGGAAATTGCTAACATCCCCCAGCCAAGAAAAAGAACCGCACCCTCCAAAAAACAACCCATTGATGTAGGTTGATGAACAAGCTTGTTTATTTTTAATGGAAACATATACTGAGTATTCTATAGCTTACATTTTAAAAGAAAATAATTAAATCATTAGTTAGAAAGTTTTTTAAAAGTCTTTTCATAACCCATTTTAGTGACAGATAGAGCAAAACCAAAAAAACGTAACTATTTCCCTACCTTCATATTCAATGCAAATCTTTATAAAACTCTCTTAAAACAATCTGAATGGTAATTGTAGAACAATGTGTATAACATAAGCTGTTTTCATTTCTGTACTGTTTTATGTAATAAACTGCATGGCAAGAACAAAAGTTAAGCCTGTTTCTTCTGATTAAATTAGTTTTCAGATTTCTACATTTATCAACACAAAATTAGAAAAAGCATCCCCTAAATGAAACATTAAATGTATGCTTATCTTTTTTTAGGACAAAAATCACAAAGACAAGTTACAAAGAAATTGCATAGTTAGACCCTCACAAAGCATTGCTGACAGCATGAGCTGCCATGCAGGAGACAGCATTTGAGAGCCTTATCCCAACATGGGTTTTTTTCGATAAACAACCAAAATCTACACAAAGGAAGATAAGAGGAGAGATATACTCTTATTTATTATTTCCTGTGTCAGCAAAAGCATGTAACACTGGTATTAACTACACAGTAAACTACTGCAGAACTTTTAGAGCTACACACATGTTATCTAGAGAGTCAAAGCACACATTTAGATAGCTATTCAAAAACCGATTCTACTAGCAAAAATAAATAAATAAATTGGTAAATAAAGATTGGATTTTTATCAAAGCTGACTAAAATGCTATGTAAATGATTCCTACCATTTTCGATGCAGGTTGTGTAGCTACATCCTGTGACATTTACTAAATGAAACTAACTGGAAAGCATTTTAGTGTGCACACACACTATCTTGCAAGATAAAAGCCTGCCACAATGAACAGTTTAGGAAAAAACAAAAGAGGTCTCAGAGTAGGGGTCTCAACTATGATCATTTGCCAAATGTCATATGAGAGCTCCCGTGGCTTCCACAAACTGAGGCAGAGAGCATGGCCTGAAAGAGGTCCTTCCTCTTTATGAAGCACTCGCGAGAACGAGAGGGTTTAAACCTTGTCTGTGGATCACTCAGAGCCTGCAGAGCCTTTACTAACCACTTGCACTCAGACAAGGTGGGGAGAAGGTAAGAGAAACATTCTCTCTTGCAAGCATCTCAAAAGGAAAAGGCTAAAACAATGGTTGTCAGTTTTCTGAACACCAGATTTGTGTTGCACAGTGTACTCAAACTTCCCTTATTAAAAGTAGACACTCCAAGGTCAGAATTCTTCCTGGAAAAGCCCCATCTAATGCTTCTACATGACTCATTCCTTACTTTAGCTCTTAACGTTAACATTAATTGATCTGGAGGTGACTACAGTGAATTTCATCTTAGTTAAACTGGCTTATTCAGAGTAATTCTTGAAAATGAAAGTTTTAGTTTATGCTTTATGTGAATCAATTTTATTTCATGTCTTCATGGTGAAGGTAACTTTTCTTTCATAAATTCATAAGCAGGAGCTCCAAGAAATCCCCTTTTGCCTCAAGATCTATAAAGCAGATCACAAAACCAAATTGATGTTATAATTGTAACCAGCAAGTTGCTCTGAACAGATCTTTGTCATTAGATATCTACATTCTCGCATTTCTGTTGCTGAATATTTGCAACATTAAGATATTAAATATGAAAATACTTGCAATATTTGCAGCAGTTAATTCAGAGGTAAATAATTAGTAAAAGGAAGTATGCGAACAAATATTAAGACTAGAAATGAACGGAAGCTTTTTCTCATATTTTAAAATTATATTCAGGGTTGCAACATCATCTATAAAACTTACGTACAGAACAATGTACACCCATAGGAATAACACTAATTAGATGGGAGGGATTTTTCCCTGAATTTTCCTTATCTCACGTTAAGGAGACATATTTGAATGTTCAAATGACAGAAAACAAAAAAATGCCATTCTCATAGTTATGCTAACCTGCTCATAATTTATACGGATATATCTTTACATTTTTATGCCTCCTAGCTATTCTTGTACTCTGTTTTTTCATTTCTTTAACAAGAAGAAATTAGTAGAGTGTCTGGGTAAAAAGGCATGAGATTATCAGACCTTCACTCAGAACTGCTAAATATAACATTTACTGCACCAAATTATCTTGTCTGAGAGAACACATCTTAGAGAAACTTCTGCTTATATGCTGGAAGGTGAAATGACTTTTCCGGTATATGTTTCTGAAGCAAGACCCATGCTCTTCCTTCTACTGAAATGAATGCAAAGCCACTGCTTTGCCTGACGTAAGCAAAAGTTCAGTGGGTATGCCATGACCGGTGGCTGCATATATGCCACTAGCCAGCAGCAGACTAGTGAGCACCCCATCATCCTCTTGCCAAGTTTGTTCCCCATCAGTAGTGGCTTGCACGACAGGTTCACTGTGCAGTTATCCAGTCCCAGTGCTCCTGTCTCCCTCCTTGCCTCTGCATCCACCTTTCCTTCCAAAGGAACTCACTGCACACAGCAAGTGGGGTGGTATGCAACTCACTCTCACAGGAGGGATGCAACAGTACTAGTGGGCTAGTAAATTCCGTAGACATTATCTATACTGGATTTTGGTTTGCAATGTCTTGAGAAAATTCTTCAAACACAAAACCAGTAAATTCTGGAAAGGAAGTGGAGAAATATAGTGTCTAAGAGATAGCTAAAGGATAAATAGAAAACTGAAATGTCAGGCTGAATATCAGAACTTTGTCATGGACTTCTTAAAAAGCTGAAGAAAAATATGAAAATCCCGGCAGATATTAGTTTAAGTCTTCAAAATGCATTCTTCTTAATACATTGTTTTTGAAAGGCAAGTTAGACATCTATTGAAAATTTATACCTGAAGCTGAACCTCCCTCTTTGAGACTAAATGCAGTATTATAAGCCCATTACCATTATTAGTTCATAATTCATGAGACAGAGATTGTTGATAATCATAAGTCTTTCTCACTGCAAAGGAATATGGTTCCCTTGAAATTAAAACCTGACCTATTGTGCCAAGTACATCACAGCATTGCTAAGGTCCTTGCTGCAGCTAAACAGACTTAATGAAGTGTAAAACTGAACTTACAGAATCCATAAATAAGCAAAAAGTATTCAGGCCCTTAGGTAAAAAAATGGTTTCTTGTATGATCAGAAAGTCTTTGATTTTTTTCTATGAATAATTAAAGGGTTCTTAATTAATAATACAGTTCTCACTCATTTTGATAAAAACTGGGTCTGATGCTAAAACTCCCACAGAATTTAAGGAATTATTAAGGACAAGTTCAAGCTTCATGATAGAGTTTCAAATTATTTCATATTTACCAGCAGGCGGAAGAAATAAATCTGGCTGTGAAATCAGTAAGATTTGGTTGTTAGGCCTTTTGATTTTTTGCGAGGCAGCATTAAGAAGCAAGGGAATTCCATCACCACAAGTCCTTTGAAATTAAACTCCAAATAATCATAAAAAATTAAATTTCAAAATCAATTGATACAGATTTCTAAGTCATATTGATACAGACTTCTAAATCATATACTGGGTCTGTATTACTTGTTTGCTTAATACTTTGGCTGTGTGGATTAATTTTGTGAGGATGCTTGAACTATAGGGAAACAATACCAAACGTGGCTTTATTTCCCTACATTACATTACGAGATACGCTTGTGAGAGTTGAAATCAGGTAGGCGATTTTCAGAATATTAAAAAAAATAACATGCAGTCTTTCATAGGTCATGTTTAAAAGGAATGGAGAATTACATCGGGTAAAATATCAGTAGCAAAGAACATGCTGAAAGTTAACTGCAGCAATTTTGAAATTTCATTTTAGCATATTTTGATAGTTGTGAGATTTAACTGGTTTGCAAACAAATTACTTCTTCTAATACAGATTTTCATCTAAAAGTGATCACCAAGCTCCAAAGACCACTTACCTGTGTCCTCCAAAGGCATATCAACAATGACTTGGTCACTGTATTTTCCGTATAGACCATTAGAGCAAACAGCAACTATCTGAAGAACATAACTTGTATTGGGCAGCAGATTATTTAGAATAGCCCCCTAAAAGAAAAAACATGTTTAATCATTTACTTGCTAATAAGATTCAAATATTTGAAAATGCTAATTTTTTCATAACACATTTTTATATGAACCATACAGCTCCTTTCTTCTAGGGCTCTTAATGTATGCTTTTTATATTTTACTGTCATAAATGTTTTTCAGACAACCTAAAAAAAAAATCTTGTGAACTTTTACACGGAGGATACCAAACTACACGATTATTTAATGCTGAACACTAGTTTAGGTAACATTATCTCTGGTAAGTAAGTTATGAGTCTTTAAAGGGGGTTATAGGAACAGATCACATTAGTAAAACACCATGAAGCTGTAATCAGTACCTTAATATTTATAGCTGTATGATTATACTGAATCTTATTGATTATGTAGATTATTCTTTCACATCAGTAAGCTACGAAGCACAGATCACTATTAACTGACTAAGGGTTTTATGGCTAAGGCGCTCCGAGATTAATATGGTCACAAATTTCTGGGGACAGTAAAAGCAAATCAGAACAGCAACTAGCAAAAGCTTTCTCTCTTCTGGGCAAGACAGGCTGTTTATTTTTCTTGGTCTTTGTAGCTTCACAGCTGAAGAACGGAGTACAGCTTCCATGAGCTGCAGCCAAAGAAGTGATTTTTCTATTGATTCAGCTCCCAGCTACTATTTAATCCCTTAAGATAATTAACAGTGAGTGCTTTGCTATCACCCCTCTGTATGAAACTTGAAGAGTTTACAGTTACCAAGTCCTGATACCCATCTGTCAGAAACTCATGCTTAGTCTGGTCTTCTCCATCCAACTGTTGATAAAAGACAGCAAATCTCTCAATAGTGGTGTCATATACAACCCGAGGTCTTTCCCATGTAACGAGAAGACTGGTATAATTCTTTGGATCAGATTGAACATTTTCAGGTTCTGAGCTGCAAACTGGAAGAAAGAGGAAAGAATATGCTATTTTTCAAATTGCTCAAGTGACTTTACTGAGATCTTGAGCCACCTCCAGAGAAAATTACTGCAAGTCTTTCAGGTGCCTCATCTTTAGCTTTTGACTAAAATACCCGAGATGCCATGCATTATAAACAGAACCAGTATTTAAACACTAGATTTTCAAAAGCAAGTTAATTTGAGGATTATGTCATCGTTCCCCCCCATACCATATTTTGTGAAATATTAATATCCAGTTCACAAGCAATAAAATGTAAACCACAAAACATATTCATATATATGTCCTGGGGATGAAAACTCTCCATTACTATGTCTTTATGGGTCTATCAGAATCATAGTCATAAAATCACAGAATCAACTAGGTTGGAAAAGACCTTTATATTAAGTCCAACCTTTACCCCAGGACTGCTAAGTTCACCACTAACCTGTATCACTGAGGGCCTCATCTACATGGTTTTTGAACACTTCCAGGGATGGTGATTCCATCGTTTCCCTGGGCAGCCTGTTCCAATGCCTTCCCACCCTTTCAGTGAAGATTTTTTTCCTAATATCCAGTCTAAACCTCCCCTGGTGCAGCTTGAGGCTGTTACCTCTTGTCCTATCACTTAGAGAGGTTTTTAAAGGTTAAAGGTAAACCTATTACACTTGAATTTTTTCTCAAGGATGTTTGAATCTTTTTATAGTACCTAAAGAAGAAACAAAAGGCAAACAGGAGAAGCAGATGTGTCATAAAACGGGAACATTTAGCAGTGCTGAGCAAAGCCCATCCTTCTATTTCTCCTGTCAACACATTAATCAACTGTCAGACAGCAGCTATCATTGTTATCTGGTATGTGTCTAGTTAATGCATTCTTCAGTAAAAATGATGAAGCTAGCAGGTAGTGATTTCATGTTATACTATATTAAGGCACCACCAAGACATAGGCTGAAAATGTCTGAGCAGACTGCTGTAGTCCTGGTCCTGGTTCATGCACCTTCTTTGAGAGCCTGGAACTTGCACTCCTGGTCAGGCAACTGCTCTTGCATGTGTTTCAGACTCTCCCCTCTGCTAGGCTTTTTCATCTCATTCAGGCAAGATCCATGTCTCAATACTTTTCTAGACATACAGATATACTGATTACCAGTGTGCTAGAAATTTATTGAGTCTCTGACATTTGTTTTTTAAATCTCCCAAGTACATGTGTGTGGTTTAAAAATAACTTACAAGCTCAATGCAGATTAAACTGTATGAAAAATATACATTAGCAGAAAATGTAAATTATTTAGCTGAAGCTCATTGAAAAATGACCAGTAAGTTGTGATATATGAAAAAATAAAGCAGCATTATATACACCTGCATCATTCATTGTTTGTTTCGGTTTGGGCTGAGACCCTATTCTCCCTCCCCACCTCTCCTCATCCTCTCTATTGCTGGGGGAACTGTGTCCTAAGACCCAGCACTGAAGAATGGAGATGACTGTCAAAAGTGTGCCTAACTTTTGGTTCCTAATTTGAGAGTAGTGCAACTCGATTTGTTCTGATGTCTCAGAATGAGGGTCACAGATCCCTGGCATGAATCCCTCTTTTTATCTCCTTGAGACTGCATGGTTTTTGAATTTTGGTTGAAACGGTCAGAGTGGCTATCAGCACCTGCCCTGGCTTTTGGAAAGTTCCTTTCTTATGGACAGGATTTCCTTTCATAGGTACTGAAAAGGCATACTATTTAGTCTATTGCTTCATTTACTATCTTATTTAAGCTGCTTTATTTAATCTATTAGACTTCTCAAAATCACTGATCAAAGTACATGAAGTTTACTTTGAATCATTCCACAATTTAATTAAATCTTACATATTACAATGATTAGATGGAAATAACTTTATTACAAAACTTTTAGCTTGACTTTTGCACCACTAGTTACTTAATCATTCCTTATTTGGAATAAATGAAGAAATGTACTTTTCAAATCTCAGAAACTGTTTAAAACAAACTCTGAGTACCTAGGAAAAGAAAGCAAAAAACGCTATCTAGCTAATTAACAAAACAAGTGTAGAATCTTTGGAGTTCTTTTAAAGGAAGCAAACACCATGATACTGCAACACTTCTGGTTGACAATAATGCATTTTGGAAGAAAGAGGAAAACATTCTTTCCATTAACTTTGCAATTTGCCATTTGAACACAGGAGGGCACTGAAATCCCTCAAGAAAAATATTCTGAAAAACAGCCTCATAGAATCACAGAATGGTTTGTTTTGGAAGAGATATTAAAGAACATCTACTTCTACCCACCCCTGCCATTGGCAGGGTCACCTTCAAAGCCCCATCCAACCTGGCCTTGAACACTGCCAGGATGGGGTAGCCACAGCTTCTCTGGGTAACCTGTGCCAGGGCCTCATCAACCTCACAGGAAAATTCTTCCTAATATCTAAACTAAATCTGCCTTCTTTCAGTTTAAAGCCAGATTCTCCCATTCTGCACGCTGGTGGGCAGGTTTGAGCAGCCCTGGTCTAAGCTGTTCAATGGAAAATAATCAGCATTTGTGTGTGTGTGTGTGTGTGTGTGTGTGTGTGTGTGTGTGTGTGTGTGTGTGTGTGTGTGTGTGTGTGTGTGTGTGAGAGCTACTGGTAGAGGCAGTGTTAGCCTGCGTAACTTAGTTGTATTCTGTAGCTAGCTTTGAATCTCCTGTGCTATATAACCAACATAGCATTTTATTCATTACACGGAATTCTTTGAATTGACATAAAGGAAGAGCAAATTTAAAAAACACAAAAAACCCAAAACAAAACCTGACCAAGCTGGGCACATTCCACCGCACTACTAAAACTTGTCGTTCCACCCCACTACCACCAGATGGCAAAAGGAAATCATTAGACCGGCAATTCTCAATTCTGAGCATTAAGGCCGATGACAAACTCTGGGTTCATTATTTTTTTTTAAACGAGTCTAAATGCTCTTCAGCTTTTTTTTTTTTTTTTTTTTTTTTTTTTTGAAGGTGTTTAAAATAACTCTCCACTTTTTCATACTATAAGTACAAAGCTTCTCATTATTTCAAACTCTTCTCTACTGTCCTTTTTCATCCCTTTTCCATCTGTGAGTGAATTTGGTTGTGAAATCTCTGAGTGCATTCAGACCAACTAAGCAATATTATAAAGCTTTTAAAGGTAAAAGATTGGTAATTCCAGTATTATTTCTTTCAGTTTTCCTCTGTTTTCCTTACCAGATGCTTCTTCCAACTATTATTTTTCCCCCAATATAAAGGTGTCTTCCCTTTTGTTTTGCTTTGATGCTTGGTCCTGTTCATCTCAGCAGTGACCAACAATATTCCCACATGACAGTCATCTGCATATTATTTCACCTCAATTCCTTCCCAGGCATTTGTCTCTTGCCCTTCTTCTGGATGCCTCTTCATCAGTCATTCTACCTGTGCTGTTTCCTTTCTTTTCCTGCCAGTCTCAGTAACACAGAAGTATTTTGCTCTTGCCTTTTCCTGTTTTCCCTCCCTAGAGACTGGGAAAAGCAAGGACATCGCATAACAACTTACCTAATTAAAGCTCTGATACCGACTTTTAGAAAATCTGGGCAAGGAGACTGCAAGAAAGGTAGTGATTGAGTCTGTTACTAATCTGAAATCACAGATACTCAACTGGATTACAAGTCTCAAGCAGGAAAATACTATCCACAGGACAACAAAGACCTATCCAAGCCCCTGCTGGGCTTGAATTCTGGTCCCTGCTTTCACCAGAGATGCTGGTTTTGCATATCATATCATGATAATGCAGCTGCATTTGCTTATTCTTCTGTGGAATAAAATGCTACCTGTGTAACTTAGAAGTTCTTAATCTAAACTGAATTGCATCATCAGGTAGCACCAGGGTGCATTAGAGGAAGAATTTTAAAAAACTGCCTGGACTGTTTTTTTGACAAAAAGACTTTTTATAAGCTGCCCTAATTTGCCTCATTCAGATATATATTTATAAAAAGAAAAAAGCCTGGATTTATGCATCTCTCAGTTTGAAACAGTTGGAATAAAACGATATGTAGTTTTGAGGCAGCACTGGATAACTCAGTGTATTTTTTCCACATTTGTTGCTTTCTTCTACTTTTAGTTGAATATGGGTTTGAGATTTTTATCTTTTAAATTCAATTTTCACTTGTGGAAGCTGTGAAAACACTTCATTTGCATTAAGACATTCAAGGGCTTTTCAGCTCCCTGCCAGTGTGTGGCAAAAAGTAGTTGTTGGTATTCCCAGCTTATCTTTATGATGGAGGTGGAGCAGCAAAGTATATGTGAGGGTTTGACCTTGGCTGGCCACCACGTGTGCACCCAGCCACTTTCTCAGTCTCCCTCCTCAGCAGGACGGTGAAAGAAAAATGATGGAAATGCCCCTGGGTCAAGATTTTTCAGTTATCTACGTGAGTAAAACTCACTCTCCTAACTCCTCTTGCATTGTCTAAAGGGATTTCAAAGATTGTTTTTTCTCTGTTGACTACAAGAATTTTGGAATATTAAACGTGAAATGCATAAGCCTATTTACTCGTGCAGACTTGGGCATTCATGTTACAGTTTTATTAAACTTACATTTAAGTTTAATGATTCCCAGGACTTTCAATTTACCTTTTCTTAATACGAAGGTGAAAATATAAATGCTCCTTGAATGTTCTATACTAAACAAATCCTATAATTGCATTCATGTGTTTATATATACGTATGTGTACATAAATATGTATATTATGAATGTGCATGTGATCTTACTGCATTTACATAGTGCACACAAATATCAGCAGAATGTGAAATATACACAGGTAGACTTGAAATTTTCATGATCCTTTCTGTCCCTCCTTGTTTATGGCCAAATCAGATTTTTTAACCTACACTCCTTCAGGTATCAGCACACGGAGTGGACAGAAGGAAGAAAGGACCTGTCTTTAACAGTATTACCCAGTTTTATTTCTTGTGAGTCTCTACGGAAATCTACATTAGGACAGCACAGCTGAAAGTAGCTTCCTTCTACTGCAGTGACAAGAGCCAAGGCCAAGGTCTTGGCTGCATTGCAACCACCTGGGAGGCAAGTGAATTGCAGGTGGCAGAAGTCCCAGTCTCTGTCTTCAAAGGCGTTCTGTCTATGACATTTCTTCACTGCAGATTGACTCTTAGTTACTAAGGACTGAGAAGATTCATTTCCTTCTGACACATGGACATAAGTGGTCTTTCTCCTGGGGACCTTCATTAAAGAGAGGGACTTGGGGAATCATGATCTTTTTTTAAGTTAGGCCAAATCAACAATGTCTTTTGTCAGTCTATTCAGAAACAGAAATGTATTGAATTGTGGCAATTTGCTCTATTGTTGCAGCTCAATTCCATACTCCTCCAAACTTCAAAATTTCAAGTGCTACTTAGTACCTGAACAAAGAAACCCTGCCAGAACAGCTATTCCTTGGCTTTGACCAATGCAAAACAATTCACACCCTGAGCACACATCTGAGGGGTTCATGACAAGCTGACAACAAAATAGAAATGTCATGGACTGGTTACAGAAATGAGGCAGTAAAGTTATCCCGTGCAGCGCTGCGGCAAAACAGTGTCGTACTTGCGCAGTGGACCCAGACCTCCAGCAGTTCTGAATGATGAGCGTCCACTAGTTTGTATGTAAGTCTTACACATCGTATTATTTCAGTGGGGAAAAACATATCCACCCAACTAAGGTGAATTAAAATGAAGCCACACTTCTTTCTGATCCAGAGACAACTACACCACATGCTTCACTCATTTGTCTATGTCTAATTAAGCACAATGCAACTGAGTTTAGGAACCTACAGGTATCCCCACCCAAGTAGCAA
Source organism: Ara ararauna (assembly GCA_028858755.1). Classification (NCBI taxonomy): domain Eukaryota; kingdom Metazoa; phylum Chordata; class Aves; order Psittaciformes; family Psittacidae; genus Ara; species Ara ararauna. Next base: position 148,862,429 of record CM054376.1, read on the forward strand.
CATAATCCCCACAAACAGGTGTTTACTATTTATTCCTCAATGCTTGTAGTTATGCATGCTGTATAGAAATCATCGACTTCCATATTTAGTGCTAGATCTGGTTTCCCTTACAGAATGTATTGCTTTGGCCATATAACCTTCACAAACCTCCCTGAGGTTTTAGGTAAGACAGATAGCGGAATCTGGCTTCTGGGATTATCTCCATCTATTGCTTTCTCAGCAGACTACGCGAAATTAGTTTGGTGATCTCAGTTCAGCCTTTGCTGGAACATTACACAACAAAGAACCAAATGGGTTTGTAAAACAAAATCCTCTTGCAGCCCCTGAAAATGCAGCTTTGTTTAAGTCTGAAACATTTAAAGGGCAGAGCAAGAAAGTTTGAACTGATGTGATCTGCACTGAACATTTGGTCAAGACAAGCATTTAATTTTCCACTCCATTTAACCTGACATGTTTTATGATTGCTATTTTTTTTCTCTGAAGTGACAGATTTATGAGTAATAATACAGCACGCTTACTTATTACACAATTTAAAATGAGTACCTTCATACCAGGATGATTTTTTTTACTGATAATTGTCTTTCAACCTGCGGAGAGGAATGACTGTTCAGTAAATACCTGCTTCATGAATTTCTTCTTGTCCAGTGTAAGAGGAAAACACTTGCCCAAAGAATTTATACTGCTGTTCTCGAAAGTTGTTTTGCAGGTAGTCCATCAGCATAACATAACCAGACTGCTGCATTGTAAGGACTTCACAAAATACAGCTAACTAGAAGAGGCAAGGAAAAAAAACGAAGTCAGAAGTCATAACAAACTAACCAGACACTGTCAACAGGGAAAAGCCCTGGGGAACAGATTGTGGGTAAAGTCTCCCAGCTGAGCTCTCCTGGGTAGCACTGAACTTTTATTCCTCTGTACCAGCAGTATATCTAATGCTTTACTTCACCTGTATTTCTCAACTACTCTGTTGTTGTAGCTATGCTTTGCCCAGCACCACCATTTAGCTGGGTGAATATGGGAAGAGTGTTTTGCGCTCATCTTTATCTGGGATATGTAAGTGCAGACAGCCTGCAGAATTAGGAATTGCGTTCTTACTCCCTTCTAAGGCAAGAAATTACTCAGAATCTAGTCCTGAACTAAAAAAGGGAAAAGATAACACAATGGAGTAATATATATACTTTCTAATTTAATGTCTGCATGAAAGATTTGTAAGTAGATAGAAGAAAATCTAGGTTGTTGGGCTGGCAATGAATGCCATGAGCTTTTGCTGTATACATAGCAACTGCTTTTCTTTGCTATTATGTACTATTGTTTGGTTTTAATACATTAAGCAGATTACCTGGTTTTCAGAAATACTCATGGTATCTTTAAACACAATCCATTCAACTGTTTCAAAGCAGGGAGGAGTTGACAAAGACCCATTGTAAGTGTAGTATTTGTCTGTTGCATTTGGCAAGAGGTTCAGCAAAATAAATGGTTCTAAGACAGCCTGTTTTCCTGGAAAAAAATAATAGAGTCATATAGTTAAAATACTGCAGAAAGAGTATTTTATGAATTTATGAATATGAAAGTATTTTAGAGTATATTCATGTACATATATGAATGTATTTTAGGAATGAGTAAATAAACTCTCCAAAAGAATTATCATTATAGGAACATGCTCACTTTGAGGCCATTCAAAATTTGATATCCAGAGAGACTAGCCTAAAAATAAATTGCTGAGCTTTTGCTATGTAGTTTGAATATTATCCCAAAACAACTTTATTTACTTGGGAAGTTGTAGTGAGTTAATCCAGTAATAAGTACAGTAATCAGTATGTTGGTTCATGACAATTTGTTCAAGTTTACTTGTAAATGTCAAAGATGCCAAGTCTTCGTCTCACATATGAACTTCAAAGAAAAAAATATGTTAAATCTCTGTTCTTGATCTCATGACACAGCTTCAAACTCTCATTGAATTTGTTCAAATTGTTGAGCTTCTCACAGGATCTTAACCTCTGCAGAAAATCATTGTTGCCATGTTAGACCTGAGAGTTATGTTACCCTTGACTGCAGAAGCAGAATTTCTACGGATCAGGGGGTTTAAAAATACAGTGAAAAACTGTAACAGCTCTAACACAAAGCAGAGAAGGATGCGAAGAGCTCCTCCAGGAGAGTATGACCATTCTGTTTATCGTCCTGTGAAAACAGTGTCACGTCTTTCAGGTCAGCAGTTTACCTGGTACCTTGCCAGTGGGGAGCACGCATAAGGATTGCTGGGAGTCCATCCACAGAAATCTAAATTCATGCTGGTATGGCAGTAGGGTCTAGCAACAGAAATTGGCAGAAATGGTACCAGCTGGCAGATTTTTCCAGGCTGTGACAATTATTAATTTTGTAACAATTATCTGCCTTATTGTCTGCCGCATCCAAAATAATACTTAGGTTTTAAACCTTGAAATAACATAGATCCTTATGCACCTTATTTCAGTGCAGTTACTGATTTTAAATTACTCTCTATTTGAGAAGTGTTCACTTATGAATACCTAATGAATTTTCAGACTGTGCATTAACTTGTGGTTTTACAGATATTACTTCTCGAGCCCTGTACAGATTTCCGACCTGTCTTTATCTTCATAATTCCTTACAAATATGGTGAGAGTAGCAAATTACATCAACAGTTTACTTCAAATCAGTGATGCCTTTCTTTATACAGTGACTGTTACACTGAGGTAAGATTAAAGAGCTGGCTCTCTCTTATCCATGTGTCACAAAAGGGGAACATTTGGCAGTGCTGAGCAAAGCCCATCCTTCTATTTCTTCTGCCAACTTGTTAATCAACCTTCAGAAGGAAGTCATCACTGCTATCTGGTACATGTCTTCTTAACACATTCTTCCTTCAGTAAAATGAATGGCCAGTACATTTTACATAGATATCCTGAGGACAAGAAACTTCTCATTTACGTGAGAACCCTGCCATTTGGACTTTAATGTGATTAACAGTCTAGATTCTAAAATCAAACACCTACAAAGAATGATGAGAAACAGGACTGTTCCTCTGCAGAGCTTGAGAATTCATCAACTAGGATTCAAATATGCACAATACAGATATGACTAACAAGGACAGATCATGCACATCACAGACAAGGACAGATCATGTGCTATTCACCTCTCTTCAGCTGGAACAATTTGATTTAGTAATGACCAGAATTTTCAGAGCTCATTTGCATTTTGTTCAAGAAAATGATATTCTACTCATTGTTGAAGTGCCATGCAGTGGCTATATCTTGAATCTTGCTGCTCATAGTTTTACAGCTTATTCCAAGGATGTAGAACAGTGTCTGCCTTGATGCATTACTCGTTCGCCTTTGTATTTCATACAAGATGGCACACAAAGATAATGAATCTTAACTGCTTTATATTTCCCCATCCTCTGCCTTTGTGATTTAAGAAAGTTGCTTCCTTTTACATTTGAGAATGATGTTTGTATTCTACAGAAAATCAATCTTGATTTTAGTGCCATAACTTTGAAAGCTTTTAAAATAGTGGGCTGATAACTTTTTACACTTTCAACCTATCTATATTAAGGGCCTTTAAAATCTCAAGCATCACTGCATATAGGAAAACTGAGACAAAGTTAGCCATTTACTTAAAGTTATAGCCATGATATATGAAAATACCAGACAGTGCTCATTCATGCTTATTCTTCTGTGAAGCTACTACGAAACTGATTAAGAAACAGAGCCCAGATCTCCTCATGCATCACCCGGAAGCCCATGTACTCTGACAAGAAACCACGAGGAATTCTAAAACACCAGATTTTCAATATTTGGTTGGAATAATGCTAGTACAAATATAATATAGTTGGATTATTTCAGATTTACATAGGAGCAACCACAAAAAAACATTAATCTCAGCTGAATCTACTGAATATTGATATGACTAGATGATCTTAAGGTCCTTTCCAACCCTAACTATTCTATGATTCTATTCAGACAGCCTCGCAGCCTTGTCTAAGGCACATCTTGAACGGCTACAACTAGGTTATTTGATTTCCGATCACACATAAAAGTCCAGAAATGTATGAGTGAGAAAACTCGTACAGTGAATCAGACATTTCTCCTGATTTAGTATTTAAAAAGTTTCAAATTCATGATGATTTTTGTTCATCATTATCTGGACTTGTGCAAAGCATTCAACACTGCCCCACATGACATCCTTGTCTCTAAATTGGAGAGACATCAATTTGATAGGTGGACCACTCAGTGGATAAAGAAATGGCTGGATGGCTGCATGCAAAGAGTTGTGGTCAATGGCTCAATGTCCAGCTGGAGACCAGTAATGAGTGGTGTCCCTCAGGGATTGGTGCTGGGACCTGTCTTGTTCAAAATCTTTATCAATGACACGGACAGTGGAATTGAGTGTGCCTTCAGCAAGTCTGTTGATGACACCAAGCTGTGTGGTTTGGTTGATACATTGGAGGGAAGGAATGCCATCCAGGGGGACCTTGACATGGTTGTGAGGTGGGCTGATGCCAACCTGATGAAGTTTAACCATGCCAAGTGCAAGGTCCTACACCTGGGTCAGAGCAATCCCAGGCACAGCTCCAGGTTGGGTAGAGAAGAGATTCAGAGCAGCCCTGCGGAGAAGGACTTGGGGGTGTTGGTCGATAAGAAACTTTACATGAGCTGGCAGTGTGCGCTCGAAGCTCAGAAAGCCAACCGTGTCCTGGGCTGCATCAAGGGGAGTGTGACCAGCAGGTTGAAGGAGGTGATCCTGCCCCTCTACTCTGCTCTCGTGACGCCTCACTTGGAGTATTGTGTACAGTTCTGGTGTCCTCAACATAAGAAGGACATGGAACTGTTGAAACAAGTCCAGAGGAGAGCCACGAGGATGGTCAGGGGTCTGGAGTACCTCCCGTATGAAGATAAGATGAGAAAGTTGGGGCTCCTAGCCTGGAGAAGAGAAGGCTGCATCCTCATAGCATCCTTCCAGTATCTGAAGGGGGCCTATAAGGATGCTGGAGAGGGACTCTTCATTAGGGACTGTAGCAATAAGATAAGGGGTAAGAGGTTAAAACTTAAACAGGGGAAGTTTAGACTGGATATAAGGAGTTCTTTACTGTGAGGGTGGTGAGACACTGGAATGGGTTGCCCAAGGAAGTTGTGAATGCTCCATCCCTGGCAGTGTTCAAGGCCAGCTTGGAAAGAGCCTTGGGTGACACGGTTTAGTGGGAGGTGTCCCTGCCTATGGGAGGGGGGTTGGAACTAGATGGTCTTAAGGTCCTTTCTGACCCTGACTATTCTATGATTCTATGATTTACACTTCTGTTGTTACAAATACTGAGTCTTGGGGAATAGATCATAGAATCACAGACCATCTCGTGTTGGAAGGGACCCATAAAGACCATAATCTCCTTGCAGGACTACCCTAAACTAAATCATATGACTAATAGTGGTATCCAAACTAAGATGCTCCTCAAACTCTGACAGTCTTGGTACCATGTCCACTTCCCTTGGAAACCTGTTCTGACTGGCCACCCTCCCAGTGAAGAATCTTTTCATAATGTCCAATCTGAACTTCCCCGGATGCAGCTTTATTACGTTTCCCTGTGTCATATCTCTGGTCCTCAAAGAGAGGAGATCGACACCTCACCCTCCACTGCCTCTCTTGGGGAAGCTATAAACTGCTATGAGGTCTTCCCTCAGCCTTCTCTTCTGCAAGCTGAACAAACCAAGTGGCTTCAACTGCTCTTTATAAGTCTTGTCCTCAAGACCTTCCACCATCTTGGTTGCCCTCCTCTGGACATACTCTAACAGTTTGATGTCTTTCTTATATTGAGGCACCAAACTGCACACAGCACTAGAGGTGGGGCCACATGAGTGCAGTGTAGAGTGGGACACTCACCTCCCTTGATCAACTGGCTATGGAATGCTTGATATGCCCCAGGACACAGTTGGCCCTATTGGCTGCCAGGACACACTGTTGACTCATATTCAACTTACCATCAACCCCACATCTCTTTCCATGGGGTTGCTCTCCAGCCTCTCATCCTCCAGTTTGCACATGTAATGAGGATTACCCTGTGCCAGGAGCAGAATCTGGCACTTACTCATGTTAAATTTCACATGGTTAGTGACTGGTCTATCCAGATGACTTTTGTTGTTTCTAATAAAATAGACATAGCTGAGCTCTAGAGAACCATGCTCCCCAATGCCTTTAAGGTTTCATTAAATTACACTGATATAGGATTTAATCTAATCAGTAATCGATACAACATGGAGACAGACTTACCAAAACGACTAACACTATCTACTCCGTTAATGATTGGGTTATAATCCAGATTATCTTCTAGACCAATCTGTCAAAAAAAAAAAAAAAAAAAAAAAATTGCATTTTTTTAACAGTACAGACTTCATGAAAAAAAATTGAAAGCTGCAGTTTACCACCAAAATTATAGATGACTTAAAGCAGAACAAATGTATTTTGCCCAATTGTTTTTCTGTAAGAATAAATTAGAAAGATATATGCAAATTTCTAAGTCAGTGGTCACACATTGGAACCGGTTAAATTCAGTTTGAACATCTCCCGTGTTTCAAAACTTTTTTAATGACACAAAGATATACTTTGTTTACCTCAAACAAAATCGATAAAGCTCTTAACTTTCCATTTCCTTTAACTGCCTCTTCAAAATTTGTAAACTGTTCTGCATCATAGCAGTAGATTTGCATCTGCAAATAAAAATATATTCAAATGTTATGTATGTAAAAGTAAAAAAAATATTCAATGTGGTTTTTGTATTCCCATTTTGAGAAAAAATGTCCAAGCAATAAATTTAATTACAAATATATGTCTATTTCATCTATCTTGCATGCATTATCTCAAGATACAGAATGGAATTCATCTGCTTTTAGCTGTCTAACAATAACCTCTCCTGAAAAACCACTAAGTACGCAGGAGTTAGTTATCCTTTCAAGGAGGACAATGCTCTCCATGGATAATATAGTAAACTGAGACTACTTGCTGATAATGGACATCTAACCTAAAGAACTGAGGTGAGATGAATCTTGTGGTAAAACCTGAATCACTGGTAAAACATGAATAATAAGGCAAGATGTCTTACTAATATGCCTTGCAGTAAGTGTAGAGAAGCATTGGCCATAAACGATTATCAGGTATTTTGTACCCCCATTTGTATGCTGTCATGCGCATTAGGTTTGTTGCACCCCTTCCTCTCTTCAGATGCAGTTGGGAAATCTCTTCCAGTGACAGGTGACCAATGTGAATGGTGGAGTGTCCTGCTCCTACTCTCCTACTAGGTTTTTATGTGATGATGATGGAAGAGAATAGTCTCTTAGATGCCTTGGCAGTACAGGTGGAGTGTGAGTGGGAATTTTTAAATGGGTAATGAGCTAAAGCAAATGACACTGCCCAGGGAAAGCTCCTGGCTCACAGCTCTCCATGGAGCCATGGACAACCTAGGCTCTACTGCTTTGGTCTGACATACAAGTCCAAAGTGCTCAGAGTGAGGAGCAGCACAATCGCCTAGCATAACCTTATCTCTTTAACTGGAAAATGATCATAACATCAAATTAAGAATTGAAAGTTTGGTCTGCAGAATGCCCCCATGGATCTCAGTGAGAGCTTCTTCCCTCCTCCACCCCATTCCCATGCTGCTGCAAGCTATTCTGACAAACCGCTCCGTGATACAGAAGTCTGGGTGCCTGCTAATGCTCCCACATGGTGGCTCCTGGTGTGCTGCTGCCAGCTCTTTCCAGCCCAGCGACACACGTCGCGTTTTGTCCTGGTAATGCTCAGCAGCTCCCATTCAGCAAGGCCCCAGCTTTGAAAAGTTCATTTACAATCTAAACAACTGACTGCTGTGGAATATGATGGGTCAAACTTGTAGGAGTTTAACTGTTAGTGGGAGCTTGAATGATGTCAGATTAGAAGATATAAATTCTAATGTCATCTCAGGTGACGTGTGAAAACACAGTTTAGACATGCTCAACATGCCACAGAATAATGCCTTATGCTGCCCTTCTGAAATGCATCATTTAAATAATTTTAATATGGATTTAAGTGAATGATTATATTTGCAAATAGACATAATCAAGTGACAAAGCTATTTCATAAACAGTGTTACTTTTAGCAGAATGTAAATCTTCAAAATCATCAAAATCTGTTCTGTACTTTACCTCAAGAGGAAATTTTTGTCCTTCTAAACTATGTTCTGATCCATCTGATGATACGTTGCATTTTCCCCAGTGAAAAGTGATCTTGCTCGCTTTGAACACAGTGTCTAACCCACCTCCACTCACATAGTAATCATTTGTCAGGTTAATTTCCACTGAACCAAGAGAGAGAGAGAGGGAAAAAGGAGTGTCAATATAAAAGCCAGCCAAAGCATCTATGACTCTCATATTTCAGTATTAGCTGCTAAAAGGTAAATATGATATGTTTATTTCCCTGTGTTTCATAAGCAATTTGTCAGAAAATTGGTTGTTTAAAATAAGTAAAAAGTGTAGCAATTCACTATTAGTATGGAGAAATACATTTCATTTCATGTTGCAATTCTCAGAATAGTCATCTAATGTAGTGCACTATTATATTGGTCTCCATTTGACTGAAACTAGCCACAGAAGTACACTAAAAACTCAGAGAAAAAGGCTTATCCACCAAGCTGTCAAAGAAAACAAATCCCTGAAATACACAGCTTCCTGAAAGCAGCTTTGCTTTTAACAAAAAAGGAAAATCCCCCTTCATTATTATCATAATTCTAGACACAAATCATGTGGCAACACAAGAAAAGAAAATTATAGTTAGTTCCTAGAAAGACTGTCCTGTCTTTGATAACCCTTAGCTGTGGAACAGTCTCCCATGGAAGAAGTTGATGACATGTCTTCAGATGGAGATAGATGGACACATACTGTAGCTGGGAGTGCTTGTCTTCTGGAGGGAATGAGCAGGGTGGAATAGACCAAAGCCCCACATTTGGGTCTCCAGTGATAGTGAATTGCTTGACCTCTTGCTAAGGCATCACTAATGGAGTTCAGTTTCATTACATTCCTTTCCTCAAAACCTTGAAGACAACTTAAACTGCAGAGCTTAGCAGTTCCTTTTATAATACCTGAATTGCTGTAGGTGATGAAGAGCTTGGTTCACTTTAATGGACTTTAGAAACTTTTTCCTCAGGGATCTCTTGAAAAGACACATACACTATTTATCTATCTCATCTGGTAGTGCAAGAGGGAAGTAAGTGATTTGTGGAGTGGTATGTAGGAAGTACATGACGAGGTCAAGAACAAAAACCAGGAATAACGACACTAAAATAAGATAAAAACAAACCAATATAAAATAAAACAAAATAGCTGGTCTACGGGTCCCACTAGAACAGGTAGAAGGTCAAAGACAGTTGTTAAGAGATTCCTTCCTCTATACCTATGCCCGAAACAAGAAACAATACTTTCAACAAGCAGCTTTTAGTTATTGCTATCCTAGATTTATAAGTGGTTGCAAACCAGTTTGTCTGATGATGTAAATGCCACCATAAGTTTGGTTTATGGCTGGGAGAAATAAGCACTTGTAGGCATAAATCACTTCTTTCTAAAATACATTTCAAAGACAGGTAAGACAAATCAGGACCATAAAAGTACTTATTTCTCTTCTTTGACTTAAGAAGAAGTCAAAGGGAGTAATTGAGACAGAAGTGTCTACATCATAGGTTTTTATGTGTAAGTTAGATGAATTCCATCCTGAGTTTTTTGAAAGCACAATTCATCCATTAAGTGCTTCCAGATGAGTAGACAATTTATTCATACTTTCAAAAAATAATTTTTGTATACTTGTTACAGATTCTAGGAGTGCAGTAACCATTATCATTATTTCGAAGCAAATGCTAAATTAATGGTTAGCTTCAATGCAGTGCCTGTGATGGGATGATAGTAATGATGTGATTCCTTTGGCTCTATCTGTCTGCACATATAATTATTTGTGTGATTTCTCTATTATGTTTGGCTACTGTCATCACCTGCTGTGGCTTGGTTTTTTTCAGTTTTATGGAAAAATTCAGAATGCACCAGGTGAGGGAATGTGAAATGAAAATGTTTAATTAAAAGTTCTTGGTGGATTGTCTATCACTACACCACTTTTCTGACCTCATTTAACTCCATGAAATCTGACATTTTACCTGTTTTGCCAGTGTTGTGAATGAAAGTATCTTCCAAAGTTTCCTTTTCCCATCCATGGAATTTAAGTTTCTTCAGATTCACATTTACTTGGGTAAGATCTTCATCTATATTAATAGGAGACTGTCTGGCACCATTACAGGCTGAATATTTCTTTCCCCAGTTCTTTTGGTTCAAAGTTCCTAAAAACCAAAACATTTGTGGTAAATACACTTAAAACCTAAACCAGTATCCACACAATTTTTAGCGTGGGACAGTTTAAATATGGTTTGAAATCTGTAATCAGAGTATCTGCCCTTCTTTTAGGCCTCATCTGTAGCAATAAGCACAGCTAGCATTGCATCCTACCTTCAGTAGTTAAGTCACTTTTTGACTGTTTTAGAAATCATACACACATGCTTATGAATCTTTAGGGATAGCAGAAAACAACAAAAACCCTCTCACACACAACATACAGAAATAATAAAAAAAATGGGGAAAGGGAAGCTTTCAGATGAAAGAAGCTGGCAGTCAAGGAAAGTTGGGAATTATTGCAAAACCCTCATTTCCAAATAACTCTTTTAATCATATGAATGCCATTAATATTCCTTCTGCCCAATGAGGTCAGCCACCCAATATAATTTTTAAATAAATAAAAGCAGTAAGATCTTTTTTTTAATCCTTACACAGAGGGAAAAAGGTGAAATTATTCTATCCTGAAAAAAGAAAAAAGTCACTGATGCTCTGGTAGGAGAGCCTGGCTATATGGTCCAGTTTTGCCCACACACTCTAGCCATGACCCTTTGCAGCCGCCGGGCAGCAGTGGACAGGAAGTCCTGCACCTTCTTTAGGGCACAGAGCCTTCATGGCCATTTCACTGTGGACAATTCATACATAGACAGCATGGACGTAGACTGCATCTTCTTCACCAACGATCCGATTATTTTCCGTAAGAAATGCTCAAGCACTCTACAGATCAGTGTGAGGAGTTAGCAACCACTATGAGAATCTTTTGTTTATATAATAATACAAATGCTACAGCACTTTGTGTATTTTTATGTGCTTGCATACATATAAATATTTTTTCCTGATACGGAATTCTGGTAATGCTTCAAAAGGCTAATTAAAACAAAGAGTTAACCGCACAGACCTAAGAAAACGTAATTCAGCTAGCTTCCCACTTACTAGTAGTTCAGAGCAAATAGAAGTGCATCCAGTGCACACATTTTAATTCAATTAGACATGTTGAAATGAGCCAGTGCTCATTTACAGGCCGCTGCGCTATATCCAAGTCTGTCGCTGGAAGACTTGCTGTATTGTACCATAGGCAAGTCCAGCCCTCATATTGTACTCAGAAAACTCAAGAGAGGGGAGAAGAGATACAGCCAGTCCTGTAACCATGACAATAGACAGTAATACAAGACGGTCATCTGGATAGCTATTTACCAAGAAACAAACCTTAGCTAAATTATTCAACAAGTATCAAGTCCGGCAAGTTACCAGTCCCACCTTGCTGCATCAGAATTACTACATAATATATAAACCTATGTATAAACCAATTTACTTCTTGCAAACAGCAGCAGGAAAAACTGCTAGGGACAAGCAAAACAAAATGAATTTAAATCAAAGGGTTATGAATCTGGCTGTCCTGCAGTGGGGATTAGAGACCTGTGAAGAACAAGCACTGGTCCCCTGGGAATGGCATGCAGGGTAAGCTTCCAGCTCCTTCGAAAGTCATGCTTGCCCTGGACATCAGCTGTCAGTTGCAGTTTATCATCTGCGAATATAACGCACTATTCTGACTTCTAATGTGCTTTTCATAAGAAAAGAGTGGCTAATATTCCACCTTCTCCTTCCAACATTCATAGTTTCATATTTTGTGGCTTTGTTACACAGAATGTAAATTCTTCAATTTAATAGTCATTATCTATGCCTCAGTGTGTAATAGAACAAATTATTAGCATGAAGCTAATGATAACAACAGTAATCAGCTCATCACAGAAGACAGTGTCATGCCAACACTGTAATCCGTTAAAACATTCAGAACCAGGGCACGTGGACTCACATAGGATGCTGTCTGTAGGCACTAGGGCAATGCTGTGGCCTGAATAAAAAAAAAACAAAGTTTGCTCTTTCACTCTGGATGTGAAGCTTTTCCTAAGTATTGCCACAAAGAAATTAAAGAAATTAGAAGGCTTGATGAGCAACATTGTTTCCTTTCCAGGGATGCCTCATCCCTGGCAGTGTTCAAGGCCAGGTTCGAAGAGGCTTTGAACAACCTGGTCTAGTGGAAGGTGCCACTGCCCATGGCAGGGGTTTAGAACTAGATGACTTCTAAGGCCCCATCCAACCCAAACCACCGTATGAGTCTACAATTCCTATCCCCCAGAGAGGCCTCACATCTATGAAATGAGCTTGCTAAAAAGATTTGAAAATGTTCTGCCTTTTACTGTGTAGAAACAAAAGCAATTCAGTCAAGCAAGTGATTATAATAAAAAGTTTCTCCTTTCATAAAGAACCTTATTGTTTACAACTTAGTAAATTCTTACAGCATGTATGAATCTTTATACGCCAAAGAAAGTTTTAAAATAGTGATTTTCATGTAATTACATATTGCCATACACACACTGATAGTCATGGCAAGAACCTGATCTATGTATATTATGCATGAAAAAGATGCAAATACTGTTTCAGCTACAGTCTAGTTAACATGTCTATCTCATCTGTATGAATGTTATCTTGAAATCAACCAAGAATAAATGAAAAGTATTTCATGGTTGCAGAGGACAAGAGATAAGACTTCCAGCTATGACAAATTAACTGAATGCTCAAGTCAATGCTCCTGCTGGCAAATCTGAATATGTATTTGACAACTTTTAAACAGTTTTCTTCTTTGTGGTCCAGCAGCTGGTGTACCTGAAAAAGCTACAAAAGCAAAGGACACCATTACTGCTTACAGTTGCAGAAGTACAGGCGATCTCAGCATTGAGAAACACAGACAGTGTGTAAGGTAAAAATGATATTAAGCATAGTAATGAGGAACAAGATGTGTGTACATTTTGCATTTCAAGAGGAAAATCACACTTGCATAACCACTGAGTAGCAGTAGCACTGATCCAAAGCAATGGAATGAGATGTGCAGGAAATCAATGGCAGTCTCCAGGCTGAGGCAGGAACATAGGGAATTCCAGAAGGAACTGGAGTTAAGTCATGATGATCTAAATTATACTTGAGCAGCAAAATACATGTTTATGCATAAATTCTGCAAATTCTGGAGCTGATATTGGTTGTGCTTACATTAGCAAGTAGTGCAGAGCAATATGAGCAGATTTATAGTGAGAGGACCAGATGTCCATACCATATGTCTTTCAGAAGATTTTTACTTCAGCCTGCCTCTGGTCCTATGGGCTGAACACCCATCGGCTACTTCAGTGCATTAGATATGTCCCTGACGCACATCTCCTGTTTAGTATTAGTTGAGATGAACCTGTGTCACGTGCTGTGAGACAGCTCTACCTTGTGAACCAAAGCTTGGCAAGTGGGATGAAGCCAGGATATTTGCTTCTGAAGTCCACTTCCAATCTGAACTAAACTGTTAACATAAATGCATCCAGTGTAGGCAGCAGGTGGTGAAGCTGCTGCAGTTTACGTGACTTGCAGAAAGCCAAAGCAGAAGTGAAAGAACCAAATGTTTTTAAACAAGAGCAGATTGTTTTACTGTAGGTGTTATGATGGAAATCATAAATCAAAACCATGCCAGCCACTTTGAAAATTATTGTTGCAACTGAGCTTTGAAAATGAATCCCCCCAAACTGTGTTTTGGAAATATGAGAAGAATAAAAATGTGCATGATATATCTTCAAGAGTGCACTGAGGAAGCAATGTTTGTCAAAGATGTCAGTGTAGAAGATATAACTGACAAATCACAATGAATGAAAATGAGCCTCAACAAAAGATTACGAGTTAATGGAAGACTGCCTATACCATAACCTTTACCACTCTTGCCCAGGGCAGCATATCCAAAGAAAATTCTCCTACCCTTTCTATCTGAGAAATGCTCATACCTAACTCTGCTCTTCATCCTTAGTCCCAATGACCATCCCTGCAAAAAGTATCTACTTCTTCTTTTGGCCTCCAGTTATATAGAATAATAAAATCATAGAATGGTTAGGGTTGGAAAGGACCTTAAGATCATCTAGTTCCAACACCTCACACTAGACCAGGTTGCTCAAGGCCCTGTCCAGCCTGGCCTTGAACACTCAGGGATGGAGCATTCACAACTTCCCTGGGCAACCCATTCCAGTACCTCACCAACCTTACAGTAAAAAACTTCTTCCTTAATATCCAACCTAAACTTCTCCTGTTTAAGCCTGAACCTGTTACCCCTTGTTCTATCACTACAGTCCCTGATGAAGTCCCTCTCCAACATCCTTGTAGGCCCCCTTCAGATACTGGAAGGCTGCTATGAGGTCTCCATGCACCCTTCTCTTCTCCAGGCTGAACGGCCCCAACTTTCTCAGCCTATCTTCATACAGTAGGTGCTCGAGACCCCTGATCATCCTTGTGGCCCTCCTCTGCTGCTGTCTTTGGAAGACCTGGCCCACAAGGTTTTACTGTACTTCTATATTTTGCAAAAATATTTGAAAAAAAAATATTTGCAAAAATATTTGAAAAAAAATTTTGCAAAAATATTTGAAAAAAAGAGCAGGGATGAAGACAAGCTGTGAAACTGTGTGGGCTGTGGTCTTCCCAGCAGCTTACCAGGAGAGAGGTTTTTCACCAGCTTCTGCTTTCACAATTATATGTTTAGGTTTATAAATAGAGGTTGGACACATATAGAGGATGAAGGATATCCCTTCTGTGTGGGCTGCTAATAATGGATTTGCCTTATCAAATATGTTACTAACCACTTTGAAGTGCTAAATGATTTGAAGGGATTTTTTTCACCGTGAACACATTTTATCTCGGATATGAGAAATCAGAAATAAGGCCATGAAAAGATGTGGGTACTTGTACTGGGACAAAGATTAAATTTAGATGCCCAATCAATACTGCGCTGAATACCAAACTGTAGAGCTATTCTTCCCCCTCCCCTTTATTTCTGCTTCACTATTTAGACAGTGCATCCAAACTGGATGAACAGAGGAGACGGAGATCAACAAACTTCAAAATACTTCATACCATTAATAGCTATGGGCATTTAGCTTATTACCAAAAGTTGTACTATGCAGTCTCTAATCTTCCAAGGTAGAAGAAGTATTTCAATTCATGTTCTGGATGAGTGTTCCACTGGCACAAAGTGAGAAGTACTGCCAGTGCTAATCCTGTGAATGTTACCATAGCTTATATTGCGAAAAACATGACGTAAGACATTGCATTCTAGGGAAACATTTTGGTTATTAAAAAAAAAAAAAAAAAAAAGAAGGTTTAAATTTTACATATTACTGAGTAGAAGACAATGCATCAGCTTCACCTTCATTGTGAGGATTTTTAGGGTTTGTGATTTTTGTCTCCAAAAGCCCCAGTTTACACAGCCTGTTTACAACTGGTCTGATAAAGTTTATAAAAATTCTTCAGATTGCAAAAATCCAGACTTTAATGGGTGAAATTACCTGTCAGGACAGAGTCACAACTACAGAGAGGGAGTTTTGCCTTCCAGGTTTGGGCTTAGCCAATTATAATGCCCGTTTCAGCGATTTAACTGTTTGTGGGTTTTCCAAGGCTGGATTGCTTGCCAATGTCTAGGTCAAATATGAACTTATACTGGTTATGTTAAAGGGAGACAGCCCTCTGAGTAACTTGATGGCCACTCCAAAAATTTTAGTAGCATTTAAACCCTCAAAGTTCAACACTGATAAATTAACTTGCTTTTGAATAGGCAGGAGCCAAATATATTTATCCCATGGACTTTTCTGGCACGCATACGGGAACAGAGAAATGAATGCGATACATTTCCTTACTGTTCGGTGCAATATTTCAAATAAAGCAAACAAAATCAACAAAAAACCCTAGTTCCTTTGCAACCAGATGCATTCAGGCAAGCCAAAACTTCTAATCTATTATTTTGTTCAGTGCCTTATTTGCCATTTTTGTATGTAAGTATCAACGCAACTACACTGTATTCTGTGCATTGTGTATACACGCACACAAAAAAACGATAGTATGCACAAATACGGACTTTTCCTGAGAAGAACATCCTAAAAGATGGCACAGCACTAACCTGTCTTCAGCTGAACTCTGCTAAGTTAATCTCCTCTATTCCGCATGGAAAACATGCTAGACCACTTACCCCTTGTTAAAATCTAACATAGAAGATGAATCAGGAAAATTCTGATGAAACATTTTGTTATCTTGAGATTATTGGATCTTTCATCTTTTGTTTATTTATTTGAACATAAACTTTATGCTTGTTTCACATCTATGGTAACTCAGACATTGCTCTATAAAACAATCAAAAAGCACGCGAGTGAGAAAAAGATTTTTATTTATTTTTTTTTTTACTTTATCCCCACAGAAAAACACCCCCTCAGATAGAATCACAGAATCAAAGAATAGTTAGGGTTAGAAAGGACCTTAAGATCATCTAGTTCCAACCCCCCTGCCATGGACAGGGACACCTCACACCACAGTTGTTGAGATACAATGGAAAACTACGATCAGTATTATTAATACAGTGTCTGTCTGGTGATTTTTCTTCCTGGAAGTCAGTCTGATGATTCACAGTCAGAGTAAGTGAATTACTGAGAAAAATACGCAGGAGGATAAATGCCAGTGGACAGCTTTCTTTCAGTATAGCAGCGGTTTGCTGTTCTTCTTCTGTTTCTTTCATTCCCTGATAAATCTGGCCATTGCAGGCCAGTTAGAAAATATATAATCAAACACTTCCATGATAGAGAAAAACAGATTATCATTGATGCTCCATGTGCAGTGCACTCAATGAGATAGCTGTTTAGACTAGGGGAAGGATTAAGGGAGAGACTCAGTCAGCCTTTCAAGATAACTATTTTTTATTATTCTCATCCCATTGCTCCTAAATTTGCATATAACTGCTGCTAGATAATCATGTAGCAATATATAATGAAAACCTGCCATGTAATTTTTTATGATTAATGTCACAATAAGATCTGAGCTATATTTTTCAAGTAAGTATTAGGGAAGGAAATTTGGTAGAGGGCCAAATCGGAAAATGTCCAATATAAAAGAAACATATTCTTCCTCCTGCTTTTACTTCACCTTTAACAATTTCTGAAGCCCTGAATACTTTCAAACCTTGCTGCGAGGAATTCAGGTTGTAGCAATGATTTCCTTTACCTGTAGTAATACTTAAGATAATGAAGCTGAATACAACACTGCTGAGTGACACAGATCATTCCAAGATCACAGATAACCAGAGCTGAAAACAACGGGAATTCATGGAGCTGACTCACTTTTAGGGTAAGAAATAGACAATGCCTTTTGCCCAGTGCTGAAGAGCATGGCCTATTCCTTCATTTCATATATCCTACAGCTGCAACTTTTTTCATGCTGGCTATCACAAAATTAGCTGTCAATTTTGTGTCATGGCAATCTCAAAGGCTTGTATGATCTTTCATAAGCAGAGGACTCCCCACCTGGTTTTAAGCTGTTTGGTACACTGCTAGCAAGGAAGGACAAATAAAATGGGAGGATTGAAGGCTTTGTCGCCTAAAGCCACCCCTGATTTGTAAAATGAAAGCAACAGCCTTCCAATATGGTACAGCCCCATCACAGTTCAGCTGTACTTTCTAAAAGAAGGCTTACTTCCAAACTTACAGCTACTGCACAGTAGTGGATGTATACTGTAGTTTTGTTGGTGAACATGGGCATCAATGAAGATTATGGCATAAGCTTCTGTCCCCTATCGTGCAAGTACCATTCTATTAGAAACATAAAGGCTGCATATGACAAAAATCGTGTGGACTCAAAGCTTGCGTGAGTTTTAAACAGAAATAAAAAATGCACTTTAAAGGACAATCAGCTTGAGCAAAGTAAGGGGAAGAAACAATCTATTTCAAATGTAGCATTCAGCATTTATCTGATCACTGAGAACTGATGTAGTCCCAGGAGACAAGCACAATGAAACCCACCTCAAACAAGAGGAAACCTCTTGTTTACCAAAGTTAAGATCAACATCTAAGTCTAATGAATTGTACTATGACAGTCTTTGCTTTTCACTCATTATTATGAGGTAAGGTCTGCTGTATTTTAGAAATTATCTTGGGCGGCAGAATCAGGCACTCAGTATAGAAACAAAATGCAACAATGAATTTTAAAAGAGTGCATGCTATTTCCTCCTCAGCTTCTCAACAGATCAACAGATCTAACAATATATCTCAGCTTTCACGGAGAAAACCAGTAAGGTTTCCTTTTCTCTCCTATTGTATAACTTCCTCTCTTCCCCCACTCCGCTTCCCCCCCCACCTTCCCATTTCCTTCTTCCTTCCTCTCCTCTCTTTCTTCCCTTTCCTCCCTCCTCCCAGACCACTAAATGGTAATGAACACTCTGTTCAGTTCCATGAAAGGTCCTGTGATGGTATACCACAGAGGCACTTGCTCCTCTTACCAAACACGTGCATTATTATGTTGTTATCCTTTACAAAAGCAACTTTTGTTAGTACTAGCCTATCTACAAGAATAATATATCTCATAAAGGCCACAGATGTAAGTTCTGATCCAAAGGCCTGCTGAAGTATATGAATAAATCACCACTAGGTTCTCTGGGCTTTGGATCAGATCATCTGTGTAAACATAAAAAATCACTACTAAACACCACTGATGGAACCGTGGATGCATAAATTCCACAAATGGCCATGAAAGAAGTTGGGATTTACCCTCAAATAGCAAAAAAGCACTTATTTCAACTGTAAAGAATAACAAAAAAATCCTGAAAAGCAAGGACAAAGCAAAAAATAAACCAAAGTGAGACCAAGTATAAGGAAAAAAATATAGTCCAGTAAGGATTACTGGAATATATCACTGGTCAGCACCTGACAGCAGA
Organism: Ara ararauna; assembly: GCA_028858755.1. NCBI lineage: Eukaryota > Metazoa > Chordata > Aves > Psittaciformes > Psittacidae > Ara > Ara ararauna. The sequence goes on from CM054376.1 coordinate 148,881,590, forward strand.
AAAATTACCCTGATGTCTAAAAGGACATAGAAGTAATTCTGTTTTTTTCTCCCCAGCTTCCCATTTTTATAGAGCTTCAATTTTTAGAAAATGAAGCTCCTACATATCTCCAGATGACACAATATCATAGGAAAGTAGGGATTTCTTTTTAGCATCTTTAATAGAATCTGACATCACACTTCTGTGGGAATTTCAATGCATATAATGTTTGCATAATGGTAAAGATAAGAGGAGGTGGGTTGATGCCAACCTGATGAAGTTTAACCATGCCAAGTGCAAGGTCCTACACCTGGGTCGGAGCAATCCCAGGCACAGATACAGGTTGGCCAGAGAAGAGATTCAGAGCAGCCCTGTGCAGAAGGACCTGGGGGTGCTGGTTGATGAAAAAATGAACATGAGCTGGCTGCAGTGTGTGCTCGCAGCCCAGAAAGCCAACCATATCCTGGGCTGCATCAAAAGGAGTGTGACCAACAGGTCGAGGGAGGTGATCCTGCCCCTCTACCCTGCTCTCGTGAGACCTCACTTGGAGTATTGTGTGCAGTTCTGGTGTCCTCAACATAAAAAGGACATGGAACTGTTGGAACAAGTCCAAAGGAGGACCACGAGGATGATCAGGGGACTGGAGCACCTCCCGTATGAAGATAGGCTGAGAAAGCTGGGTCTGTTAAACCTGGAGAAGAGAAGGCTGCGTGGAGACCTCATAGCAGCCTTCCAATATCTCAAGGGGGCCTATAGGGATGCTGGGGAGGGACTCTTCATGAGGGACTGGTGAGAGGACGAGGGGTAATGGGTTCAAACTTAAACAGGGGAAGTTTAGATTGGATATGAGGAAGAAATTCTTTCCTGTGAGGGTGGTGAGGCACTGGAATGGGTTACCCAGGGAAGTTGTGAATGCTCCATCGCTGGCGGTGTTCAAGGCTGGATTGGACAGAGCCTTGGGTGGCATGGTTTAGTGGGAGGTGTCCCTGCCCCTGGCAGGGGGGTTGGAACTAGCTGATCTTCATGTCCTTTCCAACCCTAACTATTCTATGATTCTATGATTCTATGAGGTGATGGGCAGGAATTTATTGCATATTATATTGAGCCATATGGATTTCACACATACAAGCCATCACTGTATGTGTGCTCATCTACACAATTTCTTATCAGATTTTATTTCTACTTTAGCAAGCCAATTCTAGTTCATAAAACAGCTCTTCAGAAAGGACTTTGTCTGAAATAAAAAAAAAACTTAAATTCTCTTTACCTTTTCTCCCAAAATTAAAGAAAATCCTTTGAAAAATGAAAAAAACCCACCCCCCTCCTAACATTCCACAAAACTGCCTGCACTAATGGTATGATTTTATTTGGACTAAGTATAATTTTGGTGTTATCATTACACTTCCATTTTGTCCACAGACTTTATAACAGACACTTTCAGAACTGTCACAGACATGTCAGTGGATGTATATGACTCTTCCTCTGATAATATTCCACGTTAAATTTAAATAATACTATTATGTGATTTAGACTATTACATCCCCAGAAACAGTCTTTGCCAGCTCTTCCATTGAGGTTTCACCCAGCCTTGACTTGATAACAGCATTATGTAAATTACACAGTAGATATTCCTTCCAAGTATTTTTTTCACAAATACTTTGCGTGAATCTCTGTTTTTCCCTTGCAGATCTATAAAAGGCCGAACCAGTATATCTTTCAGTCACTTTCTGTGCTGACTAGTTATTCTTAAGAGTGCATAGCTGAAACCTATTGAGCAGCAAGAGTATCTTACCACAGATGGGGAACTCTGTCCATTCATAGCTTCACAGCTCTTCCATTATACTGTACAGTGGAAACTTTTTGAAATGAGAATGGAAGCCGCATTAACTGCTACAGAAGCACACATGTAATTCATGCATCTCTGGGCAACTGTGGCCTTGCATCTACCTCAGTCAGGCAGTAAGTTCTTGTCCCTCTCTGAGTCTTGTGATGCTAAAACTGGCCTAAAATGTCATGCTGCTGTTAGGAGCACTGCTTTTTACCTCACATTTTCTGAATCTAAGATTTAATTCATTGCACTACTCATATTGAAAAAAAAAAATAGAAACTGCTACCTCACCTACTCCCCCTGAGCCAAAAGTTCATAGTGGGGATTCCAGTTTTCATCTCAGTATTGCTTTATATTCACTAAACACTTTCATGGCTTAGTACTTTTTTTTTTTCTTTTTATCTATGGCTAATACACAGAATAATCAAATTCCATGGAGATTTGTGTCATTCTTTTTCTTTTCTCTGAGGAGAAAAAGATATTTTCTTTTAATTTCTACACACAGGAAAGTAAAGAGGAACAGAGAAGCATGTTACTTTCTTTCTTCACATTATTACCTAGAAATCAAATGTGTAGGGCACTTTTTACCCCCTGCAGATAAATGTTTTACTCAGTAAACCATTCAAGGAGAAAGATATATATATATATATATATATATCATACTTTATCACAGCTGGATAAATTGAAGGCATGTTTCTTGATTCATTAATGTATTTTAAGGAGGAAGATAGTACGGCAGAAATAAGAGGAACATATGGTACTCCTGACATATTAACGTCATCTAACCATTGTATCTCTCCCCAGTGCAGAGGAGCAGTTATCTTCTGCCACAGTTATGCTATCATTCACATAAAGGAAATTAACCAGTCCTAAGAAGGGGTTGGATGTACCCAAGTGACTTTAGTATCAAGTGATACAAAGTATTCAAGAATCCAAACATTTCTAGATTTGTGGAGGGCCTCTATAAAAGCAGATTAAATTTTATTGGTATTTTATCTACTGCTGCTTCTCCTTTCCTTTTCTCCATTAGTGAAAAGTACCAAATTTATGTTCCGCAAATAGTTTATGCTACCCTAAACATGTTATCTTGAATGTAAATGTTACTTTGGTATGTTATCTTGAAAAATGCACTTACAATTGCTGAATTATTCCAAAAGAAAACTTTTCTGACAAGAATTTTCTTGTTCAGTCTGCAAGGAATTGGACAGCCATAATGAAAAGAAACTCAGATCTGTAAGCTGTTAGGACAAAATTTCTCCAATATGTGCTTATTGTGCAGCTAATTGAAATGTAGCTGATCAAGCTCAAGAGACCAAGCTACATTACAGTTCATAGGTACCCACATTTTCACCAAAAGCTCCCTAAATACTCTATCGCTGCCTGTGCCCTGAGGCACTGTCAGTTTGACTAAGCTGAGCAACCAAAATCAAACTCCGGTCTGGATTCACAGACAAATCATTCCTTGCCATGAGCTCCCAAGGCACTAGCCAGCATGCACCTAGTGACTATCAGACTGTGCAGTCAACAGCACCAAGATGAAAACAAAGCTCTGCAGCTGCACCGCCTGCCATTCAACAGCATTAAAGTGGATGCCCATTTTAAGACAATATTCTAGCAGATACAGCCAGGCAGTGTATTCAGGAGAACACAAGTTAAATACCCTCTTCAGCCAAAAAAAAAGAGATTATTCATGATCCATATTTTGCATTTCCCATGACAAGGCCTGAGAATATTAAAAAGAGAAGAACAAATCACTGCCAGTGCTGTGATATGGTGAGGCTAAAAATTCAAGAATCAAGAAGATGAGGAAGGAGAAGGATGATTTTGTAGACAAGCAGCTGGAGCATTCAGCTATGAAACAGTAGGGATGACACAACTGGGCTGCGACAGGCACCTAACTGCTAACTGTGGATTCCAAGGCAAGGAACTCCCCCTTGTGTTGCTTAGGTGCCTAATGTAGGTGCCTAACCTTGAATTTTGAACTTAAAGGTATTTGTTCCCTATGATCCCTAGTCATCTATACTTTTACAATGGGCCATGCTAAATCTTTGTGCACTTGTGAAGGCTACACAGGAAATTACTGCAAAATAAACACCACATTTCAAATTTGCATCTTAGATTATTCCACATGTGGCTTCCACTGGCACACATAAATACTAAATCATAGTCCAATTCTCCTGTAGTATTTCTCTGGTGTTTTGGTTCTCATTTGAACAAGGCCTCAGTCCCACAATCAGATCCATGCGGACAGACAGCTATTCTTGTCACAGAAATTACAGCCACAAAACACCTCATATAACATTAGTCTACCCATATAAATAGATACTATTTTTGTGGCAAATCAAACCCTGCTATTATTAACACAATCAGATAAAGTAATTGTTAAAAATAATTAAATATTATAAATTTCTAATTGTATATTTGCTATTCCAACACAATGGCTAGTGTAAACAATATGGCATTTAACATCAAATAGCACTGCATGAATTAAGAGATTTCTGACACAGTTCCATTACTGTTCAATCACAGAATCATAGAATACAAGGTTGGAAGGGACCTCAAGCATCAACTGATCCAAACTTTCTTGGCAAATCATGATCTAGACTAGGTGTCCCAGCACCCTGTCCAGCTGAGTCTTAAAAGTGGCCAGTGTTGGAGAACCCACCACTTCCCTGGGAAGATTACAATGGCTGATTGTTCTCACTGTGATAAATTTTCCTCTGGTGACCAAAGTCACAAGACCTCTGCTGATCAAAATCTGTATCAAATGATGCTTAACTCCCATATTCTCAAACAAGAATCTCAGACTGTATATAAAAATCATAATCAAGAAAATCAGAGATAAAATCCTCACCTAATTATGGAAAGTATAAACAAACCACTTACTTTTTAAAAACACATATAAGGCCAGAATTTCTAGCTAAGGCATACCTAAAGCATACTAAAGCCGAAGTACTGAATCTATATCTCTTGGTAGTTTTGAAGATATAAAAACATTAGTCTCACTTGTGAACAACTTGTATGACATTTACACAAAGAAGTCAATCTGAAGGAGCTGATCAAAAACCCACTGTAGGTTAATTATATGATTCTTCCACATCAATTCTACGATAGGGAGTAACATTAGATTAGAAAAATGTGGGAGCTCGGGGGGGGGGGGGGGGGGGGGAAGCAAGGCAAAAGCATTATGTAAATGAAAGTTTCTGAGAAAATGCAGAGACAGCTTCTTGCATATGTAATTGTGAACTCTTTCTTTAATAATTTCTTTCTGGTGTAGGCAGCAACAACCTTTCCCTTCATGAGAATCAGTTTTATCTCTTTTCCAGTACAGCCTATCTCCCTGTGGGAAAACATCAAATCTAGAAGACTCAGGGAGTGAAGATTCCACGGAATTGTTTCTGCAAAGAAAAGATGTTTTTGACTTCACAGAAAAGACTCAGTCTGTGACTGAGTCACAGGAGATCTTTTGAAAATTAGGGTTTTTTCTTATACTGCTTCTGCTTTCGCTAATATCCTGTTGCACCACAGTTCTGATAAATAATTCCTTAACTGGAGGTTGTTGTTGACACTCTTATTCGGTGAAGACTTGTCATGCAGACTTATATTGAGAATTGATCACCCTTGTCATCTCTTAGCTTGTCATTCTTCTATTTCCTTCCTTCCTTCTCCAGTTTAGTCATGATGTCTTTTGTGTAAGACTCTTACTCGGAATCACAGAACCACAGAACAGTTGAAGGTGGAAGGGACATACGGAGGTACTGTCCAGTCCTCTTGCTCAAACAAGCTCATCTACAGCCAGTTTCCCAGAACCATGTCCATCTGGTTTTTGAGTATCTCCAAGGATGGAGATTCCACAACCTCTCTGGGCAACCTGTGCCAGTGCTCAGTCACCCTCACAGGTAAAAAAGTGTTTCCTGATGTTCAGAGGGAACCTCCTGTGTTTCAGTTTGTGCCCATCACCTTCCCTGAACTCTCTCCAACATGTCTGCAACTCTCTTGAGCTAAGGGAGCCCAGAACAGTACTACAGGTGTGGCCTCACCTGGGCTGAGGGGAAAGATCATCTCGCTTGGCCTGCTGGCAACACTTCTCCTAATGCAGCCCAGGATACCATTAACCTTTGTTTTTGCTGCAAGGGCACACTGTTGGCTTGTGTTCAACTTGGTGTCCACCAGGACCCCCAGGTCCTTTTCTGCAAAGCTGCTTTCCAGCTGTTTGGACCCAGAATGGACTGGTGTCTGGGGCTGTTCCTCCCCCAGTGCAGGACTTTGCACTTGCCTTTGTGGAACTTCATGAGGCTTCTCTCAGCCCATTTCTCCAGCCTGCTGAGGTCCCTCACCAGTCCTCCTAGTTTTGTATCATCAGCAAGTTTTTTGAGGGTACATTCTGTCCCCTCATCTAGATCACTGAGAAAGATATACAGTAATACTCTTTTCCCATTATGCTGGACCTTGTAAAGAAAAATATAATATGGACTTGTGATGCCAAGTCAGAAAGAAAACCCATTCCCCAGAGTTGCATAAGCTATACCACAGCTTATCACTTGTAGGGCATTACAAATGTTCTGCATGGCCATCCTTGGCACCACACCTCATTTATGGGATTCACAAAACCTGGGGATGAGTTGTGCATACAACTCCACAGGTTGGAAAATTATATTCCATGACCACACTGGCACCGTCAGAAAGTAGAGTGCTGTCCTTGCCAGCCTCTGTGCTATCAACCTATAATATTACTGCCATCTTACCAAACCAAAATACTGAGGACACTGTGAGGTACTCACGATACTAGCATTCAGTCTCATATTAGGGGGGAATTTTGTTGACAAGTGTGTCTTTGTCTTACTTCTTAGCTGAGCAGAATTTAATTGAAACACATTTCCTGAGAACACTTGATCACTGTTCAAGTCATCCTCAGCTTGCAAGCACAGAGTACTATGGGAGCTTTACTCCCTGCCCTTGCCCCTTCACATTCCCATGCCATTTGACTTGACTGCAGCTGTATACCTGCATAAACTCACTGCTCCAGACTAGGTCTGACAAGTCCCTGCTCCATAAGTAGAGCCCATTGAAAAACCTCAAAACATGATCCTGCCTTTAATTTGGTACATAATTTAATGTGATATTTGGAGAAACTCTTAGTTGCATAAAATAAATATTGCCATTACACATACCACAATGGTTCCCTTGTTAATGCTGCTGCTGATTGCTAAAAATTTGGCAGCTGCATTTCTCCAGATGTGCTACTTAAATGGCCATTTAGGATGGAGAATTTCCACCCTCTGCTTATATAGTTTTATCGTTTTCATCCTTGTACATACTAGGCATTTGCTAGTGCATAAATACGTAAGATCTCCCTCTATTTTAATGGGTTTTGAAACCAAAATGTTTCTTTACAAATATTGCAGGAAACAAAGTGACATCAGCAGTATAGTGCTGTCTCTTTCATATCTGGACAGCACTGAAAAGGTGGTAGTTGACATTGAAAACAAATTTAGCAATATTCAGCTGCGTTGGCCTAATAAGTGCTTAAGGGATACCTTATGAGGGAGATAAAGAAAGGAAGAACATGCACTTAGGACAGGTGATTAGTATTGTGGGTTCCTGTGAAGCATTAACTTGACAGCTATGTACAAGCCAACAGTATTTTTGTTCTCTCCTCTCTACTGGGGGTATTGTTTCAAATCCCGTTGTCAGTTTGCAAGTCTGGCATCTACTTACATTGTTTAAAAATCTTACAAGACCTCCCATTAGAATAATGGGTCCTGACATATATTTCCTAATTTGTTGTATGATATAACTACTGTGGACAACTGTAATCATACTCCAACTGTTTCTTTAGAAAGAGGTTCTCAAAAAATTGCTGGGATATAATCTGCATCTGTGATGGTATAAACAATATGTCCTGTGGGATGACAGCATTAATATTTTATTAATAACTCCTTGCACAGCCTCCTACATGAGCTGTGGAATGTAAAAACAACCTTCTTTGAAAGGGAGGATAAAAATTAGAAGTGAATATATAAATAACCTTTAAGAAATATTTAGCCATTTCAGCATTTAATGAATTGCGTTTCTGCTTAAGATTTTGGCGTTTAAGGTGCAGGTTTGCTGCCCTGCATAAAGTTTAAAGGATGCTTGCTGCCAACTTGCAACCTGGTCAGTCGTTTTCAAGAGAATCAGATTTCTTAGTTTGAGGGATCACATTTGTCAGCCTTTGAGGTTTGACAATCACATTGCCTATTTTAAAGGATGCTTTTATGTTTTTCTCCTGAGCATCCATATACTATAGTTTCACTTAAAAAGAGAAAACTGAGAGGGAAAACACACTTAAGGTTTTGGACAGGCTTAATGCAATACAACTAGTGCAATTGGTGAAATATGCTACATAGCTAAAGGAGAAGAGTCTTGCAGGGGGAGATACAAGGTACATAACTTAAATGTCTCTCTCTTCATTGGCTATATTGAAGGCAAGCACCTTCCAGAGGCCAATCCAATCTGTTAAGATCAATTAGTTCTCCCATAATCATAACGGGGATGATGGCCACAGATAAGATACTGCTGCCTCTAGTGGTTAGAACACTGGATGAGGAAGCAGTGGGTTGAATTCTTGGGTTTATTTTTCCTGAAGGAGTTATTCCAAGACAGTAGGAAAAGGCCTAATCAGTAAAAGAGAGTAGTGGCTGTCCCTTCCGAAAAGGCTGGACTGCTGTTGGCTTCTGTGCAACAAGAGACCTCAGCTCTCAAGGTGAAAAGAAGCCTGATTTTCACCTGCTGGTTATAGCACTTAGCGGAGCGGAAGGAGGGGAAAGAAACAGCCTGAAGTCTGATTTCTTCTTCTAGGTCTGGTTTTTGTTTTTTATTCAGAGACAATCTGAGAGGTGGGGAAACTGCATATGGAACCCCGATTCCAGTGAGCTGCTCTTATTTGCAGGGAAACTGCACCATACTGTAGGAAGAAGAAAAGGGCTGTAGGGGGTTACATAGAGTAGTTACACTTCATGTAGGAGCCTGCAGCTTTGGAGACTGTAAGCTGTAAACTTTGGTGTGTGGAAGATAGAGAGCACCAATAGGTAAAAAGAAAATTGAAGGCATTTCCAAACAGCATTTTAAGAGAAAAGTGTTGTTTGACTGTATATTTCATTTCACTTTAACTAACTAATAGCAGTGAATGCTTCCTTTGAAAATAAAACAATTCAGCAAGTGATACTTGAGGCTGATGAACAGGATGCAATTATGCAGAGACAGACAGCCCTGCTCCTCAGACACACCAGCACTTTCGTAATGCACAAATGCATAAGCCTGTAAATTGCAGTGTCTTCAGTTCCCAAAGGACTGCTTAACTAGAATCAGGTCCTAAATGTGTAGTTAAAAGAGCATTTACTTAAATGTGCTCTTAAAGTGTGCCATCTTATCATAAAAGCATGCACAGAACATCCAATGATGTCAGTGCTCTGGGCTGCTCAGCAAACAAAAAGTGGTTTGTGTTAGAAAGAACATACACAAAAGACTGATAAGCATATACAGGTGCAAGCCTGACATTTAAAAAAGTTATTACAACTGTTTTTTCTAGATCTGCTATTGTTAGGTTGGTTTTGCTTGTAGCTGTTCCATTTCTAGGCATACATTCTGTCTCCAGTATGCAGTATCATGACACACAAAAGAAACATTATCCTCCCAGGGACACAGATTTGTCACACACCACGGTGCAACCACCTCTGGGAATATTACAAGGAACTCATCAGGTAGGCAGAAAGCTCAAAAGTGTGACATGAAGGAAACTGATTCACCAAGGACAAATGTGTGAGCACCACAGGAGCACTGTGCTCCTTGAAGGAAGCTGTGGAGGTGTTCTGAGACAGCATGCTGGCAAAGATGATTTCTCATATCACTTTGATGTAAAATGTAAATGCTACAATAAGCACAGAATGTCCACTAGAAGCCCTTAGTTGGGTGAACAGGTGATGCTGTGCAGCTGCTTTGCTATGGCAGGGCTGCAGAAGGTTTGATGAAATGACAGACTTTCCTATTCCATGCTGTGCCTACAAATGCAGAGGATGCTAAAAGCAGTACAAATATAACCCTTGGGCTGCTCTGATGGGAAGGTCAGCAGGTTCCAGCTGCTGACAGCCCAGATGCTCAGAGCTGCTCAGTAGTAGGAGAAAGCACTGCCAGCCCTCGGTGCCCCACCATAAGGAGCTTTTCAATCAGACAGAGCAATGAGCATGCATGACTGCAAGTTTGCAGTAGTCCACAACGCAGAAAATGAAATCAATTTGATCTCAAATTGCATGCACTAACTGTCCAAAGAAAAGCAAATAACTTTTTAATGCCCATGCAAAGCAAATGAGTCTGGGTTTCAAAACTGGATTCAGAAGCTTTGGAGAAGTGACTGGTAAGACCCACAAAAAGTTATGAGCTTAGAGTTATAAGAAATCTTGTATGCATGTTAAATTTGAACTGTAGATGCAAATCACCCAAGCCTAGAAACAAGCCTTGCGCCCTCACACAGCTGGTTCTGACCCATTAGATCCTGCTGTATTTCTACTCAAAATAACTGCAGTAGTCTAACACACACATTTTATATCACAGCGTGGTGGTAAGAGCTTTCCCAAGAAACACTTGCCCTAGACAGAAAGTGAGTTGATACAATAAAAGCTACCCCATCATTCCAGGTTCCAGATACAAAATGAGACATATTAGGGCTTTCAGAGAAAAGATTGGCTTTTTCTTTCTTTTCTTTCCCTTTGTTTTCTTTTCTTTCCCTTTTTTAATTTCTTCCCCCCCCCCCCCCCCCCCCCTTTTTTTTTTTCCCCAGAAGAGAGATGTTTTACATTTTTCTGGGTCTCATTGTAATAAACATTTTTGTCTGGAATATTCCCTATGGTCTTTCCTCCCACAGCCCTGAACAGTCAAAAATGGGGAAATGAACTAGCACAGAAAATAACTTTCTTAGACTTAGATTGATGATTATCAAAGTAGTAAAGATCTGACAATCTGGGTAACTTCAAGAACAGTTGGTGGTATTCTCTTTGTCTATGCAACATACACCCTAGGTGTTGTTTGAAAGATTATTAAATAGGGTCTTAAACTATCCCAAAGCATCACAACTCTGTGAGGCTGAAAGTTCATTTGGATCCTTTCCTTTCTTACAGGATCAAGCATAATTAGAATGTCCCACACTAATGCCTGTCTTCTCCATCTTTTGAAAGAGCTTCAATAGGAGGGATTCCACAGCTTTCTTAAGCAACTTGAGTTTGGTTATTCTTGCAGTTAGTTTTTTCTAATATTGCACCTAGATCTTCTCTTCTTCAAATTAAACTGAATCATCCTTGTCAGTTCAGTGGAATGGAAAGCAACAGATCACTTTTAACAACTTTTAAGTATTTGAAGACTATTATCGCATCTCCCTTTCTAGACCAAGTTATTTCCTTCAGTTTTTTTCCAAGTATTTTGGGCTTTCTAAGACCCCCTTCATTCTTTTTGCTTTTTTTCTGGATCTTCTCTCAATTTGTCACTGTCTTTTCTACAAGTATGAGGCCCAAGGATGAATACAGAACAGCTGAGACCTTCCTAGTGACAAGTAGAGCAGAATAATTGCCTCCCATGCCTTATACATCATTCCTGTTAATTCACCTCAAAACAGGATTGCCTTTTTTGCAACAACAGCATATTGTTAATTTAGATACAATTACAGATAATGTCATATAGCCAGCTAACCAGCCAGTCCTCATTTTGCATCTATATGCTTGATTTTCTTTCCCAATTGGAGTATTTTGTTCTTATTGTTACCATTGCATGGACAAATTCTATTTGATTGATTTCAGAACATTCCTCCAATTCATCAAGCTCATTCTGAATTCTGATAACGCCATGCAAAATTCTTGCAACTTCCAGCATGGTGTCCCCCATGAATTTGCAAATGCCCTCTCTTTCTTCTGTCATCTGAGATATTAGTGAAAATACTGAATATATCACATCCAGAGAGAAGCTCTTTTGGATATATCTTGATATGCTCTCTGAAATTACTTTATCTTTTCATATTACCATTAATTTTGTAAAAGTCTCATTCTTAGTTGTGCAGAAAAAACTGTACTTGCATGCATTAATTTGGATCTGGTACTACCATAGACTGAAACAATAGCTCTGGAAAGTGTAAACTGAACCATTCATCTTAGTGAGATATTAAATATGAAGTTTCAGGACAATTAAATGTCAACATTAATTTTCACTGATGATCAACTTTGTAGAATCAAGCAAATATGCTTGTAATTTCTCTTATAATGTAAAATAATGAGGGGTCTGGACAGGGACAGCTAATTGCCACTGGGTATTAGAGAGGGAGGGATTCCTCACCTAACTGCCAAACACTTCTAGCTGTGCTATGAATTTTTTTTTAACCATTTAATAATTTTTATGCACCAAAAGTAGAATAAATATTTGCAGTGCATTTCGGAGTAGTTCTGTTACCCATTCCGTCATCTGCTAAAATCCAGACATTTAAATTTTATTTAGAAACATAACACATTGTTAATGTGATATAAATCGATTGTAACTATATGGTAGGACTGATTCATTAAGGGATATCTTTTCATTGATTTCTATTAGCTTTAGTTCAGGCTGTTAGACTGAACTTTGAAACTCAGATATAGGTAATTAGCTGTGGTTGTAAAATCTAATACTTACACAGCAATAATTACAATGTTATTTACGTAGGAATTTGTGAAAATGGGATTTATCTGTGGCTGATAGCATAATAAAGCTGCTAACTGGGTATTTAATATTCATACAAGCATTTATTTTAAGACTATAAATCATTGCAATTTAATGATGCTTGAACAGGAAATAAACTTTGAACATAAGCGATATTTTGCTTAGGACACAGAACACTTTATGAGCCAGCTTCCTTATATTGCCTCATGCTTATCATGTCAATAGAGTTTAAGTGAGGCTGAATGTGCCTGTAGAATATGAATGAGAATATAGCCAGCTGTTTTGCTGGTATCCAAGTTCAGATATCTTGGGAGAAGGAAGGGAAGATGGAAGGGAAGATGGAAGGGAAGAAGGGAGGGAAAGAAAGAGAGAGAGAAATGAAAGAAAGAGAGAAATGAAAGAAAGAAAGAAATGAAAGAAAGAGGGAAGAGAGAGAAAGGAAGGAAGGTAAGGAGGGAGGAAGAAAAGAGGGAGGGAGGGAAAAGAGAGGGAGGGAGGGAAAAGAGAGGGAGGGAGGAAGGAAGGAAGGAAGATGAATGAGAATATGAATATATATTCATATATATATTTTTGAAATAAAGATTGATTTTGAAAAACTGAAAATTGTAATTCTGCTAAATCGATCAGTAAATGCTCCAATTTGTTACCACAGTGTGGAACAAACCAGTACTTTCACTTGTTTAGTAAATACGAGAGCAGGAGAAAAATAGTAAGCTGCAGTAAATGGGAGGTACTAAGCTCTGTGCATGCAGTTTCTGAGTTCTGCTAATTACACCTACTCATGGCATGACGTGTGAAAACATGCCATCACAAGGAGGTCCAGTATAGCATGTGGGAGAAACTGCTGACCCTGAGAACTGGAGTAGTAGAAATGGTATGAAATTCAACAACGCAATTTGTAAAACCACATATTCAGCAACTACTAGTGGGAGGCTTTGTTACTAATGAGAATCTCACCGTAGGAAAAACATGGGGGAGGAAAAGAATCAGACCATGTCTGACAGTCTCAGAGGACTGCAAACACAGTATGATGGAAAGGCAAGTGATTGAAAGGCAAGTGTGTTCCTGAAGCTCTAACCAAGTAACTCCTAGTAAAGATAGGAAAGCATCAACGTCCCCACACAAAGTCCTGGAGAGAGTTCATCTGCAACAAGTGCAAGAGATGCTGGTAACCTATGCTGAAGACAGAAGAATTTTAGCTGGACCAGGGGTGAGCAGAAAAAGCCTGTGCAGGAATCAAAAGGGGACAAGAGACTAGACAATTTTGGTTTAATTAAAAAAAACAGAGAGGGATATCAGAGCAGGTAAATATTGGCAATAGAAAAGAATTCTCAGAAAAACAAACAAACTAATTTTACTAAAAGAGTCAGACGCCCTTAATCGTTTGCTAATGCAGTTAGCTTGGAAATCCAGGTAAGTTTTAAAAGTCAAGAGTGAGTTTCTGAGATAGCCTTTCAGGGGAACTATGACACAAAATATCACAACCACTTTTAAACCAGAGATCAACTAATTTTATGCAAGATATAGATGGCATGAATGCTTGTAACAGCAGGATGTCGGGAGTTGGGAAGTTCGTATCTGGTCCCAGTAAGAAAAACCTGAAGTTTAATGAAAGGAATTTAATCACACTGGAAAAACCTTCCGACTTCATTCACAAGGGCTAAAGCTGTGCAATTGGGAGAAGAATATTTTATTTCCATCAAACATTTATCAAGGGGACAGACCAAAGTACACTGTAGCTCGGAGCTCTTCTCTATGACCACTGAATCTGATACCATGTATTTCCAGTCTATTTAACTATTTCTTGAAGATAATATAACCAATTTAATCTGAAACAAGTGACTGGAACAGAACTTACTGGTAGCATTATTTGGAACAAAGGCATTTATTCATGTTTATGTTTGAAATCTGTTTATAAGTTAATTACATATTTTAGCGACAATATTATGACTCAGTTGCATGGCATTTCAAAGTGAGTTTTTAAATCTCTTGGAGTTTTAAACAGGATTTTGCCATTTCAGCTACAAATCTATCTACAGGTTGCTAGCTATAAACTTGAGGTCTAAAAATACCAGTGTTCTCTGATGGCTGGATGCACATTGTACTTCATTTGTTTTGACTTTCACACCAGGAAACCATATCAAAGAAAAGCTTTTTTGCTAGTAACAGTGTTTCAGATTGAATAATATATTATGAGGAAATAGAAAGCACCTTCAAATCTTCCTATAGAAGGTAGTTAATGAATACAGCACAGTGTAAACCTCGTTATTCTTCATCAGCATTTATATTTACAAGCCGGTTTATATGCATAACTTGTACAACATCTATATATACACCAACACTCTCATAAACAGAGGCACAAAGAAAATTGATGTTTTTTACGGCACCAAATTGGGGCCAATTTTATACAGAACATGTACCAAAAAGCACCTTTCATTATGTTCTATTCGACTGTGATACAGCAAGCAAGTGCCTTCCCTCATGGCATGTTCCTACAAAGGTGCAGTGGATGTGCTGGCTCCTGTGAACCCTTGCATGCATGCCAGCTGAGCGCACCATGGTAACCACGCTGGAGATTGTCACTGACATTTAGGAAAAGGCAGCTGGGAGAGACTGCAAGATAGTCCAGAAAACACTCAGCCAGCTCTTTCTCCATCAGTTACTGGGGAGGAGGAAGACTTTTGTCTGGGAACACAGGAGAGAAAGTGGCAAACTGACAGTTACTTTGTGCAGCCATTAATGAACGCCAGGGAGAAGCAGGAAACAAAACCCTGTATGATCACTTAATGGTGGGAAAAAGAAGAATTTGATAACGCAAAGGGGAAACAAGTCATGGCTGTACCATAAGAGGGGAAATAAGCAAATATGACAAAAAGTGTCAAATGGAAAAGGTAGGAAGACCTCACTTGCAAAAGGGATGAAGAAAACTGTAGAGAGCTATTTGTCTGAGAACGGCCACGCGAGCAATCCAGACAGTTACTTGACATTAGTGAAGTAGTGAACCACAGGCTCTGAGGCCTTGCCTGAAGGTTACTAGAGGGCACGTACGTGCAGAAGTTTGAGGAGGCTGGCACGGAGGGCTGCCGGGCAGGGTGTGCAGGGAGAAATCTGACAACCACGACCTTGGAACATATGCTGTTACAGTTAACCAGTCATTAAGCTGTTGCTAACCCTTAGCTAAGGGACGTTAACCAATCACTTATCACCGAATGTTCTAGCATCTTGAAACTTTCTATAAAAGGTGATGCTTTGGTTACAATAAATTGTCAGCACCTGATTACATTAATCTGCGTGTGTTGTCCATGATTTCCCGCAGAAAACACAGAAAGTCATCCAGAAAACCCCTTCTTAGCACATGTTCCATAGCTTCTCATGATAAATTATTTCAAAGGGAACTTCAGGTATGTGATCAAGCCACCTCAACAGATTATCACTGGTTCCATTTATGCAGAGGAAAAGGAGTATTGTTCTCATTCTGAACAGATACACATGGTATGGTCACATGAGGACTGGCAGGTGTACAGTAGTCTTGGTTGCTAAATGTGTTGGTAAAGATTAGTTATGATCATGTATGGGATCTGTTTGAAGCGGGTACTTACAGCTGTAGAAAATGAATGTTTGCAATATTTAAAGTATTTGCCCCCTCTGCAAGAAAACATGTTACATATTGTCTATTGCCTGTTTGCACTGTTCACCTTCAATCTGCTCTGGATACTCTGAAAGCAGGAAAAATACAAATTAAAGAGGTAATGTGTTAGTGCTTCCATTTAGAGAGCTCTGTTCCCACATGCCACAGCCCCAGCCCTATTGCATAGCTACCTTTCAGGTCTATAGGGATACCATATAATAGGCATCATAGAAACAGGGTGAGATGGCTCCTGTGACTGGAGTGTTGGAACGGAAGGTTACAGGCCCTTTAGAAAAGAAAGGCCTGGCAGGCGGGGAGGGAGACTTGCTATTTATGTTAGGGATAGGCTGGAGAGTATGGAACTCTGTCTGGGGACAGGTAAGCAGTCAACAGAGAGTTTGTGGGTCAGGGTTAAAGGGAGAACAGCGATGGGAGACATTATTGTGGGGATCTGTTACAGACCACCTGACCAAGAGGACTCGGTGGATGAAGCGCTCTATAGACAGATAGGAACAGCCTCATGCTCACAGGCCCTTGTTCTCACAGGGGACTTCAACCACCCTGATATCTGTTGGAGGGATGTTACGGCCTGGCACAAGCAATGAGTGAGTTCCTCGATTGTGTGGAAGACAACTTCCTTCTGCAAGTAAGAGAGGAGCCAACAAGGAGAGGTGCCATGCTTGATCTTGTCCCCACCAACAGGGAAGGGCTGGTTGGAAATGTGATGCTCCAGGGCAGCCTCGGTCACAGAAATCATGAGATGGTTGAATTCGAGATCCTCAGGACAGTGAGAAGAGCATGCAGCAAGCTCACTGCCCTGGACTTCAAGAGAGCAGACTTTGGCCTCTTCAGGAACCTGCTCAGTAAGGATCCATGGGATACAGCACTAGAGGGCAGAGGGACCCAAGGCTATTGGTTGATATTCAAGGATCACCTACTACAAGCTCAGGAGTGCTGCATCTCAACTAGAAAGAAGTGCTGCAGGAGGGGCAGGAGACCTCCTTGGATGGATAAGGAGCTGCTGAGGAAATTTTGAAGGAAAAAAAAGGCTTACAAAAGGTGGAAGCAAGGACAGGAGGCCTGGGAAGAATACAAGGATATCATCTGGGAAGATAGGGACCAGGTTAGGAAAGCTATGGCTCAGTTATAATTAAACTTGGCTAGGCATGTTAAGGATAACAGGAAGGGATTCTATAGGTACACTGCAAATAAAAGGCAGGCTAGGGACAACGTGGGCCCTCTCCAGAAGCTATCGGGAGAACTGGCTACCCTGGATTTGGAGAAGGCTGAGGCTCTTGACAACTTCTTTGCGTCAGTCTTCACCGAAAAATGCTCAGACCATACCACCCAAATCTTGGAAGGCAGATGCAGGGACTGTGAGAATGAAGACCCTGGGACCACTGTAGGAAAGGATCTGGTTCGAGACCATTTTAGGAACCTGAACGCATACAAGTCCATGGGACCTGATGAAATCCATCCGCGGGTCCTGAAGGACATGGCAAATGAAGTTGCTAAGCCACTGTCCATCATATTTGAAAAATCATGGCAGTCAGGTGAAGTTCCTAACAACTGGAAAAAGGGAAATATAACCCCCATTTTCAAGAAGGGGAAAATGAATGAGCCAGGGAACAACAGACCAGTCAGTCTCACATCTGTGCCTGGCAAAATTCTGGAGCAGATTCTCCTGGAAGGCATGCTAAGGCACACGAAAAACAACCAGGTGGTTGGTGACAGCGAGCATGGCTTCACTAAGGGGAAATCCTGCCTGACCAATCTGGTGGCCTTCTATGATGGGGCTACAGAACTGATGGACAGGGGTAGAGCAGTTGATGTCATCTACCTGGACTTGTGCAAAGTCTTTGACACTGTCCCACATGACATCCTTGTCTCTTAAGTTGGAGAGACATCAGTTTGATAGGTGGACCACTCAGTGGATAAAGAACTGGCTGGATGGCAGCACGAAAGAGTAGTACTCAATGGCTCAATGTCCAGCTGCAGACCAGTAATGAGTGGTGTCCCTCAGGGATCGGTGTTGGGACCTGTCTTGTTCAACACCTTTGTCGGTGACATGGACAGTGGGATTGAGTGTGCCCTCAGCAAGTTTGCTGATGACACCAAGCTGTGTGGTTTGGTTGATACACTAGAGGGAAGGAATGCCATCCAGAGGGACCCTGACACACTTGTGAGGTGGGCTGATGCCAACCTGGTGAAGTTTAACCATGCCAACTGCAAGGTCCTCCACCTGGGTTGGAGCAATCCCAGGCACAGCTCCAGGTTGGGCAGAGAAGAGATTCAGAGCAGCTCTGCAGAGAAGGACTTGGGGGTGTTGGTTGATGAGAAAATGAACATGAGCCAGCAGTGTGCACTTGCAGCCCAGAAAGCCAACCGTATCCTGGGCTGCATCAAAAGGAGTGTGACCAGCAGGTCAAGGGAGGTGATCCTGCCCCTCTACTCTGCTCTTGTGAGACCTCACTTGGAGTATTGTGTGCAGTTCTGGTGTCCTCAACATAAAAAGGACATGGAACTGTTGGAACAAGTCCAAAGGAGGGCCACGAAGATGATCAGGGGACTGGAGCACCTCCCGTATGAAGACAGGATGAGAAAGTTGGGGTTGTTCAGCCTGGAGAAGAGAAGGCTGTGTGGAGACCTCATAGCAGCCTTCCAATATCTCAAGGGGGCCTATAGGTATGCTGGGGATGGACTCTTCATTCGGGACTGTAGTGAGAGGACAAAGGGTAACGGGTTCAAACTTAAACAGGGGAAGTTTAGATTAGATTTAAGAAACAAGTTCTTGACTGTAAGGGTGGTGAGGCACTGGAATGGGTTGCCCAGGGAAGTTGTGAATGCTCCATCGCTGGCGGTGTTCAAGGCTGGATTGGACAGAGCCTTGGGTGGCATGGTTTAGTGGGAGGTGTCCCTGCCCATGGCAGGGGGGTTGGAATTAGATGATCTTAAGGTCCTTTCCAACCCTAACTATTCTGTGATTCTATGATTCTAGGATGCGTTTGAATAGTAATTTTAAGAATCTCTTTGCTTGTGATTTTTCCCTGACTGCACTCCAGCCAGAAATATTTGCTTTTCTGGAAATTGACAGAAAAAATAGAGCCGGAAAAATAGAAAGAGATTGATCACACTGTACTGCGTTATACACAAAGTGGTCAAAACGTATAAGCAGGCAGAAAATCCTCTCTATTCTGAAATAGGAGAAAACAATTTATGAAACATTGACTCAGTATTCCTAAATACTCCAATAAGAGTATTTTTTTCAGTTTTTTCCCTTTCAGTTACTCAGGCAGGGTAATGCACTTTAGGCTTTTTGTTGGTATGTGTTTGCTTTTGCCATTAACTCAGGAAAGATAACTGTTGGCAGTCTATGATCATGCACCCAAACCCTGAATGGACTCCTTAGGCAGCAAAGGGAATACCAGAAGTTTGACAACAAATATGCATGTCCTTACATGTAAACACTCCTCCTGCCCCTTCCTTGTCAGGATCTTTCCTTCTTCCTTTCATCTTCCTGTTCCTCTCTGAACTCTTAGAAACACTGAATTGTCTAACCATGCCTTGTAGAGGGCTGCTTTAACACTTACTGATCCATAGAAAAACTGTCTAGAAAGGTTCGTTTTCTATTGAATTAATGAGCTACAGCAAGGCTGTGAATGGCTTCAATTTTGGGAATACATTACAGAGAATTAGATTGCCCTTACTCCAGTACATTAGCAAACTGTGTCTACCAAAATCACTGTGATTTTAATACATTAAGAAAAAAAATAAAACCAACAACAAACAAACCCCCCCCCCCAAAAAAAAAACATTAGAAAAAAAAAGAACACCCAAAAATGCTATAAACACAGTAGAATAGCCTAGAAAGAAAAATGTTCCTAAAAAAAACCCTCAACAAATAGGCTATAGCAGGTGACTAAAGCAAGGCTCTCTGTAAACATAAGCAATGGGACAATATTTGCTGGCCTTTAAACTTCACAAACCCATTAATCACACTGGTATGGAGGTGAAGATGATCTCAAAGCAATCATCTGCACATTTTGTAAGCAAGTAGTCCTCAAGAATATATCCGTCCCACTGCAGCACAGATTTAACACAACTGTAAGTGAGAAATAATTCCATTGTATATACATGAGGATACCCTGCAGAGAAGGACTTGGGGGTGTTGGGCAATGAAAAAATGAACATGAGCTGTCAGTGTGCACTTGCAGCCCAGAAAGCCAACCGTATCCTGGGCTGCATCAAAAGGTGCGTGACCAGCAGGCCGAGAGAGGTGATCCTGCCCCTCTACTCTGCTCTCGTGAGACCTCACTCGGAGTATTGTGTGCAGTTCTGGTGTTCTCAACATAAAAAGGACATGGAACTGTTGGAACAAGTCCAGAGGAGGGCCATGAGGATGATCAGGGGACTGGAGCACCTCCCGTATGAAGACAGGATGAGAAAATTGGGGCTGTTCAGCCTGGAGAAGAGAAGGCTGTGTGGAGACCTCATAGCAGCCTTCCAGTATCTGAAGGGGGCCTATAGGGATGCTGGGGAGGGACTTTTCATGAGGGACTGTAGTGAGACGACAAGGGGTAACGGGTTCAAACTTAAACAGGGGAAGTTTAGACTGGATATGAGGAAGAAATTCTTGACTGTAAGGGTGGTGAGGTGATGGAATGGTTTGCCCAGGGAAGTTGTGAATGCTCCATCGCTGGCGGTGTTCAAGGCTGGATTGGACAGAGCCTTGGGTGGCATGGTTTAGGGTGAGGTGTCCCTGCCCCTGGCAGGGGGGTTGGAACTAGATGATCTTAAGGTCCTTTCCAACCCTACCTATTCTATGATTCTATGATTCTATACTTTTATTACGGTTTTGAAGGGCAAAGAGGCTTAATGAGAGGCTGTAGTCTACTATGAGATATCCACAATCTGCTTTTCTTCATTTCACTTTGGTGTATTCTCAAAGACAGCATTCCTAAAAAAGCTTTTTATTTCAAAACACATTTACTTAATGGGTAGCCTCTGCATCTTTCTGACCCCTGGCCAGACCGTACCAAAACAGCAGTGTCACCTCACACTTTGATTTCTATACTTCAGAAACCATCCCTCCTGTATTTAAAAAATCTAGCTGATGATCAGAATAAGATGCTGTGCAGTTTCTGAAAATTACCCTGCTTGTTGCCTTTGTTTATAGCACTACAGGAGTAAAATAGGGGAACAGGTCTTATTAGAGTTCCTTATCAATAAACTCTGCCTTTATATCTTAAATCTTTACTGAAAGAAAAATGCTATAATTTTACCACTGATGAGCCAAATATGAATACCAACATTGTGGTTCTTCATACCTGTCCTACAACCACCGAACTTTGAAAAGTCCATGAATATGGGGTCCAATTCTCTTACTTCTTCCCTAAAAATCCCCTGCAACAGTTTTCCACTCTGTTTGTCCTACAAATATTAGAGTCACAGAATGGTTTGGCTCAGAAGGGACCTTCAAGATCATCTAGTTCCAATCCCCTGTCATGGGCAGGGACACCTTCCACTGGATCAGGTTGCTCGAAGCCCTATCCAACCTGGCCTTGAACACTGCCAAGGATGGGGCAGCCACAACTTCTCTGAGCAACCTGTTTCACTGCCTCCCTCTTAGTGAAGAATTTCTTCCTAATATCTGATACTATATGTCATGGTCAGATATCTATGTAACTAATACCTGATACTATTTCCTAATATCTGATACTGTAAGTTCATTTTTACATTTCTGTAGGCTGGGCATTCCACACTGGGCATGTGGAGAAATGAAACTGATTGAATCAAAGCTAAATAAATTGCACTTTGCTGCTTGTTGCCTTCTACTGCTCAAATATCTGCTCTCCTGATCGTAAAAAAGGATGTTGGAAACCAACTATTCCAAACCGTATCACTTCATAAGAATTCAAAATTCATAGATATACTGAATAGATATCTTACTTGTGTTGAATAACATGCTCTATGTCGTTGATTCAGTACACTGAGATATCTTAAAAAGAATTTCTTTATGGCCAACCATGCTATCATGTAGCTTCCTGCTTGAGGACACCTTGTCTCTTTGATGTGAACAGATGTGTAACACTGTGATTTCTGTTGCTGAATCATCAGCCTTCCCAAAGCCGTAATAATGTAAAATAGGCTTTTTAACTAGTGCGCCTGTGAATTTAGTGACAAAACATTGGAACCATGAGTGACTGTGAGATGGGGGATGTAAATACATGTAATGAACTATCATACCGCAAAAGGTATGACTGCCTCTGAAGCATAAGGTCTACTAAAAAAGGCTCTCTGCAGAGCTATTTCTTACGCTGCATCCTTCACAGAAGGAACCCACATGACCCAAGAGTATAGGCTTATTACTCACAACTGATGCAGTGCATCAGTCATGACTATACTTGGTAAATATAAAACACAAAGTGATTTATTTCACAGGAGGTGATAAAAAGACCAGCTCTTCTCATGAAGTTATGCTGATAATGCCATGGTAGTTAGCTAGCAAGCAAAAAAGTTGAACTTAATTTTGTATGCATCATCTCCCCAGAATATGGTTTTATCCAGCCAGTCAAGGCAGAAGGTTTCATCAGCTTCTGGCCAGGGCTCTCTTGGAGACATTTCAGTTTGGTCTGGTGGAACTGTCCATTAAATCAGTCAGTTCATCAGCCAGCTCCTTGATCCCATCTCCAGCAGTCTTCTGCTGCTGCCTCCCTCACAGCCCAGTTGTCAGGATTTGCTCATTAAATGGTTCCTCTACCATACATTACACCTGGACTGCAATGGATAGGACCCAAACCCCACACCTCTACCCTTTAGCTCCCTCTTGGAGCTGTTTCATAAGGAGCATGCACGGGGTGGCCACACTCACACACTCTTGTTTACAGCTTCTCCACTGCAGCTGCCCGACAGAAAACAACACCTCAGTGCCTGCCCTTGTCCATCTTCCCAGCAGATGGCTGCTGAACAGGGAAACAGGGCAAGAATGAGGGGAGAGGCTGCAACTTCCCATTTTACTTGTGACAAATTGTGGGGTTATAGAAATAGCAGACATGTTACAGAATAAATAGAACTAGCTGCTAATGTTAAAATCATTCTCTTGAGCAGCAGTGGAGAAGATAGTGCAGATTCTTGCTCAGTTTTTCGGCTGAGTGAAAAGCAAAATACACCTGTTAATTATTATGAATCTAACCAACAATTACTTTCCCATAAACTTTATGAGCAGTGATTGCAGCAGAATTTCCTCAGTACTGAAAGACGACAGAACATTTAGAATTAAAACATTAGATCTTGTTTAGGCAAGAAAAAGTTTTCTCAGTACCACTGAAAATAAGGCCATTTTCATTTTCTCAGCCAAACTATAGGCACCAACATTTGAAGCCATCACTGCAAATTTCCAGGACTTGGGGTAGCAAAACCAGCCTTTCAAATGAGAACTGAGGCTTTGTCAACGTAGCAAGAGTAATGAGGAATGATAAATTAGGGCAATATCTCCAGAGGGTGTTAAATCAGACATAGAATGATAACAATTTTAATCTTAACAAGATTAATTCAATATTCAACATGGGAGAAAAAACCAACAAGCCATTATGCTTAGTCATTGTTACTGTGGAAAGTATTGACGTAAGGGCCAGAAGAGCCTCATCAATTTACTGCCAAGTTTTACTACTGAGGTACACCAGATATTAAAAATTATCTGAAAAGATCATTATTATCATGATGGACAACGAGTTGTGTGTGAGTCAGCAGTGTGCCCTTGCAGCCAGGAAGGCAAAGAACATATTGAGCTACCTTAGCAAGGTCACAGCCAGCAGAAGAAGGGAAGTGACTATTTTCTTCTACCACACACTAGTGAGGTGACATCCAGAATGCAGAGTCCAATTTTGACTTCCTCCTCAACCCAAAATGAGGCATATCTTAACAAACTAAAGGCTATTGAGATGATCAGGGCATTGGACTACATCACTTACAAGGAGACGCTGAGGCACCTGAGTTTGCTGAGGCTGGGGACAAGAGGGGGAATCTAGCTAAAGTCTACTGCTATGTAAAGGCAATCTACAGAGCAGTGCACAGAGAAAGGGAAAGAGGCAATGATCACAAGTTGCAGTAAGAGACAGTGCAGTTGGATAAATGAAAAAAGTTCTTCAACATGACAGTGCAACACGCTGCCCAGGCTGCAGCATCTCCCTCCTTGGGGATTTTCAATGTTCTGCTGGACAAGGTCTGAGCAACCTGCTTCACCTCTGAAGTTCACTCTGATTTGAGCAGTGGGTTGGACCAGCTGATCTCCAACAGCCCCTTCAAATCTAAATTATTCTGTGATTCATGATGCTTCCCTTCAGAGAAAAAGGAAATACGATTCATGTTCTGCTTGCAAATAACAGAATTGTTCTTTGAATACCCAGAGACCCAACAGTTTATATTAAAATCATCCTTTCCTCAAGATCAGAGTTGCTAATGTTTATAAGGCAATTATGTATCAGCATATCACATAAGGAATGGCAGTACAAATTGAACTTAATACTCCTGAATAAGTAGACAAAGAACACTGAACTGGCTGTGC
This sequence comes from Ara ararauna, assembly GCA_028858755.1. Classification (NCBI taxonomy): domain Eukaryota; kingdom Metazoa; phylum Chordata; class Aves; order Psittaciformes; family Psittacidae; genus Ara; species Ara ararauna. Next base: position 148,906,298 of record CM054376.1, read on the forward strand.
TATTCATTTAAACAGAATTCCTGGAAGACTATTTAGAATTTCCTGCTTCTAACAGAATTAAGCTGTTCTCCCTCCTCTCCCTGCCAAGAGTAAATACCCAACAAAACAAAAAAAAAGAAGACTTCCTTGTGGTATAATTTGATAATTCTACATGTGAGCATTCAGATTTGGAGTTTTCATGGACTACTGTCAACCAGCCATGTTGGAAAAAAACCCAGCCAATCAAGAGAAAACAGCATTGTATCATCCCTTCTGGTAAAACCAGTGCAGGTAAACAAAGCATCAATAAAAATTAATCTTTCACCTCTACAACAGAGAAGTAATTGAAGCTCACACTTCTCACTTGACGGTTTGAAATAATCTGTGATTGTCTAACCTTAGTGGCACAGCTAAATAATTTGTAAATGATCATTGGTCATCAATTAGTATGTAAGTGATTTGAGGAAATGAACTTTCTTAGTACACTTGTTTTTCCACAAAAAAGGTTGGATTCACTTTTAGTTAATATTCAGATACAGAAAATATTCATATTATCAAATTTCTATTTATATCACTGTTTTAATGAAAAATATGATGAAAGTTTGTTAAAATGAAATCATTCTGCTGATAAACGAGCTTTAGGAGCCACTTATTCCTGAAAAAAAATGGGTGCATCTGTAATGAGCATTTGCGCCTTCCATGTCTTTAACACTGCATTTGTTAATGCAAATACATGCAAAGTTAGGACACAAAAAACCTAAATTCTTGCTTGCAAAAGCTGGATTTGTCTATGGATTAAAGCAGAGCCCTTAGAAGTACTATAAAATGTTTCCAGTTACATTTACACATTCATTAGACATTACCTGAGAGTCAAAATCTGATGATGACTCACCTTAAACTACAGTATGTGAAATTGTTTTATTATGAAACTTCACCTTCAGAAACTGTATGGTTTCAGCAGGTAAGATCCAAGTTATTTCTCTAGTTCCATTTTACTTTCATCTCACACCACCATCCAGTAAAGGAGTGTATTGACCCACTGCGGGTAATGGATGTGAAACTTTTCATTCAATATAAAGAAGTACATCTGCTCAAACTCAAATTAGCTTCTCAATCCACTTAGATTTTTCTTACTTATGATGGATTAAACTCTATGGTTGCAGGATCCCCAGGCCCACTAATAACACTTCACTAGCACACAGAGGCTAATTTTTCAGGTCTTTCAGTGAGCAGGTTATAAGACAGAAGACTGTAACTGGTGTCTGAGGAAAGGCTGTCCTGACAAAGCACTGGCAACCCGTTCAGAAATGTACATGCTGGTCTGTGCCTCAAAACCGTAAGTCTGAGCTAGGTATGGCAGTTATATGTACAGTACCCGACATCACTTGCCACAGGGATCATATAAAACAATGAGATTAAAATAAACAAATTATTATAAATTAATGAGCTCAAAATCAATATGCCTCAGCCTCTAGACTTCTGCGCCTCCAACACAATGTTGAAATTTGTGAATTTTCTTCCCATTCAGGAATACTGGCCATTTTTTAAGAGAAAGATGAATTTGCATATTCCCTTTATATAGAAGGGAATATTTTTTTTTTTTCAAACAGCATTATATCAATGCTCAATCAATTGCCTGGTATTTCAGGAAAGCAAGTACAACTCCAAGTATCTGCTTTACATGCAGCTCCCCCCACAAAGCTTTGAAAATCCATGTTTCACCAGGTGTGGAGCCAGCTGTGTTATGAGTGCTGGGGGCACGTGGAGCCCATGTGGCAGAGGGTCCTGTGAGGATGCTGCTGGGACAGAGCACACAGTGCTGAGCAGGGCTCCTCTCAAATTCAGCCACCTCATGCACTACATGCACATGACTATACAGGTCTGGATGTGGAGGAAGGCTTTGCCAGTGGTATCACTAGGGCAAGGCATAGGAACTGAAATGATTACATGAAGGTATCTATCTCACATGTTAAGGGAGAGAACCAGCAGGAACGGATCCCCCCGCTTGCAGAGTCTGTGCTGTTTTGACATCCAAAATACCCAGCAAACACAATCTGTGGCTGCTGCAGAAGCTGCACAGCAGGTGTGTGCTCTGTGCAGGCTAGGGAAGAGCTCAATCCTCCAATATTGTATGTAAACCCCATAAGCTATTCTTTAAAGTAAACTCATAAATTGCCCTCTGGTCACCTGTAATCCTGGAGGCTTATCCCTGCATTCCTCTAACTGCAATATTAAAAAATGTATGGATTTTGAACATGAAATATTGTATTGATTGGGCTTATGCTTGAATTTTGCAGTACAATCTGTGTAAGTGGGAGTTTTCATTATAAATTTCATTTTGAAGGGCTTATGGCTAACCTGTTTCAATTCTCTCTAGGCTCAAAACTTGTTAGATATGTTTTACCCTGAAAGATAAAAACTATTGTCAAAATGAAAAAGAGAGAAAGAAAAAGGATGGTGTAACTTCCTTTAACTACAGGAAAATATTCTGAGCCAAATATATGAAAGACTGAAATTTGACAGTCCTTATTTCTTTTCATAAATCAGTGGTTTTTGAAACAGTAACTTAAATCATTAATAATGTAAGAGTCTATGCATATCCTCAGGAAGTTACTCCTTACATTCTATCTAAAATATACCTATAGCTTAGGACAAAATATCCTTTTCAGTATTATCGAAAGTGGCTTGACTTTTACAGGAGAATCTAGGAGCCTATTTGTGCATTTCCCATAGTACTTCTGTGATGAGGCAAAGGTCGTGCAGAGCCCAAATGACTGATTTTTTAGGAGAATCAGGGTGTGACCTGTAAAGGATGCTCAGGTTCTCAGAAGTAAAGTACAGAAGTTCATATGCAATATATGGATATGTTCTTACCCACATAATGTGCTGTGCCTCATTTCAGCTTTTCTTTCTCTTTTTCAAACTTGCCAGAACAGTAAGATTCAGATTATAAATAAGCACCTATCCATTTATTGGCCCAGCCTTCATTAAATAAGTTGTGTCTCAGGTTATGGCTTTAAGGACATGGACTTTCTCTTTACAAAAGTAACAGATGAAAGTAAGTAACTGTTGTAAAGTTCCTGTGATTTTTCAGATTCCATTTCCTACATTTTTACTTTAGCAATTGTTTAGGCATATGGTAAGTGGTATATGGATATAACAGGCTCTTTCAGTTATAACAATGAACATGAAGATGTCAAAGTGGATTAAGTTCTTCAGTAGACAGTTTTGCTTACCTGTGTATGACCAATCAATCTCTTCAATCAATTTGCGCTGTTGTCTATAGTATCCATACACCAAATCTGCAAAATAGACATGAATTTACAATGTAAATACCAGACCCCAACAGGAACATGAAATGTTGATAACACCACCACCACCCCAACAAGATCATCACTGTTTTATAATTACTGATTAATTACTTTGTCCTTATCTTGGCCCTCAAATGGCAAGTATTGTTTAAACAGAAAATAAATACCATCAATGTTGTAGCATATAAAACACGCAAACGGAAATGATTTTCAGTTTACCCTTTCTCCCTCCTCGCTTTCCCTCTTTCTCCTCTTTCCCCTCCTCCACTTTTCACTAGAATCATGCTTTCCCTTTTAAAATTAATGCAACTGTCCCTTGAAGAAACCATCTTCTGTGATATCCTTTAGAAAGAACCAATCTAGATTACTTGGAAATCTTGCAAGCTAAACTTTTGCTTCAGTGTGCGCAGGACTTCACATACTTTATCTAACTTGGTACTACTGATGCCATCTAAACATAGTGAACAAAATACTCTAAAATGTCATTTCACCGCATACTATCAGCAATATTATAGCTGAAATATGTGAAGTTACTTGTATCTCCATAAAGTTTATGGAGAGAGAAGTCTAGATATTAGATACTTTTTAATGACACTATATTTCTCTAGGGAGAAATATCTAACTGTATAAATACTCATTGATTTATTCTGACCACTGAATAACCTTGACTGTTATTCTTTCTATGCCAGTACAACTCTAGCTATACAACTATTGATGTGTGCAAGTAGATGACTATGCCCCCTTATTAATATATGTAAATTGCAGCTATAGGTTTTCTGAGACTGTCATTTTGAGAGTCATAATGTTAACTAGCTTCATTAAATACTCTTCTAGAGAGTACAATATAACCTGCTCAAGGAATAACTGCATATGAGTAAGTTGAGCACACATATGGATTGATTCTTTGAGAAAGCACCATAGCATTCAGCTCACATTCTACAGTAAACACGAATTTAATGAAACAGTTTCATAGCATCCATTTCTTTTTCTTTAATACAGAGCACTATGTAGTTCTGATTACAGGATACTAAATCATAATTGCTGTTTGCAAGGTTAGAAATGTTGTGCCTTATAATGACTTTCTGCTACCTCTCTGAAGTCCATGTGTTTTAATAACTTCACCAGGACTTCTGCCTCCTCCATGAAATTTTGATTGCCCTTAAATGTTTTTCTCTTTCCTTTCTCCCCCCACCTAAAAGCCCACTTGCAGCACTTCACAACTTTCACTCATGACTAAGACTTTTACAAAAAGATCAAACCTCACATGTAGGAATGGCACTGAAAAAGGATTTACATGCACCAGCATTGCCCTTGGATCACATTTTGAAGTCAATGTGCATTGTGCCTCCTTCTTAATTAATTATGTAATAGAAAGCTGTTGAAGTTCTGATTCACAGGTGTTAGTCGATGTCTCCAGTTTCCTCCTTTTTTCATTGTCCTCCTAATTGTTACTTCAAACAATCAGTTGAGCATTCATATGCTAACTAAGCAGGGTTTGGGCGTGAGAGTGTCCCACCACTTTTTAAATTCCACATGGAGGTCTGATGGACAAGGAGTGATAGCTTCAATGAACAAGAAAAAAAGGGGCAAGGTTCACTTTTTTGGTGCATTACACACTTATAGACCCAGTAAATCTTATGGAAAGTCTTTATAAATGGCCAGAGAAATTAGGAGTTCATACACCTTCTTTCCTCTGCTATTCACCTATTGTGCTGCCACAGCCTGTCCCAGAACACTCACAGCCATGTGCCTTCCCACATCTGCAGGGATTGTAAGTGGTTTTGGTCTTGCTTTTTTCCACTATAAATATGTGGCAAAACTGTGGAAGGAAAGCAAATTTCCTTTGGGGAAAGAAGAAACTGAAGAATCACAGCCAGCATTGGTGTCTTTTCCCATGAGCTACTTGTGTAAACTGCCCTGGCAAAACAGAACCATACATCCTATAAAGTGTTCTCGTGTAAACTGTCAGTGTTGACCAGCTAACACTCTAGAGACCAGCTGGAAGGAAATTATCTCTTTCTTCTACAATTTTATTTTACTTAAGAGTTAACAAATTGCCATCCCTTTTACTCATGGTTTATGAAAGAAAAATACTGTTAAAATACTGTATTTAAATTCCTTACATTTAAATTAAATTAATATAGTAATAATGAGAACATCACAAAAGAGAAGACAAAACCAATGTCAGATTTGCAGGTTTATATGTAAACCTGCGATACTGATACTTAATCAGCTTGACAGTCAGAATGACTCCTGTGACACTGACATCTCCAGCTAGTGCTCAAAATAGTTTGAATTTTACTGGTTGAGTGCTGCTTTATGAAGAAAAAATCCTTAATGTTCCTTTCTGATCCCAGGAAGCTGTTGAGCATGTTTCCATAGATTGCTGATTTATTCATAGAGCAAGGCAGCTCAGTTGTGAGATCATAATTTAAACAGTTGTATGGTTATCTTTCCGTCCCTGTCAAGGAGACATGCAAGATATCATTAAATACTTTTTACTCCCTTTTTCTATGCTTCAAAGACAGAGTTTTTTGTCTGAGGCTGTGTTTCCTTTTATATTCTGTTTAAACAGTGAGCACTCCAGTGGCCAGGGCCCATGAAGTCAGGAATAATGGTGGCAAATGCTCTCCTGCTCATGAGGGGTAGCTAAACCAACTGATTTGTAGCTCACCTTGTCTCATGTTCAGCCATGGGAACAAACAGAGAAGATGGGTTTCCGGTTAAAGCATAGTCGTGGTGATAGTAAGTTCTTGTAGATATTTCTCCTGTTTAAAACTACAAATAACCAGGTTTTCTTCCTCCTGACATGACTCTGATATTCTTTTATATCTCCAGGCCTTGGTTGAGTTGCTTTTGATTTAGTGATGTGAATGAAACGTTCTGATCCTCAACGTGTATTTATTCATATGTAAAGGTAAAAAATTAGTAGCTTTCATGACTAACAGAAAAAAGTATCTGTGAGTATCTGGCACTGTAATTTCTACCAGCATGCTATAATTTTACCAGCTCCTTCTGCTTGTCCTTTTTGACACAGCAGCATCAACAGATACCAGCTGCTACACTCAAGAATTAAAAAGGACAACCTCCTTATGGTTTTACCTTCACTCAGCTGAACTGAGCCACCATTTATGAGATTTTGACATCAGAATGACTTATTTATGGGAATTGAAACACAGTAATGGCTGCATTTGTGAGGTTTTCTACAAACAGGGCACTGATGTTCTGCATGTACAGTATGGGTAAGCATCATTAACTACACATTAAGACTGCCATCACAGTTTGGTCCTGGGAAATCAGGTGTCACTTGGTATTTTCCTCCTGTATTAAAATCAAATCAACAGCAAAGTGAATAGATACTAAAGGCATAAGCATTCATTTAGTGTAAGTGAGTAACAGCAACGTTATTACAGTTATGGAGATAAAGGCTGTGTTGGTACTAAAACTGATGAGGATTTCAGTTTACATGGGCAGGATTCGACCTGTGGTTCTTAGGTCAAGGAAGAGGACAGGAGCTCTTGAGATGCCAGCAAGGATGTGATCATTGAAAATATGTGATCATTTTCTCTTTGAGAAACACTGAATTTTTTGTTTTAAACTATTTATGTCTCATGAGATCCCTCCTCTATATGCACTCATATTACTAACTCTCTGCAGAAACTGGAAGCTGTGAATACCACAAACTTACACAGGTTTGGAAAGATTTTAAAAATCTGTGAAGGAGAGAGCCACAAACACCTCTTAAACACAGTGACACCACTTTTGGCTCACTAAGTCCACTGATAAAACTGGGAGGATGATACTAGAATACAGTCATTGCACATTTGCCCTGTTTTTATGCACTTGCCTAGGCATTTGCTATTGCAAGAGACAGGTCTCCAGACAAGCGGCATGAACTAGCAAAGTGGTGTTAAAATTTTTATTCACATACATATTGTGCTTGCCCAGACACTCATCAAACTGTTTAGAAGGATGAAAGACTATTTTCACCTAGTTTCAGGTATTCTATCACACAAACAGACCCAACTCTATGGGAAGCTACCAAGATGTACCAATTCTCTAATGGGATCTATAAAATCCTTAAAACCACAAAAATGCTTAAATAACCCACCTCTACAACTTCATACATTCTTTCTCCTGGAAGTCAATGTGTCAAAATCTTTTGTCAAGATGGGTCTGAGACTGTGTAGAGAAATTTATAAATCTTTTTTACCCACAGTTCCTTCTGTGTAGCTGTATTTTAGGCATTGGTACACATTTGGATATCTATAACCCGTTCCCTTCATTATGCTTGAGTGTAGGCTGCTCATTCCAATACAGATGAAATAGTGTGACTTTCCCTGCACTAAATAGAAAGCTAAAACAAAACTCCTTTTACAGTTTGACAATTGTTGTGATATATTTACTGAAACAAATTGTGTTTAAATCTATTTTAAAAAAACCCCAAACTTAACAAAATCAAACAAACAAAAAAAAAAGTCAAAAAAAAATCCCAAAACCCCCACCACCCAAAAAACCCCAAAAAACCCCCACAACCCACCAAACAGACTGATTGGATGCATTTAAAAGCAATTATCACTAAGCAGCAGAGTATTAAGAGGCACTCGTAACTTTAACCTGTCACAACTTTACAGTGAATTGTCCCATGAATTAAAAGGATAACACCTACGGTGTTGGCTAAGGTTTATTAACCACATTTAATCACAATTTTCCAGTGCATATGCAAAAGCAGCAAGAACCCCAGTTTGGCCAATTTATGTTCTACCCCTGCTGGAATGTAAATGCCTTTTACTTTTAAATTCTCCTGAAATTCTTAAGCAGCCTGTGGAAAGTGGGAGCGATCTCAGGATTGGGCTTTTTCCAATGTGAGGCATGTTCCAATCTATGTAAGTTACCTAATTCCACCTTCCCTCTGACTACAGGCAAAGTAGTAGGAAGTGCCAGGTGGAAAGGTTATTAAAAATCTTTACTATACTTCTGCAACGCTTCTCTGCTTGTTAATATTAACATCTACAGTAAAGCTCTACAGCTTTGGTAATATCTATCTAAAACTCTTGAGAATAGACCTTACGCAAGTCATCTCAAAGGAACATTTACTGAAATAAATGCTTTTTAGCACAGCAGGGGCTGTGAAGTCAAGCTGTTAGAAACTTTCTCTTTTGTGAACTATTTCAGTAGTTAAAATCATCTTGCGCACCCTAATGAACAGCCTTAGACTGAATTCTATGAAGCTATTGGTGGGGGGGATATTGCGAGAAATATATTCTCTAAAGGAGGAAGTCTTTAATTATTAAGTATTTTTCTTTCCCATTTATTTGATGCTGGAATTGTAAATTCTACTCAGCCATTACCCCTCCAGTCATGTTACAGTAAGTTTCCTGAAAGGTGGCTCTCCTGATAGCAATACCTTCTGTTGCTTTAGGGAGGTATTTACTTGAAATGTCCTGGCAAAATTCTTTTTTCCACTACAAATGGGAAGACAGAGGAGTTGCCCTGGATGATTTTCATATAAGTATTCATATAAATCTAGGGATTATGCCACATACCTTTTATAAAACCATACCAAAAACATTCTGCTCCCTTGAGAAAGCTCTACACTCAACATCAAGACTGAAAACTTCCAAGGCTCATCATAGACATCTGATATCAACTGCACATCTACAAAAACACATCTCTATTTGATAAAAAATATATTAACATAACACAAACAATACAACAAAAAACTGGTAAACAAATGTAGAACCTGAGATTTTTGACAAATCCTAACAATTATAGATATGCATATGTATGTCTAGATGGATGTATATTGTGAGAATTACTCAAAAAGGGGTATATAAATACACTCACATACATACTGCAATTTCTTATGATGGTATCATGCTATAAATCTCACATTTACTCCTTTAGCCACTTCCTTATTGCAACCAATTGCATAATCATAGAATCATAGAATCACAGAATCATTAGGGTTGGAAAGGGCCCTAAGATCATTTAGTTCCAACCCCCCTGCCAGGGGCAGGGACACCTCACACTAAACCATGCCACCCAAGGCTATGTCCAACCCAGCCTTGAACACCGCCAGCGATGGAGCATTCACAACTTCCCTGGGCAACCCATTCCAGTGCCTCACCACCCTTACAGTCAAGAACTTGTTTCTTAAATCTAATCTAAACTTCCCCTGTTTAAGTTTGAACCCGTTACCCTTTGTCCTCTCACTACAGTCCCGAATGAAGAGTCCATCCCCAGCATACCTATAGGCCCCCTTGAGATATTGGAAGGCTGCTATGAGGTCTCCACACAGCCTTCTCTTCTCCAGGCTGAACAACCCCAACTTTCTCATCCTGTCTTCATACGGGAGGTGCTCCAGTCCCCTGATCATCTTCGTGGCCCTCCTTTGGACTTGTTCCAACAGTTCCATGTCCTTTTTATGTTGAGGACACCAGAACTGCACACAATACTCCAAGTGAGGTCTCACAAGAGCAGAGTAGAGGGGCAGGATCACCTCCCTTGACCTGCTGGTCACACTCCTTTTGATGCAGCCCAGGATACGGTTGGCTTTCTGGGCTGCAAGTGCACACTGCCGGCTCATGTTCATTTTCTCATCAACCAACACCCCCAAGTCCTTCTCTGCAGGGCTGCTCTGAATCTCTTCTCTGCCCAACCTGGAGCTGTGCCTGGGATTGCTCCGACCCAGGTGGAGGACCTTGCAGTTGGCATGGTTAAACTTCATCAGGTTGGCATCAGCCCACCTCACAAGCGTGCCAAGGTCCCTCATATATTTGGAAAAAAAAAGAGATGCCTCATGATTGCTAGAGACAACAGAGAAATATGTGACAAACACTGGCACCCTAAAAACACAAACCTAAAGGCAAAACAAAGACAATGTGTTGATTTGTTTGGTGGTTTTAAGTAGTAATTTTCTTTTTACTAGAATACAGCAGAATTATTAAAGTGGCATAAGGAAGATCATAGATAAAATAATCAAAGTAATTATAGCTGCTGTTAAATTTATTCATGATACTGTATTTCAAAATACACTGAGGTAAGGAACTAAAAATCTATGCTCCCTCCTTCCCCACAGCTTCACTCATCATGGGACCAGACATTCATGTAGCCACTTCTGTTTTCTCCCCCTCCACTTAGGTTCCCTTCAGCAAGAGCACAGGGCAGTACTTCCCTCCTGTTCCATCTGCCTTTTAGGTGCTTTTGAAGAGCAATTGCCATGTAGATTGACATCTTCCCAAGGCAGAGGAAGGAAGTAAAGGAAACAAATTGAATTTTCAAGTCATCAGGATGTAGTGAAAAGGAGAACTGGTGTCACTAATACCTTACATGGAGCCTAACACTACAAATGTGTGTTTTAACATGTTCTGACAAGGTTTAACTTTGAAAGGGTGCCTGAAAGGTGACTAGGTTTTTTTATTTAGAAGCATATTTTAGATATAAAATATGCTCTAAGCTGCTCCACACTATCCAGACTGAGAAATTCTCAGCAAATTCTAAATCACAGTTTCAAGCATTTGTGAGACTTTCAGGTTGAGAACTGGGCTATCTGTGGAGTCAGAAAATGATTTTTCAGTATTTTCAGGACTTAAATAACTTTGTACTTGAGTGTCTATCTTCTGCCTAAGTTTTGCTTTTCAGTCTGACTCCTGCTGTTTAAAATTACAGAAGTCTTTGGAAAACTCACTGTTGAATGGGTCAAACCACAACTCTCGACTCTAAGTACAGTTTAATACTAACAGAGATTTCACCCCAACATATTTGGAATGCATATGGAATTTAACTTTTATGGCACAACCTAAACCCAGAAATGATTGGAAAAAAGGTACATGGAGGTGATGAATTACTGTAGCTAACTACAGCAATATTAACATTTGAGATTTTTTCTGTATAAAATTAAAAAATAAAGAAATATAAAAAATAAAATAAGGTCACACCAATTTAAAATCTGTTTTTGTCACATCTATGCTGTTATCTATGCTGTATCTACCATTTGATGTAGTTTTGAGGTCAAATTCTGTCTCATTTTTTTATATGTCCAAAACTACCCTGAGGGAAACAGAAGTCCCATCCCAGTCCTGTCCCATATCACCCACAAAACTGTAACTTCATAGACAATTTTGGAATTCAGATGCTAGTAATATTTGGAAGTGGAGACTCAGGTGTTTTAATCAAATATTTTGCAATGTCTGTGTAGTCTTGTATGTTCATTTGTATTTAATCAATATGCTCTTCATTTTGGAGGGATGGAGGTGAATCTGCCTGGGAAGCTATATGAGGCTTATGTGAATGTAAACAACATGAACCCACTGTACAGGCATACATCCCCCAGCTGCCCATCCTCCTCTTGCCTAACTCATGAACATTTTACATAACAGTAATAGGAGACAGAATATAGCTTCATGATTTCAGGAAAAAAAAAAAAAACAAACCCACAGCACTGTTTTGTTATTTCATATTCTTTCAGTTCTAATCCCTGTTGAATTCTGTCAGCAGACATAAACCTCGTTGAGCAAGGTTTGACCCAAAATGTGTAAATAATAGCCCTGTAAGATGATAGATACATGGTTTAATCAATCATTGTAAATGTGAAATTTCACCTTACTACAATAACCATTTCCACATATAATCCACCTCTCACTAAGGCACTGAAAAGCCTTTTCCCAGGTCTCAGGTGGTGGTGGCACTCCATGAAAAGCCTTAATTTGTGCACTGAACCACAAAATGGAGGTTCTGACCTCTTGTTACTTGCAATCCTACACTGAGTGTATAACACAGTTTGAACTGAGAATCTCATTGCAGCAAACCTAGGTTAGGATTAGTTCAATACAACTGAAAGCTCATATATTGTGGCAGTCAGCTGTCAACACTCAATAACCAACTGCAAATTGACTGTGACTTTCTAACAGTAAGAAATTAAATCTTTGAAACAAAAATCAGGAAGCCCGAGAATGTCATTATGATTCATAGGCAGACTTTTACTACAAACTAAACACTGCAAAATTAAGTAATTAACTTAACCAGACTTAAAATTTCTGTTCCATTAATTGCAATGACTCATTTACCAAGATTAAATTATTTTTATTGCCAATTAATGAAGTAATTAATTGCTTTATCAATTAACAGCAACCAGAATAAGGGGTAAACATTATCTAAAAATGTATCGCAAATTAATGGTTTGAACATGCTTAAATCTTCTAAGTAGGTTTCAATACACTTGTGAATTTAGACTAGGACTGATAAAGTCATTCCCACACTGAGAATTCACCTGCCAAACTCTTTTCTGGTTTGGATCTTAACTTCCAACAGAGCTAAGGGGTTTGGGGTCTCAAGTGATAAAGAATTTCTAGAAAGAGACTTTAACACTGAACTCCCATTGCAAGCTCTCAAAGTCCTAAAAGCCCTTGATAAAGAGACACCTTCCCTCGGTCTAGGTGTAGAGCACTAAAGCCCTGGGTAAAGGCATTAATTAGCAGCCTGTGAAGTGTGTGTGTGCTTGTCTCCCCCTCTCTTATGAATATTTATATAAAGGTTTTATGGTATGGGGAAAAACTTCAATAGACTGAATTCAGAGTGTCTTCTGTGAATATTCGTTGGGCACGTAATTAGGACGCTTTGTCCTAGAGCCATTTAGACACTTCTGCCATTGTGCTAGGGAGGAAGCCTGACTTACACATCATGCCTAGTAATGCAAAGTTATCAATAGGGGATGGCCTGGAAGTTTACATATAGACTTAGAAGAAGCTCTCTCACTGCCTGTTTTCTTATGAATGCTTCTAATTAAGGGTGCTGGCCCAAACAGAAGATCAATAGAGTGTTAAAACTCTCTTCCTTGAGTGAGCAAGAGGGGTTTAAGCTTCTTGGCCATTGAAAACACATGGGGAAAATAAAACTGGAGAGGAACATAGAGCCGACTCTATACCAGAACAAAGTCTGAGACTTTATACATAAAAATATGGCTACACCACAAAGTCTAGCAAAGAAAAGCAAACTAAATTCCTTTCGGGCAGCAGCAAGAAACAACCAGCACAGTGTAACAAACCAGTAAGATTTCGATGACCATATGCAAAATGGCCAAAGGGCCCAACAGGACAAAGCTTAGCGAAACAATGCAGATGCAAATCTGAAAAGTAGCTCCTGAACAGAAACAAGCAGAGGCCATTCTTGAGAAACTCATGTAACATGCACAGCAGACAGGTCACTTAGATGACAGCAGATGAACCATTGAACAGCGATGACTGCAATGCAAGCTGTAATTTAAAGACAGCAAGGGTGCCAAGTTAGTACACTGACACCAACATTTAGCAAATAAAATGCACGAGTTTTTAAAAGAACCCCAAAATAAAAATATTTCCAGTTTTGATAGCAATGACACTTTTTAGAATTCTTCAAAATATCTACTGATTTTCCAGAACACAGTTGGTTAAATTCAAAGATTCAAGAGGGTATGATGAAATAATGCAATGCACTGATGTTTCAGTTACTTAGATTGGGTTTCAAGGAAGTTCAGAGAGCTGTAACAAGCAAAGTAAATGTGTAAAATGCCAAAAGATTCAGCTTTGCTACATCTGCTCAGATTCAGCTTTTGCTACATCTGTTCAGCTTTGACAGATGTAGCAGCAAAAATAACTGGGGGGAAAAAAAAGAAGGGACACTGAAAACTACTAAAATACTTTTACCTTGTTGGGTTTTCAATTAATTGCATAAGGTGATAGAATAGACCAGGGCTAAATCACGTTCTTCATTCAGCGTACAGCTGGAGCCCAAGCAGAAATTTGGAAATATGTCAGAAATGATGAAGAAAGCATTATTGCACCTTAACAAAAATCATCAGTGTGGTTTCACCTGGAAAACTGCATTCTGTGCTGGTCTGGCCCTCTCAGAAACAACTAAGCAGAACACGGGTGAGAGGGAACACTGATGAAAGTGACCATGGAAAAGTTCGAAATAAAGGGAGATGGAAAGAAAAGGTTAAGAATGCTTATTTTGGGAAGAAAACAAATACAAAGAATAATGAATGTTGCAAAGATGAAGACTGGGAACTTTTGTTCCCCCTCTCACTAGAAGAACAAGGACGCCCAGGGGCATTATAAGAAATCTGAAAGTAAAAAAAAACAGTGAAAGAATGCATTTTTTTCACTTTTAGGCAATTATCATTGCAAGAAATCGCAGAGACTAACAGCTAAATGAAGACTGAAATAGCTATAAAGATATCAAGAATATTTGGAGTTATCACAATACATTTAGAAAGGCACCTGACACACATGAAATGTGAGAAAAGACTTGGGAAGCACCTCACTTCTACCTACTGTGGGATTTCATGCTCGTTACTCTGAAGCATCTGCACTGGCTTCTGTCAGATGATACTAGATTTAGGTATGACTGAACATGGCTATTCCTGTTATTTGCATGCTACACATGAATGCCCCAGAGCATCCGAAACAGTAGTAATGTTTTTCCTAAAAGAAATGCAGCTATTATTAAAACTTAATATAAACATCACTTATGGTTCTATTACAGATGCTCTACTCACACCCAAGTAAGCAACAAAGTTAACTTCAGAAAGTTGGCTAAAGGAAGTTATATGACTGACTCTTCCCTTGCTTAGATTCAAGGGAATGCGTCCCTAGACACTTTTTAGCAGTCTCAAATTCAGTCACGGATAGCAAAACATGACTGTGAACTGATATACCTAATAAATGCAAAAATCTCAGATCCATCCATTGCAGCTTGCTTACAGTGGGATTGAGTGCGCCCTCAGCAAGTTTGCCGATGACACCAAGCTGTGCGGTTCGCTTGATACGTTGGAGGGAAGGAATGCCATCCAGAGGGACCTTGACATGCTTGTGAGGTGGGCTGATGCCAACCTGATGAAGTTTAACCATGCCAACTGCAAGGTCCTCCACCTGGGTCGGAGCAATCCCAGGCACAGCTCCAGGTTGAGCAGAGAAGAGATTCAGAGCAGCCCTGCGGAGAAGGACTTGGGGGTGTTGGTTGATGAAAAAATGAACATGAGCTGGCTTCAGTGTGCGCTCGCAGCCCAGAAAGTCAACCGTATCCTGGGCTGCATCAAAAGGTGCGTGACCAGCAGGTCAAGGGAGGTGATCCTGCCCCTCTACTCTGCTCTTTTGAGACCTCACTTGGAGTACTGAGTGCAGTCCTGGTGTTCTCAACATAAAAAGGACATGGAACTGTTGGAACAAGTCCAGAGGAGGGCCACGAGGATGATCAGGGGACTGGAGCACCTCTCATATGAAGAGAGGCTGAGAAAGCTGGGGCTGTTCAGCCTGGAGAAGAGAAGGCTGCACAGAGACCTCATAGCAGCCTTACAGTGTCTGAAGGGGGCCTATAGGGATGCTGGGGAGGGACTCTTCATGAGGGACTGTAGTGAGAGGACAAGGGGTAATGGGTTCAAACTTAAACAGCGGAAGTTTAGATTGGATAGGAGGAAGAAATTCTTGACTGTAAGGGTGGTGAGGTGATGGAACGGGGTGCCCAGGGAAGTTGTGAATGCTCCATCACTGGCAGTGTTCAAGGCTGGATTGGACATAGCCTTGGGTGGCATGGCTTAGTGGGAGGGTTCCCTGCCCATGGCGGGGGGGTTGGAACTAGATGATCTTAGGGTCCTTTCCAACCCTAACTATTCTATGATTCTATGATCATGTGACTCTTTCATGTTGCAATATCCACCACGTTCAAAAAACGAATGCTGGTTTTAGACAGTATTGCCTTGCACTCCTCTTGTAAGAGAATATGATAGAGCAGATTTGGGCCTAAGAAACACTACAGAGTACACTTTCTATTGAGTTGTGGTATTTTCAAATTGTGATCATCCATCAGTGGTCTTTTCCCTTATGCCTTGAGCAGTTACGGTGTTTCTCATTGTAGTTTTAATGTCCAAACCTCTCCACTGGTGAACACACACAAGGCACAGTAGCTCTTATGAAAATAATTCTGAGAACTTATAGCTCTTAAATTGGATTAGGGGCAAATACCAGCTGTTCCTGCTGCATTAATTCAGAGCTCTGCATTGAAATACCTGCTTCTTCCCACTAGAAAGCTGTTGGGTAATGCCATTTTCAAGGGATGTCAGGAAATGGAGTTACAATGCTCTCTAAAAGCATCTTCACTCAGCAAATACAACAAATTCATTTAGCTGTATAAAGTGGTAAATGGTACAAAGTGTTCAAGTAGCACTAGACAGATACTATAAAAAACCTTACAGGAACTGCAGACACTGAACTTTTTATTTTCTTACATAAATTGTATTTATTATTTTCAGCCTTGTCATCCTCATCATCATCAAAAGCAAGCCACCCCTAATACCAGTCTACCATTAATCTGTGGAAATATCCTCTAGCAAATTAATTAAGATATGAAGCAGAAGGATCTATTACTTTCACTTGCTTAAACAAATGAAGTTGAGACAAGTATTATTTTATCTTACAAACTAAATCTCTGAATAGCTAAATAAACACAGGTTGCCTAACGTAACCTTGTACTGTAATTTAATTTAAATGCAGGAGAAAAACCCAAATGAGGCTGCCACATATGATTTCTTCTGGTAAAGGTAAGGGGGAATACAGTCTTAATCACTTCCTTTCCAGGGCAGCCAAACCAGCATCATGATTATGTCCGAGAAAAAGCAAGACGAGGTAGGGAACTAGACTGGAATTCTTGTTATGTCCTGTGAAGGTTGATAGAAGATCCTGAATCGCCATGTTTGCTCAAGCCCCTCTGTGTCTTGCCTCTCAGTGTGCTGGCCATCCCTGCTTGGGCAGGACTCCCACTGCAGCCAGGAAGGCAGTGAGGACTGGCACTGCTGAATTTCCAGTCCTAAAGAAGCTCCACGTGAATTCACTCAGCTCCCAGCAGCAGACAGCAGCTAATGAGCCAGGACAGCTATGGCATTTTCATGCTTTTAAATGCCCAAGTAGAGGTTATAAATAACTGCAGGATTTAATAATTTTTGTTTAAGTTATTTCAGGGATGTATCCATCCTTCAGCTTACTGTTCAACTTTTATGCCCCTTTAAAGATAAATAATGTATTTTCACTTAGCAGGTGACCAGCATTACGCTTTTTCAAAGAGAAACCTTTAAAAAATGGTGTTCAGCTCTGATTAAGTTGACTATCTGAATTCAAAGTATGTCTTGACTGCTTTGCACGAAAACAACTGATCCTTTTCATGGGTTAATGCCATTGTAACTTCCTCTACACATTGAACAGATTACCATGGACACAAATTCAGACTCCTTCCATTCACATAAGGTCCCTAGAAATTTACATAAGTCTGCAGAGAAAACAGGCAGCCAAGCTTTCACTGGCATGAATATTGTGATAAACTTTCAAACAATACATACTTTTGCCTCCTAAAATACAGTTTACAGTAAAAACCTGCAAATTAGTTAAACAGGAATAAAAAAATATTTTAGGTAACTGTTTTAAACCAGTCTTCTAAAATAATCACTATCCACCTACTTTAACCTAATTTGCTGCAAAATCAAAATAGTCTGGAAATATCTTATGTACAATAAAAATGCTACTCTGCTATGCCATAATAGTGAGCTCTTTTATCTCAAAAAATCACTCTGCAAGTCACAGCAGTGCATCGGTCACACATAAAACAAAACAAAGATAGAATCTTCCCTTGACCAGCAAGGAATCCTCAGTGCAATTTGGCTTTGCTGACCTTGTTACAAATGACAGGCATTTTTGCCATAACTGGGCTCTTGTGAACATAAGGAGGGCACTTCTACTGCCCTCAAACCCATTCTGATAAATTTTGTTTAAAAATTTCACTGAAATCAGTTGTGGTCCGTAAGACATCACTGTAATTTTGCATGGAAGTACTTTGAATGAGGAGAGTCCAGGACAGGGTCTCCCAGGTATTGGATTTGTTACAAATATACTTGTACATCATTATTAAGAATTAATTTCTCAAAAGAGCTTGGGAGATTCCAGTCTTCCAAATTCAAACGCTCCTACTGGATACGGTAGACCTAAATGACACGAATTCTTTTAAAACTTTTTTCTTGAAAAGCAGCAATATACCTCCTGTTTCAAAATGCCTCTTGAGGAGAAAACCAGATCTTTCTGTGGAATTTGGATCAGTCCTGTTACACAAACGTTTTGGGAAACAGTATGTTACAGCATGAAGGTCAGTGTCTTAGTTGAACAGTCTCTTACTCCAAAGGCAATGAGGGATACACAGCCTGTCCCAAATGCTTCAGCTTCTATTTGTGATCTTACTGTCATCTAATCTTTAGTCTTCCACCCCTCTAAGCGCATTTAGGGGTAACCAATATTATGTCTTCCTTCCAAAACGCCCTCCCTGTACTGGCTTCTTTCTCAGCAGCTTCTGCTCCTGCAAAACCCTCCCTGTGATTCTGTTGCGTACATGCTGAAGGAATTTCTGGGTTTTTATTTATTTATTTAACAGAATCACACTGAGGTTTTAAGTTGACCAACATTTTCAGAGTAAAGCCCTTTCCATCTTATGAAACTAATGGTTTTCAGTGAAAAGAATTGTATTTTTACAGCCCACAACAATAATTACCAATTGAAGAGATTTCTCTTTTATATCTAAGGACGGAAATTTTACAGAGTTCACAGTTAATTGCTAGTTTCTCTGACAAGCTGTGAATTACTTTAAGTCAGACTACCATATAACAATTTTAATTACAAAGCTCCTTCTAGTCTCCCTTACACACCCAAGCCTCTCCAAGAAAACTAGCTCTATTAAAGGACCAGGAAGTTTTGCCGCTGATTCTGCTGAGACCATTAAGCTCAAGTGGGATCTGAGAGTACAAAAAACCCTCATAACATTATCTAAAATGTTCTCAATTCAAATAGCTTGGAACACAATCTACACAAATGAACTGAAGAAACTTTTTTCTTTCCTGTTCTCTAAAGCTAAGTACCCCATACGCTTTAAACTATCTGCTCATCCCAATACAGGGTTGAATCATTATTTCTCAACCATAAAACACATTTCATAGTAAATTAAAATAGATAATTAGTAGGAGGCATTGGTTATTCTGAGTAAATTATTCAACCATTCACCGTGTGTGTGAGAGAGAATTCTAGTAAGGAAAATCCTTACACTGACATCAATAATCATGCATCCATATATGTAGTGACCTCTGTCTGGGACTTCACAGCTAATCTTGAGGCTGTAACTTAAATTCTGCTCTTAAAATAAATCTGGGAAGAATCAGAGAATCCCGACATTCATCTGAAAAAGACACGAATCCTGAGTTTCTAAGAGATCTTTGTCCAATGGCATCCACAGAATAAAGGATAGTTGGGAAAAGAAACTGAAAAAATCTTTCTTTCTTCAGTCCATAAACACCTACCACCAACAAAAATTATACATCTTTCATATATTCACATATGATTGCTTTCTGCAATTTAGCATTCATAGAATATTCTCTGGTACTTCTGATCATTAACTTGCTACTTCAGTTTTACCATCAGCTTCAAGAAACTTTCATGAAAATCAGTCTCCCCATAAAAAGGAAATAGCTTTGTTATGAGAAAGCAATACATAAATTATAAACTCTTTCATTTATGGGAAATGCAAATTTTCCGAGCTAAAAGTGTTTAGCTTTGAAGTTTTATATAATGTATGATGAAGAGTACTGTATCTTCCCAAACCATCGTTTTCTGCACAAGTATACAAAAGCAAAATAAGAAAAGAAAGTACGAAATCAAACTTTTTTCACTTTAAGAGAATGACATATGGAAGTAAGGAGGAAGTAAGCGCTCTCTTTGGAGTAAGGCACACCTGTTGCTGGTGTGTTAGCTACGATCTATGCGAATAGTGCCTTCTGAAAATTCTTATGAGGCATGTATTATAGGTAATTGAATTCAACATGAAATAGACAACTGTACCAAAGTCTACATTAGAGAAGTTCTAATCTTCATCCCAAAGGGGAATAACTTTGGTTCCTGAAGTGTTAGAACATATGGATCAGCATTAACTTTCCCTTCTCTGGTATTATAAGGCACAACAGTGGAAAGGTCTATCAAGAGCTGCAAGCAGAACATCGATTTTATTTTCTAGAGTGAATGCAACCCAGTCAAGCACATGTTTCTTCATGACTAGAGCCTTGGGTGGATTCTTAAAATAGCACTCATTATAGAAATTACAGCAGAAAGAATTTAGTTATTTACTCCAACTAAAATAATTGTGAAATTTAGCAGAAACCTATTCCCAAATACTATCTCCCTGACAAAGAACTTATACTTACATGACACACCAGCCTGTCCATCACAAAACTGGTTATTGTCTAAAGACTATGCATTTTGGTGAAAACTATCAAAAGTCCCTGTTTGATCTCTAATGCATAACTATATTCTGCCCATAGAGGCAGCACTGTGCCACACTCAGGAGCAGCGAATTTTACTGTCAAATCTTGGTTTTGCATATTGTGCAAGGAGACAGTGTTAAGTCTGGATGCATTCATTACAAATGAAATGTACTATTCCAACCAAATTACCTTTCAGCCTAAGGATATACATTTTTCTCTTGAAAACGGTAAAGCTCCTTGGAGCTTTTTTAGGTTACAATGGTCATTACAGCCTGAATATCACTGTCAGCACTCACTTATTAACAACCATTACTATGATTTATTTGTAATATTGCCAGACTATCCTCAGAACTCTGGCTGTGTTGGGACTGCATGTTGTATAAACAGAATCTAAATGATAATCTCAGATACTGATGCTTGCCACAGGCAGCAAGTCACAAATACGCAGAATCTGGTTTGCGGGACTCCCTCCTCCCCTGTGAGATAAGAACTCTCCTTGCTTCTAGAAGATCAGGATTTTCTGAAGGGAAATCTGGGTCACATCCCTATATGGGGTTTAGGAAGAGAAGTAGGGGAAGGGGAGTGCATAAGGTCCCCCATGAGAAGAAAAGAGGAAGGGTTGTGGGTCACCCACAGACAGAGACCAAGGCAATGAGGAAATGCAGGCAAGAGGACTGAAGGGTAATGTCTCTTCATTCCCAAACCCATTGCTGCTCTTCTCATTGCATCACTTCTTGCCAGTGTCAACAAATGTCTTTCTATAATTCCTTTATTATGTATCAGTTAGAAGTATTACATACCTATGCATCTTTTGAGATCACTGTGGTGAGGATGCTATGAAAGTTATATAAACAATTCCTTTTAAAAGCAAACATATAAAGACTCCTCATCTCTTGCTCTGAACAGTTTTCTTCACTGTTGTGATGAATGAACACGTCATAAACTGAAAAAAACTGTGCAAAAAAGTTGTGCAAAAAGCTCCACCTGGCTGCATTTTTTTCTTTTTTATAAGAAATTGGCAGCATTACTGTCTTCATTTTTCACCCTGTGTGGAGGAGAGTCATTAAAAATACCTGAGATTGAAATCTTGCTGTTTAGTCACTTCATTTCATTTCTCTCTGGGTTTGGTGATGCCATGCCTGTAAAAGTCACAGCAGGAATAATTTAACTCACTTCCCGAGTCTTCTATTAGTTACAAATGGTGAGTAGGTGCAGACTGCAACAGCACCACACTTAAAAAACATGAGATGAGCAGAACCTGCACAAGATTCATCTGGCACCAGGGACCAACTAGACTATGTGTCTTGTTAGACAATGAGAAATTCAGATGGCAGCTAATGGAAAACAGCTGCCAACAGCCACCAGCACTCTACCCATGCTCACATTCCAACCTCCACAGAAGAACGATATAAGAAGAATGTCACAGGATATTGTTATTGCTATATCATAATCATCACCAAACATGACATATGGACCCAAACTGTACCGACTGCTACACATGGGGAAAACCTAACTTTTTAGGATGTCCTATCACATTTCTAGCTATACACACCATATGAACATTAAATTACAGAAAGTACATAAAATAACATCAGAAGTATGCCCATGCAGTATAACTGTTCCTTTTGTGAGTTGTCAAGAGCTTTCTTTTATACAGCAAACACCTATCAGATTTTGCCACATTTCTCTGTGCTTTCAGGCTAGAGCCATGAGATAGCAGGCCTTGTCACAGTCCACAACTTATGGTACCACTGGGTAACACAGGGTAAGAATTTCCATTTAGGATTATGATGAGAAAAGTTCCACCATACGATAAATGTTCAGGATCAGCTGTTTTGACCCAAGCTGTCAGGTGTAAATGTACATGCAGTCTCACCTAAGTGAAGCCATACACCATTAGGAAGGCTGTGCTCATGCTGAAAGGGCTATCTCACCATCAGAAGCAGCATACCTCAGCTCCTCACATGCCAGTGCTATCAACAATATACTATCTGTGCACTCTACTATTTACACCGCGCTTGAGCTCCTGAACTGACTTCAGGATATTGTCTCAGCTCCGCAGACAGCTAACAACACACTTAAGTTGGCACTGTCTGCAAGGTTCAGTTCCCGGATCTCACGATTTTTGGATTCCTCCAGTCACCAGAATACATTAGGTCTCCATGTAAATGCTTCTCCTCTCCTGGAAGCTTTGCCTGGGGCTGACATGGCATGCAAGGGGCTGCACGAGCGGCTTCAGGTAACTGCAAATCAACCTGCCTGCAACACATTTTAGGCACACGGAGACTCCAAAGACGTGCACAACCTTCCCAGAGTGGAACTCTGTCCTATAGCGCAAGATGGGGAGCTAACCTTTTATCATTTGAAAGAACTTTAGAAACATGAACATGCTATTGTTCACACAAAACACCTTTTAGTAAAGTATTACTACTTCTGCCTTACAGATGAGGAACTGGACAGACCTGTTCAATACCTCTTTGAAAGCTCTCACTCACAGGAATAGCTAGAAAAGATGTGGCAGATTGCGGCTTCACCAACTGAACTGCTTTTTTTACACTGACTAATGTATGAGTTTTCCTTAGCAGCTCCTCCCACCTGTCCTATCAGCCAGCCTTTTTGTATTTTATTTCTAAATTCCCTTGGGTGTCATATTCCTGCCCTGTGTTCATACAGTACCCTGTGCAATGAAACCCCTGCACTTAGATGTCATCAACATATAAATATTAAATGGTAGAAACATCCTGATTATCCAATACCTCCACAAGTCAGTTTAACATCAGATTCTATTTTTATTTAAATATCCAACGCATGTGAAAGCTCAGAGGATTAATCAGTCCATCAGATGAAGTAAGTACAATGTGTAATTTAAATGGCTGTATTTCCCATAACCTATTATATATTTTTTCAAATGTTTGCATGAATTATTAAGTATATTCATACTGCATCAATAGGCATAGTACCAACACTTACTCCTTCAGTGGAGAGTTTACGAACAAGTAGTGAGATAGTTTTCCTCCTTATTTTACTTCTATGTAACTTTATTATGACATAAAACCATTATAATAATACTTGTTCCTTCAAGAAGCAACTTGGAGTATTTCTGCACTACACCAGCATAAAAATACCCGCACATCCTTAAAAATTATTTTCTTAAAATGCCCTTAATTTCTTTCTTCTATTTTTTTTATTTATTTCATGAATAACTGGAAGTTATTTGAGGCAGTATAGAAAGTTTATAAGGAAAGACTACACTGCTTCATACCAAAGAACATTTTAAATTTTAATCGGTTCATGAAAAATTTAACAAGTTAGGCAAACACTTGAACAGTTTGGTGGATGTCATTGCTGAACGCATGAGCAGCACTAGTCAAGCAAAGACCGCAGCTTCACGTGTTCTGCCCTCAGAAAACACCACAGCAAAATCAAGCTTCTAGGTGGTAGTTAGTTTCTTTACAAAATATTCCTACCTCTGAACAGGAAACAATAGGCTTTCAGACACATTTTTTAAATCTTAGCATTTTTTAAACAAATGTTAATAACGTATCTGCGTTGGAACACAAGACAGATCAGAATATTTTCATTAGGGTTATTTCTAGCACAGCATTACAATGTAGCTTTGTAATTGCACAGAAAATAAAAAAAAAAAGTGAAGGGGGCATGAAAGTAAAATCCTTCAATGAAGTCTTATCTTCAGACCATAAGTACATGGAACTGCAGATTTCCCAGGACTTTCACAGTCATTTATGCAACACAGAAATACTGAAAGGGCTTCAAATTGGGTTTTGGAAGGAACAACAGCAAATCTTCCCCTGGCCCTCTGCCACGCCAGTGTATTTAACAGTTTGTCGCTGTTCTTTCACTGGATCTCTCCATTCTAAGTCATTTGAGTTATTTCCTGCTCCACAGCGATCAAAGCTTTTCCATCTAAAACAGAACACTTTAATTGCCAATTTCAAAGGTTTTTAGGAAGCTGCTTCATAGATTTAAAATCATTAGCAACAGCCTTAGTGTTCATCTACTGAGTTGTATCTTCTAAGTATTATCCAAGCGTTAATTAATTATAGGTTTGACTAAGCCTTTAAGGTTTTGGCTGTATTGGGAGTGGTGTAACATGTTTCACATCAGCTGAAAGCCTTGGGAGATACTGGGCTTTAGGAAGGCTTAGTGACTCACTGGGGAAATGAATCTGTTGTCTCTATGCAATCGAAAGCAGCTGATTTGCTACCGAAAGGAGCACATGCTGTATTTTCTTCCAGGACACTGCAGCTGTTGCTCACTCAGCTGCCATACCTGCCTGAGGCAGAAAACCTCCTGCTATTACAACAAGGGTGGTGCAAACGCACACGTTTCCTACACAGACTAAAGATACAGCTCAGAGTTTTCTCTTCTACGAGAGATACAATACACTTGTGAGCCTAACTGCTTCAGTTTCTGCAGCATAAAAAAATAGGAACTGGTCCGAGACTGAAAGATCCACAGACTTCATCAATCTGGGGTAAGTAGGTGGCTATTCAGAGATGGCCAGAAGACCTAGATAAGTATCAGACTGACCCATCTAGGAGACACATTAGCATTCTTCAGCAGGTTTCAAAACTACAGGAGGCAACAGAAATCCTGGTGTTTTTTACATCGGATAGCAGTAGATAAAAGACAGCAATAATCAAACTGACAGGGACTAGAACCCCATGTCTCATTCCTTTCACTGAGAGAAATAACCCAGCATGGTCTAACTGCTGACCCATGGCTTTAATCCAGCCTACAAACCATATTTTTTGGCCTGTCTCTTATCTCCCACTGCAAACAGAGTGGCCCTTCCAGCAACACAGGCTGCCTCTGCAGCCAAATGCCTTCATCCACATTTGCATGCATCACAGCAGTAAGATGCACTATTGCAGCCACAGAGAGACAGTGATGTGTGGGGAAGTGGCAGGGAGAGATGGGGAGATGCTACAGCACAAGCAGGAGACCAGGGACTTGCTGCCTATGCACAGCAGCAACTGCTGCTCCTGGGCAGGTGGGGTGGGGGGCACAGTGAAGAGGGTGAAAACCTAGCCTGGCATCTTGAAATGCTGTGCTGCAGCACCTTATCTAGCCCATTAGACTGGATAGAGTTAGGTTTTCTCTTCCAAATATTTGTTCCCATCTTCAGCCTGGGTATAGATCGCTACTGTTGTCCATCTTCAACTGCTGTGCTCTGTCATCCTGTGGACAGTGCTGCTCTTCACAGCTGTGGTTCAAATACTCTTACATGGGAAAGATTTAGGATTGCCATCTCCTATTCCTCTGGCAAATGTACTGTCAGATGATTATGAGAAGTCTCCAGTATCATCATCTTAACGGCTGTTTTAGAAGTAGCAAGATCAACAGTTCTGAATCCCAAGATTTTTTTGTCAGATCTAGTCATCTACACAAAATATTTCACCATAGTTATTCCCAATATGAGGCCCTAAAATGCACTTCCCAGTTTGTTAATCGTTTATGCTTTCCTTCTTATCTACGCTAATCTTAACGCACTGAACATGCTGGCTGCTATGACTCCCAGTCTAGGTGCCTGTAACTCTCATGCTCTGTACATGACAAGCAGGATACCTGACCTGGCGTTCTGACTTCCACTGCAAGGTGACTAAACCTCTTTGATTTAACCATGAAGCTACTCCAAGCAGGTCAAATTTCCTGTTGCTTTCAAATGAAGAGCAGATTTCAGGAGAACAGGTTTCAGATGCTTAGCAAAACTCTTGCATATCCAAGGAATTCTTTAACTAACGAACAAAACCCCCTCAATAACTGCAATTATTCCATGAAAATCTGGATTACAGTTTTATTCAAGTGTACTGTTTACAATTGTGATAGAATATGTAGATCATATTAGAAAAAGCTGATTAATCCACACTACCTTATTCACCAAAACCAAGAGTATTATTTTCTGTTTGCTCTATATACATTTTCTTCTATTTCACTAAACTACATGTAACCTGAAACTATCCATTATGCACCACCTCATTAGCTTCACCTGATTAACTGATCCTGTTTTCTCCCATTTAGCAGGGCAATAAGGGTATTTTTAATCTGCTCTAAATTAAGCTTGCAATTTGTTTTAATATAATGAATCTTTTCCTACTGTAAAAAAGTAATTGCAAAAGCTAATCAGATCATTTAGGTGTGAGTATATTCCTAATTCACAGTATATCTATTCCTGTTGTCATCTTTCCCTCTCTGAATTACAGAATCATTGAATCATAGACTGGATAGAGTTGGAAAGGACCTTAGGATCATAGAATCATAGAATAGATAGGGTTGGAAAGGACCTTAAGATCCTCTAGTTCCAACCCCCCTACCAGGGGCAGGGACACCTCCCACTAAACCATGCTACCCAAGGCTATGTCCAGTCCAGCCTGGATCATCTAGTTCCATATGAGTACAGCAACTTCTGAGACAGAATTTGTGTCACAGACTTATCACCTCACAAAAAAAAGGTTGGAATTTCCCACAAAGACAGTGAATACTACTGCTGCACAGAAACGTATTTTCTCTGCTGATTCACACATTACAAATCCCGCAGTGGGTAACACCAACCAGAAAAAGAGTGAAAATTACTCAGATTAAAGGATAGCACCCCATAATCTTTTTGTATGGATGGTTTTCCACTAATGGATTAAAAGAATAATTTCTAGTCTAAGTATCCCCAAATGAATTCTTTTAAAAGTAACTGACTTGACCTCTGCTCAAATATATATTATATTGATTTACATGTTCAGGTTTTTTTTATATGCACCCATACACCTAACGCAGTAAGCAAAATATGAATCTCTTTTTCTTCATCCCAAATAAAGAAGGGAGAAAGTCAGTGATAATAAAAAATACAGGCAAAAACCATGGTACTCTCCATTTTCAGCTTAAATTTGCACATTGCCAGTTTATATCCATTTGGGTCTGTGTCAGTACTATCCTAAAACTTAAATAGCTCGTCTGGATCTCTTTCTTCTTGATGCTCATCCAGGATTTAGTCAGGCACAGTTCCACCAATGTGAGCCAGAAGTAACTCTGTTGTGATCTGTGTATCTACAGTAACACACAGGCTTTTTTAACACAAATGTTAGGTGTTTTTAAAACAACACAAAACAAAACCAAATCCAAGGGGAACCTGCAACACTGCAAGATACATGAAATGCAAAGCTACTATCCAAACATCAAAGATTACGAAGAAAGATGTAGGCACAGACCACACAGGACTCACTCCAAACTCTGTACAGGTGATGGGGTGGATGGTCTGTGTGGTGCATGCACCAAATAACATGAAAAGTCCCACAGACCTAACAGTAGTGCTCCAGGCACTGGCAGAAGGCTCCTTTGCCTCACAGGAAGTCCCAGCCTGCCAAAATTGTTAATTATTATACTTACTCACACCTATCAGAATAAGAGTTACAAAAGAAAACAACAGAAGCAACTTCCATGCACTTGGAACAAAAATGATTTTTCCAAATCACTAGAAATGGATGAAAAGACAGTTGGTCAGTTTGGGCATGGAACTAGAAGACAAACTGCCTGGAGTAATACTAGGTCATTTTTATAAAGCCAGCTGTTCTACTGATCATTAGCTATTTAGTCTAAGCAAGCAGATGTTTTTCTTTTTGGGAACTTCTGCTGAAATCATGGAGTTCAGCATGTAAAGCAACTGAAGAACCAAGTCTTTTTTAAAACACTGATTTTAAAGGCTTAATTTTTCCTCAAAATACTTGCTTTAGCTTTCAAAAAGCTTTCAGTTTTTTCAGTATAAGCTGCCCCTGCAGAACATGAATTTTTTTAGTTTTCCAAAGCTCTGACAGCTTTGAAAAATTGCATTAAATTTGGAAAAGTGTATTTTGAAGAATTATTACACAAACCAGCCTAAATCTCAATGAAGTCAATAAAGCCTTCCATTTACTTTAGGAAATTAGCCTGGATAGCATACAAAAAAAATACTAAAAACCTGTCTCCATTGAAGAACATGTCATGATTTCCACCGGAACTTTAAACGAGTCAGGAATTCTTAGCCAAATTCTCTGAGGGCATTTACAGAAACATACCTCTTCACTCACTAAGACATATTTGATTAAATTATTTTTATGCAACAACCTTTATTTATAGCATTTCAAAAACCAATTTTGTAACACAATTTCAATACAGCAAAAGTACACTAGATGCTTCTTATGTCACTCTTTCTGATGTTATTATTTAATCAACTCTTCACTGCTTTTATTGTTATCCTATCTCAGCAAACAGATAAATAGGCAGTGAAGATGGATACTTCTTCAAATGCTACCTGTTTTGTATTTAGCAAAAGCCTTTTGGCAACGAGGATGACAATTCAGAGTCAAGGTACTAACAGACATACTGCTTCTAAAAATACCTAATGAAATCTCTCACTTGTCAGGTGAGCACTCCTAATATCTTCATGCAGAAATGTAAATTGTTGAATGATACCTACACAATAGGACCTTTAATATTTCAACATCACACAGAAAGTTTTCTAGGTAACTAAAGTCTCAAAGCTTAGTGAAATATAAAGGGTTGTAGGAAATAGCTACCTTGTGTGTCCAACCAGATACTACAAAAATCTAGAGAAGGAAACACTGTTTATTTACCAAGTAGTCAAGCCACCTCTAGCCCATTTTTCAGCTGCTGAATCTGAAGGTGCAGTGTAAATGATATATTTGAAAGCATTGACTTAGACAGAAGCCCAGGTACAAGGTGGCATTTAGCTGAATCACTCACCTATTAGGCATTAGTAGTAGGCTCCAGAGCCTTGAAGATCAGACTCCTCCACTGTATTTTGGTGAAGTAGGCAGCTGAGTGCCGTAACAAGCAACTGATTAACCCAAATGCTATTCAGCTGCCCAGGACAGCTGGTGTAAAATGCTGAGCTGGAAGAAATGTATCTGAGCTCTGCCCACCTTTGGGAGGTTGGTCCTTCAGAAATGCAGCTTAGAATTCCCTCTGGAGAGCAGCTGGAGTTTTGAAAGGATAGTAAAACCTGCTCTTTTAAGAGTACAACCAAAGAAAAGGCAGCGGTAGTGAAGGAAGTGGATAATGAAATACTGAGTAGAAGAAGCATAAGACCTCATATTTCCTCTCTTGCTGTAATATACTATCAATTCAGAGTCCTTCCTTCAAAACCCTGAAGCAGATGCTTAAGAAACAGTGAGAAAACAGCAAAGTTATATGATATACTTGAAAATTCCCTTGCAAACTCTCCCAGGCTCTGCTTCCAGCTCTAAAAATTCCTGAAATGGATGTGGTTTCCATCTGCTTAGCAACCCTCAGTACATTTCTCTTTCAAGATCTTGTCCAGCATTCTCTCAAAACATTTTGCTCCCACAGCAACCTACAGCAGAGTTTTGTCTGTCCCTTACTGCAGAAAGAACTACCTTTTTATCTTATTTCTTTTCAAATCTGCCTCTTATTGCACTCATTTGCTGTCCCCTTGCTCTTATACTGTCAGTGAAGAATGTATTCCTGTCACTCATGAGTTCATAATGCACACTCTTAAGCTGTCTTTGTTCTTGATGAGTCCTAGCTCGTTTAGTCATTCCTCCAATCAGATAACCTGTGATATTCCCTATTGCCATTTTCTTACTTTTTTTTCTTTCTCAAATCTGCTGTGCCCTTTATGAGATGAGGGGAACATAAGTGTACACAATATTTAAGAAGTAGGTTAGCTATGATTTTATGCAGTGGCATAATTGATGTTATTTGTTTGTCTCCCTATTCCTTCCATTCAATTCCTATCTTTTGACCTTTAAAAAAACCCATATGCTTCATCTTAGCACCTTACGAA
The DNA here is from genome assembly GCA_028858755.1 of Ara ararauna. Lineage (NCBI taxonomy): Eukaryota > Metazoa > Chordata > Aves > Psittaciformes > Psittacidae > Ara > Ara ararauna. The sequence goes on from CM054376.1 coordinate 148,936,719, forward strand.
AGAATTATACAGAGTCCTTTCATTTGACAAAACCTGATGTTTGAAGACAGGCAAAGTAGGTTCAAATCCTCAGATTTGAACAGGTCATCCTTCTGGACTGTGTTGGTTAACACTGCAATCACATGAGAAGGTGGCATAACCATTCCTTGTCCTTTGTCTTAAACAGAAGTAGCAGCAGCAGCAGCCTGATCAAAACTCCTGATCCTGTCAGCTTCTATTCAGGGAAGCCTTACTGACTTCAGAATCAGGGAAATCATCTGAAAGAACATTTGGATCTGGATCCAAATTAAAATTAGGAGGGAAAGAAGCACTAAGTTGCACATAATAGGGTCAGGTAAGGCACACGCAGAAGTGGAACTGTACCTGCCTAAAAGCTTCCCTGAAAGGTACTAGCTGAGTCAGGGACCCTTTTAATTAGAATTTTTGGTTTGCACACCTAAGTTCCACCAGCATCCTACTTTATAGAATCACAGAATAGAATCATAGAATAGTTAGGGTTGGAAAGGACCTTAAGATCATCTAGTTCCAACCCCCCTGCCAGGGGCAGGGACACCTCCCACTAAACCATGCCACCCAAGGCTCTGCCCAACCTGGCCTTGAACACCACCAGCAATGGAGCATTCACAACTTCCCTGGGCAACCCATTCCAGTGCCTCACCACCCTTACAGTAAGCTAAGCACTTACTTTCAGTGCTCAGCTTTCCTTATCAGATCTAGGACAGTATTTTTGTCATCCATGGGACTTGTACTGTGGATGTACCACAATAATGATTTCCGAAATTAGCTAACTCAAACAATAGCTCTTGGAGTCTTCAGTTAGTAATGACAGATACTGATTTATAGGGTGAAACATAGATATTCTGTTGGATCAAAGAAAACCTAAGTCAAATATGGACAAGAAGTAGAAGGCAATGGGAGCTTTTGAGAGGCATGCCTCATCTAGAATAATCCATGACACTTTAACACAGTGCCTGTTTTTCTTAAAAAGTCTATTATTTCACCTCAACCAGACACTGCCTCCATATCAGCCAGCAATGCAAAATAAGTAAAATAAGCTCTCACTTTGTTTCTAAAATCTCCATTTATTTCCATCTGATCCTCAAGGCTCAATTAAGCAACATCAGTGTTGGTTAAGAAGAAACTGAACGTGAAGCGGCAGTGTGCACTCAAAGCCCAGAAAGCCCAGAAAGTGTGCTGAGGTGCATCAAAAGGAGCATGATCAGCAGGTTGAAGGAGGTGATCCTGTCCTTCTACTCTGCTCTCATGAGACCTCACTTGGAGTATTGTGTGCAGTTCTGGTGTTCTCAACATAAAAAGGACATAGAACTCTTGGAACAAGTCCAAAGGAGGGCCACAAGGATGATCAGGGGACTGAAGCACCTCCTGTATGAAGATAGGCTGAGAAAGTTGGGGCTGTTCAGCCTGGAGAAGAGAAAGCTGCGTGGAGACCTCGTAGCAGCCTTGAAGTATCTGAAGTGGGCTTATAAGAATGCTGAGGAGGGACTCTTCATTAGGGACTGTAGTGATAGGACAAGGGGGAATGGGTTCAAACTTAAACAGGGGAAGTTCAGGTTAGATATAAGGAAGAAGTTCTTTACTGTAAGGGTGGTGAGGCACTGGAATGGGTTGCCCGAAGAAGTGGTAAATGCTCCATCACTGGTGGTGTTCAAAGCCAGGTTGGACAGAGCCTTGGGTGGCATGGTTTAGTGGGAGGGTTCCCTGCCCATGGCAGGGGGGCTGGAACTAGATGATCTTAATGTCCTTTCCAGCCCTAATTATTCTATGATTCTATGATTTGTATTCCACAAGCAACCTGCACCATACCTTCTTACAAAAGTATTTTGCTGCCACTGGTTCCTCAACAACCTGCTGGAGCCAAGTTTCATTTACAGTCCAAGCCTCTTTGGAAAATTTGCTATCTTTCATTTACTGGATTTTGTGTTTTCTTAATACTGTAAGTCCTTTTCTTCCTGTTGATTTATCTTTCTAATGCACAAGCCTTGACATGTATTCAAAAAGGTAACTTTTGTCTTTATGGGAAAAGCAGCTTACTGAATAGCCAAAGGATGTCTCATACAGGAAAGCCACATAAATGGTGCATGAAGCTGTGAGAATCAAGCTGTTAAATGGGAGCAGGGGGCTCCGGAACTGCCGCAGACTTCCAGGCCCTACAGGGAATACTGAGAAGCATAGCACATTTGAAGAGGAATTGAAATTGTCAGCGAAAGAACAGAATCTGTTCGCTCTTAAATTCCTAATTAGAGACCTCATAGTGGGAAGTGACCACTTAAATGATGAGCACAGAAAATGAAGGACTTTCCTTAAAAAATTAACATCCTAATTTACAATTCAGATTACAATAATTTTAAATTACAACTTTATTTATATATATATATTTTCTTTCCCTACAAGAATTCAGATAGAAGATCATTTAGAGATGCAGTAATGCCAAATCCAACTTAGAAAAATCTCCTTATACACTGTATTGTTTCAACATTGGAAACTACAGCTTTAACTATTTTAGATATATCCTATGGACCAGTGTGCTGAATAAATATTAGGCTACACTGACATTAACTTTTTAAATGTCATTCATTTCTGCACAACTTTTCATACCTGCCAGTATTTGAACCTAAAATAAATCCATACTGTATATTTACATTTTGGTATCTATCAATCTCTATGGCACAAAAATACGTAACATATAGATGGCTACAATATAGGTGGTTAAAATAGATGGTTTAATGGTCCTAAAATTCTTACTTTTGTTTTAGCTCTTACATTTTAGATATGGCGGGACTAAATTTCTCCATAGAAACTATGTATCATTATCCAAAAGAACATGTCATCTTACTTCAGTGTAAAATATGCTAAAGCTTTAAAAATAATATACAGTAATATATTATTAAAATATATATGATATATATCATATATATACTATATATAGAGTAACATTACTGTGATGTAATTGAGTTTGAGGTATCTAGCCTACAAAAATTTTGTCACAATAAAGAGGTTAGTGCAGAATAGAAGGATCTGAACCCATAGTACTTTAGCAGTCTAAAGGCTTACTGGATCTAAACATGCAGACATGAGAATGAACAGAAAGTGTGACTGGATTTAGAACGCTGAGCTATCCTTCAGGTTTTCTTTATTATTAGTAGGGGCTGTCCAGTAAAAAGCACACCAAAGTTGCTTTTCTTCTTGGTAGCGAGATATATGCTGCATGCTAGCTTGGAAATACAGTTCTGATGCCAGTTATAAAAAAACAAATTAGAATACGTAGAATAAATGTTACTACTTTTCTGTAAATAAAGTCATGGTACTTGGGATGCCAAAAGCAACCTAAAAAATGATAAAAATCTCTTTAAAAAAATAAAAAATAAGTGAGATACAACTAATGAAACAATAGTTTAATTGGTTTCGTTTTGAAAGGCAAAACCCTGGCTGAGGTCAGATAGTGACAGTGGTAAGATGCAGATGAGCTAATTTTGGAGATACTTCTTACATTACTTGTGGAAATTACCCACATATTTTGCTAGTGAGAGCAGGGAATATTTTTTAAGTCTTGCCTAAATATTTACAACTCGTTGATTCGAATTTAGCCACAGTTATAATATAATTTGTTAAAACATGCTCCTTTTTCTATTAACATTTTCTTGCCTACACAGATTCATAAATAGCCTACTTATGAAAAGACTCCAGATATTTTTTCCATAAGCACAGTAAGACAAAAACTGCAAAAATGGCAAACCCCATTGACTTTCAGGAGGCTATATGGAACATATCAGTAAGCTGGGGTACAATTTCAAAGAATATCTTCAGCCTGAGATCTATGCAGGATGAAGATTACAGATTTATATATTTTCTCCTTTAATACCAGTAACAAAAAGAACTTCATAGGAGATCTCCATTCTAAATACAGAGTAGTGTCCACAAATACTCATATGGGAATCCTCATGTGCCCTTACTTGCGACTGAATAGCATTTCACTCCACAAGTAATTCTACGGAACTTCACTGAATGGCACTCACTGAGAATAGTCAGATAATACCCTGTTCCATAAATAATTACATCAGTACTTGGCTTCAGTAAAACTGTGGAGGAAGGTGCTATTCATATCTCAGCAGGGATATTAGAATCAAGCCCTTGAGCATTTCTTCAATAACACAGGGAATGGACTGTCACTGTCTTGTCATTCCCAGAACTTAGTGAGGTTGATTTGACCACCTCAACTTTTCTGAACACATATGAGACCGAGATTTTCCTGCTCAATCTCTCAGAGGCAAGAGCAAACCTCCCAGCCAGATGCATTAGAAAGGACCTCCTATAGAGCTCTATATATGACCAGTGGAGAACTTCACAGCATTTTTTGAAACTACAAGCAAACGAGGCTGGGATCTACACGTTGTCTAGCCTCAAACCAGTGAACATAGCCTCCAGATTGCAAAGGCAGACTGCCATGCTCTTCAGCCACTTCCCATTCACAGAGCCCTGGGTCTGGTTTCTCACACACCAGAAATGCCCAATGATAAGAGGGAGCCTGTCCGAGCCAGTCCTCCTCTCTCACCAAGCCCTAGGAACCAAACAATGATATCCCTTATTTTGCTCTTCTAATGAGGGGGGGGGGGGGGGGGGGGGGAAAGAAAAAAAAGGAAATATCAAAATTCTAACAAAATATTCACTCCTATGAACTAACACTGTCAGATGAGAGAGAGATTTAGTTAAGGAAAGATACTCGAAGAGGAGCATATTCAAATGAAATCTGATTAAATAATAACCTGTAAAGGCTATTCATACTTGGGAACAATTATGTCACTGAACATCCATCACACCTAGAAAGGGTGTCCCCTTCAGGTCAGGTATGAAAACAACACTGTATCAGGCTAAAGAGAAAAAAAAATAGCTGCACGTATACCTCATGTCTCAGTAAAAAACCTTGTTTTCCCATCCTGACAGATCTTCTAAATTCATGAATATAACATACACATGCACAACATGTATTTGAATACTACATTACGCAAAATCAACTTCTTTCTAGAAAGATACTAGGTTAAATTATTAAAACCCCACAGGTTTCATTACAGAAGTTCTGCCTCTGTCTTGCATTGCTTGCAATGCATTAGGATCATCTGAACATGGCAGTTAGCCTCACAAATTGAACTGTGTTGCATTACATTTTGATCATATCACAGTTTCCTTGATCTGTACTCACATGTTTTCACATACCTCCGCGCACATATACAAACACCTGCCAATTTGTTTCTTTAAACAGTCTTGGGAACATGTCTGATTTTAGGTAACAGATTGCCAACATCAGAAAGATGCTACGGAAACTTATCAAAAGTTTCATGACAGGCCACTCTTTGCCAAACTAATATAAGAAAATTATTCTAGTATAAGTATCCTGTTTTCAGAAAGAGGTTAGTTTAAAAGTGACATTAAAATCCCATAAATGCCTTTACAAAGATCATACCTTTTAATTACAGGTCAGTTACATTCAGCACATTTATAGCTGTATTATTGCACTAAACTTTCAGAAAGGAGGTACATATATTTTTCGGAGGACAAAATCTTAGGAAGCAGTTTCTTGTAACTGGCAGGAATTGGTAGGAAATGGTTTTGCCTCGGAGTAACCTAACACCGATCTTTGTTTATAAGAGCTTCACGGTTTCAGAGGCAGCACCACCTATTGGGTAAGAAATGTAGGTTAGTGCCTACTTTGTCACGAGGGACCTATTGTAAAACGGGGTTTGCACATAACGAACTGAAGCTAAGTTCCTCATACTTAAATACAAGCAAACAACTAGCGTTTTCTAGCGATCTATCTGACAAGAGCATATAAATTCAAAACGATAATTCAATACGATGCAAACCCCAACACTTAAGCTCCTAGTATGTATTTGACAAAGTATTTAAGATAGCTTCAACTGGCTCACACGGGTTGTAACAGTAACACCGAACAACTAAGCACTGCATGATTTTCAGGATGCACCCTGGCTGCACGGATCTGAATGAGCTGGAAATTAATTTGATTATGTAAGTAATCCTACTAAAATCTATATATGAACCACACTCTGTAGGCAGAGTCCCACGTGAATGAGCGACGAGCAATGTCGCTTTTCGAGGCAGCAGCCACACCTGGGTTTAGAGAAATCATTGACACTGCCGGTTCTCAGAGCGCGAACCTTGTTTTGGGCTGAAATCCCGCAGCCATCCCCGGCTCCCTCCGAAAACAGTCCATACGAGAGGCTGAAATAACATTTCACATCCCGCGTCCGCCGAGCAGCTCGGTGTCAGAGCTGCCTGGCAGCGGTTGCTCCCTTCCTCTCTCCCTCCCGGCACCGGTGCACTGCCGCCACGGCGGGTGCGGGCTGCCCGGCGGGGACAGACCCTTGCGGAGGGCTCGGCGGGCGCGGAGGCCACCTTCCTTCCCCGCGGAGCAGCCCGCCTGTGCCGGAGAGGCGCGGGCGCACTCGCGGAGCACGGCAGCGGGAGGCTGATGTGACAAGGGGTAGGAGGAACATTCCCACCCGTAGTGCTGGCAATGTGTTTTCGCGGGGTGGAACCGCCGGTGATATCTCCTGCAGCGCTAAGAGAAAGGGAGCACAGGGACAAAACCCCACCGGAGCGCGGGGAGAAAAGTTCGTGTGGAAGCCCAAGATGAATTCATGCAGGGATCACTCACCCACTCTGAGGATACAGACGAGCTGGATGCAGGCAACCAAGCGCCCTAGAATGAGCATGTCCAAATCGTCCTCTGCCTCCTCCGTCCGTCCGTCCGTCTGCCTGCCCGACCGCCTCTCAGCCTCCCTCCTGCTCCGCGGGCAGCTGCACCTCTCCACAGAGGGGAGCCGGCTGCGCGCCGCTGCCGCGCCCGGCGGCCGCCCCCACGCCGCGGGCGGGATCAGCGGCGCTGGGTGCTGACGGGGCTGCGGCTCAGCGCATGGCGTGGACCGCACCGCTCCGCACCGCGCCGCGCACTCCGCCGAGCGGCCGCGCTGCCGAGAGCGGGAGTGACTGCGGGAAGGAGTGCGCGGGCGGGTGTGCGGGTCTCTGCCTGATGTGTGTGTGCGTGTGTGTGTGTGTGTGTGCTCGCGGTGGGGGGGGGGGGCGGAGATCGCACGGGTGCGCGTGTCTGCGCGCGTGTGAATGTGCGTGAGCGCGCGCGTGGGGCGGGGTGCACCCACGAGAGGGAGGGAAGTGGCAGACAGCCCCCCTCTCCCCAGGGTGGGCAGGAAGCTGACCGGGTGGGGAAGGAGGGGGGTTCATCGCCGCGGCCAAAGTGCAGCCCCGGGGCTGAGAACCTCGTCCGAGCGCCAGGGTGGGGGAGAGCGGCTCCGCGTGGGGTGTACCCCCTCGCCGGGGCACAGCCACTGTGCAACGAAAAGTTTATTCGGGCGGGGAAGGGGCTGTGGGGTTGGTGGGGTCTCGGGAGCCAGCGAGGTGAGGGGCCGGTAGGTGCGGGCCAGGCAGCCCGGCGGGGGCGCCGCCGAGCGCGTAGACAGGGAGCCCCACGCAGAAGCAACAGGGTGGGGGACGGTTCCCACCCGTGATCTCAGGGCCCGGGTTTGCAGGCTCTCACTGCTGGCAGTAACCGTGAGAACACGCGAGGAGACCGGCGGGGCTGTTCCGCTCTACCGGCCCATAAGCAGGGGGCGTTGGCAGGCTGCTCCCGAACCGGGGAGCGTAGTGGATGGATGCGCGTTCCCTGGGAACCGGAGGGAGAGCGGGGGAAGGGGCTGGAGCAGCGGAATATCATTATCTGCCGTAGAAGTGGGTCAAGGCGCAGGCACTGGCACCGTTTCTTGGGGAAGACAAAACAAGACCAAAGAAAAACATAAAAATCCCCTCAAATACCCAAATAAGAAGTGAAAAAATTAGGGAAACGAGGTCCCTCGTGGTGGCGGGCGGGCACTGAGACGGGGTACCCGCTCGGCAGAGGACACAATTGAAGGCCCGTTCGGGCCCTCGTGCCCTGCGCGGCACCCCGAGCCAGGGGAGCGGCCACCCTGCCCCTGGCTGCTCCTGCCCTCCCCGCGGCCTTGCGGTGCCTTCCCGGCGGTCCTGGGGTGAAAAGGTGGGTGGTGGCCAGAGATATCCCTTCAAGCACCCCAGGCTTTAAGATGACACACATAATCCTCGGCTGCATCCCATGTCCACCGAGGTGATGCTCAGGAGCTGTGTGAACAGCTTCTGTGTTTGCAATACTGTTCCCACCCTAGTGAAAGTCTACGCAGCACGGATGTGATGTGACTTTTAATGGTGGGTAACTTAAGTCTGAAAACACTTGGTGCTTTATAGGTACCCAGCTCTACTGGGCCTCTTAGCCCTCAGGCACAGGAGTGCTATTGCCAGCTTGTCCTTCAGGGAAAACAACGAAAAAACTCTTGTGTCAGTTTTTCATTTCCATGTCTGCAGACTCTACCTGGCTGTTCAGGGTGTTGTGAGCTATCTTGACATGAAGTAAATTGGAAATTTCTGAGTGAACAGAAGTTAGAGGACAGAGTGCAAGATGCTCAAGAAGTTGATTGTATCTGGAAAGCAGACTGTGGATGTGTCTTCTCATCCAAGGCCAGCATCTTCCAGGGTACTGCAGAGTTTACATACAATAGAGGTTGGCTCATTAGGAGAAGGATTAACTTTGAATGACAGTTCTTGTTAAACGGACTTTGGTATCACAGGAAGAAACAAGTTCCATGTGCTGAGCTCCACCAATGAAAAAACTATTTTAGGATGGTCCAAAGGGACAATGTTGTTAAAAGACTTTAGTCAGCTGATTTTCATGTTATTGAAAAAACCTAGGTACCAGGAAACAGCTGCAGTGGTTTCCAAACCCATACCCATGGGAACGTGCACAAACACACCGATACACATATGCAAGATAAAATACCAGTACCTGTGGATAACATATTTGAGATAAGCTCCAGCTCAAATGCTATTTTGCAATTGGCTTAGTTTCTCTTAGGAATAAGAATTACAGAGTATCACATATAGTATTATTATACAGTATAAAGTCAGTGCCCACAGGACTGCAGTAATGCTTGGCACTTGGGCTGTAGCTCCACTTGGCTTTCCTCTTAACCTGGCAGGTAGACATAACTCAGTTGCGTTGGTTCTGAGTACACATGTGCTTGCAGAAGCTTCCAGGTTCCCCCTCCATCCTGGGACGGACCAGCTTTCAAGCAGTCTGGTGCCTTTTCATCTCCAGGCCAAAGCTTTGTGGCTGTCTGACAAGGCTAAAGGATTGCTTTTAGCAGCTGCTAACTTGGTGCTAAACTACTCAGGTAGGTGCTGGAAAAGCTTTACATAGGTCAGTGCACTCCTTTTCTTAGAGGGTTTCTTTAAGAATCAATCCCCTTTTTATACCATGGACAAATTACCCATCATGAATACCCGCACACCAAAGGGCAAGCACAGCATTCATAGATGGCAGAACTATTTCCTAGTTTTCCACAGTAAATTACTACACAGAGAATCTGGCTCTGACAGTCTTTATGCCAACAGTTAACTTCCACTTCTAATAGATAATACACTGTAATATTTTACAGGGCGAATGATAAACATTTAGGACAATCACCACTGAATGTGTTAGGCTGTCCATAATTTGTGACTTTTACATCAAGAATTTAATCTCCTTAAAACATAACCAGAAATGTCTGCACTAAGCAACTCGATTTGCAGTTTTACAGCCTGTAATACAGAGATAATAAGGACGGACTAGAAGGTTCATCTCTGTCCTTTCAGTGTATATGCATACCCAGACAGCATAAGAATAAAATTATAATATCCTGATGATAATGCCTGTACTTTACATGTGCTTTGAACAAGTGTCAATGGTTTAGAAAAGACACCAGGCCAAAGGCCAGTTCCTACAGTACCGTTTTGGTTCTTGCACTGATGAATGGCTGGTAAAGAAACTCTCCCTATAGTCTAAGTGCCTGGCTGTGATAGGATTACTCTGTTCATCTTCACCTTCAGCTGTCAGGTCATGATGGTTTAGCTTGTGCTCTGTCAAGCCAAATTAACTAAAAATAATTTGGAAATAAGGAAATCTGACAAGCAAATCAATGCACTAGCTCTTAACAACATGATTTCTATTACTGCTTCCTCTTTATCCTATATGAAGTATCAATAACCCACAGCATGATACAATAGCAAGCAGACATGAAAAAGATTTGTGGTTAAAATGGCAGATTTCTATTTCTTTAAAACGTAGTATTCTTATTGATAACAATGAAAATGACTTATTTCATCTCTGTACCCTTTAGTAAATATTTTGTGGATTTTACAGAAAGCTTCTCTTTCATTACACAATATTTCTACTTGTCCTTTTATGGAACATTAACAAGTCTTGACGAGAAACTGGTCCCTGTTTGATTTCTGTATTAATATTTTCTCCTTTTAATAAGCCTTTCCTTTTTTTTTACTTTTGAACTTTCTTTTACTCTTCTCATTTGATATTGAATAGTTTCTTCAGATCTGCTCTTTTTATCCATTGTAACATTTTTCTCAGTTTAAACGAATCTCTCCTCGGTGTTGATACTGTGTTTTCCTTTGTATTGTGACAATCTTGTTATTTTCTAGGGTGAGTCATTGCATATCTTGTTCAGCTTTTTTCCTAGCTTGTTTTAAGTGTTTATCGGTTTTCAGGTTTGGTGGTGGGTTTTTTTCAGACTAATGTCAATTTCTTGCATTTATCTTCTGTCCTTGTAAAATATGTTTTCCTTTCACATTGTGTCCTTGATACTTGTTAAATCTTTTTTTGTATTTACATGCAGCTTTTATATTTTGTTTTTCCTATATGAAGGCCATACCACCAGCATGTCTTGATATGTATGGTACAGTAGGTTAACAAAGAATCTGGTGGACTTCCATCTTTAGTTTCTAATTTGCTGGAGAAACCCATGTGTAAATTCAAAGTATTAAAAAAATGTGTGCAAAAGGTGTGTTGTCCTGGCAATAGTTTTAACTACCTTCATTAGGAATCATTCAGACACATAATGTAATGCCAAAACCCAAATTCTTCAAGTATCATGCTGAAGTAAAATGTGTCGGATCTGCCTGGTTAGAGTACTGTTTTATTCAGAGAACTTTTTCCCATAAGTATTTAATGTTTAATGTTCAATGGGGAAGTATTATTTCATCATTCCAAACCTCTTATTTTTTTAATACTATTAAGATACAAAATGAAAGTAGAGCTAGTATTTTTGCCTGCCTCAATTTTGTTTCCATATTTTAAGATAGTTGCATTTTTTCTCTCTCTCTGTAGTTATTTTCCTTTCTTCGGGATTGGTCTGAGACATTACTTTTCAAATTCAGTTGCCTCCAAGAACACAGAAAGACAGGAAGACAAGAAATATCGTGACACTGGACCTCTTACTTGGCCATTTGCTAAACGGAAGATGTAGCTCAACTGTTTTTGAATCTGAAACCAAGGACAGTAGATGGAGTGTATTTTCATCTCAGAGAAAAATATCAGAACTTGTCAGTTTGACAGCAGCCAGGTGCCATCAAACCCAGCAAAGAGCTAGGTGAGATATAAAGTCGATTCACATAATCTAGTTTTATTATTTTACTTCTCCATAAGAACCAGTTGAAAAGAGCTGGGCTGTTAGATGCCCTGAAGACAGTATAGGTTAAACCTGTCTTTTTAAGCAATGTCTGGCCTAGCCATGAGAAAAGCTTCAATACCACTTCTTCTGGCAAGCAGATGATCTAATGAAAGGTTTGTGGGCTAGAAATGTTAGCTGTTTCTCACAGCTTTATCAGCTGATCTTGAAATAAAAACCACATCTCTCTATAAACTCTGTCTCTTCTGGCAAAACCGGTCTGTACCTAGCTGATTTTTTCAGTGTGAAAACAGCTGCCCCTTGTTAAATCTGCTGAAGAATGACCTAACCACATTACTTACTGAGTAGAGTGGTTATACAGTATGAGAAATCAGCAATGACGGGCTGAAATGCAAACCTTGAACAGATTTGGTTCATATGTATGTGCAGGGGCACTGACTTAAATTGGTCTGTATTTCCTTCATATTCGTTTGTGGCTGTTCACTTACAATTTACCTCTCTGCAATGCAGCACTTAACACTACTACTCAACACATGCTATTACTACTCAACACCTGTTGCAAACAAGTGTTTCTAACATTTTCCACAAAGGTTGGTGCTATTTTTCCAATCAAAACCCATCTGTGAAGAAAGATGCACCACTGGCTGACTTTCTGACTGTATTTTCAGCTCTTTGAAAGGCATGGCTGTGTTGTTAAATGCTCTGACTCCAGTTGTAACTCCCGTCCCATGTTCTAGACAAGTGGATATGCCTCTAGGGGCATTTGGTTATTTTCCCTCCTGCTGTGCAGCAGCACAGAAAATGAAAATAATATTTCATACTCCTGTTTAGTATTCCTATTAATTTCTGCTTGGATTATTAAACGTAAAACTGGGCACACAAAGCACAGCTACTACCGCACTAGCTTATCATCTCACTGCATGGTTACCTGTTAGCAACACAGTAGTTTCCCACGGAGACAGATGAAGCTAACTCCTGAAACGATAAATGAAGAGTGGGCAGGAGTGAGTTATTTAACATCTGATTCCTCCCTTGTTCCAAACAGAGGGTAGAATGACCTTCTGTGAGGTCTTATTTTTGCTTGTCTTTCTGTGGAGAGGTAGGTAGAAGCAGGTCTACCTAAATGCCAGGGGCAGTGGAAGCGTGGTACAAAGCCTCTCCCAGCTCCTCCACAACTTATCCAGGCACTGAATTTAGCCCTCCACTTAGAGACACGTAAGAAACCCACCATGCTTTGTGTCATCCATGCAGTGAGCTGCGTCTACAAGTAATTTCATGGGTCTCCTTCCCCTTCAGCTCTCATTATGGAGTGTAAAGAGACATTTTCTATTCCAGTGAAGAAGGCTCTTTCCATCATTAACTGCAAAATAAGGCACTGTTTTCAGTGGTGTAGATGATTAAAAGGCTCTTTTTCTGCTGCCTTCTTTTTAGAGATAGTGTACATCCTGACAGGAAATTTGGACAAGTAAAACCAAAATGTACACTTACAAAAACAGCAAGTCAAAGTGGAAAACTCCAGTGATGCTTAAGCTATGTATTAAAGGCATGCATAGACTCAAACATTTGATCATGCAGAGTAAACAGACAATTCCTATATATGTAGCAGGCTTTAACAATAGCCCTTTTAATAGTAAATAAGTTAATAAATAAATATGTCCCCCCTGCAGCCAGCCATTAAACTGAGATCTACTAAGTCATTTCCAGCCAAGAGCAGGTTGTTTCAGCTCATTTGCAGATCTAATCAAACAGTATTTCCTATGTGGACATCACATTTACCAATTTTTTTCTGTTTAATTTGTGAATCTGTTGGCCTTTTTATTACAGCAAGTGCTGACCCACAAGCACAATAGATATGAAGTCCCTGGAACAATTTATCATAATCATCATGCTTGGGTAAACATTGTTGATGATGCTGCACAGTGGAGTTTTCAAATAATGCATATTGAATGGTAGGAGCACTTCACTGCTGGTAAATGAGGCACAGATTATTTTTTTTCTTAAATGCATGTTTATGTATGGTTTTTCTGCATATTTTTGCTTATAGACAATTGTACCGCTTTTAGAGGGTATGTTTCAATTACAACCGTAACTAAAAGCAACTTTGATTATGGAACGGACCTAGTATTTGACTGCTATTATTCTCATTGCTTTTAAATATGTAAGTATTTTTGAAATCTGCTATTCAAAATATACCTGCTATCTGCCATTTACCTGTGGATAAAGGTAAAGAGAAACAGAAAAAGGGTATGCTGGTGTGCCGTAACCCATCTCAAAAATAGCCACTACTTGTCAGCATCCAAGGTATTTGCAAAATAAGCTATTTAAGCTCATCCTTCTTTTGACAGTGCCACTAATGTTGCTGGTACATTGACAGGAAAATAAACAGAGGCAGACATGTTGGCTTCCAACACATAAAAACAAAACACAGAAGTTTCTCAAGTAGGGAAAGGAATAACTAAGTAAACAATATTCCTCCTTAACATCTAAAAATATTTATGGCAGTCATTCCATTGTAATGGCTTCTAAAATCTCAACATCTATTGCTAGAAAGAGTAATTTCTTAAATTTGAAAAAATCAGAAAACATAAATATATCTTCATTTGCTATTAAATATTCAGAGCTGCCTATCAAATGTAGCAACTGAAATATATAAAATGTAATATGTGCATCGAAAGCTGTGATGCATGTAGAGAAAAGAATCCTGGGTTCTAATGGGAAATGACAAGTTCTGAGATTACTGTAACCCCTCAGGAGTCAGATTTGGGGTTATGATAGATAGTTGTGTGAAAATATTAGCTCAGTACTTGGTAGATGTACAAAAAAGACAAAAAAAAATTGATAAGTATTAGAAAGTGAATAGAGAACAAGACAGAGAGCATTACTTATCATAGAATCATAGAATAGTTGGGCTGGAAAGGACCTTAAGATCATCTGCCAGCTTATAAATCCCCTTCTCTCTTGCCACTTTTAGCTCAGTCTGAATCATAGAATCATAGAATAGTTAGGGTTGGAAAGGACCTTAAGATCATCTAGTTCCAACCCCCCTGCCATGGGCAGGGACACCTCACACTAAACCATGCGACCTAAGGCTCTGTCCAACCCAGCCTTGAACACCGCCAGCGATGGAGCATTCACAACTTCCCTGGGCAACCCATTCCAGTGCCTCACCACCCTTACAGTAAAAAATTTCTTCCTCATATCAAATCTGAACTTCCCGTTTAAGTTTGAACCCTTTACCCCTTGTCCTCTCACTACAGTCCCTAATGAAGAGTCTTTTCCCAGCATCCCTATATCCCTATGAGGTCTCTGTGCAGCCTTCTCTTCTCCAGGCTGAACAGCCCCAACTTTCTCATCTTTAGGATCTTTTTTTCTTTTTCTTTATTTGTTTTTCTCTCTCACTGCACTCATGCAAATTCACAAATTTTCTTCTCAGAAGAGCAGCAGGTGAGGTGGGATGGCTTCTATATGTAAGGAACAAGAAGGGGTATATTTGATGAATTTGAGATCAAGAAAAGAGGCCGGGATTCCTAAGTCTGGAAAGAAGACAACCTATGATCTAGGTCTGTACAGAACCAGACCAGACCATGGAGCAGGTAGATGGGGAATGACTGCTTACATGTCCACCAGAAGAAACTGTTGGCAGCAAATGAAGCTAGCATGAGCTAAGTTCAAAAAAGATTCTGAACCTCCTTCCTGACACAGGCAATGAGTGTCAGTCCTGTGGAGATCCTTGGCAATGTATTCTGAACTCAGTGAATTGATGAGTGTTTAGGGGCAGACCAGCAAGAGTTTGGAAGAAAGATTCATTAAAGGTTACTAAAGGAATATGTACCATCAGCCTCAGTAAATCTCCTGAACTCAATTACCTGGGGGTTACCTGGGGAAAGTATCATATACCAGAACTGCTTTTCTCTTTCCTAGGCATCTGCTAACCATTGGAGAGAGATAGCTGCTTTTTCTGAGCCAAATGACACTTTTAGATACATTTTTATAGGTGCATTCAACACAGAGAGCTGAGACCTTCGGAGGTCTTAATTGCAGGTATAGTCCTGGCTGATGGTGTAAACTATAGCACATTTAAATATACCAGAGGAAAAAAAAATAACAATGAGGTTTGCATCAGAACATCAAAATATGCTGTCCGCAATTAATGAGCAATGCCATTAGGTTATGTCTTTATCAAATGTCCTTTTTTTTATTTTAAACTATATCTGGAGAAAATGTAATAATTTCCATGGAAATAAATTTAAAGAGAAAGCAAAATCCCTAAGTAAGTTCTGTGGTTAAGGTGAGGGTTAGGGACCAATTAAGCAAACACTAAGCAGCCAGCTGAAAGGTATGCAGGGAGATGACTGTGCCCTGGCTGGAGGTTCAGCTAATTGAACATGACATGAGACATTATGTTGTGGGACGTAATAAACAGTAGAGAGAGAATCTATTAGAAGTTACAAATAGTCCTGTGAAGGCTGGCTGGATTGTCACTTCTATTGTGATCCTTCACTGCTTTAAAATACTGTAAAATTCAGACAGATACTGGGATGATCGTCAATCCTTAATGTCAGTTTATATGATATCACCCTACCAGAATCAGTAGGCTGTCTTGTTTGTGGCTGTCCTTGAAAAGGCCAAGCTGAATTCCTGATTCTGTTTTAGATTGTCTCAACAGGGAAGCTATAGTTTGCAATTGAAGGCACATAAATGTAAAGCCCCCAAGATGACTATGCTCCCATTATGGCACATGGAAAACTGGTCAGTGTTTTCTGACCAAATGTCAGTGTCTTCTTTGCAGAGTATGTTGAATAGCTCTCTAAATGCCATAGTGTGTTTTGGTTTGGATATTTACTGACTACTGTGAGAACTTAGAAACCCCTCATACATGGAGACATTTAAAGGCATGATTCAGGTTCCTAATTATAGTATATTTTATAGTATGTTAGACATAGAATATATAATATATTTTACAATATAGTATAGAGGTATTTGAGAACCTGAGAAGATCCATGACCTGCACACTTGTGCTTTTAAATCTCTGCCTCAGGACTTAGATGGCCATAAGGAGTAGCATGAAACTCATAAAGCATCTCAGGTATCATCAGATGCTTATACATAGGTACATGCACTCAGTCATCATCTTCAAGCTGAATCTTCTCCCTGATTTGTCACCTTGAGGGTGCTGCTAGGAGCTAAATCCTCAAAAGGGCGTTGGTGCATGTGTGTTGAGTTTCATTCCATTCTGCCTTCAGATGCCTGGTTGTTGGAGTACCATTCATGATGCTGAGGTAATTGCCACCCCTGTCAGGGGGTAGGGATAGGCATACATTCCCTCTTTCTCCAGATCAGCATCCTCCTTGCAGGACTCACTGGTGTCCATGTGCGATGGGGTCACGGCCTCTCCATGTACTTGGGATAGAGGATGCTTCTGTTTGGCCCCCTTCTTCTCCCTGGTGGAGATTAAGAGATAGCTTTCATCCTGCTGTGGTGCTTGTCAGGTTGGCTGGGAGAGAATGCAGTTAGGCTGATGTTGCCAGAAACCCGGAAGATGGCAAGAAAGGCAGGCTGTTCACACAATGCAATCTGGGGACTGATTGTGCAAGTGCTGTATATGGGGAGGGTGGGCTACCCTGTATGAAAGAACAAAAACAGATCAATGAGATGGCAGAACTGTGCTGGGGGAAAGGGAAGATGTAATACTTGTATGGAGGAGGAGGAAGAAATGGGCTGTTCTTGGGCTTGGAGATGGGAAACATGAAGTTGACTACTTATGTGGGGATGAAAGAAATAATAGACTACTTAGAGATAAACAAAGCTGTAGCTGGTACAAAAAACAGATCTGGAAACTATGGCTGCTCAGAGTTAACTGTCTTGGTCTAAATAGTATCTCAAGATACAGACAACTGGCTTGCTTCTCAAGCACAGCTGAAAGAGGAAATGGTCACTTTGTGTGTATGAATGGAAGCTCTCACACAGGGACTAGAACACCTAGGTCCTTTGTCCACCTACTTGCAAAGTTCACTGCTTCTTTTCACTCCCAGAGTTTGCCTGAAGGTCCTGGGCTGCATTAAGTTGTGTAAATGCTTTTGTGGATTCTGCTTTTGTGTTTTTCTGCTCTACAGGTTTCTATCTGCTTGGGAAAGATAACCGCATTCTCTACTCACATGGATTTTGGAGATAAGAACTCTGCAGACAGCTCAGTTACAGGAGTCCTTCAGACAAATGTAGCATGTGCAGCTCCTAGTACAGTTTGTGTCACTCCGAGCTCTATTTAGATTAAAGACTTCGTGAAAAGGAAGATTATTATCAAGATCCTACACCTATATCTAGCACAATTATATATGAAAGTATGAATAACCTTGTTGAAACATCTCAGATTTTGCTACATTATTATTAATAGGAGACAGGGAGACTTAATAAATGGGATTAGCACACATGAGTGGCTACATTAGTGTAAATGAAATACTTTGAACTTTCATCATTTGCAGTAAATAAGCTCATTCATCTCCTGAGTGATTTATGAAGGTACCAAAGACACCCTGCAACCTTTGATGTGCAAGATAGATAGCTACTTTACCAGGGAGGGAGGAGAGAAGGGCGGACCATTGTGTGTGTTTGTGCGTCTGAGTGGAGCACAGCAAGCTCCCACGTGGTTTTTTTTTTTTTATTTTTTAATCTGAAATTATCTTTCAGACTCCATCAACAGTGAAGAACATATATAAATACTAAAACATGAGGACAAATTACACAGTTCTTCCCTTATGGCCAACTGTAGCCAGAGTGGTGTCAGTTTCCTCTGTGCTTAGCTCACCCTGAGCAGTACTGAGCTGGACAGTCAGACTTGCTAAAGTCTCACCTATCTGCTAACTGCTCTGAAGCTGACAGCGGCCTTAAAAAAGACTTTTCCATGTGTAAAGGTGTGACAAATTCCATAACTACAAGATGTAGGACTCTGAAAAAAGAGCTCTTTTCCCTGCTTCTAGAGTACATACTGAAAGCTTCTGATTAAACCACAGACTGGAACAAAACCTGTGGTTTGCTATGTCAGCTGCTCACAGATCAACTGAAAACGCACAATTTGCTCCCACATACCAGAAAATAGGCTCACACCTCTAATATTTTTTATTAAAATGAAGGTAAGTATCACCACAAATTTATGATACTAACAAGCATGTTTGTCATGAAATTAATGAATTTTTGTAACTTAGATCTTGTGGTGCTGGACTAAGTTCAATTGTGGCAGGCAACAAATGTGAAGTAGCTATAAAACATCTTGGCTTTTTCCTGAAAGAACAGTTTCCCAGTTTCTTGGTATACATGGTAAGTAAAGACCAAATTTGAAATGTTTTGCATTCAGTTTCTTTGTACTCAGAGCATTGAACAGCAGAGGGTTTTCATCTTCCAGCTGCCTGTACTTGTCAACTGGCTGTGAAACTCTAGTGTAACATAAACCATGATGCTTTAAAATACCACATTAACACACCTTTCCTTTGTGAGAAATATATATGGTATATATATATTATGGGTAAGTTCAAAACTTAAAACAAAATTTCTTTCATATTTGAACTATTGAACTGTTTCTGTCCTACTGTAGGACTTGTTATAAATTGTTGTGGGAGGCACATACATTGCTCTTTCTCAGGACTGGTGGATTTTATGAACTGTAGTGTGTAAAATTGAAAAGCCTGGTTTAAATGCTGTTTTTCTGATATGTTTCTCTCCCACATGCTAGATGATTGTTGCTAAAACTGAGCAATCCTTCTGGCATGGACTGTAGCCTTATCGTGGTGGCCCTAGGTCAAGCCTGGGATAAGAAGGCCTTGAAAATATAGATATCCTTTCTTTTCTCAGTATTTCCTACATTATCCCATGTAAAACCCATATAACTACCACCTTGTGAGCAATGTTCTTGCAAGTTTATGTAGGACAATGACAAGGGCAGGGTCTGTACAGGTAAGACAGTCCTTATCTGGTCCCAAGGTGTATCTGTAAAAATACACTGTGAGTTTTAGGCATTGCTCGGATTGACAGTACTGTAGCACTGTATCTTCCCACTCCAAATCTGTCTTCATTTCCATTCAGATAAGGATATTGAGTCTTTACAGAATAAGGTGCATCATTCCTGTTTATGAGCACAGTTCAGACTCAGAATTCATGGAGGGGAGCATTTATAAATCCTCGATGGAATGCAATGTGGATGAAATTCTGGCCTCTGGTGGAGTCAGGGGTACAGCTGCCCTGTTTACAAGCGTTCATGGTTTAATCTAATACCTTGTACTTTTTAAAATACCTTTGTGTACCACAAGCTCATTTTCTTTGATACTTGGAGACTGCTGTTCAGCTCTGAAATTGTTAGCAGAATAGGTGCTGCCTTTACACTTTCAAATGCTGTCATTCCTTTCTGCCTTTGGAGAGGCCAGGTGCAAAACAAATGGTTTTGAAAGCCAGATTGCAAAGGCAGAGAAATAATCTCTCCAGAACAATCAGAGAGGAAGATTTATACACACACTGAGACATGTTGTTCTTTAACAGCAACAAGTGAGAAAGTGTAGGAAAAACACTGTTGGAATAATTAAAACATGTAATTACAACAATTAAAACATGTCAAACACATAAGCTGTATTACCTAGCCTATCCCCACCCTGAAATTTGCATGGTTCTTTTCTCCATTATCTCTTAAATACCATAGACAAACAATGCTATCAGGTTTTTTTGATCTAGAGCCATGTCTGTATTATTGTACCTTTAGATACAATTGGATTCTATCTAAAAACAACAGGAATGATACACTGATCTTCCAAAACAATTATGGAAATCCTCAAGGGATAAACCAGTCTGAATTGTGTTCATGTATTAAAACATAGGATTACTGAAAGAGGTAAGAGCCCTGAAAGTTCACACTGAAATGTTTGACTATCCCAGTACACATTTGGCCTCTGGTGTGTGATTTGTCTGGCATACATAATGGCCTCAAGAATATACAGAAAAGAGCTCTTTAAACAGCGCCTTCCCTTTCACTGCCTGAGCAGCCTTAAAAAAAAAAAAAAAAAGTCTGCATCATGTAGTTCTAAAATCCTTGTAAATTTAGGAAAAAGGTAATTCTTACTAACACCGAGTGAAGGAAAGCTCTCTGTAGTTTCTTTTTATGTCAAGAAACAGATTTTGCCCTAGTACAAACATATTGAAGGAAGTTTTTGCCCAAAAGTACTCAGTTGTTGGTAAGACTTGTGTTGTTTCTCTATACATAAAAAGGAAATATTATGGATTACCTGTGAAATCTGTGTAGATTTCAGAAAATGAATACAAATTGTAACGCGTTTCAGAAAGAGTGCCTCAGCATTCGAGGAAGAAAATGCAGCAGACAGTGATTTTTTAAATCTTAGACTGGAAGTTCTATTCTCTAAACTGAAAAGGATTTCAGCCCTGTGTACACAAGTGCATAAAAAAAAAGTGCAGGTACTTTATTCACTTTTCTTTTAGCTGGGTAGTCTGAATAGAATTAGTATTAGTGAGAGGGGTCAGCTGAAAGTCCAGAAATGTGTATTTTTTAAGCCTACTATCTCACTAGAGGCCAAACTGTGCAACTCTTTCTCATGCTAATGAGAAGTTGAAGTTAATGGGACTTGACATGTATGTGCTGAACAACTTCAGTAAAGGCTTCATAATCTGGCCCTAAATGCTTTTGCTTTAATAGAGCTCTGTCTCACCTTTTTGCTATCTTGCTGCCTCTCTGCCTTATGAAAACAGGTTATCTCTAAAACTTTTGCTGGTTTTCTATTGTGAGAAGAGAGCTCAATAGGCTTCCTGACACTTTTTGAAAACCTGTTAACAGTAGATATTAATTGCCGTTTGCTCCCAACTTCATTATAAATATAATTTTATGCTGATCTGCAAGTTCCATCTGACAGTACTGAGCACCGTAATATCAAGATGTCTACAGCATCCATCAGCATGGCTGACACAGATTAGACAGTTGTGCTTTTTATCAATTACATTCCTATCTTTAAAGATATTTGGAAAGCCAATTAAAGTGCAAATAATACAGTGTAGTTACTAAAACACTGAAAAAAAAAGACATTCAACATATTTCTGCAAGTATTTTTTAAACAGATACTAACTCTTTGCTCTTCTGAAGAGGGAGGATAAGTGTTTTGGTGGCCAAGGAGGGTCCTTGCGAGGAGGCAGGATCATTTTGGGCCTGTACTTGTATATTCGTTCTGCGGTTATGTTTTATCTATGGACTACATGAGATAATAAGGACTTGAAAAATGAAACTGAGTAAAAATCACACAGATATCATGACACTTATTCAATAGACAAGACTCTTCCCTTTGGACATGGGGAACCAGGCCCTACTCTGCTTACTGAAGGGCAGCTTAATCTAACCCACAGGAGTAAGTGAAAAATTAAAGCAATTTCACTGATAGAACCTGCTGCTAATACGTGTACATCCCTCCTTACCATGCAGCTTCTTGGCTCATGTTCAGCCAGCAGTGCCGCTACTGTGCACTGGGAGCCTACAGAGGATGTGTTTTAGAAATCAAATAATCAGCAAAAAGGCAATCTTTAATTTTACAGACTACAATTGACATGCATCTGTATTGTATACTTTGCACTGCATGCTTAATACAGGGACTAAATGGTATTAATTATATCAAGGAGACATTTTTCACTGTGATGAATTTCAGTCTAACCTGCAAATGAACTCCAGATTATTGGCCTCTTTGTTTTCCCCCTTGCTTTGTGGCAAATGAAAACCAGTAGAACAGCTGTGGTTGACCTTGGACTGGGGTCATTGTAATGCTGTCACTGTTAGTGATCTACCTCCCTTTTCATACTATGGAACAGCAGAAGAAACTCCCACCCGCACAGCAGAGCAGCTCTAGGTACAGTATTCTGTACTTGCCTCAGTCATGGTCTGTTCTTGTCTCATCTCTTTGCTGAAAAGCAAGGGTATAGTTATCACCAGCATCTCCAGCGGTGGTAATCTCTTTCTCAGTCCTGCTGAAGGATGTGTGATCAAGCCCTGGGGACAGAGTGTGTACAGCAAATATTTGAGCATATTGCATTGCTCTCACAAAGGTGACCAGGTTGAAGCCAGAGGTGAGCAGGACTGCAGCTGATGCTCAGCAAAGTTTCCAGGCTAATGCCACTCCCATAGTACATGTCTGCTGCAGGCTGTAGCTGTTCGGGACTGAGGAGTCACACAGCAATAAGATTTAGGATTAGTATAAAGCGAGTGTCTGCACTATGTGTTACCAGTAGCTAAGCTGTGCTGCTTCCAAATCAGCTTACTGTCCAGCCCTATCCCAATCATCTACATGTGATGCTGCATATGTATAGACATTGGTACATCAGCTGTAAAACAAACATGCATTTAATAGGCTGAGTTGAAGAACTTGAAAAGCCTTTATAGAAAGAAGAAAAATTGCTGTGGGCCATGCTTTCTTCTTTTTGCCAGTTCACTCTCTGCCAACTTCAGGACAGTTAGCAGGCTAAATTATGTTGATTTTTTTGTTTCTTTCTTCTCAAATTAAACAAGGTTTTGCCTCTATCAACTCTGTATCAGGTGGGTTTTTTTGTATTTCTTACTGCAGTTTTAAAGCTTTGTAGCCTCACTATATTTAACAAAGTTTAGCCTTACTGGCTTACTATTTAGGGGAAGGTATCCACAGCTGAAACTCTGCCTGCCCAGCAAAGTGTATTGCCATTCTGTGCTCCATCCTGTATTCCAAGTTGTCCAACCATCCTTATCCTTTCCCCAGGAAACCTCAGCATACTGTCATTGAACTGCAAGACAACATATCTGTATTCTATATTTGCATTTCTAATCAGAAGCTGATCATGGCAGAGGAGTTGGAACTAGATGATCTTAAGGTCCTTTCCAGCCCTAACCATTCTATGATTCTATGATTCTATAATTACTTTAATAACATGTTAATTTGCACTGAAATAACCTCAGATACTACTACTGAAATTAGTGGATTTACTCCACATAAACACCAGCTGAGCTTTCATTTAGAGTGCTTGCATGTGAAAAAGCCAGAGTAAATTGCAAACACTTATAAGAATCCAATGCCATTCTCAAGAACTTTGGAGGCTATTGATATGAAAATCATAGAATCATAGAATAGTTAGGATTGGACCTGAAGATCAGCTAGTTCCAACTCCCCTGCCAGGGGCAGAGACACCTCACACTAAACCATGCCACCCAAGGCTATGTCCAATCCAGCCTTGAACACTGCCAGTGATGGAGCATTCACAACTTCCCTGGGCAACCCATTCCAGTACCTCACCACCCTTACAGTCAAGAATTTCTTCCTCATATCCAATCTAAACTTCCCCTGTTCAAGTTTGAACCCGTTACCCCTTGTGCTCTCACTACAGTCCCTAATGAAGAGTCCCTCCCCAGCATCCCTATAGGCCCCCTTCAGATATTGGAAGGCTGCTATGAGGTCTCTGTGCAGCCTTCTCTTCTCCAGGCTGAACAGCCCCAACTTTCTCAGCCTGTCTTCATACGGGAGGCGCTCCAGTCCCCTGATCATCCTCGTGGCCCTCCTTTGGGCTTGTTTCGAAAGTTCCATGTCCTTTTTGTGTTGAGGACACCAGAACTGCACTCAGTACTCCAAGTGAGGTCTCAGGAGAGCAGAGTAGAGGGGCAGGATCACCTCCCTCGTCCTGCTGGTCATGCTCCTGAACCAATGCCAAAAAAAAAAGGCCCTTTTTTCCCTCAAAATACATCATAAATCTAAGGGGCTGCAGAGCAGTAATATTCCAGAAGTTAGGAAAGAAAATAAATATCTAGTTCCTGTTTGTCTTCTCAGGATGCAGAGGGTGCAGGCTGACACTCTTTCAAATAATTTTATTGAAGCAGTAGAAGACAGTCAGTAGCACTGCATTGTGGGATGCCAAATCTACACCTTTGCTGAGAGTGCTCTGCATTTTAGACCTAAGTCTTCCACTTCTGTCAGGAATACCCATCCACTAGGCTGTTCTCCTGGGCCAAAGCTGAGACAAGACCTCATAGCTGTAGAGACAAAACTGAAGATTTGTCTTCCAAGGTTGAAGGGTTAGACTGCTTCTTCATAAGAAATAGCACAGTGAATGGGCTTGCTGCTCCTGCTGGGAAGGTTGATTGAGTACAGGAGGTGCCAATTGCTACCTCTTCTTCCCCTCAAGGTGAAAGCTACTTCCCTGGCATAATATAACCTGGCTACTTCCTGAGAAGCACAAGCAAACTCGGTTTCTTAGAGACAGGAAAAGTAAGAAGCAGAGCTTTATTCATTTGCTGCTCTTTGTGATTATCTGTTGCAGAAAAGTCTTTATGCTTCCTTTCTTGAGCTCATGCCAAGATGGGATGTTCTCTGTTTTGACCAGAAACTCCATCCTGAAACCTGGAAATGTTCCTAAATAGATAGGTTGATAGACTGACAACCTCAGATGAAAAAAAAAAAAGTGGTAGGAAAAACTCCTAAGCAGCACTGATCCCCAAAAAACCAACCATCCAAACAATAAAGCACAAAAAAACCCTCAACCAACCAACCAACAAATAAAAAAGTGTTCTTCAACTCCATGGGCATTTGCAAAACTTTGTTTAATGTCTGTCAAGAGATTTGAGGGTCTGAAATAGGAAAACCTGAATGTCCTAACCTGAATGTCTTTAATGTGTAAAGAATACCTTTAATGGTTATTTGACTCCGCCCACAATTAGGTTCACTGGCAACTTTGTCTAGTTGACAGTTTATTAAAAATCATTAGAGTCAAAGGTAGAACCAAATCACAAAATATTTTGGATAAAAGATGCCATGGTTTTGGTTGGGATAGAGATAACTTTCTACAGTGCTGTGTTTTGGATTTAGTGTGAGAATAATGCTGATAACACGTCAATATTTCAGTTGTTGCTGAGCAGTGCTTTTCAGTTTCTTATGCTCTGCAGTGAGGAGGGGCACAGGAAGCCAAGAGGAAGCAGAGACAGGACACCTGAACCAAACCAGCCAAAAGGGTATTCCATACCACAGCACATCATGTCCAGTATATAAACTGGGGAGAGGTGGCCAGGAGGGGCCAATCGCTCCTCAAGTCAGGCTAGGTATCTGTCGTGGTTTAAGACCAGGTGTAAATCAGCCACACAGTTCATTAGCCTCCCCTTCCCCACCCCCCTTCCTCCCCCAGCTCCTGAAAGGATGGGGAGGAGAATCGAAAGAACGTAACTCCCACAGGTTGAGATAAGAACAGCCCAGTAACTAAAGTATAACACAAACCACTGCTGCTACCACCAATAATAATAATGACAAGGGAAATAACAAGGGAAGAGGATACAACCGCTCACCACTTGCCTACCGATACCCAGCCTGACCGAGCAGTGATCTAACCCAGCCGGGTCCCTGCCCTCAGTTTTTACATCCTGGGCATGACATGCTGTGGCATGGAATACCTCTTTGGTCAGTTTGGGTCAGGTGTCCTGTTTCTGCTTCCTCCCAGCTTCCCTTCCTCCCAGCTTCCCCTCCTCCCTGGCAGAGCATGAGACTCAAAAAGTCCTTGGTCAGATTAAACATTTGAGCAGTAAATAAAAACATCGGTGTTATCAGCGCTGTTCCCAGGCTGAAAGTCAAAAACACAGCACTGCACCAGCTACTAAGAAGGAGAAAAATGACTGCTACTGCTGAACCCAGGACAGTATCAGTCAGTGAGTGGTGAGCAATTGTATTGTGCATCACTTGTGTTTATTGGGGTTTTATTTCTTCTTGTTTTCTCCCTTTCATTACATTTAACTATTATTATTATTTTTATTTTATTTCAATTATTAAACAGTTTTTATCTCAACCCACAGGTTTTACCTCTCTTTCCAATTCTCCTTCCCACTCACCAGGGAGAAAGCAGGGAGTGAGTGAGTGGCTATGTGGTACTTAGTTACTGGCTGGTGTTAAATCACAACAGAATATCACACAAATACATGTTGCCTCATCAGATCATCAGCTGCAGATCATCAATTATATTTCATTGGCATTCTCAACTGCCTCTAACAAAATGCTGCACATTTGGTTTGTGTTTGTAGAAGCGAGAATAATTGTAAAAACTTTCTGTGAGCTGTTATGGAAATAATAAAGGTCCAAGGGAATGCCCCCAGAATGAACTTTCATGACATACCATGTTTATCTATTAATTTAGCAACTGAACATTTGCATAAAGCTCAGGTAGAGCTATTCCTATGAATAATCTTACACAATAACATCAGACATCTCTACTAATCCTACAGAACATCAAAAGCAGTGCTGGCTGCTATTCAACACTGGGTTCAGTGCCATGACAACAGATGGAATTCATGGCTGAGGAATAAAAAAAAAGACTTCCATCCCCCTGACACTTTTTGTAAGAATCCCTAAAGAGAAAATTATGCAAACTAGTAGAAACTGAATGTAGATAAGGAATGCCTATGAACGCGTGGTATCTGCATTTACACAAAACAGCTTATTTGTGAAACAGAATGTAAGTTGTAAAAGTAGATATGGAAATCTTTAATTCTTGCAAAGGGCAAAGAGGGGAAGGAGGGAGAATGGGCTGGATTTCTCTTCCTCTGAGTTTGGGGGGAGCAGACTGAAATTCACAATATTATGGTCACAGGCAGATGACATGAGAATGATTTTTGTGATGTTGGTAAAAGAGTCTTCCTATGTTTTGTGAAGAGATGATTTTGAGAAATTTTAATCTAAATATGTATTTGCAGTAAAATTTTGTTTGGCAATATTGTGATATCTTTAGAATGAACTTTTTGGACATTTTTGTCCTATAGCATAAGAAAACTGTAAACGAACATCTAAAAAGTTGAAATTATTCATTGGTTTGCATCATCCATTAACAAGAAAACTGTTGAGATGAATGGTATTTACAATGCAAAAGAAAAGCAGTCTTGGACTAATTTTTGTTGTCTTTTTTTCTTTAGTCAACAGCCTGCAGATTTAAGGTGATGAGTCAGATGTGTCAACTATGCAACTAAAGACCACTGTTGCTTCAAAAGACCAGGCAGTCAGGGTTACCAAGACAAAATAACCATAATTTCTGATGCACAAAAAGGTCAAGTAACACTAGGCTTACTCTTACAGGTAGAAATGAGAATTCTGGGAAATCAGATGAAAATGATAAAAAAAAATGGAATCTTAAGGGCTGAATTCAGCAATGCATTTGTAAAAAGATAGTTCTTTCATTTTCTAAGATGTTTCCATGATCAGATAATACATGGAGCAGAATATGGAATAGAAATGGCAGCTCCTTAAAGGTACATTCTGGTTACCTATTCCTGTGTCTAATAGAAGAATATAATGTTCCATAAATAGATTTTCAGAATTATCTTCACATTTTCCTCAGCAATAAAAATGTAGCTTTGCATGATGCTGTCCATCAGAACCATCTGTAGTTCAGAACAGAAACATGAGTGATTTTTCTTGCAAGATGGTAGTCAGAACTAACCATATGGTTCTGCATTCATTTTATTCTGGAATGCCTATATAGTACCCTGGTGATTGGGTACTGCAGGAAAAAAAGGAATGGTTTAAAATTTCCTGCCCTAGCTACAAGGGCTGTAAACCTTTGCAAGAATACATAAGGAGCAAAAAGCCTAGCTGAGTATCTATGCCTGTATCCTTGACCTTTGAAGAAGTTTGGCTTAAGGACTTGTTTTGTGGCCTCAACAAATCTCTGAGAATTTTATGTTTAATTTTCCACATACAGTGAGAAGATGTTTCTATTTTATTTTTCTTCTTATTCTCCAATTTCTTGTCAGTAGGTATGACTCTAAAATACCTCCGTAACTTTTTTCTGAGATACCCGGTGTTTGTGTCTGGTTTGTTGATCTGACCTGTGGCAAGGAACAAGAACAGATGTGCAAGACTTTTCTGACCTAGCAGTGTGATCAAATGCTGAGCTGTGCATAGCTGCATTCAAGTGCATTCAGTGCAGGTGTCAGATTTGAGGGGCATTTTCAAAGTACAGTCAAGAGTATAAGCTATGTGTCAGCCTTGTCTTAGATTCCCAGCTCATATACTATAAAAGCATTTATTTGTCCTTTAGAAAGGACTACTCCTTCCTTGACATTTAACGTAAAATTTAGTGTATGACTAAATCAGCCTTTTTAAAACTGACCATCAGTCAAGCTGAGACAGAAATTACAATGACAGAGTCATAGACAAAGTTTCATCTTTTTATGGCTAAGGAGGAATTTAATGTGCTCATTAAAAAAAAATATTCACTAACAAAGTTAACATTCTCATACAATGGAAAAATTCCTAATTCCTTGATATACAATGGGGCATCTAATTTAGAAGGGGTCAGTGAGTTTCAGAGGTCCCTTTCCTCCTTTCTGGGGGGAATACGTTCTTTGGAAACCTACCTTTTGAGGAGAGGGTGGAAGGCAGCAAGACCTATTGAGATGACAATGAGATCAAAAAAGAAGGAGTGATTATTCAAATCCCTCAGAGAAATAAAAGACTGAAGTGAGAAGAACTGAACCCAAAAAGGAACAGGCAGGGTGGGGAGCGGGCAAAGGGGAATGAGAAGCAGAAACTGAATGCAGAGGGCAAGGCCTGAATGGGAAGCAGTGAAAGAATTAGGAGTTGAAAAGGGAAGGAGGAGGGGATAGGAGGGCTGAGGAAGAGAAGGCGGCAGTGAGAGGCACATCATGGTGAATGAAGCAGAGATAGAAAGTTTACTCTTCTCAGCCTGTAGCAGCTCTTTTGAATACTGTATATGACAGGTCTATAATGCTAAAACACAGTTTAATCATACTGCTTGTCCCGAGGTCAGATTTGTCAAAGTTTCCATTTTTGTGTTTTTTAGAGTGGGCCACACTGGTGAGTGACAGGTACTGTAAAGTTTCAGAAGGCCATGAGACACATCCAGTCTTCTGCTTGGTTGCTTTGATACACTAATGAATTTTATTAGGAATGTCTCACATTTACACTCCCCTATGTTTCAAGTATTGCATTTCAGATAATAACATGAACAGACTCCTAACATGAAAAAATAAATTATTTTTTTTATGAAGAAAACTACTTACAGAATGGATGCAACCCCAACAAGCAATTTATCAGATAGACCGATTTCCTCATCACTCTTCTTCAACTTCTGTTCTTTCCTCTGAATACCCTGTAAGTCGCAATAGCCCAGTACACTGTATACTGGAATAGTCTTCAAAACTAAAGTATAGCAGGTTTCAAATCCACTGAAGGATGTATCTGATGGTGGGTGCCTAAAAAAGGAGTTGGTGATTGGCCCATCAAAAAAACCTGATGCCTTCAGTGTTATAGCTATACCTTTATATCAGAGCAGGAAGCATGTAGCAGGAAATGTTGTGATATCTCTCTAAAGTGACTAAGATACCCTGAAACTCTGACCTACAAATAAATTTTACTAGGAGTGTCACAGAAGTGACCAAACATGTAAGCTTTTGTATGTAACCATTCAGAGTAACTCTGAATATGGTTAGAGAAATACAAGCACTTGAGTAGTGTAACTCAGTCTTGTCTTAA